>CM065459.1:40603685-41926685 GCA_032872475.1 Leptopilina myrica (nomen nudum) | reverse complement strand
AATAGTTTTTGCACAACACGTATCTTTTTAACTATCAAACACCAACAGATTTTTTAATCCGTGAAGAAACACAGCTGCAAAATGGGAAATATAATAGTAATATAATGCGAATCATACGATAGCATGAATTAAAAAAATATTTGGATTTAAGTAATTTAGAAGATACGTGAACAGAATTTGTAAAAATTGTTTATAATTGTAGTGTTTACAACTTTTTATAGCCAATTTAATAATCTTTACTTCTTATTTCTACCATTCCAAAAACCATGTAATATTAAAGCCCAATTTTTGGACTGCGAAACATTACTTCAAAATTTAGTACTATTTGGGATTGATGATTCTGTAACCTATAAAGATTTTGGAATATTTAATCATAGGTTTTAGTACATATGTAAAATAATTAACTATTAAATATTTCATGGGTCACCTGTGCGGTGACCTACGAATGTCACCATATAGGTAGACCCATGTGTAGCGACTCATGTGTAAGCCCATATGAGATCCTATGTGGGTCACTAGATGGGTCACCATATGGAATCTCATGTGGTGACCTACATAGGTTTTTTCAGTAGGGTCGTTACTTAGGAGTTTACATGGTCGCTGATTACGAATCAAATATTAGTTTTTAAAATTTCAAAATGGAGGATCCAATATGGCAGACGATTATTAAAAAATTTTTGTTGGCCATGTCGGTTTAAAAATGAAGTATGTTGAAAATCTGACTTTAGAATCGTGACCAGCGACCCCAAAAACACTCGAGTAAAATTTTTTAGGAAAATGCATCCACTTTTGACATATTTCAAAATTTTTGGCAGCCATATTGGATCAAAAATAAGGTATTTAGAAAATCTGACTTCATAATCGTGATCCAGCGACCCCAAAAACCCTTGAGTAACAATTTTTGCGAATATATATTAAGATGTTTCCTTGTTTTGGCCATCACGTGAATACACGTCATCCACAGTCAAGGGGGTTAATGGAATTTTGTGAATTTATTTTCTCAATTTGTTTTAATTTTTTATAATATTAAATATTTTACAATTAATCGCCACTCGTCCAATAACCTATTACTCCTATCTTCTTTATTACTTCATATCTCCGATTACATTTTTCAATAAGTCTTAAGCATAGAATCATTTAACGACAAATTTTATAATCTTTCCAAAACTGTCTTTTAAATCTTTCCACGTTAATATTTAACGATGTTACAAAATATTTGAAGGATGTCATGGTTTTAATGACACGTTTGCAAGTAGTCTCTCAATTTTGCCGGGTAGTGTACTTAATTCTTCCAAGTTAGAATCTCTTAGAAGGTGCTATCGATAGTACAAAATTAGAATATTTATTACTTTTATAATTCTTTTACATATGGAAGTGGAAATGGTTACATTGATTTAATACAAATAAATATTTTTTTGAATCAAAAACTACTTTGTTTTGATGCAAATAAATTTTGTATTTGAAATAAATAATTAATTATTAAATGAAATTAAAGAGATATTAGTTTCAATTAATGATGAATAATTTAATATTTGATACAAACAAATATGTATTGAATCAATTAATTTTTATTTGAATTAGTTTAATTTTTTCAGGGTTTTAATTAATAATTGATTAATATTATATTTAATTATTGCATTTTTTATTTAAGTTATTCGTATTTGGTATAAATTACTATTTATTTAATACTATCAATTAAAATATTTATAACCAGTAAATATTTACTTTGCTCAAATATATAAAAATAAATAAGCTTAAATACAACCGAACGAGCGTTAGAATATTACAAATAATAAATATTATAATATAAAACAAGTTTCATGTTATATTTCATCTCTTTCGTAAATATTTTTTTATATTTATAAAATATCCTTCGATGCGATAGCATCGAAAGATGTATTTTTTAAAGTACGTTTTTATATTTTCTGTAAATATTTCATTTTATAAAAGCAAATTCAACAAAAAAATAAGAAAAAAACATTGAGTAAAAAAACTTGTATTCCTGAGAGTATTTATCACTTAGAAGATTTTAAATAATCTTGTCTTTTAAACAAATATAAAAAGATTATTTATGGGTTTATTACTTATATTATTTTAAGGAAAAAGAAGAAATAATAAAATAGTGAAAGAGAAAAGAATTATAATGAAAGAAAAATTAAAAAAAGATCAAATTTAAGAAATTAAAATTGTTAAGAATTGTATTCAGTACTTTTCGAATTTGTTTTTTCTTGATATTTAAATATTCTTTTGCCTCGTGTTATTTTGTTATATAAAAAAAATATTTTACTTGAAAAATAACGTCCGAGTGATACCGATGGCAACGTTACAGTTAATGAAAATTTGAAATAAAGTTGTTTTTATTGTTTGTGGTTAACAATGACGCGCATGCCGGACGTTCTTGGAGCACATTTTCCTGAAATTCCTGCAAACGAGTGAGAAGAATATTTTTTACAAAATATGTACATTTAGAAAAAAATTAGTTTTTTTAGAATAACTAAGAATATTTATTAGATAATATTAATATAGTTTTTTAACAATTTGAAACTAAATTTTACTTGTCTAATTATTTACCATATTTACTGATAAATTCTAATACATAATCTTCAAAGTTTTCTATTTCTGACAATAATTTCTATTTAAATAACTCAATTCTTGAAAAACAATCATAAAATTATTTAGGTCAAAATTGACTTATTTTTATAGGAAATTTAATAGCAAGACTCAATTTCATATTAGAAGGATATATTTGAATTGTCCAAAAGCGAGGCTTTACAAGTACTGAGTAAGAAATACAATAGGGAGTAAGGCGTCTGTTTTAGGCAACATCTATAATTTGATTGACGCCAAGTAAATAGTAATTTAAAATAATATGTTCGAAAAGAGTTTTGGTTGATTCAACACTCCGTCTCAATTAAAACACTAATTGAAAAGAAAACAAAAAGAGCATCTCGGTGGGAAGGTACACCAACTTTATGGGATATTCCTCGATTGCGTTCCTGATAAAATGTGAAACGAAGCATTTCGTTATGATTTTCTTTTCGATATTGGGGTTAATATTCGTATTTTGAATATTCGCGGATTGTCGTGGGGATAATTTGATTGGGCCCTGGGCCCATCGTTTCGTCTCGTGCAGCGGTTCCAGCGTCCAATTGGTGAAGCAATTTGGAAGCGTTTCCATTGTATTTCAAGGAAGAGCGATGCAGGAGAAGAAGCCAGCCGGCGTCGTCATTCATTACCACTTGAAGTTTCGAGAAGTAACAGTGTGAAAAGTCCCGAAGCCAAACTTATAATTATCAAATTAAATTAATTGTAAAGTTAATGTAATTTAGTAGCTTTCTTTAATCTATCTAATAAATTGAGTGCCATTTAACCAAGGTGGTTAAATAATTGTTTAATTCGTGTGTGTGTGCTGTGAAAGTATTTTGGGTGAAAAGTTACATCGTGGGAAAATCATTTTCAAATTTCACCAGGTCGTCGTCTTTGTCTTGCCGTCGTACGCATCAGTCGGTTTTAGGTCCAGGGCGGAATCTCCCCTAAGATTTCTTGGTTTTATTTTATTCAACATTGTGCAGTTGATGCGGTATAAATTACAATTTAAAATAACTCTGTCACAATTTTGGCGCCCAACTTTGGGGCCAAGCGTTGGACTGAGAGACAAGGGCGACAATGGTTATTACTGGGTTTTTGTGGTTACATTTATTATTTTTTGAAGTTTAAAAGTTTCTGCGTGGACACGGAATTTTTCGCGTGCAAGTGGTAATACTTTTAGCCATATTCGGGATTATTTTAAGTGAAAAATTTGGGCTTTTAAAAATTTTCAGAAACATGTACTCTAATATATGGGCAGACATTTTGAATGGTGCCACAAATTAGGCGTTTAAAAATTTCGTATTGTGGACAATTATTTTTCTAAACAGGTTAAATGGGAAATTGTAGTGCCATAAATGGAAAATTCGGAATAATTTTTCACAAAATACAGGATTATTTTTAATAATTTTTTAAATTAAATATTGTCCTTAAAAATAGTAATTAGTGAATATTTATATTTTTTTTGTTTATTTTGTATTTTATTGTGTAATTTTGTAGTAAAAATTTTATTTTTGTGAGGGGAAAATTTTGGATTTTATTTTTAAAGGACGCGGTTGCCAATAAAAGCGGAACAATTTTACAGGACAGCGATTTGGGGCCGTAGGAAAATTTTAAGCGTTCGTGACAGCCATTTTTGATTTTATTTTTGAACAAAATTTTAATGACTTGACATTTTTATTATTTGATTAGGATTTGAGTGATGTAATTTATTTAACTATTATTTGTTGTGTATTTTACTTCAATTTTATGCTATCTTGTGGGTAAAATAGTTTTTTTTAAATTTTCTGAAATAAATCAAATTTCCAGGAATTTCAAAGTTTTTCACAAGTGTACAAATTTTAATTTTTGGTTTTTAATGGCATAAAAGTTTTAATTTATGTTTAAGTGTAAAATTTTTAAAAATTGTTGGTTAATTGTAATTGAGCAATTTGGTGTTTATCATCGGTTTTATTTGTCGGAAAATTGTTATTCAATTTTTATTCGCCAAATTATGATTAATTGGTTTGGCACGACAATTGGTCGTAAGGTCAAGACAAATTGGGTAAATCCATGAGGATTTAGATTTGTTTAAAGTGATATTACAAATTTCGTGGCTTTAGAAATTATATTTGAGTATTATTTTGTTTGTGGTTGTTGAAAATTTTAATTTGTTGGACAAATAATTTACTGATTAATTGTTGGATTTAGTGTGAATTTATTCATTGAATTTTATTTATTTCTTTACTTTTTTTACATTTTTGACAAACGCATCAATTATGGATTAGTATCAAAAGCATATGTTCAAAATTTTGGAAAGTCAACAAACTAGGGTTGTTTAGAAAGAAATTCAAAGGACACCCGTTAATGATGTGGTTCAGGAATTGGTACTACGGAAACGCTTATTGCGATTCAGGACCAGGCAAATTTTAGCGGGTATAATTTCGGTTCCATGGTTTGTATGACCATCTCAAGTGTGTGTTGGCAATTTGTGTATGTCGAGTGAAGAGAACTCACTTTCAAATTTAGAGAATTTGTGTGTTGTGAGTGAGGAGAACTCACTCTTAAAATTTGGGAAATGTGTAAGCGAGAATTTGGGCACATTCGGTAGGGCTAGGCTTGAACCATGCTGAGGTCGTCGCGGGACTTAGGGCGTTTGTGGTGAAACAAATGGCTCGCCAATAGTGGTTACTGAAAATAAGGGTAGTGATTTTTGTCAAACGAATGAGGAGTACTCATTCTTGGTGGTTTTAGATAATACTGTGGTTTCCGCGGAAAATTTTAGTGAGGCCTCTAGTGTTATTGGGACTAATAGTGTTGAAGAAAGTTCAAAACGTAAAGTCCAGGAAAGGGGAGAAACTGCATTATATGCAGCAGGTTCTCCGTATTCAAACGAAATTGTCGATGGGACTAGGCCTGAAAATAGGTACTTTTTAAGGAACATGAGGTGACGTCGTTGACGGAGCACCACATTAGGTTCACTGATCAGACGCCGGTTAAGCATCGGCCAAGAAGAACGTCTCCGATGATCATGCAGTGGTTGATCAAGGAGGTTCAAAAATTATGGGATCAAGGCATTATTGAACCAGCGTCCAGTGATTAGAGCACTGCACCGGTAGTAGTAAAAAATGGCGAACCCAAAATGGGGACTACAAAAATTAAAAAAAAATTCAGATTCACTTGAAACTCGTTATTCGGAGGTTTTCACGGTCTCTGATTACGAATATGATGTCAGATTTTTAAAATTCAAAATAGCGGATAATTTTAAGATTGAATGTATTCGATGGAAATTTGTTTCTCTTCAGGGATTTTTGGGGTCGTTGATATGGCGGATTTAAAATAACGTCGAAAATTATTTTAAAAATCATTGAATTACATATTAGTTAAATATGGTAAAACTATAACTGATTTAAGTGAACACGAGTTAGTTCGACTTCAATCAGCACTGGGCACTGTAAAATCAAAGTATAAGCAAAAATATGAGAAGCTTTTAGAAAACGGGATAGATTTGAGTCAAAAAATAAAGATTGGCTTGATTCAGAATTTTTCCAATTTAATCAAAGTACAAAGGCAAAATTAAGTTGTGGTCGAAAACCTCTTGATTTCACTAATAAATCTGATAGATCTAAAAGAACTGAAATTTAAAACATTAGTTCTGCTAATTTTCATGATCCACAAAGATTTATTCTAGCTGCACGATATGCAGCTAATAAGGCAAAGAAACATAATGTCACAGCCGTAATAGATGAAATTAACAAAAGTTCTTCTTGTGCTTCAGAAATAATAAATTTGATAAAGTCTTCTGAGAAAAATGTAATAAAAAAGAAAACTCCACTAGAGGCTTTAGTTTTTTTATTCGGCCAGTCTTTGTCCAAAGAGACATACAGCAGTATACACTCAGATGCATTAATGCTGTCCTTCCGGTTTAAAATGAATTTTGAAAAGTCGTGTCATTTCTATCAAATATTCTTAGTTCGTGACATACGAATGTTCTCATTTCTCATGAACTAAAAACATTTTGATAGAAATCATACGACTTTGCAAAATACCGTCAAACCGGAATGACAGCATTAATGCATCTGAGTGTACGTCACTAGTTTAACCCATTAACGTCCAAATGACCACAATTTTTACTTAAACTTCAACACACGATTTAAAGTATTTTCAGGTTTTCAAGGTCTCTGATAACGAATCCTATGTCAGTTTTTCAAAATTCAAAATGGCGAATCCAATATGGCGGACATTTTTTTGAAAAATTTCTTAGATTCATTTAAAGCTTGTCACTCGGGTGTTTTCGAGGTCGCAGATGACGAATCCAATGATAGTTTTTCAAAATTCAAAATGTCGGTTCCAATATGGCGGACTTTTTTTTGAAAAATTTCTTTGATTCACTGGAAACTTGTCACTCGAGTGTTTTCCAGGTCACTGATAACAAATCCCATGTCAGTTTTAAAAAAATTCAAAATGGCGTATCCAATATGGCGGACTTTTTTGAAAACTTTCTTGGATTTGCTTAAAACTTGTCACTCGGGGGTTTTCGAGGTCGCTGATGACGAATCCAATTACAGTTTTTCAAAATTCAAAATGGCGGATCCAATATGGCGGACTTTTTTAACAAAAATTTTTTGGATTCGTTCTGTAAAAAGCAACAAATCTTCAACATCGCCCGAATATTTTTTCTCATCATCTGTCCATTTGTACGTTCCCGTGGGGGTCCCGGGCGCAGAATAGGCCCCCTGCGATCGGCTGCATGTCGTAAAAGGCGACTAAAAGAGACTCGGAGTGGTGCCATGCTTGCGGGTAGTACTCGGTTCGTCCCAGGCTACCTTATAGAGTATTGGCTTACGATGATGATGGGCAGTGCCGTGGCGGCCCGGCAGGTCTAATATTGACCGTCAAACCTAACTTGCCGAGGCAAGGGTGGTAAGACTCTTAATCGGTACTCGTACCTGAGTACTAAATGGTAGCACGGGGACCGGTCCGAGCCCGGGGACTTGCCAAAAGGCTTGTTCCTTCCGGTCATTGGGTTGGACTCGTGCGGGCAGTGGTTACAGCCTACATCGCTTAGGCTAGGGGCGTCCACGAACAGACTGTTGCTTCGGCGACGGACGTAGTAGTGGCGCTTCGACATGTGAGTTGTGGTGCCAACTCGGGCGGTTACCTGCAGAGTGACCAGGGATTGGAAAGGTCCCGCCCTAAACCGAAGGGCCGTAAATGTTCTTACTCAACTTTGCGGGCTCGGTAGATGGTCACATGATGGCCATCGGCGTTGGAGAGCGTAAATCTCTCCCCGATATGGCCGTAGGCGGCCCGTGGGGTGTGATACGCGTATGCGGAGGTACAACACGTTAACCAACTAGGCGCTGTCCATTTGTACGTATGTTGACCTTCTAGTTTTTCTTGACCTTCACAATAACTTTCGAAAATTTTATTAAAGAAAATTTTAGGTCCACTTTCATCATTATCCAAATTTGAAAAGTCATCAATACCATCTGTAGAATCCTCATCGGATTCGCCAGAGTCATCAGGATTTGGAAGAAGAATTACGTCATCATATGTATCATTTTCATCATCTACTTTACATTCAATTCTGAATCATTTAGACCTCTTTTCTTTTTCATTAGGTGGATGAAATTCATCAGAATTACTATTTTTACGCCTCGGCATTTTAAAGCAAGTTTTTGCTAAATAAATTAAGGATTACCGCAAACCAATGTAATAATGACAAAAGTAAATAAAATCAATTTTTGTAAATAAACAACATAATTTTTAAATTACTACATCGAAAATGAACGCATCTACAACGAACAATGTTGATTTATTACTCTATGGTGACAAAAACAATTGAATAGCAATCCAACTAAAGACGTGTGCTTCAGTGCTGGATGATAGTAAAAAACAAATGAATATCGATAATGTTCAAAGCAAATACTGTATCATTGAGACTAGTGCAGAACTATAAGTTTTGTTTTGTGTAGAAAAACAATAGGATAGAGATCGAATTAAAGCAATGGACCTAACAATTTGAATGGTTGTAAAAAACAAATGAATATTGATACTGTTTAAAACAAATACTGTATGCTTACTACCCCTACAGCACCGAAACTTTCCTAAATATTTATTAAATATTTACTTGCAATATTCGGCATATTTAACTGAAAAGTTTAGTGAAAATTGTGTAATGATTTATATGTCCCGATTAAATAAGTGTTTAGTGTGAACATTTCCTGAAGATTTTCGCCTAATTACAATTATAATTATAATTAGGCGAAGATTTCATTGAAATGTTCAGGAAAGTTTCGCGCTAAACACTTATTTAATCGAAACATATAAATTTTTACACAATTTTTACTAAACATTGCAATTAAATATTCCAAATATTGCAAGTAAATATTTAATACATTTTTAGGAAAGTTTCGGTGCTGTGGGGGTACCAATGTAAAACTTGATATAAACAAAAACAAAAGTTCTTCTGACAATTATCCGCTGAAATCCAGAAATTCAGCAATATTTAAAAAATATTTTTGCAAAAGATGTTTTAACTTTCTTACAAAAAATTTTCAAAAATTGAAAATTAAAAACTATTCCTTAAATTAAAAACAAAAAAATAAGATTCGTTATCAGCGACCTCAAAAACCCTTGAGTGACAAGTTTCAAGTGAATCCAAGGAATTTTTCAAAAAAATGTCCGTCATATTGGAACCGCCATTTTGAATTTTGAAAAACTATCATTGGATTCGTCATCTGCGACCTCGAAAACACCCAAGTGACAAGCTTTAAATGAATCCAATAAATTTTTTTTAAAAATGTCCGTCATATTGGATCCGCCATTTTGAATTTTGAAAAACTGACATGGTATTCGTTATCAGCGACCTTGAAAACACCCGAGTATAAATTTTGAATCGAATTTGGATACTTTTTGAATATTGCTGTGAAATTTTGTTTTACTATAATGCATTCACGTTTTCAAAATTTCGATTCCGCCATCTTGAAATCAAAGTTTTTCTATTTTACATTTTGAAAGTACAACTATTTTGCCCACCAATAGCATACTTTAGAAAGGTTTTAAAAAATTTTGTAGTTCTAAAAAATATTTTTAAAAAATCAATGATTTTTATGACCGTTTTTTCAAAAAAAAATCCGCCATATTGGATTTTGTGTTGGTCGAATCGCTATTTTGACCCCAGAATCTTGAAGAGCGACCCCCAAAACCCCCTATACCTCAATTGCTGCTATAATTCCTTACTTGAAAATACTTTAAATCGTATGTTGAAGTTTAAGTTAAAATTGTGGTCATTTGGGCGTTAATGGGTTAAGAAGGTTTGTGGAGCTGATATTTGGCCTACATATAATAAGCTTAGGAAAACAAAAAGATTATTAAGACAACTAAAAGATGAAGTGACAATAAATGAAAATGTGGTAAATGTTTCTCTTCAATCTTTACTACATCATACTGGTAAGAGAATATTGGAAATGCAGGAAGAAATCTTACTACAAATTATGGACACGAACTGCTTAAGGGAAATGGCTCTAATTTTAACATGCTCTTGAGGGTTTGATGGTAGCCTGGCCATTCTATGTATAAACAATCTTTCCAACAAAGCTCAGAAAACAAATTAAGCGATTGAAGCATTTTTGCTACTACTCTAATACCTTTGCAATTAGCTTCAGAAAATGGAAAGATAGTTTGGTACAATAATGCATCACAATCTCCACGATTCTGTTGACCTATTAAATTAGATGTTGTCAAAGAATCGGATTAAATAATTTTATCTCAAAAATACGAAATTGACAAAGAGATTGGCGACCTACTACTTTTAGAATTTACTATAAATAATGATCACAAAGTAACTGTTCACTTTTCTATGTATTGAACTCTAATTGATGGAAAAGTTCTAAAAACTGTAACAGGTACGAAATCCGCACAGACTTGTCCCATTTGTAAAGCAACGCCAAAAGAGTTTAATAATCTTGCAAATATTAAAAAAGAAACAGGCATATTTATTCCAGATCAAAACGCATTGCATTATGGTATTAGTCCTTTACATGCCTGGATTTGATCTTATGAATGCTGCTTACATATAGCGTACAGAATTACTATAGAAAAATGGAGGGATCAAACACCAAAAGACAAAAAAATATTAACAGATCAAAAAGCAGAGATTCTAAAATTGTTACGCGAAAAATTAGGTTTGATTGTTGATAAACCAAAAGCAGGTGGTGCTGGTACAACCAAAGATGGTAACTCTGCACGTACTGCTTTTCAAAATGCTGATATTTTTGCAGACTGTTAAGGATTAGATCGTCAATTAGTCATGTTGGAGAAATAATAAGAAACTGCACTCTACCTGTAGACACGTATGAAGAATATTCAGCAGAATGCAGAAACAAGGATGACAGAAATTTCAGGCTTAATCACAGCAGAAAAAATAATAGAAAATCAAACTTAGATGACCTTTTTTATCGAATAATGGATTCCTCTGATCCTATAGTGTCCAGTATGTCTGCAGTGTCTCGAAGAAACAAAAGAAAACGTTTACCGTTACCAACAGAAGTAAAGCAGTTACTTTGCATAAATGATCATCATGATCATCATCAAAATGATTTTGAAAATAACATCGAAAGTGAAAACGCAATTGAGGCTGAATTCCAAAGCGACGAAATTATTGGATCTAATTTAATTCATAATATGCTAGATAATTTGGAATTATCCGAAGAGGAAATTGTGGATGATGATAAGGTCGACCCATTCTTACTTTATATACAGAAAACTTTTAAGTGAATCATAAAAAAAATTTTAAACAAATTAAAAAATAAAAAAATAATAAAAAAGTATCAAAAAACTCAAAAAAAATTTTTAATTAAATTTTTTTTTAAATATGGGATTATAAATCGGACTAGAAACCTCCTCGTGGTATATCCTGGGTGTTTAATTACTGCTAATTCTAGCCGTCAATTGAAATAGAAATTAGAAAAAATTACTTATTGACGTTTTTACTTTCTAAAAATATTTTAATATTTAAAAACAGAATTAAAATTTATAATGAGCGACCCCAAAAACCTCCGAATATCAATGTTCAGGTCAATCGAGTCAATTTTTCATTTTTTGTCCGCCATATTGGCTCCGCCATTTTGAATTCTTGAAAACTAATTTCAAATTCGTAATCAGCGACCCCAAAAACCTCCGAATATCAATTTTCAGCTCAATCGAGTCAATTTTTCATTTTTTTTGTCTGCCATATTGGATCCGCCATTTTGAATTTTTGAAAATTGACTTCAAATTCGTAATCAGCGATCCCAAAAAGTATAAGAACAGTTTGGAACAATTTTAAATTTCTATTTTTCTAGAAGTTATTAATTTTGGCCACGCAATCGAGGTTCCTGACCCACTGTGTGATGTTACAAAAAGTGTAGTTGATTTGACTGACATGTCAGTTTTTACTAAACGGTGATTGTTTCGTTTTTCAATCTCAATTTTGTCGTTTTTCTGAAAAATTGAATCGCTAAATCGTAGAAGGCCATATAGCCAATGTCACTCAAATGGGCATATGCCCTTCTACGATCCGGATGTTCAATTGTCTACTTTTAACATTTTTTTCTGTAATAAAATATTTATAATAAAACTTTTCAAGTATAAAAACTTATTCTTTAACGTTTAAAGAATATTAAACTATTTCTATTATGTAAATTTAAGGATAAGTTTTTAAATGGTAGAGTTTTGAAAAGTTAACAGGGTCACAGTGACCCTGAAGTGTGCTTCTTGTTCGACAAAAGAGGTGTGTGCTCCAAGGGTTTAACAAAAAATGTAACTTATTTATAAAAATAGTAGCTAAATAACTGTTATTTAAAATTTGGTGTTACGTTGTGAAAAATTATCAAAAAAATGACAAGAGTCGGGTGTGAATGCAAATCTTATAATTTAGATTTTTAAAAGATATTTTCATGTGAGTGAAAGTATAACGTGTGTGTAAATAGAAAATAAGTAAATGAAAATTGTTTTCTTTTTTCATTGTAAAAATTTTCAATTAGAGTTTTGTAAGAAAATGTTTTATATGTTGTAATTCATCAATGTCGGTCCCCATGTTTTCGTGATGAGAGGCAAAGTAGAGGGAAGGTGATTGTTCAGAAGAGTAGAAGCGCAGCTTTCAAGCGTGCGGACGGGCCTGACGGGCTCTGTCGGCGATAAATCGAGTTTAGACCAAGTTCCTTGCGAGACAAATAGTTTCGATTCAATTACAAGAAAGCGACGGCTACGAGCTACAGACTCACCCGCAATTCCGGCTTTTCCATCCCCTAACTCTCTCTCGCTCTCTTTCTCTCTCTCCTTCTTTACTAGACTTTTACTCGAGGGGTTGACCGAGACTCACGTGGTAGTTTATAATTGGTCGAGTCAAGAGGGTTCTTGCTTCTTGCCTTTCCAACTTTATCCTTATATACTTTTACTCGGCGCATCATTTCTAGTTTTTTTCACTTTTTTTTTATTTCCCTCCAAGTTAGAATCAAACGAATATTTTATTTACGAGTTTTCTTTAACACTGACATTTGTCTTTTGAGTGTCTATTTATTTTATTATCTTTAAAACATGATGTTTTACAAGCCAACAATTTTCCATATTGTATTATTTTTAAGATTTTTTTTCGAATTTTTTTTATGCTGAGAATTTTTATTTGAATACTTATTAGTTTGACGAAGATGCAAATGTTTCTTATTAACAAATTTATTTTTCTAAGCAGATTTTTATAAAGCTTTCCCACTGAGAAACTTTTTACAAACTTGATTACTGTATTTTTATTTTTTCATAACGCGGTGAAAAAGGGCACATTTTTGCACCTTGTTATGAAATATACCATAGTTTTCATCCTTTAAAAATAAAAAAAATAAGTAAAAAAAAAATTGAATTACCCCTAAATGTCTTACGTTAGTTAGTAAGTTAGTTATTTTAACACCTAACGATTTTCTACTATCAGTAAATCCCTTAAATTCAAAATTTTCTACTTATTAATATTTTTCGTAGTAATTTAAAAGTAATTTTTAGTATTCTAAAAGTAATTTAGATGTTTAGTCTAAAAATATTGTTTTTATTTTTGGTTTAATATATTCTGTAGGTATTTATTATTTTTAAAATTTATTAAATGTTTATGTAGAATGTTATTAAAACTTTTTCTTAAATAATTGAAATCTTTTGGTAAATTTTAAGAAAATAGTAGATATTAGAAATCATTGAATTAAATAAACATTTTAGAAAATAATTTATTAAAATTATTTTGCCAAAAATTTTATTATAAATTTTAAAAATAATAATTAATACAAAACTATTAATAGGAGAGAGTGATACTAAGTTGGCCGAATGTATTTATATAATTCTGTTTAGCGATCGTTTACCTACAATTTTATGGTATGTAAAACGTTATAGAATGGCTTTTGTAGTCTTAATATAATAAATAGTGAAAAGTTGCATTTTGGACATTTCAGAAATAGCGGTCCTAAGTTGGCCACCACTCTTTTTCGCTTGTGTATAAGGAAGAAATGCATATTCTTTTCAATTTCTTAGAAATTTTACAAACTTAATACATTTAGGAGAATAAATACGTCTTATTTAACTATTTTTGTTTAGAAAATTAAGTAATGTTTTATTTTATTCATTTTCAGTGGTGGATGGCTGCGGAGACTGGCGTTTTTGTAGTATGTCTTTTCTATTGTTTCTTGTCCTCGTTTAATTTCTACGTTGCACTTTCTCGGTCTTTCTCGTGATGAAAAACACAAAAAAAACCAAAGCAATATTAAATTTTTGTCCTCACTGTGCGTAGAAGAATCTTAGATTATAATTAGGTCCACAAATTATGTCATGGTTTATCAATATATCACACTACGAAAATATAGATTGGTCCAGTAAACCATCTCTGAGAAACGCAGGGTGGCCAAGTTAGGCCCACGGCTAACTTAGGGCCACTCTCCCCTACTAAAAAAAATTTTTAATATGGGAATGTGAGGACCTTAACGTACTTACTTTTCCCCCATTCTATTTCAAAAGCAGGTCAAAGTGGGGATCTTGAAAAAAACATAGAAAATATAATTAAAAGTTATTAATTACACAAGACCACAAAATTTTTTTAAAGAAAGTTTTTACCGGACTATATTTTTTATATAGTTTTTAAATCATTGAATTCGAATCCGAACTCAGTTTTTTTCTATCACGTCAAGTTTCATCAAAATGGTGGATCCAATATGGCTATGGAATGTTTAAAAAATTTATCTAAATTATTAATATTACTATTAATATCTTAATCCTGACTTTTGAATCACAGTGGCGAGACTCTGTGGCGTGTGATCATCGAGGTTAAGCAACATTCAGTGCGTTTAGTACTTGGATGGGTGACCGCCTTGGTGTCCGCTATAGCCCGGTGTTCTTCTCACTACTTTTGTGATTTATCAAGCGGGAGGTTTGACGTCGAAGTACAATGATGTGCAATGTCGATTATTGTCCAGTATACACCATTAGAAATCAGGTGTCGATAAACCGGTTATACTCATTGTCAGGAGAAGTTATCTACAGTTTCCCTCTCCTCTGTTGAGAAAACCCATTAGGCGGGTAGTCCAGGCAATTGCGAGTATTTCTAATTTTAAAGCCGTTCTGTAGGCGCAAAATTTAGTATAACATACACTGTCCCCAGCAGGATTTGCCCACCCTGTCACAGTTTAGGATGTTACAAAAAGTATTATATTTTGATATCTAGTAAATATATTGAGGTTTTCAAGGTCTCATTTTAAAGCTTATATCTTCTACTTTGCCAATTTTAAAATAAATAATTTTAAAAAAATTTCAATGTTTAATTACTGTTTAGAAAAAAGAAAAATTTCAATTTGTTTACGATTTCAAACAATTGTAGTTTTTTAACAAGTCGTCGCAAATTTAATGTTATATAACGCATTTTAAAGCTTATTTTCGCAACTTTAAAATACTTTTTAAAAAATTATTCTACAATATTTTTCCAGAAAGTTATTATCAATTGTTTAAAAAACAGCTCTTTTTTAAATAATTATTATTTTAAAAGGCATGGTCTTAAAATAACAGAGGCACTTTTTTAACGATGTTCACAGTGTCTATGGAAGATTGCGCAGTGATATACACTAATAAATATTAATATTTATTAATAACATTCTAACCCTCCAATTATTTTCTATTTTTAATATGCACAATGAAATAATATTAAAAAAATCGTTTTTGTTTTTTAAAACACAAAATGTCTAAAATTGAAATTGAATAATAATTGTGATCGATAAAATTTTTTCTTACTGCGCACTGCTGCAAAATATGCCAATAATATACCGCAGAATCGGAGAATATGAAGCCAGTTTTTTTCAATTTTTATTCTTTTTTTCATCACTTTTTGTGCATCTGCAGTTGTGTTGTAGGAAATTGAATCTTTTGATCTGCATGTCTTTTGAGGAATTTATATGTCTATCCATTTACATAGAATATGTGATCTCTCTTTAAAAGTCACTGAACTATTCTAGTGGAATGAAAAAAAGAAAATATATATCTAAAATATTAAAATTATGTCGATTCTTAAGCCTGGAAAAATAATTCCGAGTCAGTAAAACACTTTTTACTGTTTTATTAATATTTATCATTTTAAAAAAATTTGATTGCTATTTTTTTTAATTTTTGATTTATTATTTTTTGACGATATTTATTACTATTAGTTTTCTTTTATTATTATTTCTATAGTTTGAATTGAAAGAATTGTCATTTCGATATCGTTAGATAAAACATTTTTTAAGTCTAAGATCTTTATATTTCGATAATATCAATTATGATTAAAATAAATATAATAATAATTAAAGATTTTCTTTGCTTATAATAACAATAATAAAGTAGATAACAAGAATAGTATCAACAGTATCAAAAGAAACATGTTTTTATAGTAAAAAAATATTGTACATGCAAGACGTTCAGGCAGGATTAGATGAGACTTTGAATTCAGGTCTTTACGACTTTTTCCAATTTTATGATACCGTAAACTCAAATCTAGAATCACACAACTGTCACTATTATTCAGAATGAAAGGTTTATCTCGCACTCGATTGTAAAACTTATTCTATACGCAAACGGTAATATCTGAATCGTCGCAAAAGGAAAAGACGATATAAAGTTATATTCTCATCTCTAAGTTTGCTTCTCTATGAGGGTGCAATCACATCATTTTATCTTTAGCGCATAAGAAACGTCTAATTTACCATGAAAGAAATATATAATTACGAATTCAATTCAATTACAACAGATATTTACTTACATTATTAATTTTTTTAATTTATCCTCTCAATATTTGTTCAATAAGGGGAAAATTATCTAATTTTTAGGGTTCCGTACCCGGTAGGAACCCTATTGGAACGGTTACAAAAATAACCATGTACCCCCCCCCCCATAGAACTTACAGTTTTACACCTAGAGAGCTAAAAATTGGTACACGTATGTATTTTCACGCGTAGATTACAGGAAAAATATTGCGAACGTGATTGGGATTGATCTTCATAGAGTTTTCGACGAAAAACAGCAAATTTTCGCCAGTTTTCGCAAAAACATATTGCGGAACTGATTAGAATTTATTTTCATGGTGTTTTCATCGAAAAACTAAAATCTCTTTTTGCAAGCTCGAAAATACTATAACCCTTGCTGGTTCTCTCAATTCTTAATCTAGTGGACTGGCGTTACACATTTTTGTTTTTTCGTGCAGATTTTTAACAAACCTACAGAAAAAATTATTGGAATTCATCTTCATATTTTTTTTGCAAAAAACTAAAAAAAAATTCGTTTTAAAAAAAGTGTATACCCCCCCTTGGTTTTCACAATTCTTGGCCTATTGGACTACAGTTTTGGTTATTTTATGTGTTTTCGTGTGTAGATTTCAGGAAAAATATAGCGAACATGATTGGATTTGATCATTATATTTTTTTAGCGAAAAACTAAGTTTTTAAAAATTTTGTCAAAAATGCGTGTTTTTACCCTACGCACGTGGTAAACTCTGTAAACTAAATTTTTAGATTTTTTTAAAAGTCTGAAAAAATATATGTTAAGGAGGACATTTTAAGGTATTTTTTGAAGAAAAATTAGAGCAGTCACTTAAAAAATTTGTATATCGTCCTGTATGATGACGTCATATTTTAAATATTTGTAATTTCTATATTTTATACAAAAACATGTTTTCAAGAAAATATTTAAACTTAAAGAAGATAGTTATAAGCCGAAAAATCAACACTCTAAAATTTTGAGTTTTAATCTTAGAGTATACTATCCTCGTCTCCACACACAAATAGAGATTTCTTGAAACTATGTCCTTTTAGTTTATGCCGCCAAAATGAATATAAAATTCCATTAAGATGAATCTTATTTTATACAACAGTCCTTTTTTACACAATTTTATCGACATAATTATGTTTTTACGTGAATTATATTAAATTCTTTTAAAAAAATATTCTGTTTAATTTTAAACAATATCTATAAAATTCGAAATATCAAATTAATTAATTATTATTAATTAACAATAAAAATTATTAACAAAATAATTGAATTGCGAATTTTGAAAAGGGCTCAATTCGGATTTTCTTCAAATTTCACTTTTCTATATTTTTTGCATAATTATATATTCATTGACGTTATCTTAAAAGGAAAATTTAATCTAAGATACTTTTATCGGAGAAAAATGTTTTATTTTTTTTTCTTTGACTTTTAACCTAAGATTGTTTGTTTTATAACCTATTGCTGAATTGTTTTTGAGCCCAAAAAAGTTATTACATTTTGAAATTAAATAAAAAAATAATTGAATTGATTCTCGACAGTAAAATAATTAATTAATATATTTTTATGATTGAAAA
This sequence comes from Leptopilina myrica (nomen nudum), assembly GCA_032872475.1. Classification (NCBI taxonomy): domain Eukaryota; kingdom Metazoa; phylum Arthropoda; class Insecta; order Hymenoptera; family Figitidae; genus Leptopilina; species Leptopilina myrica (nomen nudum). The sequence goes on along the minus strand of CM065459.1, from coordinate 41,908,248 downwards.
TATTAAATTTTTTTTATTAATTTCGAAAAGCGATCAACTCTGACAACTATATTATTAATTTTCTCCAACTTACTTTAATTAACGACAATTTTTTTACCATTTTCTTCTACAAAATAGCATCTTATTAATATAAAAAAATGGACTCTCTTAATTAATGCTGCTTGGAATAAAACGTTTTTTGTCTCTCCTTTAAAATTAAAAAAAATCGAGTTGATCCCTTTTCGAAATTCGCAATTCAATTATTTTTAACAAATTGAAAATATTTCTAACTATATAAAATTGACATAAATAAATAAATTAATTTTGATGTTCTGAATATTATAAACAAATAATTAACAATAATTAGAATTATTTGTTGAACAATTTTGATTATTTGTTTTATTAATCAACAGAATGTTTAAACAAATTGTCCATAGTTTATTGTTAAATAAAATGTTAATTAACAAATTATTATAATAATAAAATAACAATCAGAATTTTTATCGAATTTATAGAATATGTTAAAATTAAAGAAAAGTGCTATTTCTGTAAATTCTAGAAATTGGAGTTGGATCCCTATAAAAAAAGTATTGGGAGGTACAGGTTTCCGCATTGCGAGTGACAAACTGGCAATACGGTATTCGCGAAATAGCGTATTGGGTGTCGTGGTGAATGTGGAAATCAAAGGGTCCCAATGCGGTGCAAGTTTTAAGCTTTAAATAAAAGAAAATACGTGACAGGAGTAAATAATTAGTGTCAGTGGATCAAAATACGAGTTAAAGGAATGAAAAAATACTAATGGGTGATTCTCCAAAAAACCTCATTTTGCATGTAGTAAAGATTTTCTAAATAATTATAATCATTTGGGAAAATACCAAGTCATATTTCTCTATTTTATCACTTTTTCTAAATGTTCTGCAAGAAAAAGTTGTAAAATTTTATTGTTTAATACATTTTTAAAATATTTTACCACCTCAAAATCGATTTTCTAACCTGTCATCTAAGTGCTTTTCATTTTTTCAATACGTAAAACAATTATTTAAAACATGAAAATAGGTACTTTATCAATTTTTTCTAAAAGTTATGATATTTAAGAATAATTTTCTAAGATATGAATAAAATATGTCGTGTAGTTTTTTTAAATATAGAAAATGAAATTTGTCATGTACTACCGCGTCATTCCTCTCACTCGTTGAATATTATCCAATATTTTTGCTGTGGGTAGAGATATTGATTAATTATCGTGATCAATATTTAAATTAACATCTCTAATATTAATTTCTTAAGTTACTTTTTAAAAAATGTAATTATTTTGCGTTAAAAAAATTAAAATTGAAACATAAGTAGAGATTCACAACCTAAAGCGTCATTCCTCTCACCCCTAATAAAAACAATATTAATATATATAAATTGATCGCAAATTTTTTTCACATAAAGTTGTCCTTTATAAACATGATAGGGCATTCTCAGCTGGAGGAAAATTATTTGTCAATTAAATAAAATTAAAAAATGTTGAAATTGTCATTCCTCTCACCCGTCATTCCTCTCACTTTTTTGAAGAAAAATTAAAAATTGATATGATTGTCGATTGTTTACAAACTGCCAGTAAAAAGTGAACCTAAAATGTATGAAAAATAATTTTTGACCATTGTTAAAAGAGATTTTTGATAACTGTAAGTATTTCAAAATCTATCAAATTTATAGATAATATTAATAAATTATAATTATTAAATAATTTTTTATAAATGGAAAAATATATATAATAAAAAACGCCGGCGCCAAATTTTAACCTCTTAATTTTTTTGTAAATTTTAATTTAAAATATATACTTTAAAAGCAAAATGTTAGCATGATCATGCTATAGAGGTGGTAGATTTTTGTAAACTCAATATAATTGACTGAATTAATCCATAAATAATAATTTTTTTCTTTTCTGTTTGTAACTCGCAAAAAGGAGTATTTCGGGAGAATCACCCTAATAGTGAGTGTAAAAATGAAGTTTAAAGAAAATAAGGTAAGATTTACTGTTAAATATGAGTCCAATGCGGCATAGGCTTTTTTCAATGCGACGCATAATCGGTATGTAGTTCGCGCAGTGCAGCGACGCTCTCTTCTTTACCAACAGCGGATTCTTTCTATTCAAATGGTAATTTTGAATATAATGAAAAATAATATTAACTAAAAGTTGATAATGTATTTCAATTAATAAAAAATGTTATTTAATTTAATATTATTAACGTCCCAACGTTGGAACGTGATTAAGTAATAAAGAAATAATTGTTTATAATTTTTAAGTAATATAACAATAAAAAAGATTTTGATGGATATATTGGGCCAATATCATATGAATATTTTTCTAAGCAGTGAAGGAGTTAATATTTATAATAAAAATCAAATTTATTTTTTAAAAAATATATAAAAAGTTGAACAAATTTTATATGCAAATTAAAATAAAAATTAAATTAAACAAAATTTAAATTAATACTGCTTCGTTCTCCCCTTTCTCTTCTTCATCCTGTTCGTCCTTTTGAAATTGTCCAAGAGGGTTTCCTTTCGACACTCTTCTCAACGTTTCTAGAAAAGAACGGTTTACATATTTACAAAAGCAGTCAATTAGAAAAGTGAATTAAAATAAATGAATTAGAAATATCTTACTTTGTTTTTCGTCCAATTTAAGATCTGATATTATTTTAGATAAATACCCTAACGCAGAAAATGTTTCCATATCGGCACTTATGCGGTCAAACTCTTGCTCTTTCTCCAGCCAATACCTATAAGAGTCTTAAAAAATAGAAAAACTGTTAATTATAAAAGAAAATTATAGAAGTCCAAGAAGTGAAAGACACTTTTTATTAAATATCAATAGGGTTTCCTTGCCGAAAACAGCCAAAGCAATATTTTTTTTAAATTGAGGATGGGATTTTATGCCAACCATTGCAGAAACATATTGTTTGGTTTGGAGGGTAATTCCTCTGCCCCTATATGAAACTGTCAACATACAAAACAATAAATTAATCAATAAGAGTTTTACTGTGTAAAGATGTTTAAAATTTGATCGTTAAAAATAGTTTCAAAATTACCTAATTATTAAATTTTATAAAATAAATAAACACTTTGATAATAACAGCCTGTGAGATATCAGTAAGTGTAAATGAATTCTTAAAATATGAGTGCAAAGTAGAGAATGTGCGAAAAAATGGCACTTTTTTTGTAATTAGAAAGTATTTTTAAAATTATTTTAAAATTCTTAAAAGTGCAAAACGATTTATTGAATGATGTTTAAAATTAGTTTATTAATTGTTCTTTAATAATAAAAATATAAAAATAATAGATAAAATAGGTTTGCAAAGTCGATCCGCCAAATGACCTAGTTTTGACGTTTTTATCAATTAATTACTAGTAGGTGGAATTATTGAATTAAATAAAAACTTACCGAATGTAGAGTATTTTTGATGAACTTTCAGGATTTATATCACTTTTTCAATTTTTCCTATAAATATATAAGAAATATTGAGTTGAAAATTCGCGTTTTCTAAATGGTTGCGTACTTTACAACTTACTATCTTCGTTAAAGAAAAATAAAAAAATTTGGCATTTTGACAAATGTTAAATCACTATTTTTTTAAATTGAAGTTGGTTTCTATAGTTGTTAATAACGTTCCGGTCACAATGTTTAAATTAAAAGCCAACTTCAATTAAAAAAAAAATAGTTTGAACCTGGAAAAGTGTACAATTTTTAAAACTTGATATTTTTTACATTAGACCCGGGACTAAAACGAAAATTTTTGAGTTTATAGATTTCGTTGTGATTTAGGAGTTGTGAAAGTTGTTAAAAAAGTGATATAAATCCTGAAAATTCATCAAAAATACTCTACATTCGGTAAGATTTTATTTAATTCAATAATTCCACCTTCTAGTAATTGATTGATAAAAACGTCAAAACTAGGTTATTTGGGAGATCGACTTTGCAAACCTATTTTATCTATTATTTTTATATTTTTATTATTAAAGAATAATTAATAAACTAATTTTAAACATCATTCAATAAATCGTTTTGCACTTTTAAGAATTTTAAAATAATTTTCTAATTACAAAAAAGTGCCATTTTTCGCACATTCTCCACTTTACACTCATATTTTAAGAAAAGTAATAAATATTTCAATATAATTCTTTTCATTTAGTTCGTAATATTTTATTTTGGAACCTATCAGTTTGTATGCTAAATAATTCTCAAGGTGCAAATTAGACATAATCACCTTTTAGCCGAATCTCAATTAAACAGAAGTTGTGTTTAATAAAATTAAAATTTAATTTCTATTTAACAGAATTTATATTTACAAGAATTTTCATTTTTCAGAATGTTCAATTAATATATTTTTCATTTAACCGACTTTTTATTTTAAAGAATTATTATTTTAATAATAATAAAGTTTTATTTACCAGAATTCTTATTTAACGAAATTCTAAATAATCTGAATTTTTAAATGTCAGAATTCCCATTTCAGCAAATGTTCATTTTCACGAATGGTCATTTGTAAAATTTCTTAAAAAGCTGAATGCTCATTTGAAAGAACTTACAAATGGAAGAAATATTTCAGTGCGAAATTTAAAATCAACCAGTCAAAAAGTTTTTAATTCATTACGATTGGTCAATTTTAAAACTCGCGCTGAAATAATTCAGCCATTTGTAATTTCTTCCAATTGAGCATTCAGCTTTTTAAGAAATATTATAAATGACCATTCGTGAAAATTAAAAAGCAGTTTTGTCAAACTGCTATGAAATGCAATAAAATTTACCGAAAAAAGTAAAAAACACTACATTATTAAAAAAGGTTATTTTTCATTTTTAAAAAATTTTAATTCAAATTCTTTCGAAAAAAATTGTTTATTAATAATTTTTTGGAATTATTTCGATATAATTAAATACCTACCTACATTGAACAAATTTCTTAAAATTATTCAAATTAATCGATTTAGAAAAAAATTTTAATTAAAATTACTGGTGAATAATTGAATTTCGTAATTTAAAATTTTTTATAATCAATAAGTTGGAAAACTTCTGAACAATTCAAATGTCCAAAAAATTTTAATTGAAATATTTTTCAAATCAATTTGATTTCAAACAATAGAATTCATTTGCAAATTTTGGAAAAATTTAAATTTAATTTCAAATTGTATTTTAAGTAAACTTTCTAATAGTTCTTTAAATTAATTTATTTTTAAAGAACCTATTAGTAAAAATTAGGAAAAATAATATAGAGAATTTCAGTTAATAATTTAAAAATGTTATTGAATATAAGAGTTAAGTAGAACTTTTAGAAACATTTAATAGCTAAAAGTTTTTAAATTAAATTATTTGAAAATTTTAATTTTAAATATTTTTAATAAAAAATTAGAACAAATTAATTGCTTTTAAATTTTAATATCACATAGTTTTAAAATTATTTACTTATTACTAAATGTTTAGAATCATTTGAATTATTAATAATAATAAGATAATATATAATAATATTATATATTATCAGTTAAATTAAAAATGTATCAAATATTATTTAATAACTTTTTACTTAAATATTTATTCAACTAAAATTCTATATACCGATTATGCGCCGCATTGAAAAAAGCTTATGCAGCATTGGACTCATATTTAACAGTTAATCTTACCTTATTTTCTTTAAACTTCATTTTAACACTCACTATTAGTATTTTTTTCATTCCGTTAACTCGTATTTTGATCCACTGACACTAATTATTTACTCCTGTCACGTATTTTCTTTTATTTAAAGCTTAAAACTTGCACCGCATTGGGACCTCTTGATTTCCGCATTTACCACGACACCCAATGTAAGGAAGGATATGACTCAGCCCCTTTTCAAAGATCCTCCTACGCTGAAAACTGATAAAAATGGGACGAACCCAAAATTCGCCTATCAGACCCATTTCTTAATGCATTTTCTCTCCATTTTCTTTTTCTTAAACCAATCCTAAAAATACTCAACATCTTTTTCCCTTTCTACAATTTTTATACCACCGAAACAAGAAGACTAGAGGCAGGAGGACTAACTCGGCTGTTTTCTCACTCACAGCAGTGAGTCAGAATTAGTAGGATTATGAAGGCGTGGTTAGATTGCGCTAAATAGCTTGTTTTGGTTCTGCACATCTCGAACACTTTTACGTTATATATTTAAATACGTGACACGCGTGTGTGAGGGGAAGTGCAGTTTCAAAACACGATATTTGGCGCAATCTAACCACGCCTTCGTAATCCCCCCTATACTTGTCCTACCCCCACTACTTCAGTTAGCCCTCCTGTCTCTAGTCTTCTTGCACCGAAAGCAAGTCGAATTTAATTGCTGTCTTTTCTTTTCTATTCTAACCTCCAAATTATCCTAAATTGTTTAATCCTAGTTCCGGAAAGGTGTTCTTTGTCGCTAGAGAACGTAGTTCACCTATTCCTATATTTAAAATTCTATTTTTTACATTTTCCATTGGATTAAAAGGAAAGTAATAAATTGAAATTATTCCCAAGCTATTGGACGTAAAAATCTAGGCAACTTTGTTTTAGTTCTTTGTTATTAGAATTTAATTGATTTGATTTGAAAATGTGTTTACCATCTCTGATTTTAAAAACTTTTAAACGAATAAATTAAAAAATATTAAAATAATTCAAAAACTTATGTTAGCAACATCTTACAGGATATTAAAATATATTATTTTCACGTCAAAATGCTATCTTTAAGGGTTATATTCATTTTCTTTTTATTATACCAGCTCATATTTACAATTTTTTCAGAAAATAGCAACTGAATATGATTACTTATTATGTTATCAACAGAAATTAATGTCCAAACTTTTATTCAAGCTCTAAATAGCGAAATGCTCTATTTAGTGCTAGTGCTAAGCAAAATCTAACTACTGTAGGTTTATATTTATATTATATTTATAATATTTATGTTACTGGATGATAAGTACAAGTGGTCGATGTCTGATGCATTTACTGAACAGCTTAAAAAGAAAGAAGTCAATGAAGTACTTAACTACAATATAAAGGAAAATGTCCGGGTTCCGTCCATCGATGACACAAATTTGCTTCACTCAAATAAAAACGGCGCTGAAGAATAAGGGAGACAAAATTTCAAACCTTACTAACATGTTTCCAATGACAATGGTGATGAATAGAACAAACAGAACCAATAATTAGTTTACGATACTCCAGGAAATGACACATCAGAACCCGACAACGTTAAAACTTTATCGTAAAAAGTAAATTGGAATAATTTTTCTTTTAACTGGAATTTGTGTTCCAAAAACATGCTAATTCTTTTACAAGAAATAAATAGTAGTGGAAAAATGAAGTCAAAAGATTTAAAAGTTCACATTACAAATGAAGCGGTGTATCAATTAAGAAATGTATCAAACAATATTCCTCAATGTGTTTTAAAATCGGCCGCGAAAGAAATTGTCAACAAATTTCCCGAAATTTACGGGGACAGAAATGACAAAAATGTCATCGAAGATGGGTGCCATTCCATTCTTCAAAAACTGAAAACAGAAATTACCATATTTGAACCGCGCGAGAGATGAAAAAAATTTGTCCGAAGATTTGTGGATTAATTATTACAACTTAAGTGATTTGAAGCAAGCGCAGTCGGGTTGTGTGAAGTAGCAACCGGATCTGAAAGCTCCGACAGATGTTTTAGAGGAAAAACGAAATTTTTAAATCAGTGGTAACTGTAATTGATAAAACTGCACAAAATACAGATGCAGTTGAAGATGATAACGTTATAAAACAAATAGAGAAGCCAGAAGTTGATTTTTGGATTACTTCTCGAAGATAATCAGTTAGTGCATAATTATAAAGGATGCCACTACAGCGAAAGATGCCTGAAATAAATTAAAGAAACTCCATTAAAAATCATAATTATCAAATGTGATTTTTCTATATAAAAAAATTTTCAAGCTTCAGTTCACTAAAGATGGCAATATGGAAGATCACATATCGGAAATGCTAACCCTCACAAATTATTATTTATTTATTCACATTTGTGAAGAAAAAGGAAGAAAGTGATAAGAAAAATTAAAAGTTAATCACAGGTACTATATATTTCACAAGGTTTCATTAAATTTAATATGAACATTTTTACCTTTAATATTGAGTGTTTCATGATTTTCAGTGATTTTAATCACTTATTTCTTCTTAGGTGTTAAACTAAAAAATCAAATTTTTGTCTTAATATTTAAGTTTTACCTTCCTTTCCATTCTACTAAATTTTGGTGATGGAGAACGAGCTAGTTTTCAGTCTAAATTTGGTTTAAAAAATCTGCTGAAATAACGAATTTGTTGGTTAAAATGCAAGTAGATTATTACAAGACTATTGTGATAGCCAACTTCAGTTTTATAAAATTACCTGCAATTTAATCAACACTTACTTTTGGAAGCAGATTTTTTAAACATGACTAAAACTACAAAGTAGTTCGTTCTCCATCACCAAAATTTTACAGAATGGAAAAGAAAGTCAAACTTAAATATTAAGACAAAAATTTGATTTTTTAGTTTAACACCTAAGAAGAAATAAGTGATTAAAATCATGAAATACTCAATATTAAAGGTCAAATTTTTCATATTTCTTTATTGTAAAATTAAAAAGTTACCACATAATATGAAAGTACACTGAAAGTACTTTACATTATATAGTAATAAATTTTTTAAATATTTATAAACTTTTTAGAAAAATGTAATTCAAATGCAGTGACTTTAGACATTTCATATTTAAAAATATGTAGCTCAAAGGTGACCACTATTCAAAAATTAACTAACAAATTAAAAAAAAACTGCAAAAATCAATGTAATGTAATGTATTATTTTAGGTATGTTTGCATAATAATCTATTTATTCAAGTAAATTTGCTCATTTTTAACAAATATCAATCAAGGACTTTGTATTATCTAAATTATTTCGATGCTTCTTTATTAAATTTTCATAACTGTCTATGCAACCTTTTTTCTGTGAAATTCAACTTAAAAATAAAAATTCTGAGATAAACTCAAAAATTTTTATATAAAAATTCTCAAAAATGAATTCTATGGATATTAAACATCATTTTTACAAATTATGAGATATTTTAAAAATAGGCCGCAACGGCTTCAGGTGAACTCAAGACGAAAAACACCCATGTTTCGATTTTCCAATCCGTCAACTGGAACTCAAGGAATATTTTTTTAAATTAAACAGTACCAAAAATTTCATTTGTTAATAACTTTTACAATAAATTTTTTGTGCTTAATATTTTCAGCGTTTTTAAACCATATTAGGAGTCAAAAAGAATATTTTAGTTCAAGAAGAAAATTTTTTATTTTTAGGTGATCCGTTTGGGAAAATCTGACCAATAACTGAGTTTTTGTTTTAAAAATATGTAGCCTAAAGGTTGCCACTATTCCAAAATTTACTAAAAAATTTTTAAAATAGCTGCAAAAATCAATGTAAGGTAGGGGAAACCGAGGAGGAAAGTAACAAAAATCTGTTATAAATATCTGAATTAGATATTTAGATTGAATAACCAGTTCACAGCATGACTTTCCATGACCTCTGAATTTGTTACTTTTCTCCTAACTCCCGTGGAGGAAAGTAACAGCACCTTGAAGGAACGTAACATTATAGAATATGGTTAATATTACATAATTTTTGAGACTATTATTAATTTAAAATATTTGTATTATCTACTTAGAGAAATACAAGGATACTCGAAGAACAAATTATATATATTTGATACTTTATTTAATACATTTTCAACACGTTTTGGTAAATTAATGTCTCATCGATATTATTTTTTATCTATATCACAGATGTAGCATTTAATTTTAGAACTTAGCGTATATGTAATATTAAATTATTAAAATGTGAAACAAAAATACAATTTTTATATTTTAAGTTAAATTAATAATAACGTAATAGTTTTCGCCACTTAAGAAAAATTGCCAAAGGGCCTAGCTTATATATTTTATTAAAATCGATCACGGTTTTCGAGAAAAAACAAATTTTTGATTTTTCTTTCCCCCTCCATAACTCTTAAAAAATCAATTATTTAAATAAGTATTTGGTGAAAAAAATTATCTTAATACTGCCAACATGTAACAAAAATTTAAAATTTTTTGAGAGAGGGGAAATATTGCATGCTTACTCCGCCAGACCCATTTTCGTTTGTTTCATATTTTTGGCATATAAAAAATTATACAATAATCTTTTAAAACATGAAAAGAACTTTATCTAAAATTCAAAACAACAATTAAGAATTATGGCAAACATAGAATAAAACAAAATAAGAACACATAATTAAAAATCTCCTGGTTCAATAAACCATTTTTAGGTTATGTTAATATGTCAAAACGAAACTCAATTTACTTATAATTCATTACATCTAATGAACAAAAGTTAATCTAAATCTTTAAATATGATTAACTTGACTCATTTCATAAAGTATGTACAATATATTGAAACGAGGAGGAAATTAACAACGTGTTACTTTTCTCATCAATCTCCTTCTCAACAAAAAAGTTAAAATTACACAAAAGTATTACATATAATTTAAAAATACACTGTTGCAACTTAAAGACAAATAATTTAGCTACAGAAAAGCGAAAAACACATTTTATAAAACTGTGTAATTACAAACATGTAAGGTTTTGAAAATTGAAACGAAAACTTACCTTTGACGTATTTTTGTAACGTCACGTCACTAGCGGACTTCACCTAAGCGGAAATGCTCTTGCACACTATGGAGAAGTGGTTGGGGGTACTACTGACTAAAAACAATTTAGACTATTTTCGCTGACTTGTTTAAAATATATTACTGTTGTTATTTTCCTCCTCGGTCTTCCCTAATTTTATTAGAAATGTATTGTTTTTAGCTTATAATAACAGAATCAATGGTTATAAACTCTGCTTTTTGCTTATAAAAAGCCATTGTATAATATTGTTAATTATTTAACATATTTCATATATTAAATCCCTAATATTTAATTTAGTTTATTTTTTTATACAAATCAATAAAATTATTTAAATTATCTTGAAGTTCTTGACACGTGTTGGCATTAGTAATTAGAGGATAAAGTTTTACATTTACGTAGCTGCCATCGTCGATATCATGGATGTACTTTGGTAGTATGTTTATCCTCTTCCAAACATGATTGTCATTCTCGATGGCAATGGTGTGCTAGAGTTGAATGCGTATCTCCAGCCAAAGATGACTGGCATCATGGATATGTTCGGTAAACCTTGTTGTGGTGTCGGGGCTTTTCACTTAAGGACAGCCATAAAATATTACATCCATCATGCTTCGGCTAAATCCCTCACTGGTTCCGATCGTCAAGTGCTTAGCGCGGGGCAAGTGTCCTATGGCCCAAGGCTGCAGCGAGCATTCTGGAAATGGAGGAGGTGGTCAACAAGATGCTACAGTCCTGTGAGGTCCAGAGGAATGTCAGTATGACGATCGAGGAACCAAAGTCAAATTCAGTCAAGGAAAGAAGACAACCACAACAGCGGATAATTTTAAGATTGATGCGAATCAATCGAAATATCTTCCTCCAGAGTTTTTGGGGCCACTGAATTTGTATTTGATGTCTGTTTTGCAAAATCCAAAATGTCAGATTCAATATTGTAATCAAATTTTACAATTTATAATTTCGAATTAACTTCGAATTTCATAACTTTTAAAACTTTCCAATAAATATTTTTACTTAAATTCATCAACTTCATCTATTAGAAAATATTTTAAAGAAAACACATAATTTAACCCTTCACACTGTGTCTGAACCAAAAGAAAGTTTGACAAAAATGGATCCAAAATCTGGTTGATGGGGATGTTTCTGCATCATATCAGAAGTAAAAAATGTGAACGCGAGGATGAGATAGTGCTTTTGTGAGTAAATTCTTAACAATTTTTAGTTTTAGTTACTAAACACTGAATTTAACAATCATTCCGAGTCAGGTGTTTGAAAAGAAACAACAAATGTTGTTTAACGTTTCGACAGCGCGGCTGCCCTCTTCAGAAACGAAAAAATAAAATTTGAAAAACGTTCCAAAGGAACGTCTTTGTCATGACGATTACAATTGCGTGTCCAATTGTAATCGACACGACAAAGACGTTCCTTTGGAACGTTTTTCAAATTTTATTTTATTTTTTCGTTTCTGAAGAGGACAGCTACATTCATTGGCCCTAAACACATAGTAACTGGCAGAGGCCAATAACTGAATCATTGGCCTATGAAATTATCCAAATACAATGATTAACCATATGTTACAAATCATAATACAATCCGATTTAATGTTGAAGATGAGTCAGCTGTCAAACTATTGAGTATTTTACCGAACCAATAAGTGGCGCCACTGATAAATGATGAATTTTCAATGATTAGCCTTTGCACTTGTACAATTATTGGCAGTAGTCAAAAATTGTATTCCGAGGGTTTTTAAATTTTTTATTTTCAAAAATGTTTTTTGGGCTATGTTATTGCGAAATTGTAAAATAATTTCCATAAATGTTTAGAAGAATACATTTTTCTTTTATAGAATAAAGTTTGGAATTTTGTCGGTTGTCGCCTAAGTGAACCAGATTATTCGGTTTTCTTGCTTCTATAGTTAGTTGTTTATGTCGTATGGATTCTAAATTAATTATGCCATATTCATTCCTCATGCACACGCTTAATGGTTCTTGTACAACGCAATCACTAAGAATTAAAAATTTTTTTTTCTCTTTTTGAATATTTACAGCTTTTACTTTATTAACCATCTAAACAAGAGGCTTCGTGTGACCCGTGATCAGGTTTTAAATTTTCCTATAAAATTTTTTCCCCAAAAAGCAGACAGTTCGGTAAGTGGGACTTTAAAGTGTTTAACATCTTGGCTAAGGTAAAGTAATCCGTAAGCATGCATTGACTTGACAAGCTTCACCATAATAGCTTGGCATTAAAATAAAAAATTTGTTGAGGAAGCCAAATTTGGATACCGTTAATACCAAAGCAACTAACAGAATCAAATTTTTAGTATAAGAATATAAACGACTATGTATTCTACAAATAATGTCAATGAGTAATTGTATAAATTAAAATAAATATGGTACATAATTACATTATTTTACTTCTTAAGGCAGAAATTTTGTTTACCTTGCATTAGATTCATCAATGTTTTCATTTAGCTTTATGTCGTCGACTACTATATTCTGAGCATTAGAGTAACTATTATTTTCGGATTTTTCCAATTTTACAGGTTTTTCTCATCAGTTTCGTCACTAGATTCCAAACTTTGTTGTAAAAAACGTAGTTTTTGCTGCCCAATAGTAGATTTTCTTTAAACAAATCCAGGATATTATTTTGACATCTATAACCTCTTATAAATATAATATTAATACACTAACCTGATCTGACATAACCTTACCTTCAGAATGCAGTAAATTTGGCTCTCGTTATAAAAATATTTGAAATATTTTTTAATTCGAAAGTATTCTTATTTAGTTATAATTTTTGATATTTAAAAAAACAATTATTTATGATTTAAAAAATAATATATTATTCTATATAATAATATGTTTGTAATGATTATTTTTGTATAAATTAATATAATCATTAAAAATTAATATTTATTTTTCATTTGTAAAACTTATTAATTTAATTAAATTAGTAATTTATAACTTAGTTCACATAGCACAAAAACTTCCAGAAAGTTTCTCGTGTCAATCTTCGGAAGTTACCCTTGGTAACTTCCTGGAAATTTCCAGGAAATACAATAATGTTCGCAGGTTAGAAGCTTCCCATGGAAACTTCCCGCAAACTTTCTGGAAGTTACCAGGAAGTTCCCAAAAATGATTAAAAATTTTGTTTAATGAAATTATTATTTAAAAAGGTTTAAAGAAATTTAAATGATTCAAATTTTGCATTCTTCTAAAATAAAAATAAGGGTTTAATTTAAAAAAATTATCTTTACAATTACAGCACACATAAGGGTAAGTCGGACTTGAATTCCAAGTCTCATAAGATAACCCTCGAAGTGATTATTATTATTATTTATAATTGAGTATATTATTTTAATGTTAACTACTAATTATATTTTATATTTATACACTCGCCTTTTTGCCTTAATACTAGCGTTTACAAGTGTCCCCGTGAAAAATTTTCTTACAAACAATCTTATACTAAATTTTGCGCCTACAGAACGGCTTGAAAATTAGGAATACTCGCATTTGCCTGGACTACCCGCCTCTCTTTTAGAGCTGTTTTAATTCACGAAATTTCACTTTCAACTCTCGAGTCCGTCTACTCCCTAAATTTTTTATAGTGTAGAATAATTATTAATTAATAATTTCATTTTTTTATTTATCTCAATTTTTAATGTAAATAAACTGAGTAATAGTCCAGTAACTGGTTATTTGTATAAAATAATTTTTTTCAATGTTTAATTATTATTATACAACAACTATAGATATAAATTCTTATCCCTCCGTATATATATATATAAGAATATTAAGAATTTTTTCCCTAATTTTTAATTATTCCCGTATATTAAAATTGTAATTAGTGGATGTAGAAGTATCACTTGAAATGTAGGTCTACTCCGAAAAAAATTTGTACAAAATAAGAGAATGTACTTGAACCGTATTATAAGAGTACCTCTGCTATGTATATATGAACGTTTATTATAGTGCGAGAAAAATGGTGAGAAATAGTAATTTTTGCTGGTTTATTGTGTGTATATATATGTAGCTGGGAAATAGACTAACGGGGAGAGTACGTTGTGAGAGTTGAACAGAGTTTGGTGGAATAAGAGTTGGTGCGAATGGGATGCTTCTATGTTCACTTTTGAAAAATATGGCTCCAACCTATATGACACACGGGTAGATACGAGCCTCCATTATGCCCGTAAAAATGCGACAAAATATCATTTGAAAAGAGAAACGAGTTATGAGATCAACGTTGTCGAGATTTTTTTCTATTTTTATTATTTTTTATTTTTTTTTTTGACAAACCAGTTTGCTACTTCTACTTCACTATAGAGAAGGGAGAAATATTTTTAAACAATATTTTTCCATTCCTTTTGTTATTCAATTTTTTTAAATTAAAACTTTGAATTTATATATTTAAGGGTAGTTTTTCGATTTAAAGGCAAAATAGAGGGTGATGGAGTAATTCTGACTTTATATTCCTTTTCAGTGGTCAAATATGCTATAAGAAATGTAGATCTGGTTATTTGCCTGTATTATTACTATTTTCATTAATAATTAATTTTTATTAGTATTACCGTTTAAATTATCATTATTATTATCTTCCCAGTGGACACAAAAATCGCCTTACGTTTTAAGAACGTTCCTAAAACGTTTTTAGAACGTTTCATGTCCCTTACCAGATATGAAACGTTTTAAAAACGTTCCTGATGTTCTGTGCCAAGAGGGTTTTATACTGAATTAAGAAATCTAAACTCTTCAATTGAGGGGACAGATGCAATAACGGGCGATATATAACAAATATATCATTCAAAAGATTATTAAATTCAACGATTGATGATACATAATTAAAATTTTTAATAATTTATACAAAGACTGCAATTATCAATAAATTTGAGAAAAAAATTTAAAAAATAAAACTGTTTTGGAAATTTTTTCCAACTTTTGCACATTTTTTAAAAATTCCAGGAAAAATACCCACTGGGCACGGAAACGTCTTTGTTCAAAAAACGTTTCTAAAACGTTTTTAGAGCGTTTCATGTCCGCTACACAACGGCTTAAGAACGTCTATTATTCTAAAAACGTTTTAAGAACATAAAACGTATATAAGATGTTATATAATGGACATGAAACGTTCTAAAAACGTTTTAGTAACGTTTCTAGAACAGTGACAATGCATGTATCAAAAAACATGATTGGACGTTTATAATGATTCATAGAAATCATCATCATCATAATCATAAAATTTAATATTATTTTGAATGCTATATTTGTTAATTTTTTGACATTTGTATTTATAAAAAATCTTAATATTATTATATAAGATTGTGTTACGTGGGGGGAGGCGGGGTCCAAATTTCCGAAAAATAGTGTTACGTATTTTTTGAACGGCCCCTAATTGGCGAAATAGTAAGTAAAAATTTTGTTTGATGTCGTTTCTCGAAAGGTTAAGCCTTTTCCTTTATGACTTTAATATTTTCCAACGGAATACTCTTTGAGATAATTCTATGGTATCTAGTATTGTTTATTCCTGATTTTTCGACATTTATTTTTGTTAATTTTTATACAAGAAAATTGACTGTCTAACGACCGCGTAAAAAAGTTATTAAGATCTTGCATAACTTTTAATTAACCCTCCTGAGTATGAGTTTTTACCCGAACAGTAGTTACCAAATGCATACATTTTTCACAACAATAGATTTTCCTGCAATTTAATATACGGAGGTCTTTTGGGTCGCTGATTACGAATCTGAAGTGCATTTTTAAAGATTCAAAATGGCGGATAAATTTTCAAAAAGTTATTGAATTTTCTTGCAATTTGGTATATGGGGGTTTTCGAAGTCGCTGATGACGAATGTGAAGTCCGTTTTTAAAAACTAAAAGCTAAAACGACTACAATACTCGAAAAAAAATAACCTGAAAAAATAAAAAGCTAAAACAGAAAAATGCTGAATATATAGAAACAATAATGGTACAAACCTGGTTCAATTTTCACATTCGTATATAAAAACGGAAATATAAAGAAATTTATAAGTAAGGCGCGGTTTCTTATATATATTTTCGTTTATCTTTCAGATAAAGAATAAAAATTGAGTTATTAGTTAAACAATTTTTAAACAAATAATTTTTGTTATTTACCAACTTTTTGCAGAATGCACCTTGAAAGTTGCAAGTTTTTCCTTATTTTGCAATTTTCTAATCCTTATGTGATTAAAATATTACAATTTTTTAATAATACTTATTACTGGTTTCAGTAAATATTTTCTTTAATTTGTTGATTTAATACTAAACAAAGCTAAGAAACCATGAAAAGTTGTCAAATATTTGCTATAATCTCTTTGTTTATTTGAAAATTATATGATTTTGCAATATTAAATTGTTTAAACAAATTCAATATGCTTAATAACATTATTAAAATACATTAACTTTATTAACAGATAATTATATGGAAAAACTTTTATGAATTTTGATCGTTTTTGGTAAAAAACAAACAAAAATAATTGGTAGCGTAAGGTTAACTATATTGTTATTTACAAACTTCGTTTATAGTGAGCCAAGAATTATACATTTTGTTTTAATTTTGCAATTTATTTTATTTTATATATAATTACTCATGAAAATATGAATAAAATTGTACGAACAATTTTTAGACAAATAATTTTTATGATTTACCAAACTTGTTTACAGCGAGTGCAAAATATTAAAAGTTATTAAAATTTTTATAAATACCGATAACAAATAGAAATTAATTTATTTAAATATTTTCTTAAACAAATTACTTTTTGTTATTTGTTTAAAAATTGTTTAATCAATAATTTTATTCCTTTTATCTATCGGTGTTCTTATAAACCTCATCTAATTATCAAAATTAGGAAAAAACTGTATTATCCATGTGCATTATCAATAACTTTTTGAAAATTAGTCCGCCATATTGGATCCGTCATTTTGAATTTTTAAAAACGGACTTCAGATTCGTAATCAGCGACTTCGAAAACCCCCATCTACCAAATTGCAAGAAATTTCAATAACTTTTTGAAAATTTTGCCGCCATATTGGATCCGCCATTTTTAATTTTTGAAAATAGACTTCAGATTCGTAATCAGCGACCCTGAAAACCTCCCATATACCGAAATGCAAGAAAATTCAATAATTTTTTGAAAATTAGTCTGCCATATTGGATCCGCCATTTTGAATTTTATAATTCAAACTTCATATATGTAACCAGCGATCCGAAACACCATTATATACTTATTTATGTAAAAATCCAATCGTTTTTTTTAATTTGTCCGCTCTTAGAATTAATGATTTAAGCTTATTTCTTCTAATTTTTACACTAACTTTGTTCATTATTTATTAACAAATATTTTATAAATATGAACTTCTGAAGAATTGTATGACAATATGTGAGTCTTAAGCTTTAAGTTACAACTTAGTAGATGTATTTAGATAATTATACGCTTACTTCCGGCTATGTAAGTTCCTAGTTACTACAAGGAATAAATGTCCCTAACATTCGTCCATCCAAAATTTAAATCTCGACCTCGAGATCGTTGTCATAAATGAAAATAGTTAACGTAGAATTATAAACGAACATAATAAAATACAATTTTGATTTAAAGAAACATATGATATTTTTTTTAACTAACTGACATTTTTAAAATTCATAAAATAAGAATTTTCTTTATTTCTCTTAATCGTTAATGCGTAAACGTTTCGGGGTTTTTCTCAATCTTTTTGGTCTTAAACGCGATTCATCATTGTCCGAGTTGGTCTTTGATGGTTCCGTTTCCGAATTGCTCTTGACGCATTTCATATCGTCATTGTCGCAAGTTGATGAGTCTGAATTCGAGGCCATCTCGATCAAATCCACTGAGTTGTTGGGTTTCCACATTTTTAGTTGGCTAACGTGTGAGGTTGATGCGTATCTTCTGCCTCGGCCATCCTTTCGGGGTGAAGCGACTCCATAAGTGTCACCTGGTTTAACTTTCGTTATGACCAATGGTTTGTATCTTGCTCGAACCTTCGATGATTCTCCCGGTGCATAATTTGCTGCTTGCATCATGACTATGTCGCCTATTTCGAATTTGACGTTATTCACTCGGTTTTTGTCGAATCGTGTTATATATTCATTTTGTCCTTCTTCAATCTTGGTTCGAATTTCTTTTTGGATGATTTCAGGAAGTGTGTAACGGATGTCGTCGTCTAACGTGAGCTTCCTTAGTTCACCTTCATCATGTCGATTTATAAATCCGTAGAGCGTTTCAAATGGACTTTTTCCTGTTGTTTTGTTCCGAGATTCGTTGAGATCTCTCTGCACTTGCTTTAATCTTAAATCCCAATCTCGTCCCTTTGAATGTCGAATACTGGCAAGAATTGCCAAACACATTATAAACTTTAAAAAAAATTTAACGCACCGTATAAAACTTTCTGAAAATCAACATCAGATTTGGTATCAGCGACCACATAAACCCCCGAGTAACAACTTTTAACGAAATCTGATGAATTAAAAAAATTTTTGTACGCAATATAGCATCCGCCATTTTGAATTTCTGAAAATTAACAGTACACTGTTAAAAATCGGACACCAACTTTACTCCGAAAGATTGAAAATTACATACTTTCAATCTCAAGAAGTGTGAGTACCTTCATTTGATTGGATTAGGCTATTCAGGTTGGGTAGGGGAATGTCTATGGATAGACGCTTACTGGTGCACAAGCAATGCAGTAAAATTATTTCAAGTCAATAGACTTCAGTTTTTCAAGGATAATTTAAAAGAAAATCATTTTTAAACAAAATGTGATAGGAAATTATTCTATATTTTTAGATTGCAATCCTATTGAAATAACGTTTCAATATTTTTAGTGTAAAGTTAGAGGTATATTTTTAACAGTGTATGCTATGTTGTAGCGGGCTGTCGAATATATAGCAAACAGACTAATTTATAATTGAAATAAAGCAGTGGAAACATTGGTAACCGGCAGTTTGTTCTGATTAATAATATTTTCTTTTACTAATCCAACGTTCAAAATGTTTCGGACCGCATTCACTTTCACGCTCCCACATGATATGGAATTTTTGAGTTACGAAGGTCAATATAAATCCAAGTCACTGGAATACAAAGATCACAGATCGGGGAAAACTCTCACAATATAACGAGAGGTGTTCTCTAAGGAGATTCCGAAACAAGTGCCGCGGCTGCTCGCGAATCCGGCGATTGACACCCTTGAGGCTCTTCGTCCGTTTCCGGGTTCAATCGCCTGATTCGCAACAGACGCGGGAGAACTCGTAACGCCACGTTACAACATTTATAAATTTCAATTTATCTGTCCCTAATATTTTAGCGCGTTCTTTTAAGCGTTTTCAATTAATGTAAGTCTAGTTCCGACGTATCCCTTCATTATTGGCGAAATGTTTGTCTGTCAAAGTACAACTAACGTCGGCGATTTGTTGGTGTCTTCTATTCGACCCACTATTCGACCTTATGTTTCCCGTGGGGTCAGGGCGCAGAATAGGCCCCCTATGATCGGCTGCATATCGTAAGAGGCGACTAAACGGTACCGCAAAGAAAATTCTGCAAAGTAAGACACTTCCGTTAGCATTGGAGACAAAGTTTTTACATCTTTTTTAATGATTTGTAACACTTGTTGACTTTTACAAAATCTTCTAAGATCTGTTTTAACAGTAAATATATTTCCTTGCTCTTCTTCTTTAAGTGCTTTGTCTAATTCCAGTTCTTCAAACCAATTGTCTTCCTTTTCCTCTTTATTCTGCCCTTCATTCTTATTACAATCAACATCGACATTTGCGGCTTCTTTTTCTTTTTGATTTTCGAGACCAATGTTCTCATTAACAACTTTCATTTCCATCTTTTTATTTAATTGTCGCTCTTTAGGTGCACTGTAAAATGGTTCTTCATTATTTTTAGAAATGATTCTTCGCTTCTCCTTTGCAACTGGATTTTTTACTTAAATAAGACCAGAACCAATATTCTTTTTCTTTTTATTTTGTTATTTCTTTTTACAACTATCAACACTGGCATTTGCGTCTTCTTTTTTTTATTTTCGAGACTTAGAAAACAAATTTTTTTAAGAAAGCATTAGTTTAAAAAGTTATATTTAAAAATGCAGCTTTTTAAGACAGTTATTAATTATTTGTAGTTTACAATTTTTATATAAAAATTGGACACGGAAAAAAGTAGCCTAATAATGCAGTCACTCATTTTTTTGTAGCACAGTATTTTTTTCCGTGTAAGTATATATATTTGTTATATGCAAAAAGGCATGAATTTTTTTCATATTAATTTTTTATTATATTCTGAGTTTTTTAAATTAGAGAAATTAAATTAATTTCAACTAAAAATATTCGTTGTATACTTTTTGCAATTTTTCAAAAATAATTAAAAATCTCAAAACATAAATTTCATAAATTACTTTAATTTGTTTAAATATAAATTCAATTGGAAGTAATTAATTAATTTTAAACTTGGTAATATAGGTGTAATAATAAAAACAAAAGCGTAATAAAAAGTAAACTTGAAACAAAAATTTCAAAATAATTTCATTTTATCATAAAATTAAAATTTTGATATTTTTACTGCTTTTATAAATAGGTTCCATTTACAGTAAATGAAATGTAATCAAATTATCTTTTACTCACCTTTATAATTTCACTTCAATAATTAATAACAAAACTATTATGTCATTAAACAACAAATGCACTAAACAGACTAAACACCATGTGACTAGAAAATAATAATAACCATAACCTGTAAATGTCACGAGCCTAGCAGACAGATATTTTAAAAAAACTTACACTACCGATGCATACGCTTCAGGTGGGAAGTTTTTGCACTTCGAACTTTAGACGAGAAGTACACACACAATAGTTTGGTCTCCTGTAGTCTATACTCCATTCTAGGTATCTTAGGGTTTCTGGGGTCGCTGATTACGAATCTGATGTTAGATTTTGAAAATTCAAAACAGCCGATTCAAAATGGCGGACTCATTTTTCATAAATTGATAGATTTTGATAAAACTAGATATTTTGGGTTTTTTGTGGTCGCTGATTACGAATCTGATGTCAGATTTTTATAATTCAAAATAGCCAATTCAAAATGGCGGACTCATTTTTCGAAAATTAAAGGATTTTCTAATTTTCGAAATTTAAAATGACTGAACCAAAAGTGACGAAAAATTATAAACGAGTATTGTTAAGTATTATTGGTGTAAGATTTCTGATTGATATGAAACTCGGAAAATATATGGAAAAGTCATAAAAATTGTAGTAGGTGGCCCTGAAAAGGGCCGATTGAATTTTTCTTCTATGTTTATTTTTCTCTTTCGATATCTGGTGAACAATTCTCTTTTAAAACAAGTAAATAATAAAAATGTCTCAAACAACATTGTTGTCGACTTTCATAATTTTTAAGATATAATATATTGGAAATTTAATATTGTGTCACACTTATAGGTTCTAAGGCAGAAGAGTATCTCATTGATTTTAATTTATTTTCTACTACAGGAATAAGCATGACATATCTGGATGTTTTGTACACGTGGAGCCTTTAAGATTCGTTTGGCGAGAAATCTTTGTGTCTTTGATTTTCTTTCTTGTCATAGTAGAAGAATTTAATGTTTTCATTTTTCTTACATGCCCAAGAATATAAAGTTTTCGAATCTAAAATTGCATTTTTTGGATCCGCTTGAAGACTGGCACGTGTTGCTTCTCTTTTAACCCTCCGAGAACACACCTCTTTTTTCAAACACGAAGAACACACGGGGTCAATTTGACCCCACGCCAACTTCAATCGTGTGCCATTTTAAAACCCCTTATTCGATCTTCTTGTAAAAATTATCACATTTTCTGGACGTATAAAGTAATTAAAAAAACTAAATTAAAAGTAAAAAAATAATTGTTACTAAACAAAAAAAATTCACAAATTTTTTTTTTTTTTTAATTGTGTTTTACAAAATAAATTGTACTTTTTTTATTTTGCAATATTTTTAGCTAAAAAAATTAGTTATTTACTCTTGATATATTGTAGAATGAGGAAAAAAATTTATCTGCAATGCATCTGGAAAAAAAGGTATTTATTTTATTAGGTGAAGTAGTGTATCTTAAAAAGGATAAAAATTCCATTATTTTTAACAAAAAAAATAAAAAATTTTGTTTTATATATTAGTAATAGGAAAAACATTAAAATTGTAGAAAAACACTTTTTCTATAAGTCTATTACAAATTATTCAATTCCTCCGCAATCGATACACAGATAAGTCCGATGATCGTCACACATTGGACTTAAACAAGAAGGGCAAAGCATTTTTGTTTTTTTATCTGTGCCACGTGAGCATAGCCTACATCTTGCTCTTTTTCCCAATTCTTGACGACCTTTTTCTCCTTGATCATCGTTTTCATCGAGAATGAGAATAATCCCTTTTCGAATTGCTGCTCGTAGTGAATGATTTTCCATTTTCAATTTTAAGTACGGTTTAATCAAATTAAACGCAATCTGTTTTAAATAATTAGGAGCACTTAGAGCATTGTTACCTTCATTCTTACAAGTGTGAAGAATTCTTGCATTGACTTGTGCTTGATCAAGAATTCCAAAAAAGAAGCGCATCGGCCAACGTCTAGATACACGAGTTGTGGTGAATGCATGACACAGCTTGTCAAACACGTCGGTTCCTCCTTTTGTTTTATTGTAAAAAAGAATCATTTCGGGCTTTTTGTTTTCTCCGATATTAGTACTTGTAATTTTGGTACTAACAACCAGAACAATTTTGTGCTTCTTAGGTGTAAAACTAACTAAAGTGACATCCGTAGTATGGCAGAATTTCGAATCAGGTATTGTTTTAGATGCTATCTTCATTTCATTCGGAATTTGTCGTTTGTTTTTACGGATAGTCCCAGTGAGCAACAGTTTATAAGCTTCCTTCACCATTTCTTGCAGTAACGGTACGGTTGTAAACCAATTGTCACAAGTCACTGATCGATTAGTTCCATGAATTGGTGTAGTCACTTCTTTGAAAAAATACTCTCCAGAACTCTTATCTCTTGGATGGCCGGTTTTTCCCAAGTATGGAATGCCATGAATTAAATAAAACGTTTGAGCATCATTCAATGTAATGATTTTTAACCCGTATTTGTCTGGTTTAGACTTAATATACATTCTGAATTTACAGCGGCCTCTAAAGGAAAGTAATTGTTCGTCTACTGTGAGATCGTTACTAGGTTCATAATAATATTCAGAATGAGCAATAAATTTATCCCACAGCACTCTAATAGGTGCTAGTCTGTCGCTTTCTGATCGAGTTTCTCGTATATCAAAACGTAAACAATTACAAAGAAATAGGAAGCGTGATTTCGGCATAACACATCGATACAAATTATATCCACTAGTATTGCTCCACAGCTCTTTGACGTCTACGTGATTCGATTTCCACATTGCCGAGTAATAAAGTAATCCTATATAAGCATCAATTTCTGTCATATCGGTTTTATTGTGATAGGTCTGCCTCTTTTTTCCTTCCGCTATCATAAGAGCACAAACTTCTTCTATTTGGTTATTTGTACAATCCACAATAATTTTTCGCATGTCTTCGTTAAATAGAAGATTCCAAAATTCAAACACCTCATTGCAATTTTCAGCTCCATTTCTTGGCTTTGGGACTCTTTCATGGGTCGAAAGTCGATCTGTAATACGAAAAAAATTATGTTAAAATATTTATGAGAGGTTATGTGAGAGGTTATGCACTCACCACTTTGCCTTGTACGTGGAACAGTAGTCCATTTTGTATTATCTTTGCTTCGTAATATTGTTTGTGGTCGACCTCTCTGTTCCTTTTGCTGCTGTAAAATGCGTTGGTTGGACGTTGAATTATCAAAATCATCGGCTTCACTGCAATCTGAACTGGAAGTTTCCGTATCAGAATGTATTGACACATTATCTTCCTCCGAACTACTGGAGTCCAAATTTTCTTGCTCATCATACAATAAAGCGTTCTGAATACGAGGTCGAAAATTATACGCCATAATGATATTTTCCTTTCACTATACACGTTTTAATTGATTTTTAATTACAATTTCTAAACATTTTGTTTTTTACTACTATCGACGCACAGTACACAATGGGGTCAAATTGACCCCACGCCCTCTTTAATCGCTTCTCAATAACTAACAAGTGTTGTCGGTAACAAAGTTAGCATGCCTACCTCTTGTCGGAACTCTAAACTATAGGTAGAGGGCTTCAGGACCGCCAATTTCAAAAAAACCGGAAAGTTACAATCGCTCAAAGTTAAGGCTGGGGTCAATCTGACCCCATGTGTTCTCGGAGGGTTAAGAGTTGCACCAAGACCCTCACACGGCCCTTGTCCCATGTGCTGTAGCATAAGTGTGCCTTTCTGCGTCGATGTCAAAATCATTTTTATGGTTCATAAGGTTCATCATTTGGGATTTGTTTTTATAGTGCTGCTTTGCACCGTCTGTAGCATAAATTATATTTTTTACTTCTGGATAAATCTTCCGAATTTCAGGAATAACCAATTTTTGCATACTATACACAGCTGTTACGTCGTGACTTGTGCAGTCGGACAATAATATAATACTTTTATGTTTTATTTCATTCGATGATTTGAAATAAATTAACACTGAATGTATTGTACATTGATCGTTATTATAGTGGAATGCCTGAGCAGCATTTTGTGCCACAAAGGCATAATTCTCCGAAAAGTCACATTGAAATAAAAGTTCTCCTATTTCTAGACTTTCTTTTTTTCAGACAAAAATTCAGATTGCACTTTAGAAAGAAAGTGATGCGGTACCAAAACGGTTAGCCGTTTACTCAATTCTGCGATGAATTCTAATGTCGATAAGCACCGTTGTTGTAGAGTGCATCTATCTGTAGCTTCCCACGAACTGAAATGGATTTCGGAAATTCCATTTTGTTCTAAAGTTTCATGAATGTACTCTAAAAATTTTTAGATTCCAGGACAATGGTCACAATCATACATGTAAGATGCTAGTTTACAATTTTCGCACAGCACAAACTTGATACAGTCTTTCTAGTCATTGACTTGGTAACTCAAATCTCGTGTAAACTTTATAATTTTGGCAGCATCTATCATTACTTTAAAATTTTCATGAATTGTACAAACACAAACGCTGTGGGTGTCAGATGAACCAGCAGGTACACACCATTTTGGTCTAAGTTCAGCGAATTTGCTTAGTCCAATAGGAAAATCAGGAAACTTTCCTTTAAACTGGGTATGCAAAACTTTTATGTCGCAAAGTAACAGACGCTTCTGCATTTTTTGCTTAAGGTTATTAAGTTTAACACTAACAACATCCTTTTTGTTTGGCATAATTCTACTATTTGTATCATGATCATAAATTCAATTACTTTTTCAGCAGTCTCTTATGGTAAAGTTTTACCCCTTTTTCGTGATGGCGATGCTAATACTCCTTCCGATTCCCTTAAATCTTTAGCAGCTTTTGCCATTCTAAAAGATGTGCTAAATTCCCCCGCAGTTTTCCGAACACTCCAACATTGTGGTGCCATTGTTAGAATGCTTAAGCGTTGTGGATCATTATCTGCCAAACTGTGGAATTTCTGCTTAATTCCATTTGACATTTCTTCTAACCCCTTTTCACGAGACATAAATTGTTTTGTTTGGCGGTGATACATACTCCTCTTCGGAAAATCATGTCTTTGTAGCACAATTATAATATTGTCAGACTGCACAACTCACGACGTATCACCTGTGTATATTAGGCAAAAATAGGTTATTCCCGAAGTTCAGAAGGTTTATTGGAGATTTAAACAGTTCAAGCAACGCCATTGCCAGAAGTTGAACTAATATAACCGTGATTTTTTAATTTTTGAATAAATAATTTTATTACTTGTTTGCCGAAATATAAATAAACTGTATATTAAACAATTAAATTATAAATTTTTTTGAAATCATTAAAAAGTTTAAGTAAACAAACAGAAACATAGACTAGTTGTCACGATTATATTAGTTCAGTTTTTGGCCGGCAATGGCGCTGCTTGAACTGTTTGCATGCCAAATACAGAAATGAAAAAAACATTGTACCACACACGATGCAAAGAAGCATTATAAAAACAAAGATCCTAAATTACACAATATTAAATTATCAACAAATTATAAAATACAAAATTTAAAATCCCACAACTCCATCAATTTTTCGACAATTTGGAATCATTCATTTAAAATTTGGAAAATCTGACATCAAATTCGTAATTAGCGATCACAAAAACCGCAAAATATCTAGTTTTATCAAAATCTATCAATTTTTGAAAAATGAGTCCGCCATTTTTAATCGGCTATTTCGAATTTTCAAAATCTGACATCAAATTCGTAATTAGCGATCCCAAAAACCGCAAAATATCTAGTTTTATCAAAATCTATCAATTTTTGAAAAATGAGTCCGCCATTTTTAATCGGCTATTTCAAATTTTCAAAATCTGACATCAAATTCGTAATTAGCGATCACAAAAACCGCAAAATATCTAGTTTTATCAAAATCTATCAATTTTTGAAAAATAAGTCCGCCATTTTGAATCGACTATTTCGAATTTTCAAAATCTGACATCAGATTCGTAATCAGCGACCACAAAAAACCCCAAGATACCTAGTTTCATTAAAATCTATCAATTTTTGAAAAATGAGTCCGCCATTTGGAATCATTCATTTAAAATTTGGAAAATCTGACATCAGATTCGTAATCAGCGACCCCAAAAACCCCAAAATATCTAGTTTTATCAAAATATATCAATTTTTGAAAAATGAGTCCGCCATTTTAAATCGGCTATTTTGAATTTTCAAAATCTGACATCAGATTCATAATCAGCGACCCCAGAAACCCCAAGATACCTAGTTTCATTAAAATTTATCAATTTTTGAAAAATAAGTCCGCCATTTTGAATAGGACATTTTTAATTTTGAAAATCTGACAGTAGATTCGTAATCAGCGACCCCAAAAACATAGACACCCAGTTTAACACATTTTTGTGTGTGCTATTTTTCTCGGAATAACACTAGATTCAATCAAAAATTATATTTTTAATCAGTTTAGGCCCAATATTTATCCCGCCATTTTGGATTTTTTAAAATGCCATATTGTTTTTGATAGAGGACATTCATACGGTCATTTTAAGACCTTAAGTTTTGTGACCGATCCCATAGAATTTTGGGGTAGCCTACTGATCCGGTTGACGTGGAATGTCCCATATCTATATATATAAGATGAGACTTTTGTCTGTACATTGCTCAGAAATCTAAATTTCCCATATAATAATTCCTTTTGATCATCCAGGATTCCAAAAATTGCCAATAAAAAATTTCGTGTATTGCATTACTACAAACACATAAAGTACTGAAAGTTGACAAATACTATTTCTGAATAACAAATTTGATAGAAAAAAATCTGTCACTGATTCAAATTGTAATATTTTCCTAACGAAATAGTTAAAGGTTACTAATTATTACTTTTTCCCAGTAAAATTTAATTCCTGGTGGGTAGACAGTCTGTCAAATATATTAGCGGAAACTAAAACCCGTCGAAGACGGGTCCGACAGCTAGTATAAGAAATAAAATAATAGGTTTTTTATTTTCAAAAACCTTTTTGCGTCGAAACAATATATGCGGCAAAATTCCTGAACTGCCCAAGTCAGAAAATTTATGTCATTGTATTTTCTTGAAACTTTGCCAAAATGTTACTATTATTAGTAAAAGTGTAGATATAAAATATTATTGAATTTAATAAAATATTTTTTGAGTTAGAGACTATCAAAATTTTAACTTTTTTGAAAATATATTTTTTTCGATTTAATATATTAATAAGTAAAATTAATCAAATTACAAGTGCATATAGTGATTTTGAAAGGTTTATACACGAGCTACAAGCTCATGATGAAAAGAAAGATGTTTTCCTTGAACTTGACCTTGAAATTCAAGGTCAAATTCTTAATTTCAATATATCTCAAAATCGATTTTTAAAATTTTTTTCTAACCTATCCTAATTGAAAGCTTACCTTTTTTCTATGCGGCATGTAAAAACCAGAGTGAGACCATAAATATTATTAAAGAAAATAGTAGTTTATCACTGTTTTATAAGGAAAATGATGACAAATTATTATTTTCGTGAAAAATTTTGAAGGTCCCACTCTGGTTTTTACATACCGCACAGGAAAAAAGGTGAGCTTTCGATTAGGATAGGTTTGAAAAAAATTTTAAAAATCGATTTTGAGATATATTGAAATTAAGAATTTGACCTTGAATTTCAAGGTCAAGTTTAAGGAAAACATCTTTCTTTTCATCATGAGCTTGTAGCTCGCGTAAAAACCTTTCAAAATCACTATACGCACTTGTAATTTGATTAATTTTACTTATTAATATGTGTCACGCTCCGAAGAAAGGTACCTAGGAAGCAAAAAATTTGAGGTTATGTATTTAATTTTTCAAGTGAAAATACAGAAAGAAAATAAAATATTAATTAGAAATTGTTTATCTTTAAGTCTTCATTATATTCAAAATATAAAATAAAAATTGTTTTCAAATTAAAATAATTAAAAATATACTTTTAATCAAGAGAAATCTAACACGACCCTAACCTACAATTCGTTTGCCTCTTAGGTACCTTTCTTCGGAGCGCGTCACATATATTAAATCGAAAAAAATATATTTTTAAAAAAGTTAAAATTTTGAAACTCTGTAACTCAAAAAATATATATCTACACTTTTACTAATAATAGTAACATTTTGGCAAAGTTTCAAGAAATTTAGTTTTTTTGACCTGGGCAGTTGAGGAATTTTGCCCCACATATGCTATTGGGTCAGACCAGCTCAACTGTGTTAAAAAATTTTATTGATTTTCTAAAATGTTAAAATTTTTATGGAAATCGGTAGTTAACAACAAAAGAAACAAGTTGTGAATTAAGATGTTCATTACATGAACATTTTGCTTCCTCTTTACAATAAGCAAAAAATTTGCTTTAAAGTGAATTTTTTCATTTTATTTAATTCTATTAATGCTAATAAAATATATTCTTTTTATACATCAATCGATTCGTCTTGATGAAATGAAGATTTTTAGTTTGTTTTTAAGTCTAGATTAACATTTTATTATAAAGCAACATAATTTTTAAGAAGGAAATAAATTTCTAATAAAAGTGCGAATTTTTGGTTTTAATTATGTTTAATTCTATAAATTCAAATAAAATATATACTTTATATATACCAATCGATCCGTTTTAATGCAACGGATAAGATTATTGAAAAAAATGAGTAAAATCTTATTGTACTGGAATATAATTTTGATGAATGAACTAAATTTTTGATAAAAAAAGGTAATTTTTTTGCTTTAATTGTCATTACCTCTATAAACTCTCATACAATTTATACTTTATATATACCAATCGATTCGTCTTGATGCAAAGAAGAAGATTTTATTGTATATTGACTTTAATATTCAATTAAAAAAAAAAATTTGAAAAAAAATTTTTTTTTGAAAAAAGTAAAAAAAAATTTTTTTTAATAGATTTTTTAATGTCCATCAATCCATTTCGAGATATTTTTATGATAAATATTCCTAGCAATTTTCAGCCGAATTCGTTGAAACCTCTTCGAGTTATCGTGTTCACAAAAAACGGGATCCACACACACACACACACACACACACATACATACATCCGGACAATTGTTCAGGGTCTTATATAACATAGTCCCATATAGAAGAAAATTTGTCAAAAGGATTTTTAAAAATTTTGTAAATTAAACGACTACAAAGCTTCCTCACGAGGAAGCAAAAAACACTTTTAACCGTTTTTTTAAATTTTAAAGTTTTGTTATTGTTTTTGCATTAACAAAATAATACAAAATTTAAAAAAATAATTAATAACTCAAAAGACCTTTACAATAAATTAATAAAATTTACACTGATTACACAAAATTGTTCACTCTTCTAAAAGAAAATATTTGCCAGATTGTAAATTTAAAAATTCCATATTTTTAATAACAATTTCAAAAACAATTTTAATTATGTTTTCTACCCCTCCAATTGCAATAAAACTCATAGGGAGTGTACTCAGTAGTCTCGTCTTGAAGCCCAAAAAAGAAAATTTTGGTATTTTTAATTTGGAGTATACGTAACGAATTTTTTATTATAAACGCGCACTAACGCCACAGAGGGAGAAAGTTAATTGTCATGGAAAATTCAGTCTAGAAAATACAAATATTAATTGTTTTTAATAAAACTTACCAAAAGAGGTGGAAAAGTTGGTAGAATTTTGTCAACGGCAGAGTCTCTCTTTGATAATAGGTTGTGAGGCCAATGCGCACCATGTAATTTGGGGTAGCACTGACATTAACGACAGGAGCAGAAATCTACTAGATTTTCTGATAGATACAGATTTAGAAATTTTAAATCAGGGAAATGAGCCAACCTTCGTTACTGTTAATAGGAGGGAGGTGTTGGATATTACGATCTGCTCCAAGTCTGTGTGGGGTGGTGTGAGAGACTGGAGAGTGTCTGACGAAGATTCACTCTCGGACCACAGATTTATTACATTCAGACTGGAATCGAAAGATCGGGAACATAAGTGGAGACGTGACCCTAGGAGTACTGATTGGGACTCATTTACTGAGGACCTCAAGGCCTCCATTGGTCACTGCCCCACCTCGTACGGAACGTACGAAGAGTTAGAACTCGCAGCAGAATATCTGCGAGATTCGGTTGTCGGCTCCTTTGAGAGAAACTGTGTAGCCAAAAAGTTGGACACCAACAGGAGTAATACGTGGTGGAGCTCCAAAAACAAAACACATTTTAATTGAACATATGTAATTTAAAACGTTATAAAATCCATGCGTAAATGTAAAATTAGGAAGAAGTTGGGTAGAATTTCTATTCAAAGAGTACCATGTACAAAGACAACCTACACCTTTTCCTGTTTTAGACCCTGTAAGTTTCTCTGATGTTCTCGAATATTGTAGATCTTTTGACGTATTTCCAGTCATATAACCAAAAGCTAGTACTTTACCGATTAAAAATGACTTTTTATTTAATGATAAAAACGCACACAACGCAAATCTGTAATATGTTACAGATTTTTGAACCTATTGATACTGCCTGTTAATATTATAGAATATATCAAAATAATGGGAATTACTAAGGAATATATAGAAATATACTTAGGAATATATGGGAATATCAGTGAATACATGGGAATACCAGTGAATATTGAGAATATGGAATATATGCTGGAATACATGTGAATACCCAAGGAATACATGGGAATATCTACCGAGGATACGAAGAATATCGGAGTTGTTCACCCCTCGGAAAAAACGAAAAACTGTTTGTTCCCTGTCATTGTTAACGTGCGATTTGCTAAACTATAATTACGCACTATTTATTAATTGAAGGATGTTACTTCTACCGAAATCTCATACTGATGATAAGAGGAAAACTTTTTCACAACTTTAGATAAAAGGACAACTAAACTACACAACTTTATTTTAAGGATACAGTCAATAAAACTCTGTAGAAATGTGCACGATACGAACGCCATTGTGTGAGGAAAAATGCCAGTGGATAAATTAATTTACTTTTTACAAATTAAAATATTTTTTAAATTATTAAATGCAATGGAGTAAATAGTTATTGCGATAATTAAGAAAAAATGAGAAAGGGAAAAAGATAATAACCAAACAATTATTAGAAAGGAAAATAGAGGAAATATTTCGGGGAATTAAGTCTAACTCATAATAAAACAGTAACGTGAACGTAAACATGCGATGGAAAAGAACAAACCAACTTCAGTCTTTTTCTATCTCATTCTTGCGTTCCGCTCCCGATTTATTCTGCTCAGGGCTATGCAGCAAACGACAGAAAAATTTACACCAAACTTCTAAAATGTACCACTATATGTCAGCATTGTAATTTCAAATTTTTTTACAATTGAAAAAGATTGAAAAACAATTCACAATTTTTACAAAAATAATGAACCAATTTATATTATAAATTAGAATGAAATCAATTAATCAATTAAGTCAAGTTAATGTAAACGATTAATGTAAAAAGTTCCCAAGACAAATTTTGTAACTTAACTTTTCACAACATTAATTTCTTAAACTTAATCTCAAATAATTATCATTTCTCTTACCAAATTGATGTTTACGATTCACCAAAGATCCAAATAGAATAGAATATATTTATTATGTCCTAGGTACCCAGATAGCACAACTTCTTGCTGTAAGGCCACTGTAAGGATATCTGTAGGGGTTGTAAGGCTTACCGCGGAAGGCTGTTGTAGTCCTACATAAGTCTAAAAATTTCCGCATTACCGTTAGCTTATGAATAAAAGCTGATGTGGGATTACACCTAATCCTATTATAAGCTTACTCGAAAAACTCATAGTAGGCTTACATGTAAAAGTTGATGTAAGCTTACAAGTAAAGGTTGAGGTAAGCTTACAAGTAAAGGTTGAGGTAGGCTTACAAGTAAAGGTTGAAGTAAGCTTACAAGTAAAGGTTGTGGTAAGCTTACAAGTAAAGGTTGTTGTAAGCTTACATGTAAAAGTTGAGGTAAGCTTATAAGTAATGGTTGAGGTAAGCTTACATGTATAGGTTGAGGTAAGGCTGTTGGCAGTTTATTATCATGGTGTAAGGTTCTTGTAAGGTTGTAGTGAGTTTACCTATTATGGTCAATATCAACAAAATAATTTGTAACATAATTAACTAATAAATATTAAATAAAAAAATTAAGTTTGTTGCCCTTCTCTTTATTGGAAACCAAACATTCTGTAGAAAATTTTGAAAACAAATTTGGGGAGACTAGGATTCGAACCCGAGAACGACGCGCATTAACCTAACTTCCTATCTAACTGAGCTAAGTTGGGAACTGACATAGACCTAGTCTCCTTAAATTTGTTTTCAAAATTTTCTACAGAATGTTTGGTTTCCAATAAAGAGAAGGGCAACAAACTTAATTTTTTTATTTAATATTTATTAATTAATTATGTTACAAATTATTTTGTTAATACTTACCATCATAGGTAAACTCACTACAACCTTACAAGAACCTTACACCATGATAATAAACTGCCAACAGCCTTACCTCAACCTATACATGTAAGCTTACGTCAACCATTACTTGTAAGCTTACCTCAACTTTTACATGTAAGCTTACCTCAACTTTTACATGTATGCTTACCACAACCTTTACTTGTAAGCTTACCTCAACCTTTACTTGTAAGCTTACATCAACTATTACATGTAAGCCTACTATGAGTTTTTCGAGTAAGCTTATAATAGGATTAGGTGTAATCCCATATCAGCTTTTATTCATAAGCTTACGGTAATGCGGAAATTTTTAGACTTATGTAGGACTACAACAGCCTTACGCGGTAAGCCTTACAACCCCTACAGATATCCTTACAGTGGCCTTAAGCAAGAAGTCGTGCTATCTGGGTAAGTACCACGAGGACAACCATAAAAAAATACAGTAATTAACAAGATATATCGTATAAAGTTAAATAAAGCAATATATATCTCATCAAGACAACAAAATACTTTTATTTACAAATTATCACAGCAACTTACATGCAGATGACATACTATTCCAGATACACTCTATATACTCTATACATCTAACGAAAATAAATATTTATATAATTGTAGTTTAAATGATTTTGGACATTCAATATTTGTCATAGAACGAGGAAGAGAGTTCCATAAATTTGTGGCAGTTACTATGAACGAGTTTTTATATTTTTCTGTTTTACATTGTGGAGCCCTAAGAATGCAAGGAGATCTGAACTCTCTAGTGGTAATTTCCTCTCTAATAACAAACTTTTCATATAGGTACGAAGGTTTTTTACTGTTTAAAATTACATGTCTAAGACAGCCGAGGTACCAGAGTCGTCTGTTACTAACCCTAAGCCAACCTAGCTGTAACCTATATGGAGTTACATGTTCATCCCTCTTTAAATCTAATATAAATCTTATGCATGAATTTAGGAGTTTCTCAAGTTTATAATTTAATTCTTCAGTCATATCATTATATACAACACAACAATAATCAAAATGAGGAAAACCCAATGATGTAATAAGCTTCGTTTGTAATTTAACTGTAAGGGGTTTCTTATTTGATTTCAATTGTGATAAGGTGGCATAGACGCTCTTGCACATTTTGCCAACCTGCTTATCCCAAGAAAGAGTTGGCGTAAAGATAACACCCAAATTTTTAACTAAATCAGCAAAAGGGATGATATTATCATTAATTTTTATTACAGAGCAGTCACTTAAGTTTATTTTGCTTACATACCAACTAGAGCCGATTATCATTGAATAAGTTTTGTTAAAATTTATTTTAAGAATGTTTATCTTTGCCCAGTCAAATACAGCCTTAACATCCTCATTTATTAACTTCATATTATTCTGCAAGTCTTCCTAACTAAAGTGTATATAGATCTGCAGATCATCCCCAAAATACATATGCTTAGAATACTTGAGAACACCCCTAAAGTCATTAGTATAAAGTAGGAACAATAGAGGGCCAAGTACTGATCCCTGAGTAACTCCAGTTTCAATATGTCCCCACTCAGATATCTCTCCATCTGGTCCCACAACAGCCTGGGTTCTACCTGACAAGTACGAAGCAAACCATCTTATGACTGATCCCGCCAAACCCATAGCTTTAAGTTTCAATAGCAAGATAGCATGAGGTACCGAGTCAAAGGCCTTACTAAAATAAATGAACACCACTATTGTTACTTTCTTTTGATCAATCGCTTTACATATATCATCAGTAGCACCAGCCAGAAGAGTCTGTGTGCTGCACCCTTTTCAGTAACCAGACTGAAAAGGGCTAAGAACATCATTTGTCTCAACAAATTCATTTAACTGATAAAATACAACCTTCTCGAGGACCTTTGACAATGAAGAAAGAATAGCAATAGGTCTGTAATCCCCCGGCTGCTGTGGAACTTTCACCTTTCCAATAGGCCTAATCAAAACCTTCTTCCAATCTTCCGGAAAAATAGAGGTCTGTAGGAACATATTGAAAATATCAAGAATGTAAGGAAACAACACTGGTATCCCCTTCATGATATAACTTATAGACAATCCATCAAATCCCCGCGCCTCTGTTTTTATACTATTACCCAGTGGACACAAAAATCGCATTACGTTTTAACAACGTTCCTAGAACGTTTCATATCCCTTACCAGGCATGAAACGTTTTATAAACGTTCTAAAAACGTTCCTAATGGTGTCTACTCAGAGATCATGACCTAAAGTTTACTTTTTGTCCTCTGTGATAGATACATCGCCCTTCGAGGTCCGAGCTCACCTGGCACTGGATATCATAGACGTCGCATCAATCCTTCGGCAATGCTATAACGTCTATGTAACTAACAGAGGCGGTTCAGGGCCCATCCTGGCCAGATGGTAGTACCCTGTTAAGGCCCGACTGTCCCTCGAAACGGGACCAACACCAAGTATGAGTGATTGTAAAAACAAGGAATAGTACCTGCGGAGTAATGCTTCGACTGAATCTTTCACTGGTTCCGATCATCAAGCGCCTAGCGTGAGGATGATGGCCAGTGGCCCAAAGATGCAGGAGGGCAACAACGCGTTGGCAGTTCCACAGATCATCGTGGAGAAGGTTGAGAGACGAGGGAGTACGAGCAGTGTGACAAGTCAGGCTAGCTGCATTTCTGTCTTCAGTAATGCTTCAGAGAATGACATTGCTAGCTGCAACAAGGACTGAGATGAATGCATTAAGCTGCGAGAGGAAGAGGCGGCTTGCATTCTAGCAATAGAAGAAGAGGTCAGTAAGATGATAAAGTCCTGGGAAGTCCAAAGAAATGTCAATATTACAATCAAGAATGGACTTAAAAGCATAACATCGCTCATACAGGAGACCAAGGTGAAGCACGCAGCAGCTACAAGAAAGGACGAGAGTTTCTATCAGGGATTGACCTGGTCGGAAGAAGCTAGACAAGATTGCAGAGTTAGAAGAGATCGTTGTAACGCAATCGTGTTGAGAAACGTCGTCTTAGATGCTCAGAAGCGGAAGAGAAGTTATCCTGAGCCTCCGAAGGATCTAAAAAGGATATAGAAGGAGAGACCTACAAAGACTAGAAGCAAGGGGATCAAAACGGTTCCGGAGCCAGAACAGGTCAAGAAGGGAAGAGCCACAGTGATCGTTAAAGTAGCTAAAGGAAAAACTTTCACCGAAGTACTGGCGAAAGTTCGAAAAGAGGCTCACCTGGAGGCTAGTCAGACAAGGGTTGTAGGAGTTTTACCCACTAAAAAGGGAGACCTGCTTATTAAAATTATAGGGGCCTTCAAAAAAGAAATCTACGGTGCCAGCGGGAAGGTGACGGTTCTCGGACCAAATAAGTAGGAGTAGGAGAGTTATGGTCACAAGGTGTCATAGGTACCTTGGCTATGGCCATATAGGTCGAGACTTCCAAGTGCGGAGAAGCTGGCCATAAGGCAGCAGATTGTAAGAAGAGCCCATGCTGCTTCTTATGCAAGGCGAACTTCGGCGAGGAGGAGAGTATCCAACATGTCGCCGAATCAGAAGGATGCAAGGTCTTCAGATCTGCCCTAGAGAAAACCAAGAAGACTTTGTCAAGGACAAGAAGAAAATAAGGCCAGAACAAAAGCGTTACGGGAGAGTCGCGTCAGCGACTAAACGGGACCATTCATCTACGAAGTCTGAATCCACTAGGTAGTTCCGTAGGTGAATAATATGTCTAATGTAGATGGATTTTTAACATGGTATAGTCGATGTGAGTCCTGATGTCTAAACAAGCTCTAAAAGCAGAGTCCCTCTGCCATGGTTATAAAGAGGTGTATGCTCATCCAACGCACTAGTGATTGCATCGCTAATCAATGATTGTTTGTTATCAACCGATTGTGATTGATTAAAACAAGACCAATTAAAAGAACGCAGAGTTGACACAAAAGTACAATCATCAATACCGGACAAATTTCTATAACTTTTAGTAGAGCATGCTTTAATCTCAAACTTTCATTTATAAGATATTGATATGAGTTCATGACCCGCCACGGAAGGAGCATGAGATTAAGATATTGAAATAAGCTTATCCTCATCATCCACTACACATAAATCCAACCATGATGACGAATTCGCAGTATGATGAGTCATATGTATTCATATTAAGATTATAATTAAAATCACCACATATTACAACATTTCCATAAAAATTTAAAATTCTGCTAAAATTACACACACTTTTGATTTGCCCTCGTAATATGAAAAAGAAATACGTACATTTATTGTACATTTGTCTGTTGTCGTCACGTAAATCAGCAAAAAAAACATATTCATCTATATTGCAATTAAAACGTGTAATATCAAAAAAAATCTCGTACTGACAATAAAATACAAACAAATAAAAGTATATTAAAACTACGATTAGATTTTAATTGAGCACAAAAAAAGTTATGCCATCACGCAAGAAAGTAGTGAGGGTGAAAATGCCGGCAATGCCGGGACATGGAAAAAAGAAAATGGCCCATAAATCATTATCATCAATTTTTTTACAGCAATGTAACAACTGTAAAATAACTTTTATTTATAGATTCTTCTCATTTGCGAAAAGAAAAATAATTTTTTTACAAATAAATTTTTGAACAGAAATATATTAATTCAAATATATTAACAAACAAATTATCAAATAAAATTTTCAATTGAACTAAAAATAGTAAAATCGAAAAGAAATAATAAACTAATTGTTGTGCACATGCGCAATACAAGCAATATGAAATTTGAAAAATCGGACACCAATTGTACAGTAAAAGATTGAAAATTACATACTTTCAATAATCTCAAGAAGTGTGATTACTTTCATTTGACTGGATTTACTTAAAACCTTTAAGCCAATGAAATGCATGCGTTTACACTGTGCGAGATTGAAATAACAACATTTCAATCTTTTAAGTGTAAAGTTGGAGACATATTTTTAACAGTGTAAAACGCAAAGCTTCTGGACATATTTGATAGTCCACGAGAAAACGTGCCTTAGCTCTCGAATGTGAATTTTACGTAAAACGTATTAGAAGCTGCACCTTCGTAATTGGTTCAAATTTTGCTCATGTTTGAACATTTATAACAAGAAAATCTATAAGTAAAAAGTATTTTTGACTTTTGTACCTGAAAGAGGAACTCAAAATCTATAAAGTACTATTAAAATTCGACATTGATTTTTTGGAGCTAAGGCACGTTTTCTCGTGGACCGTAACATATAATCGAAATGTCCGGACTAGATGTAAATGTAATTCATTTTATGGCACAGGAAATTAATCTTATCTTAGAGAATTAGATGAAGCTATTCTAAAAGTAATCGTACCAATTCGAAAACAGTGTTTAGTATTTAGTTAAGGGAGTAACTTTCTTGAGTTTCATATGTATCGACAGCACAGCCATCTTAAACACAGAAACCTG
The DNA here is from genome assembly GCA_032872475.1 of Leptopilina myrica (nomen nudum). Lineage (NCBI taxonomy): Eukaryota > Metazoa > Arthropoda > Insecta > Hymenoptera > Figitidae > Leptopilina > Leptopilina myrica (nomen nudum). The sequence continues at coordinate 41,869,061 of CM065459.1, read as the reverse complement.
CTTTTTCAGAAAATATCTTTCGAAATTAATTAATAATTTAAAAATATCAAAAAACTCAGAAAAAATTGGTTAGCATGGTGGGATACGAGGCCGCGACCTTTCTATTGCCGGTAGACTGCCGTTTAGTATTTAATTATCTCAGAAAGAATGTTCAAAACCTTTACAGCAATTGGAATATTGATCATATTTTTTATGGTTCTAGCAATTTTTCGTCCTGTTTTGAATGATCCTCGCTTACGTTGCTGATAAAAGGCAATGTTAGTATGTACTATGAAAAGGAGATAAAATTTTTTCAAATAATAATTTGCTTTTGTAACCAAGGTGGAACAAAGAATATCTCAATCAGCTAATTACTCGCAGTAAATTGAGTTTAGGTAGTTGTCACGACATAAAGATTGTTCAAATAGCGGTCATTAACGAAGATAATGCACCTCCCTTGCGGTGGACAATGGGGAGCATCTCAAAAACCTTTTTGTCCTACCTGCATGGAAAGAATGTCATTTTGGGCACATAAGGCGGGCGCAATTTGGAGAAATGCAAGGTGAGCCATTTCGCCTAGGGCCGGGGCGTAATGGATCACTACCCGGGGCGTATTGAATCAACAATTAAATTATAATTTTTGTCATGAAATAATATTTAATATTGACAATTTCTGTTTCTATTGTACATTTTTAACAAAAAATATTGAAAATGGAACATACCTTATTTAAACTTTAAACATTTTTATACAATTTTCAAATTTTAAAAAGTTGTAGGGAAATGCCAAATCCATTTACTTAAAAAATATATTCTCCAGTTATTTTTTAAAAAGGGTTATCATTGCTACTTGTTCATATATAAATTGCGAGAAATTAAACTTGACAGGATTATTTTATTAATATTTTAAATATAACACTGGGTAACAAAAAATGGTCATGTTGTGTTTATTTCAAAACTTTTGTGTTTATTGAAAGTTTGGGTGTCAGTAAACAAGAAAATAGAAAAAAGAAATTTTTTAAATTATTCAAACCCTTAAAATAGGGGTTTGAATTGTCAAAAAACGGTGTTTTGGGGTCGCTGAATACGAATCCGATGTCAGCTTTTAAAAATTTTAAACGGCGGCTTTAACAAAAACCTCAAGTACCAAGTCTCGAGCGAATCCGAACGATTTTTAACATTTTATCCACTATGTTGAAGCCGCCATTTAAAATTTTTAAAAGCTGACTTCGGATTCGTAATCAGCGACTCCAAAAACCCCCGAGTAACAAATTTGAAGCCAATCCGATGATGAAAAATTGATATGTACTAATGCTTAGATTCCCAGTCATTTTTACTAGGGCGTATGAATGATTAGGGGGGGGTACTAAGTATATACATGTCCCCTGGAATTTTACATTACTTTTCAGTTTTTGTTCTTAAAGATAAAGGTTTGAGCTTTCTTTTAAGCTATATTAGAGCTTTTTATGTCTTCCCATTTTCTTTTTACAGGACTTCAAAAAGTGCAAAAACCCCGTTTTTTAACAATTCAAACCCCTATTTTAAGGGTTTGAATAATTTAAAAAATTTCTTTTTTCTATTTTCTTGTTTACTGACACCCAAACTTTCAATAAACACAAAAGTTTTGAAATAAACACAACATGACCATTTTTTTGTTACCCAGTGTAATAGGTTTTTCTTAATAGTATAAGCGAGCCAATACGTCCCAGAGGTGTTTGTTAAAAAATTAGTTATTTTTTATCAATACCGTAAGTATTATATAAAAATTGTCAATTTTCTTCTATTTCTAAATTACCAAATTGTTCATTCACTTTTAATAATTTTGTATCAAACTAATGCAAATCGAAACAAAATAAAAGCTTGTCTATGCTATTGAATATAATGGTGTAGAAAGAATAATTTCTTTATTGAATTAAGAAACTATATGTTATATTATAAAAATTCATACACTGAGAAAAAAATACTGTTGGTTCAATAGCACGGATGCTATTGAATTTAATTCATTTAAAGCAGTAATTTCTGTATTGAATTAAGAAAATATTTGTTAAAATATAATAATTCATAATTTAGAACTAGAAGCATAATGTTGTCTAATAAAACATGCAAAATGGTTGAGATGAGGGGTTGATACCGTGCTATAAAATTGACAGTACCGTGCAGTAAAATTGTAGTCATACTTATTTGATTTAAAAGTATTAGGTATTGTTTTATTCAAATTAAGATAATTCATTAATTAATATTTTAGTAAATCATCTGTTTTAAAAAATTAATATTTCAAGTGTGTATAGTGTATATTTAGTAACCAATCATAAAACAAAGATATATTCCCCGGAAAATTTAAATTTCAAACTCCTCTTTCAAGTATTTCCAAAACATTAACATGAAATTTTGCAAATTAAAACAGATGATTTACTAAAATATCAATTAATGAATTATCTTAATTTGAATAAAACAATACCTAATACTTTTAAATCAAATAAGTATGACTACAATTTTACTGCACGGTACTGTCAATTTTATAGCACGGTATCAACCCCTCATCTCAACCATTTTGCATGTTTTATTAGACAACATTATGCTTCTAGTTCTAAATTATGAATTATTATATTTTAACAAATATTTTCTTAATTCAATACAGAAATTACTGCTTTAAATGAATTAAATTCAATAGCATCCGTGCTATTGAACCAACAGTATTTTTTTCTCAGTGTATGAATTTTTATAATATAACATATAGTTTCTTAATTCAATAAAGAAATTATTCTTTCTACACCATTATATTCAATAGCATAGACAAGCTTTTATTTTGTTTCGATTTGCATTAGTTTGATACAAAATTATTAAAAGTGAATGAACAATTTGGTAATTTAGAAATAGAAGAAAATTGACAATTTTTATATAATACTTACGGTATTGATAAAAAATAACTAATTTTTTAACAAACACCTCTGGGACGTATTGGCTCGCTTATACTATTAAGAAAAACCTATTACACTGGGTAACAAAAAAATGGTCATGTTGTGTTTATTTCAAAACTTTTGTGTTTATTGAAAGTTATATAGTTATATAGTTATATATAGTTATATAGTAATTAATTCATTAATTGATATTTTAGTAAATCATCTGTTTTAATTTGCAAAATTTCATGTTAATGTTTTGGAAATACTTGAAAGAGGAGTTTGAAATTGAAATTTTCCGGGGAATATATCTTTGTTTTATGATTGGTTACTAAATATACACTATACACACTTGAAATATTAATTTTTTCTCTCACAAGCGGTGATAGTTTCATCACTTTTGAATATAAGGAAATTCAAATCAACATCATTTAAATGTATTATGATATGTATAATGTATGTATGTATAATGTTAAATAGTATGTTAAGTTTATGTTACAATAAAATTTAATTTTAGGTTGAGTTGTAATCTTATAAGTTATATCTCAAATTGTATATATTGTATGTAGAATTACAAAAAAGTGTTTATTGCGACAAACAAATATTTCATTGATTCAATAGCATTTTTTTCTCAGTGTAATTTAGAAATAGAAGTATATTATTGTCTAATGAACTATGTACACTGAAAAAAATGATAATGCTAATTTTGACATACAAGTATGGTTAGGATGTATAGCTGAAACAGCAATACTGTATTGCTGTTCTTAAAATACAGTATTCGTGTTCTCCGCATACATATTATTGTTTCTTAAATACATATTGCTGTTCTACACTGCGTATGGCTAAAACAGCAATACTGTATGGCAGTATCATATCTACCAATATAATATGTCAGAATTGGCTATATTTATGGCAGTATCATAAATATATTTTTTTCAGTGTAAAATGGTTAATATGTATGGTTGATTCAATTTTATTTAAAAAATATTAGTTAGTTTGAAATAATTGTTGACATTATTTTAAATATAATTTTGAAGCTACAGGACAAAAAATTTTAACTTTTGATACCTTTTACACTTACAATTAATAAAGAGTGTTTAACTGTGTAATCTAGTTAAATTATTATTTAATTGAATTAAATTTAAAAAAATCAAATTAATAATGAATAGTATATTACATTATAAAAGAGAGAAAGTTCTAAATTCCTGTACTACGCAATGAGCATCGCGTAGTTTAGGGCTTTTGAGCTTCTATTTTTCATTATATAGGGTCGAAAGTACGCTCTAAAATTTAATTATTGAAAAAATTGCACTTTTCCATATGTAAAATATGTCATTACGTGTATATTTTTTTTTCATTTAAAAATTGATTATATTATGTTGATTACGTTTTAAGTTTATAACATTTATTCAATAATTATATTAACATTATTATACAATATGTTTAAACATTTTCTACTATGTAACTTTGAATACGTAAATGAATAGTTTATATTATCTCACATATTTAATATTTATATTCAAAAATTAATTAATAGACCAAGAAATTATATTAATAACGTTTTAATTAATTATGCTACCATAAAAAATGCAACTTTATTTCCTATTTAAAAATTAATGCAAATTTTTATTTTGTGTACAAAACGAGAGGGATGCAATCATGATTTATAATTTAACTTTAAATATTTATAATCCATCGTCTTGACGAAAACGATTTTAACTCGTATAGTGGAAAGAGAAGAAGACGAAGAAGTAGAAGAAGACGTTTTCTCAAAGCTTAGTGCATATTTTAGGGAAATTCCTTAATTTTCTTTAGAGTAAAAGTAAAGCAGTGCATTAGGAAAAGACCCCCATTGGTCTTAAGATGCGTTTGTGAGTTTGGCGTAAGTGAATATTTTTGTCCGAATTTATACATGTATATACATATATATATATATACTATATACAAGAGAGTAATGCATTTAAATTACGGCATAATTTACCTTAACATCAAGGGTTTCGGATGAAGGGAGTCAAAATGCACTTGGTGGGTTACTGCATTAATAGAACGTTGTCTTGCTTTTGGAATTTAAACAATTTACATACAGAACTGTTGTGATATAAACCCTTTTGCTCTACACCAAAGTAATAGAATTTGGCTGCACATATAATTGAGTAAATCGTTTGTAGAATATCCCTCCGAGAGTTACTTTTTATGTGCTACACAAAGAGAGAAAAAATTTATCTTACATATTTCAAGAGAACACAAAATTTTTTTTGCTTGTTTTTATTTAAGAAAAGAAGACAAAAAAAGTAATTTTTGTCTTGGCAAAACACAAAAAAAAATTTGTTTTCCATTTAAATTTTACAAATTTTATACAGAGAATATTGAAATGGGGCTTATTTTCGGAATGGGCTACCACGAATGTAGTGGTTAACGCATCCAGTAGAAACAAGCGGTTTCGGTCAGCCGGTTGAGTAATAACTTTCCGGTAAACATAAAACTGAACGTAGATTACCAATAATGTCTAATAGCGAAAAATAAAAAAAATCAAGTATAAATTTCAAACAAAAAATTTAAAATACGTCAAAAATTGTAATATTTTCTAGCATAATATATGATAACATAATATATTAATATTCAAATATTATATTATTATTAAATATTATTATTTTTATTTTATTATATTAATTATTTCTACTGCCAAGTGGTTAATTTTTCCTTTCTAGGGAATAGTTATAAGAATAATTTTTATACGACAAAAATTAATTAAGAAAAATGCAATGAAACTCTAACATTAAAATGATAAGGGATTGGATAATGAATCTAAAAAAATGTCAAATGTAACCATGTTCTCTAACACGATTTAGGGAGATTATGGTAATGAAAACAGCCACATGAGGTTGCTTTGAGCTAACATTAATTACAAACATAAAACCCGGCGTTGCTCGTTGTGGGAATACGAAGTGCCTTATTCTCTGCACCATAAAATCACAATGAACTTGCTTAGCACATCTTTAAAATAACAGTAAACGCTATTAACTCTTTTAAGTAATTTAAACCAGTACCTACAGTTTTTTTTCAATCACTGAATTATTTGAGGAAAAAGAAAAAAAAGGAAATTTTCTATTCAAAAAGTACTGAAATCTTTCTTACAAATGAACTTTATTTTTCTGCTTTAAAAACTACTATATACAAAGATGCTGAAGTGAAATAAAAATAAGAAAAATAAAAATTGATTAAAATTAGAAATTTAAGATAGAATAAAAATAATGTAAAAACAAAAGGGAACAAAAATACTGCTATATAGAAAAATACTGAAACGAAATAAAAAAGCAAAAAGTACAACAACAAAAAATATAAAAAACACAGGAGTACAAAATTTTTTTCAGAAAAATATACATTTATGACACCATGTTTTCTATACGTATTATATATTTTAACGTGCTAAATTCAAATCGGGGTCTACTTTTCGCCCAACACTTCACAGTTTCGAGATAAATTAAAAATTCTCAAAAAATTGACTTTTTACAATTATATTTTTGACTTTTCACAAAGAGACAAATTTTTTTGATAATATATTCTTTACATCTGTTGAAAATTTCATGTTTGTGAGAATTGACATTTAATTGTTCTGTAAATGTATATAAAATCCAGAACTTAATAAATATATGGAAAACATCGGTTACTTTGATTTATATATAAAATTATTATGTAATTAAATATACTTATAAGATTTATATGCCTATGAATAAAATGTTTAAATAGAACTGATAGAACACATGGTCCCGTCAATGTATAATTTTCCGAAAAAAATTTGTTGTCCTGTGAAATTAAATATAAGTAAAAGTACCTATGGCATTTTTATTTAAATAACTTGAAATAAAAAAATTAAATAAACCACTAAAAATATAAAAATAAAATTATGGAATTTTGCTTCCCTCAGGATTTCAAAACATGTGCATCACGTATACCACAACATGCTGGAAGATTACTTGCAAGCTTCATGTTGTCGAGCTCTATGCTAACATGACAAAGAGCAAGTATTTATGGCTTGAAAGTTTACTAGTTTTCCTTTCTCTCTCTATACCTATATACTGGATGCTCTTCAAAGAAATTCGATTATTCAAAGATTTAAAAAAAAGAAAATACAATTTGACATCCTCTAAAATATGCACTCAAGCTGTATCAACTCCTCAAACCATTCATCTTTATTATGATAAATTATTGTATACATATATATTACATACTATACAAAATAATCAACTTGAAAATAATATTTACAAAATTTATCCATTCAACATCTTTCTCTTATAATTGACAGTTAATTACTTATTAAAATTCGACAAAAAAATATTAAAATTTATTATTTAAAATTATAAAGAATATTTAAAATATTATTCACACTTTATAAATGTCCGTAGTTATATGACGTTCTGTTTATTTTTGTCGTGTCCATAATGTGAAGTTTATTTTGACCCTACATTTGTAAATTTTTACGTAAACGAAAATTTCAACTTTTAAGTATATTTTTTAAATCTATTCTCATCACAATTTACTTTGGTTCCTTGAAGATGTACCTGAAGGTATTTGAAGTGAATTCTGCGTTATACATTTGTTTCTTTAACTATCGCACTGAAAAAAAATATTCTTGTTTTGAGAGGAAAATTCCTCTCGTAAAATCATCTTGATTTAAGAATATTACTCATAATCGATTAGTATTTTCCTCTTATTTTTTTAACCATATTCTAGAGGAAAATATAGGGGAGGGTAGGCTACATTGAACCGGGTATTTTCTAAAGTCCAAGAACTAATTAAATTTTACAAATTTTGATCAGGATTTTGTATCAACATTAAGCTGAAGTACTCCTTTAGTTAATATACACGTTACAAACACAAATTATTATGATTAAATAATTAAATTTAATTTTTTTCTAACAAGTTACACTTTTCTTATTTTGAAGAATCTGTGTCTACATTGAACCACCTTTAATAAAACACTACAATTTACTTCAAAAATAATATTTCCACTTACACATTGTAAAAAATATTATTTTTCACTTAAAAAAATAGAAAATTGTTGTTAAAGAGTTATTATTTGTTAATATAGGAGATTAATATATTTTGATGTCAGGTTAGGTAGGTAAAGTGACAGTTTGAGTTTATCTCGTTCACAATTGTGACGAAAGCATGTCTTCTAGTATTTTTCTTACTAACTAGTAGAGCAGACAACTTTACCACTCTTAAAATTGAAAATTCTTTGCTTTTTCGGGTGGTTCAATGATGCCGCACTTACTGCATTCACATGACATTCACAACAAAAATTGTTTATAATAAATTTATGTAAGGCTTAAAATTCTTTATCACATCGGAATATTGAAGTTGACACCCTAAGCGACATAAATCACAAGTTTACTAATTTTTAAAACTTCCTATTTGAATAAAAAAAAATTCATTATATTTCCACAAAATTTTTTGTTTTGTACGTGAAAAACAGTTTTTTTCGTTTTTCTTTGTAAAAATTATATTCTGGCCAAGTTTATTAATCGACAATTAAGTAAAATTACATAACATTTTAACACAAAACAATTTTTAAAGATATGTGGTAAAAACATTTACAAATAAACATTAACACTTACATTGGAAAATAGCACATAATTTTTTAAACTCAGGCCTATGTTCAAATGAAATAAATATGTCTGGACGAAAAAAATTTTTCTAATAATTCTTTTCTTATTTTTCACTACTTCAATTAATAAACAAAAACTTATTTTTACACACAACTGTTTCATTGAAAAAAATTTATGTTAACCATAAAAAATAAATAAAATCACTTTAACGTATCGGGCGGACATATATTCTCATCCGCACTTCTCGCCGAAGGCGGGCAAGTTTCAGTGGACCTCGGGAAGAAATTATATGTTAAAGAGAATTTTATAAGGTTTTTTTAAAAGAAAAAAAACAGTGGTCACTTCAAAACTAATCGCCAAATTTTTTTTGAAAATTTCAAAAAAAAAATTTTTTGACTTTCGTTGGAAAAAAAATTTTGTTTTTTTTCTAGAATCGTCTTATTTACATTTCAAACATATTTAAATTTTATTAAAATCGATTTAGTAGTTTCCGAGAAATGTACGTTTTTTGATTTTTCATTTCCCCTCTATAACTCCCCCAAAAAAGCAAATTTTGGGTTGAAAATTGCAGAAACTTACATTTATAGGGATAGTAACATATGGGCCCAATTTGAGAAAAATAGATGCTGGATTTTCATGCACTGTAAAAAATTTAGACTCCAATTAATTACCTCCAAAAGAGAGTTAATTTACAATACCCCTTCATCAACACCCGCGCGAATTATTTATTCCATGGGGAGTTAGCATTTGGGCGTGAAGTTTTAATTCTCTTTATTTTACTCCCCAGTAGGTGCGACTTTTATAGAGTCCCCTAGGGAGTTAAAATTTAACTCCCTTTTTTTACAGTGTGTATTTAAAAAAAATTAAATTTAAATCAACAATTAGGTTTTTTCATCTTTTTGTCTACTTTAATATTAAGGAGTTCTATAGAAAAGAAAAATTGAATTCCCTTTTTTAAAAGCCTTAACTAAAAAGCCTTACGGAACGTCCTTCCAGCAGGACGGGTGCTTGGACGTTCTATCATTAACATTTAGCCCCACCCATTATTTAACATTTAGCCCCAGGATGCGTTTTTGGCTTTTATAACAAATATACAAAATCTGACTAACAATATTTAGCAATTACCTTTAGGTGCATCTTTAGGGGACCCAAATAAGGACAACAAGTTGTTCATTTCATGACCATTTCGCTTTCTCAAAATATCATAAACCAATTGCTTAATTTAATTTTAATATGTTAAGATAATATTTCAAAAAACGCAAAATTTGAATTTTTTGTGAAAAAGAAAATATTGATTAATTTTATACATTTTGATGAAATGTGCACTTTGCATATATCAATCGATTCTTCATGTTTTGAAAAATTGAAAATCGTCACGAATGCAAAGCTTCCTTGTGAGGAAGCAAAAACAATTGTGATGAAAATAAATTTAAAAAAATATACTTAAAAGTTGACATTTTATTTACGTAAAAATTTCCTAATGTAGGGTCAAAACACACATACAATAAAGCATGCAGTAGAGGTGACGAAACATAATCCCCCGCAATAATATTACTGCACTTTTTTGCAGTATAACGCTAAATTAAAGTGCATGTTTTACTTATTTGTCACGTTTTAGAAATTCTTATTTTATGGTTTTATTGCTTCTTAAAGAAACTCGAGTAAATCGCTCATCTGGTTGCCATAAAAACCTTTGACCCCTTTCTTGTCTGGGTAATAAAAAAGGGATACTATGGTTTCGTTATCCATACTACATAAACTTAAAAACTCAAGAAGAGCTTGAGTCATATCTTACCTGTATGGCCACAATTTGGAATAAAAGTTAAAATACATTCTACTGAATTCAAATTTTCCATGTATCTTATTACTACCGTTAATTTATCAATGTGTCCTACAACAGCCGTCAAATCAACTGATATAGAACACTGAGAAAAAAAATTATTTTATTAAAACAAATTTTGTTTAAATCAAACTTAAAATATCTTTGCTATACAGTCAAACATATTTAAGTTTAATTAAAATATATTTTATGGTTCAGTTTAAGAGATTATATCTTGAAATCAAACATAAATTGTGATTGATTTAAAATTATCTGTAGTTAACTTTTAAATTTGATTCAAACATAAAAATTTTGTACATCATTGTTATGTACATAATTGTTAATATGTTTGAATTAAACATAATTATTCAAACAAAAATTATTTTTGAATCAAAGCAGAACAAATTTTCTATGCATTGGTATTAAGCATACAAACTAATTTCATTGAAACAAAATCACTTAAAATTATTTTTTTACTTGAAACGAGTATAATGTTTTCTCAGTGTAATGTGTTAACAATAAATTAAATAATTCCTTTTTCGAAGTGACCTGGAACCTGATCAGGGCCTGTAATGTAACCGTGATAAGTCAATCCAGATCAGGGCCAAATCACAAATATAATTTACTTAAGACAATTTCTACACGGGTATCTAAAACACCTTCTTTTCCGCCTTTTTGGGGGTTTTTCACAAATGAAGCAAAATTTCTGAAGTGGACCACCCTCCAAAAAAAGTTCTGGGATTGATTTGATACTTCGGTAATTTGTTGTCCTTAGATAAGAGTAACAAATTCCCAAAGAATTAAAATTCTTTTTAAATTGTAAAAGGTAGGGGTGGTAACATTTTGTACGTTTTTGATAACATTGATATCTTTAAAACCCTATAAGTCCGGTAAAACTTTATGAATTTTAATTTGAAAATAATGTATTTAAAATCATTTTTCTTGTACTTTCTGACTCTTCCATGAAAATTGACAAAAAAATTGTTTGTCCCCTTTTTTGAAAATTAAATTTTTTTTGGTTATGACCAACTTGAGTATTTTTTATTATCCAAAAATAATTTAATTGGAAACCTGAGGTTTTTTCCAATGGTGTATATTAATTGCAGAGTGGGACAGAAGATTGTTTTTGAGAAATTTAATAAAAAAGTATGAATATAAACAGTTTTATCGAGATGTCATATGTACTTCAATATTATTCTATTGATTTTGTAGTATATTTTATATATATATATATGTATATGTGCCCTGACGCAGTGAAAGGGACCTTACGACCTCAAAAATTAATTTTTAGTTATTAATGCCATTATATCAATTGAAAAAATCTGGATAGAATGGTATCAAGAATTCAAAATCAATTTTTTTGAACGTAAGGTCCCTTTCACCGCGTCAGGGCACATATATATTATGATAACCAGCAACAATACAAGCGCTGACGCGCGCGGTTAGTTTTTTATTTACTATTTTTTAGAAAATGATTAATTCTAAAAATGATGGAATTCAAAAATTTATAATTCGAATTAAAAAAATATTAATTGGAAATTATTTGTACAACTATTAATAAATATAGGCAATTAAACAATTCAGATTAACACTCATAAATACAACAAACTTTTAAAATAATTTTTTTTATATAATTGAACATTTACAATCAATATTTTTAATCAATTGGTTATTTTCACAGTTATCAAATAATTAATTCTTGAATATTAGTTTTCATAAAGTTGGTCTTACAATTAGTGTAATAAGCTAGAAAATATAATAAAACATTCAATTTTTATTTCAATAGATAAATTTCTAATAAACATAAATGTTAATATAAAACATATAAGAGAAAATTTGAAGTTTTAAGTTTTTGAATTTTTTTTCTTAACAGAAGCATACAATTTTCTGCAAAAAAGTTATTTTCACGCATCATTATATTAATATTAATGACATAAAAACAATAAATATATGTAAAAAATTTAAATTATATAGTAAATATAATATATACTATATAATCAATAGAATAATATTGAAGTGCATGACAGCTCGATATAACTGGTTATCTTCATACCGCGCGCGAGTAAGGTCAAAACTCAAAAATAAAAATAAATTTAAAAAAAAGGAGTCAAATTTTCTTTGGCAATTTTCTTGGAAGAGTTAGGAAGTGAAAGAAAAATGATTTCAAATACATTATTCGCAAATTAAAATCCATAAAGTTTTATCCGACTTAAAGGGGTTTATAGATATCATTGTTATCGAAAACGTAAAAAATGTTAACCCCCCTACTTTTACAATTTAAAAATTATTTTTTTTAATACTTTAGGAATTTAATTAAAATTAATTTCAAATCTTTATTTCTTATTGGGGTGGTCCACTTAGGAAATTTTGCCCCACATTAGCGAATCAGATAGGAGGAGGCGTTTGTATGTTTTCCTTCCTGGCATTCGTGGGTGAGGCATAGGCCCCCAGGATGGAAACATAGGGTCTTGGAGAAAACGAGGAATGATATACTGTTTTATTTCGGAAGTATTAACATATAATCGAGAAACTAAAATAAATTTGATATAGTACGAATCTGGAAGTTTTATTTAAATCACTCGTTAACAATAATGACTCCTCAATTATGTTTCCACTTATCAACAAGTAAACTACTCAATTCACTGAGGGAATGGAGTTTCTTAGTTCTTTATTTTAGAAGCGAACTTTCATCGTTGAGGATTCTGCTTCGAATTAAACGCTACTTATTATAAAATGAAAATAATATTGAAATTTTATTAGGGACCGCTTCGAAAGAAAAATATCGTGTCGAATTACAAAAATAGCTAATTCATTTACATGATATATGGGTATGTTATATATATTTTATATATATTGTTGTATACTCCATTAGAAAAATTACAGTTTGCATAGAGTCTTCGAATTAAGCTGTAATTTGGTAAATTGTAGGATTGGATAATAGAAATTAGTGTACCAAAGATTTTTTGAAAATTTTAAAAATTGTTAAAGTTACGCCACATTGAATTTTTTGGTTATTATTTTTTTAAATCTTAATATTTCCGAAAGTTTTAGATGAAATTCAATAAAATTTGAATAGCTTATAATTAAAATCATGTTTCTTTTGACAATAACATAAAAATTTTTTTTTGACCACAAAAAGTCAAAATAATTTCATCTTTCATTTAAAAAAAAGAAATCGATGAAAAATTGATCAGTTTTCAATAATATTAAGTTAATTGGTGTCTGTTCTTAAACTTAGTGAATTACTATTTTTAACTATACTTGAAACATTTCTTTAAAAATTTTACGAGTGTAACTTTTTTCAGTTTTTAAATTCTAACATTATTAATTGAATTGAATAACCAATTAATATTTACTACATTACACATCATTAATATTATTTACCACTATTGATAAAAAAATAACTAACAGCACAGTGCTTTGTATAGTACTAATTAATGAAATAATGTAACGAACGAGTGTCTAATTAAGATCTAATGTGTATAACAATTATCGCACAACAATGGCGGGCATGATGATAAATCACATGCGAAAAGCCACGACTACTGCGACGACGACGGTGTCCTCGATTTTAGAGGAATAATTTGCAGACGGATATTTGCGAATAATTATACTTGCTAGGCTTCCCTATAGGATTAGATAACGTCCCTTGAGGTGTAGCGGGAGCCCTATTTGCGGAGGAGTTGAGCACCGAATCAAGCCCACACATTACCGGAAGTGTTGAACCAGAAGGTTCTCTTAAACGTATAAATCACACTCACAATAAAGAGGAGTCTTGAACACACACAGCATCTGAGACCATCATCAATTATCATTTTCTCGCACAATCTTCTCTAATACTATTATCAGAAAAGTGCTCTATTTATACCCCCGAAGGAAAGAAAAATAAATAAAGAATTTTTTTGACAAATTTAGACATGGGGAGTTTTTAATTTGAAGGGAAATTATATTTCTAATGCAGCAAATTTCTTAAGGGTTGTTTTCTTGGTCAATGGAAAATGATCCTTCCTCAGTAGAAACTTCTCAATTATTATCTTTCAATAATTAAAGTGTCAATCTTATCTAATAAATATAAATAATATTAAATACAGACTTTGCACTCAATAATTAATTTTAAAAAAGCACATAATTATTAAAGTAATTGAATTTCTGAGAAAAATTTTATTAAAATGTTTAAAAAGAATTTAATTTCTGTGGAAAATTCTGTTCTTTAAAATAATTGAATTCTTCATTAGAATTTTATAAACATTGTATTAAGTAATTAATTTTATCGAAATATAAACAATATTATGAAACTTTTATTTTAAATATTTGAATTCTTATGGAAAACTTTATTTGTAAAAATAATTGAATTGTTTGATTAAAATTTAAAATTGTATTAAAAATAATTGAAAATAGTTTTTTGATTTCTAGTATTAGGGAATTTAAAGTATTGGGAATTCTCAAATTAAAAAATTCAGTCGACACTTGATAAATTGAATCTCAAAGGGATTCAAAAAAGTTTTAATTATCGAAAGTTTTAATTCATCAAACATTTTTAAAGGGACCCGAACAACGCTTCAATCTACCGACAGTTTCAATTTATCGAATGTTTAATTATCGAGTGTTGACTGAAATATTTTTTAGTGGAAGAAATCTAAAAAAATACCTAAATAGAAGCTTAACGTAAAATAAGAAGTAAATAGTAGGTTGCAGTAGATGAGTGAGAAATCTGTAAATATAATAATATAAAATAAAAATAATAAGAATCAGAAGGATAGAGAAGGTAAGAAGTTATTAACCATTTGCAAAAAAAATATAGAAGAGAAAATTATTTTGGCATTCCAAAAGTAAAGAAGTGACTAGAAGACTGAATACAATATTTGTATTTTAAAAGAAACGGATAAAGTATTCACTTGCGATTTTAATTTTTCGGAGTATTTTTATTTTTCATTTTTGTATTTTTTTGTTTTTCACGACCACCACATAACTTGTATAAATGCAAATTTTGCCGCAAGCTTTTTGCAAACCACGTTGCATTCTCTTTGGTTTATTCTCCAATGGAGCGCAACTGGAATTTTACGAGACCCCCTAGACTCACTGCTTTTTCCTGCGAATTAGCATGTTAGCCCTCAGACAATTGAATTTTCCCTTTTTTAGTGTGTTACTCCCAGGAAAAGCATTTATCGACCCCTGCGAAGTGCACAACAGTTAAAAACATCTTGCTTATTCCTTGCGCACATCCGTTTTTCATATATCTGCATCTAAAGCGGTAGGAATTAAACTAAAATTAGAAATTAAAAATCTCATGGCTCTTAGTTGTTTGTTTCAAGTTGATTCAGAAATTAAATTCGCACATTTTTAGTTCGAAAACGAAATTTTAAATTAATTTAATTAAGATAAGATTAATTTAATTTAGAAACGAATTCAATTTAAATTTATTACTTGTTCTAGTAATTAAAATTAAATTTATATTTTTTTAAAGAGGGAAAGCTTTATCTGTAGATTCCTGTACCGACATTTACCGACAATTTTTAACCCAGACTCAAACGGTAGGATGACCAGAGGTAAATATCGGTGCAGGAATTTATAGATAGTTATAACTCTTATTGGACATCTATTCAATCGAATTGTTTTTTTAAACTGATTTAATAAAATTAATTTTACAAAATGAAAAAAGTTTGTTTTGAAACAAAAATTAATTTCTTTCTAATTCAAAATTAAGATTAATACCCTGAAAATTTTCATTTGTAGAATTACAAACGGTTACAAGAAATTAAGAAAATTTAAAACAATGTTTATTAATTTAACAATAAATATTCTTATATTTTAGCAGATACTAATAATAATCACAGAATTCGTTATAAATCTATTAATAACTTTATTTGGTGATTTATTTAGTACCTAATAACATTTAATTAAATATTTTTTATGAAAATAGTAATTATTATTAAAAAAAACAATAGTATTTGGTCTAAATCATTTTGAAATTATTTTTTAATTCCTGCGGTTCTCCTTTAACTTGAAAAGCACAAATTGTCACTTTACATATTATTTGTAATGATAATAACGACCCACGGTATTTGGCGCACAAGTTCAAAACGTTGTCCAATTACCGTGTTGATGAAATAAAAATAAAAATACGTTGAATCATAATTTACCACGAAGTTTTGACTTTGAAAATACATTAATTAATCGAATATACAAAAATTAACAAGTTTAAAAGTATTAATTGAGTCAGAATTCCTGAAAGGAGCCACCCAAAACCTTTTAATTTTATTTTTCGTACTAATGTGGTTATTTTAATAGTATTTTATATATAAAATCATACTACCAAAGGATTTTGCAAAAAAAAATTTTTTGTTAATGTTATTAACTATTGAAAATTTTGAACGTATTTAATTAAAAAATGAATTTCTCAAAAGCTTATTGATCGATTTTAATTTTTCAACTTGCATTTTATTTGTCTTGAAATCAAGTATAACTGACAATATTTTTAGATAAAAATATATAATTTTTATGCAAAATGCAATTGTTTATTTATAAACAATTAAAAATAAATAGTGTTCTGGATGATATTTTGAGTTGAAAAAATTACTAAAATGTTCTTAATAAACCACTAAAAAATATCCCGTTGAAAAAAAATGGCACGAAGTTTTAAATTGCTTAATTTTAAGCATTTGTGCCGCGGTGCAGTGCGCGACTCTGATCCTTATTGAGCGTTCGCGCACGTGTTATTGTTTCTGATCGCTGAAACGACTGCGCTTCTCAAACACTACATCTATGTTGGAAATAAATTTATTCTAACGTAATTTTTACATTTAATTTTTTAATGGAACATTTAATTAATTCTTTTTGTTGAATGGTAATTACAGATGTGTTGCATAAATTGTTAAAATATAGAATTGTTAAATTTTCTTTGAAATTAAAAAAAAATAATGAGCGAACTAGAATTAAAATTTGGATTGGATTTAAACATTTTTAACAATAATTCCAAATGTAAACTATTCTTTAGAAACAGTTATGTTTCTAAAATAAAATAATAAAATGAATAGTTTAGCATTTATTCTCTCCGATAAATTACGAATTCCAATCTATCAATTAAAATCATAAAAACAGTCTCGGATCGACTTTAAGGCGCAAAAATAATAGTCGCTTATTTAGTAACAAAAAAAAGTTGTTTACTTTATTCAGTATTATCACAAAATTTCTTTAAACTTTCTCAAATTTAATTAGTAAAAATGTTTGATGATTTGACTTTTTGCTTTGGAATTAATAAACAAAATGAAATTTCACATAGAATTTAACATATAAAAATTTTTTTTGGAATGAATCAGAATATTCATCACGGTAAAAATGTTTACTAATTTCACTTTTTAATTTGTAAATTTTACTAATAAATTAGTAGAAATAACTAGAACATTATTGTTATAATTTAATTCCAAATGCAAACTATTCTATTCTTTAGAAATTTTAACTCTAGTTCACCCATTATTTTTTTTTAATTTAAAAAAAAATTCATCAATTCTATATTTTAACAATTTATGCAACACATCTGTAATTACCATTTAACAAATAGAATTAATTAAATGTTCCATTAAAAAAAATTAAATGTAAAAATTACGTTAGAATAAATTTATTTCCAACATAGATGTAGTGTTTAAGAAGCGCAGTCGTAAGGACCAGAGTCGCGCACTGCACCGCGGCACAAATGCTTAAAATTAAGCAATTTAAAACTTCGTGCCATTTTTTTCAACGGGATATTTTTTAGTGGTTTATTAAGAACATTTTAGTAATTTTTTCAACTCAAAATATCATCCAGAACACTATTTATTTTTAATTGTTTATAAATAAACAATTGCATTTTGCACAAAAATTATATATTTTTATCTAAAAATATTGTCAGTTATACTTGATTTTAAGACAAATAAAATGCAACTTGAAAAATTAAAATCGATCAATAAGTTTTTGAGAAATTCATTTTTCAATTAAATACGTTCAAAATTTTCAATAGTTAATAACATTAACAAAAAATTTTTTTTTGCAAAATCCTTTGGTAGTATGATTTTATATATAAAATACTATTAAAATAACCACATTAGTACGAAAAATAAAATTAAAAGGTTTTGGGTGGCTCCTTTCAGGAATTCTGACTCAATAATAAAAAAGCGATTTATATAAAACTGTATTTTTGCATTACAATGATCAATTTATCAAACTATCCGCACCTACGAAATTAAAAATTTTTTTAAACAAGAAATGTTAATAAAATAACAATAATTTTTTATTTATTAAACACGTACAATATGAAAGTAACTATCTGAATTTTTTGGGTTGACAAATTGGAACATAAATGATAAAATTTATTAAAAATATCAATATCTCTTCATTTAATAATTTATAGTATGAAAATATACGTGTCAAAGTTATAAATTTCAATAAGAATTAATGTAAAACAGAGAAAAAATAAATAGATGATAAGTTTTTTCTCAAGAACCTATACAGGTCTCAAAAATTTAACTACATAATTGTAGAATCTTTACTTAGTAGTACACCAAGTTTTATCAAAATCGGTATATTTATTCGATTTCCGATAAACTTACGTCACGGTGAGTCTCGATAAAGTTTAACCCAAAAGTCTTGCCACTAAAATTTTTTTACAGATATTTGTTCACACGTTAAATTAGAATATTTTTCGCCTAAAATGAAAATCATCTGTTAAGGGTTTTAAAAATAAACTCGATTTTTCTCTTTTTTGTAGGGTAATTGTGAACAATTTCCCATAGACGAAGATTTATTTTTGTTGTTAATTGTGGTTAAATTTTTAAAAATCCTCAAAAAATCTTATTTCTTTGCGAATTTTGTTTATGTTGATTGATTTATGTGATAACAAATTTTTTTAAAGAAGTCTTATTTTCAAAAATTTTGAATTTTTAAAAGTTTAATATTTCTTATTAATTTAAATAAACAAATTTATTTATTTTCAAAGAATACTGAGAATTAAATTTTGTTTTATTTTACAAGACAATTAAAAACTATGAATATTATTAATTTTGCTTCCTCATAAAGGAAGCCTTATAGTGATGTCGATTTCCGAATTTTTTAAAATCAATTATTTTTACATATTTTCAAGTGTAGTATATATAATTCATCGAGAGGAACAAATGTCCGGATGTATGTGTGTATGTATGTGTGTGTATGTGTGTGTGTGTGTGTATGTCACCGATTCTTGTGGACAAATTTTCTCTTGCACATCTTGATGGATTTTGATAAGATTTTGTAGGTGTATTACGGTCATGAATACCAAGAATCGGACAGAAGGATTTTCAAAAATATATAAAAAAAAAAATTTTTCAAAATTTTTTTAATTTTTGAAAAAATTAATTTTTTGGTTTTTTGAAATAACTTTTTTCTACATGAAAATTTTTAATAATTCTTGTCAAAATTGCATTCCTGACATAAAAACGAATCGATTCATGTATATAAAGTATATATTTTATCAAAATTTATAGAATTAATAAATATTTTAATTTTTTACAAAAAATTAAAATTTTGTATTTTTTGACATTTTATCATAACACTTTTAAATAATTATTCTATAATAAAAAATTGAATAATTAATATTTATTCAGGGTACTTTACCTGGTTTATTAATTATATTTAATATACTATTATAATTATTTAACTTTTAAAATTATATATAATAATATATATTGAGGAAGCTAAATGGTCATGAAATGAACAACTTGTTTTATTATTATTTATTAGGTATGTACTTATTACAATTTATGAATTATATTTAATACATGCGTACCTATAAAGGCTGAACTCATAAGGTCTATTCGTAGAATATAATGCTGCCCCTGCCTCTTCTACTTTTATTCAGAATGTGATGCAATTTTTTTTAGAGAAATCTCACTAATTAGTGTGACGACTTTTTTCTTTTATAAATATAATAATTAAATAAAAAATCATAAAAATATAATAAATAATTTTAAATTAAAATAATTATTTATAATTATAATTAATTATTTAAAAAAATGTATTATTGGCGTTTTGTTGGCTAACAGTAATAAGCCAATGATGGGTGACAATTATTGGGTGCGATAATTCTCCCAATATTGGGTCATTAATGCGCCAATAGTGATTCTTAGCAGTTTCCCATTGGGTTAATTATAAGTAAGCTTAGACCTCAGTTTCCTAAACAAATAAAACAAACAAAAATGTAAAACTGA
Source organism: Leptopilina myrica (nomen nudum) (assembly GCA_032872475.1). Taxonomy (NCBI): domain Eukaryota; kingdom Metazoa; phylum Arthropoda; class Insecta; order Hymenoptera; family Figitidae; genus Leptopilina; species Leptopilina myrica (nomen nudum). Next base: position 41,848,546 of record CM065459.1, on the reverse strand, counting down.
TTATTTTGAAATTCAAAAAGTAAAAAATATTTCTAATTTTGTTTTATATCAATTAAAATTAAATTTACATTTCAGTTATTTAGAAAAAGAATGAAAATAACTTTTGAATTGTTATTTGAAACTGAAAATTTATCTTCGTAAATGACAATTTCAATTCTACGTCTGGAGCGTTATAACAAAACGAATTCCATCCTGAACATATATATTTCGTCGCTGGCTGTTCGTAAAGGATAAAAATATGGGTGCAATTACATTTTTTTGTCAGTACCAAGATCACAGAGAAGTTGACACAGTAAAACTAGTTCTCTGTGTGTTGCAAGCTTTAATCGCTGCATTCAATGCGATATTTTTTTTTATTATTGCTTTTTGTTAATATTATTATCAATTGTTTTTGCTTAATAAATTTCTTTTTCTTTTCGGAGAAAAAAACATTAAGTACACAGCTTATTATTCTTTTCAACAAGAATATCTAATTTCCAGTTAAGGAGTAATTGAACAAACAAGTCCACATTTATTTTCGTATTTTTTGAATTAGGAAAGAATTTACAATTAAAAAATATTTTTCTTTAAGAATTTCTAATTTAAAGTTGTTTCTCTACACGGAAAAGTTTTTGGGCGAGCAGACGTCTCTCACTCGCCTCCCACAGAAAAGGTTTTCTGCTTTCTCTCTAAAGAGAGCTCTGATGCCCCACAAGAGAGCTCTGACGCTCCACAGTAGGAAAGCAGCAGTCTCTGTGGGTGAAATGAGCTACCAAAATGGGGCTGTCACTCTACCATACGTACTGGTCACGCAGCGCCACCACAACAGGTACAGCGACTCGCCCAAGAACTTTTCCGTGTATAAGAATTTTTAATTAGAAAATACTTATATCTATAAATCAATTAATGACGAAAAATGATTATTTTAGCAATAGGGTTGTTTGAATAAATAATTTTTTAGAACATAATTGAGGGACCGGATGTATTAACAGCCGCTACGCGCTGTCGCAAAGGATAATACCAGTCAGGTAGCAGTAAGTTTCTGGCATTTTAACGTAAAATACATGTTTTGTCCTTTAAAAAAACATTTTTTAACATTTAGCCCCAAGCTGGGACTAAGTGTTAAACGGCTGGGACTAAATGTTAAATTCTATTTCTAGTCTACTAACATTATTTTTTGATAGGTATTAAGTAGTAGGTAAGTTACAGTATACGTAAAACAACTAATTTAATTAATAAAACATCTGTCTTTACTTGACAATAGCGTTGGAACAGTTAAAAAGTTAATAAATAAAAATTTTTTTTTAAATATCATTAAATGTTGAAATTTTCTTTGACGTAAAAATTTACAAATGTAGGGTTAAAACACACTTTGCACTATGGACACGACAAAAATAAACAGAATGTTACGTAACTACGGACATTTATTTAGAATGGTAAGACCTTTCTACGATTAAAATTGCAATGCCCTAAACATTTCTGTTCTAAATATAATGAACTTGTTCGACTTGCATGAAAATAGCGGCCTTTTTTTCCCATGAGCAAAATAACGCATGGGACCATAGCTGTTTTTTTGCCCATGGGAAAAAAAAGTCGCCATTTTCATTCAAGTTGACAAATGAATAGCTTTTAGTTCCTGTCGGCTGCTATCTAAAAGCGCCTATTTTGTGCCTAAGGTATGAAAAATAATTTATATAAAATTAATTTTCTATAACGATTTTAAAATAAAAATGGTTTTTCTGTTACAATTTATAAATCTAAATTGTTTTTCTTTAACAATTCACAAATTAGAATTCTATTTTGTAACAATTTATAAAAAAAAATTATTATCAATGTAAAATTATATAATAAGAAATTGTTTATCTGTAAAAATAATACAGACTCACAAATTTCAAACCCAGAAACCAGACACGTCATTTCTGATATATTTTTTCACCATGAATCCAAAACTGGCAGCGAAATTTCTCTATCACGTCAGGATTCTAAACTATTCTAACCTAAAAGAGTAAAAGCCATTGTTGGCAACATTCAACTCTCAATAAAACTTATAAAAAATGTTTTTAACATTAGAACAAGTTTTAAAAGAAAGTAAAGGTAAGCAAAACCTTTCAAAATTTTCTAGACCCGATCCGATCCGACTTTTTTTTCTAAGATGCAATAATTAAAAGTTTAGGTTACACGACCTGAAAACTGGGCAAAATTTGGGGCTACCTTACCTATTGACAATATCGTCACAGCAATCACCTGCGAGGGGAAGTTTTAATTTTGGTTAGGAATAGTCTTATTGTGTCTCCCATTAACATACCAAACTCCTTACAAGAATTCTTTGACTGTGTTGGAGTCAACATTACAACAACAAACCACAAACTAGAATTTGTTGTTTACGCTCCCCCTAACAAAAACATTTCTTAGGATAAATGGATAGACCTACTCAACAACTGTTCGGATTCTTCTCCGATAATTCTCCTTGGCGATTTTAATGCTCACTCTTGGCTATGCGATTATTCCCACTGTAACCCTAGAGGAAATGATCTTAGTCTGGTGATTGATGATATGAATATGGTTCCTTGCAATGGTTCAGTCCCAACTTACATCCCTTACGAAAAAATATGACATGTAATGTACAACATGAACAGTTGCATTAATTTGTGTGACGTTATTTCGCGACGCCACAAACAAAACATTATCATGCACAAACTTCAAGGCACAAAAACCTTTAACAGGATTATGTATATAGTTTAATTGATATTTGCTGTCAAATCTTTAATAATTATCTATCACAACTAAGAAGTTTGCGATGACAGCGGACCACTTCGTTTTGTCAACCATCATCAGTATTTTGAGTCAGTTTGCTGTCATATCAAATAGGTTCGAACCTATTTGATATGACAGCAAACTTGTTAGCTATGTTCCTATTTCAACTAACCAATCTGTCTATGCGTGTAAGATTACTTTAAAATTCGAAAAACTATGCAAATTTTTTGTTGAGAGGCGGTTTAAGAGGTAAAAAGACACAAAATAAAACTATAATATTAATACATATCATACTGTCCGTTAGAAAACAAATTTTATTTTTACTTCTAATTAGAACTTTTGATTGATAATTTAATAAAGGTGAAACAAGTTAACAATATCTCCGAATCAATTTTGATAATTTGGTTAGATAACCTGAGAAGTTAAAAACAATTTGACATTCTCGATTGTGTTTTTTTTCTTGGCGTCGCGAAAAAACGCCACGTAAATTACAACACTCATTCATGTTGTAAATTACATGTCATACTTTTTCGTAAGGGATAGGAGGCAAAAAAAGGCATTCCTTTTCCTATCGATCTATTCTTTCTTTTCCTTCCTTTGATTCCGTTTACATGTTTCGACGTTATTGGAGATTCTTCTTCCTCCGTTCATTTCTTAGTCATCTCTGAGTTGCATTTCACACCGAAATATATCAGGTCTTCCAAAAGCAGGTTCAATCTTAAAAAGGTTGAATCGGGTCATCTCCTGGTAATTTACGATTTATCTACAGCAGGTATTTTACAACGCCAACTGAACTCTGGGGCTTACTTCCCATCGAGACTTCGCGGCCTTCGCAAATCTCAACCAATCTGGTGGAATGAGAAATGCGATCAGGAGCTGTCACGGAAACATGAGACACGTAAAGAGTTCATTCGGCACCAGTCTGATCTTAATCGCACTATATTCAACAATATAGACAATGAGGTTAAATGGTTTCTGTGCATTAGGAAAAAGGCAGCGTATGTTGAATTTTGTAACAGTATCAACCCTTCATTGCCTTAAACAGTAACAAAAAAACTCTTCCCCAGATCCTGATTCTATTAGATATTTGATTTTCAAAAAATTGAGTACAAAAACTAAGCAGTTTATTCCTACTCTTTTTAACCACTTTTTCACTAAATCAACTTTTCCAGAGCGTTGGAGGGACGACAGAGTGGTATTTCTACCTAAACCACACAAAAAGGACTACTGACCAATCTCCCTTATCTCCACCATTTGTAAGCTCTTTAAGAAGAACGTCCAAAAGATACTTGAGCATCACACAGAATCTCCTAATGGAATTCCTATTCACTAGTTTGGCGGTGTTAGCTGTTGATTTAAAAGGAGCGTTCTCTAACATTCTACCACAATCCATTTACAACAGATTAATAGAACTAGAAACATCAGCCAGAATCGCCAACTTCATCTCTTTTTTAATTTCAGGTAAGCACTTATATTTCAATCTCGATGACAAAGATTACAAAAACTTATATATAGGAGTTCCACAAATAGGTCAAGTGGTTCATGTTTGCTGACGACATTCTCTTATACACTTCTTCTGGGGATATTCAGGCTTTTATTCGTCTTCCGGAGAAGATAATTTCATACCTTATACCATGGCTGGCCGGAGTGGGCTTTTCAATATCACCTGGTAAATCCCAAATGACCATCTTTTTTAATTCCAATAATAAGCTAGAATACTTCGATCTCATGATCGAAAACACTACTATTTTACCACAAATGCATATTTTTATCTTGCATATAGTTCAACAGGAAATTTTTCTACACGGGTGACCATATCATGAACACAATAAATAAGGCTAACAGAGTTCTGGAATGTGTTATCAGAAATGCGTCCCATTTTAAAAATGTTCTAGCTTTGAAAACTTTATTTTATACTTTGGTTAGACCTATAATTGAGTTCACCTTGATTTTGTGGTGGCCTTGTCAGAAGTACCTCTATTAAAAGAGTACAAAATAGATTTTTACGTTTTTTGTCGAAGCAATCCGGCGTGCCTTACGACTTTAATAGTCATGACTTCCTCTTTCTGTTTAAAATCAATAATGGTTTCATTAATTAAGTTCCTTTCTTACGCAGATGCGCAGGTGATTGTATGACCATAATAATAATATTGGCAATGCGGCTACATAATGTTATCTCTTTAGTTTTATTTTTAGTACTTTGTACGATTGGGCTCAGCTAAAACTCTGTCCGTTTATAAATAAATAAATTTTATTAACATTTGTATATAAAAGAGTCTTCTTCTCTATTAATAGTATTTTCGGGGTTTATGCGAGCTCATTTGGAATTTGGAGCACTAGATAAAGTGCAGAATCAGGTCCTACGTATAATCTTAGAATGCATGAGATCCACACCAACCAGCATTCTAATGTCCGAAGCCAACATTCCACCATTATCTCTTCATGGAAAACAGACGGCACATAATCGGCAGCTTGTCGTGGACCATGAATTTCCTCTCTTCTAGGTTGAACTTAATTCAAGAGAGATATCTCCGAAACAACCAAGGTCTTAAGCCTCCCAATATTCGTTCGTCCTTGCTAGCGACATTAAAAGATGTCTCTCGAATGATGAGCAACTGAGGTAGGACCAAGAAATCCTCTTTTTACTTCGATCTGAATTGGTAAGGTCTTACGAGAAGAATTGAAGTCGATCTTCAAAATGGTTTATAGATCAAAACTCACCTCTTCCCGACTCAAGCTTTCTCAAACCTGCTTATTTCAAAATTTCCACACAGACGGCTCACACGATCCTTCCAGGAGTCTATCGGGCTTAAGCTTCGTTATACCTAAACTGAATGTCACCTTCGGTGTCCGCCTGTGCGGTCTGATGCTGATCGATTTTTGTGAGCTGTACGCTATTCTTTCAGCAATCGGAGAAGATACTTGAGAGCGTTTTTGCTCTTCTCAACAGGAGTCAAATGAATCTTCGTGGGTTATGCGGTTCACTCCAAAGCTTTTCTTATCTAGATACCAGATCAGAAAAAACGTGTTGTTAAGAGACATAAAATTTCTCCACTCCTTCGAACCAGAACGAAACATCGAGCCATTGATTGTAAACTATAAGTCTTTCCAAGCATCGTCGAAGGTCGAAAACAAATCAATCGACAGTCCTGCATTCTGGCGCTATTTAAAGGGTACGGCCGATTTGCAACTGATTGGAGAAGCTGTATATTGGATCGAAAATCCTACTCCGTATACTCCTTTATCTTTTCAAGAACAGCCATCTCTTGGTGTACACGAAAATAGAAAACTGCTGCTCTATCTTCGACGGAGGCAGAGTATATGTGTCTTAGCGGGGCAACCAAAGAAGGGATTTATTTAAGCACCCTGTTGAATGAATTAAAACTCCCGAGTTTATCAGTGATCACAATCTTCAACGATAATCAGTAGGCCGGAAAACTTACCTATAACCCCATACATTTGCGTTGTCAAAATATATAAGCAAGTCAATTTAAATACACATTCTATTTTAAATCATTTTTTATATGGCGTCAAAGCTTCTATGGGTGTCGCCTAAGTCACCGAATTCTCCGTTCCTTTGAATCAGTTATTGTGATACCACGCTCTCGAAACGTCATTAATAAAATCAGTCTAACTGAAACACTGGCTTTTTACACATTTTCCCTATCAATTATTTAACCCCTTGATAGTCCATGGTCTATATATGGACACAAAAAGTCGCGCCATCTTTGTGTCTATAGCCATATATGTGGCATTTTACGTGTAATGTCCTAAGTTGAAATTTCAACTTTTTGAAAAAAATTTTAACTCGGGAAATTTGTTGTTCTATCAAGTAGAAATGTGACCAAAAAAATATTTTTGACTTTTTCGAAAATTTGAAGGGGGTAGAGAGGGGCCAATTTTACTAACACCGGCTACTTTGTGAATTTTTTCTCAACATACTTTTAATGGGAAAAATTTTTTAGAATATGTTTCGGAATGGTTTGTTCGTCCTCTTTCCAATGGTGAATTTTATTTTTTAATATTTTAAAAATTTACCCCAATTTTTGATAATTAATATTTAATTTCTGATTTCCCGAAAATCGGTCCGTTTTATTTGAAAATAAATGATTGCAAACGAAACATATTTTTAAATTAGAACCATCGGGAACATGTTTTGTATACTTTAGGTGACTTGGAAAAATCATTTTCATAAATAAACTTAAATGTGAAAAAAAAGTATTTTCTAAAATTTTGAATATTTTTAAAGAAAATATGGGTTGATTGTTAATATTGTCTTAGATAGGTTGTGGTTTTCAATTTTTAGATTGTAAGAGTACTATGTATTAAAGGGCTTGTACCGTAAACTTGTTAAATAGAAAAAGAACATACACTCAGATACATTAATACTGTCCTTCCGGTTTAAAGGAATTTTGAAAAGTCGTGTAATTTCTATAAAATATTCTTAGTTCGTGGCATACGAATGTTATCATATGTCATGAACTGAAAACATTTTGACAGAAATCATACGACTTTGCAAAATACAGTCAAACCGGAAGGACAGCATTAATGCATCTGAGTGTATAATAAAAGATTATTTTTCTTTAACAATATTCATAACAAAAAATTATTTCTCTATAACAATATTCATAATAAAAAATTATTTCTCTATGACAATATTCACAATTAAAAATTGTTTATCTGTGAAAGTTTGAAAATAAAAATTGTTTTTCTATAAACAATTTATAAATTAAAAAATTAGAATCTGTTGTAAAAATTTTTTGTAAAAAATTATCTTTATATTTCAAATTAGAAAAAAATATTAAAGGGACTAACTATTGATTTGACTTTCTCTCCGATAAATTTTTCAATTGAAAATTGGATTTAAAAATACAAAAACAAATAACTAAAATTGGTTATAACTTTTAATTGACCTGTCTGTCCGAATTCCTCGCTAAATTTTCGATACACTATCAATGAAAAGAAAAGTGTTTTAATTTATTTCACCTAAGAAATCTACAAAAAATTGTTTTCCTTCATCCGTTTAAAGTTTTTTTTAAGAATATTGTACATACAAGAAAGCTACTGTTTGCGAGAGCTGCTGTTAGAGCTTAAATAATAAATCATAGTCATAAAGCATCGTAAATCATTGTTATTCGTATAAATTCAAGTTCAGTTTGGTAAGAGTCATTTAATAGTATAGTGACACGGTGTGTCGCGTGTTGCAACTCTTGGGTTATTAACGAGGATAACAATATGGTTCGTTAATCAAAATTTACCAAATAATTAATATTTTGTTCTCTTGTAACAATGAGAGAAATATTTCGCCGAATTCTCCAAATCTTTATACTACAAAATCTGAAGCAAATTGTTCATATTTATTTACAACTCTTTTAATACTTTTACTAAATCTATATTTAATTTTATATTTTTTATCATTTTTTTATCTATATTTTTTAGTTCACATTTTTTCTACTTTTTTTATTTTATATTAATTACATATTTTTTATTCATATGGTCCCTTTTCTTGTGGAATGTCACATATTATAATTCTATAAAATTTTGCAAGTCAAGAAAATTCTAGTAAGAATATTTTAAAATTAAAAATATAGTAATTCAAATTATTAAATTGGGTACTTAATTAATTTAATTGTTAATTACATATCAAGAAATTTAAAATAGGGGGTTGGCCCCCTGCACGCTGTATATATGAGCGGCTGGATTCCATAAGGGCATGTAAATTTTTCTCGGCCAAAATCGAAGACCCCTGGACACTCAAAATTCAACTTCTTAATTTAAATGTTCAAAATATATATAATATATAAAATATAAGGATATATATATATATATATATATAATATAATATAATATAAACATTTAAATTCAGAAGTTGAATTTTGAGTGATTTTAGCCTAGAAAAATTTACATTCCCTTATGGAATCCAGCCGCTCATATGTATATTTTACTTTCTTAGATTGTTATATACTAAAAGCCAAAAGTTAATGACATTAATATTTTTACATTCCCAAAGATGACTTCTTATTTTCTCAGAATAGTAATACCAATAACACTGAAAAAACCTAGTCTCAAAATAAGGGCCAAATGCGTCAAATTATTGCCTTCCCTGAGAGAAGACATCGATGTACTCGAGTGTACATTACTCATTTTGAGTTTCAACGAAAGTGTGATTCTTAGGTAGCGCCACATTCTATAACGTTTAACATAGTCTCATCTGGAGATTCAACAAAAATGAGATTGGGTTTTTTGTCTGAAATAAATAAGAATTGGAATTAATATACTAAAACAATAATTTTATTTAAACAATAATATATTTTCTTTATTATTACAACACATTGAAATACAATATGAATTACAATTATTATTGAAAAATGGAAACAGAGAGAATTCTTATCCTGATTAATTACATGTAATAATACAACCAAAACTTACATTTACTTCCCCGAACGTAATTTAACTCAAGTATCCAAATCAAACGGGTGTATTTTTTGAAAACAACAAATTAAAAAAAACTATTAACTTTTATCTATATTCATAAACACGGTCAGAATACAATAGGCTTTTCCCTATCACAACTTTTCAGGTCAAACCCGAAACGCTCTTTCAGGCTGTTTTTCACTTAAGGTGTAAATATTGGTACTGTGAATAGTACTTAACATTAAAATTATGTTAACGAACATTCGTTTAGTTTCATGAATTCAACATAGAATCAGAAACGGTTAAGTGTTTTTAGTGGTTTCAAAATAAAAATCTTCTTTGAATTTTTATGTTTTTCCATAATTATTAGTTAATCATTATTATTAATTTATTTTTTGATTCTATGTCCTTTTTCGAAGTATATATAGTTTTGTTTGATCTCAAAAATATTTAATTTAATTAAATTTATCTTTTTTGCAACTGTCTATAATGTAATCGGTCTTTTTGTCCCTAATTCCGTATTAAATGTTCTTGGAAGTCTCCACCATTCAGGGAATTTATATTATTATTATTATTATTTTACAATTAAATCAATAAAACTTACATTTTTTAATTCAGCATTTGAATGCAAAACACTTTTAATGTTACAAAAATTCTAAAGCTTCATGAAATATACATTTAACAAAAAATAAATTCCCATGGAATTTAAAATTATTTTACTCCACCTTCAGATTTTTTCAATACTTCAATTTTCTGTTTTAATATATTGTTTTACTTTATTACTATTAGGTTTGTTCTGCTTTTATTTTTTCGTTAGTGTTTTTTCTAAATGTTTTGTCTTCTTCATAGACATTGCTGAAAAAATGACACAAGTAAATATTAGTAGAAATTGTATGGAATTTTATGTTTAGTAAACGATCGAATTTTTGTTATAAAGTTTGAAAAGTTCTTTTAATAGTAAAAACCTTTTTAATTTCGTTAACTGTTTTATAATTATTTTTAAACTGTAACGAAAATAAATGTTGGGAGGAAAATGTTTTCTTCAGATCGACAGAAGTGTCCTAATTTTATGGGAATTCATAAGAAAGTAATATATTGTTCATGTGAAAATAAATTTTTGAAGCTAAGAGAATTAGCACCATTGCTTCAATCTTCTTTTCCGAATATAACCATCAAATGTGAAGATGATGTATGCAAACGATGTTATTACCGAACTGTATCATTGTATGATGTTTCTTCAAAAATTGCAACATGTACTGACTACAGATATATATTATTGTAAAATAATAATATAAATTTTCTAAATGGTGGAAATGTCAATTGTTATAAATATTTACTTAATTTTTCAATACAACCGTTTTTTCTATTTAAAATTTAGTTGTATATTGTAAAGATATCGAAGAAACTTCGAATTTTCATTTTTGAAAAAACAAAAAAATTTGTTATTCCTCTTTAAGATGCGAGAACCTGATAAATTTTATTGAAAATAATCTTTAGACTTCTAGAAAGTAATACAAAAATATTATTGTCAGTTTCACAAAATTTAAAATGGCGGATACAATATGGCGGATGAATTTTTAAAAAATAACTGAATTCACTTGAAACTTGTTACTCAGGGGTTTTCGGGGTCGCTGATTACGAATATAAAGTTAGTTTTCTAAAATTCCAAATGGTAGATCCAATATGGCGGACGAATAATGAAACATTTTCCTATATTGGATCCACCATTTTGAATTTTAGAAAACTAACTTTATATTCGTAATCAGCGACCCCAAAAACCCCTGGGTAACAAGTTTCAAGCCAATTCAGGAAAATGTTTCATTATTCGTCCGCCATATTGGATCTACCATTTGGAATTTTAGAAAACTAACTTTATATTCGTAATCAGCGACCCCGAAAACCCCTGAGTAACAAGTTTCAAGTGAATTCAGTTATTTTTTATAAATTCATCCGCCATATTGTATCCGCCATTTTAAATTTTGTGAAACTGACATCGGATTCGTAATCAGCGACCCCAAAAACCCCCGAGTAACAAGTTTCACGTGAATTCAGCAAAATTTTTGAAAAATTCGTTCGCCATATTGGATCCACCATTTTGAATTTTTTTAAATTACAATTATATTTTAAAATTCTAATTATATTTGTAATCAGCGATCAGAAAAACTCTACCAAATTAATTTTCATGCATGTGCATTTGAGTTTTCCTTTATTTAACACGTTGGGACTTTTGTGGACCATTTTTCGAGGTTTAGCCGCCATTTTGTCGACCACCATCTTGGAATTAAAAATTATTTTTTGATACTTTTTGTAGCTGAGGGTTCATGGACGCGATATTTTGAGCTCTCGAGACAATATCCTTAATTTTTCTGTGTGAAAATATCCATTAAATGAATTCAACATCGAATTCAACACTAATATTTCGTCCGTTTGGTCCTTAATGGGTTAACCCATTAACTCCTGAATGCACTGAATTTTTAGTCTGACTTTAAACTTAAATATTTTCTAATAAACTTATTATTTTCTCTTTGCCAAATAATTTTTTTTTCAATAAAGTGTCCTCTATCCGATTATGATATTAGAAAATTAATAAAAAAATTGTTTAACAATTTTTTTTTGGCATATAATTAAAAAATTGCACGAATTTTTAAGGTTTTTTATTAAAAATCCTTAAATTTTGAAGTTAAAAAAATTTTTTGACAGCTAACATTACCATGAATCGTGCACTCGAATGTTATACTTTCAAAAAAATATTGACTTTTTGAATTTAAATATTTGATTGTCAAAATGGCGCCTAAAAACTCAAAAAATTTTATAAATTTGAAATTTGATTCTCGATATACATTGTTTTAAATTTTGGCTTGAAAATGTTTACTCGGGGGTTTTCGGGGTCGCTGATTACGAATCTGATATTAATTTTTCAAAATTCAAAATGGCGGATCCAATATGGCGGACGAAAATTTCAAAAATTGTTTGGATTATCTTACAAATTCGTACTGGGGGGTTTTTGGGGGTAGCTGAATACGAATCTGATATTAATTTTCCAAAATTCAAAATAGCGGATTTAATATGGCGGACAAAATTTTCAAACTTCATTCGGATTTTTTTCAAAATCCTCACTAAAGAGTTTTACTGCCGATTTTTAAATTATTTTGAACATCTTTAGCCGTCAGTTCGTAAACTGATGTTTCCAATTCTTACCGCGTGGAGGTAGATGGACATCGAGAATCTTATTTTTTTTATTAAATTTTTTTTTTAATTTTTAAATTTTTTTCATTAAAATTTTTTTTTATTTTATATATTAATAAGTTTTAAATCTAATTTTTCTTACATTTTTTCATCCTTATCGGTACTCTACTTGCTATGTGCCTATTTGTAACATTTTTCACAGAAATATTGAACACATGTGCTGCAAAATTTTAGTGTTCTGACACAACAATTAGTCATTGAGCAATATTTTTGTGAGTCGCTTCTTTCGAAAACACGATTTTTTCAATTCATATTAAGCAGATAACTCTTGCTAATACTTATTACAAATTCTTTTATTCCAACTTTTTTTGATTTGCTGTTGACAGTATTGTGCGAAATTACCGCATTCGTTATAAAAGATTGAATTAATCTCTCAAATATTACTCACGTTCATTTTTTTGATCTGATGATCGGCAACACGCGACACCAGGATTTTTCGGGGTAACTGATTATGAATAGGATTTTAGTTTTTTAAAAATGAAAATGGCGGATCTAATATTATGCAATTATTATGCTAATAATAATTATTACATTTTATTATATTTATATAATAAAATATTTTTAAAAAATTTTTATTAAATTTTATTTTATAAAAAATAATTAAAAAATTATAGAAGTGAATATAATAATAATTAATAATTATTAATTAATAACAAGAATTTATTAATATAAATGACGACGAATTAATTGTTTGATATTAATTAAATTTTTTTGCACTCTTTTAATTGTAAAGCATTTATCATTTTAAAAAATTTGCGCGTTTTTTGTTATGATTATCTTTTTGTCCGCCAGGTGGTACAGTTGTATTTCTCCTGCTATGTAAATGCGTTATGAAATATATAAGAGTAGGAATCTTTTGTTCTTTAAATAATACGAATTTTTCGTTTTTTTAAAGGTAAGTGGAATTTTTCTCTTATTTCTTCAGTTTTACTTTCGTTATTTTTTAAAATATTTTTTTAAGAAAAATTTTTGGGTTAAAGTTTTTTCCTACCATTTTAACATATTTATATTACCGTGTATTTTGCACGTCATATAATGTCGACAAAAAAGAGGTATATCCTCGGAAAATTTAACATTACCTTTGAAAAAAGCAAGACGCTCGATGCGAAATATATACTCATCAATTGAGTTTAAAGAAGCTGAATGAATCTGAAAATGAATTCAGTGAAGAAGACGGCTTAAGTGATACTGACTGTTGTGAAGATGACACACTAATTCCATAAGAATCTTATTTCCAAAAATACGAAAAATATTCTGTTCCACAAAAGAAACTTGAAATAAATCATGTTTATGATTGGGTAGGGGAAAGCGGGGTTGAACGTGCCAGTGGTAAAAAGTTCCGTTTAATTATATCTTAAAAACAAAAAAGATGTTAATAAAATTCAAATAAGGAAAGCCTAAACAATACTTCCCTCATTTGAATTTCATTAAAATCTTTTTTTGTTTTTGAGATATAATTAAACGGCTCTTTTTACCCCCGGCACGTTCAACTCCGCTCACCCCTAAAGGGTGAGAAAAATATAATGAATCTTTGGCAACTGATATACTTATATCAGCTGTTGATGAAAAAAAGATATTAAAAAGTACACACGTTGAAACATTTGAATTTTATTCTCTAAAGAGTTGAAGAACTATATAATTAAAAGTGCAGTTGCCAATAAATTAGATTTATCTTCAGAAGAATTTGATAAATTTTTAGGAATTATTATCTTCACGAGTTTCAATAGAAGATTATCCCAAAGAGATTATTGGTCTACGGATTCATTTTTAGGGACTGACATTATTCCATCAGCAATGAGCAGAGACCAATTTAAAAGAATCAAATCTAAAATAAAATTTTACAAGCCCGCAGATACTAATTCTAAAAATGATAGAGTTTGGCGAGTCCGTTTAATATTAAATATATTTCGCAAAAACCTTGTACATTTTGGAATTTTTTCCACAGCTGTATCAATTGATGAAATGGTGATCAAATATTTTGGCAGACGTATTCTGAAACAATTTATTAAAACGAAGCCTATTAGATCTAGAATTAAGATGTGGGGTTTATGAAGTGCATCTGGGTATTTATTTAATAGCTTCATTTACTGTGGAAAAAATTCTAGTAAAATTGAGGTTTTAGCAAATTGTGCTCTTGGGAGTCGTGTAGTTCTTCAGATGCTTGAACCTCTTTTATTTAATATCTCGCCAAAAAATCTGTTGAAATATCATGCATATTTTGACAACCTATTCTGTTGTCCTGATTCACTGGTGCACTTGAAAAACGCGGGTCTTCGCGCAACTGGTACAGTCCGGGAAAACAGAATAAGAGAAAATAATGATATTTGAAAAAATGCTTCCAGGGGAACACACGCTGTTAAATATGATAAAAACAGTGGAATCAATTGCATTACCGTACAGGATTCTAAACAGGTATTAATTTTATCGACAGCGTCAGGTGTAAACCCTTTAGCTTCTGTAAAACATTACAGTAAAGAGGTGAAAGAAAAGATTGACATCCCATTTCCAAACGCTTTTAGTAATTACAATAAGTTCATGAGCGGTGGTGGATGTTCATGATCAGAATTGTAGTCGCGTGTTGCCGATCATCAGATCAAAAAAATGAACGTGAGTTATATTTGAGAGATTAATTCAATCTTTTATAACGAATGCGGTAATTTCGCACAATACTGTCAACAGCAAATCAAAAAAAGTTGGAATAAAAGAATTTGTAATAAGTATTAGCAAGAGTTATCTGCTAAATAAGAAGTTCAAAAATGCTGTTTTCGAAAAAGGCGACTCACAGAAATATTGCTTAATGACTAATTGTTGTCTCAGAACAATCCGCCATTTTGAATTTTGAAAAATTAATATCAGATTCGTAATCAGCGACCCCGAAAACCCCCGAGTAAACATTTTCAAGCCAGAATTTAAAACAATGTATATCGAGAATCAAATTTAATTTTTTTAAAAATTTTTGAGTTTTTAGGCGCCATTTTGAAAAATCAAATGTTAAAATTCAAAAAGTCAATATATTTTTTGAAAGTATAACATTCGAGTGCACGATTCATGATAATGTTAGCTGTCAAAAAATTTTTTTAATTATATGCAAAAAAATATTGTTAAACAATTTTTTATTAATTTTTTAATATCATATTCGGATAGAGGACACTTTAATGCAAAAAAATTATTTGTCAAAGAGAAAATAATAAGTTTATTAGAAAGTATTTATGTTTGATATCATAACAAAAATTTAGTGCTTTCAGGCGCTAATGGGTTAAGATAGGTGTAATTTTCATTATCAGTGAATTTTCATTCTCTAAGTTTGATAGGCTGCAACTTTTTGAAAAGTGTTTAGAAAAAATGGACATTTGTCCTAAATGAAAGTTTGTATTTTCAGCTTTAAAATAAGAGTAAGAACATTTTAATCTATGCATTAGTTTTTAAGTTATGAGAAAATTATTTTAACCATGCACAAAAGATTTTTAACGCAGTGATTCAACCGGTTACTCGTCCGGCGCTCGTCTCTCAGGGCCGAAATAGGCTATTGGATGAGTGGTGATGAACGGGTCAACAAAGTTTACAACAAAAATATTTAGATTGAAAATGCTTTTTCAACGATATTATAAAATAGAATAAAATAAAAAATTAAAACAAATTAAGAAAATAAATTCATAAAACTTCATTAATAAAATTTACAAACAAAATATTCTAAAGAATTTAAATTAACAGTAATTAAATAATTATTTGTTAAATTTTCAAATTGAAATAATAATTAATTACATTAAATTAAATATTATTTATATGAAATTAATTACTAATACATTTTTTAATTTATTAACAAAAGTATGCAAATTTAGCGCTTTAGAAAAAAACGCAATTTTATACTTTCTTTTTCATATAACACATATATAATAATATTATTAATATTCTTTTATACTTTCTTTTTGTATAATATTTTAAATATGCTGAAGAAGTTACGTTACCAATAACTAAATATTTAATTTTCATTTTTTCAGTTAATATTTTATTTGACAATTTTATGAATTTATTTTATTAATTTGTTTAAATTTTTTATTTTATTTAATATTTTATAATATTGTTAACAATATTATAAAAACAATAGCCTATTTCGATCCTGCGAGATGAGTGCCGGACGAGCAAACATTATTTTTTAAATTTATTAACATATATTTAAAAATTGGACAATATTTGCACATTATTAATTAAGTATTAAAGACAACTATCACACTGAGTCTAATCGCATGAGTCGAGACGTGGAAGTTTCCTCCTATCTTTCTTTTAAATATGTATTTTTAATTTAATTTTTTTATAATTTGTACGGTTCTGAAAAGGACAGCTTTGCTCTTAAAAACGTTAAAGGAATTGATTTAATTTTCCATTTGACTTGATTCGGAGTGATCGTTGACTTCAATACTTAATTAATTTGAAAACTGAGTGATAAAATCATTACTATTATTATTTTCACAATATTCTTTAACTAAGTGAAAATAATTCTTTTTGAACATTTTTAAATACACAAAAATTTTAAAAATAGAGTTACATTCCGAAAAATTTAACTATAACATTATTTACAATATTAAAAAATAAGTACTCTCTAAAATTAAATAAGTAAAATTTGACTGATTGTCAGTGACTCTATTCTCTCGAATTAAATAAATGAAATTGTATTGAACATCAATTTAAAAAAGTTGAAATTTTGTAACTGACCAATAAGTGGAGAATGATATTTCAATAATTTTCAACTGATTTTCACTGAAATTCCATTGCCGCAATTCTTTAGAATGGAGTCACTTTTTCTGAGTCGAATTTTACTGATCTTCTGCTAAATTTTTCTTATTCAGATTTTGAGAGTAGTTCGAAAAAAAAGACAAAAATTGATAAGCAACATGCGACAAGAAATACACAGAAATAAATTCTTATCAATTCACACATTTTTTCAAGTTCTTTCCCCTCTTTTTCTTCATTACCGTTCCCCTGCCAACGTTGAACTCTATCTTTAAGATGAAGGTGAATTCCATTTTCATGTAATCTCAGAATGAGCTGATTGAAACGTGGCACATACGGTGATCCACGTTCGAAAAACATGTAGAACCATGAATTATGTACTTTCTCTGGAATGATTTTCATAAGCGACTCGTCTGACTGACCTTTATATTTCAACAAAGCTCTTTCCGACATTCTGTTATTAACAATACAAGTAACATTGCCGTGTTTTGCCATTTCCTCTAAACATTCTGTGTAAGCATTTAATTTTAAACAATCAGAATTCTCTAGAACGATTCTAAGCGAACCCTCACTGTAGGGCAATACAAATTCTTTCAGTGCTGTCGTAATTTTTATTTTCAAACCTGATTTTATTAAATCATCTAATGTATTCATTTTTATCTCCGTTTCGTAGTTGATGCTTACATCCGTACATACCTCATAGTTGCACATGGATAAAATCATCGATGTCAGCAACATTGAAGCAAAAATAATTTGATCAACAATTTTTTTCGGTTCTTTATGTGCATCAATACATAGGATCATTCGAAACAGCACGAAAAATTGCCAAACTTCGTCGTCTAATTTTAAAATTTTGGCTAGCATAATCAAGAACAGAATCAGTATGCCACTTGCGGCGAAGGTTTTTAACATTCTTCCAGAAACAATTAAATGCGAAACACTTTCTTTTCGAATTGGTACTACTACTTCTATCCTAACTTCGTCCGTTGCTCTGCTAACTGCTGACCAAATGTTGTCTGTCACGTCCTGTCCGGCAATACTATTAGCCAAAATGTTCAATTCGTTTTTGGCTAATAATGTCGTCAATCCAACAGATTGGTTTACCTTGTCAGCCCTAAATGTTCCGAAATCTGTAAAGTTGTAAGGAATTAGATCTAGTGAAAAGTTCATATTCTGTGAAAGAAATCGGATGACATTGGCATCTAGATCAAACATTGTCATTACGTGACCAGAAGCGTTGCGGACCACGGTTGCTGAAGCATACAAAGTCATAAGCGCGACTTTCAGTTGTTTCTGATGAAGATTAAGAAGCTTGTCAGGAAACCATGACGATTTTGAAGACAATCTTGATCTTTTTGTTGATTTTAAAAACGGATTGTACTGAACAAGTGTTGCAGATTGTTTTACATTCCCAAACTTTGAAGCATTAATTACCTTTTCTTTTTCCACCGTCAGAATTGTTGCATCCAATATTTGCCTGTTCCATACTTCACGCAGCAATGTCACGGACTTGTTTCGTGTCATGGAAAGAATAATCAGAAATTTTGGTCTTGTTCTGCCTTTCGATAAAGGAATCAAAGAATCTATTGCTAACAATGTCTGTCGGATTGCTTCTGTTCCACTTCCTGTTGGAATGATCAAATTCAAGTTTGTTTGTCTTGGATCTGCATATAAATGATCTTCTTTTAGGCACTTTAATTCCGATTTTTCCAAACAATCGAAATTGATAAGCAGTGTTGGAAAGTGTTTCGAAATTGACGCAACTTGTTTTGTTCTGCTATCTGGGTCATCATTGTGGGCAATCAAAAATACTTGGTACTTCTTTAAATCATTTTGAATGTAATTCTTTAGCTTCGTGATCCATTCTGCTTGATTTGGAATAATGTGAACGTATATTGTTACCAGAAAACTAAATATTACCTTACTGAACCTCATTTCAAAAATTCTGAATTTATTTTTAGCTTTTAATTTACAATTTTCTGGAAAGAATTTAAAATTTATTTTTGTATTTATTTGAATCTTTTGTATTTATTAATATTTATATTTTAAAGCAACTTGTTTTAAAAATCTTTAAATAATTTGTTCATACCTTTTTTGTAGACTCTTTTTATTCCATTACTGGCACCTAACTTAAATTGTAATTATTAAGAAACAAAATGAAATGTATTATTTGTTTAAATAAATTTTTTTTATTATCATTAAGAAAAATTTGTTTCTTTTATATCTAATTTATCATAAAATAGTAAATAATAGAAAAGCTTAAAGCACTACGACAGTTTCACCTACAGTTTTGAAATGAACCTTCTAGTTAAAATTCAGGAATACAAAAAAATCGATATTATCCTTTTCTTCGAAAAAATAGAACATTTTCTATAGTATGGGTGACATTTAAGTACAATTAGAAGATTACTATCGCTGATTGTTGTGAAATAATTTTTTTCTATTTTAACAAATGTTCTAGCATCCTTGTAAATTTGCAATATGGTAAAAAGTGGATTGTTGGAAATAAATATTTGTTACGTATCACAAGAAGCTAATGCAGAGAAAAATATTATTATTCAGTTCAATTAAAACTTTATGAAAGCTACCTCTTTCGATCGGCTGAAAAGAACAGTAAGGAGGTGCGACAGCTCGATTATTGAGGAAGGTTTCAACCAGATGTATATTTAACACTTATTTATTTTTTTATTTATTCCTCGATGAGGACAATTATGAACGACTCAAAAAGGACAAATGGAAATCATAAATTATGCGCTTTACTCACTGAATGTTGAATCTCTGTTATTAATACAAATTAAAATGTGTAACTTCACAAAACTTTAACTATAAATAAATTAACCTATTATATTAATATTAAAATTACTGATACAATTGTCCCCAGGCAGAAAGCAGGTGGAGCCCTCACTCGCGATCCCGAAACCGACAAAACCTTGGTTCACGTAAATTAAATACGTAATTTACGTGTGTGTGCGTAATCGACTTAATTAACCGATTAATTGTTTCATAGTCACAGAAATCATTAAAGTCTTATGGCACTTAGCCAGCTGCACTTAGTATTACGTATTATACCATTTTGATAACCGAAAAGAAGAAAACTCATATGCACATAACTAAGGTGGTTGATCTTCGGTTTTTGCGGATCGAGGTCAGAGAAAAGACTGAAGAATCTTTTACAAGAATTGAGATGATTACGTTTCTGAGGACCAAGGCGTTTCCCAATTTTTCCCTTAACATTTACCATTAACCAATCAAATTTTTTGGGGGTTTAACAACAAAAGGAGAAAATGGTAATTTTGGATCTTAGACTTGAGAGTAAGTGATCCGACATGGGGCTGGGGTGCGGTACTCAAGCAAACCTTGTTTATTTGGGTTGTAATTGGTTACTTTAGTAGGCTCTTTATTTTTATTGGTTTAACTGTTGTGAATCGTCATAATGTATGAAATATCCCTTAGGTTATAGAAAAATTGTTTTAAAAATCAACTTGATGTTCTGTAAGTTCTTTACAATTCACTAGGAAAATGTTATCAGATTAACCAGAGTGTAATCGATATACAAAGTGAGAGTTCACTCTGGTTTTTCTGGTAACATTCTCCTATGGAATTAAAATTAAATTACTAAACGGTAGGTTGAGTTTTGAAACGAATTTTCTAGAACCTAAGGGATATTTCCAAGAAGACTAGAGACAGGAGGAGTAACTTAGGTAATGGGGGTGACTTTGTATATGAGGGCAATGGAGATGTGTTAATTTTAAAATGTGGTTGGTGCAGAAACGCAAAATAAGATACTGCCCATGTTGTGGAAAGAGAGAAAAGAGCAATTTTGAATCGTTTGATTGAGCAGTGTGCGCAGAAACCCAATTTGGTCTTTTGCACAAACTACATTTACAACAGGAATATATCGAAGTTACTCCTCCTGTCTCTAGTCTTCTTGGATATTTCATACTTTGTGACGATTCATAGCATTTGAACCAATGAAAATTAAGAGCTTACCGAAGTAACCAATTACAACGTGTTACTTAAATAGTAACAGAAACCATGTTCAAAAATTAAAGTGAGCACCAGTTAGGTAATCTGGAATATCATTCAAGCATATGCCGAAAACACCCTCTAGGGCTTATTTATATATACAGCATAATTTGTTGCTTTATAAGAGTTATTGTTGTGTAGCTACAATTAGCATATATCTTCCTAGATGATTCTCTTATGTCGAGCCCAACTTCTCCAGATTGAGTAATAAAAATTTATTATATTTCCGTGCGAGAAATGTAAGGAAACGGATTACTGAAAGGTAAATAGTTTTGGGGTTAGAAAAATGTGTAAAGGATCTAAAAACCCGAGGTCCTAAGCTTAATAAAACATAATATAGACTAAAAGTATTTAACATAATGGGAAGTAAAATTGTTATAATAAAAGTGAAAGTTCAACCTTCTGTGGTACTTAAAGAATATGAATTTAGAAGGAAATATAAAACATTCAAAATGATTTTAGGTTTTATGCAAAAATGAAATCTACAGGAACGTTACATATATAATAGTTAACAGGAATCCCTGCTCGCCGAAAATGGTCTATGTTTAAATAATCAGTCATAGAGTTAAAAGTTAGTTAAAAATAAATAATTTTTTGTCCTACCTGCACGGAAAGAATGTCATTTCGGGCACTTCAGGCGGGCGCAAAGTAGCACATTCTGCCCAAGAGTATTTTCCGCCCGCATGTTAATTCTTTGCTTTTTTCTGTAGATAAATTAATAAAAATAAAGCTTTTTGCTAAAAATAAAAAAAAATATAACCAGAAACCGTCTCCAAAGTTTAGTTTCGTTTCAGTTTCTGTCCTAACACCTAGACAGCCTGCACTAGGTAAATCACTAGGTTTATCATTATAGACTTAAAAGAGTCAACATTTATATAGAGTTTAATTTTTAACTAAAATGAGCGTTTAATCGTGCATGCCCTCAATGCCATACTTTCCCTGCAGTTTGGACAAAAAATTATGTTTGTATCAAGGGCGCAAAATAGGTGATTAAGACTCCGGCGAGATCACCTATTTTGCGCCCTTGATACAAAAATAACTATTAAATGCCGAGTGGCAGTTTTTAAAAATTCAAAATGGCGGGTCCAATATGGTGGACGACATGTTTAAAATGCATGCGATTTTCATGAAATCCAATATGGCGTTCAAATTAAAAAAAATTGTTGATCTTTTTGAAACTTAATATCTGGGCGTTTTTAGGGTAACAAATAACACATCTGAAGTAAAATTACAAAAAACAATATGGCGAAACAAATATAACAGCCACCTTTTTTCAATTTATGCCACAAGAATGAAAGTTGTCACTTGAAGGCTTTTGGGATAGTTGATTGCGAATATAGGACCAAATATGACAAACAATTCTTTTAAATTTATGAGATTTTTGTAAAATTTGAAAAAACGTGCAAAAGGTCTCTGTGTTTTATAAGTTGACACTGTCGTCATATTTAAAATAATAACCACATTACATTTTTACTTTTTTTATTTTTCTCAATATAATAGATTTTTATTGATTAACACTGTAAAGAAATGACTATTTTGTATCTGAGGAAATATAGGAGAAAAATCTTGCGATAAATGATCTCTTCATTTAGGAGATAAAATCTTTGTATACTTTTATTTCATTTCTTTAAGTTTTTTTATTTTTGAGGCTTTTAATGTGAATGGCAATAAACATTAAATTGCAATTATTTTTTAGGTGTAAGGGAATACCGTATGTAATCCAAGATTTTTAACAAATTACAGTGCTTACGAAGTATTTCTGCAAAAATTGTTACTACTTGCAGGGAAATCTGGATGTCGTTTTATGTACAATGTATGAAAACCATGTTAATCTGAAAGCATTAATCATAATTTTCAAAGAATTAGATACTTTTTTTGAGTGTTACTTTCTATAACTTTTAGGCAGCTTTTGCTATTATTTCCGCTAAAACGCCTTTTAAAACTGCTTTGCTTTCTTATATAATCGTTTTAAAACAACCAAATTTATCAGCGATTTTCTTAGTTCTTTATGTATCTGGAAAAACAGTTAGAATTGATAGTGCCTGACGATTAGGTAACCTTAAATTCGTAAATTTTTTTCAGTTCGTTGAGCATTTCTTTAAATTTAATGTCTAGTTTCGATAATTCTTTTAACGCAATAAAATTTACAAAACGAATGAACATTCCGTTGCTAAGTTTCCAGTTTATTTTATTAACTTGACAACTAAACATTCGTCACTTTTTTTAAATCGAAATTGACATTAATGAATACTGATTCTAAAGTTTGTTCTACGAATATTTTACATTATATGAATTGTTATTAGTAGTTATTTGTACAAAGTGAAGAAGATTTGTGATGTTCGACAGTATTGTATTTAAAATGCCAAAATCTTTGGCTTACATTCGTTCCAACAGTGGCACTGCTTAAACTGTTTGAATCGCCAATAGAAGAAAATGAAGGCTGGACAATAAATTCAGTGGACACTTCTTCAAATCTGAAATTAAATTTTAAGACAAGAAGACTAGAGACAGGAGGGCTGACTCGGCTGTTTTCTCACTCACAGCAGTGAGTCAGAATTAGTGGGGTTATGAAGGTTATTTTTCACATTCTTACGTTATCTATTTAAATACGTGACACGCGTGTGTGAGTGAAAGTGCAGAATCAAAAGACGATACTTGGCGCAATCTTACCACTCCTTCATAATCCCCATATATTTGTCCTACCACCACTACTGCAGATAGCCCTCCTGTCTCTAGTCTTCTTGTTCTAAGGAGTCAAAAGAGAGATTCACACGAGAAGTTGAACTTGAAGAAATGCTTGATGGACTGAAAGAAAAATTTTCAAATTTAAGGTTAACTGATCCGCAAAGATTACCCATTTTAACTGTTCTTCCAGATTTTTGGGGTACTAAGAAAATTTCTGAGGAATTTGGTTGTTTTAAACAATTCGCTAAAAAAGTAAAGCAGCTGAAAGCTTCGAAAGTCGTTTTAGCGGAAACAACAGTAAGAGCTGTCAAGAAATTGTCTGAAACAAATGTTTAAAAAAATTACGGAATTCCAGGAAATTGACATTAACAGCTTAATAATGCCTAGGGTAAAAGATGTTAAATCAGTTAAGGAAGAAGGCAAAGGAATTTTAAGGCAATTGAATGCAAAACAATTTCTTCTCGAATTGGTACTACTACGTCTATCCTGACTTCATCCATTGCTCTGTTAATTGCTGACCAAATGTTGTCTGTCACATCTTGTCTGACAATACTATTAGCCAAAATTCTCAATTCGTTTTTGAATAATAACGCAACAGATTGATTTTCTTATCAGCAATAAATGTTCCGAAATCTATAAAATTGTGAACAATTAGATCTAGGGAAAAGCTCTTATTCATTGATAGAAATCGAATGACATTGGCATCTAGATCAGACATTTTGATTATGTGACCAGAAGCGTTGCGGACCATGACGATTTTGAAGACAATCTTGATCTTTTTGTTGATTTTAAAAATAGATTGTACTGAACAAGTGTCGCAGTTTATTTCATACTCCTGTTACGTCCGTAACTTCTTATTAATATTCTTTAAATACTTAAATATTTCCTTACAAATATTCTTGATTTTATTATGTATTTTGTTATTAATATTTCTAAATTATATGTGTAATTCGTATTAATATTCTTGAATTAACTACAATTTTTATATTTACTTGTATGTGTATGTGTGATTTATTTGTATGTCATATATTATTGCATTATATCCAGTACATTTTCTATTATTATGGTATTTCTTATTTTATATTTTCTATGTATTTGAAACAACATGATAAATTATATCAAATCCAAGAAAGAGAAGTTTATATTTTAAAGTTATGTAAAAGGAATTACGATTACGCATCAATACGGCAAACCTTTACTAGACCACACATCAGGAGGAAGAGAGAAAGACACATACCAACCCAGGTCCTGAGAGTCTTATCAAATCCCGTAGAAACTATAGAGAAACATCTATACCAGACTCCTGTGCTAAACGTCTTCTTTTTCCAAATTTAATATTGAAACAATTTATCAAATTTCGAAGCATCGAAATTTGTTTTGTAGGCGACAGTCTGGGAGAAAAGTAAAATCCCTAAGAGTACAATACACTAAATCCCATTAGTGTAAACATAAGGCTAAATATACAACCATTAAGGACACCAACCACAGGCTCCTTTGTGTCTACTCTACTATACCACTTCAGATTGGAAATCAAGATAACAATCACCAGCTTCAACACCTACAATAATCGTTATTCCTAAAAGTAATATTTTTTATTTTTAAATATACTCATTGTCTTTGTATTATTGTCAATTCTTTTCTTTCTTTGTTGGTTTTTAAATAAAATATTCTCTCACAACATTTAGTAGACTCATTGACTTATCCTCATCCTAAATTAGATTCAATTTCTGAAACTAATTTAAAACGAGGAACGTTAGGTATATTTAAAAAGCTTTCTTGTTTTGACGAAACACTCCCAAAGATTGGAGCAATAATTACCTCTTCTTTTTCTACCATCAGGATTTTACATCCAGTATTTGTCTGTTCCATACTTCACGCAGCAATATCATGGTTTTTTTGTCTCATGGAAAGAATAATTAGAAATTTTTGTCTTGTTGTGCCTTTCGTTAAAGGAATCAAAGAATCTAAGGTAGAGGTCCCAATTATGGAACGCAGGGACCGTCTCCGACAAGATACAGATTTTCGTATCATGTCGCTATGCAAAAATAGCCGATTTAATTACATGATACATGCACTATAATGTTATGCAAAATTCCAAGATAACATTTGGGGCCATCCACAAAATTCCGTAAGATAGTTTTTTGGAAAATTTAACACCTCCCTCCCCCTCGTAAGATATTTTACATACATTATAATAACTTAATAACAAATTGAATATGACGGACATGCGCAGAAGTGCAATTTAGTATTGATCGCTGAGAAGTATGCTACCACTACACTTTGACATGTACAGAAGTACAATTTAATAGTGATTGCTGCGCAGTAGTGCAATTTAGTATTTATTGTTGCGCAGTAGTGTACCTGTATACTTGGATGTGCGCAGTAGTTTAATTTAGTATTTATTGATGTGCAGTAGTGTACCTGTACACTTGGGCATGCGCAGTAATGCAATTTAGTATTTATTGATGTGCAGTCATCTAGACATGCATACCGCGCATCAACAAATGCAAATTACAGATCTGCGCATGTCCAAGTCAAATGGTAGAATACTGTGCCGCAATAAATACTAGATTGCAGTACTACGTATGTTCAAGTGTACAGGTGCACTAATGCATAATATTCTTATCACCAATTAGGTATGATTCCATTTATTTTAATTTGTGTAATACTGTTCCATAATAGGGTCAACATTGTGAAAACATTCCATAACTGGGACCTTATTGTTAACAATGTCAGTCGGATTGCTTCTGTTCGATTTCCTGTTGGAATGGTCAAATTTAAGTTTGTTTGTCTTGGATCTTCATACAAATGATCTTCCTTTAGGCACTTTAATCTCAACTTTTTCAAACAATCGAAATTCAGGAATATAAAACAGCAATATTGTCATTTTCTTCGAAAAAAATTAAACATTTTCCATAATATAAATTTGCAGTATGGTAGAAAGTCGATTGTTAAAAAGAAAAAAAAATTATTAGTTAACGGGAATTGCTCGTAATTTTTTATATTTGCAATTTACAAAACTGTTTAATAGAGCAAATTTTATTTTATTATTGAAACATTAATCTTTTATTCATGGACATAACTAAAAAACTAAATGTAAAAAGTAGAGCTGTGCAAAATAACTCGATTCGAACATTTCTGCGCCCCAAAACCCAGATATTAGGCGTGAGTAATTCGAAAAAGACAAAAAACTTGTTTTCATGGTTCTCAATATCAATATTTTTTTTCTATTACCAGACGTGCTAAAGACTTCTAAAAGGTCTTAAATTAAAGCTTGAAATGTACTCTTTAAGACCTATATGCTTAAAACCAAAAAACAAGGGTTTTAAAAAAGTGGGAATACAGACCCCAAAAAATTTTTTAAATTATTTTTCATATCGGAGATATTTCTAATGTGGTTTTGTCCACTGAAACGATCCTGGGACCCAAAACGAAACTTGAGAAAGTTTTTAGTCATTTAAGTTAAACAGAAAAAAAATGTTGAAATTGAAAACCCTGATAAACACGTTTTTTGTGATCTTTACCCACACTTTTCTCAAAATCCTGACATGATGGGCAATTTTGGGACCCGGGATCGTGTTCAGCAGACAAAACTACGTAAGAAACAACTTTGATATTAAAAATAAAAAAAACATGCAGGTCTGTGTAATCGATGTTTTTTAAATTCAAATTTAAATATTTTCAAAGAATACTGAGAATTTTTCTTTGTTGTTGATTTATGATAAATAGAAATACTTGAAAAGAAATTAAATTTTATTTTATTTATTTTAATATTATTTATTATATATTTATTTTTTAGGTAAAGATAATTCGGTGAATTTCAACAAATCGTTTTCTTTTCACGTGAACTTTGTTTTTATTTTTTTATTATTTTATTCCTTTTTAACAATTTGAAATATTTTTTCTTTTTGAAGTTTATTTTCATATACAAATGAAAAAATTTAAAACATTTCGAATATATTGCCAATTATTGTATATAAGTTCAAAATGCTTTGTTCTTTTTTTCAATATTAAAACAGAAATTAAAGTTTTGTCGTATTTTCCAAAAATTTAATCGGATGTCAAAAGGTCTTTAATTAAATTAGTGTTCAAAAGGAAAAAGCTTTTTTGTTTTTTAATATTGAATTTAAATTAAAAACGCTTTTAATCGATTTTTT
The DNA here is from genome assembly GCA_032872475.1 of Leptopilina myrica (nomen nudum). Classification (NCBI taxonomy): domain Eukaryota; kingdom Metazoa; phylum Arthropoda; class Insecta; order Hymenoptera; family Figitidae; genus Leptopilina; species Leptopilina myrica (nomen nudum). The sequence continues at coordinate 41,820,557 of CM065459.1, read as the reverse complement.
TCGGAAGAGTTAAACCACAAATGAAAAAGAGTGTTTTATAATGAAATTTTTCATTAAAAAGATTTTAATAAAGTAGTTCTTTATGACTATTGTAACAAAAGTTGTAAGCTTTTTGATGATCTGCATTTTACAATGGAGGGAAAGTATAACAGAAAGTATGTGCGTAAATTTCTCTGAGTAAAATAATATGCCCGCGTATTAATGCTTTCAAAGTGTTATGAAAGTGCAATACTCTTCTAAAATAACGACCCATTTCCTGTCTAGACCCAGGATGTGTCATAATATTCCCAAAGGGATTCGTATAAAATTTTTAAATGGATCGTTAGTTTGCTTGTATAATATTATCCTGATATATACTTTTTATCTCCTACACCGTTATTATAAAATTTTTGTTTTTAAATAACATTTTTTTCTCACTAATATAATAAAAATCGGCAATTTTATAATGACAAATATTTTTATTTTATAATCAAATAATTACTAATGATATAAGGATAATTTCATCGCCGATTTTCAATATTCCTTCTTTCATAGAAAAAAACTACTTTCTTTTTTATTTGTTAGAATGACGATAAAAATGTCTGCTCGCATTAAGGATGGTTTGCTGAACGTGTCGAAAATACAATCGTGAATTTAAGGGGAAATTGGTTAAATTATTGTTTAAACCTTGAAGCGAAAATTCCCCACGTTTTCCTAATATTAATATTCCGTCTGATTTTCAGACATAAAACTTAACGTTCAATTTTAATCGATTCATTTACTTTGAAATAGAAGCAAAAGATAATTTTGTATTCACTATTATTAAAATAATTTAAAGAAATTAAATTTAAAATAAGTCAATGAAAAATTATAAATATCTGTAGTACAAATTTATAAATTTGATTGTATTTAAATTATTAGAAATTAATTTTAAAAAATGTTAATGTTTATCGAAATTAAAAATATATCTTTATAATTACTATTCATTGAGAAAAATGTAAAACATTACTCTCGCGCAGTAATAAAGAGAGTTGGAAAAGCGATAAAACGCAAAAGGTATAATAGATGTGTATATATAGGCATCAAGAAATTTTTAATTAATTCACAATAATGGCAAAGTCGATTTCTCACAAGTTGGAAATGCAAATTTCAACGGAATGCTGCGTCTTAACAATTTAGAGCACAATTCAAGGAGGAATGAAATGCGTAGTAAAAAATTTTTTAACCCCTTTAGCCCTCATCACCACGCATATATATACTCACACATAGAAATGAGAGAAATGTTTCAGGTATATCCTTTTAATTACACGCGAAATCTCTACATACTTTGACTACTATGTGTTTGTATGTGTAAAATGCTAAATGGTTTGACATAACGATGCAAAGAATAATTATTCCTAATATTAGAAATCTCATGCTTGAAATGAACTCAATATAGGTATCCTCTTTTTTATTACAAAATAGCATAAAAGGAAGCTCTTCTCTTTTACTTTTAGTAGCTCCTAACGACTTCTTTTGTTTTCCCTTTCCAAACAACTCCCTTTCAGGATTATTTTCTTACAGTACGAAATACAGTAGGAAACTGTATTTCTCCTTTTTTCTTATTTCATTTTAATTTTACAAAGACAAGAAATGAAAAAATGCTTCGTTTAATTAATTCCTTCCTTTGCAAATCGAACAATATTATAAATTATATTAATATTAAATAACTTCTTATAGGGTCAAATGGGGTAAATAGAAACAAGGGGTAAATCAAAACACTAGTTATTGCATTTAATTAAAAATTTAAAAAATAAATACTGCCTTAAACCTTGAACCTCAGATCATCCCCAACAGGTTCTATTTTCTATTACATATAATTAAAAATCAAAAAAGACGCCCTTTGACTTTTATAATACAACAAAAATCATCTTTGATTTTATTAATTTGCAAACTTTAATTAAAAATAAAAGACTGTTTCTATTTATCCCAACTGACCCTACCTATTTTTTTTAATTTTTTGTTTTTGTATCTAAAATTTTATTCAAATTCTTTTTTCTTTTACTGCTCGATGAAATAAGATACCATGATTTTTTTCAAATTTTTTCATAAAGCAATTTAAGAGGTACAGATTTTTGAAATATCACGTTTTTTAAGTAAATTTTTTTATCAAATACTTTTAACTCGCACAAAAATTGATCAAATTGGACGCTCTTATAACAAAAATTTTTCCACGCTTAGTTTTTAATGAAAATGTGAAAAAAAATTTTTTTTTAATAATTTACGATAACATTTTTAAATTTTTTAAATAAAATTTTATTTTTTACAATGTATGTATCAATCAATTTTTTTCAAAATTTTTTGTAAGAAACTAGCACAAAATTAACAATTTTTAATCTTTGTCTGATTGTGGGCAATCGATGGGATCCATTTATTTTGAAATTTTTAACTTTTACGAAACGGTAGATAGCCAAATGCCTAACTTGCGATTTGACCAAATCACAAAAAGTTTTTATATCACAATTGTTTTCAGATTGAATCTCTCCGAACTTAATATTCTTACTGTTTAAAATTGTGATTTGGTCAAATCGCAAGTTAGGCATTTGGCTACCAACAGTTCTATAAAAATTCAAAATGAATGGATCCCATCGAATGCCCACAATCAGACAAAGATTAAAAATTTATTAATTTTCAAATAATTTGACAATTAAAGTAATTTCCAAATAAATGTAATAGAACATGTTTTAGAGTTTTTTTCAGAAAGAAACAAAAATAAGTTTGTGAACAATATTGTTATTGGGAAATAAAAATATTTCATATTTTTTTATATTTTCGATTTATTTTTTCTATTTTGTAAGACGTGTATCCAAAAATAATAATAACTATTTTTCTTTCAATTATTTTTTACTATCACAGGAAAAACAAAATAAACTATTGTTTAATTTTTTCAAAAAAATTTTTATACTTAAACAGAGGAAGAAAATTAAAAATGAAAAAATATTAATTGTTAATTAAGCAGTTTATTGTCTTTTGTGCGTGTGAATATTGACAAATTTTCCAATTGTTTTTTCACAATAACAGTTTGAATTTAAATCTCCTAAAAGCATCTACTGTACAGAAATGAATTCAATTAAGTGATTAAATTTTTACGGAATTTTTCATCAATCCACCTGAAAAAATCTCAATTTAATTTTTTCTTTATTGACTTTTATATCGTTGGAAGAATTGAATTTATTGTATTATTTTTTTTCAATCACTTCGATTATATTTGGTTATTATTTTATATAAATTTATAAGGTTTTAAGCAAAAGGGATGGAAATTATTATTATTACATTTTTTGTAATAATAATTGTAATGATGAGTTCAAGTTTAACGAGATATTGAAAGAAGGTTCTATTATTCTCGCTTGGGAATGCATTTAATGAGAGACAAAGAAGGGAGAGATGATTTTCGAATGACGAAAATAAATTTATGAACATTCGTTCAGATCTTCTTTGGTCTGAAGAGCTATCGGCATTTTTGCCCCTAACCCCTTTTACCCCCGACCATTGAGCTACATGACAGCCCCTCACTTGCAATAATTCACACATCGGGTTATAGTTTTTCAAAAGCACCCACTGCATTTTTCTCGTATCTCAACGCCTATGTCGCACAATAAATTTTCTTTCACATTCAGTTTTACGTTTTTCTCACTCACTGAATCAGGACAGATCTAAACTTTTGCCATTTCTGCAGAATATCCACCAATGAAATTTCCAACATATCCTTTTTAAATCAACATAGTGTGTCACAAAATAGAATTTACTTCTCAATTTTTACATTTTCTTTTTATTTGTTTAAAAATTAATTATTTTATTTGCTTTTACAATTGTTTTATTTATTTAATTATTCATTTATTTTTAATATACAAAAACTATTAATGTATTTTTCGAATTCTTATATTTTTCAATTTAAAAACATATTTTTCTTTTTAAAAATACATTAAAATTTTTTTTTAAATTATTTAAGAGAAACCTAAATAAAAAAATAATAAAATCTAAATATAAATCCCTTGAAAAATAGAAAAATGAAATAAATATTTTCTATAGAATTAAATTTTATTATTTTAATTAAATTCCAACACCGCAAATAAAATTAAAATGAAATAAAACTTCCTTACGGAACTAATTTCAATAAGATTTTAAAGTCATAAAAAAAATGAGAATAGAACCAGGTTTGGTTCAAGTTTGATTGAAAAATCCAGGAATTCTTTTATAGCAATTAGCATCTTTTTTTAATTACACTCTTTTTCTCTCTGTCTCTCTCTCTCTCTCTCTCTATAAAGTTTGAAAGAGACTTGAAAAAGTTTATAGAACCCCCCCAAGCATTAAATTAATTCGTGCCTTCAATTTTTTCCATTGAAAAATAAGTGTTTTACGCATTAAATTTCTTACAGTCAATTTGTTTAAAGACTTTATTGAAATAAATAATAAATTGATTGAAAATAAATAAATAAATTCAAATAAACATTGAGAATTTTAATTAAACATTAGAAATCAAAAACATCTGTCAAAATATTCGTTTATCTAAAATAATATTAGTTGATACTTTCAGATAAAAAATATTTATGGTTAAAATAATTGTTTAACTAAAAAATATTAGTTAAAATACTTTTACAATAAATATTTTTCGTTAAAATAGTTTTTGAATAAAATATATTTTTGTTAAAATATTTTATTAACTATAAAATATTAGTCAAAATATTTGTTTACTACAAAATATTGAAATACTTTTTAAATAAAAAATATTTCTTAAACTACTTTCAAATAAATATTAAAAAAATATTGTTGAGAAATAGTATTCTAAAAATTTCCTATTGAAAGAAAAATAAAGATGGAATGCATTCTTTCTTTCCTCTTTTTGTGTGAATATTGAGAAAAGTGAAATGAGACAGAATAATAAGACTCGAGAGTTTTAAGAGGTAGAAATAAAAAAGCAGATAAAATTTGGTCTTTTTTTTATTCTTAATTCTTATCTTCGAAAGTAAGTTCTCTGTCTGTGGTCTTAACAGTGACATGAGCACTCGAGCGAGAAAAAGCATCTAACTGTTTCAACGAGTCCAGTCTGGAAAGGCTGTTTACAGAGATAGGAAGTCGCAGGGGAAATGACCCAAAAAAGGAGAGCAAAAAAAAAAGAAAAAAGAAAAAAAAATTGAGAAAAAAACGAGATGGTCTTTCGATAAATGTCACGTCTGCCACTAAGGTTGCTACTTCTACTGCAGTCATTATTGGTAACCGCCATCATAAACCATGGTAAACTCACATTTCCGGTCAGTCGCCAGAATGCAATAAAATAAAGTGCCGTCACTATAAAAATAGATCTTTTTTGTATTTTTATTTATTACAAAATTTTATCTCCGACTCTTTTTACTCCTACGTTTTTTTTAATTCTCGCGCACAAAATTTTTGTGTTGGAATTTCAATTCTGCTTTATTGTTTAAAATTTCAATATTGCATAGACATTTTTATTGAGGGTCAAAATAAATTTTTTTTTGTTACTTTTAAAAATATTACGTAACAAATATTTTTTTTAACCCACACGCCGAAAGTACATCATTTCTTACCTATATAATGGGTGCAAAGTATGTCCTTCCCGGGGAAAGGAAGTTTTTAATTGTTTTTTTGAGTGTTAGAATTTTTTCGCTACTTAAGAATTATAATTAGAGAAGATTTCGACTGTTTTTACATTCAATTAATATTCTTTCTTTAATGTCTAATTTAGAAAAATATTAAAATGCAGTAAATTACTGAAGAGATAAGAAGAAATAAGATAATAGAATTGCCCGTTAAAAAAAAATTTCAAAAAAAAATAGAATAGAAAAATGTGAATTATTTTTTTTATAATAGAGTGCAATAAAAAATAAAATAGTATAAAAAATAATTAGAAGAATTAAAAAAATAGAAATAGAAAAAAAGATATTAATATTTTCTTAATATTCAAACAAGAAGGAACAAGTGGATTTTTTACTATTTTTTTAATGAAAATTAAAGTTGAGGAGAAAATGGGAGGATTAAAAAAAATATATACATGTAAAAAACGTGAAGAATTCCTTCCTGGCAAGAAGCTCTATTCACAATTTTTCGCACATTTTTTTTTCTCTCCCTTACAAGATTCTTTATAAATTTCTATACATGAAGCGATATCCCCGAGGCTAAGCGAGCCTTTCAACGTGCAATTTCCGAACTCGCGATATATAGTGAGCACTTTGTGAGAAAAGCAGAGCTGTTCTCAACTCTCACCCGGAAATTTACTATTCTAGACACTTTCAGTTCTATATTTCATATTGTCATTTTTGGACATTATTACGAGGTTCGTTGTTTTCTTTTGAACGTAAATTATTTCACATTATCTTCAGACGTAAGTATATATTTTCATTCTTTCGTAACTATATATTGTAAAATACTCCTATTTTCCTATTTTTAGTCAAATTTATTGCTATTTGAATTTTTAAAAAAAAATTTACCTCAATAATAGGAAGTGACTTTATTCGAATTCAAGATTATTTGAATTTTTGAGTGTCAGTAGTAAGGGAGAATTTATAGTCAGACATAAGCATTCGAAATTAATACTTCTGCAGTTGTGAGTAGTTCAAGTCAATTATAGTCAGACGTATGTTAATAGAATTTCTTAATTTTAATTTCAGTAGTAGGGGAGAATTAGGTTTGCAAAAATTATGATAATAGCGGAGAAAAAATTAATAAATTTAGTACAACTCTAATTAATTAGTACAAGTTAATTATGGTTAGACTTATGTTAATAGACTTTCTTAATTTTAATTGCAGTACTAAGAGCCATATTTGATCAGACGTACTTTTTTACATAGCAAAAATTAAAAAAGAAATTTTAGTCTGAAAAGGAATAGGTAATTAAATTAATTGGAACACTCTATTAAAAAACAGAATGTGATAAAAATCAGACAAAGATGATATATTTGTCTTTAAGATTAATGGTCTCCTTATAGAAAACTAGTTTGTTAGTAATTGTTGTTGTTGGTATTTGTAAAATATTGATTCCAAACGTTGGTCCAATATCTGTAACCGAGGAATAACATAACATAAATTTAATTTTTAAGCATTGGTAAATAATTAATCATTAATATTGGTCCAATATTTATTGTCAATGAATGACCGAGGCTTAGAAAGGAATTTCAATTTTTGCTGAAAATGAGTCAAGAAGACGTGGTTAATGATTTAGTCTCAAAGTTTTACAAGGTTATTACTTTCAATAAAAGAGCAGGTAAAACATGCAAACAGTAGATTAGATTTAATGATTGCAAAAATATTGGAGATCAAACAGAATATCAAAATCTTAAAAGCGAAATTGAAAATATGTAAAAAGTATTTATTCAATACAGTCAAAACTATCTTGAGTAAAGTAAACAAAAACATACCTACAGACTCTTTTCCAAAACAGAAAATTTTATCTTAAATGAATACTGCTATTGCTAACGATTTAACAAAAAAAAGATAAGAGAAATATGGCGAAAGAAAAATTACGAAATATTACTCAAATATAAAGAAATTGTAGAATGGAAGAGGAAAACTGCAATAATTAATGGACCAAAAATCATCGTAGATGAAGAAATAATTAATGTTGAAGAGAAAAAAGAACAATTAATAATTATTGAAAATCCTGATGAGGGGGGAGGGATCCGAAGACTCCTCCGTGAGTGATGACTCAACCACCTCTCTGGTTACTACAGCTAGCAGAACCCAAAGAAGAAAACCGACATGTTCTAAAAATAAGTCTAAAAAAAGTCTAAAACCTCACTTAAAATTACAATTAAACCTCTTACATCGTTCTTTATTCCACAAGATCGGAAAACACCATCCAAAGAAGAGAAGAGAGTAATCCCTGGAGAAAAAGTCTAACAATCAGATAAAAGGAATCCTAAAATAATTTTATGGAATGTAAAAGGAATATCCAACTCGAAGGATCTCATCATCTCTCTGCTTAGTGATATTGACATAATATGTGTTTCTGAAACCTCTAATTAATATCAAATATTTTGATTATCCATTGATGTGTGTTTTGTATTATATGGCGAGTCGTCAGGAGATTGTTGAGGTCAATTAACGTATGTATTGAAAAATAAAAAATTAACTAATGACTTGGTGTGGAAAAATTTGTCTGCTAGTTCAGAAATTAAAAATTTGAAATAGTACAAATATATTAGCAGGCTCTGACCATTTCCCCATTTCCACTACCTTAGAAGAAAAAGAAAAAATAATTAAAGTAAAAAATAAAATGGAAAAATGATTTATCGCAAAATTTTTTTATATAATAAATCATCTTCTCTGTAACTTCTCTGTATACTAGCAGAAAATTTAATAAACGTCATAAAATGTAAAGTTAAATGAACTGAAATGGTATCTAAAATTAATAACAAAAATGGACAATTCAAGCCTTGGTATGATTCCGAATGTATGGTACTAACAAACATCTTTTTAACAACTACTCAAAAATTCTAAAAAATAAAAATTTGAGAATTCTATATCTACTAAACAATATAATGATTGTGAAACATCAAACCTTAACTTACGTACCAAAAAACGCAGCTTTACAAAAATTTAATTTTTGAACAATTGTCATAATGTGCCAAAAACCTCATTTCAAGAAAAACGGAATTAAAGATAGTAATATCAATAATATTAATAATAATAATAGGCAGGGAGTCAGTTCAACCTATTCCGATCATCCATTGACCGACTGTACTAAACCTATTATACAAAAACCGACTCTATACAAAATTTAATTCTACACAGGCCGACTCTAAATAATACAGCGCGTAATAATTCCCACACATATGCTAAATCAATAATATCCGTTTCTCCATATACCGAACCTACAAAGGTCCGACTCTCTAACGAATAAACATTATCAAAATGTTTACCAAGAGACCGACTCGGCAAAGGTCCGACTCTACACCAAACCGAAATTTAAGAAACTGATGCTCCACAGAAAGAATCGACGAAGGTCCGACTCTACACCGAACCGAAATTTAAGAAACTGTTACCCCACAGACCGACTCGACAAAGGTCCGACTCTACACCGAACTGAAACTTAAGAAACTGTTACCCCACAGACCATTTACACGATTCGGTGTAGAGTCGGACCTTCGTCGATTCTTTCTGTGGAGCATCAGTTTCTTAAATTTCGGTTTGGTGTAGAGTCGGACCTTTGCCAAGTCGGTCTCTTGGTAAACATTTTGATAATGTTTATTCGTTAGAGAGTCAGACCTTTGTAGGTTCGGTATATGGAGAAACGGATATTATTGCTTTAGCATATGTGTGGGAATTATTACACTGAAAAAAAATAGTATTGAACCAAGAAAATTTTTCTTGGTTGAAGCAAATGGTGGGATTGAATACGGCCAAAAGTATTATAGTATTGATTCAAGAAAACGATTTTCTTGACATAGTATACTTGGTAGGAGAGTTTATGTTCTTGATCCAAGAAAATATGGAATCCAGTCAAGAAATTAAGTTACACGAAAGAAATGCAGATTATATTAATTCAAGAACATTTGTGTATCAAATGAAGAAAATATTTTCTTGATTTGAGAAAATTATAAATTTCAATAAAAAAAATCATTTTCTCAATTCAAGTAAATTATTTACTTGAACTCTCCCCCCCCCCCCTTACCCTCATCCCATCATTTCTAATACTTAGGTCAAACATTTTTATTATTTAATTAATTAACATTTAAATAATTAAATAATTGTTATTGTACATATGTATTTACATTTAATTAATACTTAACACAAATACTACAAATATACCTTGAAATAAAATTTTCCACGGTCGGAGGAGAATTGAACCCGGGTTGCGCGCATCAGAAGCTGTACCGTTACCACTATGCCATCCAAGCCTCAGTGGACAGTTTTCAAAAACTGCTATTTAAGTTGCACATCCATTTGAAGAGAAATATTTTCTTGGATCAAGAACACCGGCATTGTATTAAGTAAACAAAGTTTCAAATCAAATGAATGAAATGATTTGATTTAAGAAAAACGATTTCTCCAGACAATACTTTACTATTTCGCTTAAAAACATAATATTCTTGATACAATCCTTTTTGGTACTTCGGAGAAGTAAAATATTTGATTTGATCAATAACATATTTACTTCCACCAAATACTGAATTATTAATTCAAGAACTCTATCCAATGCTAATAATTACTTGGCACAAGAAAATTAATTTCTCTCGTCAAATAAATATGGGATTGATTCAAGTAAACTCTGCCAAGTAAATGCATTTACTTGGTTCAATTACAATTTTTTTCAGTGTACGCGCTGTATTATTTAGAGTCGGCCTGTGTAGAATTTAATTTTGTATAGAGTCGGTTTTTGTATAATAGGTTTAGTACAGTCGGTCAATGGATGATCGGAATAGGTTGAACTGACTCCCTGCCTAATAATAATAATAATAATAATTGCTACCAGGCTAAGGCATTTTAAAGATGAAAAACTAATAGGTTTAACATTTTTAAATCTACTCCCTCCCTTCTAATTTTAAAATATAAAAAATTCGCCAAACTGGGCCCTTTCCTAAAAAGGACAATTTTTTATTAATAAAACCATTTTCGTACAAGGTTAATGATTAAGTGCAATTTTGTTGTGTCATTAGAAGAAAAAAATAGAAATGAAAATTATTAAAAAATTTTTAACAGTCTCTATTATGAACAATTTGACATCAACATCTCTGGTTCTTCTGGGAAGTTATTAAGATAAAAATTGTTTTCAGTTCAGAGCGCCTTAAAGATGAAATACAAATTAGTTTAAAATATCCCCCCCCCCTCCATTTTGAAATAACAGAATTCTTTTCCAAGGGACCGACAAAATGGACCCTTTTCTAAATAGGACGGTTTATTCTGTTAAACCATTTTTCACAAGGTTAACAATTCGGTCCAATTTTATTGTATCCTTTGAAGGAAAAGAATAAAAATTATATTTATTCAAATTTATTAATACACTGAGAAAACATTGGGCTTAATTTAAATAGAAAAATAATTTTAAGTGATTTTGTTTAATTGAAATTAGTTTGTAAGCTTAATTCCTATACACAGAAATTATCACTGCTTTGATTCAAAACTATTATTTGTTTGAATAATTATGTTTAATTCAAACATATTTTCTGTTTTTATTTAATGTTTATTTCTTTAATATTAACAAAACATCGAATAAATTTTCTGCTGAAATTTTTTTAGTTCAGTTGACCTCAATATCTTAGAGACGCATGACTATTTCCAAAATCTTAATATTGACATAATAGTCATTTGACATAAAACCATTTACCATAAATTTCAATTGACAAAAAATCTATTTGGTATAAAAAACATTTAATTTGAAATTTATTTGTCGTACATTTCATTAAACATTCAATTTAGCATAATTTCCATTTAACGTAACAATACAATTGACTTGAATTTTATTTCACATAAAAATAACTTGACATATATTTCAATTGACATAAGTTTTATTAAACATATACGTTATTTGACATAATATACATTTAATAAATTTTATCTTGTCCTAAAGTTCATTTGACATAAATTAGATTTGACATAAAAGTCTTTCAACAAAATTCTCATATGACATCAAAATCATTTTACAAAAATTATATTTTACATAAAAATATCGGCGCGAATTTTAAAAGTAACTAATTTAATATTTAATATAATTATGCCAAATGAAATTGATATCTAATGAATTTTTAAAATTCAAAATGGCTGATCCAATATGGCAGACATTTTTTTTCAAAATCATTGAATTTGATTAAAAATCGTTACGGGAGGGGGTAGTTTTGGGGTCGCTGATTACGAATATAACATCATTTTTTCAAAATAAAAAATGACGGATGGAATATGGTGAACGAAAAAAAATTAAACGAAAAAGAATTAAAATAAAATATTTTCTTTTTCGACATATTGGATCCGCCATTTTGAATTTTGAAAATTTGATATCTAATTTGTGATCAGCAACACCAAATACGTTTTGTCATATAAATGAGAAAAAATTTAAATCACTCGTTTCCCCCACAACACCGAAACTGTCCTAAAGATTTCCTAAAGATTTATTTGAAATGTTCGATATATTTAATTGCAATATTTATTGAAAGTTGTGTAAAGATTTAAATGTCCCGATTAAATAAATATTTAGCGCGAACCTTTCCTGAACATTTCAATTACATCTTCGCATAATTATAATTATAATTATAATTAGGCGAAAATTTTCAGGAAATGTTCAGGAAAGGTTCGTGCTAGACATTTATTTAATCGAGACATATAAATCTTTACACAACCTTCAATAAATATTGCAATTAAATATATCGAACATTTCAAATAAATCTTTAGGAAATCTTTAGGAAAGTTTCGGTGCTGTGGGGGTTGTTTATCCGCATAAAAAACATCTTTGACATGGCGAAGAATAAGAATGTATAACTTTTGTTATACTTCGAATTTTGCAATAATATGTTAGGAGAATATTCTTGACGCTATAAGAAATCTGAAAATAAAAGCAAAAAAATCAATTTTTTGACATTTTGAACTGGAATATCCCCTTTTGTTTTACTTCGAATTTTGTAATAATATTTTAGGAGAGTATTCTTGACTCTATAAGAAATCTGAAAATAAAAGCAAAAAAATCAATTTTTTGACATTTTGAACTGGAATATCCCCTTAAATGAATTCTATGACAAATGGTATTTATTTTAAATGGTTTTTGTGTGCAATGAAATTTATGACATTAATGTTCATATTATGTGAATTATAACCCCCACAGCACCGAAACTTCCCTAAATATTTATTAAATATTTACTTGCAATATTCGGCATATTTAACTGAAAAGTTTAGTGAAAACTGTGTAAAAATTTATATGTCCCGATTAAATGAGTGTTTAGTGTGAACATTTCCTGAAGATTTTCGCTTAATTATAATTATAATTATAATTAGGCGAAGATTTCATTGAAATGTTTAGGAAAGTTTCGCGCAAAACACTTATTTAGTCGGGACATATAAATTTTTACACAATTTTCACTAAACTTTTCAGTTAAATATGCCGAATATTGCAAGTAAATATTTAATACATTTTTAGAAAAGTTTCAGTGCTGTGGGGGAAGTTAAGTAGTTTTATACCAAATAACTATTTGGTCAAAAAAAATTTTCGGAATAAGCATGCGCCTCATATCTTATACCAAAAAACAGTTATGTTGTTTCAAGGAAAAAAGCTAAAAATTGTAATGTTGTTTATCTGCTATGTTTATAAATACTTTTTCAAACAAGTTTCACTATTTTTTTAGTAGTATCCAAAAGAACAATAAGGCACAGTTTCACCCAATTCCCATAATAGAAGGAAATTTCTATATGATCACTTACCATGGAATTGCTCAATAATACTATTCTTTGTCAATATTTAAGTTCTATATATAAAGTATTTCGTACATGAAATACATTTTATTTATTTAAAACTGTCTTTAAATTCTAAATAATTAATCATTTTCCCCAGTTATAATTTTCTAATTTTCGTCCTACAGAATGAAATCTATGATTTCGTTATTATTACTAAATAGTATGCAATTTAAAATTGTTTATAGTATAGAAAAATAGTTGAAGAAAAATGAATTGATTTGATATGTGATAATTTGAATTATGTGGTACACCATGTGTGTAGATACCCTGGAAGGTGGTAGCATGCGATCGCAATTTCAGGAATCTCACCTGGTATGGAGAACATTGTCTAGCTATAAACTACAACTTACACACTTATTCCTATTATATATACAAGTATGTGTGTGTGCGTATGTTCTTGACTCAATGGAATCTCAGAATCTAATATTTTACAAACAAGCGTTCACGAATCCCTTGCGTGATTCGCGATCACATCACTGCGAGTAATCATCTACTACTTTGCCCTCAAATTATCTTGAATTATTATTTTCCTTACGTATTGTTACGTAATCTTTATAATAATCATTTCTTATTTATGCGCCTCGCTTGGTTGCAAAAGAAAGGAATTTTTTTTTAATTCTGCCTTAAAAATAATTCAAAGTAGAGGGAATTTTTTTATCTTATATTTATAGGGTCGCAAAGAGTGCATTTTTTTAAATAAAAGAAAATTTGTTTTAGAAAAGTAAGTAGTTTAAGTCAAATATACTCATTGTCAGACGTAACTTAAAAAAGTTTTTCAATTTTTATTTCAGTAGTAATTTTCAAGTGTAGTCAAACATATATTTAAAATTCTTTCTTCCTCGAGTTTATGTAGTTCAAGTCAATGCCAGTCGACAGTAACTTTTTGGAATTTATTAATACTAATGTCAGTAATATAAGTCAAGGAAATATTTTTAAGTACTCTTTCTAGTGTCTGTAGTAAAGACCATTTATGACCAGATAAACATTTTGCAGATAAACATCTTCTTAAGTAGTAAATGTCAATTACAGACAGACAAATTTTTTTATAGTTTCTAAATTATGATATTACACCTAGAAAAAACATTAATTAGAATTAAATAAAATTTATTTGTCGCAGAACCAACTAGACTTCCTTTTAGCTCAAATAATATTTTTTTTAATTTGAATAAATATATTTCACTCATTAAACAGTCTATTTAAGTAAAAAGGAATAATTTTACCATAACCGGTTTTTCCTTTTAATATTTGTCTAAGAGGAATTTTTTTCTATTAAAAGGAAATTCCTTTTAACTATATCCTTTAATTATTAAATGTTTTTTGTTTACTATTAAAAAGAAAAATTTTATCAGTATTTTATTTATTCGTCTTATCAGTAATTCATTAATTTATTTATTTAATTATAATAATAATTTATTTTTGACTGCAATTTATAAAATATTTGAAATTAAATTTAAAAAACATAATAATAATAATAATAATAACCCCACGCAATATTTAAGGTACGCTCCTGGCTTAACCAATAGTTTTTCGCGCGCAAATCCTGTCCATAATTCAGTTTGAACCTCTATCTGTTGAAACCTAAAGCGCCGTCAAAAGTTTCGCTCCAGGAAAAGTTCTGTCTACTGTTAAAAAACGTGTGGGGTGTCAGGACACCCCAGTTACTCCTTAACGTTCGAAAAATTATTAAGGTAAGTAAATTTACATTTTTATAAAAAATCGTTTTTAATCAGTTAAAATCATGTAATAAAGTATAAATTTATAGGTTATGTATGAAAAAAGTTGTATTTAATAAAAAAAAATTTTTATTATATTATTATTAAATTGATTCAAAATTTATAAATTTTATTGTTAATATATTCAGATATATTAATTTTGTAAAATTTTAAATTTATAACACTATTTTTAATAAATATTAAATTATTATTAAGTTTAAAAACCCAAAATAGTTTTTAAATTAGTCAATTTTTTAAGAAACTACAGCTTTTTTTTAAAGAAATTCAATTTTGTAATTTTTTGGTGTTTTTTTTTGTTTTTTCAGTTTTTGTTCAACATTTTTTTAATTAATCAAAATATGAATAATATTATTGTGTTCCTTACTAAAAAACCAATCAATCCATTGTAATAATTTTTTTACGTCAAATAGAAACCTTATAAAATAAGTTTAAAGCGTGGGGTGTCGGGACACCCCAGTTACTCCTTAGAGGGTGAGTAAACTAACGTACTCCTTCTAGGGTTAAATATACTCAAATCTTCTCAGTCATTTTACTTTACTTTTTTACTTCATATGTAAAATTCCACTGTCACATTTTTCTCACAAAATCTCAAATAAGACAGTAAATTGTATATAAAATCACATACAAGTCTGTTACTTTGTACAAATTAAAATTTTCACTTTAAAAGAAAAATTCTGTACTTAAATTAATTAAATTTGTTAACTATTCATAATGAATAAATCTCTTATACTTTATACGCGTTAAACTGTTAAAAGCAAAACATCTTATTGTTTTACTATGTAGTAATGCAGTATGCGCAGGCGTCTACTTATTAGTCAAACAAACATTTATTTGAATCAAATATATTTTTTATTCGCTAAAAATATACTATTTCCAAAATTGCAAATGTATTTCTTTATTTTAGATTAATAAGTTCATTTATTTGAAATAAATATTAGTTTATTTACACTAAATAAAATTTATTTGAAACAAAAATAAATTTTTTTTAAGTATACACTTTTAGTTAAAATAAATAACTTTTTTCTCTTTTGCTTCCTCGTGAGGAAGCTTTGTAGTCGTTTAATTTACAAAATTTTTAAAAATCCTTTTGACAAATTTTCTTCTATATGGGACTATGTTATATAAGACCCTGAACAATTGTCCGGATGTATGTGTGTGTGTGTGTGTGTGTGTGTGGATCCCGTTTTTTGTGAACACGATAACTCGAAGAGGTTTCAACGAATTCGGCTGAAAATTGCTAGGAATATTTATCATAAAAATATCTCGAAATGGATTGATGGACATTAAAAAATCTATTAAAAAAAAATTTTTTTTTACTTTTTTCAAAAAATTTTTTTTTAATTGAATATTGAAGTTAATATACAATAAAATCTTCTTCTTTGCATCAAGACGAATCGATTGGTATATATAAAGTATAAATTGTATGAGAGTTTATAGAGGTAATGACAATTAAAGCAAAAAATTACCTTTTTTTATCAAAAATTTAGTTCTTTCATCAAAATTATATTCCAGTACAATAAGATTTTACTCATTTTTTTCAATAATCTTATCCGTTGCATTAAAACGGATCGATTGGTATATATAAAGTATATATTTTATTTGAATTTATAGAATACATAATTAAAACCAAAAATTCGCACTTTTATTAGAAATTTATTTCCTTCTTAAAAATTATGTTGCTTTATAATAAAATGTTAATCTAGACTTAAAAACAAACTAAAAATCTTCATTTCATCAAGACGAATCGATTGATGTATAAAAAGAATATATTTTATTAGCATTAATAGAATTAAATAAAATGAAAAAATTCACTTTAAAGAAATTTTTTTGCTTATCGTAAAGAGGAAGCAAAATGTTCATGTAATGAACATCTTAATTCACAACTTGTTTTTATTTGTTTCAAATAAATTTTATTTAGTTTAAATAAAATTTTATTTAAAAGTACTCTTATTTAACTCAAATATATGTTTTATTTATGTCAAATATAAATTTTATTTAAAACAAATAAAAAGTCTAGTTGGTTCTGAGACAAATATACGTTTATTTAAGTCAAATAAAATATATTTGGTGTAAATAATAATTTTCTCTGGGTGAAATATTCATAAACATATTTAAAAATTTATTTTAATCAAATATTTTTTATTGTCATTAAATAAATTGTATTTAAACCAAAAACTTTTATTAATGTTTTTTTAAAATAATTATTCTAAGTATTTTATTAAATTTGAACTGTTTTTTGAATTAACAAAGTGACTTTAGTTTCAAGTCGACACGAAACTAAATTAACAAATTAGATTTAGTTTCGCGTCGACTCAAAAAAAATATTGAAGAAAATAATTATTTAGTGTCAATCACAGAAAAATTGTTTCCCCTGACTTACGTAACTAGAGCAACGTAAATAATTAATGTAAGTTACGTCACCAGAGTAAATTACGTAACTACAGTAACTAACGAAAATGGTTAAACTTACATAAGTTACGTAATTAGAATAACTTACGCAATTAAATGAACTTACGTAAGTTACGCAACTAGAATAACTTACGCAATTAAATAAACTTACGTAAGTTACGTAACTTACGCAAATAATCAAACACGCGGTATTACGTAAGTTACGCAACTTACGTAAATCTGATTATTTACGCAATATAAGTAAATTTGACCATTTACGTAAGTACCAAACTTCCAATTTCTGATGGAATTCCGATCCCATCGTAATTTTCAGAATACAAATCGGAATTCTGACAGAATTCTTATAGGAATTCCAACCAAAATTCCCGTTTCTGATGGAATTCCGATCCAATTAGAATTTTCAGAATCCAGATCGGAATTTTGACATATTTCTTATAGGAATTCCAAATAAAATTCAGATCGGACTATTTGGGAATTCCAATCAAAATTCTGATTTCTGACGGAATTCCGATCCCATCGCAATTTTCAGAATCCAGATCGGAATTCTGACAGAATTTTTATACGAATTCCTATAAAAATTCCGATTTCTGACGGAATTCCGATCCCATCGCAATTTTCAGCATCCAGATCGAAATTCTGACAGAATTTTTATATGAGTAAATTGTTTTAGGAATTCCAATCAATATTCCAATTTCTGACGGAATTCCGATTTCATCGGAATTTCTGAGTGTAGCTAAAATTCCCCGTAGAAGACGTCGAATTTGCACCGAATTTAGTCAAGTTGTTAGGTATACAAATTTATGAAATTTTAGTTGATACGAAATGTTTCATATATTATTTTAGTTTTGTATTGACACGAAACTAAATTAAGAATTTGAATTTAGTTTTGTGTCGACTTAGAAACTGAAACGAAACTAAACTTTGGAGACGGTCCCTGAAAGAAATAAAATTTTATTTTGGACGTTTGAAAAAACTCCTCTTTTACGTGACTTTC
The DNA here is from genome assembly GCA_032872475.1 of Leptopilina myrica (nomen nudum). NCBI lineage: Eukaryota > Metazoa > Arthropoda > Insecta > Hymenoptera > Figitidae > Leptopilina > Leptopilina myrica (nomen nudum). Next base: position 41,802,014 of record CM065459.1, on the reverse strand, counting down.
AAAATGGGATCTGCATAACTTTCAGAGAAATAAATAAAAATATTCAATTATGTAGGTCAAAATTCTAATTTTATACAATGCGAATATGGCTCAATTTCAAAATCTTGCTAGTGATGTTCGTTTGCTTCATGTCTAGCTAAAATTTGGACCTACAGCATTGAATATTTTTATTTATTTCTCGGAAATTTATGCAGATCCAATTTTGAAACTCGCGCACATCACTTAGAGGTAAGTATGTTCTAGCACTACATAAAAAATTAACCAAAATAAAAGTAAAGTTTTTTCAAAAATCGGAAATAAATTTTTATTTCTTTAATATTAACAAAGTTTCGAATAAATTTTCATCTGAAATTTTTTTTAGTTGAAAGTGTGTCTTTTTATTGACTATTTAAAAAATAATTGACCTTAATATCTTATACCAAAAAAAGTTACATGCATGGTTTCAAAAAAAAGCTAAAAAATTTCAATGTTGTATATCTTCTATGTTTATGAATATTTTTTCAAAAAAGTTTCCTTATTTGTTTAGTGGTATCCAAGAGAACAATAAGGCACAGTTTCATCTAATTCCCATAATAGAAGGAAATTTCTGTGATCACATACCATGAAATTGCTCAGTCACAAATTTTTCATATTTTTAAATACCACTTGAAATAAGTAGTACAATTCAATTTATTTAATTTTTGAAAAAGTTAGAGAAAAAATTATCTTCTAATATCCTCTCAACAATGTTTCCTCTCAAAACAAAAGTATTCAACTTCAAACTACATTATTTTTATTCTTTGATGGTTAATAATAAAACAAAACAATCTTTTGAGGTTCAAATGTCAAAAACATTGAATTTAATTGAGGTAAATAAAGAAATAAATATTTTAATTACTGTTATCGGCAGATTTTTCAATTTTTAGGGTTCCGTATACTTTCGGTGTACCGACGGAATAAGTAGAGGAACAAAATTCGCACAATTAGTTCCTCTACTTATTATTGTTTACAATATTTTAATATTTGTGTACGGAACCCGCCATTGCAGTGCGAGTTCAACTCGCACTTGTCCAATTTTCTAATTTAAGCAAGATTATGTTTGTATTTACGAAGGCACTTATATTTTTTAATTAATACTTTTCCCTTTCGTGTTAAAATAAAAAAATAATTAATAATATAAAAAATTATTTGCATGTTTACATCTTTGCCAGGAGCAGAAAAAAATACAACTAATAATATTCAATAAAAAAAACTTTTTTTATTTGCTTTTCTTCTTTTCATTTATTATTTTTACTTCGATCTTGCAGTACAAAATGAAAATACAATCGAAGTCTAATATTGAAACTGGATGAGAGTTTTTGAAGCATAGAAGAAAAGCCAAGGATAAACTAATACTTTGACCCTTCCCCTCTACACCCCCTCTCACCCCTTCCCTATACCTTGTACCCTATTTTTCTCTTAGGTACTCAGTTTTTCCGTATATTTTTCTTTCTTTATAATCCTTTTTCTCTGCGATATAAAATAAGAAAGGAAAAATAGAAGAATTAAGAGAGATAAAAAAAATAATATTTTTGTTCTTATAGTCGCGTTCAAATGTGAATTCAAGCGATTTAGACACATTCATTTTGAAGTAAAATGTACATTTATCCACAAACGAAATATTCGCATCAATGATCACGTTGACCTCACCTATTCAGTCAAAGCAGATTATATGAACAAAACACGCAACTACTCAATGTCCACGTTTTCTATTGTTGTTTGTTAATAATAACAATATCGAATCTCACTACAAATAGAATTTTCAAAATTTTACAGTTGTTTTCCTTTTTAAAAAGAAAAAAAATAATAAAGATTTGTTTTTAAAATTGAATTACGTCCATGTATATGGAAATAATAAAAAATAAATTTAAAAATGCAAACAATAAAAATCTGAACAAAATTGCATTGTTTTTAAAATCATACTGTAATTGCAGTTAATAGTTTAAACGTTCTAAACTTTGTGGTAATTTTCTTTACATATAATACAATAATATTATAAATGAATATCGATAAAATTGTGTGTTATACAATTTTTTAAATAATTTTTAAAATATGTCGTCCTGGCCCTATAAGGTGAGCACCATGTTTTTTTTATGTAAAATCACTTTTGAATTCTTTTATGATGTAATATTTATCGAAATATATTATGGAAAATGTAAATATTATCGATTTGTAAAATTTTATGATGAATTATAAAAGAATTTAGTTATTAACGCGTGAAGTATGATAAATAATTAACAATGTTATAGAATGAGAATCGCTTCTTCTAAGCAAAAAACAGAGTGTGCAACCATTGATTTTGTGATTATAAACTAAAAATAATACATTTCAAATAAAATTATCTTGAGGCCAATTTTTTCTTTAAACAATTATTTTTTTAATTTTCAAAAAGTTTTTTAGAAATTTTCTACACTCACAAAACAGTCTATTTAAGTAAAAAAAGTCCTTTTACCATAAGCGGATTTTCCTTTTAATATTTGTCTAAGAGGAATTCTTTTTCTATTAAAAGGAAATTCCTTTTAATTATATCCTTTAATTATTAAAAGATTTTTGTTTACTATAAAAAAGAAAAATTTTATAAGTAGCTTTATTTATTCGTCTTATCAGTAATTCATTAATTTATTTATTTAATTACCTATAATGATAATTTATTTATTTTTGACTCAAATTGATATAATATTTGAAATTAAATTAAAAAAAAAATAATAATAACACAAACCTGTAAATAATATATTGATAGGCAGGGAAAATATATTAAAATAAGAACTAAATTTCTTTCATCATAATTTCCATGCATATAACCTTTTAAAAATTTTTTTAATTTTAAAAAGTTATGACTTATTACATTCTACATTTTTAATTAATTAAATTATAGTTTTCGAATCTATAAGTAATTATAATAATTATCCAAAATTGTTAATATTTTATTTAAATTTTATACATTATTTATTGCATTAAAAAAATTGAGTCTTATTATTATCACATATTACCAATTATTAAATTTATCCACTGTTATTTTATAAATAAATATTATTGTCAAAATTGTGCAGATTACCTTTGAAATTATTTGACGAGTAATTAATTTTTTTTTATTATTTTAACATGTTTACAAATGTCAAATAACTTGGCGGATAATTTCAAGATGCATGCAATTTCATCGAATTTTAGGTTCGCCATTTTGGATTTTAAAATCTGACATTAGATTCGTAATCAGAGACTCCGAAAACCCCCGACTAACAAGTTTCAAGCAAATCTGATAAAATTTAAAATTTTCGAATTCGCCATTTTGGGTCCGCCATTTTAAATTTTGAAAAACTGACTTCAAATTCGAATTTCGCGACTCCAAAAACCTTAATTACAATGAAATCACATTTTTTAGAAACTTTTTTTTCTTGGACCGTTTTTGGACCACAAACGATTTTTTAGCTGGACTGCGAAAGGGTTAAAAGGAAATTAGTTATTTAGTTTTTCTTTAAACTGTATATATTTTTAGCGTTCTGTACCCGGTAGGAACCCTATTGGAACGGTTACAAAAATAACCATGTACCCCCCCCCCCCCTAGAACTCACAGTTTTACACGTATGTATTTTCACGCGTAGATTACAGGAAAAATATAGCGAACGTGATTGGGATTGATCTTCATAGAGTTTTCGACGAAAATTATCTATTAACCATAAAACTAATGTTGGCCATTTTTCGCAAAAAAAGGCATGTACCCCCCCCCCCCCTAGCCTACATTTTATTACCTGGAAAGCTAAAAATTGGCATGCTTATTCGTTTTTACGCATAGATTACAGGAAAAATATAGCGGAAGTGATTAGAATTTATTTTCATAGTGTTTTCATCGAAAAACTAAAATCTCTTTTTGCAAGCTCGAAAATACTTTAACCCTTGCTGGTTCTCTCAATTCATAATCTAGTGGACTGGCGTTATACATTTTTATTTGTTTTTTCGTGCAGATTTCAACAAACATACAGAAAAAATTATTGGAATTCATCTTCATATTTTTTTTTTGAAAAAACTAAAAAAAATTTTCGTTTTAAAAAAAAGTGTGTACCCCCCTGGGTTTTTTACAATTCTTCACCTATTGGACTGCAGTTTCGCTTATTTTATGTGTTTTCGTGTGTAGATTTCAGGAAAAATATAGCGAACATGATTGGATTTAATCTTCATATTTTTTTCAGCGAAAAACTCCAAGTTTTTAAAAATTTCGTCAAAAAAGTGTATATTTCTCTCTAGCGCCCACAGTTTTTTACCTAGAGAGCTGAAAATTGAAACACTTTTGCATTTTCACGTGTAAATTACAGGAAAGATATAGTGGAAATGATTAGAATTGATCTTCATTAAGTTTTGAGCGAAAACCTAAATTTGTTTTCAATTTTTGAGAATAATTATACATATGGGTTAAAATCAAAAAATCTTTGAAATCTTGTCCTGGATAAATAATAATTTGGTTGTTAAAAATTCATGATTTTAAATACAAACATCTTACAGAGTATAATTTTATCTACAATATCTGGTTATTTAATTTAATTTCTTATTGACACAAAAGGTACAAAATAGTAAAAATATGTCTAAAATGTCATCGTGTCCCGTGTCCCTATTTAATTCAATTTTTTATAATATAAAATAAAATTTCTCTTCGTGTACGTATTCTCCAATGTATAAAGTGTAATATAGGAAAGTGGTGAGAATTTTTATAACACGAAATGCGAAATTTAAAGAATTTTTAACATGTCCCCACATTTGAAATTTTTTAATGTCATCGTGTCCTCACACACATATTTACCGGTTTTAAAATTGGGATCACAATTAAAAGTTGTAAAACTATGAAATAAATGAAGTACGATATAAATTTGATAATACGTGAGTATAAAGAAATGTCAAAATCAATTTAAAAATCAGTATAATGATATTTTGATAATAATAAGAAAAGAGTACATCTTCTTTTTGTCATCGTGTCCACAAGTTTTTTTTAAGGCGAACATTTTTAAATGATAATTAATATATAAAAAAATTTTCTAGTATATTTATATTATTTGTGTAAATACACAATTAAAACTAAATTCAAGTTTTCGAATAATAACAAAAATAAAAATTCATGTTTATTATTTTTTGTCATCGTGTCCTGTCCGACATATCTTTTTTTAGGAGTGAAGTCAGACGTTACATAGATAGAAAAAAAATTTCTTTAATCTGTTTGGTTAGATATCAAAAAATGGTTTCTGAAATTCATATTAAAACGATTAACACGGTAAATAATATGTTATTATTATTTAACAGATAAATTCAGTAATTAAATAATTAAACTAACTAAGAATAAAAAATTAATTATTACTATAAACTTTTTTTTGTAATTTCATCAAATTGAAATAGGTTAAATATGTGATTACTAAAAAAATATTAATAACCTAATAAGTATTCCTTGCCCTAGCACCCACAGTTTTTTATCTCAAGAGATGAAAATTGATACACTTTTGTGTTTTCGCGTGCAGGTTACAATAAAAGTAGTGTTGAAATAGTTATAATTTATCTTGATAAATCATTCATTTATTATTTTAGCAAAAAAGTAGAAGTTTTAAAAGAGGGTACGGAACCCTCGGTGTTAGTACGAGTTCTACTCGCACTTGTCCGGTTTTTTTAATAATTAATTTTATATGAAAATATGTGCATTTGATGTAACCCCAAAATGGTTCACTTTTACTTATTTTTCTCACTAATATGTAGGTTTATCTTCATAAATTTTATTTTTACTGGTAAAGCAAAATAACATTTCGAAACGGTTTTTTTATTTTCCTTAAATTAAAAGAAAAATTTTTTAATTTGTTATTTTCGTTTCCTGTAAAATCATGAAATTGTGGCTTCACCCCTTCTGTTATGCCACCCTTTGAATACAAACAAGAAGTAGTATTCTTTATTATTATGAAACAACAAGTAATATTTATTAAAATTTTAAAAAAACATCGAAAAACAGTTGTGTTTAAAATAAATACGAGAACGCTTAAAAATGTGAAAGAATCAATTTATTTAATTAAAGTGTAATAGAACAATTATTATTATTGAAACATTTGTATATATATACAAATCGAGTTCCAACTCGATATTCAAAAAATTTCACTTACATACTAATTGATTAAAAATAATCTGGTACGTCTCAATGAAATTTGATTTCATTGCGTAAATTCAACAAATTTCTTTATAATAAAATTATTCAAAAAAAACTTTCTATTTAAATTATAGACAAAATTTCTGTTTTAACTTTTTATTGAAATATTCGTTATTTATTTTTTTATTTTTCACGTTTTTGGTAAAAAATTCTATTTATTAATTTCATTTTTTTTCGTACCTTTCTGGAAAATAATTTCAAAATATCTTTGATTGAAACCGCTATTAAATTAATTTGGAATTTGTATAGAAATTGGCATTGCTTTTCAAAGCAGTTAATTAAAGTTATTAATTTAAATTTAATTTTAAAAGTACATTTTTAAAAAGTGAGTAAAATGAATGTAGAGTTATTAAAGGTAATGTAATAAAATAAAACTGATGTAATTAATCACAAGTCGATTATGAGTCATAGAATTATTTAATTAACTAGCCACAGAAAACATACTAGCAGAGAATACAAATTTTATTTGATATCAATTAGTTGTCTGTAACAATTTTTATTTCAATGGAATAAATTTTATTTTATGAAATCATAAAACTTTATGCTTCAAACAAATATAATTTAATTCACTGAAATCTAAAATATTCCAAGTCATTATTTATTGAAATATACGTAGAGATTATAACAGATCATAAAATATAAATTTAGATGAAAAATCCATTTTTTATGATGAAAAAATTAAAAGATACAACAAAATAAAAATTTCGAAACCAAGATTAAAAAAATAAATGAAAAGATAATAAAATAAGAAAAAGAGTTTAAAATTTAAAAAAATGTTAGATAATAGTTGTAAATTGACTGTAGTAATTATTAAAATTAATTACAGCTTCGAACAATGTTAGCTTCAATTAATAATGGTAGTTTCAATCATTAGCAATTGAAAGCAATGATTGCTCTCATTCAGTATTATTTATTTGATAATTGCTAAGTTTGGAACAATGTTTCATTGAAATTAATACGTGTTATTTAAAAATAAAACTAATTTGATGTATCTCGAAATAGTGACAAATAAAATTCAAAAATGAAAAAAAAATTTGAAATAAATTAAAAATTTTCAATTTAATTTATTATTACAATTCTTTCATTTATTTGTAAATTTTTTTTTATTTAGAAAAATATTTTTTCTTTATTGAAAATATTTTTAAAAGAAAGCAATAATAAAAAATCAAAATTATCACTCACGAAAAAGTAGCTATATTTGAAACAACTGTAAGTTTCACTATATTCGTAAAGTTTCTTGATATTTCAGATAGAAACATTTCCTAATATAGAGAAATTTATATTTTTTCCAGATAAAGCATTATTTTCGTGTTAAAAACATTTATTATTTTTATTTTATTATTATTATTTTAATGCATTGAGAAAATAGTTTGTTTATTGCAAATAAAAATCGTTTTAAATCTGAATTAGTTAAGAATTTTAAGTAAAAATTAATTAATTAATTTTAAGTAAAATTTTGGCTTATTTTTGGCATCAGTAATTAGTAAAAAAATAACTGATTATTAATAGAAAATATCTTATTATTATTGAGGAAAAACTAATTGTTAGTGAAAAATAACTAGTTTTAAGGACAAAAATCTAAGCAAAATAAATTAATTAATTAAATTAAAAATAATTATTTATTAGTCCAAAGAAACTAATTATTACTGAAAAAATAACTAATTAGTAGAATACAACTAATTATCTTTTAAAAAATTGTTAAAAAATTATAACTAATTCTTTGCTTTAGCAATCAGTCTACTAGAAAAATTAGTTGTTTAAAAATAATAATTAACTATTTCATTAGTAAAAATATTACCATTTTAATAAGTCAGTGTTTTTTTAACATCAAATTACATATTTTTAACTAATTAAAATTTTGTCACGAAACAAATCCATTTTAAAAAATTGCTAATCTCCAAATTTTAATTAGTAAAAATGTTTACTAATTAATTATTTTAATTAATTAAATTTACTAATTTATTTAAGTTATTTTACTAACTAGAATTAGTGATTGATTTTTTTCCATTTTAATTAGTAAATGTTACTAATAAATAGTCATTTTTGCTAATATAGTAGTAAAATTCACTAATTCAAAAGGAAATAATCAATTACTACTTCAAGTTAGTAAACATTTTTACTGATAAAAAATTTTGATTTGAAACCCTTTTGTTCCAATTTAACAATTTTGTTAAAGTGATATATTTGAATTAAACAAATTTTATAATTGAATAAATTCTAATTTGTTTTATTAATACAAAATTATTATATTTACTCCAAACATATTATTTTCTCATTGTTTTATGGCTACTTTATCATTATTACTCTCTGAATCTGAATTAGTCACTTTTGACCAATAAAATAATGCCAATTTGTTCATTAAACGAATTATTAACAGTTTTGACTAATTCTCAGTAAAAAAGACTGATAATTTCTGCACAAAAACTACTAATTGGTAGTAGAATAATACTAATTAATTTATTAAGGCTACTAATTAATTTAGTCTACGCTACTAATTGTAATTGTTGCCTTAACAAGCAGTTTTCTACTAATAATTAGTAATTTTCGACTTAGTAGTCAATCCGCTTATTAATCAGTTTAATGAATAAATTATTGACTATTTTCTCTCTAAATTGGAATTAGTAAAAATATTAACTAGCTTAAATTAGTGACTGGTCAATTTTAGCTAATGAATTACTCAATTTTACTAATAAATTAGTTAAAAAATAATTAAGCAATTACTATTAGCAAAATTTACTACAGTTTATAATCAAAAAGTCAAACGCTAATTTAATGTAGGTAATATTTTTACAAATTCAAATTTAGAGTTATTTTTCAAAAGTGAAAAATTTAGATTCTCTCTAAATTTGAAGTAGTGACTGCAGTTGCAGTATTTTACTAATACAAAAACTAAAAATCATGATTATTAGTTTTTGTATTAGTAAGATTTATAAATAAATAGTGATTTCTACTAACTTATTAGTAAAATTTACTAATTTAAAAGCAAACGTTCAGGTATTTATTCAAATTAGTACCTAAACATTTTCCAAATTTCTTTAATTCAAATTTAGAGAGTTTCGATTACTTCATTATTATTTAATTATTATTTTCTTATTACTCATTTATTATTGTACAGTTTTTGTTTGCAGATATGTAATTGAGGCATAGAAACGAATAAAAATGATTAAAATATTATGTATTTCATTAAACTATTAAAATTTGGATAACTATTTACAATTCCTCCTCCCACATCTAAGTCCCCGTTGGCTTAAAATCTCCTGTATTTCATTTAATGTTCGTTTTTTCGTTTCAGGTATAAATGCAAAAACAAAGAAGAATGCAAGAAAACAGGAAATGGTAAAAATGGCAAAGACCATATATTCACCGTAAGCATTACTTACCGGTGAATATAATTTAACAACCGTGAATGTGAGTATTCCATCGAGAACAGTGAGGGACGCGGCGGCAATTCCTTTAACATTACCAGGGAAAAGTTCGCCAATCAATGCATTTGGCAATGTACCCAATCCAAGTTGAAATGCAATTTGAAACAGTACCATATCAATAATTGGAATGAAATTCACCGACGAGATATCAACGTGTTTACTGTCAATATAAAGATATGTGGCAAAAACTCCCAATGTCATTGTACAGCCAATAGTTGAGAACATTAACAACGGCCTTCTTCCGTATCTATCGACTGTTAATGTTGCCGCTGTTCCTGCAACGAGACCCGATGCAATAATAATAATCGTCGACACATGTGGTTCCAATCCGATGTTATTTGTTTTCTCGAGAAGATTTTGAATGTACTGCATCATACTGAAATTACCGCTCAATTGTTGAGTGAGAAGGAGACCACTGACTATTAGCAGAGCTTTGCGATTGTTCATTTGCATGAGTAATTGATGAAAACGTTCTTTCCAATTGCCCGAGGATTCGCTGTGCTGGTTTATCGCTTGGAGAATGATGTCGAGCTCTTTGCGAACCTCCTCTCTGTCATCGATTCCTTTGAAGAAGGACAATACGCCCATGGCCTCTTGATGCTTGCCCTTTGCTGCCAGATAGTAGGGACTCTCGGGAAAGCAGAGGAAGACAATGACGAATATTAGGGGGATGAGGAGGGCAACTGAGCCGAGTATTTCATATGATACCCAGGGTCCAATTGAGACCATCAATAGTGAACCGGTGAAGACGTTTACTGCTATTAGGGTTCCTAGGGCCCCGCGAATTTTTACGTCAGCCACTTCGGAGACGTACATGGGATTTGTCGAGTAGGACATGCCAACGCCGACTCCTAGAATTATTCTTGCTGCATAGAGGGACTCTACACGCCAGGCGAATATTGTCAGGGTCCAGCCGGATATGTAGAAAATACTGGAGAGAAGAAGGCATCGTTTGCGGCCAAATCTGTTGGAACAGCGAAAGGTTAGTCCAAGTTTTGTTATTATTTTTATAATATTTTATAATCTTATCCCTCTAGGCAAAAAAATATTTTTGTTCCGAAAAGGTTCTTAAAAAGATTTCTCAAAACGTTACATGTCGGAAACTTTATAAAAACATTTTAGGAAGATTTTTGAAACGAACATGGTTCTTTGCCTAAAGGGCAAATTCTTATATTGTTCTTATTGATACTTTTGTTATTAGAACTGAAACAAGAATAAGGGTTTTAAATTAGGATTTTCCTTTCTTCCTTTGCAACTTTGGATCAATTTTGATTTTTTTGAGGCCAAATAGTTATTTGATATAAAACTATAATACTTAACTTAAAATTCACATAATATGAACATTATTTCTCATAAATTTCATTTCACACAAAAACCATTCAACATAAATATTATTTGTGATAGAATTCATTTAACAGAAATATTATGTTATATAAAACTCAGATAACTTAATTCCCATTGGACATAAAAATTATGTAACATAAATTTTTTTAGACCTAAAATTCATTTAACGTAAACTTCATTTATTATAAAATTCAATTGACATAAAGTTCATTTGACATCAATTTCATTTGGCATAAATGTCAAATAAAAGTTAAATTTCTTTTGACGTGAATATCATGTAACGTAATTATTATTTAACATGCAATTAAATTGATATAAATTTAATTTGGTTTAAATCCCATTTAACATACTTCTCATTTGACATAAAGTTCACTTGATATAAATTTCATTTGACGGATAAGTCATTACACATAATTCTCATTTGACATAAAATTCATTTAACATAAAGATCATTCGACATGAAAATATAGGCGCGAATTTCAATGTTGTTCATAATATCTAATTAGTTACTTTTAAAATTCGTGCCGATATTTTTATGTAAAATGACTTTATGACAGATGAGAATTTTGTTGAATGACTTCTATGTCAAATGACTTTTATGACAAATGAAAATTATGTTAAATGTCTTTTATGTCAAATGAACAGTATGTAAAATGAAATTTATGTTAAATGAGAATAATATTAAATGAAATTTATATCAAATGAAATTTATGACAAATGAACTTTAGGGCAAAAAAAGTTCTATTAAAGGTATATTATGTCAAATAACGTATATGTTAAACAAATTTAACATAAAATTAATTTTCTGTTAAATAAAACTTATGTCAAGTGAGTTTTATGCGAAATAAAATTCAAGTCAATTGTATTTTTACGTTAAATAGAAATTATGCTAAATGATTTTTATATCAAATAAAATATATATGTTGAATTAATTCAGTGTAAAATTACATATGAGCGATTCCATCTCAAGTGATCAAGGTGGAGAAAAATTTTTCTCCAATCGTAGCGAAACTTAGGGCTTTTGTAGTACTCATAGATAGTAATTTTTCGCCAAAATATTTTTTTACCTAGTCCAATATTTTTCGAGGGGGAGGGGGTTAAATTTTTGGGTTTTTCAGTACAATGTTTATTTCAATAATTTTTTACTCTTAAACAATTAAACATACAAATTTGACAAAGTACATTTTGGAAAGGTTTTTTCATCCTCTTTCGATTGAAAATAAGCATTTTGAAAAAATAAAATTTTTGACCGAAAAAAATCAAAATTAAAAATAAATTTCAATTTTTGAGGGAGATGGATACGATTTTTTTTTTTTTTTTTTAAACGAAAGCTGAGGTTTTTCCTAAAAGGACATATAAATGATAAAGTGGGACTAGAATGTTTAAACATTGAAAAAAAGAATTTTCTCCAAAACGGAGCTAAAAATCGGATTTAGAGCGCTCCGGCGAGTAGAAAACTCTTTTTTTCAATGTTTAAACGTTCTAGTCCCACTTTATCATTTATATGTCCTTTTAGGAAAAAACCTCAGCTTTCGTTAAAAAAAAAAAAAAAAAATCGTATCCATCTCCCTCAAAAATTGAAATTTATTTTTAATTTTGATTTTTTTGGGTCAAAAAATTTTATTTTTTCAAAATGCTTATTTTCAATCGAAAGAGGATGAAAAAACCTTTCCAAAATGTACTTTGTCAAATTTGTATGTTTAATTGTTTAAGAGTAAAAAATTATTGAAATAAACATTGTATTGAAAAACCCAAAAATTTAACCCCCTCCCCCTCGAAAAATATTGGACTAGGTAAAAAAATATTTTGGCGAAAAATTACTATCTATGAGTACTACAAAAGCCCCAAGTTCCGCTACGATTGGAGAAAAATTTTTCTCCACCTTGATCACTTGAGATGGAATCGCTCATATATGTTATATAAATTTTATGTCTAATGAAATGTATATCAAATGGATATTATATTATAAATTACCATTTATATGCAATATAAATTGTATGTTTAATGAAATGTACGACAAATAAATTTCAAATAAATGTTTTTTATACCAAATAGATTTTTTGTCAATATTGAAATTTATGGTAAATGGTTTTATGTCAAATGGCTATTATGTCAAATAAGATTTCGGGAATAGTCATGCATCTCATTTTTTTTAAGAAAGGAAACTTTTCATTTATAACAGGACTTTCAGAACAGAAGTTATTTAAATTTTTGGAAAACATTGAAAATGACGATTTTTTAAAAATATCTAAATGAAATATTGTCCAAACGACTTCTGAAATATCTGGTTATTGCGAAATTTTATGTTTTATATTTTTTAAAAATGTCATTTTGAACTCCTGATGCCAAATAACAAAGATATGTCAAAAAATCGAAATTGAAAAATGTTGATATTACAATACTTCCTCTATATGAGAAAGCAATAAATAAATCGTAAATATTGAAATATTTTCATGAAAGAGGAGAGATAAATTTTCTTTCAAAGTAAAAAATGTTGTAATGAAATGAAATATTTCTTGATTAACAGAAATTCCTTTCTTTTATCAAACAAAAAAAAAAGAAAAGAAAAACTATTCTCGCATTTTTTCATCTAAAATTGAACGAAAAATCCACTGCGTGATCCCTGCATGGTGTCTATACTAAAAACGAATAAAGTGGGATTTTTCCTTCTCAACAAGAATGAAAAAATATAATTCATTATACACGTGGAAAAAATCAACTGTGACTATAAAATTCCTTGAAATATGGGAATTTTTTTACCTTCGTTAAAAATAAAATTTTTTAATTAACACCCAAACAGCACTGACACTAATTAATTTATAGTTGATTTAAATTTGTCATATTTTTGAAGAAACAAAATTCTTATTTAATTTTTGCTTTCACTTTAATAGTAATATTGTTTCGAATTTTGTAAATAGATATATATATATATATATATATATATATATATATATATACACTCGGGTCGCAAAGTTTCAGTACATTTTGACTGTTTACTTGTAAATGCTCGCTCCACTTCAAATTCAAATACTTCTGTAAAAATAGATGCAACAGCTATCAAACAAGGATCATTTTAAAGCTCAATAAATTTAGAGTCAAATAGGCAAAAAAATAACCAATTTAATATTGTAAATTTGAAAATATAATTCTTTAAAGTTAGAGATTTTTTATGAAAATTGCGATTTCGGAAACTGGAGTTCAAGCGAACGCCAATTGAAGAAAAAAATTTTTTAAGACTTGACAGTTGTACAATAACAAGTACAAATTCCATTCTTTAATTCTAGACAAAAATCATTTACAAATATGAAGTATTTTTTTCAAATTGTATAAAAATAATTGCTCTTGCTCTAAATTTTTCGAAGAATATAAATTGCAAATTCGTCGTTTCTATTCATTTGTTTTATCAATTAACCACACTTTTGAAAAATATTGAACCTCTTGACTGTAGTAAATTTAAATTATTTACATGAAATTTATCCCTCTTCTTATAATGTTACAAATTTTAACTCGCATTATTACTTATTTTATTTCAAGGTGCATTTTTTTAAATTTTACAATAAAAAAGAGATGCACATCTTTCAAAAATTTGGTTAATTGATAAAACAAGTGAACAGAAATGACGAATTTGCAATTTATATTCCTTGAAAACTTTAGAAAGCAAGAGTAATTATTTTTACAGAATTTAAGGCAAATATTGAATACTTATAAAAGATTTTGGTCTCGAATTAAAGAGTGAAATTTGTAAATTATATTGTAAAACTGTCAAATCTTAAAGAAATTTTTTCATTAATTGGCGTTCGCTTAAACTCCAGATTCCGAAATCGCAATTTTCATAAAAAATCTCTAACTTTAAAGAATTATATTTTCAAATTTACAATATTAAATTGGTTATTTTTTTTGCCTATTTAACTCTAAATTTATTGAGCTTTAAAATGATCCTTGTTTGATAGCTGTAGCATCTATTTTTACAGAAATATTTGAATTTGAAGTAAAGCGAACATTTACAAGTAAAAGTCCAAATGTACTGAAACTTTGCGACCCGAGTGTATATATATATATATATATAGTAAAATTTTTTTAAATTTTAATTTTAAATATTAATGAATAATTTTTATTAACTAGTTCTTTATTATTTCAATGAATAAATTTTGTTAACTTAAATCCAAAACTGTTTTGTTTCGATGCAAAGAAATTTGATATTTGAACTACATAATTAATTATTCGACGCAATTAAAATAATTGTTTATTTGATACAAATAAATATTTATTTATTGATTTAAAGCAATATTTATTAGATCCAATTATTTCATTTATTTGACTCAAGTAATTCGATTGTGCTAAAAGTAACTATATATTTGATACTAAAAATTATATTTAATCACTACTAAAATTTTTTGGTCAAATTTGTCGATTGCTGCCATCTTTGTATAAATTATTGCCAATAAAGTCAAGCACTTAAATTAAAGATAAATTAATAAAAACCACATGTAGCGAGGAATATGTATAATTATACAAGTTTTTTAAATTATTTAAAATTATTTTTTCAGTTTATTAATTTGAATTTATCCTCTTATCAACTAAAAATGATAATTTAAAAACGATTAAGCACGACTTGGAAAATTAATAAAATATCATCTTATCGGTAAAAATTTCCGTAGCACGTAACATTATTCTAATGTCACTGTAATGTAACATGTAATGTTACATTTAATGTTAGTAATATCACTGTAACATTACATGTAGTTATTACCTTTGGGGGGGACATTTTAACCCTACTGAAAATCCCCGTACAATATATATCATGTACAGGAAATTGTACAAGATCTTGTACAGGAAACTGTACCATTTTTGTCAATGAACCTGTACTATTTCAGCATAGGAAATTGAAACAAGTTCTTGTACAAGATGTTGCACAAGTAATTTTTTTCGATTTCGAACAAAGGTTCATGTACAATTTCTTGTGCGAAATCCTGTACAAGAATATGTACTTGCACAAGTAAATTTTTTTTCTCTTCTGAATACTTAATTTTTTTTCGCTTTTGAATAAAGGTTCATGTTCAATTTCTTGTGCGAGATCATGTACAAGAACCTGTATAATGTAAATTTTTCGCTTTTCAATCGAGGTTCATGTACAATTTCTTGTGCGAGATCCTGTTCAAGAATGTGTACATGCACAAGATCCTGTACAAGTTCTTGTGTAGATAATATTTTTTTTTGAAAAATTTTGATCTCTGAATAAATAAAGAGATGAGTAATTTTATTTTTATACCTGTCCGATAACCACGCTCCCAAAAAGGATCCAAGCATTGATCCTGTGACAGTTAGGGAGGAGATCCATGATCCTTCATCTGAAGTGGTTTGCACTGGGACATCTATTCCATTCTCTAAACGAGTCATAATCGTGGTAACCCATCCGTAAACTGTTCCCACCGATACCATCGATAAGGTCGCTGAAAATTAATTTATAAATACTAATTAAAAGTGATTATAAGAATAAAAATAAAATAATTAAAGTAATTCTAAATAATTAAAATTCTTCCAAAATCATTAAGTATTATATTAAGTAATCATTAAGAAATTTTCACTTTAATGATTTACTAATGATATTACTGCTTGCAAAAAAAAAATTCTTAAGTATCCACCATAATTAGTTTCGTCGAAATATTTCCAATTGATTGGAAAAATATGTCCACTGCTTCAAATAATGATCGATTTTCGATTGTAATAATTATTAAGAAAGTTAGTAATTTAAATTCATAAAATTATTAATTGAATTGAGAATTCGATGTAGAAAAAATAGAATTTAAATTCATCGACGAAAGTTTTGGTATTTTTGATAAACTTTTTTTTAATTTTTGATCTAAATTTTTATAATTATTATAGGTATATAACTGTGATAATTATTATCATTACAATTATATTTTACTTCATTTTTTTCCAACCATTTTTCATTGTATTTTAATATTTTTTATTATTTATTTTTTTATTTAGAAAACATAACGAGACATGCTCTTAGGTACACAACTGCTTCTAAATCTAAGAAAAAACTGCAATAAAATTAATTTTACTAACTTATAATTCTAGTAATTATGAAATTATTAAAATTATAAACATTATGTAATTATAATAATTCAATAAGTCAGAAGAATAATTAAAATCATTACATATTACAATTTCAATAATTAATTTAAAATAATAAAATCAAATGTTCATATATTTTGGAAATTATAAAATCTTAGTGGAGGAAAATTTTTTTCCTTTTGAGAAACTTTAGTTTTTTTAATTCAAAAAAATAGGAATCAAAATAATTGTTATTGTTTGAATACCTGAAATGCAAGCCAACCATTGTTTCCATTGAGTTCTTGTACTTTTCTTGTGCAGATTTACAGCTTCCAATCCTGGCTCTTTGAGCGTTTCTTCCGATGTTTTAATCTTTAAATTAAATGTATATCAAATAATTTTTTTCGTCAAAATCTTGTTGTAGAAAATATTTAGAAACGTATAACAAAATTTTAATTCAAAGGAAAAGAATGAATTAAAAAACAAAAAAAATTATTTAAAAAATTTTATTTTTAACTTGATATTTAAAATTAGAATTTTCTAAAATTTAGTAAACAATTTTTTAAATAATAATTTAAAATTCTTTTGCATACAATTGTTTAAACAATTTAATAAAGAATTGGATCATTATTTTAGTAAATAATTTAATGAACAATAAAAATAAATAATTTAATAAACAATTAAGCAAACGATAGGAAAAAAATTGATCACCACATTAGTAAATAATTTAGTAAACAATTAATAAACTACTAAGTAAACGATTTTATAAACAATTGAATAAATAATTGAACAAATGACTGTATAAACAATGCAGTAAACAATTTGTAAAACATATGAGTGCAAACTTTTGTAAATAATTTAATAAACGAATAATTAACTCTAGTAAAAATTATAATGAGAACTTTTATAAATAATTTAAGAGTCGATTAACTAAGAAATCAATAAACAATTTTTAAACATTTTTAAAATTATTTAAACAAAAAAATTTTGAAATTATCAAACTGCACATGCGTTGAAAGAATAATTGACAACCACACAGAACACAATATTCACTGAAGATAATATGAATTTTAAACAAAAAACCGTTTCTTTTTTTAAATTTAACAATATTATTCTAATTTTATAACAACAAATAAAATTACCAATTCAGCAAAACTCGCCATTTTTTAATAATTCCAATAAATAAATAACTAATTATCATGATCAATAGAAAAAATAGTTTTTATTTTCTCACAAACTTTTCTAAACTTTAAAATCAATCGCTCACATGTTGCTGACTAATATAGCACTAATGAAAAACACGTTCCATAGTCTTTGAAATAGAAAGAGAGATAGAGACCACCTTTATTTTTCATACTGTGTACTATCATTTGCGCAAGCGTCGACAATTTCAAGTTTTATTTATAAATTTGCCTCAAAAGCTTCCTCTCTCGACTAATTTTTTTCCACACTTTCTCTCACTCACGTTCAATCATTACCATCAGGTTTAATAAAATTATATTTCATCAGAACAATTATTTTTTTGAAAAATATTTCCAAGTGCTTTGCGAACAAAAAAAAGGAAAAATATAAATTCTATTTTTGGAACGAAAAATAGAAAATTTTATATCCTGAAAATTTGTGGGTGTGTTTTTTGTGAATAAGAGTAAATTTTATTTTGTTTAACTTCGCGTTAAGCCCTGTTGAATTTCGCAACATTTATTTTTCCACGTTTTTCAGTGATAAGGATTTATTTACATCAAGTGAATTCATTGTAGATAACGTTTACTATTATAAAAAAATGAGTCTTCACAGTCGGAAGTGTGGACAGTTTTTTAATAAAATACTGTTCAAACCAATTTAAAATTTGGTTAGAAAATAATTTTTAAGTCAATAATATTAGAACCAATTGGAAATTAGTTCAAAATTAATTGGTAATTTAATATTCAAACAAAATGCAAATAGGTTCAAAAGTATTTTTTAATTCAATTTTTAAACCCATTTCAAGTTCATTATTATTTTTCATTTTCATATTCGAACCGAATATGAATTTTAATTTTTAAATAAACATTTGAACACAATTTTAATTGATTCTTAATTAATTTTTAGTTTAATAATTTTCAACTCAATTAATTGGTTTGAAATTAATTTTTCATTTAATATTCGGACTAATTAAAAATTAAAATTGGAAATTAATTTTCAAATTAATATTCGAACCAATTTTTGATTGGTTGAATGAAAATTGATAAGAAATAAATTTTATATTGTAAAGAGTATAAATATTTTGATATTTGTCAATTATTTGATTGGAAAGAATTTTTAGTGTTTAATTTAATTTATAATTTTTTTAAAGATGGTGTAATTTTTTTAATAACGTAACATTTATATTTGTATAACATTTGCTATTTATTTAACTCTTTCATTTCTTAAATTAATTTTTCGTGTTCTTAAATATCGTCATTTTTATTCCAGAAATAAAATTTGATAATTTATCTTAAATATTTAACTGAACATCACGTAATGTTGATTTAATATTTTAAATTCCATTTTGGTGGATTATTTTTAAGAAGGTAAATTAACACATATATTTATCGTTTCGTTCTTTATTGAATAAAAATATGTTTTATGTGAACAAGGAAATGAGATTGGATTTTTTTGTACAATTAACATTAAAATATAATTTGTATTTTTATAATAATAACATCGACAATTATGTCAATGTTAAAATAAATATTAATAATATTTTAAATACTTATGTTTAATATATTAAAAAAATGAAATTAATCTTGAAAAAAAAATTGAAATCAATATTGAAAAAATAGTAATTGATTTTAACACTAATCACGGTAATAATAATTAAAAAAAATAAAAATAAAAAAATTGTAAAATTGAAATTTTTTCAAATGGAAAATCCAAATTCACATCCTGAACAACATTGACCCATTTTCCCGACCTTCGCCTACAACGTTGATCGATAAATATGTCTTCCGCGTTTAAATTTCTGCGCATGATTCTCGCAGATTTCTCCTCCTTTTGTTTTGTTTTTAAATAAAATTGCCCCTGAACTTCAATTCCCATAAAGATAATATATATTTGAAATTCCTGTTCATTTCTTCACTACCTTAATGTTGCAAATGTGTTATTGTTTGTGCGCAAAGTTTTCGCTCTCTCGCAAAAATTTTTCGTCTCAGCGATAAACGAGAAAAGAAAAATGCAGAAAAACTTAAATTATTTATTAAAAAAAAAATTTAATTAGTCGACTTATTAATAAATAATAATTAATAGTAAGTATTAATTAACTAATTTAATCATTATTATTATATTATTATTACTTCTTTATTATTACCTTCTATTATTATTAAAATTATTTACTAAAATAATAATTTTTTTTTATATTTTTCCTCTCTTTATTTATTTAATTATTAAAAATTCTCTCTTACACTCATGGCATAATTCCAGAAGATCTTGTTTCCTCAATCCAGGATCAATATTCTCCCAGTAAATAAAAAGCTGTTTAACTTTAATTAAAAATAACTTCTAGTCTTGAAGTTAATTGAAAAATTGAATACCACTTGGATTAGATAAATATTAAGAGTTCTCAGCACATTTAATAACCTTGAGTTAATAAAAAAAATCCTAACGCTCTTATCACTATCACGTTTTATATTTTTCACACGCAATTTATTTTTTCAAAAATTTGTCACTTTTTTATATAAATGAGAACAAAGTGCTTTAGATTTATTTACAAAAAAAATCATTATCTTTTTCTCCCTCTCTCTTTTTATAATTATTATATATCATAAAATTAATTGGCAGTGTTTTCAAAAAAATATTGTTTCCCAATCAAAAACAAAAATTTTATTTTAAAATCGAATAAAAAATTTGTAAATAGAAATTAGAAATTAATAGAAAATTTTTTTGTAAAATTTCGTTTTGATTGAGGTTCAAAGACCTCGATTGATATAGTGTACACATTAATGTATATAGATATAGGCGAAGATGTTTTCCACACTGTTAACACGAACGGCTCCGTTTTCAAACTGTGACCGACTGACTAAAAGACAAACTCGACAGCCTCCAGAATCGACAAAACTTTCACTAGGATTCTCTTCTCATCCAAGTAGTAACACTGCGTTTTTCTTTTTTTTGGTGCAAAAAAAATATGTATAATACAGCAAAATTTATTTTGATAAAAATACTTTTTTACTTTTATGAAAAAAGCCCTGAGGAGGAAGAAAAAAACTTCTCTTACTTCTTTCAAAAGGAAAAGTGCAGGAAAAAAAGTTTTTTCCTCTTAAATAAATAAGTAACAAATAATCGGTAAATAATTTTTTAATCTAATTTTATTTAGGTAAAAATAATTATTTAATTATATAATAATGTCAGGCATTTTCGTTACTAAAAAAAGTAATAAAAATGGTTTTATCAAAAAACAAATAATCAATAATTAATTATTAAAATTTTAGTTTATTGATTCATTATCATTAATATTATTTGTTTTCTGTTAAAACTGTTTTTTAATTTTTTTGTAATGAGTCCTTTAATTCGGTGTTTCTTTCTACAAAATAACAAAAATTTTAATAGAAAGCAAATACTTGGAAAAATTAAGAAAAATGATGAAAATATTCAATAAAAAATATTTTTAAAAATTACTAATATAAATTTAATTTAATTTATACAATTTAATAATATTAAATAATAAGAATTGTTCATAAACAATGTTAATTAATAAAAATGATTATTTTGTAATATTAATAATAATACTTCTACGTTAAAATTACGTCTCTTTTTAATTATTCTAATAAAGAAAATAAATAATTAAAAATTAATATAAAATTAAAACAAAATGAAAGTAAAATTAAAGTAGAATTTAAACAAAATTATAATAAAGTTTAAATAAAATTGAAATAAAATAAAATTATTCAAATTAAATTAAAATGAATATAAAAAATTAAAACAATCAACCATGAAACGTGCTTAAAAGCAAACGGTTATTTTGAAAAAATAAGTGTTATTGATATTTGTAAATACAATTTAAGTATTTATTATTTAAATAATTTTTTCCAGCATTTAATAATGACTGTTTTAGAAATTTTTTTTATTATTTCAACTATTGGCCTTAATTTTATTATTACTGTTCTTATCCGCAAGTTTGATAATAAGTAGGCAATCATAATTGTAGTCGAATGAGCAAGAAACTTGAGTGAAAAGCGAAATTCGAAACCCAACAATCTAACCCCAGCAGTGAAGAACGTGCTATGTTTGTTAATTATTCTATTTCAATTGTCTTATGCTCTCATTAAATAATTTTACTTTTTTAATACTTATTCTTAAGTCATTAATTTTTTTATTCCTTTTTTCCATTTTCTCCAAGATTATTTACTTTCTCAATTTTCGAAGTTAATTTATATTTTAATTCCTAATCTAGTTTTGCTTGGATATATTTTTAATTATTGTACATTTTATTGTTTAAGAATTATTTTATTTTTTGGTTTCAAAATTAATTAATTAATTAATTAATTCACTCCCTTTAATTGTTTTATTTATTGTTAATTTTCATTCATTTATTCATTTGTTGGTTATTATTTTATTAATATTAGTACTAGCAACAATTCGCGCGCTAAAGCGGGCGGCTTACTTCTCTCTCACTTTTTAAAATAAAATTATCAAATTTAAAAAAAGATAAAATGGAAAAATTTTTAATTTGAATTTTTGTTATAAATATAAAAAAAAATTGAAACCACAATAATCATATATTCAAGACAGAAGATTTAAGGAAAAGTCAAACAAAATACTGGAAAAAATTAAATACATATATCTAGATATAACAAGAAAATTAGATATTTTGGGCGCTATTTTGTTTTCATCATAATTCATTTCAAATCATAATTCTTTCTATTTTTTAAATTTCATTTTAAATAACTTTAATTTGAAAAATTGTCATTCTATATAACTAATTCTTGAACGACAATCATAAAATTATTATTTAAAAATTATTTAATGAAAATTTTACTTAAATATTTCGAAACTAATTCAATTCTAAAAGAATTGCGTTTATAATATTTATAAATAAATCAGCTTCAAAAGGTTTTAATTTGAAATTTGAAAAAATTTCAATAATTGTTGATTAATTTAATTAGAAATTTTTAAAAACTTAAATTATTGCATATTGTTAATAATTTAAATTCTTCTTCTTGAAATTTGTCAAAAATTGCAATAATCAATATATGTGGACTACCACATGAAAAGGGCCCATTTTGTCGGTTCTAGATTTCGAGATTTGTTAAATTTGTCAATAATATATTTAATTAATTATTATTTAAATTTTGTATTTCTTGAGATTGTTAAAATTTTACTTTAAAATAATTACTATTCAATAAAGGATTGATTACATTGAGGAAGCTAAATGTTCATGGGATGAACAACTTGTCTTTTATTTATTTCCTTTATCAATATTTCTTTCTTTATTTATTCATCTCAATTCAGTTTATATTGAAGAAAAATAATAAAAAAGTGTATTTTTCTCTAATACTTTATATATTTATATATAAAAGGGGGAAAAGAAAATTTCACCGAAAGTGACGGTTGCGAGTTTCCTGATGTTTACCTGTCAATAATTTCAGAAATATTAGACAATTGAAATATGAATGATTCATGACGAAAAATGAATTTTAACGGAAGTTGATCGTAAAACGTTGGTTTCTCAGTTTGAAAACTAACGATATGGAGTTATCGTTCCAAACTGTAATTGCTCTGATGGATCGCCCGTCGCTTGTGTCGATAAAGCTGTCGATTCGCAACGCTCCACAGAAGCAAAACGAACTTTTGAGTAGAAAATTGAAAATTTTTGTTCAAAAAAAAAAGAAGAAACTAAAAAAAGAAAGAAATTCCATATACTTTTTTTTATATACAATCCAAAGAATCGAAAACTTTTCATGTCTCAACTATTTGCAAATTGTGAATTAGAAACGAAAAGAAAAAAATTTTCCTTCCTTTTGTGAACAAATATTTTTGTGATAAATAAAATAAATAGAAATAATAAAATTATATGCATAAAATACAATAAATAAAGAACTTATAAAAAAGACAAAGTAATAAATGCAGAAACGAAGAAAAAATAAAACAATAAAAGTAAAGGGCTTAGGAAGTTAAATGTGGAAAAACTGACCATCAAAAAATTTATTTTTCTCGAAAACTACTGATTCGAAAAAATCAAATTTTTTTTCTAGAATTGTCTTATTTACATTTAAAACATACTTAAATTTTATTAAAATCAAACCAGTAGTTTTCGAGAAAAATAAGTTTTTTGAATTTTCTTTCCCACTCCATATAACTCCCTCAAAAAAGCGAATATTGAGTTCAAAATTGCAGAAAGTTACATTCATAGGCATATGGGCCGAATTTGAGGAAAATAGATGCGTGGGCAATTTTTGCACACTTAACCCCCCCTAAGGTCTTTAAAATCGAAACTGCAAAATTTGGTGAAAAGTATTATAAATCATAAGCAAATTTATAAATATTGAAAGACAAAAATATGAATATATAAAAAATTAATAACAAACTTAAAAAGAGAAACATTTAGAAATGAAAAAATAAAAAATAATAATTAGAGAAACTAACAAAAAACTTCGAAAACTGAAAATGGAAATAAAATATAATTTGAGAAATGAATAATATATAAATGTCAAATACCTATTTTGTCAAAGAAAATTCTTTATGACGAATACTTTTCTGTCAAAAGAATATTGAGAATAAATTCATTTACCAGTAAATAGAGTTTCAAATCGATTTTTGATAGAGGAAAACAGAAAAAAAATTTTATTAAATTCTCTCTGAATAAGAAATGTATAATAAATTACTTACTAAACATTTTACTTGATCCTTTGAACTCGAATCATGAAACAAGAGGATGAATCCTAAAAAATTGTAATATTCAAATTAAAGCTATTGTTTTATATTTTAATTATACTCTCATTGAAATACTGTTAATGTAAAAATAATTTTAATACTAAAAATTAATAAAAGCATTTATAATTTTTTATTTGTCTCAATTTTATTTAAATAAAAATTATTTTAAAAATAATATGCAATTAATTAGTTAATAAGTAAGAAATAAATAATATTTTTTTATTATTATTGAATAAACTTTATTAGAATAAAATTAATTCAAAGAAATTATTAATAAATAAATACAAAAAAATTAATTTTTATTACTATTTTTAAATGCATTTTTTTCAAATAAAGTTGATTGAAATAAATAAATAATAAAATAAAAGAAGTAATAAATAAATAGTTATTTTTGTCATTATTTTATTATATTTGTTTTGTGTTCTAAATTTCTTTTGTTATTCTTTTGATTTTACATAGTTTTTCTTGTTAAATACCAATAAATTTATTTGTGAGTAAAGTGAACAGTCGACTATACATTGCACAATGAAATACTAGTTTTAAAATTTAATCATACCGTTAAATCTTAATTGACCATATAGTTGTGTAGTGTATAAATGAAAATTGTGCCAACAATTTTAGATTAGAACTAATAAACTCGATTCTTCTAATCAACATTTGTTCCTCATTTTTATTGAAATACGAATTTTTTAAAAACTAAAAAGAATCTTTTTTTATTTTCTTCTTTATTAGCTATTTTTTTCATTCAGCAGATAAGAAAATTGGTTTTAATTTAACGTTAATAATTATTTATTAATTTATAAATAATTATTATTTTATTTATTATTAATTAATTATTTAAGTGTTATTCAAAGTGCACTAAAAAAATAAATAACGAATCAACGGTTGCAAAAAAATATGGTTTATGTGGTGAAACTTAAGGGTATTTGAACCATTATGACGTCACAATTGATGCAAACCATATATTTTAATGCTGTGACGTCATAAAGGTTCAAATGCCCTTAAGGAGGACTTTTAGAAAAGGTACAAAAATTGGCAGTGTAAATCGAAAATTTTTCTTGCTAAAAACTCTTTAAAGTTCATTAAAATATTTAAAAAATTATTAGTCTTTTCATGGATTAAAAAATATTTCCGTCAAGAATATTCAAGCTTATTAACAAAACTTTCTGTACCAATTGGAAATTAAAGAAAAAAATGTTTAATTCAGATTTTAGATTATTATTATTATTTAATATCTAATATTAATAATTTAGAAAATGATTAAATAGGATTTAAATAATTAAAATGCAAAAAAGCTTATTAAATTTTCCACTTATCAGAAAATATAGAAAATATACTTCTATATTTAAACATTATTTCACAGTATAATTATTGGAGATAAAAAATTCAGTCAATAATAAATGTCAAATTTGTAAACGATGAGTATAAAATTCTCATAAACGACAATCTTCTGCTGGAATTATTTGATCGAATTATAAAGTCAATTTTATTTTACTACTTTTACAGCTCATTATCCAGAGTGTATAATTTTGAAATATGTAGCCACTAATTTCAAAAATATTCACCAAAATGTAACCCAATTCACTAGCTATCTTCTGGAAATAATAATTTTCCACTTTAATTGCATCTCATATTCCGTATTAGACCATATTCCATATTTTTATCTGTGTAATGAAAATTTTATATTGTCGGCTTTTTAAAGAAAAAATAAATCAAGTTTAACTCAATTCATAATTTGTCAGAGAAAGAAATAAGTCGAAAAAAATTAGAAAAACAAAAAAATTAGCAATTAAAAAATTGGTAATAAAAAAATAAGCAATCGAAAAAATTAGTAATCTAAGAAAATTAGTATTGAAAAAAAGGAAATCGAAAAAATTAATATTAAAAAAATTACCCAGTAATAAAACATTAATACTCCAAAAAATTAGAATTAAAAAAGTTAGTTTAAAAAAAATTGTTATTAAAAATATTACTTAGTAATAATAAAAATTATTAAAAGAAAATTAGAAAAAAAAATTTTTGTTTGTGTATAATTAAAAATTCGAACTGAAAAGCAAAGCCCCTTGTTAGTGAACTGGGATTAAATTAGAATTGTGATCGATTCTCAATTGACAAACAAATGCAAACATACACACATCGAATCAGCAATTCAATGTTCCATTTGCACGCGTTTAATCATGCCCTACAATTCGTTAACAATTAAAAGAAATCAGTTTCACAATAATGGAGTTTTCTCTTCAAATAACAAATCAATGAAAATAATTCACTTCATTTTTGCTCCCTACATAGTTTCGAAAACAATGTATAAAAATTAAATGCATTTGGAAAATCTGCCAAAAAAAAAGAAAGAAAACGAACGATTCATTTTTCGTTTTTACTGAAGCGTGGAAATTAATTTGGAATATTCATGCGATAACGTATCATTGTAGACTAGCATTAAATTCAATATTCAAATAAAATTACAATTCTATTTCGATATTCAACGAAATCGCTGCTGAAACTTTCATGAAATCGTTGTTGAATTTATATTATAGGGATTTTTTTTATTCCTTACTTATACGTGAAGTTGAAAAAATTATTATTTATATTCTCTATTTCGAAAATGATTATTTTTAAATATTTTTCAAAATTTAAAAATTTCTCTTGGTCAATGGTCAAAAATCGAAATTTGCAATCTTAATGGTTGCAACAATCAGTGATTGTAATAATATTCGTGTGATTAATAAAAGAAAAATTTTATTCGATTATAAAGGATGTCTTTCATTCAGAAATTCTTTATTATCTTCTTGAAGAATTGGGTCGAACGAATTATCACTTATTACGTCAACTATTAAAACGTAACTTTGTCACGAGCAGAGAGGACCGTCGTCGTCTGGTTAACTCGCTGATCTAATTAGCCACTTTTCTTGGCATTGAATAAAAAGTAACTTTCAATGACTTACGCAAAATAATCCTCTCAATTAACTCGTCCGACAATCCCTTAAAAAATGAGAATCTATTAATAGTAAGTAAATTAATCATTCCTTTCGTTCTACTACTAATTAATTGATACTTTAAATGAATTTGTTTAATCCCAAAAGATAACAATAGTAAAAATAATTATAGTAACAATTATAAAAATCGTAATAATAAAAATCATAATAAAAATCGTAATAATAATAATAATAATAATAATAATAATAATAATAATGATGATAATATAAATTGAGGATTAGGACAGAAAAGGTACAAAATTTGACAAATTGTTTAATTAAATAAGATCTGCATTTTACAAAGCAATAAGTTACATAAATTCATACACGGAATTAAAACACATATTTTTGTTTTCATTTTTTTATACATATACATTTATATAGAAATTTAATTTAATAATTTGATGACAGGAAAATGACAAGTGTTATTTTTCACGTATAAAAGCGTTGAGTGTATGTATGAATTATTTTTATTATCTCTTCATTACTTATTACTTCTAAAGAAGTTTTTTTTCTTTAATTCATAAACTAACGAAACAAACCCCTTCCGAAGTGAGAGCATCGAATGTCCTGGTAAAAAAAATTCTCTCTACAAAATTTACAAGGAAAAAAATCTATCAACTCTTCAACATTACCGAAAGAAAAATTTATTTGAAATTCTAATTAAATAGAATTCAAACTTCATTCTCAATTGGAATTTCAATTCTTCTAATGAGAATTATTCCAATTCTTAGAATTTTTAATCCTAAGATGGAAATTTTGCTTAGAAAAAAAAATTGATTCTAAACAAAATTTTTTTTCTAAACAAAAACTCTAATTAGAAGGAAAAATCCTTTAGAAACAAATTTTTTTAAAAATTGTATTTAATTTGATTTTTATTTAAAAGAGACACTTTTTACCAATCGAACTCGAAAAAGATGCTATTCAAGTTCGATAGAGTTCACACGTAGTCCCGATGACTTTATCTTGGAAGACTGAAGAACGAGGAATCGTCGACGATTCATCGATATGTCGTGCGTGTTAGCACCAAATGAATAACAGACTTCACGTTTTAATCTCATTGATAATAAAAAAAACAAAAAAACAAATGGTCTCGCGATTCATCAAGCGAAACAATGGCTTGAACTACAATCAGTCCTTTACTCGTTAATGGAATATTATTCGTTATGGAGAGCTAAAAGGAGCTAAGACGCTTCAACTCTTTTAACATTGCTCGATGCGAGCTTTTACGACATAATATATGCAACCTACGCTTTCCTGCGTCGATTTTCTTCTTTTTCAATCGTCGATTCATTCATTAATCGAACTCTCTTCTTTCTCCTTTTAATCTCTTTAAATTTTATTCTTCGTTTTCCACATCGGACTCCAAGTCCGTTATCAACTCGGATCAGTCACTGAAATCAGAAAAAAAATCATTTTTTGTTAAACTTCCCTTAATTTAAAACAATTTTTTTAAAAATAAATAAAATATTTATCGTCTATGGAAATCTCCTGATAAATTTCTCTTGTTTAAAAGAATTAAAAAAATTTTTTATCAGAGGCAAGAAAAAATGTACCTATCACTATTTTCACTAGTCGCTTCCTCGCTGCAATCCAAGTCAAGATCGCCTTGAATTGCACTTTGCAAATCGTCTATTCTCTGAAGGGCGAGCCTCAGATCGTCTCTGATAACTTTGGCCTCTGCTTCTGCAGACTCCAAAGATTTTTCCACGTCCCGTCGGGCTCGTGTCGCCTCCTGTTCACGTGCCATTGCCGATGTTGCCTCTTCTCTACTCTCGCGAAGCGATCTCTGCAATCTTCTCGCGGCGTCCTGCGCAGTTTGCTCCTTTGTCCTTAATAATGCGGATTCCGTTTGCAATTTGTCCACACTCTCCTTGAGTCTCGCTATTTGCGTCTAAAATAGAATCATTTTGTTTCAATCAGTATTTATTTTCTCACACTCACTTTCTCTTCAAAACAAGCCTCAAAAAAAAATTAATATAAAAAAATTAATCTCTTTATTTTATTTCTCTAAATTATTATTTTATTTATTAATTATAAATTAATTATAAATGGAGAAAATATGTCTTTTTTATTCTTGTCGACAATAGGCCACAAAACTATAAAGACATATTTTCTCTATTAATAAATGCAAGCCTCGGATCGACATTAAGGAGCAAAAAAGTCACTGTAGTCGATTTAAAAAACAAAAAAAAAAGTTGAAAAAGTCGTTTATTTAATTAACATGCACAGTGTCACCAAAATTTTATTTTTCATTATCTTAATTTTTCATTTCACTGATTACTAAATTAAATTTTTCAAAACTTGAATAATTTCGTTAAATAAATATTTAAATAATTATTATTTGTTTATCTATGGTAAATAAAATTTAAAAAATTTCAAATTAAAATCTTCTGAAATTTAATACTTTCTTAAAAATACAATTATAACCCTTTTAAAATTAAATTACTTACTACAAATCTTAACTAAACTTCACATCCAAATCAATTATTTTTCATTTTTCTTCCAATTATCTGTGTACAAAAATCAATTTTCGATAATAATTGAGACTGCAACTATTTATGGTTCTTTTTGTATAAAAAGTGATTAAAATGAATTACAGAAAATGTTTCTTATCCAAAAATGTCTAAAGTTACAGACTTTAAAAAAATTTTTTTAAATAAATTCTTAAAATTAATTTTCTAAATATATTTCTAAATTATTTTGTGAAAGTTTATGAAGAATTTAAAAAACGAACACGATTTTTCCAAAACTTTGAAAAGTCTAAAAAAGTAAATTTTCAAAAATTATAATCAATCATAAGAATCTGTTTCTTAAAAATATTGCAATTAAATTTTGCAAAAATAATTGAATTTCTTTAAAGAATTTTTGTACATTTAAAAAAAACTAAGTTTTTGTTGACTTTCAATAAAAAATGTTGAACATGACTGTTTTCTCCAGTGTTAAAAATAATTCTAAAAAAGTTTAATATTATTCTTTGTACGTATATGAATTTTGGGAAATATGTTATTGAAATGATTGAAAATAATTGAAATTTTTTAAATTGCAAGGAAAAAATTCTATAAGTATTACTTTGATGAAAAATATTTTAATATAATTTTTAGAAGCTAATTTTTATTAATTTCCATATTTATGAATTTAAACTGAAAGATTTTTTATTGAAATTTTTAAGTATTCAATTATTTTCCAAATTTGCAATTAAAACTCTTGAAAAGTTAATTTTTAAAAATTGTAACAAAATACTAGAAAAAATCAACTATTTTCAATGAACTGTTACAAAATTTTAATTATTCAAAATCTTTTTAATTGTATATTTAAAAAATTTAATTAGAATAATCATTTAAAAATAACTTTTTAAAGATTTGTCTATAGTTATACTTCCTACACTATAAAAATCTAAATAAATCGCCTTTTATACAAAAAAATAGGTTTTTGTGGCAAAACTTGGAAGAAAAGTAAATAAAAAAGACACAATTTTTGAAAATAGTCGAAAATGTCATAATATCCGAGGCTTGTAAAATGGATTAAATTATTCTGATTAATTTTCAAAGATATGGAGAATAATTTGGAAATGATTAATGACAACTGGTACCTCGAGTCGTGCCCTGGTAGTTTGTTCAAGTTCAAGTTTGCTTTCAAGCTCCTTCGTTCGGAACTCGAGCCTTCTCGTGGCAAGACTATTAGCGGTAGGATCACCAAGTTGCTCCACAGACTCTAACCGCTGACTAAGTTCTGTAAGCTGATCTTTCAAAGAAGATTTCTCAGCTTCCAAAGCCGCCATCTGTACCTGAGTTTCTTGAAGTTGTGTCTGTTCAGTAGAAACCTGTTGCACTGCTGCTCGATATTTCTTCAATACCTGACGCACAAAATACAATTTTTATTTAATCTCGAAAAAAACTGATACTTAAGGAAATCAAAATTTTCAATTCAAATCAACAACTTTTACCATTCGCTAAATTTGGTCCAGTAAATTTTATTGATTCAATTTTGCCCAGTAGTAAAGTTTACTCGTAAAGTTTCACATTCTTTAAACTTAATTCTGTTAATTTATTCTAGTGTTTTGCAAGTTTCCAAAATTTAATATTGAATCATTCAAAAAAAAAAAATTGAGTGTTTTAAAAGAGTTTGAATTTTATGAAAGAATTTTTTATGGTTGTATAGTAATTAGTAAAGATTTGTAAAGACTTCTTAAGATTTTCGACGAGAATTTCTCACCTCAGCGAGTTCTTCCTCGTTCTCTTCTAATTGAGACAGTAATTCGGCGCGTTCTCTAGTGGCAGCGTTCGCTCGATCCTCAGCGTCGGAACGCTGTCGAGTAGCTTCTTCCAGCGCCGCTTGCGTCTCGTTCAAGTCCTGTTCCAGTGCCTGTTTTGCCTTCACCGCCACTGCTCTCGCACACTCAGCATCCTCCAATTGATTCTTGAGCTGACGTAGAGCCGCTTTACCAGTCGAATCACCCTTCGAACGTTCCAACATCGTTTGAGCATCTCGTAATAGCGCCTTCGTTCTCTTCAAGTCCCTCTTCAATCTGCTCGGAGTAGAAAAATCGATTTCCTTTATTTGTTTATGTTAAAATTATATTCACAATTTTTCTATTTCTATTGATATAGAACATTTTTTATTCATTATATTATTTAATAATGAATAAGAAACGAATTAGTTTTAAAATATTTAAGAGTGATAGAATATTAAGATTTTTTTTTGGACAATTAGGATTTTCGTACCTCTGCGTCATTTCGGCCTCGGCAGCGCGATCAGTTCGATCCTGTTCCTCGAAGCAAACCAATCGTCTCTCTAAATCGTGTTTCTCACGCAACAATATTGTCCGTTCCTCGTGTTCATTTTCGAGTTGTGCCTCGAGTGATTTGACTTTTTTGTGAGCATTTCCCCTCACATCTTCGAGTTCCTCGTCCCTTTGTTGCATTTCCTTGCGCATCTCTTTACGCTGTTGCTCTATACTCATCTCGAGTCTCAATTTCGCCTGCTCCAATAATTGTACCTGTCCGGCTAAATCGTCCAATTCTTCCTCTTGATCCTTACACTTCTTCTCGAGTTCGTGTTTCGCTTTCTTTAATTGGGCCACTTCTTCCTCAGTTTTCCCTCCGAAGGTCAATTCCTCCAACTCTTGAGTCAGTGTGTGCAGTCTCTCTTCCTTTAATTCTATCTCCAAACGAGCGTCCTTTAAACAAAATGGTAAATCTTTACTCTCTTTTTTTATTAGTTCAATTTGCTTCTAATTAATCCAATTTGAATTTAATTAAATTAATTTACCCTAATCTTTTCTATTCTATCGGATTGAATCTAATAGAATTTAATTAAATTTTAACTATACAATAAATTAAAAAAAATATACTTAAAAGTTGACATTTTCTTTGAGGTAAAAATGCACAAATGTAGGATCAAAACGCATATCATGTTATGGACACGACAAAAATAAACAGAATGCCGCATAACAGTCCCTATATTTCAAAAATGTAATTAGAAAAATTATTCAAAAACCGAAATAAGTTGCATTTTCTACTAAAAGTATGGTATTTTGTCGCAAAATTTGGAAGAAAATTCGAAAAAGTCGCAATGCCCTGTTCCATTATTACCGAAAAAATATGAAACAGCAAAAATACCACCGATATTTGATAGTAAAACATTTCATTAATATATTTTTATGATTAAAACAATTACATTTTTTTTCATGAATTTCGAAAAAGCTCAACTCTGACAACTTTGAAAAAAGCTTGACTGTTTTAATTAAAGCTGTTTGTAATAAACATTTTTTTGAGTGTCCTGTAAAATTTCAAAAAACCGAGTTGAGCCCTTTTGGAAATTCACGATTCAATTGATATCACCAGTTAAATTTTTTATTTTAATTATTTTAATAATGGAATAGAAATTTTATAATAGAATAAAATAGAACTGTAAATAGAACTTACACTCAAATTTTGTTCAACAGTGAATTTTTCGGCGATTGCAATCTCCTTTTCCCTCGCGAGCCTCTCTCTCTGCGTCTTCTCCTGTCTGAGGTCATCCATCAAATTTTGCGTCTCCGAATCGAATCTAAATAAAAATTTTTTGACAGTGTTAGTAAGCGATTTCCGAGAAGTACAAACCTCAACTTAGTAACAACTTGTATAATATTTAATTTATTTCGTGTGTTGGCTCGGACCCATAGGTTGCCGATCTGGCCTCATGCCAAACACTTGTTGAAGCTTAAATGCAATGAGAATAGTAACTGGCAATGTCGACAATTCCAAAGGCAAAGGGGTTCAAATTCATTGCAAGGGTGAAAAAAAAATTACAATACTAAAAAAAATTGTAGTGATAACAAAAATTACAATAATAAAAAATCTAATGATAAACACATTACAATAATTATCAACATCGCCGGATCAATTGACTAACGACTCAAAATTGGCCTAATTAAAAAAAATTACAATGATAAAGAAAAATAATTACAGATTTAAAAAAAAATTAAGTAAAGAAAAAATATTTTCTTAATTGTAATTTTATCTTTGTAGATACAATTTTCGACAATTGCTTTTTTACTTTCTCATAATAAATGAGAATTTGTTTGGATTTTTTCTTTGAAAAATTAAAAATTGAAATTTTCTTTTCCTCTCAATCAGGGTTGATTTTTGAATAATATAGATTGAAGTCTTACTTGCGCTGTTTCTTCTCGAGTAAATTATTCCTCGCCGTTTGTTCTTCAAGGAGAAGTCGAAGATCGTGCATTTCTCCATTTAATTTTTGAACCCTACGTTTCCACTGGCCAACAACTTGACGTTGCTCCTCTATTTCCTCGTAGGAATCAGCCAACTGCAATAGTGAAACAACCAACTCTTTTAACTGGTCTCAATTAACCGCACCCGTAAATAGTAAATAACACCGTTATTCTCGTAACTAGTACATCAAATAAACGTCCTACTCTCCGAACTACAAAATTAATCATTCGCTGCTGAGTCACAATTTTGTTTACCCTATCATCATCAAAAATAGTCTCTGTATTATTACTATTGCTATTCATTATTTATTACTGTGTATTATTATTGCTGTTTATTATTTATTATTATATTTATTATTATTATTACTATGAATTTTTGTCACTATGTTATTATTATTTACTATGAATTTTTAACTTCGGTGATGTTCGCAACGTTTATGATCGACGATTAAAAGAAAAAAATTATTTTCCTTTCAAAAAGAATAGAAATTTTTGTTGACAAATATTTTTTTTGTAAATCATTATTTAAAGAATTAAACGTACTATTTTATCTAGAAAAATTTATAAAAATTTGCTTTAAAAAATATTGTTTTTCAAAAATTCGTTGACTATAAACGTTGTGAACTTCACCAACATAATTTTTATCACTATTTATTATCATTATCACGAATTTTTATCACTATTAATTATTATTACATACTATCTATTATTGTTACTATTATTATTTTCAATTTGGTTGAAAATCCCCAAAAAACTGCTTTAAATTTCCGAGAGAAATTTATTAATTAATTTTTTTTAATTACTATCGAAAAGAATACCTAATAGACAACAAAAGTTCCTACTTAATTGCAAATTATTGTTTATTTTCAAAAATTTTAATCAATTTTTTCCAAGAATTCAATTATTTCCTTGGCTAATTAAATTATTTTCAAAAATTTGCATTAAAATTATTAAAAAGAACATTATTTTCAAAAAACTTAAAGAAATTCTTCAAAAAAAATTAATTATTTACAAGAACACGAATCAAATTAAAAAAAATATTTAATTTTCTATAAATAATTTTAATAAAATTTAATAGCAAAATTATTACTTAGAATTATTAACGAATTGAAAAAATTGAAGAAATTTTTTTAAAGAATTCAATTATTTGCAATATTTTAATAAAGTTCCTTGAAAGAATAAAATTATTTTTAAAAAATTGTAATCAAATTTAATTATTTAATTATTTTGTAAACAGTTTAATAAAATCCAATAATTAAGAGCTTCATTTCAATTATTAACGAACATTACTTTAATAATTTTCAATTAAAATTATTAAAGAAATTCTATAATTTAAAAGATATTAAAAAAAATAGTTCAAAAAAATTAAATTAAGATTTTCAAAATTTTTTATTAAATCATCATAAAAATTCAATTTTATTGTCATAAATATTACAATTTTTTTTCGAAGGAAGTCCGAAAAAATATCTAATAATAATAATAATTTACGATTTTTCAAAATTCAAATTAAATAAATTAAATTGTGAAAATAGATATTAGACAAGGAAAAATTAATAATTTATAAATTTAAATTAATTAAAAATTTACCATCTAAAATTTAACAAATTTTAAAACTTGAATTAAATTATTAAAATAATAAATTCATTCTAATTTCTTCACCTTGAATAAATTTATTATTTCATCAAGGTTATTATTTATCATTTTTTCCTACTATTTTCTAAGATTAAAATTATCTGAGAAGTTCTAAAACTTTATAATAATTGACGATTGAGAGAAAAAATTATTTTTCACACGGAAGCAATAAAATTTTCCATTTTAAAAATTGTTTGTTATTAATTTGCTAATTTAAAAAATTTGTTAATAAGTAGTTTTTAATATTTTAATTACATGCTTTCAATTGTTGCCGAAAAAAGTCGAAAAGGAAAAAAAATTAGCGAATAATCGATTTTTAATAATTAAATTTCAAAAATTGAAATTATTACGCATCTACATAAATAATTTTTTTTTAATATACCTTTTTTTCTAATTGTTTCTTGAGCCCAACTAATTGCTCGAGATCGTCCTCGTGCTGTTGTGCCATTTTTCTTTTGAAAAATTCCAATTCTCGCATTGCGTGCTCATATCTTTGTTTATAAACACCACCATCCTCGCCATCCTCGCCATCCGATGCGAGTCCGTTTAAATCGGCTGCTCTCGCGTAAAGTAATTCCATTTCCAAACGTTCTGTTGCTTGTTGAAGATTTTTATTGGCCTCCGTGACATCCTGGAGTTCTCGTTCCAAACGAAGACGTTCCGATGTCTCGGCATCAATTCGCTCAGCTGCCAACGTTGATGTGGAATGCTCCTCAGCAAAATCTGCTGTCATCTCACTCAACTGTAACAGACAAGATTTTTTTCTTAATTACTCTCATGATCTACTTGCTTTTAATATCTACTTCTTAACAGATTTTTAATCTTTTTTAATTATCTTTCATTTTACGTTTAATTATCATTTTAATTAATTGGAAAATAATTTTTTCCTTTTAGTAGAAAAAAATACTCGGTAATTCGCGATAGAGAAAAATTTTTCTATTTTATCATTTAATTTTTTGTTCATATATATTTTTCTTGGCGAAATTTAATTTTGTAATCTACGTTTAGAATAGATTCATATTTAAACACAATTTACTTTTATTTCATTCACTTAGAATTACATTTTGAAAATTGAAAATTGCTAAAATAATTCATTTATTCTATTTTCTAGGCTAAAAATAAATTGTTAATTTTTGCAATTTATTATATATCTCTTCATCTATTCCTTATTTTTAATATTTTTTCTACTTTCAGAATTAAATTCTGAGAATAATAAGTAGAGAACAAAAAATTTTCTATAATAAAAAATTTTCTAAAACAAACAAATTTAATAAATATATAAAATTTAGAAAATATGAAATAAAAAATAATTCTATTTTCTATTTCTATTGTCTACGATTAACATAAATTTTTATATTTTGAAAATGTTTTATTACATAATTATTTATTTTTATTTTCGATAGGTAGGTATTTAATTTTTGCTTCTACACCTATAGAACAAACTTTTTATTTTAGTAATTTTTTATTATATAACTTATCATCTATTTTTGTTTCACTCTCAGAAATAAATTTTGAAATAAAAGGTAGAGAATAAAAAATTATATGTAACAAAAATTAGCTAAAATAAAAATTTTCATAATTTAAATCCAATTTTGAAAATAGAAAACAATAAAAATAATTCTATTTTCTACATTTAACATAGAATTTTTAATATTTTGTCATTGTTTTATTATCTAATTATTTATTATATTTACTTTCTATTTTCAATATTTAATTTATTTTCTGCACTTAAAATTAATTTTTTATTTTAGCCATTTTTATTATCGAACTTATCAACTATTTTTGTTCCGAACGTTTTTGTATTCATTGAATTAATTTTGAGAATAAAAAATAGTTGACACACGGAGAAATTTACTTGATTAATATAGCACTTGCAATGTCTTTTGTTTAAATTTAAACAACAACATGATTACTTTTAACCAACACTTGCTTATTAGTAACCAAGTTACTCGGTTAAATTTAAACAAACAATATTGCAAGTGCTATATTTACCAAGTCTCGGTTACTTTTAAACAAAAAAAATTCTCCGTGCAAAATACTAATTATCTTATTGATCGTTTATTTTCTATTTTGAATATTTTTTTCTACTCTCAGAATTAAATTTTTATAATAAAATATAAACAATGAAATAAATTATATTCTAATGTTTAATCTATTTTGAAGTTTTTTGTCTGCTCTCTAAATTAAGTTTGGAAAGTAAGCAGTAGATAATAAAAAATTAAATAATGTAAATTTAAGTAAAACAAAATTTTAATTAAATTATTTTTTTTTCGATAGAAAATAAACGATAAGAAATATTTTATTCTCTATTTTGAATTCTATTTTCTAGTATTTATTTACTTCTAGTAATTTTTTGGTAGTAATCATTGGACTAATTAGTTTTTATTATTTAAATTTTAATCTAAATTGTTATCTAAATAAGAAATAAATTAAAAAAGCTGACCTCTCCATTGCACATGGAAAGTGTATCCTCAGAAAATCTCGATATCGATCTAGAACGACTACGATTCCCACCACCACTATTCGATCGACTAAAATACTGAAATCCCTTAATCATAATATTCGTCGCACTTCGACTCTTTAACAAATCTTTATTTCTATAATCAATCATCTCATTCGATTCATTTCTATGACCAATTCGCCTCCATTCATCCATAATATGATCTGTCCGTTGTAAAAATTGCGAAATCCTCGAACTGAGTAAATTCGACGCCGTCTCAGCCTCAAGATGCGACGCAGTCGGCTTAAACGACTGTCTAACTTGTTGCTTATCTATGCCCAATACAAAATTCAAACTCGCATCAAATACAACCGGCGCCTGTTCTTTTCTCTCCATTTCAATGAGATCATAGCCACTGGTTGATGATTCTTGAGGGAAAATTCGTCGTGGCGTTGGTGATTTGATGAAATTTTTCCCTATTGGACGAAACGACAATAGTGATGATGACGCGGCTGATGATGGATAGTAGGTTGAGGAGTTTGGTGAATTTGTCAGAGATGAATTATTGGAGGGATAGAAAGTTCGACTGGTTGTCAAACTAGGTGAGGGACTTCTACTGAGTATTCTCGTTGAGGAGTTTGGTCTAATAACTGCTATCTTGCTGAGGGGTTTCGTTTGAAAATTACTGGGTGGAAGTGGTGGCCGTCGGATGAGATTTCCGTTGTTCAGGGCACTTTCCAAGTGTTGAATGCCAAGTTTCGTGGCGGTGATGATTGGTTTCTCATTATTGTCATCGATTGGAGTTCTTGACTCGCTCGAAGTCGAGGAACCGCTAAGCAAACTTGTTGTCAATGGCATTGTTTTAACAGGTGAATTTTTTCCTCTTCTGCTTTCGAAAAAAATTCTTGCAAAAACTAAATAACAAATTTCATGGTTATCTAGATTTGATTGGTTAATATTAATTTGCCTCCTTTTTTGTCAAATCTTGATCCCATTTTTTGACAAATTTTCATCCTATTTGACCAATTTTGATCTTATGTTCCTTTTGATTCTTTTGTTCCTCTTTAACAAATTTTCATACTATTTGACAAATTTTGATTCTATTTGACAAATTTGACCTTATTTCACAAGTTTTGTTCCTATTTGAAACTTTTTTCTGCTGTTTGACAAATATTGATTCAATTTGGCAAATTTTGGTTCTAATCGCCAAATATTGATTCAACTTGACAATTACTTATTCAATTCGACAAATTTTGTTCCCAATTGTCAAATATCGAACCAATTTAACAAATTTTGTTCCCAATTGTCAAATATTGAACCAATTTAACAAATTTTGTTCCCAATTGTCAAATATTGATCCTATTTGACAAACATTGATCTAATTTGACAAATTTTCTTCCTAATTGTCAATTATTGATCCCATTTGACAAATACTGAACCAATTTGCCAAATTTTTGTTACCAATTGTTAAATATTGGACTTATTTAACCAAATTTTGGTTCTTATTGACAAATATC
This sequence comes from Leptopilina myrica (nomen nudum), assembly GCA_032872475.1. Lineage (NCBI taxonomy): Eukaryota > Metazoa > Arthropoda > Insecta > Hymenoptera > Figitidae > Leptopilina > Leptopilina myrica (nomen nudum). Next base: position 41,761,838 of record CM065459.1, on the reverse strand, counting down.
GATTTAATTTGACAAATTTTCTTCCTAATTGTCAAATATTGATCCTAATCATCAAATTAAAAATTATTCTTCTTTTTCAATTAAAAATCAAATAAAAATCAAAATAACCAATTTTTATTCCTATTTTTGCCAAAATTTAATCCTATTTGACAAACATTGATTTAATTTGACAAATTTTCTTCCTAATTGGCAATTATTGATCCCATTTGCCAAAAATTGATCTAATATGATAAATTTTGTTCCAAATTGTCAAATATTCATTCTATTGGACAAAGTTTTGATCCTATTTTTAAAATTTTGATCTTAATTTGATAAAATTATGATCCCATTTGACAAATATGGACTCAATTAGACAAATTTTGTTACCAATTGTCAGATATTCATCGTAATCACTAAATTAAATTCTAATCTTTTTTTTGTCAATTAAATATCAAATAAAAACCAAAACAGACAAATAAAAAAATTTGTAATCAAACAGATCAAACTGTCAATAACAGTTTTTTAAAGGATATCAAATTGAGACAAAAAATTATTTGTTTTTTATCTCAATTTGATATTAGAAAAACTGTACGAAGTTAATTTACATCCTAAATGGTAATTTTCCTCCGTTGATTAATTCTTTCCGCACTAAACATTTTCTTTTTCCCTCAAAAAAAAATTTGAACACAATTTTTAAATCACTTTGTGAATTCCCTTTTATGCCAAATCCAAATGATATGGTTGTGCTTTTTTCTTTTTTGTGTTTTTTCTTTTTAACGGTAGGATTTAGAATCGGCGGTAAATTGACATTTTCGATGGGAAAATTTGAACCGACAGTTCATGACTTATGGTTGCATAATCGATGACAACCAGATTGAGGAAAAGTCAAGAAACGACTGCCTCGTTGGCCACCCGGTTTGTCCTGAGGTGTGACGCTCTTGGAGGAGGTGGTCACCTCCGAGTTATTCTGAGAAGAAGCGAACACTCTTTGGACAGAGGCCAAATCCTCTTTTCAAAATGGATAAAAAAAATGATAATAATAATAATATCGTCAAAGAAATAGGAGGACACCAAACAAATATCGAAAGTAATAAATTTTCCAGCACAAAGGTGCAAAAATTGTAATTTTTACTATAATAATTTTTTAAGTAAATTTATAATTATTGACTTAGTATTAATTTAATATTTTAATGTTAATTGTAGTTGTAATTAATTAAATAAATTAATCCTATTAATCTCTATTTAAATAAATAGACGTAATACAATAAAAAAACATTTTTTTAGGTAAATTTATAATCGAATTGAAAATTTATTATTAGTAGTTTAATTAATTAATAATTAATTTAGAAAATAAATAAAATAAGAATAAAAATAAAATAATTCCTACAAAAAAATAGCAGACTTTTTTTGGGTTGTATAATCGAATTGAGATGAAAATAAAATTGTTTGGCAAATGTCAAGTGCGTTTGAATTTCCGTTTTAATAGGAAGTTGGAAGAGGCGTATTTCTCCTGTTGCTACTATAGATAATAATCATGTAATGTGATCCGCAGACTCTCACACGATCAGCAATAAAAGTCATTCGCGAACGTGGTTATTTTATTATCTCTCTTGAATCTCCCTTTCGTTAATTACGTTGTCGTCCCAGAGAATTACTTATCAGTCTCTTTTTCTCTCTCACTCTCTTTCTTTCTTTTTCTTCTTATAACTCCCAATAATCTCCTTAACTTTCCCACGAACTATCAACATAAAAAAAATATCTTCCAATCTCTCGGCATTCTTTTATTTTTCTATCAGGTTTTTTCTTTCGCTCTTTTGATTCTGAATTTAAAAAAAAATTTACTTTCTAGACTTTAAATTGTTCCTAACATATTGTCCACTTTTTACATTTTTGTTGATAATTTAATTTCTAATTAGGTGATCTGATTGAAATAATATTGAATTTCTCATTCCATTATCCTATAACTAATTTTAATATTTTTTTATTTCTATATTTGTTTTTATTTACATTTATTTCACTTTTCTTTTTTTAATTTCGTTTTTCATTCATTTTTTCTATTTCATTTACTTATGACATTAATTTAAATTTTATCGTATTTAATTCAAAAAAAAGAAAACGCAGGAAAAATCAATTTTTTCATTTATTTAATACATTAATTTAACTTTGTCGCATTTAATTCAAAAGAAGAAAACGCATGATAAAATCGAGTCTTTTGTATATATATATATATATATATATATATATATATATATATATATAGTAAATATATGGGAAATAATTTTTCTGTTTTGATAAAACAAGAAAACGGGTCTTTATATAAATCAAAGTCCTCTCTATATATATACCGTATATTGTATAGAAAGCTTCTCTAATCCGAAAATCTTGAAATCGTGGAATGTTCACCTTCACATTTCGAATTTGAAATCGAGACAGTTGAATCTTGGAATTCAAATTCCTGTACGACCTTCCTCAAAGGATCTCTTCCGCATTTACCGTCGAGATTCACTTTGAGGTCAATACGAGAGGCACGAAGGGCATTGAGAAAATCGTGCGAGCAAATTTCTCCATTCGCAAAAATCTGGGTCACTGGCACTTTTGTCTAGCGGCACTTTTCAAGTGCATCGACTCCTTTGTAATCAAAAAATTAATTCTCACCGCTTTTCTCTCTTCCCAATATTGTAAAAAAATATTTTAATATTTAATTGAAAAAAATTTGCTCCAATTTTTATTTTATTTATTTTTTAATTTTACTGATTTTATCAATAATTTATTTACTCATCTGTGTACAAATATTAAAGTATTTTATTTTATTTACATAATAAAATTATCAATAGATTATTTATTTATTATAATTAATTAATTTTTTATTACTTATCGATTCAGTGAATTATTAATTAAATTGATAATTAAAGTTTACAAATAAGAATAGCTAATTTTAATTGTATTAAAAATTTAAAAATAATAGAAAAAAACTAGCAGAAATCATTGCAAATTTTTTTACAAATTAAAAATATTGTTTATCACTTTATATTTATAGAATATTAAATTTAATTTATTAGGAATATTTATTTGGCACTTTGCCTAATTATCTCAAATTCGGATATCATCAGAAATATTTTCAGTAAGTAATTTTTGTTGTAAAAAATATTAATTGGAAAAAGTTAAAAAATAATTATTTTAAGAATAAAATAAATAAAAATATTATCTAAAAGCAGTAAAAAATCTTAACAAATAAAAAAAATATTAGTAAACAATAAAAATCATTAACAAATGATAATAATACAAAATTATAAAATTATAAAAATAACGAAGCAAAAATAATAAGGAAAAATAATGAAGCAAAAAAAAAGGAAAATATCGCATGCAGCTAACGATGATGTAAATATGACTCATCATAGCTGATCAAAAAGCTGAAGGGCTTTTATCTGCGAAAGTTAGGTAAACGATCAAGTTAATAGCAATCATTTGCCTATAGTTGCTCTTTGAATTTTCGAAGAGATGAGCATACACTGATCGTTTCAGAGAGTGCAATCCCCTGACAAGATCGTAAAATCTGCTTGTGGAAAATCTTTTGCATGTTCTTAATGAATAACCGGCGTCGTTGTTGGATACGAAACTAGCCAAATGAGATTTAACGATGCCTCGAAAGTATCATGAAAATGTTTCAAAGCGCTTTTGTGCCACGGGAGCAAATTATACATGCGTAACAATGTTGTAATTACCGAGTCAAGTGAAAATGATTAACGACATTACCGACAAAAGCTTTTAAATTTGTCAAAACATTTTTCTTTCAACTTCTTTCTTTCCATCTTTCTTTCTTTCTTTCTTTCTTTTTAAATTTATTTAACAAGAAAACCAGGAAGAAATTCCTTCTTAATTTTTACTATTCACAAGGTTGTAAAATATTTTTCTTTATCATGAAACTTAATTAAAAATATTTTACAATCAATTTTGCCTTTTTTGTTATTTATTCTTTGGTTTAATTTTAGTTATAGTCTGTTTCAGATTTTAGCATTCTCATTTTTATTTTAACTTTACTTTCATTTTTAGTTTTTTAGTTTTTCAGCTCTTTTTATTATTTTCGAAACGAAACTATTTTTTTACCATAGAAAGTCCTTTTTCCCGACGAAGGAGGAGTAAAAAGTAAAAGCAAAAACGTAATCATTGAAATAACAAAACATGAAATTATTAATCAGCTTTCACCGTAAATTAAGAATGAAATTTATTCCACCAATCATCATCATCATCATCATTTTCATGTGACATTAATTTTTTCCCGTACAAATCGTATGTAAATCCCGTAATTTCGAGGAAAAATTGATAAATATATACTCTTTACCTAAATTATTGTCTCTGTTGTGACAATTTCTCAAACAAAAAAAACTATTGTGAAATTAGTTTCGCAAGTCTAAAATTTTCGTCTCTTATTAACTCCTTTTTTTCTCTCTTTTAGTAATTATTACGAAGGAGTAAACATATACAAGAGTTTCAAATACAAATGCTAATTATTATTTGTTTTCTTTTTTCCGTTTTTACTTGACTTTTACTTGTATGAATAACATTACAGAGTCCATATATATACGTTGCAAGATGTCTGTAATTTGCGATCTAGTTTATCTGCTCCTTGACTTTCTTTCACATTCTTTAGATACTGGTCCATTGTGCCATTTAAGATTCAGTGAAATTTCATAAAATAAAGCAAAAAACATTTTTTTTCTTTACTTTTATTCCTCAATTTTACGAAGTCACTTGCAATAAAATTTTCATTAGAATTTTCTTTATATTCTTGTTTTTATTTTACTTACATTTTGTTTTTTCTTTCTTAATTTTATTTACTTTTTTATTTTATTTCGTTTTTATTTTACTCGCTTTATTTAAACTATTTTTATGTTTGCTCTACAGAAAAACTGAAAATTTTTCGAAGATTGCAATAATTACTTTCTTCACTTTCCCTCAGAGTTGAACTCGAAGTTAAAAAATATTGTTTCAATCGTAAAATAATTACTCGTTCCCTCTACTTGCTCGAACTAATTCACCGTTTATCATATAATGTGAATACTAATTGCATTCCATTTCTTTGGGGTTGAGAAAAAAAAATTGTTAAATATCAAACAATTAAAAGTCGTTTCTGTTTCCTCGAAACAAATCCGAAAGGTTTGCGTGGGAGTTTTCAAAATTACCGTTCCATGAGTACTTCTTCCTTCCAGTGAAAAACTTCATAAAGCATCCAATTTATAGAAATTTACCTCGCGTGAGAATTCTTCAATGAGCAAAAAAAAAATTGTTTTTCTAAGTCTCTATACAAATAACAATTTTTTTCCAACTTTTTTTGGAAAATATTTTAGAAAATGATTATAAATAGTGAAACTATAATAATCGGTGGAGAGAAAATACTATTGCCCTTTTTTTGGTTCTGGCAATGAAAGGGAAAAGAATTGAAAAAAGAAAAAGAAGGCAAAATAAAAGAGAGAGAGAGAGAGAGAGAGAGAGAGAGAGGGTAACAATAAAAAAATAAAAGAAGTAAAAAGAGGAGAAAAAGGGAGAGTTTGAGAGGAAAATAATAATGTGATCGTTGATCATAAACTCTCAGTGAAGGGTTATACATTGTGAGCGCATATTTTTGCTCGTCCTCGTTCGCATTTTCCACTTACTCGACGCTAAACGGTCAATTGTATCGTTTTCTTTTCAACTCTTTGCGGTTGTTTTCTAAGTGGTTTAATTAACCCACGATTCGCGCCGGGCAACTCTAAAGGGGGTTGCCCATTGAAAATGCCTACCCACACCTTCAACTTTTTTTGCCCCTATAAAAGAACGACGAGCAAGGCTAATCCCCACAGTTCCCTGGGAACATTCACGCAGGACCAATTTAATCCTTCTTTTCCCTTTTTCTTTCCTTTTCTCTCTCTCTCTCTCTCTCTCTCTCTCTCTCTCTCTCTCGATGCACAGACATGTTGGCTTTATCTTTAGCCAATCAATTGTCCAAATAGACGATTTTTATTTCAACCTTCGCCATGTAATCCGATTGGGATTTTTTTTCCTCCTCTTCTGTTTGTTTCGTCATTTCATCGAATTTTTAAATTCTTTCTATCTTTTTATCTTGCTCTTTTTCATCATTCTCTTTTTTATCTTTCACTTTTTTATTTGTTTTCCTTCTTTTTAAATTTCGCATGTTTCTTTTTTTCTGATGCTGATTTTTATTTTTTAAACAGTTCGATAAATTCTTCCTTCCTGTTATCGAGTTTTTGAAAATCTTTATTTTTCTAAATAGATGAAAAAAAATTATATCTCACCTTTGCTTCCAGTTTGTCATTGTCGTGTTTCAAGTGATTTCTCTCCTGCTCCAAGCGCTCAACCTTCGCCCTTAGGATTTCCAATTCTTCCTGCAACAAAAAAGAACAAAAAAAATTTAATAAAATAAAATTTAATATTTTTCATTTATTCTAAACTAATATTGTGACTTACGAGGAAATAAATTCAATACTAAAAATTATTAATTAACGTAATACCTATTAATTTAAAAATGAATTAATATTGAAATGTAAAAGCACATTTTACTTTTCATTTATTAAAAAAAAGAAAATTATGGAGTTTCTCTAATAATTTTAATTAAAAATTTTTAAAGTAATTGAATTTTATGAAAAATTTCTTCAACTTTCTGAAATAATCGTGATTAAATAATAAATATTAATAACTGAAATTAAATATTAAATTACAGAATTTTATTATTTATAAAAACTAACTGAATTCGTTCGAAGAATTTCTTTAATTTTGTAAATAATTGTAATTACTAATTTTTCTATTAAATTTTATTAAAATTATTGACAGAAAATTAAACACTTTTAAAGAATGTTATTAGAGTTTTTAAAAATAATTTAATTCTTCTGAAGTACACTATCGGTCAAAATTGAGAAACCACCCATTTTCATGTGAATGAAAGACATTTTAAAACATAAAGTTTATGGAAATTAAAATGTTTTTCTTTTTATTTTTTAAAAGATGATAAAATTTTGAAATGAATAAAATCTTTCAGAAGTCATTTGGCTAATATTTTATTTAGATATTTTTAAAAAACCATTATTATTTTCAATATTTTACAAACATTTCAATAACTTTAAAAAAATGGACTCTTTTTAATGATATTTAGCTTATTTTAAAGGTCCTTTTCTATACAGAAAGGGAATTAGTTATAGGCATATAAATGTGTAATTTTTTCTTTAAAAATGCAGGTTTTTAAACATGGACCAAACAAATTGAAAAAATTCGAGACAACATTTATTAACAGAAAAATAATTTTTTAAATTTAAACATACTTTTTTATTAAATTATATCTTAAAAAATCTATACGAAACCCTGTTATATATATTTGCTAGAATAGTTTTTAGTATAAAAAAATTGTTTCGAATTTCTTGCATTTTTTTATTTAACTTTGACGACCTGTATTCTCTAAGAAAAAAATTACATCTTAATACCCATAAGTAAATCTCAAACTGTAGAAAATGACCTTTAAAGTAATAAAAAAATTTACTTTTAATAAATTTTATATTTTAAAATGTTTTTTATTCATCTGAAGATGGGTGATCTCTTAATTTTTACCGGTAGTGTATTTCTTTAGGCTTTTTTGAAACCAACGTAGTTTTTTTAATAATTTTAATTGAAAATTTTTTAAATATTTAAATTAAGCAAAGAATATTTTTCTACTTTTTAAAATAGTCGTCTAATTATAATACAACTTTATATTATTAAATTTTATAAAAATTATATGGAAAATAATTCAATTTCTGAGAAGAATTTTATTATTTATAAGAATAATTGAAATCATAGGAACAATTTAAACTCAATGTATAAAAATATTTTTTTAAATAATTTTAATGACATTACAATAATAATTAGAAAATTCGAATATTAGATTGTTTTTAAACCAGATAACTTTCAATATTGACTTTGACCCACATAACAAACTTTTTTACATTAGATTTCAAATATTTAGATACAAAACTAAACTAAAATACCACGCCAGTTGTGTAAAGGAATGTTAAATTTATTTATACATGTTATGTTTTTAAAAATAAATGCTTAAATTTATGTTTTAAAAAATAAAAGTTTGTTCAGTGGAATTATTACTCTTTATTTGCAAACACTATTTTTTTACATTTCTTAAAATATTTAATATTTTTAGGTTTCTCTTTTTTTAACTAAAATACTAAATAATAAATAATAATAATAATACTAATACTAAATTTAAAACTAAATTTTTAACACCAATTGGAATAGACACAAAATAAATGAGGCATCTTAAAAAACGTTTTTGTCCCAAATAGCGCCTTTCCCCTATTTATAAAAATAATTGAATTTTTTCGAAGAATTTATTAAAAATTTAGTACATAATTATGTTTCTTCGGAAATTTTTTTTTTAATTTAAACAAATAATAATTATATACGTATTTTATCGTGAAACTTTATTAAAATTGTCCAAAAAGTACTTGAATTCCGGCAAAGAATGTTACTATATTTATAAAAATAATTGAATTCTTTCAAAGAATGTTATTATTTATGAAATTACTTGAATTCTTACAAGGAATGTTACTAAAATTTTTAAAAATAATAAATAATAATAATGATGATTCAAAAACTGAAGAGTATATTTGAAAATAAAAAATGTTGTTAATTTGCATAATAATAAGAAATTGAATTACCATGTCTCGAGGGAACTATAAAACAAAAAAAATAATAAATATAATACAAAAATAAATTCCAGTAAATAAAATTCTTTCGGATATTTTTCCCTCTAAAATTAAAAATCAAAAGAACCGATCAAGAAGAAGAAGAAGAAGAAGAAAAAAATATAGTTTCAGAACAAATCGAACTATGTTTTGTGAAATAACAGGAAAATGATGTTAGCGATAAAAGAAATTGAATAGAATCGAAAGAGTGAAAGGAACATCGATCTGCTTTTAAAAAAGAAACCTTAACAAGTGCCAAGTTTCTTTTCTATTTATTGTTTGTCTGCCAAATCCTTGTCGTAACATTGGCGCCGGATCAATTGATTAACGACTGACTAATGTCATTCTCATTCTTTAATCGATCGATAGACTTCCAACCAGACGCTCCCATTTGAAATGTTTTTTCCTACTACTTCTGATTTTGTTTTATTTTATACTCGGATTTTATTTCACCGTAATATTTTAACTTTCGCGGTTTTACAATTCACTCTATTCCTTTCACTGAATTATAGATGCGCCAAACGAATACATTTATTTATTGAAAGCATTCATTGTCCAAATGCAATAAACCAATTGACATTCGAATATACATAAATATGAACCTAAAGATTAGATATCCTTTTAGAATTGCTTTTATATAAAAAGAACTAGCTGATTTAATACCAAAAGTTGACAAGTTTCTATTAAAACTTTTTTTTTATTATTCAGATAATCAAATATTGAAAATGTCTATTAAAACTAAAATGAGTAAATTTATGTATTATAATATACTCCTCTCGGTGATAAATAAATTAATAAATCTCGAGGAGTAAAATATTAACAGTTGGAAATTGGTTTTCTAAATATCTCGTGAGCTAACCTCGTTTATATTAAAGTTACCAGGCCTTTTGACTGGGCGATAAAGTATAACATTAATTTGAGTATTTTTTCGAATTATCAACATTTTGCGATTAAAGTTGTTCTGTGATATTAGAAAACCGTTATTAGCAGACACGGGCACGTGAGGTAATTATACCATGAAATCGGGTTATAGTAAAATTATAACAAAATAAAAAAAGGTGTAATTTCAATACAATATTTACAATTTTTTCCCAAGCGTCTTATTATTCTTTTACTTTTTTAAAATTTGTTTATAATTCTCTATTCTCATAACGGTTTCATATTATTAATTTTCAATTCATTATCTCACTTAAATATATAAAAAATTCATTTTTAATAAAAGTTTAACACTGAAAAAAATTTATCTGATTCAAATCTTTTTTAATTTAATTAAAATAAATTATATTTCATCTACTAATGTCACTATTATTGATACGATTAACTATTAATAATTAATAATAACATTATTGATTATTTATTAATATTAATAATTTATTTTTACTATTAACTATTAATTATGTAATAAATAAATGTTATATTTGATATTTTGGTCCTAGATATTTATAATAAACTACAATAATCCTATTATGTAAATGAGATTTTTTTTTAAATACCTAAGTTAAAAATACCTAAGTTAAAAATATCAAGAATATTTTTAATTATGAATTGATTAATTATTACGAATTCAGATTTTGAACTCAATAATTAATTTTAGAAAACTAGCTTTAAGATTGACAAAATAACTATCGAAATATTAAATTTTATAACTAAAAAAATTCATTTTAGTCGATTCATAAAATTGACAAAAATTTGATTCTACATTTCTTGAAATTTATCTCATTACCATAAAAATTATTAACATTTTATTCTTATTATTTATTAAAATAATTTAATTCTTAACTGATTATTATTAATAATAAAAAATATATTATATATAACAAATGTTATTAAAATTTTAGAAAATAATGAATTTCTTTCAAAGATTTTTTTATAAAATTCTAGAAAATCATATTTTGCAAGTAATTGAATTCTTGTGAATATTTTATTAGTTAAATATTAGTTTTCATAGTATATAACTATGATATTAATTAAAATATAATTTAATTCACTTTCTTTTTCGAATAATTGATTTCTTTTGAGAAATTAAAAAAAAATATTGCAAATATATTTGAATTTCACCAAAACATTTCATTATTTGTGAAAATAAGTGAATTATTTTAAAGATTATGATATAATTTTCTGATAACTCACTTGTCTTGCTTTTAATTGATCCTCTGTTCGATGAACATTCAAAAGTGGTGCAATTTTCACGTAAAGTCTCCACCATGGCCATTCTCGAACTGACATCAATTTTCGAACGTTTCGCTGAATACATCTTACTGCCAAGTCTTGCAACTAAAACAATAATAAACAATTTATTAGAAAAGCGAAATAACAAAAATAGAGGGGAAAATTGATTTATTTCAAATAATAATCAATTACACTAAAAAAAATTAATTTGATTCAAATAGATTTTCTATTATCTACTGAATATTTATTAGTATTTACTTGAATGAAATAAATAAATCATCAATCAAATGAATATTAACACTACCATCGGAAATTATCGGTACGGCCGCACGCGTATGGCCTAAAACATACCAATCTTTAAATCACGATTTTTTTGTGAATACAAATGTCAGAAAATTCACAAATATACCATTTGAAAGATTAATAAATTGTACGATTAATGATACATAACTGAAAATTTTCATAATTTATACAAAGGTTGCAGCAATCGACAAATTTAAAAAATAAAATTGTAGAAAATTTTTTAAACCTATATAGGTATGATCATTGAAATCTCATCTTTAATTTAAGTCCAAAAGAGTTCAAAAATCTTAATTAGTTAGCGAGATATCATTACAAACGGCCAGAGCATTTTCAGCCCAAAACTGTTCAAATTCAACTAATTCAATGTATTTGTCAAAAAACTTGCTCGGACGTTTATAATGATATCTCAGGAACCGAATAAGATTTCTAAACTCTTTTATACATAAATTAAAGATGATACTTCAATGATCATACCTACATAAGTTTAAAATTTTTTTAAAAAGTTTTAAAAAATATGCAAGGGTTCAAAAAAATTGAAAAAAATTTTTATTCTTTTTTGTCAAATTTGTTGAGTGCTGCAATCTTTGTATAAATTATGAAAATTTTCAGTTATGTGTCATTAATCGTAGAATTTATTAACCTTTCGAATGGTATATTTGTTAATTTTCTGACATTTGTATTTACAAAAAAATAAAAGAATATTTACATGAATTAAATAAATTTTATTTGAACTAACAATTTCAGTATTGAAAGCAAATACAATTTAACTGATTGTTATTTTTTTTATATAAAAATTTAAAAAATAATCTATTTTTATTAATATTTAGTTGATTTTATAGTTAAATAGAAAATTTACAAATTTTTTGCGTCTAAGGAATAGTAAACAATTAGACAAAGCAAGAAATAAAGCTAATAAAGTAAATAAATAAATAATTTAAATAGTAAAAAAAGTTCTTTCCATCGTTTATGTATTATATTTTATTATTATTTATTACTTATATTGGAAAATATTAATATCTCATTTGTATTTAAAAAATCCATCGTTGATGGACGAAAAGCTTCGTGCTTGAAAATGACTTTAATATGGATTAAAAAATAATAAACAAACCAACATCTAACTAAATTATTACAATCCAAAAAACAAAAACATCTTATATAAAAAAATAAATAATTGTTTTTTATAATTTTTTATTCGTTTTAAATACACGGATATTAGATTTGTTGAAATATTAATTAATGTTTATAATTTATTATTTTATTTTATTTTATTTTATTCTATAAAAATTTTAAATAAAAAATAAAGAACAGTCGAAGAAAACAAAACTAAAGATCAGATAATAAATCCTAAACAAAAGTGAATAAAAAAAAGAAAAAAATTCCGAACTCAAATAGTATTAAATTTTGGAAAAAAGATAGGAAAAAGATAAGAAAAAATATATTTACTTTCAAAGTATTGAGTTTCCTTCGAGCCAAATAACCCCTGCATCTTGCTTGAAGTAGTATGATGTGTCCGGTTAGCTTCTCGTCCCTTTGGGATTCAAGTCGTTCTAGAGCACCAGCCCTGAAAAAGATCTGCAAAACAAAAAACAGAAAACAAGAACTCGTATTAGTACAAACCAGAATCGAGGATCTCGAGTATCAGAAAATGAAAAAAAAAGAAAATACATACGAACTTCCATTCAATGTCAAATATTTGAAAAATATAATATATATATACTTATTATTAAAATATGTTAAGAAATAAGAATAAATATATATTATAAATAAGTTAAATTTTTTTTCCAAAAATAAAAATATTTAAATATTTCTTCATATTTTATGAGCTTTCTAATTCCCCGGCGATTTTTTCCCTCTTTTTCCCAATCTTCGGAGATGATATTTCTCTCTCCAAAGAAAAAAAAATTAAGTATTAATATATATTCCAGATTTCAAAATAAATTATATCCACTCATTTAAGCATGTGTATGTGTACTTAATGGAAATTGAAAGTACGCCTACGAGGATTTAGAGGGAGAAAAAAAATCTCTAGGAGAAGGAAAAAAGTGAACTAATGATATAATGTCGAAACGAGATCGACTTAAAAAAATTTAACGCACTAAGAGCCATTTTTAATTCAAATGATTATAGACAACTTATTTTTCTCTCTCTGAAAATGAGATTTTTCAAAATTTATTAAATGTTTGTTGTTTGAGATTATAATTATACAAACAAGAAGTAGTATTCTTTATTATTATGAAAAAACAAGTAATATTTATTTAAATTAAAAATAACAAAAAATAACAATAATGCAAAATATCGATTTATCGATAGTAAAACATCCATATTATAAATGACTCGAAATAGAAATATCGATTCTTTTGCGGGAAATATGCATAATCAGTTATTGTAAATAATTTAACAATCTATTCTATTCAAAATTACTCTATAGTATAAGTGCCGAAAAAGATCCCATACTTGCTAAATTAAATACATTGTCCCAAAAAGTTTTGTAAACGCTTTAATTTCGATAAATATTCGTATTTTTTGCTTAAAACTTTAAAGTTGTGTAACTTTCAGAAAAACAGGGATACCCCATTTTGCCCCACTCTCCCCTATTTAAAAAAATACATAATAAGAATAAACAAAATAAAATTATTTTCAATAATTTATTTTTCCATGATGAATTGATTTAAAAAAAGCGAAAATTATTTCTTGGCTTTTTAATAATTTTAATAAAAAAAACTAAATTAAATATCCGTATATAAAGTTCTTTTTAGAGGCAATTCGTTTTTTTATGATTTTATTATACACTTTTTAATGATTTTTTCATCGTTGTTTATATTTGTTTTTATTTTACGATTGTCTTTTTTACATTAATTCTTTGGGGAAATTTTTTTTGCCTTTTTTTTAGTGAAAGTTTCGGTCATTTCGTTAGAAATAAAAAAAGAGTCGTTAAATTTTATCTCGTCTCTCAAAAAACAATTTTTGAGTGTTGCTTCCTTAAAATTACATTAAAAAACGGGGAAATAAATTGTTCTTTTTTTTATATAAAAAGTTTCATGATTATAAAAAAAGTTTAGTACAAGACAATTTTGATGAGAGAAAAATTAAATTGTTTAAAACTGTGAACTATGAATTAGTATTAGATTAGATATTTTTTATAGACATTATGTATCTTGTATTCACTACTACGTATTTTTATTTTATTATCGTTTAATGAATACAGTTCTTATAAATTTACAACTACTTCAATCAGCAGTAATGAGACTAATAATTATAATTCCTGCAAATCATATAATTTCATTATTCAATATTTATTAGTCTATGAGAAAATTATAAAATTTCGGCTGTGGTTCTATTTTTTTAACTAAAGTTTAAGTGAAAAATAACTGAAATTGAATTTTATTTATTAATTTAATTTATTTACTCATTTTGCAATTTAGTTTAAGAATTTGTAAGTAATATTTTACACTAATATTTTTTTACTTCTAACTATACTTATTATAATTTTAAAGTATTAATTTTTTTTATAATATATTATATATATTTTATATAATAATATTTAATAATAATATTTACATTAAAAAATAATAAAATAATTAAAATAATATTTTTCATTGATTGTAATATGTTCATAATATTAATATTAGGTATTAATATTATTAATATCAATTTTTTAATTAAGTATCAAAATATTTGTAAATACAAAAATTAGCTTGAAAATTATTTTTAAACAAATTTTTATAACAAATAACAATTATTTTAAAAGTATTTATTTTAAACCAAAAAAAATGTATTCATTTAATTCAAATTAAAATATTTTTTATTCATAAAATTTATGTCAAATATAAATATAAAATTTTCCAAACAGAATAGAAAAATATTTCATTTTCTAATATTACAATGTTTACGAAAAATTTATTAGAAAGAAAAGATTTTCTAATACTTTTTAGAAATTTTTAATGTAAAAATTATTTGCATATTATACCAGTAAATGACTAATAATTAAAAAGGATTGATCTTGAAAAGATTCAAATATTTCACAAAATAAGTTATTGTTTAGAGATGGTGGAATGTAAAGTAATAAAATTATAAAGTTTGTATTATTATAAATTTATTAGCAAAATAATAATAATTATATGTCTTTTGGCTTTTGAATTAGTAAATTTTACAAATAAATTAATAGAAATTACGATTTTTTAGTTTAAAAAACTCATCACTCTCTAAATTTTACAAATAAATTAGTAGAAATTACTATTTTTTATTTAAATTTACTTATTTGAAAGCAAAAAATCACTAAATAATTCAAATTAGAAAAGATTTTCAGTTAAAATTTTCAAAAAGCATAGAAAAAAATTTTTGCTTTCATATTATACTTTATAAACATTATAAAGTCTGCCCCTCAATCTTTAATTTCTTTTTTCATTTTTAATTAATATTTAAAATCTAAAATTTAAAATCTAAATTAATTTTTTTTACAATTTCCAATACGTTTCCCATATGTTGTTTGCGATCATCCCGATTCAAAAAAATCTGAATCGAATCTTTTTTTTTGGGGGGGAGAGTAAAAAATGCGAATTTCGTCGGTTGGAGTAAAACCCCGAAACCACAAACACGTGTCAAGGTCAAGACTTAATACGAAAAATCGACGTCATTATTATCATCATCATCATCGTAAAAAAAATGTTGATATTTCTACCTGTGAAGAAGTGTTGAGAGGAGCCGGTTTTGGGGCAATCTGTGGTCTGCGGACGACCGCCACCGGTGATGAAACCACACCATTAGTTTTGGAGAACGAAGAAGAAGAAGAAGAAGAAGTAGTAGTAGTAGTAGAAGAAGAAGTTGTTATCTTCTTCCAATTTCCTTTCTCTGCACTTCCTCTTTGTACTTTTAAAGTCTCGTCCCAACTGTCAATGCTACTCGCTCCACTGGATGTTGACAAACTACTTTTTAACGTTCTTACTTTTTCCTCCTCCGCAGGAATGAACCGTTGAACAATTGGCGTTGCCTCGAAAACTTCAATCGTATGCTCCAAACTGTGATCCAAATCCTGAATAATCTCCTCGAGAAAGCGCTTACTTTTGCCTAGATTCGATAAATTTTGATGCCCACCAATTTGATGTGCCTCATCATTTTCGTTTTCGTTACTCATGTGTCCACTGTCCTCCGAACAATTACCATCCGAAACGTAGCCACTATTCTTCTCGTCCTTTTTTTCCTTACTACCACTGTCCTTTATTTTCGACCATGAATCCTGTACTTCTTTACTAGCCTCCGTATTTTTAGTGTTGAAAAACTTCACCAGTTGATCAATGTCCTTTGTTCGTTTGGTTTTGTCATTTGGGGTAAATTGATTTTTCTTTCCGTTCGTCGATTTTCGTTCCTCGATTTCCGTTTCGTCTTGGGATTTCTTTATTTGCCGCTCCCAATTGCGACGGATTTCTTGTATCGTCATTTCGGAGTCCTTTCGCAGTAGGCACTCCTGACTTTTGGCAAATAGTTTTGTTTTTTGTAGTGCTTGTTTTGGGCGGAAGTCGTCACGATTTGTTAGGTTTTTAATGTCTCTTGATGTTCTCTCCTTGAGTTTATCGGCACCTTTGTCTGCATTTCTACCTTCGTCTGCTGTATTTCTGTTGTCTGTATCTTTAGTTTTGGCTCTGTCTTTACTATCTGTAATTTTACTGTCATCTGTACTTTTGTTTCGACCTGTAGGTCTATTTGGATCTGTACCAAAATTAGTGGCAGTATTACTACCAGTACTTTGACTTGTAACTTTATTTGGATCTGTACCACTATTTTTGATACCATCAATTTTTGTACAATCAGTTTTGGCAGCATTATTTTTCTCCGTACCAAAAGTTCGATCTGCAGCTTCATGTTGATCTGTACCTTTACTTTTATTTTTATCTTCATCCTTAGGAGGATCCTTAGGGTTTCTGTAAACGTTTTGAAATATGTCTTCGGAGAGATAATCTTCAGGATAAGGAGTAATTTCGGAAAAGTCAGGATCGTCATCCTCATCGAGTTGGGACATCAATTCCTGGGCTCTTCGCTCGAGATCGAGGGAACCTTGCAACTGCAGAGGTGCCGACTTGGCGCGAGACAACTTCTTCCTCCGATCCTCTGGTTCATTTCGACTCTTAACGTTCTCATAAATGTGAATTTCGTTGTGAATTTCATTGTGTACATCATTATGTATTTCATTGTATACTTCATTATGGATTACGTTGTGAACTTCCTTAGTGGCGTTCTCCTGACAATTGGCATAAATATGCTCATCCATTGACCGATCCACTTCGTCAAGATCTTGAATTTTTTGGGAGCACCTCTCAGCATTGCGATCTAGTGTTAGATCGGCGAGAGATTGTCCCAAACCGAAGAATTGTGTCGATAGGGGAATTCTACTTGGTCGTAAACCGGCAATCGATTTCGTTCGAATTATCCTCGATACTTTTGTAGTACTATCAGAATCGGATGATACATTCCACAAACTATTGGTACGATCAAAAATTTTGCATTCTCGCCCCAAACTCTTTCTTCCACTATTGTACTTAATTTTATCATCCTCAACATTCCATAAACTTGTTGAACGATTTAATGTTTTCTTTCGTAGTTCTTCGGGTTTTTTCGGTAATTTCTCGGGCGTTGTTTGAAGAAGACCCTTCTTCAATAAAGCACGATCCTCGAGAATAAGTGGAGTGTCTTTTGATTTCTTTTTTGGATCAACCTTCTTCGTTGTACGGGGACTTGGAGTCGTTGTGTTTTTTGTACTCTTTGGATCTGAAGAAGAATTCCTGCTCTTGACTAAAGAAATCCGAGTCGCTGGTGTAGGACATTCGGGTTGTATTTGCACAATCGTGATATTGCTCCGGGGCTTGGAAGTTGGTGTATTTCTGGGTGGAGTGCCAAGTTTGGAACTTCCGGACCGGTTTCCAGTGGTTAATCGTCTTGCGGTTGGAGTTATTTTATCCTCGATTTTTGTCGTTTGTTTTGCAACGGTTGCGCTGAATGGTTTTGAAACATTCGGACTGCTTTTTGCTTTCGATAATCTTGGCTGCGTACCCGGTGACCATTGAAGTGCGTTTGGCTTTTGAATGCCGATTGTTGTCTTGGTTATTGTTTTTGAAGACATTGTTGTTAATGTTTTGGTTCTTGGTCTTCTTTTTTTTCTTCGTTAGGAGGTTTTTTTTACAATTCTCCTCGCGGAAATTTCTGGCAATGCTTTTCACTCATTTTTCTTGTTGTCTGCTTCTTGCAGTCACTAAAGGATTAAATCATCTGATTAGCAAATAATCGAATTACCAAATCATCAGCTCGTCAAATCATAAATTACCAAATCGTAAGTTCGTCAAATCATCAAATTGTCAAATCGTCAACTTGTTGAGTCGACAATTCGTCAAATGATGATAATCTCAAATCGTAAGATCTTCAAAGCATCAAAATACCAAATGATGTCAATTAAAGTATTCCCATTGGTGAATATTTGGTGGCACTTTCTAAACCTCATTCAAGAATCAGTGTACTCACTGAGAGAACGTGAGTGGAGGTCACAACACAACTTGCCGGCATATCGCGCACAGACTGAATAATAGTGAATGAATAGAAGGAGGAGAAGAAGTCTTTCAGGGTTCGTTGATCGGGTACAGAGGCGCGAACTCGTATTTCAGCGATAAGAAAACTTTGATTTGCACTCGACTGAGAGTTATCTGTATGCGCTCGTTACTCATTACCGGTTGGCACTCGAGGTTTCATTTCTAGGGGAAAGAAAGCAGGAAGCGCCATATAGTACAAATCGCCACTTGGTTTGCAAGAAGTTGACCGATGTTTCACGTCGCGCTTTCAAATCAGGTCGAAACTTCCTTAGTTCGTTTTTATTTACACACACTACTCCCAATTACTTTTCATCGTTAAAAAACAATTCTAGTTTAATTTTATCGAAATTAAAATTGATTTTTAATTCTGAAAATTTTTCTCTTTGGTAAAATTAATTAAAAAATGAAATTGAAATGAAATCATTATAGTTGGAAATAAATTTTTGCGCATTGTCATCGTTTATTAGAAGAACTTGTTGCCCATTACTTTCTTGTGACTATACCGTTAACGAATTCATAACGCATCGCCTCTACTCTCTCTCTCTCCTTTCTATAGAGAAAATCGATGACATTAATTAAAACGAGCGTGCAATCGACAATGATTTGTTTCTTTTACATTTTATACAAGTTGATAAGAAAAATATTTATTCAATTTGCGACTGAATAATTGTCAACAATAAAACAATTTTTCCAACCAATATAAATAATGACTTTGAATTAACTTTCAATAAATACAAATCGGTGTCAAAAAAAAATCAATTTAACATTTTTTTTTATGAATTCTAATCACTGGGAGAAAATATTTATACATTTTTATGTATAATATTTTATTATTAATATTAATAATATTTGTATCGTGGAATCAAAAATGTTAAAAATTAAATATCTTTGAGTTTAAAAATATTGAAAATTAAATATTTTGAGTAAAAAAATATTAAAGACTAAATATTTATAAGAGATATATTTATAAAAGTGAGTTCTAAAAACATTCGAAAATTATTTAACAATCATTACCATTTGTATAATTAATGAATATATTCAATAAGTTATTTAGTGATTTAATTTGTATACTAAATATAATGACATAATTAACAAAATTAATATTTATAATATTATCAATAACTATTAATGGTATTTTTCGAAAACGAAAACTAGAAAGTGAATACGATTATAAAAATTTAAGATTACGTAAAATAATATTTATCTAATATACATGAATAATTATAATTACAAAATAAATATTTTTTTCTTCCATTGTCTTATTCAAGGTTAATGCAATTGACAAGCGTTAAGTAATAAATAATTTTCCGGCGAGTAATAACATTTATAAAAAAAATTGATCGAGGAAAAAATACAATTAATTGTATTAAAAAATTTGATACGAAAATAAGTCATAGAATTTTGTATCTTTATTTAGAAAAAAAACGAATGAGAGCCGGAATGTTGAAATTAGAAAATAATAAGGCTAATAATGATATAGTTAGCACTCTATCTGATAGTAATCGAGAAGTTGAAAAAGCAATTAGTTGAATGACTTCGCACTCTTATGTGTATATATTTCGAGAGTGCAATGGAAAAATAGAGCCATATTTATAAAATGTAATTAGAACGAGAACCTACTTTTTATAATAGAGAATCTCACGAACTTATTGTTTACATTCTGTATAGTGATTTTTAATTTTTCTTTATTAAAAAAAACAAGTGGATAATTAATTCAACTTTTTTTATTTAAAAATAAGATTCGGTTTTAGTTTTTTTTCGAAGTGTATATCTACAAATAATTTTGTTTTCTACAAATGCTTCTTCTTCTTTAACAACAAAAACTAATTTTACTTTTCTAAAACTACAAATTTTGGTTATTTTAAAATTGCAAAAAAATTGTGTCTCTAAAAAAATAAAAAAAATTTTTGTTTTTTTAGAAATTAGGAAAAATTTTTATTTTCTTCGAAACTAAAATTTTAAATAGAATTTTTAAAAAATCGTTATTCTTTCTTTTTTTACAAAAAAAATTGCTTAGGAAAAGTAAGTAATAATAAGAGAAAAATGAGACCAAAAAGGGAAAATTGAATAAAGAATTTTGCAATTTAGAAAATTCGAATATTCCAGGAATGTTATTGCCTTTTGAAGCTTCAAAGTCCTTATAAGGGAATAGATCAAATTTTTGACTTTCTTCTTTCAAAAATTTACTGAATTCCTTTGACTTTTATGAAAAATCCCAAGCAACCGGCACACAGAGAACTGAGCAACAGGTCTTCAGCACTGTCAAGCGCATTAAATACGTTTCACAATTATAATCGTCTTCTTAAATTCCACATCGAATACCGTATAATTTTCGAAAAACATAAATCCGAACAAGTATATACAAAAATAAACAATCAAAATCTAGTCAAAATTAATTTCTCTCAAATTTAATTTCTAATTTAATTACTAAAATTTTGTTTTATAACTAAATTTAGTTAATTAGTAATTAAACTAAATAAAGTTATTTAAAACAAATTCATAAACACTAAAGAAGAACCGAAATTATTTTTATTCAACAACTACAACCTGTATAAAAAAAGATTTAAAATTCAACTCCAAAACGGGATTCTTATCTAGAAAAGTCGCATGTTCCTAAAGTTCCAAACGTCCAAATGAAATTTATTTATTTCTTTTTCAAATTAAAATCTTATTACAATAATTTTGTGTGACGTAGAAATAAAGAAAAAAAATCAATTATATATTTTCTGAGTGTTAAATTTAAATTTTTCTTACAATCAGTAATTTATGAAAATATTTTTAATGAAAATTGTTAGATATTAAATATTTTAATAAACGAATTTTATTTTGGTATTAAATAGTTTAATGAATAAATTTAATTTTGTATTAAATAATTTAATAAATAAATATAATTTGGTATTAAATATTTTAATAAATAAATTTTATTTGCTATTTAATATTAAACTTTTTTTTATCCTTTGCTTTAACTCCAAAAAAGTACGACTAAGAGTCAAAAATTTTATTTTTTTTACAGAGTAGTAAAAACCGCCTATTTTAAAATTGCGCTTCTTAATTACAAAAATAGATAAAAAAAATTAACTTTTTTAATCCTTTTTTAATTATAATTATAATTTTTGACTTCCAACTAATAAATAATAAAAAAATGGATTAATTCCACTAATTGAGAAGAATAAGAAAATATTTTGACTCCAAGGGTAAAAATGAATTTTGCAGCTACAATATCCAAAAACCAACCCCTTGTAAACCAATATGGCGGTTAAAATTCGCGGTATTCACTTTTATATTATGTGCACATATAGAGGAGAGGAGAAAAAGAAGAAATGGCAAAGAACCGATCTCTTGGTGGCGAACCGTCGGCAAGACCAATGAGAACTGACTTCAGGAGTGGCTCTCGGATTTTCAGAGAGCTCGTGTGTCAGGTGCGCTCCTCTTGGGTCCCCACTACAAAAGATGCTCTCACCGACACGTCCTGATGAGGCCCACACAGGTGAGGCCTCCCCTAGAATGGAAAGGGTCACATGGACGGTGCCCTACACAGGTGCATTTGCGGTACAACAGAGTCTTTTTCCAGATAAAGGGGAGGGGGGAGAGAGAGGGACACTACGAGATCGCGAGGCTACATACACGCAACCGGTCCAACTGATGCTTTTAACCGTCAACTCTTCTCGCAGTTGTCTTCAACATCTTTTACTTTTTATTTCCCTTTTTCCTCTTCTTTTATTTCTCCTTTTTTTCTTATTTATTCCTATTTGGACTAATTTTTTCGCTTTAATGTATTTCCCTGTCTTTCTTCTTCTTTTATTTACCACATTTCCCGTTTTTTCCTTTCTTTTCCTCTTTTATTTCACTTATTTCCCACATTTACACTTTTTTACTTTTCTTTTTTTAGTTATTTCCCTCTCTGTTATTTCCCTTTATTTCCCCTTATGTATTTCACTCGTTTTCCCTATTTTACTCCTCTTTTATTTTCCTACTTTGCCTTCTTTTTCCCCTTTCTTCATTTCCCATTTTTCCCTTTTTATTTTCCTTATTTGGATCCTTTTTTATTTACCTTTCCTTTATTTTCCCTTTTTACTACTTTGCCTTATTTTCCCCCTTCTTCTTATTTGCATTATTTCTCATATTCTCCTCTCCTTCTTTATTAACCTTATTTTCTCTTTTTTACTTTCCTTACTTTTCCCCATTTTCATTTTCCCACTTTCATTATTTTCTTTATTATTCTAGTTTATTTTATATCTCTTTTCCCACTTCTATTTCCCACCATTTTTAGTTTCTTCCTTTTATTTTCCTTATTTAAGCTTTTTTATACTCCTTATTGGTAGTCCTATTTCCTTTTTTCTCACTTTTTTGTATCCCTTATTTTCTCCCATTCTTTTCCCCTTATTTGCTGTTTTTTATTTCACATATTCTTCTAGTTTATTCTTTTTCTCTGTTATTTTCTGTATTTTTCCCTTTTTTATTTTTCTTTACTTATCCCACCGTTTCCATTTCTCTTATTATTCTTCTTATCATCCCCTTTTTTATTTCCAACATTTTCCCATTTTCCTTATTTTCTTTTTTTCCCACTATTTCTCTCATATATTCCCTTTTTGTATTTTCTTCATTATCCCTGCTTTATTTTCCTTGTCTTCTTCCACTTTTCCCTGTTTAATTTCTTCCCTTATTTTTGACGTTTTTTATTTCCCTTATTTTCCCTTTTGCTTCCTCGTGGAGGAAGCATTGTAGTCGTTTGATTTATAAAATTTTTAAAAAGTTTTAAGCAAATTTCCTTCTATATAGGAATGTCGTATATAGGACTCTGAACAATTTTCCGGAATTCGAAGAAGTTTCAACGAATTTAGCCAGAAATTACTAGGTATATTTATCATAATAATATCTCCAAAAGGATTGACGGGCATTAAAAAAATATTGAAAAAAAAGGTTCCTTCAACGCCTGCTCTGAAAGGAGTAATTTTCTTGTTAGATAAGTGTGACGAAATTAAAACTTTTCTCAACTCCTCTGAAGAGCGTGGCGAAAGTCAATCATGACCTCATTTTTTTCTAGTTCTTTGACCGAGATATATTTTGTCTCACTTCTCGAAACATTTGTCTATTATTATATTAAACATAAGCACCTGTGCACAACACGTGGTGAAAAAATAATTTTTTTCTAATTTTCACTCTTGAAAAATCACACTTTCGCCACTAGTGCGAAAAATCTTACTCCTTACTTTCAAAAATTTCAATCTTTGCATAAAGACGGATTTTGCTTCTATTCTATTCCCTTTTCTTTTCATTTTCCCTTTTTCCTACTTTTCCTTATTTTTCCCCTTTTTCTTACTTGCGCTATAATGTTTCCACTTTGGTTTAATTCACATTTTTCCAAAATTTTCCCCTTTCTTTAATTTCCCTTATTTTCTTCTTTTTTTACTTTTTTTTAAATTAAGAAAAGTAGAAAAAGGGGAAAAATGAGAAAAATTAAAAAGTTTTATTTTCCTTCTTTTTCCCCTTTAATTCATTTTTATTTCATTTTTCTTTTTTCCTACTTTTTTCTTATTCTATCCATTTTCCCTTTATGTTTCTACTTTCTCTGCACTAGGCCTCTTGCCCGCCCCCCTGCATACAGTTTTCCATACTCAATCAAAAGAGTAAAAATAATATAATAATAATAATAAAGGAGAAAGAGAGAGAGAGAGAGAGAATGAAAACAAGAAAAAAATCGCCTACTTGCCACGCGATGTAATTCTGAAATTGCATCGATGCATGCACTTTTACCTACTACCGTGTGCGGTGGAAATAAAGTGGGATGATACATGAATTTTGCACGCGAGAAAGATGATTGCTCAACAATTTTTGCTTTGTGATTATCATTGAGAACTGCCAGACATAATGATACAATGTAACATTCGCGAGTTAGTTCACTTATTCATTGAGAGAACTCGGGTAAGAAAAATGGATCAACTCGTTTTATTTACTTCTTTTTTTCCCTCTCTTTTTGCCCCCTTCAATTTGTCGAATTGAGGACGTGTATAAAGAGAAATTTCCAAAATGAAACTAAATTTTTTCAGCCAAAAAAAGAAATAAATAAAATATAAATAAGAAATTACGATTTTTTGGCGGACGTAGCTAATTTCCATAGCAGTTTAGTAAATTTAAAATTTTAATAACTCGTTATCAAGTTAATAAACATCAACCAACGATATTTATAAATCAACACATAAACGTTTTTCCTACTTTATCATTTTTATTTTAACAGAAATTCAACACAGAAAAAAAGAATATACCTATAACTTACATCCAATTTTAATATTTAAATTACCAATTGCAACCCTCCTAGGAAAAAAGTACATATAAATACTTCCCGCGCAAAAAGAATTGATTTATTAATTTTAAATAAACTCTATATAATATACAATATAGTATATAAATTATTCAAAAACTTTCGAAAGCGAGTTTATAAAAGAAACGCAAGAATCATCCGAAGAAGGAAATTATCAACTCAGTAGGAGATGATTATATTTTTGTGGAAAAAAACACCAAACTATAATAAATATTGAATAAGAAAATGTCTGGAATGTAAAGTCAATTCTGTTTTATTTACAAACTAGTAAATAAAAAATAGCCTCAAGCTAAGAAAGCGGAAGTCACAGACATTAAAATATAAATTTTATACTTCCTATATATATATATACACTATATACACATTGAAATGTATAACAACTTGAAATCCTTTTGCTGCGCTAAAACGTAATATAAACGCTAATCAATCCTGTGAAATCTATATTATGTATTATAATAGCAAACAACTATCGCGCGACACAACCATTAATTTTTCTACACGTCCCGATCAACCCACTTCCTGTACAACAACCAACTACTTAGAGGAAAATCATCATCTCTACATTTTTTCTTTTTCCGCCTCTGGCGACCCAACAGCCATGATATTAATTTTCATATAATTACGAAAGGACCCTCATTATTATTTATATATATATATATATATATATATATATATATATATATATATATATATATATGTATACATGTATATGAGAAATGAGAGGAAAAAAATGAAACTCGACCTGTCCCATAAATTTCGAAAGAAGGTGAAACACACATGCACTTGCAATTTCGCGTGATTCTCTCTCATCTTTTCTTTATATACATTCACAACTTGTATATGTCGTGCGCATTATAAATTTTGGCGCCGAAATTTCCTCTGCATAAAAACTTTCCACACAAGTCAGCCTCGTAAAATAAGTTTGGATTAAAAAATAATTTATCGATATATTCCAAAAGGAGGGAGAGGGAAAAAATAATTAGCTACTCAAAAGAAAAAAATCTCCGCACACGGAATGTTAAAAAAAGTAACTGCGAGAGAAAAATGAGAGGAGATTCATAAAAGGCTAATTATCGTAAATAATACCACCATACCATGTGGTGCATTTTTTTCCCTTCTTCTTTTAATAACGGAAAAAGTTATTTAATTAAATAATTGTCAATAGTTGATGAGATAATATTTTGACAGATTTATAATAATAATTTTAATATTTCTTTTTCTTTTATTACATTACTCTATTTATTTGTTTACTTTATTAAATTTATTACTTATTTTATTTATCAGTTTACCTTGAATAATCAACCTTTTTATTTTCTTCGTTTACTTTTTTTCCATAAAAATTTTGAAAATTATTTTTAAAAAATGTTTATAAAAATATTTTGTAATGTTTTTTATAATAAATACAAAATTTGAAATGCACAACAATTTTTGAACCAAAATAACTGCATTAATAATATAACTAATTAATGATCTATATTTGTTTTAAGTGACAAGAGTTCGATAATTAAAATGCAGGAATCTGTGTGAAACATATTGGGAGAAAGAAGTTATTCAATAAGTGAAGTTATTCAATAAAACTTTCGTTTTCGTATCTTCGATTATAATTTTTGAAAGTAAAAAGAGAAGTCATCAACAAAGGATCAAGTGAAAGCTGTTAAATTTATCTCTAATTACCCCCCTCCTCCTATTCCTTATCCTCAAACTTCCTGTTTTACTAATTACAATTAATCACAAAAATTGTCAATAATAGTGAAAAAAAAACCCAAAACCGGAACTGATAAAAATATTTTTAATCGATATAAATATATATATGGGGCATTCCACGCCAAATTGGAAATTATTTTGCTTTTGCATCTCAATTTTTTTTCAAATGTTTTTGTTTCTTTTAGTGCTCGTTAAAATGAGCTACAATGATTTTTTTCAAATTTTTTCATAAAACGACTTAAGAGATACAGATTTTTCTTGTCTGATTGTGGGCATTCGAAGGGATCCATTTATTTTGAAATTTGTAATTTTTATAAAACGGTAGATAGCCAAATGCCTAATTTGCGATTTGACCAAATCACACAAATTTTTCACATCACAATTATTTTCAGACTGAATCTCTTCGAACTTAATGCTCTTATTGTTTAAAGTTGTGATTAGGTCAAATTGCAAGTTAGGCATTTGGATACCAACTGTTTTATAAAAATTTCAAAATAAATAGATCCCATCGTTTCCCCACAATCACACAAGGATTACAAATTGTTAATTTAGTGCTAGTTTCTTACAAAAAATTTTGAAAAAATTGATGCATACATACATTGCACAAAAATAAAATTTTATTTTAAAAATTTAAAAATTTTATCGTCCCAGCTGAAAAAGTTCTATAGAATTTCACTAGAATCATTCTATAGAATCGTTCTATATGAATTATAGTGAATATTCTATAGAATTTCACTAGAATGATTTTATAGAATTTCTACGTGAATTCTACTAAATTTTAGTGGTTTTTAATTAGAAGGAATATAAATTTCGTAAAATAATTTTTTTAACATTATAGTTATGTATGGTTACGAAGTTCAATGAATTTTATATATTTAAAGGATATAAACAATTATTTTGGCCTAAAATTTGTTGAAAAATATTATTTTATAAATTTAAAGTTTTTCTAATTAAAAATCACTAAAATTTAATAGTATTTATGTAGAAATTCTATAGAATCATTCTAGTGAAATTCTATAAAATATTCACTAGAATTCCTATAGAACGATTCTATAGAATGATTCTAGTGAAATTCTATAGAACTTTTTCAGCTGGGGTTAATTATTTAAAAACCATTTTTTATATTTTTATTAAAAACTATGTGTGAAAACAAAAATTTGTGTTATAAGAGCGTTCAATTTGATCAATTTTTGTCCGAGTTATGAGCATTTGGAAAAAAAAATTACGTAAAAAACGTGATATTTCAAAAATCTGTATCTCTTAAGTCGCTTTATGAAAAAATTCAAAAAAAATCATGGTAGCTCATTTCATCGAGCAGTAAAAGAAAAAAATATTTGAAACACTATTAAACATTTCTGTCAAAAACCAAACATCACAAAAGTTTCCAGGGCCTTACCATTTCCCTGCAATTTTCCTCATCAGATTTATATAACAGAGAAATTTTACCAGATTCATACCAGAATTTTACTTAAATTTCTGAACGGTAAGTAACGAGTTATTTTAATGAAATAAATTTTTTTCAGTGCAAAAAATAAATAGAAGTAGAAATAAATGAAAATAAATAAAAAATAAGGAAAACTAAATATTAAAAAAATTATGAATGGAATAAAAAATGAATGATAACAAGTTTTATATAGACCCATTGATGTCACTAAATACTGCACAATACTCGTCAGTATATAACTCGGAAAAAAATATTGTTCAATGTCTCGGCCAATGGCACATGTATGTAAGCGAGTCTATATACATATATATACTTTCTCCGCTTCTCTTTTTATAAAAAGAACGAGAAAATAAACAAAATCGAATCTTTTGCACGGCAGCCAAAGAGGTGCGCCTGAGAATTTTCGGTTCAACGAATACGCACACACAAAACACTAAATCAACATGCTACTGATATAAGTTTCAGTAAACACGTTTTCACATTTGTACAATATATATATATATTTAAAGAAAAAAAAGAAAAATAAATAAAAAAAAACAATTTTTTTTCTCACGTACGTATAGTAAGGCGAAAGTAGCTTTTGATTACGAGTCGCGCAAAAAAAAATCAATTCATTATACATATGTGCAAGGAGAAAAAAAGACGACAGGTCAGACAAAAATTCACCTTTCAAGTATATATATATATATATATATGAGTAGATAAAAATTGTATTTCTATAAATATCACGTCTTGATTAGTAAAAAAATGCCGTCTAACCAGACTACATTCACTTATTGAATAGGAAAAATTCTCATCAAATTGGACAGAACTTCAAAAGTGATATTTCATAAATAATTAATTTTGAATAAAAAAAGTGAATTTTTTAATTAACTTAGTTTTAGTTCAAGAATTAATTAATAACCAAATTAACTTAATTTAATTTATTAACCAACTTGTTTTTATTTAATGAAAATTTATTAATTATTAGTTAAATAGTGAATCCTAACAAATTTTTATATAATTACACTAACGGTCAAAATTGGGAGACCACCCATTTTCAGATGATTGAAAAACATTTTAAAACAAAAATTGTATGGATGTTAAAATTTTAAAGAGAACAAGATGTTTTAGAAGTCATTTGGCCAATATTTAATTTAGATATTTTTAAAAAATCGTCATTTTCAATGTTTTACAAAAATTTGAATAACTTCTAAAATAATGTGCGCTTTTTAATGATCTTAGGCTTATTTTAAAGGTCATTTGTTACACTATAAGACTTACTTATAGGCATTAACATGTAATTTTTTCTTAAAAAATGCAGGCCGTCAAACTTGGACCAAAAAAATTCAAAAAATTTGGAACAATTTTTCTGTACTAAAAACTATTCTAAAAAATATGTAAAACATCATATAGTGTAGATTTTTCAAGAAAATTTAATAAAAAAAATACGTTTGAATTTTAAAAATTATATTTCTGTTAATAAGAATGTTCCAAATTTTTTGAATTTTTTTGGTCCAAGTTTGACGGCCTGCATTTTCTAGAAAAAAAATTACACGTTAATGTCTATAAGTAAGTCTTATAGTGTAACAAATGACCTTTAAAATAAGCCTAAGATAATTAAACAGCGTTCATTATTTTAGAAGTTATTCAAGTTTTTATAAATCATTGAAAATGACGATTTTTTAAAAATATCTAAATGAATTATTGGCTAAACGACTTCTGAAATATCTTGTTCTTTCCAAATTTCATCATCTATCAACAAATGAACAGAGAAAAATTTTACTTTCAATAAATCTTATGTTTTAAAATGTTTTTCATTCGCCTGAAAATGGGTGGTCTCTCAATTTTGACCGGTAGTGTATCAATAAATTTAATATGAGATTATTTAAACAAATATTAAAATTTAAATGAACCATTTGTTTTTTTCGTTTCCTTTAATTTTTCAATTTTTATTTTATTGATAAGTAAATTAGTAAATTTGTAAAATAAAGAAATAATAATTATTAAATTAAATTTAATAATTATATAGAAAGTAACGAACTAAATACTAACGAAATATTTATTTAACTAAACACTGATTAAATATTTCTTGAACTAAATATAATTAATATTTTTAATAATTTTCAAATTAAATTTTCTATCTACTGTATAATAATAATGAAAATAAAAAAGTATTAGTCAATGGTATATAGTTGCAATTTATATTATTATAGATTTGGCTATTGTCAGAATTCGTTCTAGTTCAAACAACAACAATAAAGTAGTCTGTATAGGTATTCCGTAATATTAAGTCATCTCTCCTTTGTATAATAGCAGGATATCATTCAATGATATACAAACATCTAACTTTTAATTTTGATAAATGATTCCTTCCGAAGAACTCATTAATTTTTTTTTCCTTTTCAAAATAATGAACTTCACCGTTTCCTCATTCATTCTTGGGTGCCCTGCGTAACATTCAAATTGTGTCACTCCCATCGGGACCAAATATCAAAGTTCACAAAGCAAGTTTCACCAAAAAAATATTAACAATATTATTATAATAGTAAAAGAAGTAACAGTTATAAGTTCTTTATTTTTTAAATAATATTAATATATAAAATAATAATAATAATACCTAATATTACACTGTGAAAACCATATATTTTAAATCAAATAGGTAATATAATCAACCAAAATTATTTTTTAATTTAAAAAAAATGTTATGCAATAATAATTAATTAATAATAATAATAATAATAAAATTACTATAATATAATTTATTAATTAAAAATAATAATTTACTAATAAAGAAAAGAAAAAATTTACAAAAGAGACACAAAAACGCAGCGTGTCTAGGAGTCAAAAAGTTGAATGAAATGTTGAATGTTTTTCTTTCTTTTTCGCCTCGAAGAGAATAGAGAGAGAAAGAGAAAGAAAAACAAAAGAAAAAAAGAAATGAAAATTCACGGGAATCCATAACGATTCCTTTTTCTTACGTATCCGACCTAATTACGTCTTAAGATCATTGCCCCCCAGTCATTTCACAACGTAATCATTATGATTAGAGAGTGCGCCTTGAAAATCATCCAATGGTTAGACTTTCGTCTGACGATCATGTCTCGTTAAGTGTACCCCCCGTCATCTCACTTATTATTCGAAGATGAAAAAGAAGAAAAAAATCAAAGGCAAAAAAAATAACAAAAAAAAAGAAAGAAAAAATAATAACGTGGGATTTTTGTCTATAATGCAATAACTCAACGTGCAAAAATATTATAAAAACATTTTTTTATATATTCATTTAAATGTTGTCAAAAATTTTTTTAAATAATTGAAATCCTTTGAAGAATTTATCAATTGACAAAAATAATTCAATTCTAGCGATGAATTTTATAATAATTTTTAAAAATCCTAATTATTTTCTTTCAATTTTTTTTAAATAATGCAGTTTATCTAATAATTTCAATTGAAAATTTTGAAAGTAATTTATTTTTATCTATAGAATTTCTTTCAAGTTATAAGAAGTATCTTGTTTCCTAATCATTGAAATTAAACATGTAATTATTATATCTTATTTAAAATTTTTAGGAAATTAAAAAATAATTTTAATTAAAAATTTTGAAAATGATTGTATTAAACAAAGAATTTTTTTCAACTTTATAAAATAATCGTGCCTGTTAGTAATTATAATTAAATTATTTTTTATTGAAGTTTAAAATCTTATTGAAAATAATAGAATTTCTAGAAGAATTTTATTATTTATAAAAAAAAATTTAATTCTTACAATGGAATTTACTATACTTTATAAAAAAATTGTATTTTTTGAGGATTTATTAAAATTTTAGATAATAGGGTCATAACAGTTAAAATCGTCTAGAGGTGGTTGCTCAATGATTTGAAAAATGCTGTAATTAATATATATAATATTCTTTAGTACAATTAAATTATCTTTTAGTGGTTTATTTCATTAAATATATTTTACATTCTTTTAAATGATTTTTGAAAATTTCTAGCCAGTTACTCTTTAAATTTAAATTAGTGAAAATACCACTGAATCAAACAGTATTCAGATCTTTGACTGATGAATCAGTGATTTTACAGTTTTTCACTAAACGGTTCAGTAGTTTCTTTTACATATTAGTATTACTGAATTCTTGTCGATAATATATAAATATTTTTAACAATTGCTAATTGCAATAAAAAGCAAAAAAAGGTAAATTAAAAATGTTGGCACTTTATGATTTATTTTTTATTAATCAATTTTTCTAATTTATTGAACTATAAATATTATTCTTAAAATAAAATATCTAATTTTAATTTTTGAAAAGATAATTTAGTTAAATGTAATAATTATACTTTTGATAATGTTAAAAGACAATAATAAAATAACTTAAATATTTTAATATTTGTTTGTTAGAATCTCATAATTAATGCAATATATTTTAGTATATACATTTTATTTAAAAAAAATTCCGTAAATTCCGTAAAAATTTCCGTACGGAAATTTTGCAAATATTCCACATTGTATATTTTTCTAGAATTTTTGATAACTTTTAAAAAACTGTTACTAACTCCTATTAGAGTTGTTATCAGTTTAACAGTTTTCTATCATATAAGGATTTTTTTTTGTATAAAATTGATTAAAAAAATTAAAATTAAAAAAATATAATAATAATTAATATTAATATTATTTCCTTATTATTGTATTTTTTAATTTTCAATTTTTTTTATCAATTTTACATTTTAAAAAAATCCTTCGATGATAGAAAAAACTTAAATTGGTAACAACTCCAATTAGAGTTGGTAACAGTTTTTAAGTTATCGAAAATTCTATAAAAATATACAATGTGGAATATTTGCAAAATTTCCGTACGGAAATTTTTACGGAATTCCATACGGAATTTCCGTAAAATCGTTTCACGTGGGTATAGGTTAGAATTTAGCTTCAAAAAAACCAATACAATTTAATTTTTTTATTATCGAGCAACCATCTCTAGACGATTTTTACTGGAATGACCCAATAATTAGATTCTTTCGAAAAAATTTTTGAAAAATTGAATTGTTTCAAAGGATTTATTCAAATTTTAGAAAATGGTTGAATTTTTCCAAAATATATCATTAAAAATTATTTTTTTAATTGAATATTTACAATTAATTCTACCATTTCTAAAAATAATAATTGAATTGCTTTAAACATTTTATGACGAATTAAGAAAAAACTTGAATTCTTTAATGAAATTTTATCGAAAATAATTGCATTTTTGACAAAAATCTTATAATTAAATTGATTCAATGGATTTATTTAAAATTTTTGAAAACAGTAAAATTTTTTCGTGAACTTGTATTAAAATATTAATGATAAAAGTTTTGAATTTTTGCATAAAATTCGACTATATTTATTAATTAATAATGTATAAAAAATAATTCTTTTCAAAATAAAAAAGAAACAAGAAGTTGATACTCATGATAGGGTTGAGAGAGGGAGTTAAGAAAGCTATTTCATCACACAAGAATATGTTACATCCTGATGGAACATTGCTATGTATTTTGCGAACGAAGATAAATTATGAGAAAAGAGGGCATAGAAGAGGAGGAAGAAGAAAAGAGGATCATATCGAATAAATAATGATATACAAGCGTCGTCATTTTGCTATTATCCTCAGCATTTAAACCGTTTTCCCCGCACAACAGCGTTTAGATAGTGCGTCATATTGCCATCTTTCTCTCTCTTTCAAACTTCAATTTTCTACACATAACCATTCATTTATCACTTATTATTATTATATTCTCTCAAATCTTGATTACTTTCTCATTTTCAATTTCCAATTGCAAAAAAAGAAATTTACACGCTCAAAATAATTTCAAATTTTTCGATAATGATCGATTATAAAATTTAAAAAAAGAAAGGCGCAAAAATTACTTTATTTTTCTCCAAACTAATTTTGCATAATAATTTTTAACGAGCAGCAGGTTTACTTACGGTAAAGAAGGTCTAATTGCAGTATAACGTTAAATAGAAACGGTACTCACCTGAAACAAATAAATAAAATTTTTATTATTATATTGCCGAGAGATATTTCGTGTTTTTTTTTCATTGTTTTCAGAAAATTTATACTATGGAATTTATTTATCGAATACCAAAAATAGTGAATATTTTTGATAAAGTAGAAAATTACTAGTATGAACATTGACGAACATTAATTTGAGATTCAATATGGAGACGGTATTCTCCACCTGCGAACGCCAAGGTAACCGCTAGATGTCAATTCACTAAAGTCATCGCCACCTAGCGGCGTTCTTGGCGTTTTCAAGTGGAGAAATTCATTTTTAACCTCAAAAACTAATATAAATATATATAAATATAAAAACTAATATATTTATGTTTTTAATTCATATTTACATCGCTTTTAATTAAAACACAAAACATATTCATTGTTTATTTATTTATTATTCATTCATTATTAATTATGAACATTTAAAAAAAAATTTAACAATATTTTTTTAATTAATTTTAATTATTATTTAATAAAATTTATTTTTGAATATAAAGTTCCTTTACAATTTCTGACTCCAGACTCTACACCATTGTCAGGGCATAAAATTTATAACTTGATCTTCGCCTATTTCAATTATTAGTTTTTGGTGAGATAATTATTTATTAATTTCAATTTAATTATTTATTGTTAAATTATTTTGTTTTAATTTGTTTATATTTTTTGGATAGAATCCCTGAAGAGGAAATCATTTAGATTTCGAAACGTCGGAATAAATAAATATTTTATTTATTGTCCGAATGTTTTCGTTTTATTTACCTTAATTTATAAAGGTTCTCGGGACGTTAAAGATTACTTCATTAATTAATTAAACTTTATTAAACTAAAAATTAATGTTTTGCAACTATTTGTAACTATTACCTACATTTTACGACAATTTTTTGTACTATTTATTTCTTTTATTTATTCATACTTTTAAAACCTAATTCGAGGCCTGAAAATATCGTGTAAAATCTAAAAAAACAATCTATCAGTGAAACATAAAAAATTTATTACTAACATTCGATTGAGACATTAATGTTTGTTTATCAGCGTGTCTTAAATCACTTCCGTTGATGGGTGTAAACAGATAGAAAAAAACATCAATCGATAACATGTTCCTTCTATTTTCTCCTCATTTTATTAATAAAAAAAATTTAATACCATTTCTTGTGAAATTTATTTCGCGATAGCGTTATAATGCTAGAAAACCTTGGCATGATTGCAAAGATTCTTAAACTAATTTTATTGATCATGACATCAACACTACTTATCGATAATTTACACTCTATAATTTTTTCTTCGATTTTTCTATGTGTGTATATGTTATGTATCTAAACTATAAAATAATGTTTATACACTTTGAAATGTATTTTTAATTTTTACAATTCAATTTAATTTCATGTAATGTAAAAAAAAGTAAAACTTAATTTAAAATTTTATTTAAATTAAGACTTTAAAATTATAAATTTGAACTTACTTATGCAGGTACTCTTTGACTAAAAACTAAAAATAAATTGAAAATAAAAATTCATATATTCATATTCTCACGAGAATGAATTATCGGCAGATTTTTCAATTTTATACTTTAAACAAGATTATGTTTGTATTTACAAAGGTGCTTATATTTTTGTATGTATTATTACACTTTATATTATTCAAATTTAATTTGCCTTTAATGGGAAAAAGATATAAACTTAATAAGTAAATAGATTTTCTTAAATCATTCTGGACTTTTGATCGTTTCTATAAAAGTAATAAATTTTCTGTTAAAGCGATAGCTGTTAAAAATGTTCTATTTCTTAGTGTAAAAATCAAAGTTTTGTATTAATTTTCTTAATATACACTTCAATGCTTTAATATTTATAATAATTATCAAATTCTTTTATTTTTTATAAGGAAAAATTAGTAAATCCGATAATAGATGCACCCTAAAGCGTTTTGTTGGGTAATCGACATGGTTGCCGAACACTATAGGCAAGTGCGTACAAATACTTTAGTGATCGACAGTAAACAAAAATTTAACCCTTCGTGGTTATTGTCGTTTGTAAACAGTTCATTTTGGAAACCAGAGTTTTTACGTATATAAAATTTACAGAATTGTTTTTATATAATTGAAACACCTTCCAAATTTGATAGAACGTGAAAGATATCCGAAAAAATTTGTATTGATGTTATTTTTTTAATTTTTAATAAATATTACAACTTGTTTTTTCCAGGGACCGTCACGGAATTAAAACAAAATTAAAAAATACTTTTGTTTTGATTCGGATATGGGTATCAGAATCAAAATTCCACTCTATTTAGTTCTGATTCCAATATCAAAATCAAAATTCCACTCTATTTCGTTTTGGTTCCAATATCAAAATCAAAATTCCACTCTACTTCGTTTTGGTTCTAATATCAAAATCAAAATACTTTCTTGTTTTAATTTTGATAAAATAATACAGCGCATGTAGAAGTGTCATTGAACCTAAATTTTGTTGCAAATTGTCAAATATATCAGAAGATAATATCGTTTTTACATACGAAATCTGAAGTAGAATTCGAATCGACTTCTGTTTCTATAAGAAAACCGAATTGCAGTATTACAGTATCAGAATCAAAATAGGAAGTAAATTTTGTTTCGATACAGTATCAGAATCAAAATTGGATGTGAATTTTGTTTCGTTACAGAATCAAAATCAAAATACATTAATAATTTCGTTTTGTTTTGGAATATCGTAACGAAATAAAAATTTGATTTCCGTGACGGTCCCTGGTTTTTAAAGAATACTACTTCTTGTTTGTATTTATAACCTCATACAACAAGAATTTGATCTGCTATACCACAAAACGTTACCCGGTTGCAAAAAATAAGCATTTAAGTCCTACATTTTCAGTTTCCTGGCATGTCCCAATATAAAAGTGGAAATTAATAGTCTGCATAAATGTTATTTTTAAACGTGTAAATAAAAATTTACCTTTGGATAATAGTTTCAAATAGTTGTACAATGCAAAGATTTAAATAATTGTTACATTACTTTATATTTTATTTAAAAAATATTATCTTTAATTTTGTCCCTCGAATTCATTCTCAGTTTTCTGGCATCACAAAAAACGTTAAAATTATTAAAAATTTTCATTTCGATTAATTCACCATTTTCCACAGTGCTTAGTAAAGGTTTACTAAATATGATGTCACTTGCATTTTACTCAACTTGCAGTTCAATTAACTAAAATTGTGTACTTTGTGATCGAAATGGCCATTTGGTCAGACAAATTCTCAGTTTCCTGGCATGCATTTTAAACAAAAAATATTTCATGTTTTTATACTTTTGTTGCTCGAGTTGTTGTATGGAACCTTATTCCCTGTTGACCAGTATGCTAAATTTTGTTCTTAAGCGTTGTTTTTAAATTTTTTCAGACGAAAAACGATCAAATTCTCACCTTCCAGTCCCTTTCTGATAGAATACACATGTGCTTAAGCTGTAAAATTTAGAATTTACATTTTTTTGACTGGCCACTTTTAGATAAGTTTGATGATACTTTTAACTTAAATTTAAGCTACTTTTTAAAAACCTGAATGTAAAAAGAATGTTGTGCCAAATTTTGTTAATTTTCTTCCCTCGTTTGTAGAACTACCCATATGAGGACAAACGCTTTTGTCTATATTTATATAGAAAATATTTATACCACGTGAATTAGGAAGAAAGCGGAAAGAGTTGATGGATTTTTCCTACATATTAGGAGAAGAATTATTCAAACAACCAGGAAATAATCTTTTTCAAAGTCGGCCGCGTATCCATTCGTCAGATTTCATTCCATTTACCTTTTATCTTCTCTCGATTTATGTTTATATTCCTATTACCCACGTGCTCTTGTGTTCCATGAATTATGTATGATATACATGAGTTACAGCACATTTTATATAGACACCCTGCGAATGAGTGCTTTTGCGTTAAGGAAAAACTTTTTTTAAAAAAAGAGAGTGAGAGAGAGAGACCTTTTAT
The DNA here is from genome assembly GCA_032872475.1 of Leptopilina myrica (nomen nudum). Lineage (NCBI taxonomy): Eukaryota > Metazoa > Arthropoda > Insecta > Hymenoptera > Figitidae > Leptopilina > Leptopilina myrica (nomen nudum). The sequence goes on along the minus strand of CM065459.1, from coordinate 41,723,644 downwards.
ACGCAGGCTCCTCTATATTTCTCACGAACAATTGTAAACTTCACCACTCGCGCGCGCGCGTATTTTCCTAAACGGAAACGCATCTCTTAGTCTCTAAAAGATATCGAACTTCCTGAAAATGCATTTTTCTCATGTTACACACACTATACAGTGTATATGGTTGTTTGACGCGGGGGACTTGGATTACTCTCGCATAAGAATGTGCCATTTTCCCGGCGGATATTGAAAAAGTTTCAGGGAAAATTTCCTTAACGGGAGATCGCTCATGTCTCAAGGAAATTGCTATTTTGTACTCATTGTGCATTGCAGTGCATTCAATTTTCCTTTAACTTTGATTTTTTCCTTTCTTTTTTTGTTTTCCCTCTTTATTTGATTATTCGGCAATTATTTGATAAAAAAAGATTTTATTTAGAAAAGGTTCTACTCCTCTTCTCTTCTATTCTTCTACTCTACTCAAATATTTAAATTAGCGTTTAATTAAAGCTTGTTTATTTTCACTAATAATATTCTTTCGTATTTAACAAGTTTGTCTGATTAGGAATTAAATGTAAAAAATAATTTTTACTCTCCTCTAAATTTAAGTTATTAGTAAAAATGTTTAATAATTAGAATTAGTTACTGACTTTTTACCCTTCAATTAGTAAATTTTATTAATAAATAGTAATTTTCACTAGTTTATTAGTAAAATTTACTGTAATTCAAAAGCAAAAAGACAATCATGAATTCAAAATTAGTGTTTAATTAAAAATTTTACTATTAAATAGTAATTTCCACTGATTTATTAGGAATATTTACTATAATTCAAAAGCAAAATGACAATCATCAATTCAAAATTAGTAAAAATTGTCACTAATGAAAATTTAGAGAGTAGTAAAAATTTTACAATCTTCAATTATACTTTTAATCTTTTTACTCTATTGTTAGTGACAACTTAGTGAAAGAATTACGTAGAAACTTTCACTTTTTTTATCAGTTAGAAATTTTTGTTGATAAAAGTCAGTAAAAACTTTTATTGATAAAATATAATAGAAATGTTTTGGTTAAAAGTTAAAAATCAGTAAAAATTTTTACTAATTTCTATATCAGTGGACTTTTCACTTATTTAAATTTAAAGATATCAAAATTCTCTTTACAAAATTTATCCAATGAATAAAGAAAAATGTTTTTTATTTGCAAAAAGGATAAATATATTGCTTAAAAAATAATTTTCTCGGAATAATTCTGCAACAACACTGTTCAACATTTTTTTATGCAGCTTCAGCCAAAATTTTCATAATCGCTGCAAACTAAAGATTTTTCTGCCCTCAATTTTATTAATTAATTAATTAATGTTTTTTATTAATTATTGTTACAATAATTTGAAGCATTATGACGTCACAGTTTATTAAAACAAATGCTTTCAATATTATACAGTAATTATTATTAATTATTAATACACTATGTTAAACAGTTAATAATTAATAATAAACTAAAATACTTTACAAAATATCAATTTTAATTAATACAATTTTTAATTTTAATTATTAGACAGTTGTATTTGTTTATTTAAAATAAAATAATAATATTTTTCCCCCCTTTAAATTATTCAAAATCTGACCTTATAAAAATAAATCGTAGCGTATTTATGGATTAAAATACTCGGAGGTGTTAAATCAGTGACTACTTGATTGTTAATCCCAATTGGCTTTCCTTTAAGTTACAAATTAACAGGGTGGAGAATTTAATTATTCGATGGTAGATTCTCAGAGATTAAATTTGCGACAAGTAAACTACTTCGCGTAACGAAGTAAAGTAACGAAGAAAATAAGTACGTGTATATATATATATATATATATATATATATATATATATATAAATTTCGGTCTCTATTTATGGAGAGAAAACTTTTCACTCGAAATGGACATGTTGTGAAACTTAAAACTTTTTGATCCTATTCCGTCAGTTACATGACAATTATATGTATCAATTAAATTCAAAAAACATTTTTAGAATATATATATAGAAGTTAGAATTTTAAATCAGTAAAAGTCAACTTTTTTCCACCAAAGAGATCTAAAAAGAGAAAAATAATGAGGGAAATTTTTTTTTAATTATTTTTTTCCAGACAATAACTGAGTGGAAAATTTTATTTTTTTTTAATAATAAATGATGGCAATTGGGAGAGAAATCTTAGACAAGAAATTACGGGTATACTTTCAATTTCAAAAGAGCTTCTTCGTCTTATGCAACTTTTTTAATTAGAGATTTTGTATTTTCGAAGGGTAAAAGAGAAAAAAAAATTGTTTGTGTGTCGATTTATCAGAAACTTCTCAGGTTTTAACGAAGACCAACCGGATAAGGAAGAAACAGAATTCGTTTCTCTGGTCACGGTACGCTAATGTAGTCAAGCAACTTCTTCTTTTTATTGAAAAATAATAATTAGTTGTTAAACGAAAAGACGGAAGTTATTAGCGAAATTTTATTCATATTTGAAATTTTCTTTTTTCTTCACAAACTTACGATGATAAATATTAATAATTGAAATAAATTTTGAAAAAAGGAATTCAATTAAAATTATGTAGAAAAAATACAGATTTTTTTAATTTTGTAAAAAGTGGAAAATAATTAAAGAAAGGGAAAAATTTATCTGAGAAATGGAAGAATATTTTTCAAACAGAAAAAAATATTTATGGAAATATTATTTAGGAAAAAGTACACACAGAAAAAAAGTAGTATAAATTTTGTTGCGGGTAATTTTAACCAATGCTATTTCACATAGACAGTGGCGCCCTCACCCAGGTGAAATTTTGTTGCAGTGAATTTTTACCCCAAAATCAGGTTAAAATTTATACTTTGTTTTTCTTGTGCATTAAAAAAAGAATAATGTTTATAAGGGAATATTATTTAGGAAAAAATGTTGAAAACAGTAAAACTATTTAGTAAAAAAATGTTTAAAAAAGAACTAGAAGAAGATAAGAAAAGAGTAAAAAAATTTAAAAAGAACAATAAAATGCGTGTATTTAAAATAATGAAGACCTTTTCTGTTTTCCTAAGCGCAATAATTATGTATACACTCGTAGAAAAGAATAGACGAGTGTTAAGGGGGAAAAACAAATTAATTTGAAAATACAATGTTCGCAATCTTGATTACACAACTTCTCATTGTCAGTGGCTTGTATTATGCGAACCTGACCTAACCCTAGGAACGTTAATTAATCCAACAACTTGTTAAACGGATATATTTAATTACCGTAATTTTCCTCTGTATTTCCGAAAATCTCTACCCCACAATACCAAACTAATTATCATATAATTGAGAACGATTCTCAATCTTTTTCTATTAAAAAAAAAATAATACAACTGTAACTTTTCCTATCACATTTTTATTCATTTTCTTTATTTCCATTTATTTATTTATTCAAATTATTCATTTTAATGACTAATGTTGTCCATTCATTTTGATAGGAATTTATTTGATTTTTTAATATATTTATTACTTTCAACCCTAAATAAAAAAAATAGTTGGGATTTTGATGAAAATAAGGGTTACTGCCAAGAATAATTATGAAAATCCAAATTCGGGTTGAAATTAATAATTGAAATCAATACTGGATAGAAGAATTGTAATTTCAAGTAATAATTGAAAATAATACTTGAAATTAGGGTCGATGTTAATATTGAAAATTAATCATTGAAATTAGGATTAAAATTGATAATTGAAACTATAGTATAGTTCAAACAGAAAAGGTCTTCATAATAAAAATTTCTAAGTAAAAATTAAAACTAAATTTGAAATTAATAATTAAAAAGTAACTAATTAAAATAAATAGAGAAAAACACGTTAGGATAATTAATAACCATGCTATTTTTTTTTGACCCAGAACAGGTTTTGGGATTTCAAAGAATGTTGGAAAATTGCAGAAACGTGTTTTTAATTTTTTTAATGCTTCATGGAGAAAAAAATCTCGTGATCCAGGAAACGAGTGAATAAGAATTCGTTTTAGAGTTTAGAAGAGTGTATATATGAGCGAGACTATATGCAGTTAAGTTCCAGTGATTATGAAACACACAGGAACAGCTGGTTTTACGCGTGCGGTCATGCTTAGGCTTAACAGTGACGTTTAAATACAGTTCGAGTAACAACGACTAATTTTAGTTCTTAACGTACATTATAACAGTACATTATGTCCGGTTATTGCACGTAAACGCATTTATTACGACAGAGAGGTGACATTATACAAACCACCGTCCACCGTTCGTCAATATCACTTCTAATTTCGCGCAAATCCTTTCAAAATATAAAACAGATCTTAAAACAAAGTAACTAAAGTCAATTTTATTTTTCAATTCTCATTTTTTTCTTTAAAAAAAGCAGGTGTTATTTTGTTCAATATTTTTTCTGTCAACAAAAATAGTTACTGTTTGATTCTATTTTTCCCTTAATTTTTCCCTTAATGTTCTTAATTGTTTCAATTTTGTTTGATTCAATTCTTTTTCTTAGTTTTTCACTAATTTTCTTAAATGTTTTCAATTCTTTTTAATTGATTTAATTTTCTTAATTATTGCCTTTAATTCTGTTTGATTTAATTATTTTTCTTTGAAAAATTGACTGTTTCAATCAATTTTTTTATCTCTTTCAAAAAAAAAGTTATTGTTTCATTCAGTTTCGAATCACTAGAAAAAGTTGCTTATTTAGATCAGTAAAAATATTTACTAATTTTAATTATTAGAAATATTAACTAATTTAATTTAGTCGACGACTTTCCGCTATAATTCAAATTTAGAAAAAAGTTGAAAAACAAAAATTGAAAATAAAAATTAGTTTTTTGAAGCAAATTTCACGATAATAATAATCAAGTAATCGATTAAGAAATTTAAAAATACAACTTTTTTCTCCTGTTGTCACTTTGCATCAGAAAAGTGAAATAATAATATTCAAGATGAGTTAAAACCCCAGAGGAAAATGGAATTGCAATACAATTACATTTATACAAGAACTAAATTTAAATATCTCTCGTGTATTAAAATGAATCAACCCCTGGAATATAATTTCGTGAATAAACTAAAAGTTCACTACCCTGAATAAACGGGATAAAATTCTTATGCAAATAAACATTCTCAGAGTCTGTTATATAGAGAAGAATAAAAGCAAATCCGTGTGTTTCGCACCGCTTGCAAAAAGCAGATGTTCAAGACACTATTCTCATTATCCTCATTGTGAGCAATTTTTATCTCTTTTTCTAAATTGTAAAAGGTTTGTAATTTTATATTTTTAGCCACAATTGACTTTTCTGCAATGAAAAATATTCGAATATTCATCAATTATTCTTTACAATTGAAGTTCTTTAAAGTCTTACATTTTTTATATTTGAAATAATTCTTGTAGCGCAAGAGGCAACAAATCTATTTTTGTCAATTAAAAACGAGAAAAAGGAGAAAAAACAGAAAAATGTGGAATTTTTGAGAAATCAATAACAATGGGTTATTAGGTGTTATTCACCTCGGGAATAATCGAAATTCGTGCCATGTGCCAATTATTGGCACGTGACAAAGAAGTTTGAATATTAAATTAATATATTCCTTATGAATAGAGAGATATTTATCGGAACCTTTGACGAAGACTATAAATCGCAAATTTTCTCCAAATCAACACTCAATTCTTAGTGACGTAGAAATTAACAATACTTCCATTAGTAAGAATGTAAATTAGTAAAAATAAGAATATTATATTATTATTATTCAAATTTTTCTTGAAAAAATAATTATCCCACCAAAAGCACTTTTACTTTATTCAAATAAAATATTTTGTTTATTTTTTATTTTTAATCTCACCTTTAATTATTTGTTTACCTACTTATTTATTATTAAATAGGTAAATATCTAATTTTTTTAACGTTGTTCCACAAAAAATGTTGAATTTTTTTATTAAATTTCTTGAAAACCATTTTTTGTCCCACTCTGCAATTTACATATTCCATTGGAAAAAACATCAGCTCTCCAATGAAATTATTTTTAAAACTTAATAAAAAAATACCCAAATGGGTCAAAACTGATAAATAAAAATTAATTTTCAAAAAAGGAGTCAACAATTTTTTGTTACAATTTTCTTTAAAGATTTAAAAAAAATAGATAAAAAATATTTATTTTACATTTCAAATAAACAAACAAATTAAAAGAATAAGAGCAAGAAAGAAAAGAATATGTTGCGAGAAAAATTTCAAGTGCGAATAATAAAAGAAAAAAACTTAATAAATGAGAGATTTCAGGCTAATCTTTCAGCTTTAATTCAACTAACAATCCTCCACAATATATAGATATAGATATTTTCAAGAGGGGACGCTTGTTAAAAAAAGTGCAGCAAGACATATGAAGTTTGTGAAAAAGAGGAAAGTGAAAAGAGAGAAGGAAATTAATTTATCGTTCAACGTTTAAAAAAGAGTAACGGAGAAAAATGAGATAAGAAAAGACGCGAATTTATGACACTCACGGACAAACGAGGTCAAACGCATTTATTACATGCACCTTTGCATATGCTGGCTAATTATTTGCAAATAGAAGAAAAAAGTTATTTACAATTGTTTCAAAAGAAAAATTCGCATCACTTCTTCTTCTTCTTTTTTTAAAAAGCACAATTAATTTTTTAATTGTCGGCTTTTTATTATTATTTTCTTTCTCAATTTTTAATTATATGATAATTATAGATTTTTAATGATTTTTTTTTAACCAAATTTTTTACCAATAATAATTAGTAAAAAAAATAATTAAAAACAAGATAGAACAAGTTGTTCATTTGATAATAATTTAGCTTCCTTAATATAATATATACCAACTTTTATATTTACAAACAAATGTCAGAAAATTAACAAATATACCATTCGAAAGGTTATTAAATTCTACAATTAATGATACATAACTGGAGATTTTAATAATTTATGCAAAGATTGCAGCAATCAAAAAAATTTATCAAAAAAAATGAAAAGATTATGAGCATTTAAACAAAAATTACTTAAAAAACGTGATATTTTGAAAAATCTGTAACTCTTAAGTCCCTTTATGAAAAAATTTGAAAATAATTACGGTAAGTTCATTTCATCGAGCACTAAAAGAAAAAAATAATTGAAAACAATTTGAGAAGCAAAAGCAAAATAATTTCCGATTTTGTATAGAATGCCCCATTCGTATGATGAGAAATTAAGCAATAAACGCTAAAAGAAAATAAATCTATCTTTAAGAAATATGTATCTTTCAAAAATGTAAATATACAGAAAAAAGTGTCACCAATAAAATTCAAGGTCGAAAAACAATTTTATCATTATGGAACAAAAAAATTTTTCTCCATTCCACAAGTAACGCATACCCAAGTGCCACGCCGGGATTAACTTTTTTCAATAGAAATTTTGTAGATAATTGAAAATAGCTGAAAATTCATTAATCGGAATTCAATTGGATTTTAATTATATAATTTTCGTTATGTAAATAAATTTCTATTTTTAACTTCTTTGCGGAGATAAGTCTTCATATATACGTATAGATGTATATATCAATCATATAAATAATCGTATATATACAACTAAAGTAACTCACGGTTCTAAATATTTTTTCAACTAAACAAATTATAATTTTTTTCGATTAAAAAAGGAAAAATATTTTTTTAAACAAATTAAATTATATTTAATAGAAAAATCATTTTTTAAAAGAAATTATTTTGTTTTTTAACATATATGTTAAATAACAAAATAATTTCTTTAAAAAATTGATTAATAAAGATGATAATTATTAATGATTAATATATTAACGGGCAAGTGAAGTTTTTTTTAATTAAGAAGTAGAAATATTTTATATTTCATTAATAAAACAAATAAAATATTTCAAATTCAAAGAAATAACATTTTTTTTAATATAAAGAAGTAACAGTTTTCCAATTTAAAAAACAATATTGTTTATAAATTAAGAAAATAAGATTTCTTAATGAAAAATTAAAACTCTTTTTAATCCAACAATACAAAAAAATTTGATATTTAAAAAGTAATTATTTTTTTAGTTTAAGAGTATTGTTAACTGATACTTCCCTTATATACAGTTAATTTATTTTCTTTTTGTTAAATTAATTTTCAATATGTAGCATTAACATAAATAAACCATTTTTATTATTATTTCTTTAATTTTACAATTGACTTTCTAATAATATAAAATAATAATAATAATAATAATAATAATAATAATAATACTACTGAATAGTAATATAATTAATAATAATAATAACAATATTATATTTGATACTGACTCCCAAGAAAAGCACCCAAAAGCAAACAATTTTAGGTAATGTTTACAATTTTTGGAGTAAAAATACAAAAAGGAAAACAAATATTACTAAAAATTATTGCTCCTCACTGAAAAGAAAATATTCTGAATTTTAGAATACATACTAAAATAGGTGCCTAGGATATTCCCCACTTAAATTAAGTGGGAAATATTCTTACAATAAGAATATATTCTAATAGTAAGAATATATACCACTTAATTTAAGTGGGGAATATCCTTGGCACCTATTTTAGTATGTATTCTAAAATTCAGAATATTTTTTTTTCAGTGCTCAATTCTTCATTACATCCAAAACATTCAATAAAAACTAGTTTCAAATTTACATATAATTAAAAAGAATCATTTAATGAAGGTCAAAATAAGATAAACATAACCAAGAGTAAGAATTTGCTTCTTATATAACTTTCTTAGCATTGCGTCAAGTTTAATAATTATAAAAAAATAAAAAATAACAGAACAAAGGCAGATTTGAGAGTTGAAAAAATGATCTGTTAAAAGGAGGATAAAAAATATAGACTTCGAGAGACACTTTAAAATATGATTTAGAGGGGAAGTAAGAAAAAGAAGAAGAAGAAGAAGAAAAAAAAAAAGAAATAATGGAAATAACGAGTGTTTAAGTGGGAAATCGACGCGATGAGTATTGCACTCGCAATAAACGTCGGTCAGCAGTTTCACGAAGTGAATAGAGGTCAAATTTCTGTGAGGACTGTGGAAGATGCACCTTTCTCTCCGAGAAGAGTATATACCTGTCGCCTACGAGGTCGACAGGACAATAGATTTATTCACGCTTCATCTTCACTCTTATATTCATTCGGGTGCGGCCCCTGAGGCCGATGACCTTCCTCTATAATAAATATAATCAAAAAGAGAAGAAAAATAAAATAATAAATAATATCTAATTTCCCCCATCGATCAATCTTTACAATTTTTATTTATCAACAATATTCAAAGAGAATGTCATTTTTTTTCTGTTTGATATTAATAATTTATCAAAAAATTTCTTTTTTCTTTTTTTATATCGATAATTTATCAAAAAATTTCTTTTATCTATTTTGATCAATAATTGATCAAGAAATAACATTCTCTTTGAACATTTTTGATAAACAGAAATTTGTGAAGAAAAAAAAGAGGAATTTTTTCTATAGAAAAAATGCTTGGCGAAAAATTGGCAATTGATTGTATTTTTTTTAATTTGGGAAAATAAATAATTGTAATTTTTGTGTTAACTAGAAAATATTTGTTAAACATGTTGAAAATTTATTTATGAACAATTTCTAAATATTTCTTTTATTTTTAAATAATTCGTTTTTCAAATTTTTTACAAACTAATTTCTCAAAATTTTTAAAAATAATTTACATTTTTATAAAGATGTAAGAAAAATGTTTATAAACAATTTATATATTTATTATTTTAATATTTTTTAAATATTTTTCATAAAATATTTTTTTTTCCATTTATAAAAGTTTAAAAAGAAGTTTTCATAAAATATTGATTATCTTAAAATTAATGCATAACAATATATTCATTTCATTTATAATTAATATTAATTTTGTTATTGTTAGATTGAATATTGTCCGAAAATTCATTCATAAATAATTTATTTTTTAAAAATTAATTGCCAACAAAATATAGATATATCTTTGTTTATTAATTTTATGTATTTTTTTATTTAATGTACTTTCGTACAAAAGTATACTCCTAAATCTAGAATGTCAACTAATATTAATTTTTTTCCACAATTTTGATAATTTCAGACCAACAATTTCCCTTCGTGTATATTTATTTCTAACAAAAGAAAAAAAAGAGAGAAAGAAAGAGAGGGAGATTTTTTCCTGCATCTGCATTACATAGTCAAAGGAAATGAACTCGAGACAATATTCACGGACGGAAGTGGAAAAATATCAACTTGGAATACTATTGGGTGTTTTATTTCTCGATCTGCAAGTTTTTTTTTCGTTCCCTCTTTTCTTCCACGAGAATCGCTGAGACCATAATAAATTGCGCGGCGACAGAATTGGAAGTAAAGAAAGCGAGAGAGAGAGAGAGAGAGAGAGAGAGAGAGAGAAAAGTCCTGACGTTTCTCCATTTTCTGGAACGAGCAACGAGACGAAGATTACCATGCAATGCAGGTGTCGTACATGACCGGTTCTGACATTCCTGATTCGTGGATAACGCGTCATTCAGGTCGAATTTCACGCGATTCAAACTTGCTTCTCTATTCAAGATTTATCTCACAGAAGAAACAAGGAATCTCTGCGCTAAACTTCCGGGACTTATAGTGTAGAAGAAAATTTGAAAAATCAAAAGAAAAAGAAAGAGAAAGAAAACATTAGAAGAGAGAGAAAAAACGATAAAAATAAGAAAAAAGTTTGTCACCATCGATAAATTTCATCCAAATAATAATTTTATTAATTAATCTAAATTATAATTTTCTGGTGAATTTATTGTTCGAGCAGGGTCTCTTGGACCCGGAGGAAAGTTTTTTTATCTACTTTCCAGTTAAGAAAATATTATCAGAAAATCAACTTCACATTAGGCTTGGGAACGTAAAAACACACATTTTTCACGTTTGTAAAATTTTTGTTTTCTATTGAATTTAAATACCGGGTCCATCGGAACCACCTTGTGCGCGCAGTACGAAAATCGAACTCGAACTCGTGAGGGTTATTTTCAACAGAACTATTTTTGTTGACTGTAAATTTTTTAATGGATATTTTATTAAACAGATAAATAAATTTAGTACAAAATTCCCTAAAACTAAACTATTTTTGCTAATTGTAAATGTTTCCACTGAAAAGAAATTTTGTTTCAAAATTTTAATATTTTTTCAAATTTTCAAATTTATTAAATAAATGAGTACAAAAGTTTTCTAAAAAAATTTCTGCTGTAAAAAAATTTTTCTTTGAAAATTGAAATAATATTTTTTTTTAAATTGGATGAATAAATGGTACAAAAATTGCAATTTTGTAAAAAAAAGATTCCTTCACTTCTGAAAGAAAAATTTCCCTTTAATTGCAAAAATTGACAATTAGCAAAATTTTTTAAATTCATGAAAAATTCTATAAAAAGGTTTAACTTTTTTAAGCTACCCAGCCCTGGGATAAAAAAATTTACGAACTCGATATTTGCATGCGCTGAAAGCTGACGTTTTTACTTTTCCAACGATATATTTTACGTTATGTTAGCTAAATCCATATTAATTTTACAAAGCAATTTCGAAGGAACTCATGTCAGACTTTTTTGTCCTGCCGGAAGGACGTTGAACACTATGGCTATTAATAATAAGTTTATCGGTAAAATAACTTTAATATATAGAAAATAATAATCTGATTAACCGCAACAATTAAAAAAGCAGATAATAGAGATTAAAATTTCAACAAAATATTCGTGGTGACAGTAAAATTATCTTTTCTTGCAACTTCCCACGTGTTCCAAATTAGTAAGAGAAAATTTCTCTCGAAGATGGATTGCAGACAAACTGAAATTGTCCACCTATAAAGAAATGCAAACTTTCTTTCGTTTGACTTTTTAACCGGGCCAATGTCGAACATGAAGGGAATATTGAATAAGAAATTTTACCCTCTCTCTCTCTCTCTCTCTGTCTCCGACCTCCAATTATTAATTACTATCAATTTCTTTTCTTACACCGACTTTATGAATTTTTTTTTGCATAATAAAAAAAAGTTTATCGCATGTAATTTAACTTCTAAACGTAATAAGATTATAATTTCAATAATATTCGTATTTCATAATCAATTATTTATAATTTATCGACTAATATTGAAATTAAATCCTGTATTCTTTGCATCTAAATGAAAGTAAAATAGATACTGAATATTAAAACATAAATAAATAATTATTAATAGAAATATAATAAAAAAAATAATTAAAAAAATAAGAAAAATAAAAAATATTATTAGAGAAATAAAAGAAATAGTAGAAAGATAAAAATTTAATGTAGAAATAATAAAATTATATAGATACGGTAAGAAAATAAGAGAAAAATGACAAAAGAATTTAAAAAAAAATAAATTGTATAACAGTATAAATAAATAAAAATTAAAATAAAAAACAAAAATACTGTTAAATAATCACAAATAATGTTTCTAATTTTTATTATTTGTATTGAAACTAAATTGCAAAAAGTAGATATATAAATTCTTATTTAATAAAACTTTGGAAAAATGCGATAAACGCCATTAATTTAATTATAAATAATATTACTTTCCATTTTATTTTGCATAATTTCTAATATATCGAATTGTAATTATTTTTGATGTGGGTATATTAAAAAAAAAGAAATCTACGAGCGAAAGCCAACGACTTGTATCTGAGAAATGAAAAAGAGACAAAAATATGCCTAAAGACATCGAGGGGAATTCTCCAATTACAAACACAAAGAAGGTGAAGTGTAATGGAGTAAAAAGTTACATCTTTCAAAAACTTTCTCGTGGCCCAGATGCGGAAACTGACTTGATCAATCGATTTTGGCAAGTCCAAGACCAATCAATTATTTACTTAAAAAAAGGCAAAAAAATTTTTTCACCTGCGTTTTGTATGAGGCGTATACTAATTTTTGTTATTCTTCCGACAAAAGGAATCCAAAATTTCTCCAGAGAAAATTTTTTTTTTTAAATTACTACGTATGTACAATTCTAATTGTAATTGTATTTTAATTTGAAAGGTTTCACGCTAAACATTTATTAAAGTACATTTTTGTGTACTAAAAACTATTCTAGAAAATGTGTAAAGCATTGAAGTGAGAATATATGGATATTAATGTAATAATGTTTTTCTGTTTGAAAAAATTTTGATTTTTGCCGTCATTTTATATTTTTTGGGTTTTTCTGATCATTTTTATTATTTTGATTCCAATTTTAATTGTCATTAAAATTACAATTATGATTAAAATTATGGTTACAGTTACATTTACATACAATTACAATACAATTAAAATTATAGATTTAAGGCCAATTTCACCCAAGACAATTAAAAGTTATTCAATAATTAAATCCTCAATTAACCAATAACAACAAAGTAAACTGGCTTTAATTATTGATTAACTTTTAATTGAGTTTAGTGAAATCAGCCCTTAAAATAATAGTAAAATTTGAAATTATAATTATAATCGTTATTACAATTAGAAAATTGTAAGTGCAAAAATATACAATTTTAATAAATTACAAATGTACATACAATAACTAATGTAATTGCAATTACTTTCTTGAAATCTTTTTTATTTTTTAAATAGTCCGCAGTTTTTGTTATGTAATTGTAATAAAAAAAACTTTCGGATTATTTAAAATTCAAAATATTTTTAACCCAAAAATTCGATAGGAAACTTTTTAAAATACCTAATTCCACAATATTAACAAATGAATTTTTTAATTAACAAAAAAAGTTGAGCAAATTTTGAAAACGATTCTCATGGAGAATATTTTTTTTTTTTTGAAGAAGAAAGAAAGTGTAGCTAAGTTCTAATCGAAAATTTCACCCGAGATCTCTTTTATAAGGGGAGAAGAATATAAGTCGACATTAATGATTAAAGATGGTACCACGCCGGAGGCAAGAAAGGACCACGTTGCACGTTCAGAATGAAAAACTCGTCAGAAAGGAACGGACCACTTCAAAGGCATGATTCCTTTTGCACTGCCTGAGGACACTTCCGCTTTTTGAATTCCTGAGGCTCGACATCCAACTCTACTTTACTTTTTTCTTCTACTTCTACTTCTACTTCTACTTCTTTTTCCTTCTCTTTTTCCTAAGTCTCTTTCTTGGTCACGCCTCATCCGATTCTAAAGTTATACCTCGAAGCTATTTTATTATAAATCCATGTGCAATAACAAACCAATCACTAATCAATTATTTACGACTTTGAAGAGAAAAAACAAAAAATCATTGTCGCAGAATCCTATTCATCAAAAGTAAATTAATAAATATCTGCCTCAGATCACTTTGTAAATTTGTTAAAAATCGGAATTCACCAAGACCGACATTTTAATCTAAAACGAAATAATCCTTTGTGTAAATAAAGGTATTTGGTCGTAAAATACGCATCAAAGGATCGTTAAATAGGAAAATTGGACTTTAAATATCCTGGGGGACGAGCATTAAAAACTAGAATGGTTTGTTTATGACCTGAACTTAGCTTATCCTGTTAGTCGACTATCTTTAACATTGTCACTCCGAGGCAAATATTCTTTTAAATCTACTATACATATAGTGTATAGAGAAAATAAAAATCTCTAAACAATTTTCATTTCATTCTCATTAAAAAGAAAAAAAACTCCAATCAGAGAGTGTATATTTAAAATTTTAATTCCCCCGCTGTCGTTTTTTGGAAAACCATAAATACCAATAAAATTAATATTTTTTAATCCTCACCAAGAATCCGAATAATGTGTGCATAATTAATTTCAAGTTCACTCACCTGGAACAAAAGAAAAAATTCACTTGTTAGTCAAGAAAGTAGGATTAAAATATTTTTACATATAGTTTATAAATTTTCTCTGTAATAATTTATAAATCTTTTTATAAATAGCTTGTTAACTATTTTTAGAAATAGTCGAATGAATATTTTTATAAATAGTCGAATGAATATTTTTATAAATGGTCGAATGAATATTTTTATAAATTGTCGAATGAATATTTTTATAAATTGTACATAAATAAATGTTTATAAGTAATTAACTAATTATTATTATTAATTTTATAAATAGTTTTTATTATTTTTTTTAACAGTTTACGAATATATTTCTTACACAATATTTTTTACAATAAATTATACCAGCACTTGAATAGAAAATTTTTCCCATCTTTAATAATTTATCTAAAAATATGAATCTGAAAAAAATTCTACTCTTTTCCAATCGAAACAGTAAATCTAGAAAAGACATTTCACAATAATATCATTCCACCTTCTAATTATCATTAATATCGGTTTCATCTCGTATAACAGACATGACTCGTAATTCTTGCTCCACTTTTCCTCGGGGGCTTCCTCCTTTTCATCTTTCCTTTTCCCATCTGAAATAGTGTTTTTTCTTTTTCTTTCTTTTTTTTGCTCCTCTTCATCTTTTCTCTTAAAAATTTTTCATTCATTTTCAACATCATAGACATCAATGTTTCTTGTCTAGATATATACTAAATATATAAATTCGTATTGCAATTTTCTTTTTTAGTCTTTCGACCTCGAGGACCTCGCATCGTATAAAAGAAAACGGGTGTATAACACTTGCAACTCTCCCGGCAATTCTGCCTTACTTTCGAGTTTATATATATATATATATATATACTTTCCCTGCTATTATTATGTTCATTTAAACTCTTATCTTGGACATGAAAGGATTGAAAATATACCTATATAGCAACGCCTATAAACCAAATGATTGCCAGGAAAATTTTCTCATGAATTCTCTCCCAATCAAGGAAACATTTTTCAAAACTACAAACACTCGACGAGAGAGGATCAATTTAGTTCTCTATTTCATGCGAAGAGTGAATGAAATGAAATATTCTCTCGAGAATTATATTATTTTTAAATTCATTTAATAAGCACTATTAATAAGTATATAATGTATGTAATTATAATTATCTCTAAATTGGATTGAAAATTTATTTCCAAATACCGGAAACTTTTGCTGTATATACTGCTTTTGCACTGGAAAAATTCATTTTTATTTGGAAAAACAATATTTCATTTTAAGTACTCTTGGGTAATGATGCTCTATTTTTCATTCTATTTATTTTTATTTATTTTTCCTGACCGTAAAGAATATTCTGATTCAATCCAAAAATTGTAAAATTATTCGAAAACATCAATAGTTTATTTATTTAAAATAAATATTTAATCATTATTCTTTTTCTGTAGAAATGAAGATTTTAAAAAAAAAATTCAAATTCAAACCTTTATGAAATTAAAGATGGGAAATTTTATTATATTAGATTTCAATACATTTTAAGTAAACAGAACAATTCTATAGACTAATTCTTATAAGTAAGAGGACTTTTTCCAAACCAGTGCTTGGCGAATTAAAATTAAAACAAAAGAAGTGTCTATGTGCGAGGAGAAAGGAAAAATTGTTTCTGTATTTAAATTTCTAGCTTCTGTCATGCAAAGTTTCCTTCGAACAATGAAATTGCTCGTGAAAAAGGGACACGAGAAGGGTGATGAGGAGGAATAACACGAGCAGGTGGAATAATACCTGACAAACGTGCTTTATCGGACAGCTCATAAATGCATCATGTTGAAATACATAAATGCTGAGAGAGCGAGAGAGAGCGAGAGAGAGAGATAAATGCGTCGATGCAACTTGACGAGCGGAGAAATTCCTCGTCGTTGAACGACTATGTATTAAAACACATCCTCTATATATGTCTACTTTTATGCACGATTAAAGTCTCCACCTCACATACCGTAAATTCTCAATTGTTAAACAAACACCATAAACTTAGGAGAAAATCTATTCATTAATAAGTTACTCGTAATTTATTAAATCCTACTATACAGTCAGGTCTCGCTAAGTGTCGTTTTCAGTAAGTGTCATGACTCGCACAAAGTGTCGTCGTTCGAGACCCGACAAGTGTCACTTTCTCCAATTTTTTTACCCTCTCCAATGTTAAAAATCGATTTCGCCAAATCGGTTTGCAACATAAACCAATGAAATGACCACTTTTAGTTCCTTGGATTTTTCTCCCATTTCTCCTCCTTTCTTTCTCTCTTTCTAAATTTTCTTGCTTCTGTTCTTTCATTCTCTTTTTTCTTTGTCTATTTTCTCATATGTTTTTTAGTCTAGATTTTCTCGTTTCTGTTCTTTCTTCTTTTTTCATTTTTCTCTTTTTCTAAATTTTCAGTTTTCTAATCTTTCGTTTTTCCCTTTTTGTCCTTCTTCGTTTTTCCTTTTCATTTATTCCTATTTTCCATTATTTTCTCTTTTTCTAAATTGTTTGTTCCTTCTTTTTTTCTCTTTTTTCCGTTTTCATTTTTTCTTTGCTTTCTTTCTCTATATACTTATTAATTCTCTTTTTTCTTCGATCCATTTTTTCTATTTTTCTTTTCTTTTTCTGTTTTCTCCGTAATTTCTCTACTTTACTTTTTTTCTTCTTTGTCTTTTTTCTCTTTCCAAAAATTATTTTTATTTTATTCCTCTCTTTTTAAGTTACAAAAAAAATAATAAAAGTCATTTTAAAAATTTTCTACTGCTTGTAGAACAATAATCGGAAGTCAAGAAAAGAGACTCGAAAGAAAATGAATTCGATCGAAAAATGAGATTCATTTTAATGATCGTATAAATACTATATAACATGTAATTTGAATACACATCGAATATTTACCAAGGATTTATATTGGAATTGAATCGATAAAACGGATATGAATGCGGGGGCGATTCAATAGTTGTTATCGCACCATTGCCAATGTAAGAAATCGCATCAAGGACAGCGATAAGCCAAAACCAAGAAAATATTCAATAGATTGAATAATTTTATATCTCTCCTCTATTTTAAATACAAAATTAAAGTTCCGCACTGCTCAAAACGATTTCAATGAAAATTTATGGACAAAAACACTTTTATGTAAATATTAGCATACAAAATAAAAAAAAATTTCTAATGACTAAAATTTTCAATAGAAATAATTTATAACTTTAGAAAAAGAATAACATATTTTTATTTATAGAAGAAAAATTATTATTAATAAAAAAATTAATAATAAAAATAACAATAAAAATAAAATTACAAAAATTATTCATTTATTTATTATTAATTATTATTTTAAGCTATTAATTATAATTTCTTAAATTATTAGGAAATAAAAAAATTAAAATTTCTACAAAATAAATAAATTTTTAATTATTAATTACAATTATTTTAACAGTTATGAAAATTATAATTTCTAAAATTAATAGAAAACCAAAATAAATAAAAAATTTGCACCAAATGAATGAAATATTGAATGAACGAAATAAAATATCAATGAAAATAAAAGAATAATAATGTACAAATAGATAAATTATTGCGTATATTTTTATAGGGAATTTATTGAATGATGATTGAAAGTATATTTTCCACCTGAATGAACAAAATAATGTGGGATTCATTTTATTGAGATAATTTTTTTCCTCGCCAAATCTTTCACAGATTATTGTAGAATTTAACATTCAAATTAACAAGTCTCAAACGAATCGTATAACTTATATTATGGAACTTTGAAATATTACTGACCAAAGTTTTTATTTCCTTATAGCGAATTGCAAGGTTTTATAGCTCCTTCAAGTCACGAGGAATCATGCGGATAACGCTATCTCTGCAGAAAACTAAATCGCAAAACATCATAATATAATTCTTAGAAAAAATTTTTTCTCTCTTTCTCTCTCTTTCTATCTCGAAAGAAAAATGATTTTTGAAAAACTTACATTTAAAAAAAACTTTAAAACTGCTAATTTCTCTAAATTACCAAATTATATAAATTATATTAATTAGAATTTAAATTATTCTTAATTTTTTTTCTAGAAAAAAAAATTTCTAAAAAATTCCTTTTTATCTAAAAAAAATTATAGTAAACAATTAATACAAATTTGTCTAAATTACACAAATTTTTAAATCTTTTGAAAAATTATACCGATTTTAAAATAATTCCAATTCATTTAACTTAATTATAAATTTATGTATATTTATTTCGATTTATTTTTATTTTATTTATATTTTTAATAATTTGTAATCTAATAAATTCGAGTAAAGCTCGACAGAAATTAAAGGAAACGAAAAAATTAAAATATTTTCATTTCATTTTTTGTAGTCGAAAATAATAATAATAATAATTGTGTACAATTGGAGAAAATATATTAAAGTATTAAAAATTGAATAGTTTTAAAAGGCAAACTTTCGAAAGAGAGAGCAGTGCAAAGAGCAATTATAGGAGATAATAATTGCTTTTAAATACATATAGCAGTTATTTTCAGAGGCTATGGGCAAGAATGAAGAGAGGAAAAAAAATCGACAACACGTTTTGAATGAATTCAACCAACCATAGTAATGAAAAGACATTCACCAAAGTGTTCAATTTTCCTCAAGAGAAAAGTTATACAGACCACAATATATACTGATGATATTAAAACACAAATATTTAATCATCTTGTAAATTATGAAAATTACTAATCTCTTTTCAAAAAAAGAGGAAGAAAAAGTTTTGTGAAATAAATTTTCTAAACGAAATTACAATCTATACACTATATGATTGACCTGAATTATTTAACCCCCTTTTTACGATAAGTTTGAGAACATTAGCGGAAGATTGAACTTTACTTTACTAAAGTTCAAGTTAATAGGCTTTAAACTTCAACTGAAAGACTACTTGCACTCACAAAGATTAATATATCCGACTTGGAGAACTACGTTTCTTTATTAATAAATAATCAGCGGATCTCTAATAAACCGTAATTCGTTAAAGAGCCGATAAAATGTTATTTATCCAACCCGTGTTGAATTACAGCTAATTAATAAATTATTTTTCCAATTCAAAAATACATAACCAATTTCCAAACAAATTTTTTAAATTAAAAAATAATGCTTTAAACATTTCATTAATTGCATTACTAATATAATAATCTATCTAACAGATAAGCAATAATAATAATAATAGACAATATTAATAAAAAAAAATAATATAATAGTAAAAAATAATTATCAAATAAAAAAAGATTCAAAAGAAAAAAATTCTAGTATAAATAAATAAAAACACACCTAATATAAATAAATTCATTAAAAAAATAAAAATCTAATGCCTGAGAAAATCACGAAACAATAACAAAACAAGTGGATCTTTTTCCGAAAACAATAAAAAAAAGAAGAGAACATCAAACTCAAGAACTAAAGTCCACTTCCTGAGCTGAATTGAAACGAGAGTTTCGCGTGTGAAAAGACAAGAAAGATAAAAATTAAAACTGGACCACGCATTGGTATAATATGGAAATAGAAATACGATATATTAACTCTTCTCTAGTAAATTGCACGAGGCAAAATAATAATCCTAAAGCTTATAATATTGCGCCAATTTTGCGAAAATGAAGTTTTTAGCACCGGAAGTGCCGTAAATACATGGGAGACGCGGAGATGTCGAGGGATATACGAGACTTCTTTTTAGACTGCAAAATTATGCTTGATCTTGAAGAAAAGCAAAAAAAAAAAATAATAATAAATAAAAGAGGAAGGAAACTTGGCAATCATCCTAAAATAATAAAACTAAAACCTTTAAAAATTTTACGCGCTTCGAAAAAGAAAATAAAAATATCGAAAATTACCTTTCAAACTAATTTCTAACTACGAAACTCCTCGTAAATTTCCCGTTTCACGCAATTTTTTTTAATTTTCTTATCACAAATATGTGCTTCTGTTTAAATAATAAATTTTCATAAATAGAACGCAACTGCAATTTAGACCGTTACCATAATAACATTTATTAAATAAAGTTCAAAAAAAGAATACTCGAAATTAGAGCGCAAAAACAATTTTGCAACTAGACAAATGCAGATCATTATTAATTATTACAGTTTTTACTATTTCTCCCTCTCTCTAAAAAATCTATTTTTTATTTTTATTTACTTTCTGAATTTTCCCGAAATTATTCAAGAATAAAAATAAGAAAAAAATTGTTATTTTTACTAATATTTGTAATTGACAATAATATATTTTTTTAAATAATGTAGAAATATTTTAATTATGATAATATTTATTTTTTTAATTTCATATTTTCATTTTATTTTAACTTTTATGCACTAATGTGCTTAATTCATTTTCTTTAATTTATTTATCTAATAAAAGAAATAAAATAGATGTAGGTAAACTGTAAAATACATAGAATAAATTAAATAGAATCAAATAATCAAATAAGTAGAATAAATTAAATTCAAATTAATACAATAAAATATATGCAGTAACATAAAAGTAAAATCTGTAGATTAAATTCAATAAAATAAAATAATTGGAGTAAAATTAATAGAATAAATTAGATTGAATGAAATAAAATAAATAAAGTATAATAAATTTAGTAGAATAAGTAGAATAAAAATAATAAGAATTCGAAAAATGACTATTTATTAATACTAGAGAAGTGATAAAAATGAGAGAAACGTTATTGAATCAAGCTCTTAATTATTATCTCTAATTAACGGCAATTAGTTGATAACGGTTTTCACGCGAATAGAAGAAAATTAAGTGCTGTCAGAAATTTAAAAAGAAGCTCAAGGAAGCACTATTGGATAATTAAGTGATGATCAGTGAAAATCAAGACGCAATCTTCAATGATCTAGTAAGTTATTCGAGAAAGAAAGAGAGAGAGAAGAGTCTCGAAGGGGTCATCATCCAGGAAGAATAGCTTTCGATTACACCACCTGAATTACAAAATGTTTTATTAATCAAGATGAAAGATTGATCTGAGCACGTTTCAATTCAAGATTTCTATTTCCTATATCTACATTTTATTTATAGTTTATACGAATTAAAAAATATAAACGCACAAACAATTATTGCGAAAATTAAATGACCATATTTGAAAAAAATTTCGATAACAAAATTTACAAAATTTATTGCAAAATATTTCTTTTTTAAAATCGAAAAATAAGATAAATTTATTTTTCGACTTTCATCAATTTATCAAAAATACGAAAAGAAAAAGCAACAAATATTCAAATCAGTTAGTCGATTCACCAATGATGTGAAAAGAGGAAAAAGCCTCAAACATTCGAGATTGATAATAATCATTGGAGAAAGAGGGTAAATCGGGTAAATTAACGTCTATAATGTGTTATATTAAAAAGCAATTTAAAAAAAACATCGGAACGGTTAAACACAATTGAAGAACATGGCCAAGCGAATATGGCATTGGACACGGTAGTCAATAAAAACTATCCCCTTGTTAAGTCTACTTTACTGCTTTTATATCCATGTGTACGAGAAAGAACTAGTTTTTAACTGTATTGAGAACCTGGAGAGAAATATTGCGAGTACAAATAAAATGAAGAACCAAAGGGAGAGTAATAGTGACGAGGAGATATTCGAGAGAAAAAAGAAATGGATGTTTAAGAAGTCAATGAACCAAACCAATCCTCACTCTGATTTGAGTGGCTTCAAAAAAGAAGTAAAAGAAAAAATTGAGAAAACAAAAGGAGAAAATAGGAAAATAAAAGAGAAAATAAAAGAAAACGCGAAAACAGAAAAAAGAAAAATAAGAGAGAAAGAGAAAAAGGAAACAAGAAAAATAAAAGAGAAAATAAAAAAACGAGAAAAACAGAAAAGATTTTTAAACAACGAGAGAGTAAAAGAAAAGAGAAAGGAAAAAAGAAAAAACAAAAAACAAAAAAAGTACCAAAAAGAGAAGCGAAGAAAGAAATATTAGAAATGAGACAATCTCGTCAGACTACGGGATTTGATAAACAAAACCATTACTCCATCTGTACCAAAAAAGATCAAAGTCTTAAAATTCATAAATCTTTTTTCCTATCCTATAAAATAATTTCAATAAATATTAAAATAAATTGACGATGAGAATTTTCACAAGAGAAATTTTCTACCGGTTTTGCATATTGATTGCTGTGCGATATTCAAATTTACATAAATTGCAAAAGAGGAACCATTTTCACTGTGGCAAGCAACTTTCCTTGCGATTAATGCCCGTTTTTATATACATATCATTAAAATTGTCAACGAACCCATATCAAATGTGAATAACAATAAAATTCCAATATTCGACAAGTATTCTAAAAATATACAACAGAAAATCTAAACTAAATGAAAAATATCTAAAAGTTCATACAATAACGCTTCTTATATTCAATTATTATCTAAACTATGACATTACACAACTTCAAATCAACTTTTAATTAACATTGCTCTAAGAGAATTCAATATTATTTAAATAAAAATTAATTAATTTCGTAAATAATTGAATATTCCTTAAAATTAAATTCTTATAAAGAACTTTAACGAAATTTTTTTAAATAATTGATTATTTCGAACATTTAAATGAAATTAATTAAATAATTTAATCCTTGTGAAAACTTTTTTAAATAAAAATAATAGATAAAACTAATACAAAAATTAAATTTGTAAAAATAAAAATTCAATTGTATCGAAGAAAAAAAACATTAAACTGTTAATATTTTTTTATATAATAAAACAATCGAATTTGTCTAAAGAATTTTATAAAAATTTTGTAACTTATGAAAATAATTAAATTCTTGATAAAAAATTTATTAAATTTTTAACAAAAATTGAATTTTTCGAGAAATTTTATTACAAATTTTCTAAATAATTGAATTCTTTCGATAATTATTATTAATTATAAAAATAATTGGAATCTTGATTAGAATTTTTTAAAATTTTGAAAATAATTGAAATATTGATAAGAATTCTATTTAAATTTTGTTTAATAAATTGAATTCTTTTGGGAATTTTTTTATTAAAATAGCAGATATTGAAAATAATTGAATCATTTGAAAGAATTTTTCTAATTTTTCTTCAATTGTAAAATCGTAAAACAGTAGTAAATAGTAAGTTTTAATAAATAAGTACTAAGCCCGCATTTTAGATTTTCTATTGTACTTTTTTTCTTTCTTCTATTACTTCGATATCTACATTTTTTCCGGAGCAATTTTTTTTATCAATAAAATTTTTGTAGTCGTTTAAAATTGTTAAATATTAGTTTATGACAATAAATATTATATAATTAAAGACAAGACAACTTTAAAAAAACATCAATAACCAAAAAGTAGTTTGTCGACAAGAAACTCGAAGTTTATTATTTATCGCCCATAAAAAAGAAGAAGAAATTTTCAAAGTTAAAAAATAACTCTCTTGAGTATGTGAACACCCATCTCAAACAACAAAAGTCAAACTCTTCAAACAGCTAATAAAAATAAACCACAATCGTTCTCACAGGACACTATAGATTTCAACATCATGTTATAACAGACTCTCTCATACAAGTCGGAGAAGAAAAAAAAAGAATATTCTCTCTACTCTCGTACATAGATTTGAATTTACATCTGTCGCAAAACTCTTCCGCGTATTCGCATCTTCGTCAAGAACCGTTATTCTTTTCTCAGAATACCCATCAGCGATTTCTTTCATTCGTTAGTGAAAGTAACATTTGCTTTTTCTCCTGATTCTCTCAATGCTTGTGTGTGCTTCCGATTTTGTGGGCCTAAAGGTATTCACAATTTTAATGACCACACTAAACAGGTGTTATATATCCTCATGAAGACATTAAAAGAATATTTCTTTCATCTCTCCTTTCGAAAAAAGAAAAAACAAGAAGTCTCTTATATAAAATCTTTCCTTCAATCATTAATACTGACATTACAGAGAGAGGAATACTCTCGCAAACAAGTAATTCAACGAAGTGAACACTTGCGCTAATTTTATTTAACATCAACATGCGGTTTGTTTAATAAATCACCATTGCCGTGTCATGTGAAAACAAATCGTGAGTCGATATAATCGCATTGCTGACAAGTTTTCATAATAATCTTCCTTTATATTTTTCTAATTGCTTTAACAATTAGTTAATGATTTTTCTCACTTCCTATTAGCACCTATTCCTAGGTCCTTTATTTCTATTCTGTTTTTATTTCCTTCGTTATCGAAATTAGCAAAAGAAAAAAAAAAGTTGACGATTCAAAATGGAAAAGGAAACTAACCTGACTCTGTCCGACGCGATACGATGCGAGGTCCACGTCCACAGATAGAAGCATATCCTCGACAGCTCGACGTTCATCGGCAACCGGACTTCCTGGCCGAATGTTCCCGTCACTCGATAGTAATCCAAATCTCCGTCTAAATTCTCCAAGGGGCATGTGTTTTGGAAAGCCAACTTTGTGTAAACGTACGGCTTCAACAATTTGACCTCCTCGAATCTAAAATAATAAAAATATTATCTGTACAATGTTTTGGAAATTTCATTTTAAAAAAGTAAACCATTATTTCAAAAATATTTCTTATTCAATATGTTACTTGAATCTACCATTTAAATATGTTTTTCTTTTTTATTAACTTTTCTATTTAGATTTACTATTTAAATCTGATATTTAAATCTAGTTGTTTCTTTTTTTTAATTAAATTTTCTATTCACATTTACTACTTATATCTACTATTTAAATTTTAGTTTTATTGTTGAAATCAACTAGGGTGATTTGCGGTAAATGTAAACGGAATATCTATTTTTCACCAAAAACCTTTTTTTTTGTTAAAAGGTAAAACTGACGGATTTCTGTTGCATGAACTTGTTACTTTACTTCCCTAGAAAAATTTTATGAGATACAAAAAAGTATTGATGCACCCCGAGATTTTGAAATTTTCTTAAAATTCGGGGTAAATGTAAACACCACTGTAGTTAAGCGAGGTTTAAGAAACAAGTTATTTCAAGTATACTACTGTTTTAAGGGATGGAAAAACTAAAAAAAAAATTCTTCGTAGATGTGTAGTAAATCAACCAATTGACTGATAATGTATCATATAAAATAAACAATAAAACATTATAAAATTAGTAATTTAAAACTTGAATAACTTGAACAAATTTTAATGGATTTTGATTCAACTTGGTAAAAAAAGGTTTTTAAGGTTGCTGAATAAGAATCTAAAATCGAATTTTTAAATTTCAAAATGGCAGATCCAATAATTTATTCAATTTTTTTTTTTAATGTAGTTGAAGTTCTGTTTACATTTACCCCGAGTTTTCGAATTCTCGGGGTAAATGTAAACACCTAATTATTTATTAACTAAATTGACGAAAATCAAAAATCAAAGTCAATTTTTGTTAATGCATTAATAAGGAAGAATGAAAAATTTTAATTTCTTTTTATGCAACTGCGAGACAAAATACTGAAACAGTAAAATTTTTATTTTCAATCTTTTTTGCATTAAAATATAACTTACACTATGGCGTTGCCAATGGTCAAAATAAAATATTGAAAGTACTCAAAACATCTTGCAGGTGAGCTGAGGTAAACATATTGACGTCGTACTTATTTTTAAATTTGTAAATTTAGCTGAAACATCTACTGTTTACATTTACCCCAAATGACCCTATTTAATTTTAATTTACATTTATTTAATATAATGTTTATAATATTTATTTAATATGTAAGTTTTTAAAATTATGGTACATAATATTTTTTGTTCACTTTTTTGAAATCTATAATTTAAAATAAAAATTCAGCAAAAACCTGTGAGCGCAGAAGAGGCACATTGATGATATTGTCTTCACTTTGGTTAGATTTTACAGAAAGAATACTTTTATTGTCAGTGCAGCCCGCATTATGCTGGGGTAAAAGGCAATGAATGAATTTCATTTTTGTTCTTCGTAACGTTTCCACGAGACCATCCTGAAATAGAAATTTGAGACAAATTAGACAGAGTATAAATGGTAATTTTTTTTAAAGAATTTTTTTATAAATTCAATAAGCAGAGTTAATAAATTCCCAAATATCTTTCCAACAATTTTAAGAAAATCAGATTTAGTAATTTTATGCACTTCATAATAAAATTTTTAAATTACGGTGGGTCAGTCCATTATATTTCACCTAAAGCCGTTGCGGCCTATTTTTAAAAAAATCTCATAATTTGTAAAAATGATGTTTAATAACCGTAGATTTTATTTTTGAGAATTATTTTATAAAATTTTTTGATTTAAACATAGAATTTGAATTTTTAAGTTGAGTTGCACAGAAAAAAGGTTAGATTGACAGTTATGAAAATTTAATAAAGAAGCATGGAAATAATTTAGATCATACAAATTTCTTGATTGATATTTGTTAAAAATGAGCTAATTTACTTGTATAAATAGATTATTATGTAAACAAACCCAAATTAGTAGATAAAAATTGATTTCAAAACTTAACTATAAAATGTCAAAAGTCACTACATTTTATTTACACTTTTCTAAAAAGTATATAAATATTTAAAAATTTATTACTATTTAATGTAAAGTATTTTTAATGTACTTTTATAATATGTGCTAACTTTTTAATTTTATAATATAGAAATATAAAAAATTTTACCTTTAATATTGAGTGTTTCATGATTTTCAGTGATTTTAATCACTTATTTCTTCTCAGGCGGTTAATCAAAAAATCCAATTTTTGTCTTAATATTTAAGTTTGGCCTTCTTTTTCATTCTATTAAATTTTGGTGATGGAGAACGAACTATTTTTCAGTTTAAATTTAGTTTAAAAAATCTGCTGAAAAACGCATTTTTTTGGTTAAAATGCAAGTATTTTTATAACACTGAAGTTGGCTATCTTAATAGTCTTGCAAAAATCTACTTGTATTTAACCAAAAAAATGCGTTTTTTCAGCAGATTTTTTAAACTAAATTTAAACTTAAAAGTAGTTCGTTCTCCATCACCAAAATTTAATAGAATGAAAAAGAAGGCCAAACTTAAATATTAAGACAAAAATTGGATTTTTTGATTAACCGCCTGAGAAGAAATAAGTGATTAAAATCACTGAAAATCATGAAACACTCAATATTAAAGGTAAAATTTTTTATATTTCTATATTATAAAATTAAAAAGTTAGCACATATTATAAAAGTACATTAAAAATACTTTACATTAAATAGTAATAAATTTTTAAATATTTATATACTTTTTAGAAAAGTGTAAATAAAATGTAGTGACTTTTGACATTTTATAGTTAAGTTTTGAAATCAATTTTTATCTACTAATTTGGGTTTGTTTACATAATAATCTATTTATACAAGTAAATTAGCTCATTTTTAACAAATATCAATCAAGAAATTTGTATGATCTAAATTATTTCTATGCTTCTTTATTAAATTTTCATAACTGTCAATCTAACCTTTTTTCTGTGCAACTCAACTTAAAAATTCAAATTCTATGTTTAAATCAAAAAATTTTATAAAATAATTCTCAAAAATAAAATCTACGGTTATTAAACATCATTTTTACAAATTATGAGATTTTTTTAAAAATAGGCCGCAACGGCTTTAGGTGAAATATAATGGACTGACCCCGGTACATAATATTTTTTACGAAATATTTAAACTTTTGTCTCTTTAATTTTTATTTCTTTACTATTTTCTAATTCGATTTTACAAAACACAAATTTAATACTGTCCATTTAAACTTTCTGAACAAATAAATAATCTTTGAAATTCAAGTAATCAAAATTATACAATAAAAAAATATAATAAAAAAATAAAAATTATAATAATGTAAAATAAAATAACAAATAGATAAAATCGTCTTAGAAAATATTTAGCAAGTTTTTAATATTTTATTTTTGAATCTTTTTTCAGGATGTTTTTTTTTAGAATTTTTATCTTTTAACAACTTCTCAAAGTCGTAGAATTTTTTTCAAAAGAAAAATTTGTCATCAGTTCGTTATTTTTAGAAATAAACGTCTGCGTAATGAAAGATCAAGTCAAATTACAGAGAAACAAATAAAAAGTAGAACAAGCGTAAGGAAAAGAAGAAAATTAACAAAAATCTTCAAACACGTTTCACTGTCCATTTTGCTTTTAAGCACACTTCTATTTCCACTGTCAGAATCGAACAAAGTCTTTGTTGATAGCATAACCTTTGAACTATGTCAATAATCATTTTACAAAAACATATTAAATTTTATCTATTTTAATATTCGATAAGTTTTCAATTTGAAAATCAGTAATAAGATAAAAAGAAATAAGAAGCGAGGAAAAAGACAAAAGTACGCAAAAAAAGAAAAAGACAAAAATACTAAAAGAAGAAATGAATAAAGTCAATAATAGAATAAAATTTAAAAAAATGTTTTCGAAAGATACGACAATGAGACAAATTACAATTTCAAGATTTTTGAACAATATTGACAGTCATCTTTACTTACCACGGTGAATTTCACTTGTAAACAGACATTTTTTCTCTTTACTGCAGTGAATGTTCGGCGGATGCTGGATGCTCTTCGCAAAGATTGGGAGCCTTCCAAACCGTGGACAGAACCACTCAAAGCACCGGAAACTCCGGCTCCTCTTGCACAAACAAACAGTCTACTGACGTCTTCCCTAAAAGAAGAAGTAAAAGAATAACAAGTGTTTTCAAGTGTCTTTGGTAAACTGCAAGAATTAGTACACATGAAAGCATAAACATTTACCTAGTGCTCTCCTGAAGAATCGTAATGGCGCTCCTTGCCACTGGATTTTCACGCGTCGCTTTTATCCAACCTGTCGCCGTATACAAAACTGGATTTGTACCCTGCAAATGTTGCAGGACAAATTGATTATTGCCTGGTGCTTTCCTCAGTAGCATCTGATGATCTGAAAATAACATTTTTTGTTAGCAAATTGATTGTTAAATTGTTATTGAATAATTATTGAAAATACACGATTGCTAAATCATAATTGCCGCTAATCGGTCATTTTCGTTCTAATTTGTAATTAATTTGTTTCTAATTTCAATTCCAAATAATTTCTCTTCTGATTTGATTCTTATTCCAAATTAATTCCCTTCTGATTTGATTCTAATTCCGAATTAATTCCCTTCTGATTTGATTCTAATTCCAAATTAGTTTCTTTCTGATTTCATTCTTATTTCCGAATTAATTTCTATCTTATTTAATTTTAACTGTTTAATTAAATTCTTTCAATTTTTATCTCCTCTATAATTCTCTCAGAGAATTGTGAATTCCCTTAAAGAACTGAATTTACAAAAAAGGAATTAATTACCTCGATCGCCGTAATGGGAGAATAATCTATCCATAAAGGATTCATCGCTTCCTCCTGGACAGACGGTTTCCTCATCCAAAAGCCAAAGAACTCCTTTCCTTTCCATTTGTCTAATGCTGCTTAAATCACTTTGACTTGTTCTCAACATTGTTGCACTTTGAGAACTTCCTCGATCCAACAATGAAACAAGGGCTTGTGGAGAGGCCAGTCCATCGTCATCGCAGTCATCTTCATAATCAACGTCAATTCCTTCCTGGACGTACCTGGAGTCATGGAAAAAATCAAAATTACAGTAAAAACAAACTGCAGTCAACTAATTATATTATTAAATTTATATAATTTATATATGTTTTCACACAATTTTAATTAAATCATAAAATTCAGATTTTTCACGGATTTTAATCCCTATAAATCGGAATTCATAACTTAATTAATATTTTTTAAATTTTCTTAGTGCAATAATACAATTGAGCAATTCCATGGTAAGTGATCACAGAAATTTCCATCTAGTATGGGATTTAGATGAAACTGAGCTTTATTGTTCTCCTGAATACTAC
The DNA here is from genome assembly GCA_032872475.1 of Leptopilina myrica (nomen nudum). Lineage (NCBI taxonomy): Eukaryota > Metazoa > Arthropoda > Insecta > Hymenoptera > Figitidae > Leptopilina > Leptopilina myrica (nomen nudum). Next base: position 41,693,074 of record CM065459.1, on the reverse strand, counting down.
TAAAAAAGTAGTGAAACTTTTTTGGAAAAATATTCACAAACATAGGAGATATACAACTTTGAAATTTTAGCTTTTGTTATGAAATCCCAGAACTTTTTTTTGATAAAAGATATTGAGGTCAATTTTGTTTTAAATTGTCAATAAAAAGATACACTTTCAGCTAAAAAAATTTCAGATGAAAATGTTTTCAATACCTTGTTGATATTAATAATAATAATAATAATAATAATAATAATAATAATAATAATAAAATAAAAATTGATCAAACTTTAACTAAAATACAAACTTATTAAAAAAAACTTACTAAAAAACTCTTGACAAAATTTTCTAATTAAAAATTTACCTGTCTTTAGGTGCTACCAGAGTTGTATGATGAAAGAGAAGTTGCAATCGTTCCTGTAGATAATTGTGACATAAATCCTCGAACGTTGCTCCTGTTTGTCGCCCACAGGAAGCTGGATTCTGGAATCCAGGAGCGTCGCAGAGAAGAAGTGAAGATACCGTGTGCACTGGAGACGATATAGACCTGAAAAATTAATATAAATAAGTAAACAGTATAAAACGAATACATTTTTGTGCTCATTTCATGAACACTTTGCTTTCTTATAAAGATTATAATAATAATAGAAAATATGTAAATAAATTTTTTAAAATACGATAAGAGTGATTAAATTTTGCATAAATTAATATATTTTCAAATACCCTACAAAATAGTTATATTAGTTTAATAGTTAAAGAAAAGTTGAGAAACTGTCATTTTGCACAATCTTTAGTTTTTAAAAAATCAATAATTCCGATATTTATGATCGAATTAGGTTTAAAAATAGGCCAAATTGAAGCGTTTAATATCTCCGGTTAATATGGACGAAAAATTTTCAATTAAGGCTCAAAAGATGCGTCTAAAAAACTCTACAAAATTATGAAAAAACATATATAGGTGTCCTAACCTTTTTAGAAAGTTATGGGCAAAAAACGTTTGTGTTGCAAAATTGAATTGAATTTTTTGAGAGATTTAATGAAAATTCTATTGCAAATATTTCAATTCTCATAAAGAATGCAATCAAAATTATTCAATATAATTGAATCTTTGAAAAGAATTTTACTAATTATTTTTTAAGCAATTGAATTCTTGTGAAAAATTTAATTATTATAAAAATAATTGAATTCCTACAATTAATTTCCTTTAAGGAATTTTATTTAAATATTTTAAATAATTCAATTACTCTTCAAATTTTATTATTTATGAAAAAATGGAGTTCTTGCGTAGAATTTTATTTAAAGTTTCGAAAATAATTGGATTTTACTAAAGAATCTTGTTATTAAACATTTTTAAATTAAAAGAATAATATTAAATACTTTCCAGGAATTAAATTACAGATGTATTAAAAATAATTAAATTCCTGCGAAGAATATTATTAAAGTTTTTGTAAACAATAAATAATAATTAATTACTAAATTAGTAAATTTAAAAAAATTTGGAATCTGAAATTATTCCAAAATTGACATTATATTTGAAATCAAATGTTGTTTTAATTTACAAAATAAATGAATGAATGAGTAATATATACATGAAATACCACGCTTCGCGAATAACTAGTAAAAAATAGTAAGTTAATATTCCTCAAGTATACACAACCACATGATCGAGCATCATCGATCAAATTACGTCTTCTGCAAAACTTACTTGTTGATCAAAGCAGCAACGCAATGAAATACTTCAGAATAGAGACCAATGAGAAATCCTTCAAGTGCATCAAGTCCTGTCACGTCTTTACTTTGATCAGTTGGACTGGGCGTTCTCAAAGTGGGTCTAGGAGTGTTTGGAGTACCACCTCCGCCATTACATGAAAATACAACACGGCTAAGTTCTTCAACTGACGTTCCCAGTAAGGTGGCTGCTTTCTCTGTGCATTCAACCCTCGCGAATTGCCATCGACTTTGTGAACTCGTGCCAGCTTTCACAGCGCCCGCACAACTTAAATGATAAATACCCGCCAATGTCAACCAAATTGCCTTCTCATCAGTTTCCGAAATACCCAAAATTTTCAGTGCCGCAACAATTCGATTGAATTCCACCATTGCACGTTGTTTGTCCTCGTGTTTTTGTAGAGGCGTTATAAATGGATTATTTTCAGCCACCAAATTCGTGAGGTGAAGCTCCTTTCTCAATGCGCCTTCCGCGCCGGCGAGAAGTCTGTAAATTGCGTGAAAAGTTGGATCTCCATTGCCTCTTCTTCCTATTCTCGATTTTTCTAACAGCAACACCTACGACGAAAACATTTTATTATTTTTCTATTAAAATTCTCTTCTATTTCTATATAATCTTATTAGTTATTATGTAAACAATTTTTAAGGATTTTTTTAATTACAGGCCTCGAATCGACTTCAAGACGCCAAAAAAATACGTTTTAGTCAATTCAAGTACAAAACAAGTCGTTCATTTTATTGTTACTTCCAGAAAAGAAACGCTAATTTTTGAAAAATTTTACCCCCCTCCCCATGTTTTGTTACATGTTACATGTTTATCGTAAAAAATAGCTTGACTCTCTCTTTCCCCAAAAAGCGTTAAATAATATATGGACGATCTCTTAAATAAAAGTAGAACATCAATTAAAAAAAAAAGAAAAGAAAATTTTAATTTACAAATATTTGACAATTTTTTAATTCGGGAATTCAATTAAATTAACAAACAACATTTTAATTGAAATTTTTCGAAAACATAATTATTTCTAAATTTAATTATTCAAAATTTCAATAGTTTTGTACAATAAATATTTAAATACTTTTAGTGATGTATTCATCTACATGAATTAAAATTTTTTAAAACATCAATTTTCAAATTTATATCAAATTTCTCTTTTAACCTTTAATTATTATCTTCTCAAAATTGCAACTAAAATTATTCGAAAGTTTAATAATTTTTTTAAATAAATATTATTGAATTCAACATCAATGGAAATTTTCAAAAAAAATTCTAAGTTGATACCTTCTGAAATTTAATTATTTCTAAATTTATTACTGTAACTTCTCAAAAATTCAATTATTATTTTCAAAGATTTCTAACTAAAATTATATTCTGAATCAATTGATTAATTCTTTGAGAATTAAATTACAAATTTTTGATTATTCAAAATTTAAATAATTTCTAGGTCCCTGAAGTTGGCGTCGGCGCTGAGCATCGAAAAATATTTTGTTCACAAAACCGAAAAAATAACTCAATTTTTCGCTTTATGATTAAAAAAAATACTTTCAAAAAGTCTTTTTCTCCTTCGGTGAATAAAAGAAGTGAAATTGTAAAAATGTTATCACTAAAAATAAGAAAAAATAGTTTTCAGTGCTGAGCGTCAACGCAAAAACTTTAGGAACGTATTTTTAATTAGAATTATTTAAAATACAAACATTCAAAAATTACACTTTCAAACCTTCCGATATTTAATTATTTCGAAAATTTCTACTATAACTCTAACAATATTCAATTTTTTTCCAGAATTTTTGACTAAAATTCTTAAAATTTTTACTTACTCTCACAATATTCAATTATTTTCTAGAATTTTTAAGACAAATTCTTTTCTAAATCCATTATTTTTAATAATTATCAGAAAGTTCTTTGAGAATTTAATTATTCTAGAAATAAAAGAAAAGTTTACTTAAAATAAAATTTAAAGTTCAATTATTATAAATTTTTCAAAAATTTTTACTAGAACTCTATTGTTGAAAAATGAAATACAAAAATCTTACCTGAAGGGAGGCTGAAGCTATTTGTCCTGATTGATCAAAGTCTAGACTGAAGAGTTGAGTGAAACGAGTAGCATTTGAATTCATGTGCGTTCGACTGTTACCAAACGCCTCAAGAACAGTAAACAGAGCATTTAGTTTCTCGAATGTCAAAATCTGGAAAATAAACAATTGTCAATTAGTAATTAGGAAAAAAAAATCCAAAAAATATCTTGTCATGTAAATTGGTTTTCTGACAAATGGAATTTTAATTTGAACCATATAGAATTTATTAGAGACAAATAAATAATTTAGTAGGCTCTCAGTCAAACATATATTTTTTCTGGGTGTATATTTGTTACAGAGCCTATGAAATTATTTAATCCTTATAAAAAATTAATTTTTCAGTACAAATAAAATTTTTGTTTGAACTAAAATAGAATTTATTTGAGACATATAAATAATTTAGTAGGTTCTGAGTTAAATGCATCTTTTTCTGGGGGCAAAAAAATGAAGAACCTGAAAAGAAAACAATTACTTTCTAATTTTTCGTTTTTAAAAACATTACGAACTTAAAGTCTCATCAAGTTTTGAATTTTACCAACGGAAAAAAATGTCCCGCAATTTACAAAAAAAACAATCTTACACAACTGAATTAAATCTGGGTCAAGTACCTTATTAACTGTTCCAGCAGCAAGTAGTAGGTAGTGCAAAGCGTGTTTGAAGTTTGTAGTTTTCCCAGATCCACTTCGTCCAAGGAAAACAAGCGAATGATCTCGTCTTGTAGCCAGCATGCCTCTATAAGCCGATTGTGTCATGGCGTAAATGTGAGGCGGCATGTCTTCGCTCTTGCATCCTTTGAACATTTGAACCACCTGAAAAGTAATCAATATAAAAATTAAAAATCTTTCTTTCTCTTCATTTCCAATTTATATTTTATTTTATTTTTCATACACTCGACTTTCGATAATTCGAACTAAAAACTGTACAGTTGTTTTCGATTCCGTATTATCGACTTTAATTTATTAAGGATACAAATGGCAAACACCTGCACATTGAATTAACGAAAGCCGACTGTATTTGGAAATATTTGAAAATATAGTAAACGTAGAAAAAATAGTTCCAAACAATAAACCATTTAGTTGATCAACCTTTCGTTTGAAATAAATCTTTGTCGATTATTATCATTTCAATGGAGCAAAGAAAAAAGAAAAGAAAAAAAAACGGGGAGCAAAAAAAGAAGTCCCGTATACACCTCACCTTTTCCGAGTAAATTGCCAGTGGAGCAACAGGATTGATGACGACCATATTGTCTCCAGCGTAAGTGTGAATAAGGTTACTGGCATATCTCTGTCGCAAAGTGTGAAGGACTGAAGACTCATTTAAAAAGCGTAGTTGTGATAATTCCTCCGCCTTGTCAAACTGAGGTGGGTTCGCCTGAAAGATTTATTGTTATCAATTTATATTGCAATTATCTATACTTTTTCTATATTTGTCAATTCAATATTTAAACTAAGATTAAAGACGAAATGAAACATTCAGTTTTGTATTGAATAACTGTACATTCATTATGTTATTAACTGTATTAAATCATTCATTCTGCTGTTAATTCATATTAATTAATTATACTAATTAATTATTCTGTTAATTAGCAAATTTTGTAAATTAAAATATTTTATATTTCCCAAATATTAATCATCAATTTTTGAATGATTACGGTATCAAAATTTAAAGAAGTTTCTTTATTAAGTACATGGTATTAAATCGTTCACTCCAAGTACAATTTACTTATGTTTAAAAGACAATTTAGAAGTTACCTATTATTTTAAAGTTAATATTTTGTTGAGAAATGAATTTTTTTGAAAGTTGATGCATTCAAATGTATATGTTTAATATTAATGTAATTTTTTAAATAAAATTATTATATTATTTAGTACATTAGTTGACGTTCCAAAGCGACAGTCAGAGTTACGTACTTTCTGCATGAACGAGAAAGATACGCACTTTCCGAAACAATTCGCTAACTTCTTGTTTATATTATTATTCAAAAATTTTAATAACATTTTTCACAAGAATTTCATTATTCTCATAAATATTATTTTTTAGAGCAATTCAATTATTTTCAATAGAATTTTACAATTATTTAAAAAAAATCAAAATTAGTTATTATTAATTAATTATTAACTATAATAATTAAGTGTTGAAGTTAACGATCACTCCAAATCAAGATGTTTGTTTTAAATTGAATTTGCTTATTAAAATAAAAATTAATTTTTTTGAGGCAAAGAAATATTTCTTATGGTCACCAAAAAAAGTAATGCAGGCTAGAAGTTTCAAGTAATCATCTCTACATCAATTTATCTCAATAATTTTCAGAAAGTTCTATTAAAATTTAATTATTTAAATACAAAAACTCAATCCATTATAATTACAAAAGTCCAAGTTTTCGTTGCTTAAGTTATAAATAAATTAAGGTATAATAATTTCAAAAAGTTATAATAAAAAATTCTTAGAATTAATTTTTTATAAATATTTTCGATTGTTCAACAATTGTTTATAAAATACTTTCAAAAAAATCATTATTTTCAAAATTTTTAATAAAATTCCTTCAAAAAATCCAATTATTTTCAAAAATTCAGAAAAATTCTTCAAAAAAATTCAATTAATTGTATAGATTGTAATATACTTTGTCAAGAATTCAATTATCTTTGTAAATAATAAAATTCTTCAGAGAAATTAAATTATTTTCAATAAAATTTCTAGGAAAAAATTCAATTATAATCGAGATAATTTTAATCACTCTAACAGGTTCTTCAATGTAAATTTATCTATCACTTTTTTCTTAAAACATGAAATAAATTAAGCTAGTTTTTTGTGAATAGCTCTAAAACATAATGAGGAAAAGCACTGTAGTGTTAAAGTTTTGATAATTAAAAAACTTATAGACTATAGTACAACCGGTACAACTGATAATTTTAAAGTGATTTATGATAATTAGTTTTTAAATTATTAACAATTATGCATTACAGTGTTATATTTTAAAGTTATTCACAAAAAACTAGCTTCGTTTATTTAATATTTTAATAAAGAGAAAAGTGGTAGAAAAATTAACATTGAAGTGAAATGCTGTTAATTTACAAAAATTGGCAACATTTCAAACGGAAAACTATTTAAAAAGTTAGAAAACACAAAAGAATTGAATTTTGATTTATAAATGAAAAATTTCCAGCGCAGTATTATACCTTTTCGACGTCCTCTTCGTCGACGAGGAGTTCCTCTCCAGTGGGAATGAAACGAACTCTCAATTTTCCAGTGTCTGGATCTGCAGGACCACATTTCGTCGCCGGAGTGAATCCACCTCGATGCAAGAGCCAAATTCTCTCGGACGCCAGAAAAGCTTGCTCCTGTGCCAGGTGCTCCTCAGATCGCGCCTAAAAAAATTGACAAAAATTAAAAACTGTCCCACAATTTCCACTATTAACTTAATGACAAAAATTATTGTTTTCCAAACAGTTCAAAAAATAAAAATATCTGCATTTTTCTTTTGATGTTACACAAAATTTGTAAATAGCTGGAAAAAATTATATTGTTATTGTTTTTTATTCAGATATTTCCAATTTTTTCGGCATCAAAAGAAAAATGCAGATATTTTTCTTTAAACGCAAAAAAAAAAATTGGAAATATATGGGAAAAATTTCTATTGCTATTGTTTCTTATTCAGATACATTTTTCTTTTGGTATCAAAACAATTTGGAAAGGAAATTCCGTTGTTATTATTTTTTTAAAAATATTTTTGGCGCCAAAAGAAAAATACTTGCATTTCTCTTTTAGCGCCAAAAGAAATTTGGAAATATCTGGAAAAAATTTTATATTGTTAAAAAAACGTTTACAAAAGAATTAAAGAAGAATAAAAATGGAAAAAAGGAAAGGAAAAGAAGTAAAAAGTTATGAAAAAGGAAAAAGCGAGAAAAAAGAGGGAAAAAAAGGAGAAACAAAATAGAGAACGGACCTTCTTCTTTTTGCTATGAACTGATTCACTGGGACTAAAATCACAACTTTTTCGCACAACCCGAAAAATGAAAAATACAAGATAGACGACAATGTAAATAAAAATGACGATATTCACAAGGAACATCTCGTTCCCATAGAGGAGGCGACGACGAAGACGACGAAGACGACGAAGACGACGACAAGTCGATTCGAAACGTCCGTTCGATTCGTGTTGTGCACGTGTTATGAACAGTTCTAGAGCAAGTTCTCCTTGTAGGTAGTGTGTATACGCCTGTTACAGGCTTGCGGGTCAAAGTAGGTGGGTACATAGGGTATTAATCTCATTCGATTGCCGTTCGATTGCCGTTCGATTGCATCGGGAATCCAAAGCACGTGGGAAGCAGGAGCGCGATCGAGAGAAAGAGAGAGAAAAAATTCACATCGTGCAAATGATCGACAACATTCTTTTCAAAACTACTGTTTTCTCAGTATATATAAATACAATTAATTCTTTCTACACATTTTTTTTCGTCGTTCAGGCAAGAAATAATTTCTTTCAATAGGAAAAAGAATTTTCCTTTTTTAATTTTCTATTACATGAAAAAAGAGAAAGAATTTTTCTGTATTTAATTATTTATTGCATAAATGAAAGAGAAAAAAAACAATTTTTTGTATACTTTTGTTAACTTAAAAAAATAAGTAAAGGAAAAGGTACAATTTTTCCAATTTCTCTTTTTCCAAAGAAAATAATTTTTTCCATTTAAACAAATTTTTAGAATATAAATAAATTTTCTAAACTAAAAATTGCAAGATAAATAATTATTATCCCAAAAATTAAATAGAAGAAAAATAGTTCTAAAAATTCTTTCTTATATTTTTCAAACAATTCCGATAAAAAATATTTTTTCTCTAATATAAAAAGATAAATATTTTCACAGAAATTCAATAAAATGAAAATAGTTATCTTTGTACTCAATAAAAACTCTCTTTCATATTTTTTCAAATAATTCCGATAAAAATATTTTTTTTCTTTTGAAAAAAATTTATTTCGATGAATATCTTAAATTAAAAAATATAATTATTAAGTATGCCAAAAATTAAAAACACTTTAGCCTTGATAGTAATTTGTTTTTTTTCGAACTATTAAAAATTGAAAATAAATTCCTCGAAAGTGTAGACAGCAATTAATAATAGCATTTAAAACGCATTTAGAACAGAAGACCCTTTAAACCAGACTGCTTTCATTTATATAGTGCATTATAAAATTCAATACACTGTGAGTTTATAATTAAAACTTTAAAAGCCTCTCAAAGATATATTTCACTTTAGAAAAAAAAAACTTTTTTAACCAGTATTTTTATACTGTCAAACCGCTTACTGCTCTAACATATAGTAAATACTGCACGAACTATAAATAGAAGTTCATTCAGTAAAAGAATTAAAATTAAAAGTGAAAAAAACCTGAACAAAAATACAAAAATTAAAATAAAAAAACAAAAATAAAGAAAGATCAAAGTTAAAATGAAAAAAAGATCTAACTACAGTGCCTAGTTTTTTATACTAAAAAATTTCCCTTAAGGAAAATAATATTGTTGAAAGAAAAATTGATTCAATCAATTTAAGACTGTGAAGATTAATGGATAATTGTAGTCGCATCGCTTCCAGACGCAATAATATCGAGAGAGGGTGAAAGAGAGAGAGAGAGAGAGAGAGAGAGAGAGAAAGATCTACAGCAAAAATTAATCCGTGTATTTACGTCCGCCATGTGAGTGGCCTGAATCATGCGCTGAGAATTGAGTGGCTCGAAGCCACTTGACCGTGCTTGAACTCTCGATTGCGCAAATATCTGGAGACCGGGTTCTTGGTCCTCCCACGTATGAAAAAAAATCGACAAACGATTTCTCATAATATTCCTTAATAATGCAATTTTATAACCGTAAAAACAAGGACATCTCATAATTTAATCTCCATTTTAAAAGGAATAACATTTTAAATGAAAATAATTCATATCGTATTAATAATAAATTAAGAAAAAAGAAGAAGAAGAAAATGAAATTAAAAAGAGAAATGTCATCGTTTCAATCAATCATTAATTATTGTGTAACAATATTATACAATTTATGTTAATATTCCATAATAATAATAATAATATAAAAAATAAAATTGAGATAACTAATTACCTGTTACAAATTAATTTATACATTTATAGTAATTATTTTCAGTGTATAAATTAATAATATTAATAAATATTAAAATAGTAATTAATAAGAAATTAATAACATTAATTATTTACTCTTAGTAATTAATATTAAAAATAATTGGCAATAGTAGGTATAATAATTAGTACTCATTAATTACTAATTTTTTAAATAATTTCAATTAGTTAACACATAGAAAATAAAATTTCATTGAAATAACCGAATATTTGTCTATTATCACATAAATATTTATTTGATTGAATAATTATTAATTAAGTCAATTAAATAGTATTCGAACATGAAAAAAAATCTTCACCTGGAACAACTACAAATTTCACTATATAAGCGAAATTTTTAGTTATTGCAGCGAATACTTTCGCTATTTCAGCGAATTTTCAGTGTGTTTTGTATTTAATTAAAAATCGTTGAAAATGTGAACGAAAAACACAATTTAGATTAATCTTACACTAAATTTCTTGCATTTTATTAATTATAAAAAATTTTCTGAGGGATAAAATGGATTTCTCCACTTGAGAACGCCAACTTCACCACCAGATGTTAGTAAAAATTCCAGGAATTAACTAAACTGACATCTAGCGGTGACCTTGGCATTCTCAGGTGGAGAGAATCAAATTTTGAGATGTTGGTAATTAACATAAACGAATTTCAATTTTCAATTTACTTTCCTTTCATACATGGTACTACCCTCTACAATTTTTTTAGTTCTAGAATTAATTTCTTCACTGTAAATAAATTGATACTTAAAAAGAAGAGTATGAATAAAATAGTAGAGGTCTCAAGAAATAGTGACATTAGTAAACAAAAATTACCATTTGAATACAAATTTTATAAATAAATTTATAGCCTATCGTCTAAATATAATAAAAGTTAAAAATAACAAAAATGCGATAAACTATTAATGCAAAAATCATTATTTAAAATTTACACTGTAAATATTACAAAAGTGTGCAATTATTATTAAAATTATATTAAAAGAAATATGACGACCTTAAGAAATAATATCCAGATAAGAAGAAAAAAACCGGTAAAACCATGAGCGACAACTAATAATTAGCTAATTAACTATGCACACACGTTCTTTTTAACAGGCGCGACTCTATAATAGTTCTATATAAAATGTAACTGTTCATTTAGCAAAAGTAAAAGAAAAAAATTAATCTTCCTTTAAGTACCTCGTATTTTATACTTTTATTACCATTTTATTAAACTGAGCATTGAAACTCATTGAAAATTTCAACTTCTCTAGTTAATTACAATGCCCGACTCTAATCAATCTCAAAGAATATAGTTCATTGAGAGAACATAAAAATTTTCCTGATATTAAAATTCTATTTACCATGGTATGCTAATTATTATTAATCATAAATGTTTAAAAGTGTGAAATGCAACAATGTTTGAAAATTTTACAATTTTACAATAACATAAATTTGATAACAAAATAATATAAAAATTTATTTTCTACGCTACATTAATTTTCAAGATACATTTTTTACACTAAAAACGACACTTTCCATTATCATTTTATTAAAATTATCAATAAGACAATAATACAAAATATTTATTTATTCATAATTAATATCACTAATAATAAGAATATAAATAAACAAGTTTTTCATTCCATGAACAATTAGCTTCCTCCAATATTGAATATATACCAATTGCTTAATCTTTTATTATACAGTAATTATTATAAAGTAAAATTTTTAAAAATTCAAAAAATACAATATTAAAATTTTTTGTGAAAATTAAAAATTTTGAATAATTTTATAGAAATTGATAGAATATATACTTTATATACATAAATCGATTCGTTTTCAAGCCAGGAATACAATTTTGATAAGAATTAATGAAAATTTTTATAAAGAAAAAAGTTATTTAAAAAAATACAAAAATTATTTTTTTTTTAAATAAAAAAATTGATAAAAAAGTTTATTTTTTAGATATTTTTTTTTCTGCAAGACATGAAAAAATTTCCAATAAATTTTTAATTTTTTTGTCAAATTTGTCGATTTCTGCAATCTTTGTATAAATTGTAAAAATGTTCAGTTATGTATCATTAATCGTAGAATTTAATAAGCTTTTGAATTAGTTCGTTTTCTGACATTTGTATTAAAAAAAATCTGTCCGCGCTTCGCGGATTAAGTGGATTTAAATGTATATTTTTGGTCTTGATGATTAAAATTGTGAAGTTATTTTTAATTATACTAACTCTCTTTTAGCAGAAACATGATTTGCAGAAGCAGCTAAAATATTCTTAAAGTATTAATTTTTTTGTGTAGTGTAGACCGGAGCGGAATGGCTAACTTTTCACTTTGTTGATTTACTTGGACATAGGTTGCACTTTATGCATAGCGTGTTGCATTAGCCAACCCGCTCTAGGGGTACTTGGGAAATAATTTGTAATTTTTATCAATACAGTAAGTGTGAATCAAAAATCTCAAATTGACCCTCAAAAAATGTTTCATGCTTAAATAGCGATTTTAGTTTCTTTTTTAAAGTTTTTTTTAAAAAAATTAGAACGAAAAAATGAAAATTTTGAAAAGTTACTTTCATATGTGAAATACAGTTTTTCTACTATATTTCTTACAACAGTGATTGAATAATAAATAATCAAACTCTGTAGAAACTTGCAGTAGGGGAGACCGGGGCGTAATGGCTAAGGGGCGTAATGAATAATTGTAATTTGTTTAAAAACCGTAAATTGTAATAATTTCGCACAATAGACAAGTTATTGTACTTGGTATACTGCAAGTTTGTCGGAAGTTTCATTAATATTTATTCATTATTGTAAGAAATATAGTAGAAAAACTATTTTTGACATACGAAAGTAACTTTTCAAAATTTTCGTTTTTTCGTTCTATTTTTTTGAAAAATAGCTTTAAAAAAGAAACTGAAATGAGGTTTCGATCTTGACACGTTTGTTTTTAAGGGACAATTCGAGATTTTTGATTCACACTTCCGGTATTGTTAAAAAAAAGGCAAATATTTGCCGAACACCCCCGGGGCGTAATGGCTACTTTTTCCCGGGGCGTGTTGGCTAATGCAATACGCTATGTATAAAAAGCAACGTACCATATCGGCGAAGTGTAGGTTTGTTTTCGCGGTTACTTGTCACTTAGTTTAAGTATGTTTAGGTGTTTTTAACCAAATTTTTAAGTTTTGGTCTAAAATTTACAAACAGTAGATTTCAAGCTACGATTTTAATGAGAAATTACAAAAAAATTGAGAGAGTGCCAATATCACAGAATATTATTGAAAAAGCGATAGGAGGAGTATTGCTGAATAAAAATAGCATTCACGGAATACCCAGGAACCTTAATTTACAATATAAAATAAAATTGGAAACTGTAGATAATAATTAGCAATCATTATTCATTACGCCCCGGGAGTTATCCATTACACCCCGGTTAGGGGCGTATTTTGGAGCTCTGCATTGCTCCAGAAAAACTGCTGTAGAATAAAAAGCAAGAGTCATATCGGGACGTTCGTAGTCTTAAAAGTAAGCTGAGATACCAGATTAACTTTTCTGAGAGATAAACATTCAATTAGGACAAAAGTGTCCGAGTAAAACAACAAAGAGTGAAAAGTTAGCCATTACGCCCCGGTCTCCCCTAAACAAATTGCACTGGACGTTAGCCGCGATTAATTTATAAACATATTTTAGAATTATTAAATATTAGAATAATGATTTATTTACTAGTTTATTAATAATTTTAGAATTTAATTATTTTATACTTTGCTAATTACTAAATTGCTGAATTGCTGAGTAATAACTGAATAAGAAATAATAATAATAATAATAATTATTACTGAATGGAAAAACTTAAATTTATTATTCATGAAAAATTTGTTAATAATACGATCAAGAATTATTATTAATAATTAGAGGTGTGAAAACAGCTTGAAGTTCAACCGAGTTTTATCGAGAATGAAAAAAATTTAATTGAATCAAATAAAAATTAATTAAATCAATGAAAATTTATCCACTTCCATACATAGAAGAATTATAAAAATAATAAAAATTCAAATTTGTACTATCGATTTTATCTTCTATCTTAATTAAATTAAGGTCTGAAAGCTACGGGGATCGACCATTAACATCGACAACCGAAGTGACTTGGAATGTTATTTTCGATATGTCTATATAAATTGCGAGTGTAAAAATTTCAAGATTTGTATACTATTTTTCTTATTATTTTTATAAAATTATTTAAAATTAATATAAATCTTTCTAAAATTATTATTGAATATATTTAACACATATTTATGAATTCTATAATAATTGTTAAAATAAAATTACTTAATTATTAAATACTTTAATATCATTAAATAATGCATTATTAGCATTCAATAATTTAGTTTACTTGAAGCCATAAAATGAATTAATTGTACCAAATATTTTTTATTGAAATCAAATATTCAATTAATTGAGTGAAATGAATAAATTAATTTTTTCAAATAACTCATCAGTTTGGTTTCAATAAGTTAATTATTTGATCAAAATAGTTTTCCTTTGTTTCTATTAAATATAATATAATTGTATTAAATAATGCATTATTTGAATTGAATAATTTACTTTATACTTATGAAGCGATGAAATAAATGAATTGTGTCACATAATGCTTATTTATATTTAACATCCCGTGAATGTGCTTCAAGAAAAAATACTTTATTGCAATGATAATGTAAAAATATTTGTGAATTTTAGAAAAGAATTTGTTAAGTTAAAGTTGTCTTCTTATTATTCTCACTTGAAACTATTAATAATTAAAACTGAAAGTTAAGTTTGTATATTTATTGACTTATTTTTTTATACACAATAAATAATCCAAAAAATTAATTTTGAAAACAATAACGCGAGGAAAAAGAAAAATAGAAAAAATTAAATGAAATTGTAAAGTTTGGTGAGTTAAATTTCAATAAAAAAAGTCTTTGAAAATTATATGGTAAACTTTAAAAATTATAATTTTATATTTTTACAATTCAGTTTAATTAAAATCTATTTTTAAAATAAAAAACAATAATATTTTTTAGTAATTCAAACCCAAACTAAAAGAAATGTAATGTTACTGATATGCCATCCCATGTTTAGGTTGTAAATAATACAGATTTTGACTAATAATAATAATATAATTAATATAAAATAATAATAATATATTAAACAATCTACTTATTAATAGTTTTTTTTAATAATTTAAAAACTCGAATCCATTCGAGTACTAGAAAATTTCGGGTGCTCGAATTCTCTCGAGTACTCGATACACCGAACCGGCGCGGCTCGGCCATTTGAGCTTTTTGCATGTAAATACCAAAATGAAAGAGAAATCTAATACTAATTGTTATTTAATGTCTTAATATATTGAAACATAACTAATAATCTAAAAACACTTTATTATCGAATAAATTAATTAAAGACTGAGAATTGCGCTATACAATAAAAAGAGACAATGGACAATTATTGTTAATAAAAGTTATACACTTTTCTATAAGCAATATACCTATTCCACTGATACGGCTCAACTGATAATTGTTTAATTTATTGTTAAACAACACTTTGCGATGAATACTTAAAAAAAAATAAAAGTAAGTGCGTTTATGTTTCTTTAAGTACACACGAGAATTTAGTATGTAATTATATATTATTTACCCGCAATGTGTATAATAAGGTCAGTTAAGTATTTACAGGAAAAAAACTCGTTTTATGTCGATTTATCGGATCGTACTTAGTTGTACATTTATTCTATGCGTGTGTATGTATTCAATTTAAATTAATTTATTTTATTTTTAATTTATTTATTTATTAATTTTTCTATTTATTTATTATTATTTATGTATTAAACATAGTCATACTTTATTTACTTCATTAACTTAATTTATCAACATTCTAAATAAAACTTTGAGGTTAACGATCACTCCGAGTCAACATTATTATTTACAATTAATGAATTTTATATATAATTTATAATTTATATATTTATTTATATTTACTTTACTTTTTTTTTACATTTTAATCATTATCAAATAAATTTTATTTATATACCTTAAGGGGAGGCACCACCTTCAACTTTGACCCCTTTAAATTTGAATTATTAAAGTAGGTTACATTTTTTTGCACCATTTTTAACCCTTAAATATCTAGGATGGTCAAAAATTAAAAATTTTAATTTTTGAAGAGGTTAGAATTTTTATCTTTTACCTAATTGCATATTTTTGCAAATCATAATTTTAATTATAATCTTTAGGCATGAAATTAAAAATGAAAAATTCTCGTTTTCAAAATGAAGATTCTTTAAAATCTAGAGTAAAAAGAATCCAGTTCCTTTATAATATCAGTCGTGAATTTAAATGACATTCTATGCAACAATATAAACAATTTAATTCTATTATAGAGAAATATGCACAATAAATAAAGGTAGGCACATGCCTATAATATAAGGAGCATTATCGGGATGTTTATAGATTCGCATAAATCGCGAATCAACACAAGAGACATGTATCATACCACACACTATCATATCATAGTTGTATTATAAAACATAGACCGTGCGATCCAAATCAAATGACAATATCCATACATCAAAATGCAATGTTTCAGTATATATATTATACAATTAAAATTACAAACACACGGCCTCGTACCCAAAAGCGATAATAATAATTTATTCCGCATTCAATCATTATGCCCCTCTATTTTCTAATACCACACAACTTTAGGCTATAAACTAAAGAAAATGTGGAATTCTCGCCTGTCAAATCAAATTTTACGACGCATAGAACTCGAGATTGAAATTATTATCAATCTTAAATCAATAGTGTAAAAATTATCTGGGAAAATTTCATTAAATTGCACCGAGAGAGGCAAGAGAAAAATCGTGCAATATAATGACAAGTTTCATTTCAAGTATAGAAAAAATAAATAATAAAGTGTGTAAAACATAACGGCGGTAAAGTTCGGAACGTTTATATGCATCGACGATGATTCGAAGAGAAACATAATTTTTTACTCTGAAAACTGTTTTTATATTTACGAATTTTTCGGTAAACTTAACAATTTTAAGAAAAACAATTATAAACGACAAAATTTTTTACACAGAATTTTACACTAAATTTTCAAACAACATCTTTGTTACTTTTGCTATTTTTGTTAACACTGAAAAAAATTATATTGGAAATTCTGACATACGAGTATAGTTAGAACGTTTAGTTGAAATAGTAATACTGCATTGCAGTTCTTAAAATAACGTCGGTGAAGTTTGCAACGTTTATGATCAACGATTGAAAAAAAAATATTTTCTTACGAATAAAAATAATATTTTTTGTTTACAAATGTTTTCTTTTGTAAATAATTATTAAAAAAATTAATCGTACAATTTTCTTTACAAAAATTTATAACAATTTCCTCACAAAAATATTTTTTTTCTAAAATCGTTGACTATAAACTTCAAACTCAGTAACCTTTACTCCGGACTTTTTTTTTTGGTATTTCATAAATTTTAGTAAATCCAAAGAAAGTTGCAGTGAAAATTAGTGAAATTTACTTTAGACTTGCACCTCACTCTCAAAATATAAAAATTTACTATTACAAATTGTTCTTTTGAAAATAACTTCTATAGTCTCCAAAGAACATTTTTTTTATAAAAATTAGAAAAATTTATTTCAGAAGTAGTAAATTTCACTCGGTAAATAAAAATGTTTAAATAGTTAATTGTACTATGTTCAAAAAAATGCTTCAGAAAATTTTGTATTCAAAAATTAACTTTCTAGAAGTCGTAAAATTTGCAATTAAAAAACATCATTTGCAGAGTGAATTTTAACAAAGTCGGAAGTACATTTTAATAAAAATTAATAATATATATTGTTATTTCAGTAAAATGTATTCTAAAGTGAGTAGGGTAAACTAAATTAAAATTTTCCAAACTTAGCCAAAAGTAAAAATTTGTTTTTTTCATCGAAACTAAAAATTTCTAATTTACATAAAATTGTTGTTAATTTTAATAATTTTTCTTTAAAAAAAAGAGGAAAAGGGGGAAATATGTATGAATTAATTGCTTGAAGATTTAATAGATTTTTTAATTTAAATTAATTTCAGTTGATAAAAAAGAATAAAATTGGAATTAAATTCAATAGAATTGGGAAATTGTTAAATTAAAAAGATTATTTTTTTTTAATCTAAAATCTTTTCTTGAAATCTTTAAAGTGTAAATCATTTTTTAAAGATTTTTGAACGATATTATAGCAACGCACATGATTCTTAAATCAAACATAACATTTTTCTTTATCGGTAAACCACAATTACGTTTGTGGTAAACCAATCAGTTGTCGGGCCCGTAACAGATAATAAAAAGGACGATAAACATTGTTAAAATATAATTTATAGAATATACGTATATATATGTATATAAATTATAATTTATGAACCTATCTTTCGCAAAGGGAGAGAAAAAGAGAGAAAGAGAGGCAAAAAAGAGAAACGAAGTTATCGCGCACATGCGACAGACTTTTTTTCGTCTCTTTTTTTGTACTGAATCCTTATAAGGCCAATTAATGGTTGACACATTTCACTTGTGATTTAATTGCCAAGTGGTACGACGATTCATCAACGTAACTGTCTAGGATTAAAATTCTTCAAACTCCACTGAATTTCAAAATTTAATTATAATCAGATCGTTAATTTTGTATTACCAATAAAGACTCAAACCCTGCCAATATTAAAATATTAAAAAATTTTAATATTAAAGTAAAAATATTGATTAAAAAATATTATTCAAAATTTAATTGCAAATTTAATTACATATTTTAATGTTAAAAATTAAATAAAAAAATTAATTACAAATTCAAATTTTCATTTAAATATTATTATTGAATTCTATTAATTACTATTATTAAAAATATATTTATTTGCTTATTGGATTCAGATTCAATTTTAATATTTAAATATACATTTATTTTTTTGATTACGTAAACTTTAAAATATTCACAAAAAGGACAAAACAATTTATTAAATACCTATTATTTCAATAAAAATACAATAAATAAAAATGTTGTCCAAAACAGTAAAATACTTTAAAAGTAAAAAAATAAACTCGACAATAAATTTCTGCTTTATTTCCAAATTTATAATAATTACTCAATTTAAAAATAAAAATTACATGGAAAAAATAGAAATTTACTAAAAAAGTTGAATTGTACGAAATAAAAACACGATAATTCCTTCTTTATCTCCGCAAAGTCAAATTAAATTGCTCAATTTAAAATCGTCCACAAATGGAAAAAGTTAATTTAAGAAGTATAAATTTTTTCTGTCCCCCCGCTTTTTTTTGTAAATCAATTATCGCGGCAATTGAAAGTGAAATACAAAAAAACCAAAATAATTGAACACTCGCGAGACAAAAATGGAATTGAGGAGAGAATGAAGATATATTCGAATATAATCACACGCACTCCTCTCTCATTGATATTTCGTGTAAATTTTTTTCTTTCTTCCATTTGCTATAATTATACGCACTATATATATAATTATCGAAAAGAGCAAATTTTTTCCTTTGGATTTTTGAAATTTACGACAGTATAAAAAAGAAAAAAATGTAGGACATGTCGGAAGAATAAATAATTACGTGACGACACGTCAATCATTATTCAATGAATCAGAAATCTTAGAAAATGAATCAAGCCGATCGCAATTTTTCCCTCGAGCTATTAAAATTATAATTGGAATCCTATAAAATATAGGTTATTATTTAGAATTAAATATCACGTAAGCTGTTCAAGCTCGCATGTGTCGCAGAAAATATTATATTCAAAGCCATAACTATTAATCATTAAGTCGTTATTTCAGAGATTAAAATATTTATTGAAAGCAAAAATTTATTTTTCGAAAAAAATATGATTTTCGAAAATTTAAAATTTAAACCTTTTTGCAATTATAAAAATATTAATTATTATAATTATAATTATTAAAACTTATGAAAATTTTATTGTAAAACATGAAAAAATTGACCGCTTTCTTCATATTTTATAAATTATCAATTAATAAAGGTGGCCAAGTGATAAAAACATTATTTTACATTAAAAGAATATTGTTACTGTAATTTTTAAAAAAAAATTTTTCTTTTTTTCAATTCAATTATTGTTTTCTGGAATTTCTAATTAAAAATCTTCTTTAAATTACATATTTTTTATAATTTTTGAAAAATTATTTAAAAATTTTTTAATTCATTTGTTTATAGATTTGAATTTAATAAACTTCCGATTATTCGGAAATTTTTCAATAAAAATTGTACAATATTTATTATGAACTTTTAAGTTTAAATCTAACATCCAATTTTTAAACATATTTTTGGTTTAAACCAAAACAGAAAATATGTTTGAATTAAACATAATTATTCAAACAAAAATTATTTTGTACAAATTTTTATCATTTAAGAAAATATAATTTAATTATTGCGAAGAAAATTATAAAACAAATTTCTAAATAATTAAATTCCTTTAAAATTTTTATTATTAATGAAAATAATTAAATGTTTGTATAGAATTTTATTAAAAAAAATTTATGAATAATTGAATTCTTTTTGCAAATTTTTGAAAGTAATTTAATTTTTCGAAAAGAATAATTAAATTTTGGAAAATAATTTTGTTATTTATAAAAATAATTCAATAATTTTTTTTTACTCTGTAAAATAAATTTACAATAATATAATACACTTGTAAATTTATTTTCAAAAATTATTATTATTAATAAATCATAACTTTAATTAAATATTAATTAATTAAAAATAAGCAGGCTTAATAATAAATTGCCAGTATAGAGCAAGTGCTAAATAATAATCTACTTAAAATTCTTTTCAAACAAGATTTTTATCGATTTTGTATATATATACATACTTTCATTTTGGACACGAAACTCGAGCAATAACTTTTTCTCGCAGGTACCAAATTGAAGGTGGAATATTGCATAAGAGCGACACAATATTCACCAGGCGTTTTGGCATCCTTGATTTTGCCATATTAAGCAGTATTGGCTCATCGCAAATTTTACTTCAACCTGACACACGTAGTTTTTTTTTCTTTTCCTTTTTTCTGTCCCAAAAATTACTTCTAGGATACTTTTGTATTCCAAGAAAGCAGACGAAATAAGAACTTTCACAAGAGGTGCGATTGAGAAAAAGAAATTTCGAACCAAAGTGCAATTGAATTTTAAATATCGAATAATAATTGAACATGTTCTTTAAATTTATTTTTTCAAAAAACTGCTTTACTTTTCCAAAAAGATATTTTGTGTTTACAAAAAAATATTTTATTTTCTAGTAAAATTTAAATATAATATTCGACCAAAATTTATTTTTCTTTCTTTTCATTAATCGCAAAGATATAAAAAAAATCAACAAGATAACAAGATGTTTGCAAATCATTGGAATAAATTTAATCTAAAATTCTACTATAAAAGAAATTAAAAAACCAAACGAAAAAGAAAAATTTTGTCGTTATAAAAAACATCAATCAATTTGATCCACACTAATGCTGTGTGACAAAAATTCTTTTTTACAAAATGACCACACACTGTGGGCGTGAAATTTGGCATGGAGACAAAAATTTCCAGATGAAGAGAGAAGTTAATTTATTTTACTTTTCAAAAGTCTAAACTGACAATATATTAATTTGCAAATTTTATGAGAGTTTTTTCTTTCATGCTTTTTTTCTACACTCCTCAGCTCATAAAAGAAGTTCAAGTTCAATTATTTTTAATAATGATAATTGAGCAAAAAGGCCTAATCTTTATATAAGAGGGTATTAAATCTGAATATACAGCTTCCTACGTTTATAAGCATATTCATAGATATAGGAAAAAAACAGCGTAGGCCGACTTGCCCTAATTAATTACGAGCAGTCACGAGGAGATGTAAGTGATTCGGAAACATCAGAAACAGATTCGTTCGTTCATTTCGAGAATTGTATTAATTAATAAATTTAGCACGACACGTGTTGTGTCATTTCTAGTTCATAAAAAAACAAAAAAAAAATAAAATTCCTGAATAAATAATGAATTTTTTGAAGCATTTGTATTGTTTTCATCAAAATTACAGGAAATTACTTCTATCAATAACTATTTTTCTAATTTATTTATTTTAAATTTTACTAATTACTTTACTAATAAGAAAAAAGATTATTTTTTAATTTATTTAAATCAGTTTCTTAGACTCAATTTATTTTATTTAAAATAAATTTTTCTTTTAAAACAAAAAGACGATTTTCGATTCAAACAAATTTTTTTCAAATCCAAAAAAATGTGTTCTTTAAATTAAAGAAATCTACGATAAAAGAAATAATTGTATAATTTGAAGAAGAGAAAATTTCTTTAAAACAAATTAATTGTTTTTGAATGAAATAAATTTTTTTCGAATTAAGAAAAATTAAGTTTCAATCGAAGAAACAAATTAATTTTTTTCAACTAAAGCAATGAACCTATGTCATATTATTTTCTTTACTGGCTACTAAACATTATTATTTTGTTTCACAAACAATTTTTGAGATTTTGTTTTTTTTGGAGAAAACAATGATTTACTTGCCGAAAAAAACGTCCAATAAACATTAGCCATGTGAAGGAAAAATACTACAAAAAATTCTATATTCTTTAATTTTATTTTTCATTCATTTGATTCTTAATAGCTATTGATAAAAATAGTCCCATCGCGTGAAGGATTGATATGTAAATACAAAAGTTAAAAGTAAATTTGACTTTCATGCAAAACGAATCTTGATGTTCCAGGTCTAAGTTTATACCGAAATCCCATGAGTCATTGAACTGCGAATTATATTTATGAACCCAACGACCAATTAGAATACCGCATTCGATAAACATTTTCAAATAAACAAATCAATTTTAATTATTTTTAAATAGGAGGGAAAAAAGAAAGAAAAGAAAGAAAAGAAAGAAAAAAAAGAAAAGAAAGAAAAGGAGAAAAGAAAAAAAGGAAAGAAAAATACTAAAAAAAGAGAAATTCAAATTGAATTTGGAATTGAAATTGGTCACAATTTCTTATCGCAAAGAAAGTCGATTTATATTAGCATATAAATTTATACAGAGGTCGCTTTAAAATAAAATCTAGTTCCACTGGCTCAGATATTTTCTTATCAGTCGAATGGTATCGAACACATAATAATCCTTTGCTAACGCGACAGTGTGTGTAGAAAATTGTATAAATACTGAATTATCCGCATTTGGTAAACCATGTTTATTAAAAGTATTATCATAGAAGAAATTGTCGAATAAGAAAAAAAACGCAGTTTATATATGTTGAAAACAAATTGAATCAGATCGAAATGAAAATATACAAATAGATCAAATCAAAATAAATAAGAAAACACGAAAAAAATACAGATCGAATCAAAACAAATAAATACCAGAACACAAGAAAAATAAAGTAAAGCAACTTTTCATACTTTCATATATACAGAAATAATAAAATCTAAACTTTTTTCAAATTTCGTGCATTCCTGTTGTCAATTTTTACTATTTACAGAGTAAATTTTTACTGTTTCTGAAAATCAAAATTTTGTAATTTTTTTTTCAAAAACAGTTTTATTTTGTAAATATTAAAAGATACGGTTATATTTATTAATTAATATATTTATTAATTATATTCTTATTAATAACAATGAAAATACTAATAATAAAAACATTAGTTATATAATAAAACGTCTCGAACTTATATAGTAAATAAATAATAAAAAATCAGAATAGAGGTAAATTAAAAAAAAAAGAAATACAATCAACATTTTTTTTTGCAAAATTCAAAACCCATTGAAATGTAAAAATCATCAATTTGGCAAAGGTACGCAATAAAGAAATTATTGTGATTGAAATACTGTAAAGCGAAAAAAAATTAAACAAAAGAAAATCCTTTTCAAAGACAAGTTCACAGTCATCGCGCGTTTCACGAAAGTTAAAACCCTTTCAACATAACAACAGAATAGAATTAGATAAATCACTAAAGGAATTTTCATTTTGCAATCATTTTGATTAAACAGCATTCTCGCTACAACGAAACAGAAAAAAAATCATCGATGAATGCGACATTATGGCGTCAACGAGCAATAAATATTACAAACAGCACCATCATGGATACAAAAGCACTTTAAGTCAATATTTTATTATCGTTTTATTCCATCTGTAACTTTTTTCATTCGTATACGTATGTATTTTTCAATCATACATCTCTCTCTTTTTCTCGAAAGAGAGTTCAGTTTTCCCTCGGTTTTTTTATATTATTAATACTATTTTTACTACTGCTGTTATTAATTTTATTGTTTTTATTAGTATATTATTACTATTTTTATTATTATCACTATTCCTTTATAATTGCTATTTTTATTACTACACTATTCCGTTATTATTAATACTTTTATTACTATTGTTACTACTTTACTGTTTATTATTAAATTCATTTTCATCTTTAATATATTTTGTTATTCAAATATCGAATTTAATTAATTTCTTAATTTGAAATTAAAATGTCCCCCTCTTCTGGGTATCGAACTTGGAACCCTCAGCACTGTAAACTTAGATAATAAACACTAGCCTAAGCTCACATATATATTATTTTTTGTAATTAAAATAATATTTTTCATACACTGTAAAAAATTTCGGGAGTTAACGGACTCGGGAGTTTGGAGTGAAATTCGAGTTAAAAATCAACTCCAAAAGAGAGTTAATTTACTGACTCCCGTCATCAACACCCGCGCGAGTTTTCTTTCCATGGGGAGTTAGCATTTGGGTGTGAAGTTTTAACTCTCCAATGGGTGCGACTTTTATAGAATCTCCTCGGGAGTTAAAATTTAACTCCCTTTTTTACAGTGTACGGAAAATAATACAATTTTTCTTGTTACTGTTGCTTCAAAAAGAAAAGAAAAGAAAAAAATACCTTGCCACTTGAGAAAATGGTACATTGTCTTTTATCATAAATTTTTCTTACACATTAAGAAAATGCGGTTGTATCTTTTATTATACATGTCTGGAAACTTGATATTTTTGTCGCATTAATAAATTAGCGGCACTTTCTCCGGCGTGCAAAAGATATTAAATAATGGTTGGTAAGGGCATTGTTTCGGAATATGGCGATAAATCTTTTGAAATGAAGCTTATCCGGAGACAGGTCGACTTTTCTTGTCATATAATGTTTCTATTGAAACGTATCGAAGTCACTCATGACCTCTCTCACTCATTTATGCATAAATATTGTGTATATATACATATACATTTATAAACACATATATGTGACTATATAGAAAGAAAACAAAGAGCTACCAGGTGTGTCTTTAATCGCAAAACCAAATCCCATACATGGATTGTTTTCAAAGTCGTTTTTCGAGTGAGAAGAGACCATTCACCGGTGAATTCGTATATAAAACAATTTTATTTTCCTTTTCAGGAATAAAAACAGAAGACACGAATTTCCTGATAAATAAATTAACATAAATCAAAAACCATTAAGGACAAATAGTAGCACGTGCAGAACATTGTGATTCACCAATGGGAATTATTGTTTTTCTATTGCTTTCTATTATATTATTTTTCACCAACTTATCTTGTCATTCAAATGGAAGTTAACATTTATTTACACTTTCTCAAGGGGGGAATTAATTTTCCCCTATTTCTATTTTCTTTTCTTTATTTTTTCCATTTCATTTTCTTATCTTTCTATTATTCTACTTCTCTTTCTTCATTGACTTTAGTTTTAAATTAAAAAAAGAATTCGATTCCACAAAGATTTAAAAAATGAACAAAAGTTTTTCCATTTTCGAATACAATGTTTCAGTAAAATTTTTACCGAATTTGTGGGGAAAAATTCCTCCTTAGAAGATATAAATCAAAGCACGTGTCACGCTGATTGATTGATAGATTTCTTTATTAAGACATACATAAAGTTTATTGAATTTCTTATCACGTACGTTTCCTAACAGAAACTCGTTGTACTCACGTCTACATTTATCAAGGCCTCGTACCTAATCATATCAACTGACCAAACTAAAATCTTAAAGCAAATAAATTCAGATATCCCCATAACACCTTGTTTAATTTATTGCTCACCTACTTTTTCTTCCAAAAATTTAATTTTTTTTTTCATTTACTATATATAAAGATTAAAAGAAATTTCGATATTCAATTTTTGTCATCCAAGTAACTAAAAATTTGTCTAATTCACAATAAATGTCAATTTTTATTATTTTTTCTCTTAAAAAAGGGAGAAAAGAGAAGAATATTCACGAATGTGGATTTTTGGGGAAATTTGATTCATTTTAGGGAATCGAAAGAGAATAAAAATGGGATATGAAGAAAAGGAGTATTTAGATTAAAAATGGGGACTAATTGAGATCTTAATTGTAATTGAATGTTTGTTCTGGGAACTAACATTTTTTCCAGGAAACTATTATTAACTTTTAAATGCAAAAGTATTATTGTAATCTAAAAAAAACCACTATCATAACAATAGTAAATGGCAAAATAATCTGCACTCCTTGTGCAAATATAATTAAATTCAATACCCTTGACTAGGCAATTAATGCATAAAGCTAAAGATAATAACAATACTACTATTTGTATAGGCAAGCTGTAATGAAAATATTTCAAGAGGCAAAATTATGATTGTTTCAGAATATAAAAATGAATCGTGACATAAGAAAAATTATTGTTTAAAAATATATCCACTGATATATCTTTTAATGTTCCATGGAAAATCAACGCAAATGCAAAACAACTTTCTTACCAACATTTTCTCATTATATATTTGCACAAGAAATAACTCTTTTATGATTCATTCCATATATAATGAAGTTATTTTCAACATATTGAGAATATGTCATTTCACGATGGTACAGAATAAACAATTTTTAAAGCATTAACAAGTTGTCTTTGATTCTTAAATTACAATGGAAAGAAAATCGAAACTTTCGTGTTGTATTATCATTATTCTTCGCTTGTTTTCATTTATTCATTTCATTACTGTTTCTATTTTTATTATTACTTGAAAATTTATTATTTTTACTGTTTATCTGCTATTTTTAACTATTATTACTATTAATTTTACCACTTTTGCTCTTTTTACTACTATTGTTAATATTGTTACTGTTAATTAACACTAAGAACTAAATGAATAAAAATCTATTTCTTGGTTGAACGAATTTTTTCTTTTCTAACAATTAGGATTTGCTGTAAACACTTTGAATTCAATTAATCCTAAATTCAGCAGCTATTAAAAGCCCGAAAATCAGAAGCTTTCTTAAAAGTAAACAAATTTCGGGTTGCAAAATTATATACTAAATAACATACAACCCAAAATTTTTTTTGAATATAATGTGTTCTTATTTTGAAAAAGTTGTTGTTTTTAGGAGAATCTGCATCCTCCGATTCATATTTCAAGTATTATTTTTTTGTCCACACGTTCCCAACAAGGAATTACATTTTTTTTCCACATAAAAAGTTTTTGAAATTAAAATTCTGTTTCTACAGTAGAAATACAATTATTTAATCAAAGATATTGTCCGGATACGAAAGCAGTCATTGTGCAGAGAACGAATATTATAGGAGGGCCTACATCGTGTTCGCCAACGCTTCCAGTGCTATAAGCAAATCTTAAGCAAACGTCTAATTTTCATACCGAGAGAGTGACACACCCAATAATAATGATCGCGCTCACACACATCTCTTTTAACACAATTTACAACAATAATAATCTCAGAATCCATACCTGAACATTCAGCGGCGCCTTATTCTCCAGTAGCACTTCAAGATTCTTCAAAAATTCCCCACGTTGTCCATTTTTACTTCTATTGCCAAATTTTCTCGCCAATGCCATTTCGACAATTTCATCCCACTCGATAACATCATAAAGTGGTCTTCTCCTCGTAGGACTGCTTCTAGTTCGTTTCAAAATTTTACCACCTTGAATTTTCTTTGGCAATGAATTTCTTCTCGTCACTTTAGCATGACCATTTTCTCTCTGATTATCATCAACAGCAGCAGCGGTTATTCTCTCCCATTTCCTCTCCTTAGGATTACGAATAATATTACTATCATCCCAACCATCTTCCATTTTTTTGATTCTATCATCGTGATATCCATTTCCACTTCTCAATGAATCTTCCCAATTATTTTTGGGAAAACGACAACCGGGTGATGAACGAAAGCTTTTGTTTAATCTCAATGAGGATCTTGTGTCTGATTTTGCACAATCGATATCGTCGAGTACACGATCGATTTTATTTATCATTCGACTTGTACGATCGTGATGAGAATCAGAATTTACACCTGGTTCAGAGGAATTTAAACTATCACTGTCACTGTATTCCCATGAGCTTGTACTGTTTCTACTTAATTTTCTGGTTTTACTAACAGTAACAGTGTCGTTACTATTTCTCCTATCGGAATTAATCTTTCCATTCGGCACTGATTTCTGATCTTTTAATTTTATTTGCTTTTGATTTTGCTTCGCGATACCACTGGCATGATGATTTCCAGTGCAGGCACGATGAAGATGAATGAAAGAACCTTTACTGTTGGCTGGCATCTTCTTCGTTTTGCGTTCCACAAAAATTATCCTCACTAATCAAAACATTCCACAGGAGTTCTGATGTTGTTTCTTTAACTTTGTAATTTTCCGCCTCGATATGTTAATTAAGAGAGGGACCGAATAAAGAAACTCTAATCAATTAATCCACATTCTTTTGCCTATGAAGTGTTATGTGAAATAAATTCTAAAGTTGAAATTATGAATTTATGAAATTTCTTTCGTTTGGCACTCTTTCTAGTGAGTCGCGACAAATGTACGATCACAACACAGACTAACAGCACTAAAGAGCTCTAAGAAAGTAGGGGGGAATTTTTGTATTTTTATTTCCTACGGAAAATATGATGATGATGAGGTATTCTTTGAAACGGAGGGATGTTTGTCGTTGACTGATGAGGAGCATGAGAAAAAAGTCACGTCCGAAAACTCGACACAGTCGAGCACATTTTGCATGACTTCCCGCGAACTGTCACACGAGGAAAAGACAATACAAGAACCGTCAAGAAGGAGAAAAGAGAGGAGGTGAAAGAAGCACGCAGATCGTTCAGCAGCCGACTGACTTGAGCAGGCAAGGCGTGTGCCCACGACGCGTGTTTCCTCCTCCTTTGCCACCAAGACTGCCTACTTGTTAAAGAAGTATATAAGCAATCGCCACATGATACCAACCATACAACTCTGTCTTCATTCATCTATACAATAATTAATTAATTATCTCCACGTCTCGTCTATTCGATTGCTTTTGTAAACACTGCGATTTTATGTCGTTGTTGTTTTGATGGAAAAATTTATTATAGCAGCGATAATAACTGCTGATGCTGATGTTACTACTAATATACTACTGCTTCGATTAGCACTAATACTACTACTGCTGTTATATTTTTGTAGTAAAAGAAGTAGTTTATTACTACAGGATTTACTACCATCTTTGATTTTCATACTTATTCTACAGATAGTAATAGATAGGCAGTACAGATAGTTATTTACTACTGTAAAAATTAGATCAAATGAAAATTAGTCTAAGCAAAGATTATGACAAATAAAAATTAATCTAAGCAAAGATTCGCTCGAGTAAAAAAACTAGACTAAGCAATGATTAGACCAAACAAAAATTTAGCCGAAGAAAAGATCATACCAAACGAAAACGACAAAAGCTAAAGATCAACCTAAACAAAAATGCTCCAAAGACGGAAAGATGAATAAAAACGAGATCAAATGAACCTAAAGTTTTGAACGTTCAAATGAACGACGAAGTTTTGCTATTTAAATTTTATTTTTATTTTATAGAAAAAATTATTTTGTTTATTAAAAAAATTAATGTCTTAACTAAAAAAATATTTAATTTTAATTCTTTTTCTTTTTTATATGCAATTTTTTAAAAATATTCAAATAGAAAAAAAAATTCGTTCATTTGAACGTTCAAAACTTTAGAATCACGAGATCAAACAAAATCACAAAACATTAATGTGAACAAAGAATAATTTTCTAAGCCAAAAAAAATGTCCCAGCATTCCATTGTTAGAAAATTAACAACAACCAAAAACATGAAAATTGCAGCGGAATTCTCCAATTTAAAAAATCCGAAAGGAAACTTTATTAACGTTGTGAGAAAATATGAAGAACATATTTTTTACGGCAGTATCATCCAATTTTCACAATAAGTCACGTCAGATAAAGTTCGAATGAATCATTTCCGATGCTGGTAACTAGTTACCTTACAACTTTTACAATTCACATTTCATTATAGTTTCCGAAAGGTCGTCATGTAATACGTCGAGTAAAAATATTTCAGAATGAAATTTTACATCATAACATTAAAAAAAAAATTCTGAATACTAATGAGATTGTAACCTTCGAAATAAAATTTCAAACGGCATTTCTTCTTTTTTTTAGAAAAGAAAAAATGCCTTTTACTGACCAAATTAAGCACGGTTCATTGGCTTTTGAAAGTTTCGATTTCAATCTCTAAAAAAAAATTTCATGTTTATTTATTGCTTTAAAGAAAAATTTTAGTTTCCAAAAAATTTAATTTCTACTCTCCTAATTTTGTTCAAGGTCCTAACATGTTGTTCCTAACAAGGATTGAGAAAGAAATTCCCTGACTTTTATTTACTTTTTCCCTAACTTTTCACTAATTTTATTTCTGCTTTCTTGGAACGAAAATATGGTAAGTAACATTATATTTAACAATAAAGTAATATCTAATGACACAAATATCTACAAATTTATAGAAATTTCCCTGACTTTTAATGAAAATACTCTGACATTCCCTGACTTTTCCATGACTTCCCTGACACCTTGTTGTTATTTTTAAGTTTATTTAATTAATAAACCGTCTGCTATTGTAAATTTACGTCTCACATTTGTAACAAAAATAGAAAGACTGAACTAATTTCCAGCTTTCTTGAAAGCTGATACGATTTTTAGTGAGGAGTTTAAAAAAGAAATCCATCACATACTTGAGTCCGCATGTTTCATGTTCGAGCATCAAAATTATTGCGGCTTTGCTTTTATGCAGAACGCCGACCAATACATATATACAAACACTTCGTTTCTGTGGCTATTCTCGACATAACAAAACGCCTTAAAACATTTTTGACCAAAGGGGAGTGCCTTTTGCAAAAGGTATTGTTTCATGCTTAACTAATTACACGGTATTTTAACACCGGACGAATGGTATTATTTCCTATATATGTATATGCATTACCTCCATAAAATATCATTTATCACGCCTTCGGAAAAAAATAATCGTCCGATCCTTGAAACCTTTTCCAAGGTCCTTAAATATATATATATATACATTTCTAACCATTATTTAAAATGTTACTATATTTTAATTAAATGCACGACGACAAATTTCACAATCATACCACCAACGTAATATAAACAGATGTAGAAACAAAACTTTTGAGGATTCTCGAAATGAAAAAATCATTTGATATTGAGTTCATTCGTGGTATTAATACCGTAATGGCGAATCGTTTTTTTTTATTCTTAAAATTTAAAGTGAACCAAAAGGCACTTAATTGTTATTGATACACTGAGAAAATTGGATGTTAAAAATCTTAATATACTAGATATTAAGAAAAGATGGTATTTCATAACATCTAGATGTTATGGTTTAATATCGCTCAGATGCTAACTGGTATAATCTACAAATTTGAGGTTATGTGTGAACATGTCTTTTCCAATATCTGTGGATATTAAATTTAAACATCTAAGATGTTTATGTATTTGACTGTCACAGATATTGACCGTTAATATCTAGATATTAAAGCTCAATATCCATTTTTCTCAGTGTATTTCTAAACTTATGATGAATTAAAAAATTTTTTAAAACGAAAATGGAAAAACGTTTCGAACTTTTTTTCGTACATATCGGACATGTGGAGTTTTAACAATAGGAATTGTCATAAGGAGAAATGTTGGCGAGTACATATAATCATTAAAAGTTGTTTGTTGCAGAGGCGCATTGTGCAAGCGATCCATTGTTTGACAATAAGCATATATTGGGCTAAATACACCAGAATCATATACATGTTACTTAGAAGACTATTTTTCCCGTGGGTGCAGATGTTTATTTCCACACTGTTTCTGTTAATTCTGTTAATTCATTCATGTTCATCATTAAGATCAAGATGGAATTTTTAATTTCTAGAATGATCTTCAAATTTTCACTTTTTATTAAAATGCAAATTAATATCATCGAGATTGCATTACATAAACATTCAATTTTACATAAAATCCAAAGAACTTTACAAAACTACTTTTCTAGACTAGTCCAGAACTGAAATTAAAACTGAAAATTGAAGATGAATTTAGAAATAAAACGAATTTTAACGAATGTTAATTTTTATTTTTTTAAACAAGTTTTTGTAAGTCAGTTACGACATAAAAATCAATTGCTGCGCCTCTGCTTTGATATTAAATTAAATAAATTTAGTTCTACCTTATAATCATGATGATGAAGAAAATAAAGCTGTTAAAATCCACTCACCTAAAACAATAAAGAGAAGTTTATGTTACAATTTTTTTTTCTTTATTCGTTATTATTTTTTTTGTATTCATTAATTGACTTTATATTAGCGATGCATAATTGCATGTATCTCTTTAAGAACATGATATCCATAATTCTATAGAACTCAATAGTATATTAAATTACAGTCTCTAGAATAGTTCTCTTATATTGCTTTGCATTAATAATATTACGTTTTACGACACTGCATTGATGCTTAATTCCAACAATTAACTTCTCTCAATTCTTTAATTACACATTTTGAACAAATTTTTATATTTAAAACAATTTAGCAATGATTCATTAATTCTAATTTGCAATAATCTCATTATGTTTCATCGCTGCAAATCATTAATATTTTATCCCATAACTAACATATTTCAGCAACAAAATTTATCCCTTGAAATTTTAAGTAAAAAAATTAGGATATTTATAGTCTAAAAAGCGGAAAAGAGTAAATGAAGAAGAATAATAAAAACAATATTCAGAACCACTAAAGAATACAAAATTTTGTACCAAAAATTAGTGAAAGTTTGTATTACTGAAACAGAGAGTGCTAAATTAGAATTGATTTCATAAGAATCCAAATTTGATATATCCTTAATGAAAAATTGTGATCGAATTGAGATACAGGAACCAAAAAAACAAAGACAATAAATCAAAAATAAATCTCAATAAACATTAAAATTTATATAAATTACTGGAAACAGTTTTAATAGGGACGATAAGTAATTAAATTTATGCAAATTTATTCATAATATATATCTATTTGGTTCCTGGTTGGATATAATCGACAGCTGTATTTTACTCAATGAAGTTATCAAATGTACTTCATTTCAAAGTTGTTACTTGAAGGCGGACAGGTAGCGTAAACTCGAGACTTTAAATGTAATAATTTAAGAAGCTAAAAGGATTTTAAAGTTATTAAAGAAAAGCTTCGTAATTTTATTCTGCAAAGGCGCATGCGTGAGAACAGAGAGAAAACATCGCAAACAAAAAAAAGAAAGAAAAATAAAAATCAAAAAATACACCCAATAATTATCCTTAGAATTTTACTTGAGGCGAATGTGTATTTCTTATAATACCTATATCATTATTTTTGCATGAAGAGAAAAATCAATGAGGCATAGAGAGTAAAGCAATTTTCCCGTCTTTTCTTGAAAATAAAGTCAGTAATCACACAATAGCAGTCGATTACTTTTAACCTCATACACAGATACTCTGTATGTGTATCAAACGGAAAATAAAATAAAAAACCAAAATGAAACCGTATCAAAATTATTCTATTACTATTATTTTTGCAATTTTCTTTCATACATTGCATTCTATTCTCAGCAATACCTAAAACTTCAGACCGGAAAATAAAAAACTGGTTTTGATTTCAAAAAAAGAAAAATATTCCTAAACATTTTTTTTCCATAAAACCTTAAAAGAATCATTTTATAAATTTTTAAAATAATTTTTATTATATTATTAAAGGTTCTTCTTTCCAACTTGTGTGGTCACGAATATAAGAGAGAATCCGGAAGTCAGTAAAGTTTCATATATATTTTCTTCGAACACATGGTAATCTTCAAACGTGACATTTACGTTATTTTCAACATAGAATATCGCAATTCTACATATCTTCGAAAAAACAATTTTTTTTACTTTAAACAAAATATTTTCCTAAATATTAAAAAATTAATCTTAATTACAATTGTTTGATATGAAAAAAGTACATTTTGCTCTCTTCGAAAATATTTATATTGAAAGCTGTATCTAAAGAAATATTTATAATTAAAAAATATTTACATTGAAAAAACATTTGTATTTAAAATGTCTACATATTGAAAAAATATTTTCAGAACTGTTATAAACTTTTAAGAAAATTTGCACTATAACCACAATAATAATTATTTCCTCGATTAACAAATTTTTAAAAAGGAAAAAAAAGAAGATAAATTATATAGACAATTTCTCGAGACCAAATAAAATTACACAGTGCGTGAAATTGATTTCTAAGACATATGAGATTTGCGACCTTGTAAGGCAACTGTTCGTATAGGAGTTAATAAGATCTGTGACAAATGTTATTTTACTTTTGCATCGTGGATCAGCATAACACAGGTCATGGCTCTTACAAGTTTCACTGGCTCTAATGAACCTGACATAAGTAAAGTGTATACATACCGTCAACAAAGCTCTACCCCCCTCTCACCCATATATTTCTCATCGAGCACGATTTTCTCTCTCTCTATCTCTCTCTCTACTCTCAGAATGGAAGACGAAAGGTTTTATTCGCTCCATATAATATGTCAAAGGCAAGTATTGCATCCATAAAACATTCAAAGATTTTCTTAACGTATTTATAAACTTCTTAATCTATATATGAGCGATTCCATGTCAAGTGATCAAGGTGGAGAAAAATTTTTCTCCAATCGTAGCAAAACTTGGGGCTTTTGTAGTACTCATAGATAGTAATTTTTGGTGAAAATATTTTTTTACCTAGTCCAATATTTTCCGAGGGGGAGGGGGTTAAATTTTTGGGGTTTTCAGTACAATGCTTATTTCAATAATTTTTCACTCTGAAACAATTAAACATACAAATTTGACAAAGTACATTTTGGAAAGGTTTTTTCATGCTCTTTCGATTGGAAATAAGCATTTAAAAAAAATCGTATCTCTCTCCCCCAAAAATTGAAATTTATTTTTAATTTTGATTTTTTTGGGTAAAATTTTTTTTTTTAAATGCTTATTTCCAATCGAAAGAGGATGAAAAAACCTTTCCAAAATGTACTTCGTCAAATTTGTATGTTTAATTGTTTAAGAGTAAAAAATTATTGAAATAAACATTACACCAAAATACCCCTTGATCACTTGACGTGGAATCGCTCATATATATAAGATAAGACTTTTGTCTGTACATTGTTCAGAAATCTAAATTTCCCATATAATTATTCCTTTTGAGCATCCATGATTCCAAAAATGCCAATAAAAAATGTCGTGTATGTATGTCCGTATGTCACAGAATCTTTGTTCGCGAATCAATTAAAAACGACTTAACCGCTTGAAACTAAATTTGGGAGATAATATTTGAACTTGGGCCAAGGAAGGTTTATAAATTTACAGATTTGAAAAATATTAATTAGAACGGGAGATATTCAATTTTTTCAAAAATCAAAAATTTTCGAATTTTACATTTTTTTAAAAAATGCTTTCAAATTTTGTATAATTGAGTATAACATGTTATTTAGTCACATTCTAGAATATATATTTACCAAAAAAATGTCCTCTAACTAAGATGTAAGTATAAAAATGATTTTTAAAAAAATCGCAAATATCCAAATTTTATATTGTTTAATGAACTGCTTTTAAACTATCCATAATTAAGTATTACATTTGACTCCAAATGCTGGTGTAAATTTATGATTAAATTTTAATACATTAATTGCAGTACTACAAACACATAAAGTCATATAGGTCTCGCACTCACACGACTATATTGATACTTTTTGACACTCTTTTTTAACTATTTAGCTACTATTCTTATAATTAAATTACTTATTTATTTTAAAAAGCCATTCATTTATTAAATGGAGATTTTAAATATCAATTTATCTGGTAAAGAAATTAATCATAGGACTTTAAAAATATCGAAAAAGAAAGTAAATTAAAAATTAATATTTGTTAATATTAATTGTCAAACATTGTAAATTTGATTATAAACAATTATAGAATTACGATTACATATTTACGAATATCATGAGATTCAATATGAAGACGCTATTCTTCACCTGCGAACGCCTAGGTCACCGCTACATGGCAGTACAGTTGACAAAATCAGATTTCTCGCCGTCTAATGGTGTCCTTGGCGTTCTCAGGTAAAGAAATCCATTTTATCTGTTTTATCAAAAACGATTTTATAATTCAATAATCTTTTTGTGAGAATCATCACTATTATTATTATTATTATTATTATTATTATTATTATTGTTTTATAGGAATTAACAATGGAGGGGACGGATTCTAAAAGGGGATACGCGTTGATTCACGCGTTTAAGTTTTATCGCGGTCAATTTTTGAAATTATTACAAATTGCAATTCGAATTACTGAAGTTTGTGGAGAATGAAAATGCGCATCTTTTTTTCTTTAAGAAAAAATTTATATCTTTTTTAGTTTATGAAATAATGAGAATAAACTAAATTTTTGAAAACTAAAAAATTAAAATTTTTATATCTTTAACTCGTGCTGGTGTATTTGACTTCCAGTGACAAAGTTTTTCATTTCTATACGGACAAGTTTTCTGTAAAATTTTATTTATATGATATCGATGCTTACAAAGTTATTAATGTTTAAAACGTTTATATATACAAATTTTCATTTTTTGGATTTCAAAAACTTAGTTTTTTCTCATTATTTTATGAACTAAAAAAATAAATTTCTGTCATTGAATTTGAAAATTGAAAATGTTTGAAAATTGTTCTATTGGTCAATACACTGTAAAAAAGGGAGTTAAATAAATAGAGTTAAAACTTTACATCCAAATGCTAACTCCCCAAGGAATAAATATCTCGCGCAGGTGTTGATGAAGGGAGTTAGTAAATTAACTCTCTTTTGGAGTTGATTTTTAACTCGAAAAATTTAACTCCCAACTACCGAGTCCGTTAACTCCCTATAAACTCTTTCCTTAAACGTTAACTCTCCTAATTTTTTAGTGTATACACACAAAAAACCCAGTCTCAATTTTTGTTGCATCTCAAAATGAGACTATGTTAAACGCCATAGAACGTGGCGCCACCTAAGAGTCTCATTTTTGTTTTTTCAGTGTAGTAAACGTGAAAATCTACGCGTATCCCCTTTTAGAATCCGTCCCCTCAACTATATTATTTATAAAGATAATTGAAATATTGAAATTCTTTTCAGAAAATTCTACGAGAATTCAATTATTTAAATATAAAAATAATAACAGTGATTTTGAGAAAATTGATATTATACTTGTTAGAGTTGAGCTCTTTTCGAAATTTATGAAAAACAATTTAATCGTTCTAATCATAAAAATATATTAATGAACTGTTTTACTATCTGTTTTACAATTTAATTATTTATTTATTTAATTTTACAATGTATCAAATGTTTTTGTAATTCAAAAACAATTCAGCATTAGATTAGAAACCAAACAATGTTGTCAAAGAAAAACACATACATAAAAATATTTTTCTCTGCTAAAAGTACCTCAGATGAAATTTTCCTTTTAAGAAAACGTCAAAGAATATATAATAATAAATGCATAAAAGTATAATTTCAAGAAAAACCGAGTTGAGCCCTTTTCAAAATTCACTATTCAATTTTGTTTAACAATTTTTTTAAATAATTGAATTCTTTTGTAAAATTTTATTCAAATAGTAGATCAGGGTTGCCACAAATATTAAATTTTATTTTTCCCTGACTTTTCCCTGATTTACAGAGAAAATTTTCACTTTTTCCCTGACCCTAAAGAATATTCTAATTCACTCTAAAAATTATTAGATAATCAAGAAAAAATGTTCTATTACATTTATTTACAAATTTCATTAATTGTAAAATTATTCAAAAACATCAATAATTTCTTTTTTAAATAAATATTTAATTATTATTATTTTTCTGTAGGAGTTAAAATTCTTCAAAACATTCAAATTCAAACCTTTGTAAATTGAACAACTTATAAAAATATTATTACAAAACATGAAGAAGGCGATCACATAAAGTCGATCGTCTTCTTTATGTTTTGTAATAATTTAAATTACTATAACATTGTTCAGAATAGGTTAATTATTTTAAAAAATCTTAAAAAAATCCTTCGCAAGAATTCAATTATTTTTAGAAGCAGTAAAATTTATCAAAAAAATTAAATTATTTTAAAAAAAGTAATAAAATTCGTGGCAATAATTCAATTACTTTCATAAATAATAATAAATCGATTATCTGTTAATTCATTTTTAAATCAATTTTTATTAGAAAATTCTAGAAAAATTTAATTATTTAAATTAAAAAATAAATAATTTATTCAACAATAGAATGTTTTTTGTTAAAATTTAATTCTCATAAAGAATTTTATGAATAAATTTTTAAATATATGAATTTAATTTGACAAAATTTAATAAAATTTTTAAGAATAATTACATTTTTCGACGAATTTGATTAAAATATATATTGCATAAAAAATCATTAAAATTCTGCGATGAGTTTTATTACTTAAGAAAATAATTTAAATTTTCTTAAAATTTCCATTAAAAAAATTGAATTTTGGAGAAGAATTTTATTCTTTATAAAGTTACTTGGAATTTTAACAAAAAATTTTTTTTTTAATTTTCGAACACAATTGGATTTCTGCGAAGAATTTTATTACATTTTAAAAATAACTGTATTTATGTGAAGAATTTTATTATTTAAATAAATAATCGAATTCTTACAATAAATTTTATTCTAGTTTATTAAAATAATTAAATTTAGGTTAAGAATTTTTTAAATAATTTATATTTTTCGACAAATTTTATGAAATTTTGTATTTTAAATAATTGAATTCTTAGGAAGAATTTTAATTTAAAATTTTGAAAATAATTGAGTTCTTGCGAAAAATTTTATTCGTTTCTAAAAACAATTGAGTTTATGAGAAAAATGTTAATAAATTTTCAAAATAATTGAATTCCTGCGAACGATTTTTATAATTTTCATTTAAATAATTGAATTTCTGCGAAAAATTTTAATAATTTTTCAAAATAATTGAATTCTTCCAATGAATTTTATTCAAGTTTATAAAAGTAATTGAATTTCGGTGAAGCATTTTATTATTTATAAAAATATTTTTATATAATTGATATTTTTCGAAAAATTTTAATAAATTTTGTATTTTAAATAATTGAATTCCTGTGAAAAATTTTATAACTACTTATGAAAATAATTCAAATATTTTGAAGAAATTTATTAAAAATTGAATAATTGAATTCTTGTGGAATTTTGTCAAGAATTTTATTAAAACTTTTAAAAATAATTGAATTTTAATGAAGTTTTTTATTATTTATTAAAATAATTGTAATTTTGACGAGAATTGTTATTAAATTTTCGAACATAATTAAAATTCTACGAAGAGTTTTTGTAACTTTTGAAAATAATTGAATTTCTGTAATCATTTGTAACTAATCCAAAATTTATTTTTATTAGTATTTTTAACTAAAATTCTTTTATCAATCTAGTATTTATGAACATTGTAAAAATGATTTAAAAAATAATTTATAAGTCATAATTTATAATAGTTATTATTAATTTTATTTAATTATGATTTATTTATTATTTATTTATTAATAATTAATAAATTATTAATTTTATGATAGTGTTTGAAAATTTAAGTTATTTAAAAAGAAATTATTGGCAGAAATTGAAAAAATTGAAGGTTTTGTATTAAAATTTGTGATAATTTCATAGTTTACAAGGCAAAAAGAAAAAAAATTCAGTTTTCTCATGAATTTTAAAAATTCAATTTTTTCCAGTACTTTTAGTAAAAATCCCTGACTTTTCCCTGACTTCTCTGACCAATTTTACTTTCCCTGAATTTTCCCTGAATTCCCTGACCTGTGGCAACCCTGTAGATATTAAAAATCATTGGCAATCTTTTGAAAATAATTTAATTTCAGGAATAAAATTCTTATAAAGATGATTGAAATTTTGCCAAGAATTTTATTATATTTTTATAGATAATGGAATAATTGTTATGAGAAATTTTTTCAAACAAACAAAAGACACAAAACTTCTCAGAATTTTTTTTTATGAATTCTGACCTGTTGCAACACTGTTTCTAATAATATAATATTTTATAATTGCTTTTAATATATAAAATTCGTTTTACTATATAAATTATTTTATTTTCTACACACACACACACACACACACACATATATATAATGTGTACGCAATGTTTAATACTGCTACCATTGGACATATTAGATTGCGCTTGATTACACGCTGATATTATTACCAACACGTTTTCTAACACCTCACTGCTCAACTTGACCGGTTGATGCTTGAATAAGTTTCCCGACAAATTGATTTAAACAGAAGTCAAATAATTTATCTCCTGAAAAACTTGATTCATTGTATAAAAAATAAAAAATTTCATTTATATTTAGAGGGAAATATTTCGATTAAATATAATAAAAATAAATAAAAATAATAATCGTGTGGTTAAAATAAAGATGAGGGTAAAATATTTCCTGTATCGAGAAAGTGAAACTATTGTAAAAAAGAAACGATCACCTTTCAACTTGTATTTCTAAATTGCGTGTAAAGTATAAAAATCGAAATTATAATATATACTCTTCCAATATATATTTCAAACTATGGGGAGACAAAAAGTCTCTTTGGTAACGAGACATTCTCATATAACGAAGTTACGTATGACCTTTATATATATATAGTATATACATATACACATATTCCGCGTGTTATTTCACGTGCAGACTTTTACAACAACGCTTTCGATTATTATGGCCGAACAGATGCATATTTAAACGATATACTCTTTCATAACCCTTCCCTCTCGTGATATGAGTTATTTGCCTTTTCTTTTAGTCTTCAGAAATCTTCAATTTCAATCTCAAAGCGATATTATATTATAATATAAATATAATAAGCTGAAGAAAAATTTCCCCTTTTTTTCTCAACAAAAGGGGAATATCAGTAAGTTGCGCTATACTTCAAGTGTATATATAAATTTTATTTGCCGCAATTCTCACCTCTGGAGATTTAAATGCTTGTCAATAAAGGCTTGGCATCCACGAAAAGATTCTTATAATGCGATGAGAGAGACAAGACAATTTGAATGTGATCGAAGTCTTTTTCTATGGTAGAATTTATGAAAGCAAAAGGTTTATATTATAAAAGAGAGGACGTTAGAATAATATTTTTCTTGTAATTGGATAGGAGTCGAGGAAGATTCGTTTTTAACTTGTATTTTTTTTTCATTTCTACGCCTCGGATTCACGTGGCTATTGATACTTCTTGAAAAATTTTCCAACTTATATATATAAAGATAAATCTTAGGGACTTTAATCTATGTATAAGAAGAAGCATTTTCATTTAAAATGCAAAAATAAGAGATATTTATAATTCAAAAGAAATATTTTCACCAAAATAATTGAAGTCAAAATATTTCCTAGTTTTTGAGACAACAAAACTTCGAAATCGTTATATATCTCCTATATAACTTTATGAAAACTAAAAATGTTTTTTGTAAAAAATTCATAATGAAAAAACGAACAAAAAATTTTTAATTAGCAAAGTTATTTAAATAATTTTACTTAACTTTTAAACGGCCAGTTCAAATACTACACTGAAAAAATTTCATTCTAATTTTAAGAAAAACTTCTTATATATGCGCCTAGAATATTCCCCACTTAAGTTAAGTGGGGAATATTCTTACAATAAGAAGAACATTATTATTTTAAGAATATTTACCACTTAATTTAAGTGGGGAATATTCTTGGCGCATATATAAGAAGTTTTTCTTAAAATTAGAATGTAATTTTTTCAGTGTATTGTTTAAAGAGAAAAATTAACTTGATTGTGTAATATTTAATTTTCCAAAAGACCGTTTAAAAGTTAAGTAAAATTATTTAAATTTATTATTTAAAATAAATTATTTTGCTTTTATAGACGAAAAATTGAAAAAAATGATAATAATATTTCGCACAGAAAGTGGTACATTACTGATCTAATGATGGGAAGTGTAAAATGAAATATCTATATAGATATATAGAAACGTGGGTAGCAAGACTTTTTTTGGAAATTCGATATTTATAGAGTGTCAATAGCCTGACGTCATTTTTCTTTCATCTCAGTGGGCGCATCAGTGCAACACTGATTCATACCTTGCAGAGCAATATCAATGCAATTTTAACTGCATTGATCTACTCTCTTTTATTCTTATCGCAGCCTCCTCATTTTATTTTAAAATCGACTTTCATCATTTTATCACCATTTCAAAAGTCAAACATACTGCTCTTTAATATTTCACAATAAATCCTCTATTCCATTCATTCATTCATCTAAATAAACACGATTCGAAAAAACAAATTATCTTCCACTGATTCCTTTGAATATTAATTTAAAAATAATAATTACATAATAAATAATAATTTTATTCAATTTCAATGTATAATTAACATTTAATTATTTAGAAAAATTGTATTTCTTTTCAAATTCAATATTATCTTTCTTAAGTATGTGTATTATAGTTGAATTTATTGAATAAAAATTTTTTACAGTTGAATAATTATTTGTGTAGATTTTTAAAAAAATATTGCAAATATATTTTAAATAAAAAATTATCTCTAAATGTGAATTAGTAAAATTTTTTAATAATTATAATTAGTAGCAGACTTTCTATAAGTTTACTAAATCAGATTAGTAAACTGAAAGCAAATTAATATATTTTACCAGTAATAAATAACAATTTACACTTATTTATTAGTAAAGGGTTTATGAGGTTAAGTGTGCAAATTGCCACCGCATCTATTTTCCTCAAATTTAGCCAATATAAAAACGCATTTTTCTCAAAAACTACTTGATGCATTTTAATGAGCTTTGGATATGTAAAATAGATAATTAAAGAGTTTCAAAAAAAAAAAATTTCAAATCTGGCTTTCAAAAAATAACAAAAATCATTTTTTTAATTTCGAAAAATTTCTATTTAAAATGAACCATTCACATAACATAAAAATGTACCGGGTAGGGTTTTTTTTAGTTTTTCACCGTGACACACCCTGAAATTATGTCGGGCATAATCTTGTT
Source organism: Leptopilina myrica (nomen nudum) (assembly GCA_032872475.1). Taxonomy (NCBI): domain Eukaryota; kingdom Metazoa; phylum Arthropoda; class Insecta; order Hymenoptera; family Figitidae; genus Leptopilina; species Leptopilina myrica (nomen nudum). Next base: position 41,649,775 of record CM065459.1, on the reverse strand, counting down.
AAAAGGTAAAAGCAAAAGCAAAAAGTGATATTTTAATTTAGTAAACATTTTTATTAATTCAAATTAAATTAGTGAATATAGCTTTTTGCTTTTGAATTTGAAAATTTTACTAATAAATTAGTATAAATTACTGTTTATTAGTAAAATTTACTAATTCAAAAGCAAAAAGTCAATAAATTATTGACGACTTTGTAAAATATAAATTTTAATTAAAATGTAGCTTCCACGACAAATAAATCTCCTTAAAGTCTCACTAACGAAACGTTAGTTTAATTAATACTGAAATTGAAATTTAGCCTAATCTATGCTAAATGTACAACAATGAAAATAGTCCTTGATGAAAATTTTAAGTCGTCAGAAAACTAATATACTATAAACAGATTAGCATAGATAACACGAAAAACTGACTTGAGTAATTGCGTATTTATTGCTTTAAAAAAAATTACCAACTAAAATAGGCTAAGGTTAAACAAGAAAAAAAACACCCACAAACATCATTTGGGCCACCTAAATTATTGTTATTTTTAAATTATTCAATCGCTTTCAATAAAACATTGAAATTTCTGATAAATTATTTTGGACATAAAACATTCATAAATACTTTTCAAATTCTAAAATAATGTTAATCAAATGCTTCTATCAAATTTTCACGGTCACGTTGTGGGAAGTACAGGGAGAGAAAGGAGTAGTTGGCACATCCTGATACACTGAAAAAAATTTAATTGAACCAAGTAAATGCATTTACTTGACACAATTTACTTGAAGTAATCCCATATTTATTTGAAGAAAGAAATTCATTTTCTTGTAACAAGTAATTATTAGCATTCGACAGAATTCTTGAATTAACACAATTCAGTATTTGGCGAAACTAAATATATGTTATTATTTCAACAAAATATTTTACCTAAGAAGCAAACGAATTATAGGTTAGGTTCGTTTTATATTTATCTTGATTAAAAGTTTATTTTAAAATATTTAAATTTGAATCCAATTTTTATTGAATATTTTGGATATGATGAAGACTTGAAGATCAATAATGTTTAATTAATAATAATTGATTATCTTTCTGTATTTTTTCACAAAAAATTAAAAACATAACCTCCAATTTTTTGCTTGTTAGATACCTTTTTTAGGAACGTGACACGTATTTGACCTAAGCATCAGAAATTTAAAAAAAATTGTTAATTAAATGTTTCCTTTTGAAATTAAACAGTACCGAAATTTTCAAATGCAAACTACAAACAGCAGTATTTAAAAATTGACAGAAAAATAATATTTAAATTATTGAAAATTAGATAAAGAATATAACTAATTCTAACTAGACATACAATTTTTCAGCGAAATTTAATATAATATATTTAATGATATTAAAAAGAAAGCAATTTTTTTACATTAACCTATTCATAATATTAATTTCTTTAGATTTTTAACTGAATTGCATAGAAAGTTAAAATTTAGGCAAATTTTTATTCCTATTTTTTTTAAAAACGAGTTTAAAAAATAATTTACAGGAAAATCCTTTTACAGAAATATGTAAATGATTTTACCTGATTTTTTTTTAAATCTCAATTTCGAAAAATTGTGGTTTGATCTCTTTTGTCATGCCACCCTTCATTTTAAATTTGTTAACATTTAATTTCATAAAACAATAAAATAATATTTTAAAAATATCTATTCTTTTGGTTGTTTACGAGATGCTCGCCCCAGAGGGCGCCCGAGGCGACTGAAGGTTCTCAAACTCAGTTTATTGACGTTTATTTATACGAAAACAAACGATTATAAACTGAGTTTGAGAACTTTTGATCGCCTCGGGGAGCCCTGGAGCGAGCATCTCGGAAACCCCCTTTGTACCACAAGAATTTTGAAGAAACCGTATTTTAATCGATATTAGGCAAAACTGAATCCTGTAAAATCAGTGTATTGCACAATGCAGTGGCTGAATGAGTAAATAATGAATTTTGATAATTTAAAAAAAGTTCTGAAAAAATAGTATAAACATCATATACCCACGACTGGACTAACTTTAAATTTCCGTAAAGGGAAGTAGTTTTATTAAAATTTTAAAAAAAACAAAAAATACAAACAGATTTGAAAATTAAATTTTAATCTACAAATTTCTAAGAATGCAGTAAAACTTTTTGACACATTTTTATCATAAAATTTTTTAAAAGTTGATAAAAAAGTAAACAATTTTTATATAAGAAAGTTTAAAATTGATCCACATTGCACACGGAAAAAAAAAATAAAATTTTTAAAAAATCGTATCTGGTAAACGGCTGGGTAAAAAATTTGAAAAAAATCATGAAACACACAACAATATTCTGCTCAGCAATATTTATATATATATATATATATAGGGGAGAGTGGGGCAAAATGGGGTAGGCGGGTCAAATGGGGTACCTCTGTTTCTCTATGATGGGTACATTTAATTTTTTTATCCTCGATATACATTATTCATTTTGATAAGAAAATGTTATTAATTATGAGAGCAATATGAAAAATATTTTTTTTGAAAGTTATACAACATTAAAGTTTTGAGCGAAAAAAATATCGATTTTTTTCGAAATTAAAGTGCTTATAAAACTTTTTGGGATAATTTATTAAATTTGGCAAGTGTGGAATCATTTTCAGCACTTATTCTAGAGTAATTTCCAATAGGATAGATTGTTAAATTGTTTACAACAATTTGTAAACATTACATTTTGTTTTACTATGCAGTGCGGGGCAAAATGGGGTACCTATGTGTTGGGCCATGCCGGGTGGTATTAAATATTCATTGAACTACTTAAAAACGTTATATTATGCATATTTAACAACTTTCCGCAGAAAAGTCAAATTTTTGTTTCGGGGTATTATGCTATCGATGATTCACTATCGATATATCGACCATATATATATATATATATATATATATCACTTCCATACGTTTTCTTTCTGTGTATGTGTCACACCAAAAAAATAAAGGGCGGAAATTTGAGATAAAATAATGTGTAAATAAAGAAATTTTTAAAATGCAGCTTTTCGAAAGACTTTCTAAACGGGTAATTTACAGTATTTGTTGTAAATCAATTTGAAATGATAAGTGAAAGTAATTTTAATTATAGTTTCATTTCATGTAATATTTACTTCAGACTTGCTAAAATTTTCTTCAAAAATTAAAAATTTTTGTGAAACTCAATTTTTTTAAAATTACACAAATTTTATTACATTGAAAAGTAAATTGCAGAAGAGATTTTCAAAATTTTTTTGGGACTTATACTAGTCCATATTTCAAAAATAGTAAAATTTGTTATTAAACATTTTAAATTAAATTCGTGGTAAATCTAAACTTTTTTTTAAGTTCTATGAATTTTACTACATCTGAAGTAAACTTCCGACTTTCTAAAATTTACTCCGAAAATAACAAAATTCGCAATTTAAAGTTTTAAATAGAAATTTTTGATAAACTTTTTTTCTGATATTTCATAAATTTTTCCAAAGATTTTTAGAATTTTTATATTAAAAAATTATTCTCAATTTAGTGAAATTTATTCTGAAATCAGTAAAATTTGACTGAAAATAATGAATAATTTATTGTTACTGCTTTATAAAAATGTACCAGACAACTAGTGCCTTCGGAGAAAAATACAAGAACTTCTTGGTAGATAACAACTTTACCAACATGAGGAAAATATTCACCTCAGTCGATACATAAATTTCTCATCGGATAAGTGGGTAAAATTCCCAGCTTTGTCGATAAAGAAACCAACCTGCACCTTCAACAACAAAAATCTACCTTATCTCCAAAGAGTGGCGCGCATTTTTCAATAAGAATAATCATCAGTCTCCAAGTTACGAGAAACAAAACAAATATTATCCAACACTTAACATTTTAAAGAGAGACATAAGAATTAAAAAAAATTACATCCTTAAAAACTAAAACACAATACCCACTTTCGCAAATATATTAAAGAATATTGACTTTACAGAATAGAAGAGGTAAATTACAAGTTTGTAAATCCTATTGATCGCGTGTTCGAGTTCTCTGATGGAAAAACTGGGACAATATCCAACCATTGACTTCAGCTGCTGTACGAACAATAAATTTATTGTATTTCGCAACACGAAAGACTACCTATTTATATTTTATATATATTATATAAATAGTGAATACACAGATATAATATATCATTGTAAAAATGAAATTAATCACAGAAACTAAACTGTCTAAACTATACACTTTAAAAATGGAAAGTGAATTAGAAGAAGCAAGAAGTAATAAATAAAGCAAACAATGGGGAAAAAGAAAAGGTGATGATACATAGATCTTTTAAAAAAGTAAAGAAAAAATTATTTATGAACAAGAAAGTAAAAAAATACAATAATCCGGAAGTTGTTTTGTTTTCAAAAAAAGTTGGAATAAATCTAAATCTACTTGACCGTTTGTTATGCGTCGACGCGCTCATAAATTTCTCAAATATAGAAAGTGGCAAATAAAAATTTATTATTTTATAATGTAATGAATCATACTTTCCATTTTGAAGTAGAATTTATTTTCCCTCAAAAAAAATTTAAGCTTCTTAAATAAATACAAATAAGTATCATAAATAAAAAATTGACTACAAAAAAGGAGAAAATCTGTTAGACAATAATACTCTTAATTTAAATTAGTAATAATATTTACTAATATTGGAGTTAGTGAATCACTTTTTGCTCTTGAAGTAGTGTATTTTATTAACAAATTATTTCATGGAAAAACAGTATATGATTGGGACAATCGTACATATTGAAAAATACGGGATATATCTATTTTTATGAATACCACATTCATTTTATTAGTGTATCCATAAAAATATATATGGTTGTCACACAGTTTTAGTCATGTAAAAATTATTATTTATTAATAAAATTTACTATTGCCAAATAAAAAAGTCCGCCATAAAAAACAAAAACAGAAAAAAAATTTTTTAAATTGAAAAGTCCTAAAATTAATAACAAATAAATAAAAAATTCAGTAAATTCAACAAATATAAACAAAATTTTTAAAATGCATTCAAAAATAATTTTCATAAACGTGATTTTTTGTTTTTAATTTCAAAAAGGAATGATTTTTTCCAAAAAGAAAAAAATAATGAAATAAATAAATAACGTTCTCAGTATAGAGATAGTTAATTTGAATATTATTAATGCTTTACGGTGACAGGAAAGTATCACTTATTCCGGTCGGGATAATCTTTCTGATAGCGTTTCCAGTTCGATACTAATCTTTGCTTTCATATAATATTACAATTACATATTTAAAGTGTTTTATTACAATAATTATGTTAAGCAAAGTATTTATCTGCATACAAAATATGAGAGCTTACACGGAGAAAAATGGATTATACAATTAGGAATATGTGACGTTCCACGGTGAAAGGGACCTTAACTGCTTAAAATTTTATAGGTTATGTTTAGAGTAGTTTTAGCTTTATTAAAAATTTATTATTTATTATAATTTATAATCTATGAAAGCACTATGCATATATGTGTCACGCTCCGTAGAAAGGTACCTAAGAAGCAAAAAATTTGAGGTTATGTTTTTAATTTTTTAAATAAAAATACAGAAAGAAAATCAATTATTGATTAAAAATTATTGATCTTCAAGTCTTCATTATATCCAAAATATTCAATAAAAATTGGTTTCAAATTCAAATAATTATAAATAAACTTTTAATCAAGAGAAATCTAACACGATCCTAACCTATAAATCGTTTGCTTCTTAGGTACCTTACAAAGTATAATTTTGTGTCTCGTAAGTATAATAATATTTTACATTTATGGATTAGTTCTGTTTTGTCAAAATTTTATTAATTTAAAATAACCTGAACATAAATTATATTGATGCTAGTTTTATAATCCAAATTAATATGAATGTGGTAATACTTAAATATTCAATTGTTAATTTAATTTTTCTCCGTGTACATAACTGTGAATAAAAAAAACAAAAAAACTACTAAAAACCTCTGATTCCACATTAAAATTTCAATACAAATTTCCAATTCTCTACATTACTTTATTTTTATTTTTATTTCGTAAAGAAAAATATTTTAATTTTAGATTTATAATTACAAAAGTAAAGTAATAAATATGTTAATATTTTTACGTATACATTGATAATTATTTAATAAATTATTAATTTTAATAAGTAATAAATTATTATTTCATTTTATTTACTGATTCTTAAATCAATTTGGATGTTCAAAACTAACAAACTTGAAAAAATGAAAATAGAAAAAAACCAAATATGAAAAACAATGAACAATATAATTAATATTCATATAGTACTATTTACTATATTACCATAATATTATTTCTCTTTTACTACCTCCTGATATAGAAATTTTTAAAAATGAATTTTATTATTATTTTACAATTATTACTTTCTCTAAATTTGAATGATAGTGAATCTGATTTTTTGCTTTTGAATTAGTAAATTTTACTAATAAATGGTAATTCCTTCTAATTTATTGGTATAATTTCCTAATTCAAAAACAACAAGCCAACACTGCAAAAAGAAGTATCTTAATTTAAGATGTTTTGGTAGTCATTTCTAAGATGTTTTGGTAGACACTTTTCAGTTACTTGAAACATCTTAATTTAAGATGTTAAAAGTATCTTCGTATACATTTTCTGTGGTATTTTTGGGGCAAAAAGTTTTTAGGTTAACTATGGGCTCTTATGGAAAACACTTTATGTATCTTAATTTTTAGTAACTTACACTTATGGCGCATCTTACGATTCCTCAAGTAACTTATCGCTAAACATCTTATTGCAACAGAAACATCTTAATTTAAGATACTTTAAAGAACTTACAAAAGTATCTTACTTTGTTAAGATGGAAGAAATATCTTTATTACTACTAAAACGTATAAAGCATCTTAAATATCAGTAAGACGCTTTAGAAAACATCTTATTTTAAGATGTAAGACACCATTTTCCCATCTTACATCTTATTTTAAGATATCAAAAAAGACACCTATTTTTGCAGTGAATCACTTTTCATTTGAATTATTATTAAAATGATTACTAATTTAAATTAATGAATGACTTGTTGCTTTTGAATTGGGGAATTTCATTAATAAACTAGTAAAAATTACAATTTATTAGTGAAATTTACTAATAATTAAATTTATTTACTAGTAATGTTACTAAGAAATTAGTAGAAATGACTATTTATTAGTAAAATTTTCTAATTCAAAAACATAAAGTGAGTCACTAATTTAATGTAAATTAGTAAAAAAAAAGTTTACTAGTTTAATTAGTACCAGACTTTTTGATTTTTAATTAAGAAATTTTACTAATAAATAGTAATGAAAAAATTTCTACAAATTTAGTATTAAAATATACTAATTTACAAACCAGTCACTAATTCAAGATATTATTTAATTTTTCCATTTTTTAAAATTACTTAACTAATAGTAAATGTCATAATGTTTACAATATAATCAGCGCTTGCAGTGGAGAAAAAGAAACATTATTATATATTAATTAGCAATAAAATAATATAATATAACTAAATATTATTTTCTTTGGTTAAAATTAAGGTTTAACACCCAAATACTTTCTATTGCAATATAAATGAGGAAGCGTATAATTGATATACGAAATTAAAGTTTTCTGCAAAGGTTCTAAAAAAGAAGTTTGATTGTTAGGGGGCAAAGGGGTGGGGGAGTGTTTAATGGCGGTCATGACATTGAAAAGACCCGACAATAATGATATGTAGGGGTGATTGTACTCTATGATGGAAACGATTTACGCCACGTAAGCATGCAATTCTTCCAACCACCCTGACGACCATTAAATTTATTTACCACCCGCATAAAATTGCTCCATTGCCTCAGGGCGTGTCATCATCCATACACACATACATATAAACAGAAATATTTTTTTCTCTACATTTGCACGACAATAATAAATATATACACACGAGGAGAAAGAATAAATAAGACAAAAAAGTGTCTGCAGTCAAAGAAAACAAAATTTTCACTAAATAGAACAATTTAAAGAAGTATGAAAATGTACTCTCTAAACCTAAATTAGTAGAATTCTACTCAGAAATAGTAAAATTTTACTAATTTTTAGTAGTTTTCGTGGACGACTATTCCCCTTTTCAATTAGTAGAATATTACTAATTTTTAGTAAAATTCTACTAATATTTTAGCGAAATTCCACTAATTAAAAGTCACTTTTTCACTAAGTAAAACTCTACTCACAATTAGTAAAATTTTACTATTTGTTAGAAAAATTATTACTAAATCATTTGGTGGACGACTTTTCGACATTTTATTAATAACTTTCTGCTAATTCAGATTTAGAGAGTAGAAAGAAATGTACAAAAAAAGTACCAAAAAAATATAAAAAAAATGTTCAAAACAAATTTGAAAAAAAATTTCGTCTAAAGAACGAAAAACAAAAATTTCTTAATTTAGTATAAAATAATTAGGGACGATTCCCTCATGGTTCAATAATTTTTTAGAGTTTAATCCTATATTGCAAATACAAAGGATTTAAGGAAAGTATAATTCAAGTCGACGATTTGAAACCTTTAAAGATAAACTGAAATGCAAACATTCGCACTTTTTAAATTCCTGAGAAAGAAATCGTCTCACTTTATATCAAGGCAATTATAACTACTTTACGTTAAGAGAGGAAAGAGAAAAGAAAAAAACTTTTCTCGATTAAAAACCATTTAAGTTGCAAGAATTTTTAATTTTCTTGTAACAAAAAGTATTATCATTATTATCAAAATAAATAAATGAATAATAAAAATTAATATCTAAAAAACGAAAATTCTCCTTTTCTTTGGAAAGATAATCTTTTATTGTTGGAGAATTAAAAATGGATAATACAATTAGGATAACAAAATTTCCTTTTAATTACAATGAGGGGAAATGATTGTTTAATGAAACAAGAGTCGATATTGGAAAATCGAGAGAGAATGATATAGCAAAAGCTCTCTTGTCTATTAGAAACGTCTGGCAGGCCATTATAGTTGATAAAGTCCTCTCCAAGTTGAGAGAACTAGTTAAAACCAAGCACTCGTTTCACTAACGAACTCATCAATCGTTAATTACATCAACTCAATTTCAAGCAGACAAGATACAAATTAACACCCCCTGTATATATTGCAATAAGAAATTTTCGAAATGACTTCATCGCTATTTTTACAATACAATAAATTATGCTCTCATTTTATTTTTCTATTACTATTATCATTATTATATTATTTTGTATTAACATGTAAAATTCTTTTCCCTATCGTACTTGAACTAAAACATTTTAGAGAAATAATAAAATAGTTAATAAATAGAGGCATTTTCTACTAAAATTCCCTCCAAGGATTACTTTCAACAATGAAGAGGATAATTTATGGAAAAAATTTTGGAAAAATATTTACAGAAAATCAACTATATTTAAATTATTATTATTAATGAAATTGAAATTTATATTGTAAAATAGTAAAATAATAAATAATTGCATAATAAAATATAAAAGTAAAACATAATAATGAACGAATAAAAATAATTAATATTAGGCATAAAAAATAGAAATAATAAATAATTAAAATAATTCTAAATCCTAAAGATTAAATAATAAAAAAAAAGATTTAAAATTTATAATATTAGTTATTTAATTTGAATTAAAAAAATAAAATTCTAGAATTCCCCTAAAAAATATTGCTAAAAACAATAGCTTCTGATTTTCTAAGAAAATTACTAAAATGAATTCTATAAATAAAAGAAAAACAAAATAAAAATGCAAAATAATAAATAATAAAAAGAACTCTATATAGAAACAAAAAAAAATAAATTTTTAAAAATTCTCAAAATATAATTATCAACATAATTTTTTTTAAAATTAATTAAATACCTATGTAATTTTTCTTAAAAAAATAAAATTCTAAAATTTCTGTAGAAAATGTTTATAGGAAAAAATAGTTTCTGCTTTTATAAAAAAAAATATAAAAAGAAAAACAAAATAAAAAAAAATCACCAAGATTTCTTCGAAAATTCTTTTCGACTAACTATCGAAAAACTAATCTAAATACTGTGGTAAAAAAAGATATAATTTCCTTTTCTTCATATTTCTTTTTTTTGTATTACTTTTACGTTACGTAATTTATTTCCTAGACATTAACGTTTACAGTCAGCTTCACGAGGAAGCCGTTCACTTTCGACGCTTCTTTTCCGTCAGACCTTTTGTTGAATGGCATTATACCATGTTGATATTTATTATATATATATACATCACGTATTTTCTCCATAAAGGGTACATCCACATTATGTCACGAATATTAAAATCGCTAGATTCATTAAACAAATTTCTTTCTCTAATTTCTAATATTATATTGAAAAAATAAAGGGTGTTTTTCTTTGTACAATTCTAAAAATAAATTGTTACCCTTTTCAGTCTTATATTTAGACAAACAAATTTTATATTTGAATAAAAAAAGCACAAAGCAAACAAATTAAATGAAATCCAAACGAATAAAATCAAAAATAAAATTATAGTAATAATAATAATCAGCTAATTAAAAATTAACAAAATCAGAGTAAAAAACATTCAAAAAAGTAAAATAAATACAAAGTTTCCCTGTATAAGGAAGAAAAAATAAAATACAAAAGAAAACTCGAAAAAATAAATTTAAAATCACTCTCTATTCTCTAAATTTAAACTATTAATAATGTTTAAAAATTTAAATTAGTAACTTTTTTTTTAATTAAGTAATTACTTTTTCTTTAAATTAATTTCAGAAAAACTTGTTGCCTGATTTTAATTATTCAATCGGCATTATTAATTAAGTTTCAAAAAAATGTATATTAATTCTCAAAATCTTTTGGAATAATATTTTGAAGAGAAAAAAAATAGCACGCATTAAGAAGTAGAGAAAATAATTACTTTTTCATATTGCGTATGAAATAATTTAGATACAATATAGAGATGCGCATGCGCAGCAATATCATTTTCACTTAGAGGGTTATATACTTTGAATTATTTCGTGCAGTTTAAAAAAGAAAATTTTTAGCTATACTTCTTCATGCCTGCCATTTTTTTCACTTTGGAATATTATTCCAAAATGTTTAAGAAATAAGTATAATTTTTTTAAACTTCTAATTTCATAGGTATAGTGTTTTTTAAATATATTTTTTTAAAATAAACAATTTTCTTGTTTATCAAAATTCAATATCTTTAAACAAAATAATTTTTATTCGAAAGTTGGATTGAAGACAAAAATAAAGCTGGTAACAAAAAGTTTGATTCGTTCCTAACAAGAGTAATTTTTTTTTTGCAAAATCCTTTTACATTGTTATTTTTTATGTAAAATGCTACCAGAAAATGAACATTTTGCAAAAAATATTACAGTTTTTGAGTATTGAGACAAAAATTCCTTAACTTTTCCATGACTTTTTACTAAATTTATTTCTGCTTTTCTGAGACAAAAATATGGTAACTGACATGTTTGGCAATAAATTAATATCTAATGATATGAAACAAACAATAATAAAAATCTTCTAATTTTTGTTCGATTAAAAAAATTTTTTATTCACAAACATTTTAATTTTTGTATAAATTTTTAGAAATTTACTGACTTTTAATAAAATTCCCTGATACTCCCTGACTTTTTCTTGACCATTAAACATCCTGCACAAACAATGAGCAAAATACTTCCTTCCCTTTTATATAAAAGGGGGAAAAAAATTGTGCGTATAGGTCGACTCGATTCGAAAACAAACCGAGCTGAGTTGTACAATTAGAACAGCGAATTTTGAATTGACCGATTCGAAAAATCCAATTCGAATTAGATGCGTATAGCAATTGTAGTAAAATTCAACTAAAAAAATTAGTAAAATTTTGCCAACAATTAGTCGTATTTTACTAATTAAAAATGGAACAAGTCATCTATAAAAAAATGGAAAATAACTGGCAATTCAGATTTAGAGAGCAAAAAATGAAAAAACACATTTACATGAAAATTTGCTAGAAAAATGAAAATTCCTCTAAACAGAGAAGAAGCCAATTTCGTAAAGGGTATGCTTTCTTGAATCTGTGTGCCATGAGCAAATGAAAGGATTAAAAAACAGAATCTAATCTTTTAGTGAATCTAAAGGAAATGCCAATCCAAATCGGAAAAAAGGATTGCGACCTACATTACGCGTAAAAGAGAAAGAGAATGAGAATTTAAAGAGAGAATGACGTGTGTCTCTTTTAAAAGTTACATTTCCTCGCTCGATAAGATTCTAGTTTGTCGGGACGGTTTATCAGGTCGCACGCCAATAGGTATGTACAAATAACGGTATGCAAAAACAAGAGACAAAAAATTAACTCCCGGGGAAAAAGTGGCAATTAGTAACAATACGCATTCAAGGGACTCCATTTAAAAAGCGCCTTTACTGAGAACTTATCTCCCTCTATATTTTTCTACAATCAGACACATATATGAGTCTAGGAATTTTTTTTCCAAACGGGAACATTTTTTCTAAAAATTCACGTCTTTTATTTACCTATATTGCCCTAGGGAGTTGAAAACTCGTCCAAACTATATATTTTTAACCAAAAGACTCAATTCTCTTCGGTTTTGTAAAATAAAATTCTTTTCAACGCTCAGCGACGACGTTAATAATTTTAAGAAACTCTTTTAATACAGAAAGATACTTTTTAATACGACAAAACAGTTTCTTTTTCTCATCCGGGAATTATGATGCAGACATCGTATAAAGTAACTAATTTTTCAAGCTTTTTCGTCTATTTTTAAGGAGAGAAAATAATAATATAGGGGAAAGAGGATCCAAAAGATTCAGTCTCTTTTCTTGTGGTACAGAAGAATGTATAAAGGCATAAATCCGTATTCATGTAATAAATGAGTTTGTGCGACGTGCAGGTTCATCAACTTCATGGAACAATGCGCGAAAGGGGTCGATTGATAATTTAGATTCGTTAGCATGCCAAAGAGACTCGGACTTCCAGTGTTGCTCGATGGTATTCATATTATATTATGCCTTCCTGGACTAACGATTACGAGGTTAGAGTTCTTGAGTTGGTGGAGATGAGGCATTACGATACCAACTCACAGTATATACCGTTATATACGATTACTATGCTGTGTATGCCGCCACAGGGAATGTGGGTGGAAAATCAAGAAAGACAAGGCAAACCCTTATATTAGTTGTGTAATAACGCACCGAATTCAATATTTTTATTTTTTTCACATTCCCATCGGGGAAAATTCAGAATCCTAATTCAATCCTGGTTTTTATTATGGTACTCTCTAAATATGAATCATTTTCAAATAACTGATTTAGAAGCAAAAAGTGTTTCTGCATTGCTCCAGAAAAACCATGGTAGAATAAAAAGTAAGAGTGATATCAGGAGGTTCATGTTTTTAAAAAAAGGTGATATACCAGAGTAACTTTTCTGGGAGATAAACATTTAATTAACGAAAAATTCATTAAATTTTAATTTGATGAAAATTATACTTATTCTTTGAGGGGAGGCTCCACCCCCAACTTTGACCCCTTTAAATTTAAAGTACTAAAGTAGGTTATATTTTTTTTCTTGCACCATTTTTAACCCTTAAATATATACCTAGGTTGGTCAAAAATTTGAAATTCTAATTTTTGAAGAGGTTAGAATTTTTGTCTTTTAACTAATTGCATATTTTTGCAAATCCATGCGGGAGGTTGTTTAAAACTATAAAAGAAGCTTAGAAAAAAAATTGGCGTTAAAAAATATTTGAAAATTGTAAAAGAAGATTAATTTTGAATGTTCAAATTTTACAACTTTTGATAAATTTTCCAAAGTCCTAGACCAATAATCTTTTTGAAAGTATCAGTGTTTACCAGGGACCGATGCTGAAACGAAACTAAATATAAAATTAATTTTGTTTTAGTTTTTGAATAATTCAAAAACAAAAGTATATTAATGGGTCAGTCCATTATATTTCACCTGAAGCCGTTGCGGCCTATTTTTAAAAAAATCTCATAATTTGTAAAAATGATGTTTAATATTCGTAGATTTCATTTTTGAGAATTATTTTATAAAATTTTTTGATTTAAACAGAGAATTTGAATTTTTAAGTTGAGTTGCACAGAAAAAAGGTTAGATTGACAGTTATGAAAATTTAATAAAGAAGCATGGAAATAATTTAGATCATACAAATTTCTTGATTGATATTTGTTAAAAATGAGCTAATTTACTTGTATAAATAGATTATTATGTAAACAAACCCAAATTAGTAGATAAAAATTGATTTCAAAACTTAACTATAAAATGTCAAAAGTCACTACATTTTATTTACACTTTTCTAAAAAGTATATAAATATTTAAAAATTTATTACTATTTAATGTAAAGTATTTTTAATGTACTTTTATAATATGTGCTAACTTTAATTTTATAATATAGAAATATAAAAAATTTTACCTTTAATATTGAGTGTTTCATGATTTTCAGTGATTTTAATCACTTATTTCTTCTCAGGCGGTTAATCAAAAAATCCAATTTTTATCTTAATGTTTAAGTTTGACCTTCTTTTCCATTCTATTAAATTTTGGTGATGGAGAACGAACTATTTTTCAGTTTAAATTTAGTTTAAAAAATCTGCTGAAAAACGCATTTTTTTGGTTAAAATGCAAGTATTTTTATAACACTGAAGTTGACTATCTCAATAGTCTTGCAAAAATCTACTTGTATTTAACCAAAAAAATGCGTTTTTTCATCAGATTTTTTAAACTAAATTTAAACTTAAAAGTAGTTCGTTCTCCATCACCAAAATTTAATAGAATGGAAAAGAAGGTCAAACTTAAATATTAAGACAAATATTGGATTTTTTGATTAACCGCCTGAGAAGAAATAAGTGATTTAAATCACTGAAAATCATGAAACACTCAATATTAAAGGTAAAATTTTTTATATTTCTATATTATAAAATTAAAAAGTTAGCACATATTATAAAAGTACATTAAAAATACTTTACATTAAATAGTAATAAATTTTTAAATATTTATGTACTTTTTAGAAAAGTGTAAATAAAATGTAGTGACTTTTGACATTTTATAGTTAAGTTTTGAAATCAATTTTTATCTACTAATTTGGGTTTGTTTACATAATAATATATTTATACAAGTAAATTAGCTCATTTTTAACAAATATCAATCAAGAAATTTGTATGATCTAAATTATTTCCATGCTTCTTTATTAAATTTTCATAACTGTCAATCTAACCTTTTTTCTGTGCAACTCAACTTAAAAATTCAAATTCTCTGTTTAAATCAAAAAATTTTATAAAATAATTCTCAAAAATGAAATCTACGAATATTAAACATCATTTTTACAAATTATGAGATTTTTTTATAAATAGGCCGCAACGGCTTCAGGTGAAATATAATGGACTGACCCTAATCTATTTAGTTTCGTGTCGACTCGAAACTAAATTAACATTTGAATTTTGGTTTAGTGGAAACTTAAAACCACGAATTAACAAATTGAATTAAGTTTCGTGTCGACTAAAAGATTGAAAATCATATTTATTTAACATCATTCATAGAAAAAATGTTTTCCGCCATAGACATGAAAAAGTACCATTTTGGGACATGTTTTGGCTAAGGGTATAAAAAACTACCAGAAAATGAACATTTTGCAATAAATTCTTACTCTTTCAGTTATTTTTAACTAATTCAACAAATTAAGAGTGTACTATTTGGAAACATTTTTTACATTTCACCAACTAAAAGCTACTATTTCTGTTTTTTTCTTCTTGAGAATTCACACTACTTTCAATTCGCTACTACTATAGAAATTAAAAAACTATTCTCCAAAATTATAATCAAATTCTTTAAACAGATTCAATTATTTAAATTAATATTTTCATAATACTTATAAGATTTCGAATAAATGAGTTATTTAAAACAATTTTTATAAAAATCTTCCATTATTTTCATAAATAATAAAACTCATCAAAGAATTTTAATTATGTTTAATACTATTTACCCCGCCTCGCATCCATGAAACTTCGTAAACTTTAATTTTTTTAAACTTTTCGCAAATCAATGATTTTTAATATCTACTACCTATTTTCATAAAATTTCCAAACAGAATTCAATTATTTAAAAATGTTTATAAAATTGTGCGTAAGAATTAAATTATTGTTATAAATATTTAAATTCTTTCATGAATAATAAAATTCGTTGCCAAAATTTAATTTACTAACAGGATAAGAAAAAAGTATATAAATATTTTTGAGGAAAAGGTCAGGAAAATAAAATACAGAATGGAATTTTTGTTAGTTTTGTGAAGTTTCTAAAATGAAACTTTTTGGTCATCAAAATTTAATTTTTCGATAGTTATACTTTTGTGATACTTTTTTTTAGTTTAAAACTAAAGTGCTGGGCTAAAACTTGTTTCTACATACAATTTTCTCTTAAAAATTCATTATATATTTCTTAGTACTAAAATTTTGCGTCTACAGAATGGCTTGAAATTAGGAGTACTCGCATTTGCCAGGATCACTCGATTTAAACTTTTTTCCACTAATTAATGTTATAATTTAATTAGCAAAAATATTAACGTTCCTTTAATATTTATTATCACTATTAACTTAAAAGTATCAAATGGCAACGAAGTGATATCAAAAAGTGGATTAAATCATAATTTGATACAAATTTTTGAATCATTTTGATCCAATTTGGTATCAATTTGATACTTTCAAGAAAACTGTGATAATAATTAAGATAGCGCAATAATAAATAATAATAACTTCAGGAAGCAAAGATATTAATATCGATGTAATAACAATAATGATAGTAATAGAAATTATAATAATAAAAATAATAATAAAACAAATAATGATAATAATAATAATAATGAGTGAGAACTACAGACGAGTTCCAACAATGCCATCAAAAGATCACAATTACAAAAAAAATGACGACTATATAGACTGAAACATTTTAAACGTGATTTAAATTCCAAACTATAGTGTATGGGAGACAGATGAAAAGAGAAGCTATGAATGAAACGATACAAGGACATTTAAAATGTAAAGTGGGACCATGGTCTATTTCTTTTCTTCTAAGCTCGCCTTGTTTTCTTTCTCTCTTTTTTCGTTTCTTCCCCTTTTTTTCTTTAATTTTTTCTCATTCGATTCTCATTCGATTCTCATTCGATTCTCATTCGACTTGAGTTCCTTGCTCTCTCACGCTACAGCTGATTTACTTTTGCCACCAAAGGCGATCTCACGAGCGAAACAGACACCGCGGCGTGTTAGCAAAACGAGTATAGAAGGTATACAATATAAGTAAAAGAAGAAGAAAAAAGTAAAACGTGCGAGAGACGACGACCGATTATGCAATATCGCTCTCTCGCTTTTCGTTAATCGTGTAAAAGTAGCAACTGCTGTTGAAATATCATTTATCGAAATAGATAGATATTTCTCTGTATATATAAAATACTAATTGAATAACATAACTTTTCTTGTGAAACTAATCAAGGTTGTTGCATTAGGCAATTGGAAAACGAAATTTTTATTTTCATGTCAAAATTAATTCTTCATAGAAAATTACTTTTTACTAGAAAATCTTGTGTTTTTTTACAAAATACACTACTGGTCAAAATGGAAAAATTTGTTCAAAAATGATAAAATGTTGAAAAGAACAAGATATTTCAGAAGCCGTTTGGCCAATAATATTATTTGGATATTTTTTAAAAAATCGTCATTTTCAATGTTTGACAAAAATTTGAATAACTACTAAAATAATTAACGCTTTTTAATGATCTTAGGCTTATTTAAAAGGTCATCTGCTACACTATAAGGATTACTTATAGGCATTTACGTATAATTTTTTTTAGAAAATGCAGGCCGTCAAACTTGGACCAAAAAAATTCAAAAAATTTTAAACAATCTTGTTAACAGAAAAATAATTTTTAAATTTCATACATATTTTTTGTATTAAATTTTCTTGAAAAATCTACACCATATGATGTTTTATATATTTTCTAGGATATCTTTTAGTAGAAAATTAATTTTTAACAGAAGCATAATTTTTAATTTATTTATTTTATTTTACAAATCCATTTTTAATCGAAAATTATTATTTTTCTACTTCCAAAACAAATGCAGAAAAAAAACTTTGAAGAAAAAATAAATGACTATAAACACCTTTAAAAATTAACATTACCCAATATTGCCTTAATTGAGAGAAACCCTAACAAAAAGAAACAAACAAAAAATACGGGAATTTTCAGAACCGTAAACCATTCATTACAAGCAAAAAAAGCGATGCGTTAATGCAAAAGAAAAACTAATTGATCTGCACTGTTAAGCGATTTGTCCATTATCAATGGGTAATTAATTATTTATGCTCATGTTATAACAAGGCCAATTTCAAAGAAATCGATTTTTTCCCTTCTATTTTTCTCTAAAAATAAAAAAACATCGCTTCAAAATCGTTTAGACTAATTAACTCTATCACTAAAACGTATAATATCGTTTCCTTTCTCGCACCTAAATGACTAACAAGCCATTAAAAAATAAAATTTTCTCTATATTTAAAAAAAGGGAACAAGAATATAAAAAAAATTCATAAAAATTTAATCACCTTTTTCGTCATTTCTTCTAAATTTTAATTAAATATAACTTAAAAAACAAGCTTGTAAAACATAACCTTGAGACAAAAATAGGAATTCATAGGTATAAAATTTCTTAATTACCTACATTCATTTTTGTTGGTCATATCTTCGAAAATTTTAATTAATGAATGAATTCGAAACTAGTAGTGAGCACGTGCACGCGTTGTCTCGCGTGTTAAACGAAACGCATGCACATCCGGTCTCACAATTCGTGACCACGTGGATTATAAATTAAGCGTGTATACTTGTATAAAAATCAGTGAACGTAATAATAATAAAATAATAATAATAATAATAATAATAATAATAATAAGAAGACAAGAAAAAAATGACTCACCGTATTTTGATGAAAGCGCAAACTTCCCGATCGTCGAAGAGTACCGCTGCGGATATTTGCAGGTGCAAGTTTCACTTGTCGTCCATCACTTCCGCCGCGTCTCGATAATTCCGATAACTCAGCGACTGGTTGCACCTGTAATTAAAAACAATCACTATAATTAATACCATCGGCGTGTTTAAATTAGTTTCACAATTGCATTTCTTTTCTAAGTTCCTACAATATACGTTATAGTATTTTTATTGTTATTATTATAAATTAGGTTATTATTATATTTTATTACTATTTACTCAGTTTTTCTAAGGATATCAAATTGAGACAAAAAACAAAAAAAAAGTGTTTTTTGATTCGCTTTTGTTTCAATTTAAAATGCTTAGAAAAACTACGTGATATTAAATAATAAAAATAAACAAACTTCTATGAAGATATAGATAATTTAATAATAAACTTTACAAAAATGAATAATTAAATAAGAATTATCGTATAATTTATAGGGCCTCATATTTGAGAATTACTCTTTCTATTCTATTTTATTCTTTCTTTGTCATTTTTATTCCTTTCATTTAATTTTATTTTATTTATTATATAGCGTGATAATATATTTATTTATTTATTTCTGTTCCTCATTAGTACATGGGACTAAAGCCCTCTGAGCAACAGTTATGTGGAATTAATTTTTGATTCATATGGAAAATTATATAAGGATTAATAATAATGCTTAATGTGTAATGAAGAAAAAATAGACACAATACACTGAGAAAAAAATTTGTTTAATTCAAGAATAAGTAGTCATCTAAAAAAATATATGTTTGAATTAAACATAATTTTTATTGAATCAAATTCATTATGTATTGAATCAAAATTATTGTTTTGATATTGTTTTTTCAGTTTAATAACCAATCCAGGAATTCATTATTTATACTAATTAATTAAATTTTTTAATTATAAATTACTGTTAACTTTATTAATTTATTAATTTTATTAATTAATTTCAGTTAATAATTATTGCAACTAAAATTATTACAAATCAATTGAAATTCTTAACTGTTCCTTATTGCAAATTAAATGATAACTATAAATTGAATTGAAAATACGAAAATCAAATCAAAACATTTAATTACTATTTAAAAATATCTCTTTAATATTTAAAAAAAGATATTTAAACATTATTTTTACTTTATTATTTTCAAAAAAAGTCTTCAATTTTCCGGAAAGATTCGATTTCGACTTCTCTTACGCATTATATAAAAAGATTTGTCTAAAAAGTGAACGACCTCTGCAGAATTCAGAACAGTTATTTAGCTGATTTGACATAAAAAAATTCTCATAATTGAAATAAATCGAATTATTCGGTTTTAAGTTTACAAATAATTATTCAAATTCCGTCTACCTCTAAAAATTCATTTTAAATAATTTTTGTGCTTTAAATTTTCAACAGTCATTTTTTTATTTAAATAATTTTTTACAAATTCGCTTGCTAATTTTTCTAAAATTGCTTATGAACTTTCTTTAGAAACATCAAAAAACAATTTTAAAAAACTCAAAAGCAATTTTTTATTACAACTTTGCAAGCGAATCTGTAATAATAAAGTAAAAAAAAAAGAAGTAGGAAGAAATTCACAATTCTTTCTTTTAAAGCGAAAAATATAAACGTCATCACCCTTCCTGGCCCATCGTGCAAAGAAGTTGGCGAAGGTCAAACAACCTTTTCAGAATTGCTAATGAATGACATGGAGAGAAGATTGACTCGGTGACTCACTAGACTCGACGACTTACGTGGTTCAAGTCGATTCAATGAATTATGGGTCGTAACGAAAATAACTCTCGATTTGCCTTTGGCTCACAATACATATATATATAAAATTATAAATACCCACTTGGGTATAAAAATATACAACTTCCTTCATTCCTCTGATCTAATTTTATCAAATTTGAAGAGGACCAGAAAGTAAACACTCCTAACAATTAAATTATTCCATTGTTTATAAATTTGTATTATTAATTTTAATATTATTATCATTTTATTAATATATATATTAATAATAAAATATTACTCTCTACTCACTACTACTCTCTAAATTCAAAGTATTAAAAATTAAAAATGTTTACTGATTTGAATTACTAACTGCCTTTTGATTTTTACACTGTAAAAAATTTAGGGAGTTAACGGACTCGGGAGTAGGGAGTTAAATTTTTAGAGTTAAAAATTAACTCCAAAAGAGAGTTAATTTTTAACTCCCTTCATTTAACACCCGCGGGAGTTATTTTTTCCATGGGGAGTTAGCATTTGGGTGTTAAATTTTAACTCCTTTTATTTAACTCCCCTGGCATTAACTCCCAAATTGGGTGCGACTTTTATAGACTCCCTGGGGAGTTAAAATTTAACTCCTTTTTTTTACAGTGTAATTGATATATTTTTATAAATAGTAATTTTTACTAATTTATTATTTTTATCATAATAATTAATTTAAAAGCAAAAAGGCAGTCACTATATAAAATAAGTCAACATTTTTAATAAATTATTCTCACAGTAAGATTTTTTTAATTATAAAAATTTAGGGATAAAAAAAATTTGAAAGATGAAATGGCGATTTGGTTTCTCCATTTAAGAAAGCCAAGGTCACCACCAGATGTCAAGAGAAATTCCAAGAATGAACTAAAATGCCACCTAGCGGTGACCATGGCGTTCTCAGATGGAGAATAGCGTCTCCATATTATTGATTCTCAAGATTTTCCACAATATTCGTGATTCTATAATTATTTATTATCAAATTTAAAGACACTGTCAATTAATATAAACGGATAAAAATTTTTATTTACTTTCCTTTTAGATGCTTTTATTCTATTCCATTTTTTTATTCTTAGAATAAATTCCTTCGACTTTTTAAACAAGATAAGTAACTTATTAATAAAAAAAAGTAACTAAATTGTTGTGTCAAGTGAAAAAAGAGTCAAATATTATCTATAGTCGCCAAAGTATGTGGTCTGATTTTAGTCTTGTAATTTTGTGAACTATTGGAACACAAAAATTTTGAAATGCCTCATCTAAGTTTAATTTTACGGAAAAATCCGTAAACTCGATGCAATAGAGGAATGAACGCGTTACTTCTTTGCAGCCAAAAAAGAAAAATTAGAATAAAAAATAGTGTACCGTTAAAATATGATAAAAATTGAAAAGGGTTATTATTACTTTGTATTGAAAACGAATTACCGCACACTGAAGGCAAGAAGTAAAAAACACCTTGACTTTTAAAAATAAAGATCAAAGAAACTATTCAAGTCACGTGCATGCGATGCCTGAACGAGTAATCTATGTCTTATCAAAAGAGGGCGGGATGTAATATATATAACATGAATATAATTCGACAGCATCCTGCTTCCTGTAAAGCGCTAATACGTCATTACAAGCACGTACGTATATTGTATATATCCACTGAAAGCCCAGTTCCTCTAAATTCAAATTTTCATTTTTTTCTTCTCTTCTCAGCATCTATTCAACGTGGTCCAGTACAATTCAAGAGAAATCATAATAATATTGAAAACCTACTAAGAATTTTAACTATACAAGCCACGAGATTCCTTTTTATAGAATAACTAAAAAGCAATAAACATTTTATCGGGAAAAACTACAAATTTTATTATATAGTAGCAAAATTTTAAGATTATAAGTTAAGAATTTCACACAAAAAAGAAATAAAAAAACCTATTTATTTATATAGAAAATAGTAAATGAATAATTAACAATATGTATGATATATTAATAATATATTATTATTAATATTATTACTGTAGTTATGTTCTTTATTATTATTAAATGTTTATTCGTTTAATTGCTAATATTAAATTTGAAATAAAAATAATAATTGAACGAATTAATCAATTTTTTAAACAAGTCTACCAAAGTGATTGTCAAGATGATTTATATATAAAAAAAGAAATCATTAAAAAAATTCTCTAAAATGTAGAATTTTCCCACTTTGCCACTATGCCAAGTAAAATGAACAAAGCAAATAATAAGCGTGACTAGACGTTTGAAAAAAAGTGCACAACCGCAATACGAACTCTTTCATTAAAGTCTATTATCACCGTCGTGATGAGCTCATAAACAAGAAAGAACTTTTCACAGAGATAATTTCAAGCTACTGTTGTTTTCTGTTCAAACGTAAACTTGACACGAATTCATTTTAAAGTATGAAATCTGTATTATTTGTTTTTCATTATACAACCAGCACATTTAAAATAATTAAAAATAAAACACTAAATTGAGATGAAATAACCAGTGAAATTACTTAATAATAGTAATACTAACGTTGAGTAAATAATTTAGTAAACAGTTAGTAAAAATGTTTACAAATTTGAATCACGATACAGTATTTAATAATTGGAATAAATATATAATAGCAATAAAAATAATAGTTATTATTATGGAATTATTATAAATAATGTTACTATTTGTCATTTTATTACATTCTTTTTTATTTTTAATCAATAAATTAATTAAAATTTTACATGGCAGGCCAGAGTGAGAATTATCAAAATACAGTGCCGCTCAATAACCTACCCTACCCTAAAACAAAATTTTTCCCTTTTTTTGTTTCTTTAAAGTGATACAGTTTTATTGGAAATCATCACAATTTAATGCCAGATATATCATTTGAAAGCTAGTTTTATTACATTTAAAACGCATTTTTAAAAATTTTTGTATGATAATTTTTAAGAAAAATATGATTTTTTGTTTTAAAAATTAGCCATTTTTTCAATTGTTGATAACTCAAAAAAGGTTATTTTAGGAAAAAATTTTTAACAACATGAATTGTTCCTTTTTGTGTATAAAATTAAAAAAAAATATTACCATTTTTTTTAACAAATTTTTTTTATAATTTTTGAAAAAAAAATTTTACATTTTTTATATTTTTAAGATTTAATTGTAGAAACTCGCTTCTTACACTAACTATCACAACCAAGCATATTTTTTACAGTATTTATTCAATTTTTTTCAATAATTTTAACTCGCCAATCTTTTAAATAAGTTGTCATATAATATTTATTTCATTGCTTGAAAACGGAAATTATATCAAAACTTATTTAAATGATTTGTGAGTTAAAATTATCGAAAAACTTAAATAAATACGACGAAAAGTATGTTTTCTTGTGGTAATGAGTGTAAAAAGCGAGATTCCACATTAAAAACTTAAAACTATAAAAAAAGGAAAAAATATTTTTAAAAAAATTTTTGTAATTGTGATGAATTCCAATGAAACTTCATCACTTTAAAACAAGTTGTTCATTTCACGAAAATTTAGCTTCCTCAATATAATATACACCAATTTTTCAATCTTATATTGAATAGTAATTATTTTAAAGTAAAATTTTAACAATTTCAAGAAATCCAAAATTTTACCTCAGAATTGAATATACATAAATGTTCTAGACAAAAATGAGTCCATATAACCTTTTTTGAAAAATTGAAAATCGTCACGAATTCAAAGCTTTCTCATGAGGAAGCAAAAACAAAAAAAAGCCAAAAATTTTGGTTTTGCAATAACATTATCTACTCATTAACAAAATTATTTTTTCAATTTCGATTTTATATAGTGAGGAAATGAGCTTTTAAATAACATTTTTTTGAGCTTTGTAACTTCAATAATAAACAAAATACAAAACTTTTTGTAGAGCCTTCAATTGCTGAAGGGTGCGTGTAAAAGTTATTAAGCGGCACTGTATGCGCGAAAGATAATTTGTGACTCAACAGAAGATATAATGATAAAAAATACTTTAAAATTAATGATAAGATTAAAAATCCACTTTCAAAAACAAAAAGTTATTTAAAAATCAGAAAAACAATAAATTAATAAATATTTACTGGACATAAATATTTTAATTTACAGTATGAAATAAATAGTTATTAGTAGCAAATTCAAATTACTTGAGTCAAATGAATGGAATAATTGGACCTAATAAATATTGTTTTATAAAATATTATACAATATAATAAAAACTCTATACAAGGAAGTCAGAACATTTTCAGATTCTTGGCAATCTTGAATATTGGCTAATACTTTACATTGAAAAAATATTGATAAATTAATAATTTACGTCGATTATTTAAAAAAAATATTTTATAGTATCTTTATGTAAATCAATTTAAGTATCTAATTAAATTTACTCATTTTGTAAAATTATTAATAAATCATTTTTACTACTTTTTTCTTCTACATTTCATAAAACTTTTTTTTCACTAAATAAAAATAAATTCTTTTTACATGTGGAAAAAAATGATTCTCAGTAAAAGTGTCACACTATTTTACTACTTTTTTCTTCTACATTTCATGAAACAATTTTCATAAGTAGATGAACATTAAGGTATGTGTCGCGTCGATTCATTTTCGTTAGATTTTTTTTTAATTTCACTTAATAATTCTTTGGTTATTTATCTAAAAAATAAGGTCTATTAAAATAAAATTCACCGTCTGTAAGTCTTAGAAAGTGAAATCAAAGTTTCGATCTTTAGCATATACAGTGTAGGGAAAGCATGAGTTTATTACAGATTTTTAATTTTTGCACTTATATTAATCGTCAGATTTTGAAAAATACTAAAGTTTATTTATTGAACTAAAATGAACTTTTATAAAAAACATATAACATTTTGACCGTTTCGTTTAAAAGATATTTAATGTCAAACTTAAAAAAATTATTGAAACATTTGCTGTAAATGAGAGGCGAATTCGTATTGATAAATTTCTTTATGAGAATTCAATTTTTAGAAAAATTCAATATGTTATTTAGTTTTATATTGAAATAATTGAATTGTAAAGCAAATAAATGTGTAAATTCTTAAAAAAACGTTTTTAAAAATTATTGTTAAAAATAATTGGTTAAATATTTATTTTTGCTTTCCTTCATAAAAAATATTTCCACCTGAATCTCATTCCAGAGCAAAAGAACTAAGTAGCTTAAAAGCTAAAAGCTTGAGAAAAAAACAAATCTCACTCATGTCTAGTCTGATCTGATAAAATCCCTCCAAGTGTCAATTTCCTTTCGTAAAAAGAAAAAAAAACAAAATCGGAGTGAAAAAAGTTAAACAAGATGAAAAAGTTGTTTGTTGAAAAATCGAGCACGTGTTCCAGGGGGCAAAAATAGACATGACTTGCAAAAGAAGATACGTTAACAGCTCCACCAATCCGTGCAGAGTGATGCGATTTACCGGTTGTACAAGAGAAAAAAAGAAACAAAAAGAAAAAATAGAAGAGAAAGAAAAGAAAAGAAACATAAGTGAAGAAAAGAAGAAAAGAGTTGCTCGGATTGGTTCGTTCGCTTGGTAGAACGGAAGGCCAATGTCCGAGAAGAAAACTTGAACTCCACAATTCTCTAACAATTTGTACCAAAAAAAAAGAAATACCTGAGAAATTTTCTGCTCGAGAAATCTTGAGCGTGAAGAAAAATTATTGACAACTATTTTAGAACATCAAAATAAAAAAATTGCGTACACTTGAGAATTGTGTAAGCAATACAAAAAATGAATTCAACTATTTACTTAGTTCTCATTTTTATGTTGGAAAATTTTTTTCTATTTTTAAAAAACATATTCCCGATTGGAATTAATTAGAAAGAAAAACCTTCCATTATGAGAGATTCAATAGACGATTCTATATAATATTAGATACGGATTTTACTCGATATTATCTAAAGCCTTAGAAAAAAGGAAGGAATTTTCATTAACTACAGATGCAGCTGTAAACTCTCGCCTCGTGAAGATTCTTATCGGATTTACATGTAATAAGCGGAAGACGAGTCTCCGACAATGCACCACTATTTCCATCGCACTTTACTTCCCTCTCATATATCTATATACATATGCATTTGGTTCAAATTACGCCGGGTACATTGTGCTAACAATCATCTTATTAAATTTCAACATTTCTCATCAATATTCTACATATTATAAAAAATAAAAGATGAGTGGAGAGTTTAGATAATATATTTTTTATGGCAGAAGAAAAATTTGCTCAATATTTAAAATACTGTGCCTCATTAGAGAAAAACAATACCACCATCGAAATAAATAAGAAAGAGAATATTTTAATTATTATTTCATCAATCATAATAATATTATCTCTTCACTAATTTTTTCTATTTCTAGTAAATATTTAATTTATGATTGTTTTATTTTCATATTTTAATATAAATAAATTATAATTACCATTATTTATTAATTTTATTAGTATTATTAGTTAACCTTATTATTATATAATACTAATATTAATTTGAATTATCCTTGAATATTTCAACGAAACAAATGCCAATTCGTTATTTGTATTAATATCATTGTGATTAATATTAATCATTATAGTAAGACGTAGTTGTAGTTCTAACTTGTGGCTATAAAGTATAAACATACTGAATCTAATACCTCAAGAATTTCTTGTTTCAGACCATCCATAACAAACATTTCATCAACGGCACACTTTGTAAAAATATTTTTAAAAATTAAAACTTATTTCACAAAAATAGCCTTTTTAGACGTTCGTGAAGTTCACAACGGTTATAGTCAACGGTTTCTGGAGAAAAATATTTTTTAAGCAAATTTTTGTACAGAAAATAGTAAGTTTAATTTTTTGAATAATGGTTTACAAAAAAAAATATTCGTAAACAAAAATTTTAATTTTTTTGGTAGGAAAATAATTATTTTTCTTTCAATCGTTGATCATAAACGTTGCGAACTTCACCGACGTCTTTTTAGCGCGTCTAAAGTAGGTGAATTTTTAAAACGACTTAAAATAAATTAAAAATTGAATTTTTATAACGACTAATTTTGCTTGACCATAAAAAAAAATTATTAAATTTCTAAATGCAAAAATTGAAGTTTTCAATTTTTATTGCAATTTATAATTCCTATGTGTAAATATTTCGTTCATCTGAATGTTCAAAACTTGTAAGTCATCACTCCAAGTCAATAAGTGATTAATATTATTTGTTACTTAATATAAATTAAATATATAAAAATTTTAATTATTAAAATATAATTATTTATTATTATAATTTCAAGCGATTTCGATGAATTTAAAAAATTTTTTTAAATTCGTTCGACATATTGGATCCGCCATTTTGAATTTTCGTTTCTTTTTTACTTTATTTGGTTTTTCTTCATTTAGAGGCATGCAGTCATTAAAAGTACCCCCTTAGAAGCTATTTGTGCTTTTTTTACTTTAAATAAACATTTAAGTTTGGAAGTTGTGTTTTTAATTCACATAATGCACCATTTTGAAAGCGCCATGTTGAATTTTCAAAAGTACCACATTGTATTTGATAGAGGGCATAAAGACGAAGATTTTAAGCCCTCAACCATTAAAATCGGTGCAATAGATTTTTGGACAGAGTCTTGTCCCGGTTGACGTGGAATGTCCCATATTAAACCATTTTATGGATTTTGTTTAGACTCGATTGTTTGTTACCTTATTTAGACTTTCATCAAATGATACTGCTATCAAATTAGATTCTTCCAATTCCGCTTTAAGTTTAGATTGAAAATAATTCCTGAGACCATAAGTTATAACGTATGATGCTTTATCTTTACCTAATTTTAGTGATTTCGCTATTTCACTATCAGGAAAGAGAAGTTTCATCACAGAAATACTGCTTTCAATGTCTCTCAAAGAATTATGATTCAGGACTGACTTTAGACACCAAATTAATTCTGCTTTTGTAACACTATCTTTTTGCAGGTAATTTATAATGCCTGACGATTTGACATTTTCCGGTGCAGAACTTAGAACTGTTTGATGAACTGTTGGTTGAATTGGCACTTGATTTGACTCAGCTGTATTATCAACTGTATTAACGGTCCTTGGAATGTCAATATTTACAGATGTCGAGTTTGAAACTGACGTACTAGGCCCATTATTTTTTTCAAATAAAGACTTGTTTGAAGTTTTTAAATTTGTGATTGTAATATGTTTCTTGCTTAGCATATGACTTTCTAAGGCCTTTTTCCCCATATTGCTCAATGCAACATTTGTATTGCACACTTTACATTATGCGAAATTTTGGTTGTTCTCTATTGGTTTCACCCACGAAAAACGCTGCTCCTCCAACCACTTGGGATTAAATATACATTTTCTTGTCGAAACCATTCTTCTTTTAATGTAATTACACCATTGAAATAATCTTGTTTGATTTTTAAATATCACTCAAATACAGGGTTGTGCAGTGACGCGTCACTGGCGGTTTTCGACGTATAATCCTTTTTTGACGTAATATACTGTATAAAACGTAGAAAACTGTATATTACATACCGACATCTTACATCTATACATAACCTCACTTTTTCAAATTACGATTGTAACAACGGTCAAAAACTCAAAACTGATATTTAATTCATTGATATTGATTTATTGATTGATTCATATTTATTGATTTGTGAGTTAAAATTGAAAGTTCATATTAAAAACTATTTGCAAAATATGACAACAAAATTGAAGTCCACAATTCAACCATATATCGCTTATGATAAATTGTAATTTGAACGTTTGACAATAGTAGATGAATCAAATCAAAATAAATCAAATGTTGTAAAATGTTTGCACTGCAACAATATTTTGAAAAATATTAGATACAAACGTCTGTTAGGACATAGGTAAGAATAAATCTTTTTTTATAAACATTTTTGTTTCAAATTAATATATTCATCCTGAATTCCCCTTTGTGTTAAATAAAGAATAATTACTGTTTATTTGTTAAAGAAATATTTGCAACAACGAACAAAATAAAAGTGTTTTTCAAAGTTTTGTTGCAAAGCAAGCATAAGGCCACATTTTTTCCGTTTTCCAATTTTTGTATTTCGAAACAATTCTTTCCACGAATTATGTTTCGGTCGACCACCACGATTCATAGTGACAAAAATGTACACATTTATTTACAAAACAATTCAAAAAGATTTCCTATAACAACAAAACTGACCTAAGGATAAGAATACGCGACTATTTAAAGTTATGTAGCTTAATCTCACACCCGTGCTATATGTATAATACATTTTGTAGAAAACCAAAGAGGTATATTACGTATGTAACATACGTAGAAAACCTATGTAACTTACCTTAGGTATATTACGTGCACAACCCTGCTCAAATAACGACAACCGAAACGACAATATACGACTTTGTACATAAATGACAATGACGACTAGGACTGGGTAATTTATGGCGGATTCGCAAGTTAAGACTTAAGGGCTCTAGTGTCTTCCGAAAGTGCGCTTGCGTCAACTACTGACGACAATGCTAGCGCGCTATTTTTAATTAAGAAACAAGAAAAAATGTGAGAAATAAATGGAAACAATATTATATTTCTCAAAACTTATAAATAAAATAATTTTGTTCGAAATTCCAGCAAATAAGGGAAATTCCATGACTTTTCCAGACAAAAATCAATTCCATGACTTTTCCCTGACCTGGAGATTTTCCCTGACTGTTAGACACCCTGATCAGATATGAGAATTTTTGCGGTTATGATGAGGCGGATTCTATCCTGGAAGCTCAAGGCATTACTAAGCTACGCTTTCCAGCAACTATTCCCTAGTAGAAATTTGTCGTGGCATGACTAGATTTATTCAAGTTACTGTACAGTTTTAGTCATGGAAGTTTAATCTAGCTTAACTGGCGAATTACTAGACAGCTACTGCATAGCACTGTTAAAGAAAATATAAAGTTGAACTTGATTATTACTGCGTAGAAGTCCTGTACAGTTATTTTCATGGCACTATCGAGGCGTTCCGAGATATTATTTTCCAAAGTTTGTCGTGGCGTCAGCGCTACCGCCGGTTTCAGTAACTAAACAGTTGTGTATTGACATTTTCAAAATATTTTCTATAAAATAAATCTTTTGGTTTTAAAGTTTATAGTTTTCATATTTTTAATTTTGTTCTTTTATTTTACTGTTGACAACTTGAAAACTTTTTTAAAATTCGCTCTAATTAATTGAGTTAATTAAAATAACTAATTTTTAAATTCAGAAGACAATTTTTTTTCAAGATTACATAATCTTATTATATGTATAAATATTAATTTAACAAACCTGTTATACATACAAAAAGTTAGAATTGGTCCAATAAAGTGAGGTGATGTTTTACATTGTCTATAATTAATGACAGTAGCCAGTAACAATTTATTACTAATTCCTTACGGAAAAAATAGACATAATTCTAGTTATACCCGCGAATTATTTTTTTTAGTGTATACACTGATGTATTTATGGAAAATGTCTATATAACACTGTTCAGTTGCTGGACTGACGGTAGCGCAAACGCCACGACAAACTTTGAAACTTAATTTCACGGAACGCCTAGACAGTACCATGAGAAATACAATAAAAATCAATAAGTTCAACTTTAGAGTGTTATGCAGTAGCTGTCCAGTAATTCGCCAGTTGAGCTAGAAAAGATGAAAAAGGGAACTGCTTTACCTGCCGGTAGAGTATGGTTATTATTTTTCCGGAATCGTCCATCGACTAGAACGGCCGTGATGCGTAAGCGTGCGTTTAGGTATTTCGTCCCAGTGTGACCCGAGTTCGCTCCCCGATACCGCTAGATATTTTTCGTTTGAACTGAATTAGTTCTTCATATTAGGGTTTACTTTTAAGTCTGTTGTGTGATAAAATAATAATATTTATTTCAGTGTTGTGCTTAATTCAAGGAAAAAGTGAATGTTGTTTACTGTAAAAAAAGACATGTGTACAAGAATCAGTAATGTTCATAATTTTTTTTAATTATGTAGTTATTAAAAAATAATTTTACAGATAAGTTATTATACGTAACAATAGATACACCAACAGAAAAATATAGTTTCGTAAAATTTTAATTTATTTAATTTGTTGACAAAATAATTTAACGTTATATTTTCAAACTTGTGCGTGTTCAATACGAAACGTCAATATAAATAAAGTTTTGACATTTCCAAGTGAATTATTTTGTACAGTTTTTCTACAGGACTGATGATCAGAAACTGTAAAATTTGACTGGACAATAACTTGAACAAATTAGCGTGACATCACTTTATAGTTTTTAGCCAGTTTAACTGTAAAGTGCCTCGAAATTTTCCAGTGGAACTGTCCAGTGCCCTTAAAGATACTATAACAAATTTCTACTAGGGTTATACGCAACCTCCAGGAAATATCTCTTCGCAAACCTCAAGTTAGGCTCTAATGCTCACCATGAATCTTGGGGAGCAGACCATTCAGGATTGAGAGGTAGACATCTTTCATCTGTTGCCTCGGATCAGGGCTTTGTCGTTCTTAACGACTCGCTTCCGACGTTTTCCCCATTTGATCATCGTAACCACTCTAACCTGGATTTGCTCTTCGCTCTTTCTGAAAAGCAACATCTGTTTTCTTGGGAGGTCACTGGCGATGGTTTTGGTTCGGATCACGTCTTGATCACTTCCTCGATATCTTGTGATCGGAGTTTCTGCACAGCTTCTTCGATTAGATACAACGTAAGGAAGGTCGACTGGTCTCTTTTTCAGCTCCAGGTCGATGAGATTGTATCTGATCTGTCCGACTGATTGGTTTTGGGTGGAGATCTTGTAAGGATCTATGACGCCTTGGTGGTTGGATTAGTGGTTGAGGCGTCTGGAGGATTTCTCATATCTCGAAATTCAAAATTCTGTACATGACGCCCGTTATGGTGAATTGACGAGTTTGATGAAGCAATCAAGAAGAGGAGGGAGGCTAATAGAGCTTATTGGATTGATCAGTCGTGGGAGAATGAGGAGGAGGTGAGGAGAGTGGATATGGAGGTCAAGTGATTCCTTGGCAACAGGAAGCGGGAGTCCTGCAGGAGTATATGCAGTGAACTTACTCCGGATGTTTGCCTTTCAAAAACATGGTCTATTGTGAGATTTTTGAAAAGTGGCCCCATGGGGTCTCGTTTCACTTATTGCTCATCGTCGAGTCCGGAGATCAGAAAGCTGTAGGACGAACTAGTTTGTGAGGAGGTGCCTCCTATCCAGATACCACGTCTTCCTTCTGTTGACAAGAATAATATACCCATGCAGAAATTACCCTACTAGGGCCGTAGTATGGGATGAAACGCCGCGCCTGATCAGGGCCAGATCGGGGCGACAAGAAAGTGTGGATTTCCTGATCAGGGCCACATCGGGCGCGGCGTTTCATTCCCTAATAGGTCGGCCCTATCAGGCCCTGATCAGGGCCCCAGCGAAATTTCTACACGGGTATGTAACGCTTCTCTTTCTTGCCAGGAGTTTCGATCAGCCTTAATGCGGGGTAATGTCAAATCTGCTCCGGGTATGGACTACGTCACATGGGAATGGTTGAGAGCCCTATCACTGAAGGCTCAATGTTTCTGTTTAAAGTTATGCAATATATTCTTTTCACGCTCTATTTTCCCTCAATCTTTGAGAAACATGAGAGTAATTTTTCTTCCAAAACCTGGTGGAAAGGGTTTCAGACCTATTTCCCTAACGTCAGTTCTCTTCAAACTTATGGAAAGAATGATTCAGCGTAGATTGGAGCTCTTCATTGAGCTGAATAATATAATTCCAAGTTTTCAGTATGGCTTCCGTCGCAAACTGAGAAAAAGGAGCTCTTCTTCCCTAACTCTGAGGGGTAGAACTTATGGTGTGGGTGTTCCTCAGGGTGGGGTTTTGTCACCCATACTTTTCAATTCATACCTCGTAGAAATTGGTTCTACCTTCCCGGTACATGTTAGAGCTGCACAGTACGCGGATGATATTTTGCTATATGCTACAGGTGGGGATGTTGTCGAGGCAAAGAATTTGCCTGGGGAGATGATAACTCCAGTTTCGGACTGACTCCTGCAAAGAGGCTTAAGGATTTCACCAGCAAAATGTATTCTCTGTCCGTTTTCTTGGAAAAAGGTCGATCTTGAAAACGTCTTCGTGGATGTGGATAATACAAGAGTGATGGGCACATCCGAGATGAAGTATTTGGGAATTATCTTGGATTCTAGACTTCCTTGGATTCCCCATATAAGGGAGAACATTTTACGAGCCTTATAGAGCAATAAACGTTCTTAAGGTCATCTCGAAGGTTAGATGACATTGTTAGTCTTGACATTGATGGTGTTTAGGCCTAGAATAGTTTAGAAACTATTCTTGGTGCTTTAACCCTTTGATCCCCAGGTTGGCCTTATTGTCTGGAAGAACACACTCCTCGACTTGTCGTATGCCTGTGACCATTGCTAGATCCCCATTGCTGCGTACTTTTGAATCCATGCGTGAGGCTTTGGAATCTATGTTTAAGGCCAATAGGCCGGCGGACTATGACCACAAGTGGGCATGGTTAACCATGGATTTGGATATTCGATTGGATTTGTTTCGGATGCGAGACAAGCACTCGGTAATATTAAGAATGTTTTTTTCGCGGGAACCCTCTTCGCAATTGATGTATAGAATTCATTATGCCCTCTACACTTCTGATCTTAAAGGTTAGAGGATTTTCTTTGTGTGGATTCCATCTCAGTCTGATCTTCGCAGGCTCTTTGATACCTTTTGTCATCGAGAGATCAAGACTTCTTTGCATTTCTTTGGTGGCAACCAAAGTGTCTGAAATATTTTAATCATATAAGTTATGATTCTGAAAGGCCGTGGTTTGCTGGCTTGAGTGTTTTTCGATTTGTCATTAACTTTGTTACCCGTCTTAGAACCGGACACACTGTATTTGCTCTGAACATTTTGAACGTTTGGGTTTAACTGTCAACAGTGTACTTTAGACTGTTTTTTTAGTTCTCCTTAATTTAATTATTTATAAATTATGCTAGAATTAGCAGAAATTTTTTATTTTACTACTTCAACACCCACGTGTAGAAATTTCGTGGAAGGCGAGAAAGTTCTGCAAGCTGGAGATATAGTCTATTGTGGCAAATTAGTTAATAGTGAGAATACGACTTTTAAATTAATTACATTTTGCCTGCAAACGTCATAGTTAGAAGGTACTCCTCATGAAATTAAGGGCGAAATAAGCGTCAGAAATAAAATAATTGACATCAAGTGCAGTTGTAAAGCTGGATTGAGTAAAAAATGTAAGCACATAGTTGCAGTCTTGCTGCATTTACACACGTAAGTATTTAAAGATCTCTGTTTTTTCTTGTTAAATGAATTGACATTAATTTTAGCAATAACAGTAATAATTATAGTTTTATGGTAATTATTATAAAAATAATTTTATATTCTCAATTTACAAAAAAACTTATAATATCAAAAAAGTGCATTTTTGAGGTTATGTTAAATTTTTCTTATATACACTGTAAAAAATCCTAAGAATATTACACACATTAAATGTGGCTATTTTAAAGACAAGGGGAAAAGTGCCGCATTCAATGTGGCAACAAAACCTTATTTAATGCGTCACTTTTCCTCTTGTCTGTAAAATTGACACATTTAATGTGTGTAATATTCTTAGGATTTTTTACAGTGTACTAAATGGTTTATTTTACTAACTTGACTGCTTGATAATCTAGTAGTTTTCAAAATATTAGTAGAACACAATTATTAATTACTTCAATACAATTTTATTATTATTGTTATTATAGAAATCCCATGAGAACGTTGAAGGAAACATCGTGTACCGACCGCAAGTGTTTATGGAGCACTCCACGAGGGAAGGCCCTGGAAACTATGAACCAGCTCCCTTACGTGAACATGATTGCTTTTCCAACGAATTCGATAAGGAATATGCGACAAAAATAACAGAAGAGGATGAAAATTATATAAAAGATTTGCTTTTTAGTAGCAATGTGGAGTCAGCCCTTGTAATACACATGTATGGTTAATTTTTATTATTTAAACTTTAAATTTTTTATACTCAATTTGCGATGATTTAAAAATTGAATTTTTTAAATCATATTTTTTATTGTCATAAAATGGGAGTTATTTTTACCAAATTTGAAATTTATGTAATTACTTCATTTTGTTAATGCATTTCTGTAATGTTTTGATTAATTGGAATTTTTGGTGATTTTTACAATGCTGAAATATTCATCATCCTTATACATAATTTGTTTTTATACAATATTTTATGGAATTACGTTTTATTCTTTATTATTGCTAAATATTTTTGATATAAAAGGCAAGTTAATTATATTTTTTCAATATAGTCAACGACTTGAAACTTTATGTATTGAAATAACCAATCGGTTTAATCGTTCCGACTGAAAATCCATAGTTAGGATTTTCACCCGATGGAGTTGTTTTTGATGAAAATAGAATGCCTGAAAAATTAATTGAAATTAAAGGTCCTTTTAAAGGGAAAACGGAAAAGGCTGAGAAAATTCTCCATGAATTAAATTATATTAATCTGCCTTACAGAAGTTTGAAAGAGAAACATGAATACTATGGACAAATACAATTGGCCATGGCCATTTTGAATCTAAAAACAACTGATTTTGTCGTTTACTCTTCGTTCGATAAAAGTATCGCTCTAATTTCGGTCGACATAGACTTACAGTTTCTTGCAAAAATGTTACCTGCGCTGAAAAAGGCATATTTTGAACATATGCTGCACGTTGTTTGTGTTAATAACAGTTCAAATGAATAGAAACAATATTTTTTTATTTTTTCTCTTTAAAAAAATGCAATAACTGTATGCAACTCGATTTTTACAATTTTAGCAGTAGAAAATCTTCCAAAAAATAATTAAATAATTTTTATTAAATTAAATTAACTTTTATTCATTTCTATGAAGGGAATCTTTCGTCACTTAAAACTGGTGAACTCAAATTTACCAACGCTGATAAAATTACCATTATATGGCCAGATTTTTAGGTCCCTGAAGTTGCCATCGATGCTCAGCATCGAAAAATAATTTTTTGTACACAAAACCAAAAAAATCACTCAATTTTTTCCAAAGTTTTAAATTAAAAAAATACTATTAAATAGATTTTTACTTTTTAGGTAAATAAAAGGAGTAAAATTAGTTAAAATTTTTAAACTACAAATAAGGAAAAATACTTTTCGATGCTGAGCATCGATGCCAACTTCAGGAACCTAGATTTTTTTTTACTAAACACGAAGGCATTTTGCTTCCCAAAATATGAAATACTTTCAAACGCTGATTTAGCCTTTCGATGTGAACCCTAGCACTCGCAATACTTCCTGTATTTAGTGCATCTGATTGGGAGAATTGAGATTGGTTCTTTAGAAAATATGGTCTCACGATTTCAACTCCATACTGCGCACAAACCTCATCAATTAAGAAACCTTTGTCAACCATAATTTTTCATTTTTTCTGGAGTAACTTTATAATTCCACTTTGCTTAAAGATCGCTTTGTCAGAAGATCGTCCACCATAAGGAGGACTTACATATACAAGTAAACCACCAGGTGTGCAGGCAGTTAGAAATTTAATTGTGTGTCGACTTTTATAATTCGAGTATGTGAGTCATTGACAGCACAAATTTTTCGGCTTTTGAATTTCAATTTCAGTGCAGTCAAGGGTAAGACACTTTTCTCATAAATGTGAGAATTATCCTGTCGTGAACAATCAATTTTGCCCTGTAAGACGATAAATGTGGTGACACCCTATTAACGATTTTTTCGAAATTTTCCAACAGTTGAAATGTCGGAAGTCCAGTGGCTGTACTAAGTTGCTTCTCATTAGAAATGAAAGAACTGAAACTAATTTCCATTAAGTCTCCACTTTTAACCTGCACCATCGACGAACACTTTTTCGGTATTCTCCTCAATTTCATCTGGTGAATTAATTGTATTCTCTTCAATAGGTATTTCTTGTATTTCAATCGCACTGTCAACTAAGGATTCGTTTACTTTATCATCGGTTTTTTCTTCAATTACCACAGCTTTTGATCGTTCTAACCTCCTTTTTTCTCTTGCAATTTTTGATTCTGAGTTTTCTACTCTTACAACACTTGATTCCGGTAAATTGCAATATGGAACGGCTGTTAATTTTAAATACCTCTTCTGTGCAGGAATATCTATAAAAATGAATTGTAATATTATTTTTTAGAATTAGAAACGAACTTGAAAAATAATTACTACAGTGTCAATTTATTTATTTTAAATGTCTTCTTAAATGTCTTAAATTGTCTTCTTTGAATTGGAGAGAGCAAACACACATATTTAACGTGATTTTTTCCCAGTCTTAACACTTTCTCCCACTGTTTACGTCGATCGATTTTTTCTTCGATTCCGAGTTTATTAATAATATTCACGAAATTTGCATTTGGTGCAGGAAACGAATGAAACTGAATATTTGGGTTTCTGCAGGCTTTACTGTCACATCCAAAAACCGAGCAAAATCTCTTTGATTTTGTTTTTTTTAACCAAATTCTATTTCTAATTCATCCATTATATTGTCTTTAAATATTAAAAAAATAGTAACTTACTAGATGAAAGATGTAATTGAAAATTTAATATACAAAGGAACTGTCAGTTCAAATTGCTTTTGATGTAAACAAATACGACCTCGTTGCGTTATTACAAACTTCAGCGTATCAGAGTTCTGCGGTTCCCTATACCTTTGCTATTTTTATTTGGTTTTTTGCTTAGTTCTGATTTTATTTTATTTTTTTTGCTTAATTTTGGGTTTTTTTTTTCTTTTTGATTAATTTTGAGTCTTGTTTTATGATTTTACTTTATGAGTTTCTCTGTTACGATTTTTGCTCAAACAGTGTGGTGAGCACCTTTAAAAGAAGTTAATTATTAAACCCTACTTGAGTTTTGTTAGTTCATGGTGAACCATAGTTAATATTGATATAGATTGTTCACAAATAGAAATGGCTGTATGCTCTGCAATAGGTCACTAAAGAGGAAAGAAGAAGAAAAAGTATGCTCCGCCACACGCTATATAGCCAGTCAAACGGTAGAAATTGTGGAAAAACAGGAAATTGGAAATTTTGAATTTTTAAAAACAGTACCTACTTATGAATGTGAATTTTCGGAATTATATTTTTGAAAATAATGAAAAATAAGATACAAAAGTCTAAGAATTACTTACTAAGTATTACTTAAAAAAAAATTATATTAAATTTTAGAATCTAGTTTTCATTAATTTTCATTTCCATCAATTTACACTTAAAGATTTTTCATTTAACTTTTTTGAAAATTCAATTATTTTTACAAAATTTGCAATGAAATATTTTCAAAAGTTGATTTTCAAAAATTACAATAATTAATAATACTTTTAAAAAATTTCAATTGTACCAAATCTTTTTATTTGCATATTACGAAAATTTAATTAGAGAAATTAAAAAATTATTTTTAGAAAGATTTGTCTATAGTTATTTTTCAGACTAGAAAAATCGAAATAATTTCCAATTTATACTAAAAATGTGGTATTTTGTTGCAATATTTAAAAGAAAAGTCGAAAAAGTCGCTATTTTTGAATGAATTTTGTTTTTGACGCTGAGTGTCGCATCGGCGCTAGTTGCAACGCTAATTTCAGAAACGTAAATAAAAAATATTAAATGAATAATAATCAGGGTCTTTATAATCAAGCAAAGTTCAAATTATCTAAATTACTTTTATTTAAATATAACTTATCTAAATTGTTTTCTAATAAACTAGACAAAATAAAAGAAAAAAAATGCAACAAAACGAAAAAGAATGACGTCATATTACAAAAAAAGACGATGCGCAATATTCAAACAAATTTTCCTTTATATTAAATATAATCGCTCGCACTACTTATCACACACTCAGTATAAACCGAGATATCAAAGCAAACGTTCACGCGAGCAGAAAAAATGAACTCGCTATATTTGCTATTATTTTCTCTCGCAATCGGCACCATTGGAATTTTAATTTATCTCTATTATCAATTAAATTTTTGGTCAAGAAAAAATGTTCCCCAAACTTCCATATTTCTAACAGTGCAAAATCTATGGCAAGTGTTTGGCCAAAAAAAATCCCTACCGGAAATCCATCAAAATATTTACAATCTATTTTCAAATGCAAAATATTTCGGCACCATGAACCTATTCACACCGGCAATAACACTTTGCGATCCAGAATTAATAAAAGACGTTCTAGTAAAGAATTTCGACCATTTCACCGATCATCAAAGTTTCATTGACGAGAACACAGATCCTATTTTCGGCAGGAATATCGTCTCACTAAAAGGCGAACGTTGGCGTGAAATGAGAAATACCCTAAGTCCCTCGTTTACAGCATCAAAAATGAAATTTATGTTCAACCTAGTGTCAAAGTGTGCCCAAACATTTGTCGATTATTTCAAAAATCATTCCGACGAGGCCGAATTATTCGAGGGCAAGGAAATATTCACAAAATTTACAAACGATGTAATTGCAAGTGTTGCTTTTGGTATAAATGTCGATTCATTGGAAAATAAGAATAACGATTTCTACACAAAAGGAAGGGACGCAACAAATTTTTCCGTTTTTCGAATAATTAAAATGTTTCTCTTTCTATTCTTCCCTAGGCTAATGAAACTAATGGGACAAAAATTGTTACCCCGAGAGACAGATAATTTTTTTCGAACTGTTATCAATGACACTCTACGTGTAAGAGAGAAGAGAAAAATAATCCGACCAGATATGATTCATTTATTGATGGAGGCAAGAGATAAGGAGAATGGAATTGAATTATCCATCGATGACATTATTGCCCAAGCTTTTTTATTCTTTTTCGCCGGTTTCGAGACATCGTCGACTTTCATGTGTTTTCTTGCTTATGAACTTGCAATCAACGAGGAAATACAGGAGAAATTACGTCACGAAATTGACACTTTAAGTGAAGATGAAATTTCTTATGATTCGATTAATAAAATGATTTACTTAGACATGGTGATATCGGAGGCATTGAGAAAGTGGCCACCAGCAGTTATTACGGACAGAATTTGTGTGAAAAAATATTCCCTACCTGAAGCAACAGAAAACCATTTAGAATTCACTCTAGAACCTAAAACACAAATTATAATTCCAATCTACGCTCTACAAAATGATCCGAAATATTTTCCAGAACCAGAAAAGTTTTGTCCAGAAAGATTTAGTGAGAAAAATAAGGAGATGATTAATCCCTATACGTATTTACCATTTGGTGTTGGACCAAGGAAATGCATTGGCAATCGTTTCGCGTTGATGGAAATTAAAATTCTCTTTGTGTATATTTTGAAAAATTTCGTTATCGAAAAAAGTGAGAAAACAAAGGAACCTATAGAATTCGATAATAAGTTTGCAATGGCTATTAAAGGCGGATGCTGGATCAAACTAAGAGAGAGGGTATCATTCTATTGAAACTGATAAAAGACTGGATTTTTTTCTTTTTATAATTTTTGCTAAAAATATGGTTACAAAAAATATTTCTACTTTTGGGTTGCACAAACAATCGATTATGACTTTCCCTTACTTATACCTCATTTCCACACAGAATTTTAAATTTTTCCCTAATCTCTATAAATTTATTTTAAGAATTCAATTTGAAATTTAATTATAAAAAAAATTTTTAGAAGCAAAAAATTAATTTCTAAGATACAATACGTCTAGTTATTTTTAAAATGAATTTAATTTTGTGTGTCGAACTTCTGTCGATTATTTTCGAGCAGTTGAATAAAATTTTTTAAAATGAGAAAACGATTTATTTGATTCAAACATATTTTGTTTAAATTAAACTTAAAATATCTTTGCTATACAGTCAAACAAATTTAAGTTTAATTAAAACATATTTTTTGGTTCATTTATAGAAATGAGTCAAAATAATTGAAACCGGCCACTTGAAAAATTTTTATCTCCAATTTTAGAGTTATCTATGATTTTTGGTAGATATATAAGTACACTTTTCCCCCCTAAATTTTTTTTCAAAAAAATATTTATTTTTGAAGTAATCAGGTGTTGAAGTTTTGGGTAATTTTATTTTCATTTTATTATTACTTTGAAACAAATAAAGATAATTAAGTGAATTTTTTTAAAATTAAAGCTTAAAGTCTATACTTTAAGGATTAAATAAAGCGATTGCTAAAAAATGAAAAAAAAATTCACTTAATTATCTTTATTTGTTTCAAAGTAATAATAAAATGAAAATAAAATTACCCAAAACTTCAACACCTGATTACTTCAAAAATAAATTTTTTTTTGAAAAAAAATTTAGGGGGGAAAAGTGTACTCATATATTTATCAAAAATCATAGATAACTTGAAAATTGGAGACAAAAATTTTTCAAGTGGCCGGTTTCATTTATTTTGGCCCAAATAATATATTCAATTCAAACATATTTTATAGTTGATTTAAAATTTTTTATTATCAACTTTTATGATACCAAGTTTCATAAAAATAAAAAAATAAAAATTTACAACACACTTTTGGCAAAAACAGTGGAAATTTCGTCGACAGCCAAGGGGTTAAATATTTTTTTATCACAATTTTTTTGGATTTTTGTTTGGTTCCCCTAAAGATGTACCTAAAGGCAATTGCTAAATATTGTTAGTCAGAATTTGTATATTTGTTGTAAAAGCCAAAAACGCACCCTGGGGCTAAATGTTAA
The DNA here is from genome assembly GCA_032872475.1 of Leptopilina myrica (nomen nudum). Taxonomy (NCBI): domain Eukaryota; kingdom Metazoa; phylum Arthropoda; class Insecta; order Hymenoptera; family Figitidae; genus Leptopilina; species Leptopilina myrica (nomen nudum). Next base: position 41,607,315 of record CM065459.1, on the reverse strand, counting down.
GTGTATTACTTCCATGTTTTTTACATTTTTCGTTTTTTGTGTTTATTTGTTTAAAAATGATTTATTTAACAATAGAAAAGTACTCTGTCATAAACACAAGACCGCTCAAGTGAAATAAACCCAAAAAATTTTTTTCTTTCCTCTCTAAATCATTTATGAAAAATTTGACATTTGACCCCAGTCTCGCCTATGTTTAATATACGAAAATATATGGAAATATAATCTCAGAAATATAATTTTTTCAAAGTTTTAAATGATACCTATTAAATTTTAAATTTAAATCATTCTTTAAATAAGTATTTGATTGTTATTAACTTCTTCTTAAAAATTGAAATTAAAAAAAAATTTTGTTTAAATCCTTCTAAAATTTACTTATTTCTGAAAATTGAATTTGTTAACTAAAACCTTTTAAAGTTAATTATTATAATTAATAACATTAAATACCTAAATCTTTTTCTGAAATTTAATTGTTTAAAATAAATTAAATGATTTGCAGAAAGAATAAAAAAATTGATGTATTGTTTTCAATTTCATAACGATTATGAAATATTTTTAAGATGAAAAAAATTCAGAGTATTTAAGATTCTTGTATTTAAAAATAATTTTTTGGACACATTTTTCTTTCTAGTATTTTTTTTTTTTATTTTTACTGTAATTTTAGAAATTTCGTATTTTTGAATTTACCCTGACCTGTGGCAACACAAATGTGGAAAATTCATTTTTATTCGAAATATTATTAATTATTCGTAGCTAATAATATTCCAAATAAAAATGAATTTTCCAAATTCTTTATAGAACTGTTTTTATCATCAATGTACTAAAAAGCGATTAGGAATGAAATAAGAGAATACCAAAAGAACTGAAAATAAGAGTGAAAACAATAAAAATTGTCGAGTAACAACAATGTTTTGCTTTTTCCTCTCTACCCCCTCTCTGTTTATGAAACGATGTAGAAATTTACACGACTATAAATACATTATCTACCGTCCTTTAAACGTGCCTCGCCTTTAAATTCTTCATAAATTCCTTAGGTAATGCTTCCCGGCTGGTCAAGATCATAATAATAAATAACAGGTTAGTCTCATTAGTTTGTGGACTTTAAATCGCCATGTTTGTTTTTTTCTGTTCCTCCAACTCTTCTTCTTCTTCTTCAAGAAACTGGTTCTATTCTATTATTACATTCGACTATTGTAGACAATCAATCGCTTTCAATTTGTCATTTTTCAAAATTGATTGTATTTCATTTTCTAAAGTGCATTCAATTCTGCGTTGATGTCAATTTCCACAATGAAGCTAATACTACACTGAAGTCAATTGTGCAGGATTTCAATTCTGGAACAATTATTAAATTTTCTAAATTGACAACTTTTATTCATAATATTTGAAAACTTATCAATTTGTATAAAAAAACGGCGAAACAGAAAAGAATGAATTGATCGAAAATTTCCCAAAGAGAATTATTCGAGACTACTTGATTTAAAAAGATTTCTTTTCTCCCATAAAGTGAATGACGAGGAAATGTTAATTGAGAGTGATAAATGAAGATCAGTGGGGAACAGAATGCCCTTTGAATTTTCCTATATGGTCATTTGTATGGTTCTTTGAATTCGTTTAACGCTGGCCTTGATCCAAGAATTTGGTTCAACACTCAACGTGCAAGAGGCGAGAATCACGACCTTTGGAGGGTTCTTTTAAAGGACTCTTGAAAAATGCGTTTTCCCCATAAATCTTTAAATTGCAATTTTCATTAGAGCTCCGAGTCCCCACTGGCGATGAGCCAATTTAGCCAGGAAGCCAATTTGCGGAACGCACTAATTTCTACCTTTCGTTTGTCACTTTAGCTTCTCACCCGTTGAACTCTCATTCTCGACATTGCTTTTGGCGCCGTACTACTGAAAACTTTTTTCAAAAAGATTCTATTTTTTCAACTGCCGAAAAATTAATTACATTATTTACCTCTTTAATTATACCAAAAACATTGTTTTTCAATTACTACAGTAGTTGAAAAACCCATTGCCTAAAATTTAAGAACAAAATCAGAGACAAAAAGTAAACTTTTCAAAAAAACAACCTTTTATGAAGGAAGAGAGAAGAACAATAAAAAGAAGTGTTTATATCAAATTCAAGTTTTCTGAATGTAAAATAAAATGAATAATGAACCTGGCTCCCTGAAATTAAAGATCTATGAAACAACTTTCGACCTATTCCCTGTGGTCTCCTCCTTGTATCGACCTCTCCAAGACCTCGAGTGCCTTTCACCAACCACATTTTCTAGCAGACGCGACGATATGACTTTTGTAAGCCGCGACAAATCTTAGATACATTTTCGCGATATTTATACTTCAACACACATGTGCGAGAAACAAAATATACGGCAAGGCGAAATTTTCCCGACGAAATCTTTCTTTCTAAAATCACAAACTGATCAAAATTTGAAACATCCAGGAAACAGTTTCAATTTTTAATATCATCACTGATTTTCAAATTAAATAAATTTCTAAATTCAATTGAAATTATATATAACAACAATAATAATACCTGATTAGGGTAAGGCGGGGCGAGATGAGCATACGGGGTCGAACGAATCACGAGAGTTTATTATTATAAAAAATATCATTCTTTTTATTGTCAAAAAATTTAAGTTTTTTCACGCGCAACTGGTCACTCTCAAAAGTTTGTATCTGACGAATGTACTTATAAAACGATATTGAATGCGATTTTTTGAAAAACTTTTGCGTTTACGACTTTCAATTATTATTATTATTATTATTTCAATAATTTAAGTTTGATATTAAATATCTTTCAAACAGAACGGTAAAAAATATTTATGTTTTTTATAAAAGTTCATTTTAGTTCAATAAATAACACTTTAATTTTTTTCAAAATCTGAAGATTAGTATAAATTCAAAAATTAAAAATCTGTAATAAACTCATGTTTTCCCCATACCGTTCCTACATGTTAAAGTTCGAAACTTTGATTTAATTTTTTAAGACTTGCAGAGGGTCAATTTTATTTTAATAGGCCTTATTTTGTAGATAAATATCCAAAGAATAATTAAATGATACCCTAAATACGAATAAGAAACCAATATCAAAAACGTATTTTAAAAATACGCCTTTTGGTCAAAAAATGCAAAATAGACAAATGTTTGAATTTTTATAGCAGTAGAATAGCTATTTTATAAGACTTTTTTGAAAGGTATATGTAATCATGTTAAAAAACATTTAATAATGTTTTGGTTTAATTTATTATATTATTATTATTATTTACTCTATACAGGGTTGTCACGCTTCTACCCTTCTCAAATTCCCTTACTTTCCCAGGTTTTCCAGGTTAAAAACGGAATTTTTCCAGGTTTTTAAAACTACGTTTAATTATTCATAAGAAAATTATTGGAAACTTTTAGAATTCGATTATTTTCAAAAGTAACATAATTCTTCACAAAAATCCAATTACGTTTCAAAATTGTCAAAAATTCCCGTCAAAATTTAAATAATCTTTATAAATAATAAAATTTTTCTCCGAAATTCAATTACTTTCAAGAATTTTAATAAAATTCTTATCAGAATATCAATAGTTTATGATATACAATTCTTTTTATCAAATTTCTCAAAAAATGCAATTACTTAAAAAAAATTATTAAAATGTTTTACAAGAATTCAATTATTATTCGCAGAACTATCGAATAAATAAATATTTTTGAATATGCTATATACAATTACAATCCAAAATTTTTACTGAAATTTATTTTTAAATTAATATTTATTAGAAAATTCTACAAGAAATAAATTATTTAACTATAAAAATAAATAATTATAAAAATAACTATAAAAATAAATAATTTATTAAATAATTGAATTTTTATAACAAATTTTATCAGAATTTAATTAATATTAATTAAATTATTTATTGTCAAGAGACAAATTAAAAAAAAATTAAACTATAATTTCATTTTTCAAGAAATTCGATGAAAATTTTGTATATTAAAAATAATTGAAATTCTGCCAAGAATATTATTATTATTATTTGAGAAAGTAATTGAATTTCGGAAAAAAATGTTATTACAGTAGAGACTCCATTATCCGGACCCCTATTCTCCGGATATTCGATTATCCGGACAAATTTAAAATTAAAAATTTTTTTTTTTAATATAAAGTTTATAAGGTTTCAAGTCATTAACTTCTATTTTAAATTTAAAAACTAGAATTTTTACACGAAATGTTGCGTTTTAAAGTGTTTTAATTATTTTGAGAAAATGTTTATGTAAATATTTTGAAATATTTCTATCTAAATATTTATTAATTTTGACTTTAAAAGTTTTAGTTTGTTTCAGTCTTATTTTAATACAAATGCAAATAAATACATAAAATTATGAATCAAAAATTTGTTTAATTCGTACTTTACTCGATTATCCGGTTTTTCGATTATCCGGACAAGTGCCTGCATCCATTAGTCCGGATAATGGAGTCTCTACTGTATTTATAAAGACAATTTAAAGTTTGACAAGAATTTTTGTAAATTTTCAAACATAATTGGATTTTTGCGAAGAATTATATTAGGTACGTTTGAAAATAATTGAATTCTTCAGACTGATTTTATTAAACTTTGGGTTTAAATAATTGAATTGTTTCGTGAAATTTTATTCAAATAACAAAAATTAAAAATATTTCAATTGAAAAAATTTTTTGAAATCAATAAAATTTCTACGAAGAGTTTTATTAAAATTATTTTGAAAAACATTAAATTGTCACAAAAGAATTTCATTGAAATTATTGAAAATATGTAATTTAATTCTTAGAAGAATAAATAATAAAAGATAAAAAAATAATTGAATTTCTGAGAAGAATTTTACTTTTTCTAAAAATAATTGAATTTCTCCAATAATATGTATTTGCTTCAAAATATTAAATTACAAAATTGTAATTTCAACTCTCTTAAAACTGAATTAATTTTGAAATATTTAAGTAAAATTAGATTTCAAAAATAAATTTTTCAGGATTTTAATCAAAATTTCCTGACTTTTCCAGGTTTTTTTTCAAATTTGTTATAAAATTCTCTGACATTTCCAGGTTTTCAGGTTGCGTGGCAATCCTGTAAAATAATGCTTAAATTCTATTTTTAGAAGTGTGCTATGGATCGAAATGAGTCACAAAAATGGGGCGGAATGGGTCGAGGGATTAAACTGCTGTTACCTATATTTGGAGGTTATGTACATATAATCATGCACTGTAAAAAAGGTCTGAATTTTGCTATTCGAACAGTATAATTACACGAGTCTGTAAAAATTATTTTACAAGATCATGTGATTTCACTGCACTCAGCATAACAATAATAATGGTTTTTGTTCAGCGTGTCAATTTTACAATTTTCTGTAAATTTACTACTCTGAAGGTAGTAATAATTTTACCAAAGGTATTGTAAATTCGCTACTTTTAAAGACGTCATTTTACAAGTTTCTATTAAAAACTGTAAATCTACAGGAAATTTTTTTTATAGTGTGGGAACAATCCCCTGGCCGATGGCCCCTCACCACTCCTTGGACAATCCTTAAAATTGCAATGAATTATTAATAATTAATAATAAATTAGAACATTTTTAATTTTTAATCTGAAAAATTCAAAAATGTTATCATAACGCAGGCCAACAAAATTAAAAAATTTATTTGGTGCGGACAATATTGCAGCTGTTTCTGTGATAGGTTTTTTCATGCTGAAAAAACGGTGTTAGAAGGTCAAACAACCGCGTTTTTGGCAAAATTTAAGCACCTCTAGTACCGAAACAAAAGGTCGTAGAAAGTTCTACTTGGGCTCAAATTAAAGCTATAAATATTTCGTCTACAACCCCTTAAAATCTCATTTCTGCACCATAACTCCAAGGTCCATGGTAGTCAATTTTTTAATCGCGAAAACTAATTCTGGCAAATTTTGTTTGTCTTTTCCTTGGAAATTGAAGATAATAAAATTTTATTTCTAGACTTTAATTGAAGCTTAAATTTTTTAATAAAAGTTCTTAAAATTAAGTAATATAAAGTTAGTGATGTAAATACACAATAATAATAAAATAATAATAAAATCTAGTAGAATTGATATCAAATTCGAAAGTAATTTTACAAAGTTTCGAAAATGAAGAATTAGTCTTCTATAAAATTTTAATTAATCATTTACAGAAACGCGATTAAAAACTAATTAATATTTTCCTAAAATCGATGTATATTGTATACAATATAATTTGCGCAAAGAACGGATTTATCCTCAAGAGATGAGTTCACTTCTTTCCGAATGTTTAGATTCGTGTGTTATTTTTGTAAAATTAGAACTCTTGCTTTGCGCAATTGGAACTAGAATATGAGATTCTTTCCCCCACTTCTTTATTTTCTTTTTTTTGTGGTTTTATTTCGGTTAAAAGATTCCTTTACGAAGAATCGGATAATAAAACACGAAAAGTCATCGACTTCCTCCTTCGATAAGACATTGACTTATCGAGCTCTTGCTCTACACTCGCATTAGAGACGATGTACTCTGTGCAATTTGCTTTATCTTGTTTGTTATTACCACTGACTGATTCATTATGCAACCTTTATTACTGGCTCGCTGTACATTCCACAATAATGCTGGACATTAAAAAGTGCTTTAGAATAGAAAATAAGTCCTGAATATATAGACAAGATCTCATGTTTTAAATTTGTATAATTATCATTTTTCAATTCTTTTTTTTATTAATTTTAATATATTGTTTATTATCAAATGTAATTATCAGTATAATATACACGAGGTAAAATCTGCCAAGCTTGAATTATATATTTTTGATGTTTTCTATTTTTATATATTAAATGTATTTCCAAATTTTTTTAGGTATTTTTTTGTTTGAATTTTACATTAATTTTCAGTTTTTTTATTTATTGTAGGTATAATTTATTTTTATTTTATTTGTTTAATTAATTTAATTATTTTATTTTAAAATTTCTAATTAGAAAAATACAAAAAAAAATTTTGGTAGTTAATTATTTTTATTTCCGTTTAATGAAATTACTTTGTCATCGCAGAATAGAAACTGTTGTTTTGTAATAGGGGCAAAATTAATTTATTTGGATAGTTTATATTTAGAAATTGATCTATGATGTTTCCGTGTTTTTCAAAGTACTTAACCTGCTTGAATACACGCCAAATAGACATGGGAATTAAGTGACCTATCTCAATCATATTTAAAGTTTACTTTGTAGAAGAGTTTGATTAGATAATTTCACAAAATTTCTCGATTTTACTGTTTCACTATTATTACTTGAGGCGTAAAAGATAATTTAATTAAAGTTTTATTATGAATATTAACAAACTTCGTACTCGATAATTAATTTTAAAAAAGTAGCTTTCAAACCAAAAAATGTAATAAAAAAGTGGCTATCAAAAAATTTTATTTTCCTGACTTTTTCCAAATTTTCATAAAAAATGTTTACTTCTTTCTTATCCCGCTAATAAACTGGAATTCCTGCAACGAATTTTATTATTCATTAAAGAATTCAAATATTTATCAAAATAATTTAACTCTTGGGAAGAATTTTATAAAAATGTTTAAATAATTTATTTCTTTCGACTAATTTTATGCAAATTTTAATTTAAATATTTGCATTCCTGAAAAATTGTTATTATTCGTAAACAGAATTGAATTATTTATGTTTTAATTCTGTTTAGAAATTTTATGAAAATAGTAGATATTTAAAGTCATTGAATTGCGAAAAGTTATTAAAAATCCTATTTTACGAATAATTCTTTTAAAATTTGGGAGAATAATTAAATGTCTGTGAAGCATTTTATTAAATTTTTTTGAAAATAATTGAATTCCTAAAAAGCATTTTATTATTTATGAATATAGTTAAATTTTTTCAAACGATTTTATTAGAATTTTTATGATCCCCAAAACGAACGTTCAAATGAACGAAATATTTTTTATTGAAGATATTTTAATAAATTACTAATCATAAAAAAAATTTATAAACTAAAATTTAACGTTTACAAACTGAGTAATTAATTTTTTGAATAGTGAAGCAAAATAATTACAATAAAACTTTAATTTTTAGAAGAAATAAATAAATTTCGTTTATTTGAACGTTCAGAACTTTAGGATCCTAAATTTTTTCCAATAACTGAATTCTTGTAGAGAACACTATTTGTCATAATAATTGGATTTTTTGATTGATTGATTAAAAATATTATTAAAAATAATTGAAGTTCTTCGATGAGTTTTATTATTTATGAAAATAATTGAATTCTTGCTTAGAATTTAATCGAACATTTTTCTTTAAATTGAACTTCCATGAAAAATGTTATTATTAGTGAAAGTAATTAAATAATTGTATACAGATTTTGTTAAATAATTACTGGAATTTCTAGACTAGAACGATTATTAATATAGATGATTTTTATTATTATCATTATTATAACTATTGTTGGTGATATTTTTTGCTTGCAATTGTGATAATATTTTTTTAAAAATTAAAACAAAAGAATAATTTGACTAACCTTTACTGTGACACTGCCACCGGATCCCTTGATAAGATCGATGATCTCCTCCCGTGGTTTATCATCGACGCTAATTCCATTGACCTCGATAAGTCGATCTCCGGGCAATAATCCAGTATCATTGATATTTTGCACTAAAGCACCGGGTTCCGCGAATGTCACTGAACGCATTTGCGTAACACCATTGGGACCACGTTCAACAATCACAGCGCGACGCAATGAAAATCCAAAATCATTTCTAGGTGGTGGTTGTCGTTGAATTGTCAGTTCCCTTGGTTCTGGTAATTCGAGTGGTACAATTTCGGGCAATGGTAATTCAACAATACCCTGCTCCTCGAAGGAGGCCGACGACCTCCACCTCGAGAATCCCTGAGACTCTCCAACTGGCGACAAACTAAAGGGTGGAGTGGCGAAACTCGAGTTGGTTGTGTCTGTCAATGAATCCGCGGAAGGGCTCGCACTCGTCACGACCTGTGTATAAATAAAAGTAATAATATAGTCACGCAATTCTCTGATATATCTTTTGCTATAAATTAGCAAATTTATAAAAATTTACTAAACTAAAAGTTTGTTTATTCCCTGATTTCCAGACCAAATTTTGAATTTTTACATGTCAATAAAGAATATTCTGATTCACTCTAAAAATGATTAGATACTCAAAAAAATGTTCTCTTGCTTTAATTTACAAATCAATTTTACCAAAAATTTTGATTATTTTTCTAAATTCTCTAATCATTAGAAAATAAAAACATCAAAACAACTTATTAATATCAATTATGATGCTATTATGCATTTAATATTCAATTATTATCTAAAATTTGAACTGAAATTTACTTTTAAATTCATTTTTTATTAGAAAATTCTATGATAATACAATTATTTAAATGCAAAAAAATAATTTATTAAATAATTGAATGTTTCTGAAAACTGAATTCTCATAAAAAAATTTATTAACAACTTTTCAAATAATTAAATTCATTCAGTGAGTTTTAATAATTTTTTTTTAATAATTCCATTTTACCAGGAAATTGATTAAAATTGCATTAAAAAAGTAATTTATTGTGCGATGAGTTTTATTATTTATGAAAAAAAATGAATTCCTAAAAAGAATTTTATTATTTATGAAAATAATAAAATTTCTTAAATAATTGAATTCTTTTGGAAAATATTTGATAATAATTGAAATTTTGACAAGAATTTTATTACAATTTTTGAAAATAATTAAATTACGGAGATGAGTTTTATTATTTATAAAGATTATTAAAACTTGACGAGAATTGTTTAAAATTTTTTAGCGTAATTGAATTTCTGCGAATAATAAATTGTATTACTTTTGAAAATAATATTGAATTTTTTAAATCTTTTGTAACTTTTCCAAAATTCAATTTCTTTTCATGTTTTTAACTAAATTTTCTTTATAAATCCATTACTTTTAATAGTTAATTAATTAAATAGATATTAAAAAATTTAACTAATTTCAGAAGAATTTGAATTATTATGTACAATTTTCCAAAAATCTAATTTCTTTATAATTTCTAATTAAATTCATTAAAAATTAGAATTGAAACCGTTTGAAGTTAATTTATTTATGAAAATTGGAAATGCGACTCTTTTAAAATTGAATTAATTTTGAAATATTTAAGTAAAGTTATTCAATAAATAATTTATAAGTAATAAGTGTATGATATTCTTTCAAGAATTGAGTTATTTGAAAAGAAATTATTGCCAGAAATAGAAAAAATTGTACAATGTTTATTCTAATTCGTGGTAATTTCATATTTCATGAGACATACAAAAAAGACACAAACATTCAAAATTTTCTTATGGTTTCCAAACAATTAATTTACTTTCTAGTACATCTAATAAAAATCCCTTACTTTTCCCTGAATTTCCTGATCTGTGGCAACTATGTAATTGTATACTAATTTTTAGTGAATTAAAATTTTATTTAAAAAATAGTTCTTTTTGAATTTAAGAAAAGGAGAACAAAATAGTCACTTACTTGAAGTAGTTTACTGTCCTGTTGAAGATGATGATAATGCTGATGATGATGATGGTGATGTTGCCTTTGATAGGAAGATTCCTCTTCACTGCAGCCTTCATTATTCAAACCGAGAAGATGTTGACTGGGAATATTTTGATATGCGATTACTTCATTTTGAAGGGTGTTTCTGACTAAGAGGTTGCTCGCCTCCTGATGATTATTCTCCTGATTGCCATTCGGCACGATGTTGCTCTCGCTTAGGATACTAACGCTCGTGATACTTAGTCGAGGTCCTTTTAATATTCCACGTTTTGGTGGCTTGGGTGGTAAAGGAGGCAAAAGTTTACCACCTGCATTCGTTAGTGATGTAAGCGATGCCTCTGAGGAGTCACTTTGTGTCAGACCATCAGGAATTCGGGACCAACTCGTTCCAGCTGAATTTTGTGAACTATCCAACAAATCTCTATCCAATTGGGCAAAAAATGAAGCGCACTCAGTTATTCCACTCGGCAATTTTTCCTTCTCCTTTCTACGACCGCGAATTTTCAAAGACCTTCGCATCTGTAAAGAAAAAAAAATAAGGAGACTGTTATTACAGCAATTAATAATGCCAAAAGAATGCACTCAAACAATTTCCATAGTTCAATCACTTGTTTCATTTATTTTAATTCTCATGCCGGAACTTCAACACTAATTTCCTTCAAAAATAAAAAATTTCCGTAAGTAATTACAAACAAAAAATTGTATTCGATTTATTTGACAAAAATTATTATCCAATGTTTTAAAATTTCTCCATTTGTCAAATGAAATTCATTGTTGTGAGAACACAAAATAGGCGAGGTTTATTTCCCTTGGCTTACAATTTAGATCACAACAATATAAACAAGATAATTTGTAATCGGTCATGCACGAAACACTTTTCGTCACAGGGGAGTTAAATCACGAGGAGAATCAATCGAGGGTCCCGATGAAATAACTCGAGCGACGCTCGGAGACACGCGCTAATGCCAGTCGGGTAGCAGTGACAGGCCCAGAGGCGCTCACTGCTACCCGACTGGCATTAGCGAGTGTCTCCGAGCGTCGATCGAGTTGTTTCATCGGGACCCTCAATCGTATTTACTTCCATTCTCTTTTTTTCGAAAATAATCAACTCATTTTTCAAGAAATGTAAAACAATAACAATCAAACTACGATAAATATAAATTTATTAAAGTTCTGATAAAGATAAATTCATCAAAACACTCCATTTTTTTCTCATTTTTTATATAGAAATTCAATTTTCATTCGAATTTGGAAATTTTAATTTACTCTATTTGTAGAAGAATTAACAGTAAAGGTACAGTGTTTAAAGAATAAATTGTCAAGATTTTGGAAAAAATTCTTACAAAACTGGTAAAGAGCAAACTTTACAAAATAAATTACTGTTTAATTAGAAAGAAATATTGCGAGAAAAAATTTATTTTACAAAATTGTAAAATATTTTTTGCGAAATGAAAGAGCAAATATTGCGAAAGTAAAGAACAAATATTGCAATCTTGTGAAAATATACAGTTTACTGCAATAAGAGATAAATTGTTAGAAACAAGTATTTCAATGTCAATACACAATTACAGAAAAGAAAAATGTTCAATTAGATCTTCAGGAACATAAATCTCGAAACTTTACTGACAGTCAGCAAATTCTTCTCTAAATCTATTAATTATATTCATATCATTAAATTAACGGTCGGCGAACATTATTCAATTTTCAAAATTAAAGGAAGCACTTTTTTTTGTAAAGAAAAACAAATTTAGACTCACCTCGTCGAGACGAAGAAGCTCTTCAGCGGACATACTACCACGATCCCTTTTTTTCACATCCTTTCGTTCTTTTTTCTCTCGTTTCCTTTTCTCCTTATCTTCCTTTTCCGCAACTTTTTTCATAAAATTAAACATTTTTCTACTTTCATAAACTAGGCTTTCCCAGGAAAGAATCGATGATTCTCAGCACACATTACACACACCCTGTTTCTAATCAATCACAAGATTGTAAAAATTACAATCAACGAAAGCTGACAGAACTAAAAAAATCAGATTTCAAATTTAACACTTTCACTTTTTATATGAAAACTAACCCTTATGACAAAATTAAGGGTTGCAATTTTTAACACCTAAAATTTTCAAGGGGCGTGGAACCGGCTAAGCTCTTTCCCGGGACGGAGACGGCGCTCCTCTTTCAAAGCACACCATTTAATTCCAGAGAATAGGAAAAGACAACACACGAATCATTAAACCACAACATTCCTTTTACTTTGAGATACACAAGACCGCAAAAATTCTTCCGGCACATTAGCTCTCGTCCTGACTATACAACTCACTCTTTTCTCCTACTCCCTCCTCTTTTACCTGAAGGAGCAGTTTGCGTGCCAACAATAAACAATGATTTATCACCTTATTCCCCTGTGTGACTTTGAGGTTAACTTTTACTACTAATTCAACGTTTTTTTTTATATCCGGAATTCCGCACGAGCTAAAACTTGACAGCTAGGAACGTCAAACACTATTAATGATCACACACACACACTCACACACGGGATAAAAAATTGTTATCAAAAAACGACAATTATATTTCTTAAGGCTAAGTTCATTGAACTTTAATAAGAGAAATAATACACCAACTATTATTGAAATATATTCCTAGACAAGACAACAATTTACACTAGCGAAAAACATGAGACAGAGAGACAACACGTTCATAACGTGCACAGACTCACGGAAAACTGTCATGGCTGTCATGGCGCTGAGCCTTCCTCTCCGCCCCGCAAAATTCAAAATATACGCATGCGCTAAAATTCCCTCCAACATTTCAAATTTTTTATTTCAAAATATAATAATTTACAACAAAATATAATTAAATTTCAAAATATAATATTCACTTTCAATTAATAATTCACTTTTGCAATAAGAAGTAAAAACATTTCTTTAATTACACTTGTTCAAAATGATTCGACAATCACAAGAAATTAACACAAGCGCCATCTGTTGAAGATTGCGAGAAACGTATACTAATTCAAAAAATAAAAAAAATAATTTTACATAAAAATAGTTTTTTTTATCAAAATTCTTTATTTTTAATAATTCTTCCTATTTATTGAAATAATAAGTAGAAAGTAGGAATTAATTTTAAAAATAAGCAAAGTTAATTATGTTTTAAAAAGTAACCAATAGGTGGCAATGTTTTTAAAAGGAAAAAAAAAGATAAGAGGAGAAATGTCACGAAGTTGTTTGTTCCTCCGTAATAGTTTAAAAAACAGTCCTAATTATTGTAAGGAGAAACTTGTTGCTCGATTTTGTACAATAAAAAAAGGAAATACAATTGGTGATAATGTGGACCATTGGCATCAAAGATTTCAAAATGAAAAAATTTCGGAACCAATTGAATCGATTGAACACATTGTCGCACATGTTATTGGCACCAAAAAGGTACAAAGAAATTAATTTCAATAATAACTAATAACAACTATAATTAATAATACTCGTTGTTTAAATATTTGTAAAAATTATCAATTTGAATTATTTAATTCTGTCATGAATTTGTTAATTTTTAAAAATATCTACTATAGTAGATCTTTTTAATAAAATCTAATACAAAATATGTTTCTATAATTAATTATTATTATTATTATTATTAATTAATCATTAATTGAATATTCTAGTTTTTATTTTTAATTTTTTTTATCCTTATAAATAAAATCGCACTTCTGTCTGTACATTGGCCAAAACTTAAAAATTTTAATATAAAAAGTATATTAAAAATACCTAAAAATAGGCATATTTCAATGGGATTTTACAACTGCTCTTTCCCCTTAATTATTTTAATTTTTTCAATTATTTATAATAATAAAAACAAATGATTGTGCATAATTTTTTTCAGATAATGGAAGTTCGAGATTTAAGAGAAAAAGAACTCACTTCCAATGAAATAGAAACAATCGAAAGACTTTGTGAATGCAGATTAGCAAGGTGCATAAAATTGATAAAAGTTATCTTTAAATTTTTGAATAGATTAAACAACAGTTAAGCTTAATTTAATTTTATCATTAAAAAAATGTTTCTACTTAAAAAGTATTTTCGATATAATGAATGAATAAGAGCACCAAATACCAAAATATTCCAAAATTTCAATATAAAAATAATTGTTCTTCTCAGTAATATTGAGTACAAGAAACTATTTAAGAATAACAAAATAGAGACGGTAAAATTGTAAATATTATAAAATTAAAATAACTTACAGAATGCCAATCCAATACATCATAGGCAATTGGGATTTTCGTGATATTACAATAAAATTAATACCACCGATATTCATTCCACGACCTGAGACTGAAATTTTAGTCGATTTTGTACTAAAAAGAATATCGACTGGTAATTATCCAGAATTCTCTTGCGATATATTGGAAATTGGTTGTGGTTCCGGTGCAATATCTCTATCAATTTTGCAAACCTGTAAAAAAGTAGGTAACAATTAATTACAAATTATCATGATTATACTTCTACTAATTCCAGAAATTAATAATAATAATAGTAATAAATTTACCTCTAAATTGCAGCTCAAAATTTTAGCAATAGATACAAACAAAAATGCTTGCAATTTGACTTTGGAAAATGCTCAAAATTTGAAACTTGATGATCGATTAACTGTGATTAATGCAACATTACAAGAAGATGGAACAATAAAAAATTCGTCTGAGGAAAATTCACTCGATTTCAAGGAGAAAACGTTTGATTTCATCATTAGCAATCCGCCTTATGTATCGACAAAACAAGTTTTCAAACTGATGCCTGAAATAAAATTGTAATAATCAAAATCACACTAGCTGCAAAAAAAATCTAATTAAATTAAGACTTTAATTAAATGTAATTTAAATAAACTAAATTTTGATTTAATTTAATTTAATCAAATTCAATTTTAATTTAATTTGTTTTAATTAAATTCAAATTTAATTCAATTTGTTTCAATCAAATTCAATTTCAAATAAAAATTTTAATTTAATTTTTTTTAAAGACATTTTTGCAAAAAATTGTAACTGTTGACTTGTTTTACAGATATGAGGACGTAAGAGCATTGGATGGAGGAGAGGATGGATTAAAAATTATAAAACCACTTTTACATTATTCGGCAAAAGCACTGAAACCGGGTGGACGACTTTTTATAGAAATAGATCCGGCTCATTCCGAGTATATACAATTTTTTACTGCCAAGTACAATGAATTAAAACTCAAATACGAACATACGTATAAAGACTTCAGTAATTACGATCGGTTTGTCGAGGTTTTGAAAATATAAACTTTTAAAATAAAAAAATTAAACTTGTATCGACATTGTAAATATAATATTAATAAACAAAAGCAAAAAACCAAAATAATTTTTATTTTATGTCATAAATAAAAAATTAGTTGATTATCGAAATAAACATTTTCTAAATTAAATTAACAACTTAAACTGCTTATAACTTTATAATTGACAGAAATAAGACTCCACATTCTCGCAACGCAAATAGAATGTGTATTTTCAAATTACTGTTCCAGTTCACTTCTCTATTTCAAATTTTACTTTGCAAAGTGCAAATCCCACTGCGACGATGTTGCTGCGAAATATTTTTAAATTCCAATCGAATTATTGTCGTTTTTCGGGTAAATTTCAATCGAACTTTGAAAAAATACCATTGAAATTAATAACTTGTAATTTGTGTACGTTAAGAAATAAAAATACAATCGGTAACATTGTAAAGTACTGGCATCAAGAATTTGAAAATAATTCTATAGCAGATCCGGTCGAATCAATCGAGTATATTGTTGCTCACGTTATTGGCACGAAAAAGGTAAAAGAATTTTCCATAACTTATTTTCCTGAATATTTTCTAATTGTAAATTATAAAATTTAAATTATCTGCTTCGAAATAATGATCTATTTGTAAAATTTTATTCCTTAGATAAATTTCTCCACTAAAATCAACGAACTAAACATATTTTTAATCTTCAAAATTTGTTTAAAAATTTATTTTCCTAAAGTTTTGAACGTTTACATGAAAGAAATATTTTTTTGTGTTGCAATATTTTGTTTTAAAAGTACTACAGACTGAAATAAAAAATATTGTGATTGAATATTCATGCAGTTAAAAATTATTATTTAATTAGAAAAAATAATATTTTGTAAATAAAAATCAAATCAAAATTGTAATTCGTAATTCAATATTGTAATTGTACAGATAAACGAATAATGAATAATAGAAAAAAATAAATAATAGAAAAAATAGTAAATATAAAAATAAATGAGTAAGAAAAATAAATATAACTTTTTCAAAATACAGATAAGACAATTAGGAAGTCTACAAGAAAAAGAACTCAAGACAGATGAAATAGAAAAAATAGAAATGCTCTCTAAACGTCGATTAGAAAGGTAAATAATGATTTGAAATTAATAATAAATATAATATAATTTTACAATTAACTTACTCCGTTTTTAAATTTCCTCTTCGATTTTTATTTTCAAAAAAAATTCCAGAATTCCAGTCCAATACTTAATAGGAGAATGGGAATTTCGTGATATCACCTTAAAATTAAAGCCTCCGATATTTATTCCCGAGCCACAAACAGAAATGCTAATCGACTTTGTTCTCCAACGAGTGTCAAATACTAATTTCGATTCTTGTGAAGTATTAGAAGTTGGTTGCGGTACTGGAGCAATTATCCTCTCCCTACTAAATGCCTGCAACAAGGTAATTTCTCTTAATTAACTTATAGATAATTTATTAACTGTAATTAATACACGAAAGAAAGTTATTATCAAATTTTATAAAAGTATGTTACAAGTGTAGGACAAAATGCGACAAACGTAAATTTTAATATCAAAAGTACTAAACATTAAAAAAAATATAAGATTTTTAGTAAAGTTATATCAAGTATCAAGAACTGTTTACAAATTTTAATATAACTTTACTAAATTTTATATAAGTTTTTTTAAGGTTCAGTATTTCTGATATGAAAATTTACCTTTGTCGCATTTAATTTTGTCCAACACTTGAAAACTATTTTTATAAAATTTGCTAATAACTTTCTTTTCGTGCAATTCAAATTCAATTTCAATTCAATTTAAATGAAATAATTCTTAAATATTGTTTAAATTTAAAAATTAATTATTTACCTGTACCATTATTTTATTGCAAGATTAAGGCAATGGCAATCGACACAAACATAAATGCCTGCAATTTGACGTTGGAAAATGCAAGAAATTTGAAACTCGATGATCGAATAACAGTGATAAATGCCACATTACAGGGAGATGGAACAGTAAAAAATTCACCTGAGGAAAAATCCATTGACTTGAACAAAAAGACATTTGATATCATTGTCAGTAACCCACCTTACGTAACAACAAAACAATACGTCAAATTTCCACCTGAAATTAAACTGTAAATATTATAATTTTTTTATACTTAAAATTCGATCAATTTCGAAAAATTAAATTTTGAAATAATATAATAAAAATTATAAAATTACATAAACATTTTTAAATAAAAATTTATTTGTAAAATTGTGTAATACGTAAAAATTAATTTCTAATCATTAATTAATTTTTCAAAAAGAAAAATTTTATTCAAACTTTTATGCATTTTTAGACACGAGGATGTGAGGGCCACTGATGGCGGATCCGATGGTTTAAGAGTTGTTAAGCCGCTCTTAAATTATTCTGCAAATGCATTAAAACCAGGAGGTCGACTTTTTATCGAAATAAATCCTGTCAATTCCGAATATATTCCATTTTATACCGTAATGAATACGAAATTAAAACTTAAACACGAGCACACATACAAAGATTTATCTAATTACGATCGATTTGTCGAACTTTCGAAATTAATTTAAACGCTCAAAAATTTAACACAAAAAATACAAAAATATAATCATGTTTTTATAAGAAAATCAAATAGAGACAAGAAACATTGCTTCGCAACATTTTTGATGCGTTTTTCGATTCAATTTGATATCCTTACAAAAATTGTGTACTTGAAAACTCAAAAGGCTACAAAAACACATAAAACATCAAATAATAAATACATAAAACAAATAACATTATTATTTTGGATATTCCAATCTAGTTCCAATCTAAATTTTTTTTTACAAAAATAAAAAGAGATTTTTATAGAAAATGATAAACTGATGTTTCCCGTGAAAATATCAATTTATTTCAGCGGGTTAATACTGTTTAAACAATGGCATTAGATATTTTATATTTTGCACATTGTCGAGCACAAAAAATAAATTTTTCGTTATAAATTAGTCGTCGATTAATATTCTACTTTCGGCTTGCATCACTTAACAACAAATTTTTATATAAAAAAAGCCGAATTTACAGAGACTTAATTAAAAAAATAACTACGTGCTTAAGCACTAAAAATTCATTACAAAACTAATCATCATCATCATCATCATCATTTATATCAATTAAACAAATTATAATCGTTGTACATGTATTTAAAAAATAGTTAATATAATCGATTAACAAGAAATAATTTTGTATAATCTATCAATAAAATGTTTTTGTCTGTAAATTCAGTCAAAATTAATAACAATGGCTGATTTTCTCCCCAAAGCAAAATCGATACAATCGAAAACCAATAAATCAACTTTTACAAAAAGAGAATTCACAGGT
This sequence comes from Leptopilina myrica (nomen nudum), assembly GCA_032872475.1. NCBI lineage: Eukaryota > Metazoa > Arthropoda > Insecta > Hymenoptera > Figitidae > Leptopilina > Leptopilina myrica (nomen nudum). The sequence continues at coordinate 41,588,129 of CM065459.1, read as the reverse complement.
GAATTAAAAAATTAGTGATCTAAAAAGTAGATTTATTGGTTACATATATTTTTTTTATCGTCGATTAATATATTTTTATAATTAATACTGATTTTCATATTAACACGGAAATATAAACTTTACTTTCTTTTTTTCTTTTATCGAAATAGAAATGTGCGATCAATTGTGTGATTCATTTATGTAAAAAAACACATTCTTTTATAGCAAAAGGATGAATTAAAAAAAAATTCTAGGCACTGATTTTTATAGGCACATTTATCCTGCAAATATTGAAAAATTTCCGAAAAATAAAATGATTTATGTGACAGATGTATGACAGATCTGTGAAAAGAATGAGTAAGTACACATGAAGACATTAATGAAGCATTGATTCGACTAATTAAAGCTATCTAGATATAATTAACTATATTATAATTAAAATTCTTCTACTAATACGAACCACTGGTGGTATTATAATTAAAGCCATATAAAAATAAAGATTTCGCAAAATTCAATAAAATATTTTCAATTCTTGAAAGTTTCTTTCTTTTTAAAAAAAGCTTCGCTTGTAAAAGGAGCAACATTATTACTTTCATAAAAATATTCAATTCACACGTAGTACGAAAATGTCTTCGTAGATTACAAAATTACCGTAAAAGTATTATGCTTCCAGACGGATTTTCTTTCATGAGAATTGACAAATTGAGACATTTCTCGTATGTAGATATATCAAGAAAAAATTTCGTTCTTTCTAATTAAAAAGCCAAGTTTAAAGCAGAATTTATAAAAGTTTCTCGGAATTAATAAAATTTCATTTTATCTAAATTAGAGATGTGATAATTTCGAAATCTTTAGTTTTAAACATATCTCTAGAAAATATTTCATTAGAGAGAGAGAGAGAGAGAAAAAAATTGATGCACTCGGAATAAAGTGTCTTTTCTTTTCATCACAAAGTCTTATTCATTTTTTTTCTAGAGAAAATTTTCATCTAAAAGAAAGAGTAATTATTTATTACTTGTATCATCCTTCTTGTAACGACCTGATTGCATTGCATATTTTGAAGTTTCAGCGAGATCAGCAAGAAGAAGCGATTCTCCATCAGCTAAATCCAATGTGCTTTGCCGATTATTTTCGATACTTCTTGCAATTTTACCAAGTGCCCTGTCCGCTCGTTGTTTTTCTCTTTCTACTTTTAATTTCGTGAACTCGTCCACTGACTCGTCAGATGAATGCATTAAACTTGCATTACTCTCGTTATCATCGTCCTCCTCGTTTAAATCATTAATGAAACTCGGATCGTACATTACACTCGATCTTGCTGATTGTGAAGGTCGATTTCTTAAAAATAAAAATAAATTTTCATTAAAATGTAAAAAAACTTCCATTTACTTGTTGAACGAAATAAAATTTTGTTAAAAAAGTGTATTTTTCCAAAATATTAAGTTTCGGGTGAGTTTTTGAACTTTTTGCTACTATTTTCAGAAAAAACTACTTTTTTCGACATATTTTCAAAGAATGCGAATCTTTCGACTTTTCTTATAAATAATCCAGCAAAATACCACTTTTATGTTATAAGATGCAACTTATTAAGTTTAATACTATTAAATTATTTTACATTATTTAATCATAGAAATTTTGTAAATTTTTTTTAAAATACTTCATTTCTTACAGAGTTTAAATTAAAATTCTTTAAAGTTAAATTTAAAAAAGTTTTAAATATAATATTGCAACAAAATAAAATTTTTCTGTTATATTTTAATTACTAACTTTTTTAAAAAAACACGAAGAGTTATTTTTACAATTATTACAAAAAATTGAATTTTTGTATTTAAATAATAGAATTTTAAAAGAATTTTCGGAAAATGATTAAAAATAATTGATTTGGAGAACAAGTTTTAATGTTCGAAATTGAAATATAAAAAATTGTAATTTTTATGGGAAAATAAATAACTAGTAATTCAATATTTTTATTCAAGAAAATTATTTCGTTTTTAAATAATTGAATTTAAAAATTCGTGAAAAGTCAAGGAAATATAAATGAAATTTATGTGTCAACACTGAATAAAAATAAAATAAATGAGTTTTTCAACATTTTTTTATCCGAGGGCAGAAATATTCAAAGTGCACTCACCTGGATGCTGATGAAGAACTACGACAACGAACAATTCCTGCAGGAGCGCTTGTTGACAATAAGTGACCATTGCGATTCGAAAAGTCTTTCGCTCCAGGAACATCGACTGGTTCGCTGGGCGGTGGAGGACCTTGAGGGAAAATTGAATTTACATGTGGAGGTCGATACTCGGGACGCATTGAAGTCATCGTCATTGCATTCTCGTCCACCTCCTCTATCACTCCTATTCTCATGGATCCTCCTGGACCTAAAAAACAAGGAAAAGATTAAAAATAAATTAAAACTAAGTTTCTAAAAATATTTTCTTAGCATACAAATTTAATTAACTGTAGAAGAAATAAAACTTTAATCTGCTGAAAGTGAATCATTATTATTAAAAAATTTCATTTTTACCCATTTGACGTTGATTTTGAAGCGATGCAGCGGAACTCGAACTCGGAAGGAGCCCTGGAGTTTTCACACTTGACCCATCCGGACGATCTTCTTTGCTAAACATTCTCTTGAGTACACTGGTAACACTTCCTATTCTAGTCAGCGACCCTCCAATATTACTAGGTGTCGATCCAAGGCTCATATTTCTTTCTCTGTGACTAATGCGGCTAGTACTCCTAAAAAAAATATTTATATCTGTAAAATTCCTTTCATAATAGCAAATTTATTCTCGATACAAATTTTTAATCTCTTTTTGAAAATTTAAAAAATAAAATAAATACCTCGAGATTTTTCCAGCATGAAAGTGTATCCCAGAGACGGCATCGTCCGCAACGTCGGTACGAATATCCTTTAATTGATAATCTGGCGGGACCATCTCATCAATTCTCACCGAGGAGGGTAAAATTTCTTGTTGCGCTGCCGAAAGTTGAATGTTTGCCGTCGACGGCTCGGGATGCTCTTCACGGAATGCCTCAGAAGCGGCTGTGTACGGAAGTTCGATCGGAAACACTTCGTCCCAATATTGATCTCGTATCAATTCCGGATGTTCGTGATGCATTTCATCGACAATTAAGTAACTCACCTGTTAAAAGTAAACGAATCAATAATCGAACATGAAAAATATTAAAAAATGAAATATTGTTAAGAAAATAACATTAAAGAATAAAATATTAACACAACTATATGGAAAAATACATTATTATTACCTGTAAATTACGATCGACGAGCCAGTTGACTTCAAAATCATCATCGTCCTCGCCGAAAGGATTAATGAGCGTCTCGGCAACTTTAAGCCAACCCATGTAAAAGAAAAATCGAAGAGTGGTGAAGAAAGGAAAATAGAGATCAATCGACGATGATGATTTATTTTGAACCCATTGTCCGCCCATAACACTTGATATGAAATACGAATAAACAGCTAAAGTAACAACTTGCGTGTAAACAAGTGGAATGCTGATATTATCATATTGAATTAATGTGCCGCAATTCCCGCGAAACTTGTTCAATTCGTCAATCAACGTTTTCACCGCAAAATCATCTCGTATTCGACCTTCTTTACGCGCTCGAGTGACGATACTCGACGCCCATACAATTGGCAGCCAATGTTTACTTGGTTTTGGAAATTTTTGATTTAAACTCTGAAATATTGCTAATTCATTCTCAAGAAGTAAACCAGCATCGACAAAATGGTCTAGTGTGGGAAAACGCTTCTTCACTCGTGGCGAAACATTCGTGAGGACCAGCGTGAGGCAAACGCACACGTACCTGCAAGAACAAAAATTTCATTTCATTTAAATTCGTATTTTAAAATATTTTTCGCCATTGTGAATTAAATTTACAATTCAATTAAGAAATTAAATTTCCCATCATTTGTACATTAATTAATATAAATAATTTGTATAAATTATGTTTAAAATGTTAGAGTACAAATTTTTTAATTTATTTAAAAGCCGATTATTGAAATGCATTTAAAAAATAACAGAGTGATTGCAGACATCTGTTATGAAAAAAAAATACCAACCTAACGATGGTACGTCGCATTAATCTTCCTCTTTCATCATTGCCATGAATCGTGGCAGATACGAAGACGGCTATCGAATCAGGCCATGGAATTGCCGTGTACTGATTCCACCATCTGGTCATGACAATTGTCACATAAAAGCCCATGACAAAGGCCAATGGGATGTAATCCGAGTACTCATTACAATATGCAACAATGTACTCGAATATTTTCTTCTGATGCTCATCGAGTAGAAAACGATAAATCGCCGAAAGTGAGTAATAAATAATGAGAAAAATTGTTAACTCCAACCACACAAGTTTATAAATACTAGCTCTCCACCTGAAACAAAGTAATAAGAAGAAATTAATTTAAAAATTTTAATTTTTTTATTACTATTATTATTCGAATAATTTACTGTCACAAAATTATTACAAATTTTGATTGAGTGCAATTTTCTGTGCGAATAAAAATAGAAAAGAATTAAAAAGTATCAATTTGATTAACAGAAAACATATTGAACATTAATTCCAAGCAAACAAAATTGCAGAATTTAGTTGCGAAATCAAATTCTTAACTTACAAAATCTATTTTGTCAACTAGTCTTGGTTTTGATTGACTAGAAAACGGAAGTGACGTAAAACTATTTGAAAACGCGTAACGCATTATGTTTTATGCACCAGAAATACTTTATCATAATGCTCGAATAATCGCACAAAGGATTTCAACAGCGATATTTTAAACGTGACTGTCATTGATGATTTCAAAAAAAAAAGTTACTACGAATTCTTTATTTGCTTATCGAGTCATTTCTTATTTTAAAAAGCCCCAAGTCACACTTCCATTAGTCTCTCATTCTTAATAATTATTTTTAACTAAAATCAAATACAAAAATAAAAATTGAAAACAAATATTAAATTGAAAATAAAAAGCTAATATTAAATTAAAAATTGAGCTTGGAAATTTAGTAGTTCAAGGTCAATTAAAATGTAATACTTTATAAAAAATTAAGGGTGAAAAATGGAATTATCAGAGAAAATCAAATTTTAAAAAGAGAAGAAAATAGGTTTAATCGGATGAAAAATGAAATCAATGAATAATTATAAATTAGATACAAATAGCGGTGGACGAACTCTGATTCAGAGCCAGATTCATAATGAGATTGAAAATAAACTGACGACAAAATGTCTCCGAGCACCGGACACAAATCATGTGCAGTCATCTCGCAATCTTATACATAATAGAACATACATTTATTTTAAGAACATTTCTACTTTTAATTCCCGCAACAGTGTTACAAATAAACAATTAATTTATCCAACATTCGTGACAAAGAATACAAAATAAAAAAATATCTCATTAAAGTTTTTCCATTCAAATACATTTTTTCATGTGTCCCATAAAACAGAAAAATTCAAAGAGAAATAATATTATGGAGAAAAAAGAAACTATTTGTGACCCATAAATTCTCAAGAATTATTTTACTCATAGAGGAAGCAATGAAGAATTTAGTGTATAGTTTTTTCTAATTTTGCGTGACGAGTTACAAAATGCGGTTAACTTGACACTAAAGAAAAATGAGACACGCAATATTAATCTTGACATATTTCAAAAACAAATTCATTTCATGAATCCATAAATTTCGAATCTTAACTTCATATTTCTTTGAATGTCATTATTTCATGTAAGTCATCAATATTAATTGATTAAAAATTTTAATTTAAATAACAAAATAAAAAATAGAATAAAATAAAACAAAAACAAGATAAAATTAAATTAAATTATAGACAAAATAAATTAAGTAAAAAAAAATGTTAACTTTACATTTAATTTAAATTTTCTGAATTCTAATTCTTTTTATTCGACAAATATTCTAAATTCTGACAACTTTTTTTTCCCAACCGCAATGAAAATTTGTTTTTCTTTCACGACCTTATCTGCAAGCGATAACTATTTAAAAATTAGCACAAATAGAAATAAAAATAGATAAAGTAGGAGACAATCTATCAAGTTTTAATAATATTTTTAACGAATTTTATATTTTTTACTTCATTAAAAAAATTTAAACGTCTTGCAAAATAATACAGCTTTGCAAGAAGAAAAAGAAAACGAATTCTCATGCAAAAATTCAAATTGACAGTTCAATATCTACTTTGAATTTTGTATGCAAATAAATGTGTATAAAAATAAAAAAAATGAACTTGTTTAAAAAACAACGTAATCATTTTTCAAAATACAAAGTCGACTAAAAATTTTATTTCAATTTCATTCTCGAATGCAATGTTTGCAGAACCACTGATTATACATGTATATCTGATAGAAAAATTCATGACACCATTTCACACATCGATCCTGTTTCTGTTTAACTACATAATTATTCCCTTGACTGTTTTCCAATTTTAGAAACAATAATATATTTAAGTTATCAATTTTACAAAGAAATGAATTTTTGAATTTATTATAAAAATTATTAATGATAATTATTGATTATCTGGAAATTAGAATTATTATTCTTAATTAATATTATAGTTAAATTAAAATATTATCATTATTTATTGAATTTTAATTATTGGAAAATAAATTTTAAAAGGGACTTATTAATGAATTGACAATGGTTTCGTGAAAAATTCTGGGAAAAAATAATATGTTCAAGAAAATAACATGTCTGTCGGAAATATTTCGCGATATGATAGAGAATGAGATAAATTTTGTAAAAACGGAAGTGCCTAATTTTAAGAAATTGAATAAAATCATATCAACTTTCAAAAGATTTTTACATTCGACCTGTGACTTGACCTCGAACTATAGATAATATTGTTAAAGGCAAATTAGTTCAAAGAATTATGTAACATCTGTTAACAATTTTGCCTAATATTAAATTAAAATTTTGCAAAGTACACAAATAAAAATAAATAAGAAGAATAACGAACCATTAAAAAAATAACAAAAACAGTACAAGATTATTAATAATTTTTTATAATTAATCTAACATTAATAGATACTAAAATAATAATTATTTTAGTTTTTTTAAATAATAATAATAATAATAATAATAATAATAATAATAATAATAATTTTATAGTAAAAACATATAATATTAATATGATTATAATAGAAATATACAATATTAATAAATATTTAAATAAAAAAATAATAATAATGTAACTTTGGAAAATAATAAATGCCAAAAATTATAAAATGAATGAAGCATAAAATCGTAAATTTCACAAAACTGCATTGTTTCGTTTGACTGATAATGTTAATGAGTTTAATGGTTTAATCAACACCATTACAATTATGACTCACTCGTGACAGATAAATGCCTATGGATTTTTCAAACATTCATTTAATGAATCTCTTGTAAATAAAATGAAAATTTGAAACTCCGAATTTTAGCAATTTCATTTTAAAGTGAGAAAATTTTTTAAAATTATCTCTGCAAATATTGAAAATTTCATATAATACAAGAACTAAATAAATAAATGTGCTAAATATGAATAAATAACTAAAAATAAATAAATAGCTAAAAATGAATAAACAAAAGGCGAAATATAAATAAGTAAATGAAGAAAAAAAATAATTAAAAACAAAACTGATTGCGTGATTAAATAATTAATAAGGCACAAGATGTAATAAAATGACAATGTTGTACACATTTGTTGAAAAAAAATTTTCCTTGATTCAGATTGGCTTATAATCTTATAATCAGTTTCTAGGAATGAAGCTCTATGAAATTATTCAATAGATCTTCCATCTTCTCTCTGATCATGTAGTATTTGTGGACATTTTTTTTAGCAAATTATAGTTCACGTATCATAAAATGAAAAAGCAAATTGTCATTGTATAATAATTTCTACTAAAAAACAAATTGTCTGATCTCAACAAAAAACAATCTCCACAAAAATAAATAATACTTTAGTATATTTAATTTGAATAAAAACGAAAGAAAAATAATAAATTCTATTTTCAAAAAATATTTTTAAAATCTTTTTTTAATCTAAGTTTTAGACATTAAAAATATAAAATATTGTCGCAATGACAAGAAAAAGGAGAATTTGAATATTCTTGTTCCCAATTTTTTGAGAAATTTGTGAAAAAATGAATCTGTTTACCTAAGTAATAATTTTAAAAAGCAGCCAAGGCCCCTGCAGGTGGCAACTTCGGCTGTGTAGCTAACTGTCATCCTTTATCTGTCGTTAGAAAAACCAAAGAATTGTAATCCTCTCTCGACATTTAGGTACTTCTGGTTCCTACCTAGAAAAGAAAAAATAATTTTACTATATACAAATTAAAAATTTTGAAATATAATTAAATACAATTCTTCCTCCACGAGGAAGCAAAATTAGAAAAATTGCCAAAAACTGTAATACTAAATGTAAATTAATCATTAATTAAAGCACATTCCGAATTAATGCTTCTCTAAAGAACAAATTCTTTTTCTCTATAAATTTTCATTTATTTGCTGCATTAACTTTTTAATTAAATACCAATGGATATCCTGCTCTACCAAGGTCACAAACATTACAAGCTCATAGTGTAACATATTATTTTCCTGTTTGAATATCGTAACTTAACAAAATCATCATTCCAATATTATTTTACTTTTTTTTACAAAGCGCACCTGAAATAATATACATTAACAAAAGTCTATTTGCATAAATAAGACAAGGTCAAATGAAAATGATGTTTCATTTCGAATATTATTTTGTGCTATTTTTCTTCTTCTTCTTTTTGATTCGAGACAACGAAAATTAAAATTTCGTGTTTTTTAATTAATGTTAAGTTAGTTTAAAAAAATAACATAATTAATTGAGAAATAATGACCTTGGTCATTTGTCACGTGAGTGTATTGCTCGTGACAATCAACTTGGTTCAATTAACCGTTTCTCTAACTCCGAGAATGGAAAAACGGAGAACAGAACAAGTTTTTCTTTCTTTTAAAACGAGATTGACAGTGTGATGCTCAATTAGATGTTCTAATAAAGAGAGTAAGTATTGTTACAAAATAAAAAGAAAAGAAAAAATACTCAGTGTCAACACAATGAACAAAGTGATATGAAACAAGTGACACTATAAAATTTGCAAGTAACTGCTTTAATTATAAAATAATTTTTTAGTTATTAAGCGAACAAAACTGACACTTTTTGTCTCTCTTTTAGGAATTTATAATCAGAACAAGTACAATTTATTCACTGTACTTAATAGCTTTTAATTTTTACATAATAATTAATAATATAATTAATGATGTTAGTTAAAATAATAATATTTAATATTAGTAGTACTAGTAATTGATAATAAAATTTATTTAAAATGAGACCCTCTTTCATCTCTCAAATTATCATTCGGTATAAATTGAAAAAAAATGACTAAACATCATAACACTCATGTCATAAATTCCGTAAATTCTCATATATTTTTTGCACAATACTTCTATTATCGCGTTTTCTCTCAGAATCTCAACAATTAATGTTCTTGTAAACTCGAATCACGTGTAACACTTGTTACTCTTTTCTAAAGCACATTATGTTAATGTCTACACTGAAAATTATGATTTTCACAAAATAGTAACAATTTTTTTTGTTTCCCGTTTTTTAAATATTTGTTTTTACATCAAAGAATCAGTAAATTCTAATCATCATAATCGATATCAATTAAATAGTGATTAATTATCTAATCTATCAACATGTTATCATTTCTCTTTTTAAACATTGCAAAAAAATAAAAATTCATTTTTTCATTCTAAACAGAAAATAGTCCGGATATAGTCTGACACTATATCACCTTGAAAAAATTGTTTAAAAAATAACTTACTTCATTTAAACAGCAAAACGAAGATTTTTTCGAAGACGTTCGAAGTTTCGATGTTCAAATAAATTTTAAACTTCATTATTTCACTATATAGAGAAAAACTTTTCGAGTTCAACAATCGTTTTTATTTATTTATAATCATGCCCCAGTTAGAAAGGAGGTTTCATTTCCGTATGGATCGATGCATTTCTGCACTTTCACCTAGATTTGGAAAAAAGTAAACAAACTTTTTAGAAACAAAAAATAGTCCAATTTTATATTAAAATAAAAGTATTGTATTATTAAGCATAAAATCTATTGTCAAAGTAATTATGTATTATGTAGTTATCATTTATCTTTCTATTAATTTACATTTTCTGCAATCTTTACTTTGAACGTTTGTGATCTTTGCAAATAATGGTAAATAAAAAACATAACCTATAAAAAATCTCGATATCATTTTTTCCCCGTAAGGAAAAAAATTAGATAGAATGAATCATCAATAATTTCATCCCTAATCAAAGAATTTGTTGAGATGAGAAAGGAATATAAGCAGCTGATTCATGGTTTATTGTGACTTTCGAATAAATATATAACTATATAGAAAACGAGGAACAAGGAAGAAAATTTTCAATCTACTCCAATATGAAACTGTACGTACCATTAACACTTTTAACTACCCCAGCCACTTTTAAACACATGTGGTATATACTTGTAATGACAAAGGAGCTGAGAAAATAAATTTATCTCGACAAACAAAAACACTAAACACAACAGACGCGACACTGGCCGGGAACAAACTCACACAAAAACGATGTTGCGGGAGCAATACAATTACCTCCCCCACTACCAACCTAACCCATATCCCCACTCTTGTCATGCACAATATTTTAAATTTAAATTTTCTCTGTAGGTACGTTTTTCGAATTTATTTATTTATTATAATAAAAGAACAAAATATTTCTCTTATTCAAAAAGGTAATTCATTTATTTAAATCATTTAATCTTTTTGTCTAAAAATATTTTAAACTCAATTTTCAGAATTAAAATTAAGTTAGAAAATTAAAATTAAACAAATTTAACTTTTAAAATTAGGTTTTTAAATAAAATTGTAAGTACTAATCATTAATTATAATTTATTTAATTTCATACGGATAAAGAACCGTATAAATTAATATTTAATTCAATAATGAAAATAAAGTTTTTATAATTATTTTAATTATAACTCAGGTTAATATATTTTTTGTTTCTTAAACATTTTTTTTTATATTGTTAAAGAAAAGTTATATTTATTATTTAGAAACAATCTGTTGGTTCTCAATTTACACGGAAACGTCAGGTTTTTGTAACAAAATTGATTATTATTAATTAATAATTTTATTTTCTCAAAATTTAATATATTTATTTAACGTAAATTATTAGTTTTAATGATTAATTTTCAAGAATTTCTAAACTAATATTATTTAGTTCTGAAATAAATCTTTGAACACATATTAAAATATGTAAATAAAAATGTCAGTGAATGAATAAAATAAAGCCATTTATTCGACTCGATAAATCTGATAGATTTATAAAAATTGCATAAAATGTGAATGGCACTGAAAAATATACATCAGAAAAATCGTAGCACAAAAAGATAAAGAAAAATATAATAATGACAAAGCAAATAAATATTTTTCGTTTGTATATACATATATACTGTTATCGCTGTTAATCATTAATTCTTTTTTTTCGCATCATTTCTATATTTATTCTCTGAATTTCAAACTAATTTCTATATTTTATCAAAATATCGTATTCGTTAATACTTCTAAGGTATCATAATTTGTAAAAATCTATTTAAGTAATTAAAACAATATATGTGATTTTAATAATACATTCAGCAATTAAAATTCTCATCAATCGCTGATTAACAAGTCTCATGTCTTTCAAAAAACACGTAAAATTATCTACTATTTTCATTTTGTATTCAATTTATACAGAAAGTCATTTTATATTTTTATGAAACAAATTAATGTTCATTTTTTCTGCACAATGCATTGTTTTATGATAAAAACGTCGATTATTAAGAAAAGAAATTTCTCGTTGAACAGTTCTCTCTTAAAAAAAGGAGAAACTTGGTCCCTAAAAGAAGTCACAGCCAATAAAATGCAATAAGGCCTCTTGACTAAAACAATAATGACAGCACTGACAATGATAAAATAGTATCACACAATCGGTGATTATTATATAATAAATATATATATTATACATATATATTTATAGGATCACTAATAAATCAGCTCTCATTGCTCAGGCAGAATTGCTCCTTATCGTGTGTAGTCTTTAAAATAGAATTCGGCACGTTAATCTTGCATTTTTCCTCCTATTTTCCGTTATTAAAATTCTCTCGCATTTCTTCCCCCTTAAAATATTTTCACTATATTTTCAACTTGAAAAATTGTCTACGTCAGGCAACAATCGTTGTTAAAACGTCCTTTCTGGACTCGTACGTTCCAGGCCTGCAATCAAGTACTACCCATCAATTTATAAAATTAATTGTCAATTCCTAGATATTTTTACTTAGAATATTTATTTGAAATTAATGGATAAAAATTTAATAGAAAATACCTGATTGTAGCGTGTTGTGTTGAACGTGACCATCCGGCAACTAAATCTGAATTACTTCGTTCCTGAATCCTTTCTCGAATTGGCATTGCACGCTCACGAACTGTTCGCTGAATCATGTCAGGTGCGACTGTTGCTCTCACAGCTCTGTACATTAATCTATAACAAAATAAGATTTAAAATCTTGAATATGTTTGAAAAATTAATTTTCTTTATTTATTTAGATGGAAATAAATTAATAGAAAATAAATTAATAAAACTAAGTGATATACGAATACAATAAAAGAATACCAATCTTCATTAATAATCGATGCATTCTGGCAGTCATTTAATTCTTCCAAAGAATGATACATTAATAAAATTTTTGAAAACAATTCAAGTGTTTTGAAGAGTTTATTTAAATTTGTTTAATATAACAAAATTTTTGAAATAATTTTTATTGTAGATTTTGAAAGTAATTACATTATATGGAGAATTTCTTTTGAACTTTTAAAATAATCGTATTTATTCACAATTGTAATTAATAATTTTATTATTAAATTTTATTGAAATTATTGACAGAAAATTCAACTATTTTAAACAATTTTATTAGAGTTTTTGTAAACGATTAAAGTATTTTCAGAATTTCTTTAAATTTCCCAAAAATAATGTAGTTTTTAATAAGAATTGAAAATTTTGAAAATAATTGAGATTTACAAAAAATGTTATCAAAATTTTTGAGAATAATTGAATTTTTTAGAAAAATTTTATTAAAATTTTTAAAAGTAATTGAATTCTTTAGAGAAATTTTATTCATCTTGCGTTAAAAATTTTCAAATTCTTGCAAAAAATTTTATTATTTATGAAAAAAACCAAATTCTTCCAATGAATGTTACTAACATTTTTGAAATTAATTGAATTAAATTGAATTGTCAATTGTTTTGATGAATTTATTTTAAAAAATTTTAAATAAAGTAGTTTTTTAATAATTTGTTTTAATAGGAAAACAAAATAAATTGAAATTCCCAAAAAATTTTGAGAATAATTTACTTTCTTTATAAAAATGTTATCACAATTTTCAAAAATAATTGTATTGTTTCGAAAAATTTCATCAAAACGAATTTTATTAATTAAAATAATTAATTTAAGCAATTAATGCAAATAATTATGTAAATATTGTGTCTTTTACCTGGGTAACATGGCGAGAACTGATGCAAGAAGAATTGTGAGCCAGTAATTATGCCTCGCTATCGCTTTCTGCATTACCCAATAAGAGCCCGGGAGACCCATACAATTAACGCAAATTGCATTATAGAGGATACAAAATCCAAAAAATATTCCCAGCGACACCAAAATTGCTCCAACGTGCATTAGAGTCTGCAATTTTTCATAAATTACAATTAATCATTAATTTTCTACCAACTTTTATTCTGAATTTCAATGAACTATTCTCGTCTTTAAACAAAATTTAATTTCCTTTTCATCTATCTTAATTTCTTTTCTACTTTTTCATTATTATTTCATAAGAATAAGAACATAAAACTTCGTCTATATTAAAAATGAAAAATTAAAATTGAATTAAGAAAAATTGCAGTACTTACCCACGATCTGGTTTCAATGCTCACATTAATTAACATAGATAATAAACAGGAGGTAGTAATTGTCGTTCCAAATTCCCATATATCCACATCAGAATCATAATAAGCCTGAAATTAAAAAGAAAAAAAAACTATGAATAATAATAATAACAGAAGAGAAAATGTTTATCATGGAAAATGAGAAATTTTACTTACAGCTTCGGTTAAAAAGAAAATGACAATGCTCTGATAAAGTGCGTCTGCCATTGTTAACCAAAACGAATGTGTTTGATAAACGAGGGCCAATCGTCCTCTTTTATAAAGTTCCGGATTTTCTAGAAGCACTCTTCCCGGTGCAATTCTGTCGTAAACACCCAAAGCAAGCGGCGACAATGAAGTGAATAATAAATTAAACAACATCAAGTATATTTGATCAATCATCACAGCTCCGGAGAATCCACAATACAACTGCAATTCATTTTTTTTCATTATAATTTGTGACAAGTAGTTGCGAAATTATTTCATACTCAGTAAAAAAAAGTGTTTCAATATTAGATAAATAAAATATAAAAGAATACATACACAAATAGGCTAGAAAAAACTAGATTAATAGATAAAATAAAGAGTAAAGGAACAAGGAAATCAATAGAAAAGTAAATAAACAAAAAAATAAACGAAGGCTAAATTGTTTAAAGTAAACTATAAAGTAATTTTACCTGAAACCAGAAAAGTAGGAAGACAAAGGTCGCATTTTTGTAGAAAAAGTAAAGAATCATTCGCGAGAGTCGATCGTAACACCAGTGGCCGTGCATCAATAAAAGTCTGGATAACATGGAGAATTTTGCGATCGCAAAATCCGCCGCCATTATTGCCTGAGTTCCTTCCCGACCAGAAACTCCGACTCCAACATCGGCCGTTTGAATCATACTCACATCGTTCGCTCCATCACCAATTGCTAGAGTTCGCATTCCTAGTTGTTCCTTTACAACTCGAACGATGTAAGCCTAAAAAATTATTGAAAATAATTTAATTCCTTTGAAGAAATTTTTTATTTAGAAAAAATCATTCAATTCATGTAAAGAATATTATTCAATTTTTTAAAAATAATTAAATTCTCATAACAATTTTTGTCACAGCTTTAGAATTAAAAACTGAATTCTTGCGAAGAATTTTATTAGTACGTTTTTTACATTTTTTTCGAAGAATTATATTAAAAATAATAAAATTCTTTTAAGAAATTTAACTAAATTATATTGAGAATAAATTAATTCTTATAAAAAATTATATGGAAATTTTTGAAATTAAATAAATTCTTCTTTCGAAGAATTTTATTACAATTTTTAAAAATAATTGAATATTGTCGAAAAACGAGTCCCCGGAAAGTAAAGACAACCATAAAATTTCCACAGGCTAGGCATTTGACTTGGCCCCTGATGTTTGAAAAATCAAAGGTCATATAAAAACTTTTTGAATTGACTTCCTCATTGGAAATTAGATTACACATCTTTTTTTCTATCAAAAAAATCAATAACTCTTACCATTTTCGAGAAAAACGCAAAAAACTGGATATTTTAAAAACACATTTTTAATTGAGTTTTTCACTTCAACTCGCTCTAAAACATGAAGTTATGAATACTTTCTTATGGTATTTACAAGGAATATAGTTTAAACTATCCTTATGACAATAAACCTTGTCAGAAAGTAAAATATTGTAATTAAAAAAATAATAATTTTGACACTGTGTAGAAAAAAATAATAACTTCTTTAATTACAATATTTTACTTTCTGACAAGGTTTATTGTCATAAGGATAGTTTAAACTATATTCCCTGTAAATACTATAAGAAAATATTCATAACTTTATGTTTTAGAGAGCTTTGTACATTGGTAAAAATTACTTTCAATTACGGTTGTCATTGTAGCTCATTACAGAATCATCTAAAATAAAAAAGTAAAATATCATTTCAAACTAGACGAGTCAGTGCAGGACCTAAACCTCGAAATATTTAAAAACATAAAAAAATTAAGAAAATGGCAAGCTTTTAAATATAAAATTGTTAATAAACTCAATTTCATTTACCATAAATGATTAATAAAAGATATAATTTTAAATATTTTTAGTAAATCAGAGGTTTAGGTCCTGTATTAAGTCGTCCACTTTAAAAAGATATTAGATTTTTTTATTTTAAATGATTCTGCTATGAGCTACATTGACAACAAGTAATTTTTACCAGTCGATAAAGCGCGCTCTGTAAAAGGATACTTATACTTTTTCAAATTTTAAATTCTTTTTTTAAGACTTCTTAACGTACACAATAACATATAAAAACTTTTGATCAATTATATTTGAAAACTTCACAGCAAAAACTTGTTTATAAACTTTCAATTTTAGAGCCTAAAAATTTACACTATACAAAATAAAATTTTTTTATCAAAGTCCGTCAAAACGTGTAAAAGAAAATTTGTCTAAAAAAAAGAAATTTACTTTTTGCAAAGGAGTGGCACGACATGCAAGAACACTGGAGCAAGCTCTCGTCAAATTGAGAAATGGAGTCGTGAGTCCCGTTTGTGGATCGAGAATGAAAGTCAATGTTTTTCCATCGACGACAAGAGCTCGTTGTCGTTTCCACGAGCTACCAATTCTATAAGCTACTCGATCAGCGGAATCGAGCTCGTGAGAAGCCACCACATCCCCAGTACCGTGATAATCAGTCATTTGTCTCTGTATTCCATCGTTCGCGGCATTTTCCCGTTGAATCGCCTCCAAATGACTGTGAATTAAACTCTCAGCAACGGATTTCGATCTCGCCTGAAGTCTCAGCAATTGCATTGCCGGCGTAAATAAACACGCCGAATAAGCGATATTCACTGCAGTCTCTGGTTTGTCACCTGAAGGAAAAGAAAAATTAGGTAAAATTATATCAAAATTGTCATATAAATTTAATTTCAAATAATTTGAAAAAATTATATAACGAATTGATCATAAATTGATATAAAATAAATAGTTGAATAAAAATAGGAAATAATATACCGGTTAGAACCCAAACGACAATTCCAGCGGAGACAAGAGCCTCCATTGTTTCAGGAACTCCTGCCTGGAGTTTGTCCTCAATTCCAGTGACACCGAGAAGTGTTAAATGTGACTCAAGCAAGGAATAAGAATCGCGAATACGACGATCGCGATTTTCAGTCGAAACTTCTGCTTCCAAGTGTCTTTGTCGCCAGGTTTCGAATTCTTGAGCGCCGAGAGTTCTTCGCGCCATGACAAGTGTCCGCAGACCTTGTCTGGCGTACGAATTTAATTGTTGACGAATTTTTGTCATCGAACTAGTATCCTCGTCTGTTGATGACAACGATGGCAATACAGTCGAATCTGCGCCCTTACTATAAAGCACAATCTCACCACTAATCGGATGTCTAACTACAATCGACATGCACTTTCTACTCGAGTCGAATGGCAAAACCTGTGAACAAAATTTTACAAATTTTAATTTCATTTCCTCGTGGAGGAACCTTGTTATATTCTATGTTTTCATTTACTTTATTTTTCTATTTCTTAGTTAAAATTAATGTAACTATAAATTTTTTTTCAAAACGTACATGCAGGACTTCAAAGGCTAGAGTAGAATTATCAGGCAGAGATACAACGGCGCTACGGGGAGTTCTTTTGATAAGTTTGACATTATAGGCACGAGCGGCACGCACTAAAGCTAATTCATCAGGACTCTCGGCTTCATAAATTTGCGGTGGTTCAGTTGTTGTTTTAGTTCCATCGTCCGCATTCGATTGATTGCATCTCAAGCCCATTGGCGAGAGTTTTCTCACAAGATCCATTCCTAAATTTGGAATTGACCTTATGTTTAATAATCGCGGCCTGAGAACGCGACTACGAAATGTTGAACTATTTGTTGGCATTTCAGTCGATGACGAAATTGTCGGAAGGGGAATTCCATGATTTGGCGGTGTCGAAAGAATCGTAGGAGAATTTGTCGTTAATGATGAACTTGATTCCTCCGATGACTGTTGAATTGGAACTGGTGTTGTACTTCTTGACTCGTTAAGTCTCATGTACCTGTTGAATAAAAACAAAATATTTATTATCTTATTTTATTAATTCTAATTTTTGAATGTATTAATTCAATTTAATTACATGTTCTAATTTATTAATATTGCCAAATTATTTTAAATGATTAGTTGCAAATTATTTATAATAATGATTATTTAGAACTAGCAAAATTTACTTTCGCTTGCGCTGCAAATTGCGATTACAATTTATTATAATGCAAATAACAACATTCTTTAAATCTCAACTATTAACTTCAATTTTTGAAAAATGTTAGATTCAGAACATTGAAAAATCCACTTATAAAAAAATAATTCAATTATCTTTAAAAATAATATAATTTTTCGCAGGCGTTCAATTATGATAATTTTGATCTTTAAAATTTTTTTTTTAAAAGGACCCCATTTTCGTTTTTTTACGTTTTTTAATTCCATCACATTTTTTTTCTTTTATCATTTGCTAATTTCATACTATAATTATCATCGATATTAAATATATATATTTCTATTCTAAGAAAGCATCAAAATTCTAGTCTCTTTATGTTATGTTGCACGCATTAGTAAAATTACAATCGGCATGTTTTTCAAAATTGGCAATATACTACTGATCTATAGTAAAGTTACCATATACGACGTGATGTAACTTATTTACCACGTCGGACATGGTAAAATCATCATGGCTTTTTTACAGTACAAATTGCGAACAAACATTCTGAATATAAAGATCATCGCTGTAGATTAGAATAATAGTTATTACTTACAATAGTGATTGTTTAGAATAGTTATATTTTAGTTATTATTTACGATAGTGATTATTTCGAAAATAGTTATTATAAATAATAAAAATTTCAAAATTTACCTCGCACTACCCCCGTTCTTTTGAGGCTCTTCAATAACGCCGCTCGAGTTCATGATGTCACGATGAGGATGACTATTTACAACCACCGTGTTACAGACCGCCATCAAAACCAGGAATTCCTGGAGGCGATGCTTACAATTTCCTATCAGTAAATCTTCCTTTAATCTCGTGCACGGCATCGGATTCTCTCCTTCGCCAGTGTGAGCATAATCTTGTCCGCCTACTGCACATCTTCTGAACAGCATCTTATTTTCCGTCAGTGTTCCAGTTTTGTCGGAAAACACATACTGAACCTATCGATAAATCATAATATATTTTGTATTTGTTACTCTAATTTTGTATTCTCTAATTTTTTGTATTTACTACAATTTAATTTGTAAATTTCGGAAATACGCTTCAATTTTCTTTTATTTTAAACAAATTTTTCTTTTTTCCTATTTTTTCTCATTTTCTTATTTTAACGGAATAAATTTTCTACCTGTCCGAGATCTTCGGTGATGTTTAGAGCTCGACACTCGGCTTTACGGCCAGATTCAGAATCATAAAGAAAAGGATCTTGACCGATGTGGTAAACTTGACCGACTTTAGCCATTTCTAAAGTAACATAGAGACTCAAGGGTATCATCACTTGAAGAATGATGATAAACGTCCAAAACGTGAGCATTCCCTCATAAGTGGGATCTTGAAGAACTGGCAAAAACGGAACGGGTCCAACGTTTGTGTACGCCGTGAGCCAAAGTCTACAACCAACAGCACCGACGACACACAAAACAACCAAAATCACCACGCACCAAATTATATCTAAATTCATTTGTCGTTCCAAACGAGAACGCTGAAATAGAAGAAAGTTTACATTAATCTTCATTTTTAAAGAAAATTTAAGTATAAAAAATAAATTAAAACAAAAATAAAAGTATAAAAAAAGGATCAAAAAAGTATTAGTGTTAATAATAATGGAAAATATAGAAAAAAATTTAATAGCAAATACCAAAATTTACTTTTAAAAAAAAATTGCAAAATACTCAGCAGAGACTTTTGTTTCGGGATTATAAATATTCAATATTGAATTAATACAGAAAAAAAGATAAATATGTGAATGTTAGCATCCAAACAGTAATTGTTAGATTTATTTATTTTTCATTTTTGGATTTTGAATATTTATAAGTCGCTTCTCGTTTAAATAAAAAATATTTATTTTTGAAACTGTGTCATCTCTGATGAGTTGTAAAAAATAAAGCTTAAGAGAAAAAAGGGGAAAGATCAATACCTTATACCTAGGCCCCCCATTGTTGAGCATCGCTTTAGTCTCGTGACCAGCATAAACTACAATTCCCTCGACGAAATCTGTATTTTTTAAAACACACTCCCTGAGTAAAAGATTTTCCGTCGAAACAGGCACTCTGGCTCCTTTAGGATGAACTACTGCTCCATGAAATCTACAATATAAAAAAAAGACAAAAATAAATCTCTGTATTTCAGGAAGATTAATTTTACTCTTTCTTTAAAATTCATTCCTCAATACTTATTTCCTCTTTAAATCGTTATTTCAACTTTTAGAATTTATTATTCAATTTGTCACACAATACCTATTATTTTAATTCACTTTCTTAAATTTTAATTATTGGTACTTCTTTTTGTAATTTAATTTACGAGTTCTTTTTGCAAATTTACGATTTACACTTCGATGAATTAATTTTGTTAAAATAAAATTTTTCATTTAAATTGAAATTCCAGGCTTCGCACTCGATAACTAATTTTAATAAGTAGCAAAACATGTTATTGAAAAATTAAATATGATGATAAAAAGAACTCATAATTGATTTATGAAGATTTGATTCATTATTTCACTGACTTCAATTCAACATTTTTTTTTAAATCAGTAGATTCCTTTTTAGCTACAATTTTTCCAAAATAGAGTAAACGTAGCAATTTATTGTCGATAGTCGTGCCATTTTTCGAGCCAACAAATTCAGTTTTTCACTTAAACGTGGAATTACAATTAAAATGCAAAAAATGATTTAGCTACATCTTCAGAGGACCCAAATAAATTGTGATGAGAATAAATTGAAAAAATGTTCTTAAAAGTTGATATTTTCTTTGACCTAAAGATTTACAAACGTAGGGTCAAAACACACTTCACGTTATTATGAGAATGAATTAGGTAAAGGAAACCCACCTATAAATTTTCGTACTCGGTTTATCGACTTCGATAACAGAATGAAATTTGGAGGGTTGAAAAGAGTCCTGAAGATCAAGGAATCCCCTCACCACTTGCCGTTGTTTTAAATTGGTTTCACCGTCTAAATTGCAGGTGTCAAGATAAGCGAATCCCTGAGGATCACTGCTTCTCAGCAGTAGGAGATCGGCCGGTACCAATTCGTTATTCGACAAGTGAACCAGGTCACCAACTTTGACGTCTTTCCATGGCACCTTTAAATACCTATCGCCATCGCTGTAACATAGAAAATATACAAAATAAAATCAGATAAGCAATTTAAAATGGAAAATAAAATAAAAATTAATTTAATATCTAATAAATATTTATTTTGTTTTATTTTTCATTAACAGTAAGGAAATATTATCTCGATTTTATTCTTTTTGTTTAGGAAATAGAAATTTTCCTATATTTTTCCTTCACGGACGAGGGAACAATTTCTATTGCGTAAAAGAAGTCCCAAGAGTGTCGTCATGAACGCAAATGATCAGAAACGATATTTTGTTTCCTTGGAAATTTTCTCAAATGATTCCTTGAATCAACAAAGACAACTCGCTGAGCCTCTGTAAAATTAATTAATTATCTAACAATGCACTTTCCATATTTGTAGCATTTATCCAACCGAAGGACAAAAAGGTGACGTTACCCTGTCATTTAAATAGAAGTAAATATTTTTCCACTCTATCCATATTAATGTCGCTTTAAATAATATTTTCCTAAACAAATTTTTCAATAAATTTCTAAATTTCCCAAACAAATTTATAAACAGATTTCCAAATAGAAACAATTTTAAATTGAATCCAATTTTATTTTCAGTAAATCAAAACTAAAGAAGAAGCGAATATATAATAAGAAAGAAATCTATAAACAACTCCCGTGTAAAATCAGAATCAGTCGCAAATTTAGAAGACGAAATATGCAATTGATTTGGAATAGAAGTTCAGACCTTCTGTTAAATGCAACCTTTCAAGTCTTTAGAGAAAACCGAGTCGAAAATAAATTCATAATATTGTAAAACGTGACATCATCCGTGTGGCGACATTCATCGCGTGAACTTTGTGCATTTTATACTCAGTTGTAATTGGCTAAATAACATGAAAATGGAGGAAAAAATTTTCCCCTTGATAAAATAACTCTGATTAAATAGTGGACCATTGGAAATAATTTCTTTCTTTTTTCTTCAAAAGAAAAATGAAAGAAACAAAATTACGTTTCATTAAAATTAGCGAAGATTGCAACATTTAAAATGTAAATTTAAAACCGAGAATTATTATTTTCTAGAATGAATTTGATCCACCTAATAATGAACAAAGGAAAATAAAGTATGAATTTCTACGTGACTAAAGCAAAAACATGTCAAAAGTTTCAAAAAAATCAACAAATTATGACTAGAGCTTACTGAATAGAATAAATAGTAAAAATCGAATTCTTCTCGGACAAGTTTATAAAATTAGGAATATGTTTACTATAATTTCAAAAAGTCAAAATAACAAAAAAAAATATTAAATTATACTCCTCAGACTATTTCTTACGAAATAAGCGAATTCGCCTGCAAAATTCACCAGTAAAGAATTATTTTACTAATTAATTTTTTAAATTATAAAAAATATTGGATAAAAGATAAAATTATTTTCAGTGCTTAATTTTGCAAATTAGAAAAAATTGCCAAAAATTCGACAAAATAAAAAACATTTCGAGTGGAGTTTTTGCAAACATTCAATAAAAATTCTATTTGTCCCATCACTCGAATTCGTTTTCATTAAATGATAAGAATCGAGATACGCTAGAAAAATGATTTAATTTGTAAAGTAAATTAAATTTCTTGATAAATTGAATTTTTACATTTTCAGCGAATGAATGAGAGACAGTGGAGTAATAAAAAATATAAGAAGTCATGTCCTTGCCTTCTGACTTTGAACGTAAAAAAGAAGAAGAAATAAAACGTTAGCCATCAATTGAATAGAATAGATATTGGTAGTTCTTTGCCGATCATTTCCGAAGGTCAGAAATATCGACTCAGTTGCTCTAATCGAAGGTTGAATCTATGCAGAGTCTAATTCATCGAAAAAAACTTAAACAGGAGAATAAAAAAAGTACCTATCATTTTAAAGAATGTTTCAAATTAATCAACGCAGTGAAAAATCAAAAGATGCTTCACTAAAATAATTCAAAACAAGAAATACTTATTTTTTGAAGAAATAAAAATTGTGTTAAGAAGAAACTCATTATAAAAGTTTTTGTTTATTTAAAATTCGTTTAAATGAATATTTCGATTAGTAAATATTTCAGCAAATAAAAATGTCAACAAATTAAAATTCGATCTAATATAAATTCCGTGACATAAAATTTTTAATATTTAAAAAATTTGTAATGTCAAAATTGGTTTATGTATTAATTGTAAAATTATAGAATTTATCTAAATATACAGTCAACAGAATTTAATATCTATTTTAAAAAAATCTTTTTTTTTCTATAACATGAAAGAAAATTTTTTGACATATGAAATAAGGTCTGCGTCCCAAAATACTTGCAAAAAAATACTTCTTCTAAAAAATTGTGTTTGAAAAAACTCGAATAAATTAATCAAAAAACAAAATCAAAAGGAATTTATTATTCAGAAAAATGTTTCTCATGAAAGAAGATTAAAATGAACCCCAAAAACACTTTCACTGAAAACTTGCGTACTTCTATCACAAAAATCTCGAATCAAAAAACAAAATCAGAAGGAAATTAAAAGAACATTCAAAAAAGATTCTCTCTCAAGAAAGAAGATTGTTAATCAAAATAAACCTTGGATTTTGCAAAAAAAGATCCACACACACTTGTACCGTAAATCGAAAATAAATCCATGTGTCTTGTCCTAGAATTGGAATTCAATAAATCCAGTTAAAAAGAACGTTTCATTGCTATACGGAAAAATAGCTTTTGCATCTAGTAAAATGAAAAGTGATTTTATTAGTTTGAAAAGATTTGAGGTCAAGTTCTCGCTATTCATGTCTCCATAAACTTCAATCAACGTGGATCAATTTTACGATGCGCACTCTTCTCTTTTTTTTGTTTTGTAATAAATAAAATTTCAATCTCTGTCGCAAAAATTGTCAAGTACACTTTTGTAAATCAAACCGAGCTTGTAATATATTCTAACTAAGATTCATTTTCAAGAATTTTAGCGCAATTCCAAAATTGCAATAAATTCCAATTAAAAAATAATTTTTCGCTATAACTTCAAAAGCCAGATCAATTATTATTATTATTGTCATTATTTTGTCAAAGTGTGTAGACGATTCCTTAGCGGAGATTAATATCAGAAATCTTCGACTTTAACTTTTCCCAGTAATGTCTTCTCATTACATCCCTGTTATCAATAATGAGAAGTCGTCGTCTTCCATGGTCATTCCTTGAATTATTAGTGAAAACTTATCAACTCCAATTCATTATCTACAACAATCAGTGAAACTATTAGAAACCAAAAAGTATTTTTTTTAAATCATCTTTTGGCTAATAAAAAAATTAGAACAAATTGCAAAAAGACTAAAAAAATTAACAAAATTAACATTAATAATCGTTGTATTCTGGTAATCTGGTAACAATTCGAAGTAAGTTGTTTTTTTTTTGCTTTTTATGTTTCACAACTTTTTAAATAATTTTTAGTAATAATTGTTTTAATGATTCATTTGAAAATCAATATATTGATAATATTAAAATATAATATTAAAAAATGATTAAAAATATATTATTAAATATTAAACTGTCAAATCAGTTAAAAAAATCAGTTATAATTTGCATAATAGGAATACCGCGTTTCGCGCTCGTAACATTCGCTAATAATTAAGACAAAATAAATGAAATAATAAATAGAGAAAATAATACTTAATAAAAAAAGATAAAATAATTAACAGAAAAAATAAAATAAATGAATTAATAAATGAAACAATATACAAACAAAATAAAGAAAACAATAAATAAATGAAAAAAAATTCCTAATCGGATGTACAAATCGAATAAATCTTGCGGAGAATTATCTAAAATCATAATAGAATAGCTTTTGAGGAATCGATTTTGTTAAATGCAGAAGCAAGTTTATTTAAATAAGCTATATACAAATACCCAGGTCACCTAGTTTACACTTTTTCTCAGTGTGTATAGGTGGAATTAAAAAAAATGAGAAACTTTGCGTGTCTGCGTTTAAAAACAGAAAACTTATAGTGATGACCGAGTCGAAGCCACGCTATTAGTAAATTAAGTGATGTCATTTGTCAGTTTAACACCAAGAACCGGAAGAAATAGTATCCATAATTTGAATGGATATAACAAGAATTGAAGATTAAATAAATTATTAATTATTAATAACTCCGAAAAATCCAACTAAATTTGCAAAATGTCCCAATCGAAAGGAGAAATAAAATTCATTTTCAGATTCACTTAAATATTTCTGATGTGTGTTTTCATTGAAATTCGAAAGTGTTTATAGATAAACTTGGATTATAATCAAGTTGGAGCGTTTTCAATTTTTCTTGCACTCAAACTTTTCAAGTCTGTTTGATTTCCTCATGCAAATGTAAATGTTTCCTTTTCTTAACTTGACAAAGTCAGATTAAAATTTTCATTGTTTGAAAATAGTTTTCCTCTTCATTTTTTTTCTTTACAATATTTTTCTCTCTTACATTTTCCTCTTCTGGAATAATTTTCTCTCCTATATTTTCGTATTCTGGAATATTTTTCTCACTTATATTTTCCTCTTTTGGAATAATTTTCTCTCCTAGAATATTTTCCTTCTCCTATAATTTCTTCTTCTAAAATCAATTTTTCTAAAGTACTACCAAAGATTAAATTAATAAAATTTAATCATTAAAAAGAAACTCGAATTAACCAACTTTCAACCTGCGAAGAATGAAAAAGCGAAACATATCCGCCTCGAGGAATAATAATTCAGCGAAAAGGTCCTCTTAATTAATTCAAGAGTTCTCGTCACAAGAAGAATTAATTTCTCATGAAATAACTATGAACGACTTTGAGAGGTAATTTCTAAAAAAAAATTTAGCAACTCTTTTTGAGTATCCATCTGAGACTCATGAGATGTAAATTTTAAAACAGAATGAAGAAAAAAAGCGAAATGTGTTATGTAGGTAGAGGCCAAATAACAGGGCTGCTCAGAAAGGTAACTAGGTTGATTTTGACGTTCAGGTCGTCGGCTTTGACCACACTCTCTGCATAGAATATTTATATCAATCAATTGAAACACGAATTAATTCAAACAAAAACCCCTTTCACTATACAAGTATCACGTTTCCTATTTGTTTACCGCACTTTTTCCATTAAAAAAAGAAAATTGAAAAAAAGAAAAATACCATCCTGATGCATTATCACTTCCTTGACACGTATATATATGTATGTATACATTTCAACATTGATCCGTATGCAAAGTTAATTATCATAATCAACTCCCATCACGAACTACAAAAGCAGATTAGAGGAAAATTTTTTTTAATTAAAGTTCTTTAGGAAAATGTTCTCCTTAACAGTTAATTAAGATTAATAATTACATTACATTGAAACGTCTAATAACAATTTTTTAAATTTACATCAATTTCTTTTTCAGTACGTAGTTTTTTTTTCTATAGTGAAAAATATTTGTCAACAAAGTGAAAACAATTGAAAACTTATGTTTCATGAGAAATAATAAAAATTGGCGTATAATTTTCCTTTTAACTTTATCTATGAAAAGCTATTAGTTTGTCTTTCTTTAATTTACGCTCAGATAAAAATTATTATTATTATTATTATTATTATTTTGGATATGTAGGTTTATTGTTTGTGCAAAATCTAAAATAGATTCACGGCATATCGTAAACATATGGGAGCGTTTGTTGCGCTCGTAAATTTTCTCGACAGTTAAATACATTTTTTAATGGATTTCCTTTTTAAAATGCAGAAAAAAATCAGTACTTCTTTCCATTATGGGATTTTCAGCAAAAAAAGGGTCTTCATTTCTTTTTTTTCTCTTTGATTCCATACTTTTATTGTAAACTTTCTTTAAACTTTTTTTGATTTAATTTCAATTTGTTTTAATTGAAATTAAATTATTTTCTAATTAAAATTATTTTTAAATCGAAATTTCTTTTTATTTTAATTATTTTGTAATGTACTCTAAATAAATTTTTTAGTTTATTCTAAATTGTTTTTTAATTCAATATGATTTTTTTCGTTTTTGGTGAATCGATTCTTTTTTTCCTCTTATTGTGTCTATAAAATTGACAGTTTCGAGAGCCATTTCTAATTCCGACTCATGTTAGAAAGAGCTCAATTAAAATTCACACCAACATTATTCACGTCAAAACTTTCTGTTCGATGAGAGCATCAACGAGTTCGCAATTAATTTCAATTTCACTGCACAACATAGAAAATAACGTCGTTAACAGTAACTAAAAAAATAAAACTTATACTTTATATTTGATATGAAACAATAAAATTAATTATTATTTACTGGAGAATCATCTAGAAACGACCTGGAGGGAAAACAAATTTCCTAATTACCAATGTTCAGAGATTAATATTCGATAATTAATTTTCAATATCTAAATTTTTAATTACTATTCGTCAATTAATTTTTTTTGATAATTAATACCAATTAATATTTGATAAATAATGTTATGTTGGTTAAAAAATTGACAATGTTGAAATTTCGAATTATTTTTACTTCGCTAATGTGGTGAAAGGAAAAGAATGAAAGGAAATAATTATTGTGAATGCAAGAAAGATTGAGGTTGACGAAGGTAAAGGACAAGGTTATACTGGAATGGTTTATAAAGGAAATGTCGGAATCGCGATACATCGATTGAACAATACGATTTAATTGCATTATAAATGACGTTCGTTGCTACCGATCGCATGAGAGCGTTTGATCAATCTTTTATCGTATAAGACACAGTTTTATCGAATTTATCAGCATGGAGTGCATGATAACCGTAAATCGATAAAATTAAATCTGCAGATTATTAATTTTCTTTCTTTTTCTTTCATTTACAATCTGATTATTATACATCAAACAAATAAACCCACAGGGTCCACATGTTTATAATTCATCACTATTTTTTAATTACTCAGAGAAAAAAAATAAACAATGTTTTTTAGCCCTTGAGCAAAACTCATAGGTCTTCCTTTAATCCATAAATACGGAAAAAATGTAAAAAATAATAAATAAATAAATAAATAATAAAAATTAACTAAAAAAATTATTTTAGAAATTAATTAAAATTGTTTTTTTTGAACTCAGACCATTTATTCCAGTATTTCCCTTAATTACTTTTTTCATATTTTATTTAAAAAAAATTAATACTCAGCAATCATTTTATCATTGATAAATGAATTCGAAACTCATTGTTTATTATATAAAATCGAGGAAATGAAACTCGAGTGTTCTTTGAATTTTGATAAAATTCTGATCGCAATCAAATTTCACTAAAACATAAAAAGAAAAGATGATGAAAAAAATTTTGATTTCACAAATATCGAAATACAGGGTATTTATTTTTAAACTCGTAAATGTTACACGCGCTAGCGCAAGGCACGTGGTATTCAATTAAATATTGTTATTATGCAAATTACAAAAATATTTATTTTCAAATTAAAGATTTTTAAATAATTTTAGATTAAAAATTTTAAAAATTCTCTTGTTGAGGATTAAGGACAAAGTTAATTATATTACTTTTTTATTATTTTCAAAAATGTTAATAAAATTCTTCGCAAGAATTCAATTATTTTCTGAAGTAACAAAATTCTTTATAAAAATTCAATTATCTCGGGCGTTGCGACCTATTTTTAGAAAAATTTCATAATTTGTACAAATAATGTTTAATATCTATAGAATTCATTTTTGAGAATTATTTTATAAAATTTTCTGAATTAAACTTATAATTTTAATATTTAAGTTGAATTGCACAGTGAAAAGGGTAGTTTGACAGCTATGAAAATTTAATAAACATGTTGATCATTTCATAATCATTTAGCTTCCTCAATATAATATACTTCAATTTTTTAAATTTTCATTTTAGAATAATTATTTTTAAATAAAATTTTTAAAGCTTCAAAAAATACCAAATTTGAATTTTCTGTGAAAAATAAAAATATCGATTAATTTTATAAATATTGATAAAATATATACTATACAAATGTTAATAAATGTGTTACTGCTTAATATTAAGTACATTCAACGTACTTTCATATTATATGCTGATTATGTCGCACTCTTAGGGGTGGGGGGGGGGGGGGGGTGTCAAGCTGTGTGTGACGAATTTCCGATTTTTTATGGGAAAAATAGTTTCCTTCTTTTTGCCGGAAAATTAACCTACTAAGGTTGGTTAAATAAACATTACCTTCGCAAATTATTCCTTAAATATAGGAATAATTACCGAAATTTTCTTGAAAAATAATTTTCCTATTTTTGTCGGAAACATTTCCTACTATAAAAGGTTCAAAATCCATCAACTTCGGAGATTATTCCGTAAGTCTAGGAACAATTTCCGACTTTTTATGGAAAATGAAATTTTTCTTTTTCTTTCGGAAATATATCCTACTAAAATAGGTTTAAAATCCATCATCTTCGGAGATTAATCCGTATATTGATGAATAATTTCCTTTTTTTCTTGGAAAAATATTTTTCCTCCTTCTGTCGGATAATTTTCCTATTATATATTGGGAATAATTTCTTTCCTCCTCTTTTCGGAAAAATTTCCTACTATTTTAACGGTAAAAATTCAGAAATTTTTTACATATATGTAAAAAATGTGACGAAAGGGGGGGGAGTAAAAATTAGTTTGAGAAAGCGTGACGTTGTTTGTGAATGGCCCCATAGAAATATTTGTCTTTAACATTGAGTTTTTTTATGATTTTAGGTGATTTCATTCACTTGCATCTTCTCTGCCGAAAAAATTCAATTTTATCCATAATTTAATCCATAATGTTTAAACTTGAACCTTTTTTTTATTCTATCAAATTTTGACGATGGAGAACGAACTGCTACTATAGTTTAATTTAAACTATCAATTATCATTTTAACTATCAAGACAGTTAACTTCAGTGTTACAAAACTACTTGCACTTTAACCAACCAAATCGTTTATGGAAGCAGATTTTTTAAACACAAATAAAACTAGAAGCAGCTTTTTCTCCATCGCCAAAATTTGACAAGTTTTCACATCTTTTTTGAATGTTTTTTTCTTTTAATAAAATAAATATATATGTTTTTTGATTAAAATTATGAAACTGGATTTTTTTTGAGGTTGCAAACATGCAAGATTTACATGGGAGCAAAGGAAACAATCCCCTTGCCCCTTACCATCGCATGGACAATCCTTAACCCTTGGCAAGTTCCAAAGAATTGAATAATTTTCAAATTTGAAAACTAAGAAAAAATGTTTAAATTTTAAAAAAAATATTTTTTAAATTAAATTATTAAGTATTTAAAAAGTTATAGGACACACAAATTAAACAAATCACTAGCAGATTATCGAAATGCAACGATCATTGATATAGATTTTTAAATCTCTAAACGATATTAATAAATTTTTTAAACAATTTTCAAATTTAGTCCAAAAGTATTTATACCAGCCGCCTACAATTTGAATACGATTAGCATAAATTTCAACTAGAAATATAAAGAATATCGCGTGATTCTCGAATTTCTAAGAGGCTCATACAATACAATTCCAGCAATACTCTCTCTCTCTCTCTCTCTCTCTCCGGTAAAAGTAATTTATTTGGGAGCAATGTCCTGATAAAATTTTGCCTAAAGTGTGATTCATTATTTTTTCTCCTCTTTCTCTCTTTTACAGAATATAAATTTCAGAATAATATGTTCTTTTTTTTTTAAATTTTATCCTCTGCTCATATTAATAACTACTTTCGATGAAAATTCACGAGTAGCAAAGCTTTCGTGTTCACTGATAATCGACAACGTGAAGAAAGCGACATTCATCAAAAAAAAGAAAAAAAGAAAATGCTGAGAGAAACGATTATCTGCGACCAACGAACTCTAATAGCATTCCAGATGTTCCCAACAACTTCTTAAAGGGTTATGCAATCTTTTCTCCTCACATATTTCTTTCAACATTCTAACGACCTGTAACAAAACTTAAAAGAGAATGTTCGAAAATTAATTATTTCCATTAACCAAATATGGGAAAATATCCTTATTCGTCTTTTATTTTTCTTGTTCGATTTATAATTCGAATTTCATTTTATTTCTGGCTAATACTTCATTACCAATTTGGGAAATCTAATTATTGGTTTTTTTGCACTTCTCCCTATTTTTTTTCTTTTCTGATTACAAACGCTTGGGGTAAAGTTGATTAAAAAATTTCTAGCGATCTTCTACTTCCTTCAAACATTGCCTCTCTCTCTCTGTCTGTCTCTCCCCTTTTTAATTAACTTTTCTGCACATTACTAAATACTTCGATAAAGTTAATTAAGCAATTTTAATCCATATAATCATCAAATTCCCTTAATTATAGTTACAAGGACAACAAAGAATTCTCAAGAAGAAAAACTTTATTATAATTTTGTGCTTCATTAGAGAAATTTATACATAATTTCCTATTGTAAGACGGATAATAATAATTGTAGAAAAAGAATTTTTTTTTATCCATCAGTAGAGGTGATTTTAAACACGAGTTTGTTCACGCACGAGCGTAAAATCGCGTGAGTAACATTGACCTCAATTTTTATACTCTAATTTCAAATCGATCTTGTTCTTGGAATTTTTTAAGGCGCCCAGGACAATTTTTTTTTTGTTGATAATATCTTAATAATTCTCCTTTCGTTACTCACCTCACGTAAACTCGACATGTTGAATTATTGACTCGTTTATCACTTGCCAGTCTTCTTCTGTCTTCGAAAAAATCCTTCACAGCTGTGACACCAAGAACAAAGAGTACAGGAAACATGGCAATCTCCTTTCCGAACGCATTGATTTCCGGCACCCAATTTAGCATTACGATAAAAATGAAATATAGATTTGCCACTCGATGAAATTGCTCCAATAAATTACGTGGCAGGAAGCTCAAAGTCGTATACTTGGTTGTGCGTACCCTGTTAAAAGAAAAATGACAAAAAAAGTGGTGAGAGAAGAAAACAATTTATCGAGAAAAAAAATTGGATATGAATTAGAAATAACAAACATTAAATTTAACTTATATGATAGTATATTAAATTGTTAATAATACATTAGAATGATCTTGATGGCCTATATAAATTTTATGAAAGTAACGGAATTCTCTGGGGTTGAACCTCAAGTTACGAAATCGATATTTATTATCAAGAAAAGTTATAATTATTGATTAAATATTCAACAGAAAAGTAAAAAAGTCATAAAAATTATATTGCGATCGAAAATTATCGAATTTTTCCTTTAGAGTTTTTTTTCACTCTTGAAAAATATGTAGTAAAAAAATTTAACAAAAGGCAAATCTTTTATCTGAAAATCAAGTAAAATAGTCGTTTTCAGCAATTTGTGTCGAATAAGTTTTTATTCTTTCTTCGATGTTACAAATTTGTCCAAATATTGACAAATTAAAAGTTTAAAAAGGGAAATATCTATAATTTTGTGAAAACTATATTTTTTTATTCAAATTTTTGCTAAAATTGCGATAAAAAGAAAATCAGGAATAAACAGAATTAAATTCTGGATTATTCGGTATTTCTCTCGATATACCGTATAACATCCGCTTGCATTCGAACTCAGTTAATCGACTTTAATTCTTTCAGGGTTAATGTAATGATAATGCAGATTTTAATCAACTATGTATTTCCCACAGTTTCTTGCCCCACTATTCCATTTCTCATCAATTAACAAAAAGACAGATACATACATAAATAAATAAACAATTGCAAAAAAATAAAATTAATTTAAAAAATCAAATAAAATGTTTCAAAAGTTTCGAACGTTCAAAAAACTATTTTTTTTGTTCATTAAATTTATTACAAAATATTCTTTTCAAATAAAACTTAGCTTTTAAGGATTGTCCATGCCATTAGTTTTTATAAGTTTTTCTCATTTTCTTAAATTACCGATGACAATTTTACTAAAACTTTTAGGAATTACATAAATTACATTTGTAAAAAATAATGTAATTCTTACAAAAACTTTATTGAAATCCTACTTAGAATTTTATTATTTAAAAAAATATAAAATAATTGAATTCTTAAAAATAATACTAATAAAGTTATTGACAATAATTGAATTATTTCGATGCATTTCTTTAATATTTTGAATATAATGAATTTTGTTTATCCTCGGAGCAAATACGCGGTCTGTGTGATTGACGTCTTTTAGTTTAAATTTAAATTTCACTAAACAGTAATTGTTTTAGGTTCTAATAACACTTTTAAGTGATTGATTTTATTGGTTCTTTAGAAAGAAGAAATGGGCCCATTTTGTCGGTTCTCTGCATTTATGTTAGTCTTTTTTTCGTAGTGGTCGAAGTGAAAATTTCGATATTTCGTTAAATCATTTATAGTAGAGACTCCACTTTGTAGATTTTTCGTATTTTCAAAATTAAGAGAAGGGGGTGGTTTTAAAAATTTTAAACCTATTGGTTTTTCATCTCTAAGGTGCCATGGACTGGGAACAGTTTTTATCTGAATAACTTCCCAGAAGAACCAAAGATATAACAATTAATTGGTATAGCAATAATTAATTAGGTTTTTCGCGAAATGAGGGTTTTTGTATTCTAAACTTTGAAACTCTGTAACTCAGCGAACTTTTAATCAAAAAAGTTGTAAGACCACGAAATTTTGCAAGGTATTCGTCCATATAGATAAGTCCAATAGTGCTAAAATAGTCTCTTTTCATGTGGACGTCGACAAATAAAAAACAATTTAAAAACATAGAGTAAAATATAATCACTCAATGTAAACTTCATTCTCGACAAGTATACAACAATAACTATTTTAAGAAATCCTTAGAAACTGAGATGTATATCGATGAAATGTACAGATCTTTTCATTCAGAACATATGAGACGAGAACACAAGACGCTTGAGTAATCTGTGTCATGGAGTATATAAAGTATATAAAAAAAGGTGACTCAACAATCATGCAACCATAAGAATTGCATAATTATCAAATAAAATTCACCAGAAATTTTTTTTTTTCATTTTTAGTATCTGAATAATTAATTTCGCCAATTCGATCCACAAATCATTTGCCTTTTTTCTTGTTTTTTGTAATTTATAGAAAAATTACCTGTTATCGATTCTAGCACCATTTGGATGACGACTTGGTGGAGTTTTTGGTGACACCAAATGATTGGGAACAATTGTCCTCAGTCTTGGTTCCTCTGGAGGCGAACCAAAACATCGTACCCAAATTCTCCTCCACCAAGGAGGCGCTTCACTACGTCGAATTGTGTAAATTGATTCTGATCTAGAAAAGACAATTTGCAATGATTAGAAAAAGTTTTCTACAATAATAAAACTGAATACAAAAATAATCCAAATAATATATGATTTTTGCTTATGACAGTCAAATGGTATCAAAAATAAGTATAATATTTATAAAAAATATTCAATATTACTGGAAACTTATTGAAATCAATAATTTATAGGCGTGGTAAAAGAGTATTTTTCTGCATTTTTTTATTTTGCGTGCAAAATAGCCTAGAGACGTCCATACTGCACCGGAAATTTAATAAGAAACCGTCGACCTGAATTCTAAATCTGCCCACCTTAAGCTGACCTTGATCCATCTCTTCAGAAACTTGAGATATTACAGACCGTTATATAACATTTAATAAAAAAAGTCTCCTTTATTTAAATGGGGATTATTTTCTGCTCTTTCAATAACACTCTCCTTTAGGAATTTGAAGTTTCAAATACATATAATATTTCATAATATAAGGAAAAAACAATTTCATACATTTCCACATATTATTCTCCAAACAGTAACCTTAATGATTCATTTCACTTTGAATTAAAGAAAACATAATTACATAATTTACCATGAAATTACCTAACCGTAAAATTCTTTGAATCTTTAGCATATTTCATTAAGACAATGGTTAAATATTATTTAAAAAATTTATTCTACAGTACTACAATTACTTTTTTTAAGTAAAAAAGGGGATTTCAATTTTTAAACAAATTTTTTTACCCTTTCTCTCAATTCAAATTTTCTTAAATCAGATTTTCATTGTTACATATTTTCAGTGACAAAAAAATTGTGATTATAAATACAATTAACTGGTTAATTTTTACGTTTCGACAAAAATTCTAGGCGACAATTAAATAATTTTCAAACAATTTAAATAAAATTCTTCGACAGAATTCAATTATTTTAATAAATAGTCAAATTCTTCGCAGAAATTCAATTATTTTCAAAAAATTTAATAACATTCCTGGCAAGAAATGAATTATCTTTAAATAGAATAATGTTCTTCATAGAAGTTCGATTATTTTCAAAAATCCTTCGACACAATTAAATTATTTTCAAAAATTTTAATTCAATTCCTCGAAAGAATTAAATTATTTAAATAAATCATAAAATTCTTCACCTTTGAAAATTTTAATAAAATTCTTAGCAAGAATTCAAGTATCTTTTTAAATAATTAAATTTTTCGAAGTAATTAAATTATTTGCAACAATGATAATAAATTTTTTTATAAAAATACAATTACTTTTGAATTATTTAAAATAAATTCTTTGCAAAAATGTAATTGATTTTAAAGATTTTTATATCATTCATAACAAGAATTCAGTTATCTTTGAAAATAATACAATTCTTTTCAGAAATTGAATTACTTATTTTCCAAAATTTTAATATTAGTTTTGACTAGAATTCAATGATTTTAAGAAATAATAAAATTTTTTGCAAGAATTTAATTATTTTTCGAAATAACAAAATTCTTCGTAGAAATTAATTTATTTTCAATAAATTTAATAAAATTCATCACAGAAATTTAACTACCTTCAAAAATTTTAATAAATCTAGAAATTAAATTATTTAATTAAAATTATAATTAAAATTCAATTTACAAAAATTTTAATAAAATTCTGCTTTCAAAATGCAATTCTTAAAAATTTTAATACAATTACTAGCAAGAATTTAAATATTTTCATAAATAATTAAAGTTTTCACTGAAATTAAATTATTTTCAAAATTTTTAATAAAATTCATTGTATGATTTAAATTATCTTCATAAGTAACAAAATTCTTGGAAGAAATTCAATAGAATCGTGAATTTCAAAAAGGGCTCAACTCTACAAACCGTTAATGTCATTTTTATATAACAAAAAACAGTGAAAATAACTCTTATGATTTTCAGAGTTGAGCCCTTTTCGAAATTCACGATTCTATTATTTTCAAGAAATGCAATAAAATTCTCTGCACGAATTAAATTGTTTTCTGAAATAATAAAATGCTTCGCACAAATTCAATTACACAGAAAGAAAATTATATTAAATTTTGTAAAAGTGCTTCTCAATTTAGGGAAAAAATGCGACAAGGCGAAATTTTGATATAAAAAATACTAAACAGTGAAAGGAATAATATGAAATTTAGTATAATAATATCAAATATCAAGAATTTTAATCTAACTTTATTAAATTTCAAATTATTTCTTTCATTGTTTAGTATTTTTGATACCAAAATTTCGGTTTGGAGCACTTTTTCCCTAAACTGTAAAATCTTTTACAATATATATATATGTGTGTTAATATATGTAATAAATTTTCTCTCCGTGTATCTTCCAAAATTTTACTACAATTCTTTCCAAAATTTCAAATGTCTTTATAAATAATAATATTCTTTACAGAAATTTAATTAATTTTAAAAAATTTAGTAAAATTCATGTCAAGAATTGAAATATTTTATTCAGAAATAATAATTTTTTTGCTGGAATTCAATTAATTTCAAAAATTTTAATAAAATTTTTAGCAAGAATTCAATTATTTAAATAAATAATGAAATTCATAGCAAGTATTCAATTATTTTAATAACTAGTATAATTTTTTGCTGAACTCTAATTGTCTTTAATTGAATATTAATAAAATTTCTCTAAGTAATTATATTAACTTGAAAAATTTTAATAAAATTCTTCAAAAGTTTTAAATTATTTTGAGCTAAAAACATTTTTGTGATAATATTTCTCAATTAACAATTCAAAGACTAAAAATTTGTATATATAATATTTGTATTTTTTTTCAATTGTTGGATCAGAAACTTTGTAATCTTTACCTACGTTTATAAATTTTGAGAAATATAAATGAATTAAAAAATGTTATTAACCGTTTCTTGATTAAAAATATTGTAAAAAATTTACAAAATAGGTGACAATAGGTGAAAATTGAAGGAGCGAGTGAAACAGGTGTAAAAATGTAAGAAAGGTGAAAAGTCTTTCATCTCTGTAAGGGAATAAAAAATAAAAATGGGGAGCAAATGAAAAAAATGGAAAATAGGTAAAAAAAGGGAACTAACTATGATCTGTTAAATTGTAAATAATAAAAAAAATTTAGTCAAAATCTTCTTTCGTAATGAAGAAAATTGATAGCCACCTATCAATAAAAAATTGAAAAATATAAAATGTAAGGAATTAAAAAAATGCATTTAAAAAAACAAAAAAAATTGTGCAAAGATGTAAAAATTAAAATTAAATTTAATCCCCACACGATTGTATAAAGATATAAAAAATTGTTATTTCTATGAAAGAACCAAACGTTCTGACAAAACATATGTGTGTATATAAAAAATACCACATAACCGAGAGCTATAGAGAAGAGAATGGCATAACCTGATTACTAAAGTGTCCTACATTTAGGAAT
Organism: Leptopilina myrica (nomen nudum); assembly: GCA_032872475.1. Taxonomy (NCBI): domain Eukaryota; kingdom Metazoa; phylum Arthropoda; class Insecta; order Hymenoptera; family Figitidae; genus Leptopilina; species Leptopilina myrica (nomen nudum). The sequence goes on along the minus strand of CM065459.1, from coordinate 41,550,191 downwards.
GATGTAGTAATGTAATAATTGTGAAAGGAAAAAAAAATTTTTTGTAATAGAATCTACACAAGGTATGAAAAAAGAAAAAGAAGAACCTTGGTGAGACAGCGAGAGAGAGAGAGAGAGAGAGAGAGAGAAATACCTGGAGGCTTGTCGCGAGTGACCTCGAAAAGATGGAACCTTCCCGCCACTTGGAGGTCGGGGATCTTCTCGATGACCTGGTGGCAAGATAAAATCGGTTTTTGATCCAACTCGATTGTGGGCCATGACCAGTTGACCCTGGACATTGACCACTTGACCTTGACTGAAAGCCCGCTGATGACCCGGCTTCTTCAGCACCGAGGGTCTTCCCGCAACCGTCCCCGTGGCACCTCCTGGCGTTGAGAACGCTGATCCTAAAAATAAAATACAAAACTTTCATTCATAATACTGAAACCATTTTTTTCTTCATTTTCTTCTCTTCTTTTTTGTTCATTTCTCACTCTTTTTGCTTTTTTGCTCTATTTTCATTTGCAAAAAAGGAACAAAAAAGTTTCGAAAAGAGCTAAATGCTCTTTTTTCGCTTCCTTCCTCTACTTTTTTATTCCCTATTTGAAAACGAATGAATATTTTACGCAATTTAAAGAAAAAAAAATGTTGACCTCTAAATGCATATACATTGATTTATTTCAAGTGTATTTCTAATTTAATATTTGGACCGAATCCATTGGTTATCATGTGGGTAGTAACAACATCGCGACAGAGAATTAATTGCGACGGCAATGTGTACTTGAAAATGCTTAGTTCACATATAAACGTCTTTAATTATCATTTAAATTCAAATTTATTAGAAAATACTGTTTCATTCATCAAGTTTTTTCATTTTTCTCTTTTATCTCTGTTTTTACATTGACAGTAACTTTTTTTCTTATATTTTCCCTATTCATTAGTTTAGTCTCAGTTTTCTATAATAATATAGAAATACAATTTTTTTTCCTTTTTGAAACTTATACGAAAAAACAGATTCACGTCAAAATAGATTGATTGCTTTCTGTCCATATTTAAAGGGGGAAAAAAGTCAGAATTAGTATATAGTTTTTCTAAAAGAAGCAGTGAAATAATGAACAGATATCTTTTGAGTTATATGTAGGAAATTGTATATAAAAGCCTTCAACTTTTTTCGAGACAACTAGATTCTCTATTCATTTCTCGCTCGTTATTTTTTATTACAAAAAAAATTAAACAGTATGTTAATTATTTATTTGTAATGTAAGCTACAAAGCATTTTTTCTTTTGCAATATTCTTTTAAATTGTAAATTTCGAATTTTTGTTTATTTCTCAATTTAGAAATAGGAATTTTAATTTTTACTTTTTTTATTCTAATTTAGTGCTTTATTTTTACTATTTATTGTTAAGATTTTAATTTATTTTACTATTATTATGTAAATTATACAATTCTTCATTTTCAAATATCGATTATTATTTTTAATTAATATACAAAATTGTCACCAAATTTCTCGAAAAATGCAATTATTTACAAAAATGTTATTAACATTTTTTAAAAGCATTCAATTATTATTTAAAAATTTGTTGATAAAGTTTAATTATTTAATAAAATGTTTGTTTTTAGAGTTAAATATTTGAATTCTCGTAGAATTTTCTAATAAATAAATATTTTTTAATATAATATTCAATTTTAAGCCAAAAATTTTTCTCATAAAAAGATTAATAGTTCCGTAAAATTAAAAAAAACTACAAAACTTTGAAAAATTCCAAAAAAATATTTTTTTCAAAAAATGTATTTTTTTAGAGTTCTGAGCAGAGTTCTGATATCAGGGAAAAGAGTTCTACAAATAATTCCAATAAACTTTTTTTACAAACTTAAAATCGAGAAAACTACAGAACTTTTAAAAATACATTAAAAAAAAATATTTTTTGCAATAAATTTTGGGAATTTTTCAAAGTTCTATAGTTTTTTCGATTTTAGGCTTAGAAAAGAAGTTTATTGGGATTATTTTTAGAATTCTTTTTATGATATCAGAACTCTGCTCAGAACTCAAAATGAATTAATTTTTTGCAAAAAATATTTTTTCTTAAATATTTAAAAATTTGTAGTTTTCTCGATTTTAAGTTTATAAAAAAAGTTTATCGGGAATATTTATGTAGAATTCTTTTTACTGATATCAGAACTCAAAAAGAATTAAATTTGTTTAACAATATATTTTCTTGAGTTTTTAAAAGTTCTGTAGTTTTCTCGATTGTAAGTTTAGAAAACAAGTCAACAATCAATTTTTTGCAACAAAAAATATTTTTTGGGAATTTTTCAAAGTTCTGTAGTTTTTTTAATTTTACGAAACGAGTTTCACCAATATCGATTAACAGTTAATCAAAGTTTAAATCCTCAATAAATAACTTTTAATTAAGGTTCGTGAAATTAGCCCTTATTCTTTTATGCTTCCATTAATTTAACTTCCAACTATTTAGTTCTTAATTTATTTTTCCGTATTACTATTTAATTTTTTCATTACTTTAATAATAAACTATTTGATTTTCACAAAATTTAGTCTTTTTAATTTTTACTTTATAATTTACATAAATTACTATTTTAAATTTCATTAATAAAAAAGAAATGCAAAAGTGAATAAAAACTTTTTTTTAATCTCTGTAGAGTAGAATAATTTTTTATAGTCAGGAAGCGAATTTTAGATTAACAAGAAAAATTGATAATGCTTTAGCAGAAGTTGCGACGGAACTTATTATCTCTTAAGTGAAAAAAGTCGACGGATGAGCCAGACAAGAAAATAATATATGAATCGTCGGGCCAATCTGATTTTTCTACTCAACTTAAAAGGAAGATTTACTTTTATCGAACCGAACTTTAAAAAGTGGATCTTATATTTTTGAGAAGCGTATTTTAATTTCAGAGAAATTATTTTCCTCTTTAGAAAATTTGTTTGTCAAATAACGTTTATATCATAACGAACATTCACAAAAAATTCAGGAAATTTCTCAATTATGATCAGCGATTAAAAGAATTATTTTCGAAAACTTTTTTTATTATAATGAAAATATTTAATTTTATTTTCGATTCGTCGATTGTGAACGTGATGAACTTGACTAATGTTATAAAATTCGCTTACAAAAAAAAATCCGAATAGATAAATTTGGTGAATTTGGTGAAATTAGCAAAAACGAGAGAAAAAGAACGATAATTTGGTGAATTTAACACGAGGGGAAAATAAATCGAAATAAACACCTGAAGGTAGACCGGTTGATTGCCAAGGCGGTGGTGGAGTCGTCGCCAGGACTCCCCCATGACTGGCAGACCTCGTATGGGTTCTGAGTCCTGGTGCAACTCTCTTTTTCCATTTGTTCCCATCCTCGTCGTCGCCGTCTTCGTCCGCGTGGTCTTCGCTTCTCCCTTTGCCAGATGTAATTGTTCCTCCTAGAGTTGACGTCGCCGAACTCGGTCGTACCGGAAGTGACGGTGGTATACAGGGAAAGAAGTAAAGCGACGCTTTCTTCTCGTTCTCCTCGCACGCTGCTTGCACGCCGCTCTCCGACATACTGGCTCATCTAAAAACGTTAAAATTCAATTTTAGACTCACATAATAAGTTTCAATTTTTATCAAAAAAAAAAAAAAAAAAATTCTCAGAATGATATCAATTCTTTTTAATATCGATAAACTAAATAAACGAAAAGAATTTTGTACCTCTAACAATATGTGTGTACAATATTCAATGCCATTTGTTTGATAAGTTAAAAATTTTTCAGTACAAAATCCACTTCCTGTAATATAATGTAAAAAAAGATCAGAATTATCTCTATTTATTTGAAAGCAATCAAGTTTTTAAACTTCTCTAAAAAATGTTCTAAGAAGTAAAATATTTCCTAATTTTTGAACCAGTAAAAATAAAGAATAAACTCTGCTTTCGATTTTTGCTTCTTAATTCACAATATGAACAAAATAATTCGTAAATAATTATAGGATTTTCAATAAGCAATTGTAAATCTTCTACACTTGATAATAATACTTTCAATTAAGTATTGTCTATAATAGCAATTAAGAAATTAAGAATTACATTATTTATAATTTTTTCTTTCTTCCCAAGTTGCAAAGTTCAACTTAGAAAAAAAATTCAATATTTTTGATGATGAAAAATATAAATAAAAATTCATGAAAAAAAAATAATCTCTAACCGGAAACTCAACAGTGTAATCAGTTGATAACGCTAGAACTCAGGTATATAACTGCCAATAATTAGAAATAATTGTACTACAATAAAGAAAGCTTACAAATACAAATTTGTTTCTTTTTTTTTAATAAAAAAATAAACTAAAAAATAAATAAAAAACAAATTAAAAAATAGAAAATAAATAAAAAAACTAAATATAAAAATAAAAAATAAACTTTTTGACAAATTAATACGAGTAGGTACATGAAGAAAATTGCATTTAATTTTTGTGAAACCACGAACGGAAATCGATAAGAGAAATTTTATTATTTTGTCTGACACATACTATGTCAAGTATATGAAATATATCTAATAAATTTTTGTATAAAACAATAGTCAAATAATTATATTATCTCTGTGTAGGTGTTTTTCCTTGTTATCAATAAAATGTCGAAAATATATTTTTATCAAACAATGACTTTGCAGTTTTTTTTAATTATTTTCCGTCCCATCAATTGCTATATAAAAACTTCAGTTATTGTAGAAATTGATCTTCCAAATGTGACATAAAATAAATATTTGTCTCGAGCCAACAAAAAAGACTTTTTGAAGGCTGCATTAATAAATGATTTTTAATTCCTATGGTCGTGGGGTTTTATTTTCGCTAACATTTTTGCATTAAATTTCACTCTATAATTGCACTTTTTCATTATAATTTGTAATTATTTAATCTCTCTACAGTTTTGAACATTCAAGAAATATTTCTACTCTTAATTATTGTAGTGTGCTAAAAAATATTATTTCGTACATTCAAACAAGTAATCAAAAAAATAAATAAAATAATATAAAATAAGAAATAAAAAATGTCAATAACAATAATAATTAATAAAAAAAATTGCAATTTCATACAATAAATATATAAAAATATTTAAAGAGAAAGTTAAAGTTTAAAAATATATGTTTTGCACAAACTGTGACGTCATGATGATTTAAATCCCTTTAAAATTTTTGTATTAAAAAGTTATAATTTACTTATTTTGATTTTTGCCTTGCATATAATTTATGCAAACCCTTGTAAAATTGATAAATAAATAGAAAAAAAATACTTTGTCAGTTCAAAGAAAAAACAGATTTTGGGAAAAAACATTTTTTTAAATCCAGTAATTATTTTGATCGAATGAAAAACTAAATGCAAAAATAGTTACTCAAAAATTATTTCTTTTTGATTGATTAGAATAAAATTACTGATGGTAATTGGCTAATAACTGAATGAAAAAGTACTTTTTCTTATCACAATATGACATTTACATCGCAACGAATTACAATATTTACAACAATAGACTTTAACTATTGACGTCAAGAACATTGTTATTAAAAAAAATTATATTAAAAAATATATTTTTCTTTATATACAAGAAAAATTACTGGCCATTACAGTTTTGTGGAAAAAATTATTTATACATTAATATTACCATATAATTATTTTAAAAAAATTAGAAAACAAATTTTAACAATGTTTTTCTGCTTTTAATTTGATACACTATTAGTGTTATCAAACTTTGAAAGTTTTAATTTTTCCTCCCAGGAGATTGAAAACAGATATCAAATATTAATTTCCACTTTCGAAAGCTGATTATAAATTCGTTGTCTTTTCAATTTTTAAATTAACTACCATAAATGTTCACTAACTATTTTGCGAATTTAATTAGATATTGCTTTTAATTTTATTAATATTCTATATTTTTATTAATTTATTTCCAATTTTTATTTATAAATTTCATTTATTTAATTATTTATTTCCGATTTTCATTTCTTTCCAAATTTTATTTTCAAAATAAAAAAAAATTAAATAATATTTTTTCGTAAAAAAATATAAACATAAAAGAAGTTATAGAAATTTTTGCCATAAAAAGAAGATTAATTGCATTTTGTATCCATTTGGATAATTTCATCTGATTAGTTACATAAATTGAATTTTTTTTTGCCCTCCAACAATGTAATTTAAGTCACAAATTTGTAAATAATAATAGAGGATTTAAAAGAAAGGTAATTAGGTTGCATGTGTAGGAGTAAAAGAAAGTTATGTGATAAAAGTTATTGATTTTACGATAGAAAATAAGCTAAAACTACCGATGACGATTTAATAAACAGAAAAAATTGCGGAAAATAAAATTCACAATAATTTGATTACAAAATATTAAATCCAATTAATCAATTAATTTAATATTAAAAAAATTTATTTCTTTATTCTCTGTAATTATCTATGTATTCTATTTGTCAAGTGTATAAACTTTTCGTTTTTAAAATATTTCTTGGCAAATTATTTTATCGAATGTAGCAATAAAATAAACGAACAATTTTTTATCTGAAAAATAATAGTTAATACTATCTATTTTTCTTTTTTTTTTCTTTTTATTAAAAAGTAATATTATTTTTATAAATTTTTATTTTTTAATAATATTCAATAGGTATTTATTACGTCGATGAAGTTCACAGCGTTTATGATCAAGGATTGAAAGAAAAACAATTATTTTCCTACCAAAAAGAATTAAAATTTTTGTTCACGAATAGGTATTTTTTTGTGAATCATTATTCAAAAAATTAAACGTACTATTTTCTATACAAAAATTTGATTAAAAAAATATTTTTTTTCAAAAATCGTTGACTATAAACGTTGTGAACTTTACCAACGTTATTTATTTCAATATCTACCGGACAAGATAAGATTTTATTAATTTCATTTTTTTAAGCAAGAAATTCTTCTTCTGAATTATTAATATTCTCGCAACCGTTGATTATGAACATTATAGAAAACTTTACCGCACAAAAATTAAAAATGAATCACATTATTAAATCGTTATAACTTTTTTAAAACGCAAGTTCAGACAGTTAATTGATTTTCAAACCTAAAGTTTATACGCTTGACTTCAGAAAACTTTTATAAACATTCCTTTAAATATTACAAATTGACAAAAAGCCAAGTTTCGAAATTTTCTTTACTAATTTTTTATGTAAAATAATTTCTTTGACATAAAATTGAAATTTTTTTTAAATATCTACGAAAATATTACAAAAAATATTTGCGGTGATTAATATTTAATAAATTTTTGCGTTTAATAATGAATACAAAGGGGGAAAAATTGTTTTTGATGAAACAATACAATTTTTCACTATATATTGTTAAAAAAAAACATATTCCGATTTAATATCGAATTAAACGCCATTCTTGTCGTTCAATAATCTAATGTTTCCGTCTTGCTGACAACGATCGTTAACCCGACTTGATATAAATTATAGAAGACTGCAAAGTCAAGGAAAGAATTTACCTACTATCATGACATGTAAACATGTAAATTTTCTCCTCAACAATCGATATAGATTTGTCAAAAAAAAATACCTTTTCCCTTTTTGACTCATAAAAAATAGAAAAAATTGTTTATTCCTAAAAATATTCGATTTGAAAAAAGGTGACAAATTTCGTTAATAATTAAATATGATTGAATTTTCCCACATGATTACTCTAGTTTTTCAGGTATATATATTTAGCTGGCGGAAGTAGTTGCACTTTATATAGTGAAATAGTAAAACAATCAAACGTGTGTGACACAATTATTATATAATAGAAAGCGTAGGTTTGAAAATTTGTATACATATATAAGACAAGAAGAATTCCAGTTAGAATCGATTAAGATGAATAAATCTGACTTTGCCCATTATAAACATTTAACAAAGTTCAATTTGAAAAGATCCACTTAATAAATCCAACTTTCAAAGATATCTCCTTGATTGCTCACAACAAGTTTTGAACGTGAAAGAAATATTTCATTGTGCAACAAACATGCTGCGAAAAATTCAAAACAAAAATCAAAATTCAAAAATGTTTAATAGTAAATATGGTTAATTAAAATTAATAATTATTATTAATAGATGTATTGAAATTTACTTTTAGAATGTAAAAAAATCTCACACGAAAAAAGAAATATAAAATTATGAAATAAACATCAAAAGGGAACTAAAAATAGCAATTTTCTACCATCAAGAAAATTTTCTAAAGGAAATTACGTGAAAATAAGATTTCTTATCGGTAATGATCAGAATCCTTTTTTACACTTGAAGTAATAGGAACGGTCTATCGAAGTTTACTTTCTAACATCGAATGAGACGAACAATATATAGAGACAAAACGTGTAACTGTGACTGGTTTTCAAGCTTTTTTAATGATTCGAATTTCAATTTGTGTAATATTCTATGCTTCAAATTACATCATAATGTATAATAAATCAGGGTTGCCACGAAAAATTAATTTTCTTTTTTCCTGAATTTTCCAAGGGATTTGCAAGTAATAAACATAAAATTTTTCACAGAAATTCAATAATTTAAAGAATTGAAAGAAAATTCGTTCTAAGAATTCAATTACTTTCATAAATAATAAAATTTTCCATTCGATTTCAAGTATTTTTAATACAATTTAAAAATTTTTAATTCCTCGAAAAAATGTAATTATTTTCAAAAAATGGTGAGGATTGTTCCCATTGCTCCAATGTAAATCTTGCATGTTTGGAACCTCAAAAAAAGTCAATTTTAGAATTATATAATAAAAAAACTTTTTTATTTATTTTAGTAACAGAAAAAAACATCTAAAAAAGATGTTAATTACACTCGGGTCGCAAAGTTTCAGTACATTTTGACTGTTTACTTGTAAATGCTCGCTCCACTTGAAATTCAAATATTTCTGTAAAAATAGATGCAACAGCTATCAAATAAGGATCATTTTAAAGCTCAATAAATTTAGAGTCAAATAGGCAAAAAAAATAACCAATTTAATATTGTAAATTTTAAAATATAATTCTTTAAAGTTAGAGATTTTTTATGAAAATTGCGATTTCGGAATCTGGAGTTTAAGCGAACGCCAATTAATGAAAAAATTTCTCTAAGATTTGACAGTTTTACAATATAATGTACAAATTTCACTCTTTAATTCGAGACCAAAATCTTTTACAAATATGAAGTATTTTTTTCAAATTGTATAAAAATAATTGCTCTTGCTCTAAATTTTTCGAAGAATATAAATTGCAAATTCGTCATTTCTATTCACTTGTTTTATCAATTAACCAAATTTTTGAAAAATGTGCATCTCTTTTTTATTGTAAAATTTAAAAAATTGCACCTTGAAATAAAATAAGTAATAATGCGAGTTAAAATTTGTAACATTATAAGAAGAGGGATAAATTCCATGTAAATAATTTAAATTTACTACAGTCAAGAGGTTCAATATTTTTCAAAAGTGTGGTTAATTGATAAAACAAATGAATAGAAACGACGAATTTGCAATTTATATTCTTCGAAAAATTTAGAGCAAGAGCAATTATTTTTATACAATTTGAAAAAAATACTTCATATTTGTAAATGATTTTTGTCTAGAATTAAAGAATGGAATTTGTACTTGTTATTGTACAACTGTCAAGTCTTAAAAAAATTTTTTCTTCAATTGGCGTTCGCTTGAACTCCAGATTCCGAAATCACAATTTTCATAAAAAATCTCTAACTTTAAAGAATTATATTTTCAAATTTACGATATTAAATTGGTTATTTTTTTGCCTATTTGACTCTAAATTTATTGAGCTTTAAAATGATCCTTGTTTGATAGCTGTTGCATGTATTTTTACAGAAATATATGAATTTGAAGTGGAACGAGCATTTACAGTAAACAGTCAAAATGTACTGAAACTTTGCGACCCGAGTATACTTTTTAAAATTTAATATGTATTTAATTAATTTTTAGACGTTAAACTCAAATTTTTTTGTGTCGAGAAAACGAAAATTATGAAAACTAAAATTTAAATGATTATTTATTCATTAAGTTTGTGGTAAACATTCTCTAAACTCTCCCAATTTAAAGTTTTTCACATTGTCCATCTGTATACAAAATCACAGATTTTTCTCTCATTTCCTTCATACTTTTTTAAAGATTTATCTAAACTCCCATAAGAGCCCATGTTAAATTGCAAATTTATTTTATTTTTTTAAGAAAAAACTATGTGCGGTAAAAAATTATGAAAAAATCATATGTTTCTAAAACAATCTAAAAAACAAACTGTCAAATTTTTACAAGTTTCTCTCATTTCATTAATTGTAAATTAATGAAATAAGAATTCTTAAATTATTTTTTATAATTAACAAAAATGCTTAGCAGGAATTCTATTTTTTTATAAATATAATAAAATTCTTCATAAGAATTAAAATTTTTAATAAATAATAATTTATTCAATAATTATTTTCATAAAAACTTAATACGTATTTCCATTATTTAAAAAAATGGAATAAAATTCGTTGCAAGAATTCAATTATTTTCATAAATAATAATATTCTTCACGGGATTTCAATTATTTTGAAAAGAATTTAATAAAAATTCTTCGAAATAAATCAATGATTAATTATCAACTAATTTTAATAATTTTTTTGCAAAAGTTCCTTGAGAATTATCAAATCCATTTGTTTACTATTTAATTTTACAAAATTTTTATTATTCGGAAATTTTTCAATTAAATATTTATAGAAAAGAAATCATGAAAATAATTGATTCTTTATAAATTTGAATAATTAAAAACTCTTCTAAGTAAAAAAAAGTGCATATACACTTGAAATAAGTGTTATTTATCCTACCCGTAAGTGAAATTTCACTTATTTTAAGTGTATATGCACTTATTTTTTACGTGGAAGAGTTTTGAAACATGAATAAATGCATATGCACTTGTTAAGATTTAGAGAGATTTTTACGAAGAAATTTATTTAAAAAAATGGTAAATTCCTAATATAATTCCTGTGTTAAAATTTATTATCTTTCGAACCAAAAGAGTTAGAGAATTGCAATTTTGATTATAAAAGTGTTGTCACTCTAAATAAATGTCCGAAGTTAAAAAATATCATAATTTGTAGAAATTAATCATGTTTAATATCTATAGAATTTAACTTGACAGCTATTTTAAATAATTTTTTGAGTTAAACTTGAAATTTTAATTTTTAAGTGAGCTAATTTACTTGTATGTATAAATGGATTATTACGTAAACATACCCAAAATAATAAATAAAAATTAATTTTATTGATTAGAAAAGTATAAAAATTACTTTTTTTCGGTAAACAGGTGTTGCATAAAGTACTGTGTGCAACACGTACGAAAGAAGGTTTTCCGTACTTGTTGACGACGTTGAAGTCCACAACGTTTATCAACGAAAAAAATTATTCGCTTAATAAATTTAAAAAAAATAAAGCAGCAATATTGACATCAAAATATTTAGAAAAAATAGATTATTGTTTATGTTATGATAATAATTGTTATATAAATAAATATTACATTTAAATAATTAATAATTAAATAATAAGTAAATAATTTTTAGCTGGTGTGTTTTAACACAATTTTGGTGTTATTTTAACCCCATTAAAAGTGTATATTAATTAAAACACCACCCTCTAGTGTTAATTTAATTTACTCTAATGTTATTTTAACACCAATGTAGTGTTAAAAATAACACTTTTTTCTGTGTAAAATACTTGTTCAGAATTCAATAAATTCTTTTGATCATAAATAAAAACATTGGCTGTAGCATTTTATTTACTCAAGAAGTTTAAATTTGCGCTTTTTCTGAACAGTTGTTGTACAACATACCCTACTATAAAACTTATATATACAGCTATTAAATCTCAAAAGTCACCATATTTCAATTAGATTTTTCTAAAAAGTTTATAAATATTAAAAAATGTACTACTGTCTAATATTAAGTAAATTTAATGTTATTTCATATTATGTGCGGATTTATTAGTTTTAAATATACCTTTAATATTGAGTCTTTCATGATTTTCGGTGATTTCAATCACTCGCATCAGTCGCATCTCCTCTTATCTGGCAATTAGTAAAAAAATTAAATTTTGGTCTTAATATTTAAGTTTGACCTTTTCTCCCATTCTATCAAATTTTGGCAATTTTGGCTTGTAATTTTATTTATATTTAAAAAATCTGGTTCCAAAAACCAATTTTTTTAGGTTAAAATAAAAGTAGATTTTTACAAAACTATTCGGACAGCCAACTTCAGCCTTAATAACTAATACTTGCATTTTAACCAACAAACTTGTTTTTGGAAGTAGATTTTTTATACATGAATAAAAGTAGACAGTAATACATTTTTTAATATTTATAAACTTTTTAGAAAAATCTAATTGAAATATCGCGACTTTTGACATTTAATAACTGTTAGTTTTAAATTAAATTTTTATCTATTATGTTGGGTATGTTTACGTAACAATCCATTTATACAAGTAAATTAGCTCATTTTGTACAAAAATGTTAGTCAAAACACTTGGATTCTTTAGATTATTGCCATGCTTTGTTATTAACTTTCAACATATGCAGCTGTCAAACAAACTTTTTCTCTGTGAAACTTAACTTAAAAATTAAAACTTCAAGTTCAATTAAAAAGTATTATTAAAAATAATTGTCAAAAATAAATTCAAAAGATAATTGAACGAATTTTTAAAAAATTTTTGAACGTAACTGAATTTTAGCTAAGAATTTTATTCCTTTTGAAAATAATTGAATTTCTACTACCACTTTGGAACTTCTTCAAAATTCAATTTATTCCAGAACTTAAATAGATATCCCTGACTTTTCCCTGACCAATTATACTTTCTCTGAATTTCCTGATTTCCCCAACTTGTGGCAACCTTGAATGAATACATTTTTTGAAATAAGTAACATAAAAAAAATTTAAATATTTTCTAGCTTTAGATTAAATGGAAAACATTTTATAAAAGGAGTAAAATAAGTGAAGAAAAGAGATAAGACGATAGTGACATCACTAAAAAAATCCCGTTTCTTTAATTTACAATATTTATTCATTGTGACAAAAGAAAATTCTTATTTGAAAAAAAAATTTTAAGTGAAACAATTAAGTATGTACTAATATTAGGCAGAAAGAAATTTTTTCTATTATTTTTTCATTTTTTTACTCCTTTTTCGTATATTCTTTTAAGAATTATATTATATATAAAACATAATTGAAAATAACTTAAACCAATTTTTTATATTCTAAGAAAGAAACAATTGGAAAAAACTTGTTTTACTGAAATCATAATTAAAATTAAACTTTTATCGTGTCTGATACCAAACCAATGAATCATTTATAGCCAAATGATAAATTTTGTTCTTTGTAGTTAAAATGATTGATGAATTTTTTTTCTACGTATACACATAAACAAACATTAATGGTTCTTTAATTAGGAATGGATATTAATATTCTTATTACTCTTCTAGGGATTATTCTCTATAAAATCTGAAGTATTGAATTGAACAATAATATCATTTATAGAGCGAATCGAGCAACAGAGCACAGAAGGGCATAAAAACGAATCATAGGTTCTTTACGTTCTTTAGAATCGAGTTGCTAACATATCTGCAGAGTGAATCCATGAAACCGGTTGGAAGTTGGAACTCTTTAGTTTCTTATTGGTCTTCGAATAGTTAAAAGACAGGCTTTTTTTCACAAAGAGAAAAATTCTGTAAAATATTCCCCGAACGATACAAATGATATTTTAATTTTAGAAGTATATATGCAAATAATTTACAACTCCTAACCTGTTTAAATATTGCAAATTAAATTCAAACCAAAGACAAGTATTTTCCATTGAAAATTCATCATGACAGGAAAATTAGAATTACAATCAGCATTTGTTTAAACGGGGAGAAATATTAAGAGGAGAATCACGAAAAATAATTGATCAATAAATACAGAGCTGAGGTGGGAAATGAAGCAAAAGTAGGGTATTTGGGTGCAATAACGTTTCGTTCAAATAGAGCATCTGATGTCATTCACCTACATTTTTCTGGACTTCCAACGCGTCCACGTGGCCCTCGTTTATCCTCACACAATGATGAAGAATTGCAATTAGCTGGACCAACAGCTTCTCAAGCTCCCTTTACATTTTTAAGAGGATTCAGAAACCTCTGTTGAGGTTAGAAACCATGATCTTCTTTCACTTCTTATATTGCACTTGAGATATAGATTGACCAGCTGAGTTCGAAATTTACCACTAAAGCGTCCTTATAATAAAAATATTTGCCACAAGAAGGAGAAAATTTAAAAAATAGATCACTATTACACTTTATTTTTTTTTACTTTCTCAAGGCACGAGGTATCCGTCGATGAACTCGCGTACTTTCCACATATGTTTGAAAATTTACATTGTTGATCCTTTTACAAAGAAATAAGTTCAAACCGTCAACTACACAAACTTTTTTTACACACTTTGTTTATTGGTTCGCGTCAAATCGCGGACTGTCGCGTCTGACGTTTTCTTCACTTCGCGGAGTGTCGCGGAGAGTCGGAGCTGAAGTCGGCTACAAATGATACTTCAGACTACCAACTTCAAATTCTCCCCTACATCTCTTTTTCTTGTTCTTTCATTTTTGTCAGTTCTTTAAGGAAAAGTAAAGCAATAATTAAACATCGATAGAACAATCGAAATTTTGTCTTCTGTTCTATTATTATGATGATGACTTAATGAAATGAATGAAATTAGTTATATGTTCTTACTTATTGTTGGTTAGAATGTCAAACATGGCGGATGTTGTCTACCAACTGTCAAATTTTGTAGACTCGAACTAACCTCAAACTTATTAATTGCAGAAGAATTGTAAAGAAAAAAGTGACAAGTCTACTCGAAAATAGGAAAAATACATTTAGTCAACATTCAACGGGGTGAAATATATCCTTTTTTAATTACTTATAAAAAAATTTCTAGGGTTTTTGTCATATTACAGGTCAACTGTTGATAATCTGACAAGTGCAGAGTGCCAACTTGTCACAATTGTTTATTTGAAAATATTATTTTTAATTAAAAGGTAATTTGTAAATAAACTATTGACATTATTCTCGAAATTAAATAAATTTTGAAATCCAAATGCATTTTTTTTGGAAAAAATATTATTTAACTTTGAATGTCATTGACAGCTGGAAAGAAGGTGCGCGCGTTGGTGAAGATCGGCGGGGCAAGGGGGTGATGCTCTAGGGATTGTGATTGACGTAGCCAGCGACGAAGAGCATCAAAGCAGAAGGAGGGTCTTCCGTTCCGGCATAATAGTCTCTTGTGCAGTGTTACAATCTAAGCTTCTCGATAATTTCACTATTCATAGCAATTCAATAATTAAAGAGTTTTGTTCATCGAATTCTTTCAAGAAATCGTGACTCCGCAATTATTTAATCATCATGAATGAAGAATACGACGCTATTGTTCTCGGCACCGGTCTCAAGGAATGCATCCTCTCGGGAATGCTATCTGTCAGCGGAAAAAAGGTGCTACACGTCGACCGCAACAAGTATTACGGTGGCGAATCTGCTTCCATCACGCCCCTTGAAGATCTCTTCAGGTAAGATCCATTACATCAATTCATTACCGCGTGTTTTCAAGGACAACGTGTGTATTACCCCAAAAATTTATTACATTTTATTGATTCGAGCAAAACTTGTTTCTTCTGAGCAGCCATTATTTTGTAATGTAAATTGCTTTTTTAGGATAAAAAAGATGGCAAACAAATTATTTTTTCATTGATTTTATGAGATTTTTTTTAAACTAAAAAAAACAAGAGGTATTTTTCTTAACAATCCGGAGAAGGGGTCCGCCCTATACGATAAAACGTGGCAAATTTTCATTTAAGAATTAAAAAAAAGTCCCCGTTATTTGACAATATTTTCGCAAGGTTATTATTTTGCATGGAAATTTCTCCCTCATGCCATGCGTAATCGAATTTCCAGCTTGGTTTGTGATCTGCGCGATGTATTTACTCGATACTTAGGATCCCTTGCGACCCAGAAATTACATTATATACTTTCTATGAACTGTAGTGGCGCACGCGACTAAAGCAGCTGTCACTTTTGTGTCCCTTTTTCTTTTCGTTTTCTTTTTTATTAATCATCCATTTAATGAGATGCTAAAAATTTTCACGATTACTCTATACTTGAAAATTTTTCCTATAGTACTTTTAATAGCTTTCATAAGGAAAAAACCATTCCTAAACAATTTTAATCGCTTACCAGCAAACTATCATATGGTCTAGAATTAAATTCAATTATTCAAATTTTGTTGTAATGAAAATATTCCAAATTTGAATTTTTTTTCTTTTTTTCTTTCTTTCTTTCAACTTAATTCGTATAAATATATGTCAAATGTAAACTTGTAATCAATGCTCTGCTCTAATACAAACTCAAAAAGACACAAACACCTTGAAAAATAATCGATTTTCATCGTCGGAAACAGGAAAAAGCAAACAATTTTATCTATAGAGAGACAGTTTCTTCATGTTTTCCTATTCAATTGCATCAAAGCAGAAATTTCATTTGTCTTTTCCAGAAATATCAATTTAAAAGTCTGGAAATGACAGAACAAGCAGAAACACTCTAATTAAAATTTTAATCCCTGAAAAGTAGTTTTCAATTTCAAAATAAATTGACTCTCCATTTGATTACTTAAATCTTGTTATTGTAAATTTAGCAAATAATAGAAAATTATTAATTTTCTCCAAAGTTAAATTTTAATTAAATTAATTAATTTTGAATAAACGTTTCTATCTATTCTTGCAGTAAATTTAATACACCGCCGCCAGACGAGAGCTGTGGACGAGGACGCGATTGGAATGTGGATTTAATTCCAAAATTTTTAATGGCAAATGGAATTCTTGTGAAACTTTTGATTCACACTGGCGTGACACGTTATCTTGAATTCAAGTGCATTGAAGGCTCTTATGTTTATAAATCGGGAAAAATTGCCAAAGTGCCAATCGATCAAGCTGAGGCCTTGAATAGTGACTTGATGGGAATATTCGAAAAGAGGCGCTTTAAGAATTTTCTAACATGGGTTCAGAATATGCAGGAGGATGATCCTAAAACTTGGGATGGCTTTGATCCATTTACCAATAGCATGAGCGCACTTTATAATAAATTTAATCTTGATAAAAATACCCAAGATTTTACTGGGCATGCTCTTGCACTCTACAGGTAAATAAGCGAGGAATAGATTTTTAACTTTTTCATTTAATTATTGTCTTAATTTAAAATAATTATTTTGTTTATTGTAGTTATCTAATTTTAATTTTTTTTAATGTATTTATTTGTCTTAATTTTTTTTCTATTTTGTGTAGGTACTTATTTGTCTTAATATTTTCCTATTTTCTGTTTTTAATTGTCATAATTTTATTTTTCTTTCTAGTTTCTCTATTCAATTGTCTTAACATTTCGATTTTTTAAATTTCTATATTTCATAATCTTAATAAACATCTTTTTCTATTTTTCGTATTTAATATTCTCAATTAAAAAAATTTTTTTTTTTACTTTTTTCTATAGGTATTTAATTGCGTTAATTTTATTACCTTTCTGTCTTCTGTATTTAATTGTCTTGATTTTTTTGCTGTATATTTAATCTTCTAAATTTTTAATTTTTGTGTTTTTTAATTAAAAATTGTGAATTAAAATTGAATTTAAGTTTTCGTTTCATAAATTCAATATTGAATGTTTTTTTAAAAGTAAATTTATTTCAATTTATGTTTTTTCAGGGACGACGATTATATTGGAAGAAGTGCAATAAATACGGTTCGTAAGATAAAACTTTACAGTGATAGTTTAGCCCGTTATGGAAAATCGCCATATCTTTATCCAATGTACGGCTTGGGAGAACTTCCTCAAGGATTTGCACGTTTAAGTGCCATTTATGGAGGAACCTACATGCTAGACAAACCGATCGATGAAATCGTCGTAGAAAATGGAAAGGTAATTTATTCTTTTTTTTGCTGAATTTCAGTTTTCAGTGGATTTTTCAATAACAATATAATTACACTTTTTTAGTAAGTGTTTTAAAATGCCATTTTTTTCATTTTTTGTTCTATTTTTTCTTCTTTTTTATTTTTTTTCTTTCCTTTTCTTTTCGTTTCGTTTCCATTCTATTCTATTTTATTCTTTTCTACACTTTATCATTTCTTTTTTTGAAAATGTTTCTTTAAGGTTACTGTTAAAATTTTATTAATTTGTTTTTTTAATTCAGATTGTTGGTGTACGTTCAGGAGACGAAATCGCCAAGTGCAAACAAGTCTTTTGCGATCCCACCTATACGCCCGATCGCATAAAACGAAATGGCAAAGTAATCAGATGCATTTGCTTAATGGATCATCCAATTTCAAATACGGGCGACGCATTGTCCACTCAAATCATCATTCCCCAAAAGCAGGTGAGATTTTCCTCTCAAATCTACTTTTTAGGTAGAAAATAATTTTAGTTTATATAAATTACACATTTGAAATATTTATTATAGTTTCAATAGTTTTTCGTCTTAACTTTCAATTTTAAATTTTAATTTTAATTTTCAACTTTCAAAACATTAATTGAAATAAATTATTAAAGGTGGGACGTCAATCGGACATTTATGTGTCAATGGTTTCACACACACATCAAGTTGCCGCGAAGGGTTGGTTCATTGCAATGGTTTCTACCACTGTTGAAACTGATAATCCTGAACTTGAAATTAAACCCGGTCTCGATCTTTTGGGACCAATTAAACAGAAATTCGTCTCAATTTCTGACTATTTTGTCCCAACAGACAATGGCATTGAAAGTCAAATTTTCGTCTCAGAAAGTTACGACGCAACAACACACTTTGAAACAACTTGCCTCGATGTTCTCGATATATTTAAACGCGCAACTGGCGAGGAATTTGACTTGAATAAAGTCAAACACGAACTCGGTGACGAGGATCAGTAACTATAAAAAAATTGCTCTATTGTGGAGAAAAGAGAAAAAATCTCTGACAAAAAACGAAAATAATAAACATCTCGTACTATTGTGTAAAAAAAATCGCTCTCTTGTGTCTTCAAGTTATTGCGAGCGGAGCCTAAGAATTCCAAAAAAAAATATTCTTTTCAAGGACATCCTCACAAAAAACAAGGGGGTTTAGGTGAAGATTTTTTAGGGAATATATTTTTTAAGTTTAAGAAAATAATTGTGTTGAGATGCAATTCTCATCGTCAATATATTTTTAAGTTTAGAGAAAAAGAGAAATGGATAGGCAATATATTCAGGAAAATGCATTTAACGAACAAAAAACGGCGATGAGATGGATAAAAATATAGAAGTGGAAGGAAAAAGAGAGAAAGAGGTCAAATTACCGATAACTCAAAATCGATACTTCTTACCTAAAAAAGTCTTACAATAAATAAATAAAAAAAAATAACATTAAGAAGAAAGTACAAGTGTTGACGCGCATCTAAGCGAATATATTGCAAAATGTACCATATTTTAACTAACGAATGTTATACTGGTTAATAATATAAACGAATTGTCTATTATGAGTATGACCGATACGAGAGAAAGAGAGATAGAAAGAAAATTAATTACCTCCTAAGTGAACGATCTCGTTAAAGAAAAAAAATCCAATAGAGACGAGGAATTTTCTTTTAGCCGTCGTTTTTTAAAACAAATTACAATCATAACGACAGCGGGCCTTCGTTTTAGAGAATGATCTAAATTATTGTCATAACTAGCATATTTTTATTATTATTATAATTATTATTATTATTATTATTATTATTATTATTATCATCATTGTAAAGAAACAATCTGTATACAAATTTGTATACAATACGATAAACTTTATACGAAAATCTACACTTATAATGTTATAATAATTATTCATTATACACTATTATTATATATCACAATATCTAATAATATTGTATATATCATAATATAATGTTATAAAAAAATCTTATCAGAATCGAAAGGTTTTAATCGAGCTGCATGTGCTATTTGGGAACTATTTAGAATTAGGGGAAAGTACGTTAAAATATATATTGTGGAAAAATTGGGCCGATAAGAACGAAGCATTTCAATTAAAATTTATCAAGTATTTTTCTCTTTCGTATAATGTGCTTATAAATATATTTCCTTTCTTTTGCTTTTTCAAATGAATGTGTCGTGATAATTGTTGTTAATTGTTTATTAAAAAAATGTGTCTGAAAGTTTAATAAAAAAAAATGTTTGCCGTGCTTCCACGCCCTTTACATTAGCTAACACGTGAAACAGCATAACGTACAATCTCACAAATTTATCAATGAAAAAAAATCCGTTTCGCCAAGCGAAGCATTTTCAGGATGTTGCGATTACTGTAATACAAGACCCTTACAAATAAAAACATATTGTGCTACTTTCTCTCTTATATTTAAGCATTTCATTCATTATTCCCTAACAGACAAGTCTCACTAACATTTCAATTACTAAAATTAATTTTTATCTATTAAATCATAATCACAAATCATTCAATTCATTACAAAATACTTGTTTATATTTTTTAATTCAACATTCCAAACAAGTTTCTTAGTTTTATCAAGGCAAAATAAAACTGAAATTAAAAAATTTAGTTTGTCTTCAGTTGAAAATTATTTTATGAAGTGAAGAGTTTTAAAATATACAAATTATTATCTCGACAACCAACAATAATGAGATCTCGATACAATACCGGTGATGAAAATACTTCTCCAGGAAGTTTATAGCTGGTGACAATATCTCCAGTATTTGAATCGAGAACATGTAAAGAACCATCGATGCAGGCGATCAAGATAAATTTATCCGTATTCCAAGGAGTTGTAATTATCGGATTCCCCATCATTGACGAGAATTTCAAATTTGGTCTTAAATTGCATTCGAGATAATAAAGATTTTTATTTCTACTAGCAAATAATATTGATTCTCGTTTATTCACTGAGACCAGATGAGAAAATATATTTCCATTTATAGTGTAAGTCCATAACTGGAATATTTCGAAACAGATTTTTTTTCCAAACTTTTCTTTCAAAAAAAAAAAAAAAAATTATAAATATTAATTATATTTTTTTACCTTTTGCCCAAATTGAATATTAAGGCATACAAGTTTTCCAGAGACACTGGCAAAAATAACGTTTCCAGTTTCAAGAATTGCTGGTGCTGAGAAGACAGGATCTGAGAATGAATATCGCCATCTGATATTACCTGAAACTTGATCTAAATTGACACAAGTCCCATTCAAAGCGCCAAAGAGAAGACTCTGGGTTTCATTATGTAAACGAGCTGTTCCGGAAATACTTCCCTCCACTTTCATTCGCCATAATTCTAATCCATTCTGGAAAAAAAATTTCAAATTGTTTAAATTAATTTTTTTCCGAAATGTATGAAAATTGTAATTATCATTTATTATAGAGTGTCTAACAAGGATTGAGGAAAAAATATCCCTGACTTTTGGAACAAAAATATAGTAACTGACATATTTAACAATAAATTAATATCTAATGGTAGAAACGAACAATTAAAAAAATCTTGAATTTTGTTAGATTAAACAAATTTTAAT
Organism: Leptopilina myrica (nomen nudum); assembly: GCA_032872475.1. Taxonomy (NCBI): domain Eukaryota; kingdom Metazoa; phylum Arthropoda; class Insecta; order Hymenoptera; family Figitidae; genus Leptopilina; species Leptopilina myrica (nomen nudum). The sequence continues at coordinate 41,528,634 of CM065459.1, read as the reverse complement.
TTTTGTATAAAATTTTAGAAATTTCCCTGACTTTCAATGAAATTATCTTACATTCCCTGACCGTTAAACACCTTGTATTAATAAATTTATAATATAAATTTAATTGAGAAATTTATTTATATTTTCTCTTACCTCTAATGAAAGACAATACATGTGATGATCGTAAGATCCGATAAAAATTTTCCTTTTTTCTGAACAAGTCGCAGCGGTGCATTTGACGACATCACCGGTTTGAAATTTCCAATAAATCTCACCGCTCTTAAGATTTAAATAATATACATTTCCATCATAGCAGCCAACGACAGCGTGAAAATGATCAAAAACCAAAATCGACGATTCAACTCTATCTGGGAGTTGAATAATATAACATTCATCAGAATTGGAATCTATTTCGACTGTGATAATCATTCCTGAGTGAGAGCCAACAGTTGCAAAAACTTTTCCACTAGAAAATAACAAATTAATAGTTAAAAATTTCATTAAAAATATAAATCTAAATCTAATCTAAATAAATTATTTTAAACAATTTTCAGAAAGTTTTTCAATAATTCAATTTTTTAAAATTTTAACTTTGACTCTTCATGGTTTTTAATTTGTTTAAGGTAAAAAGTTAATTCAAGTTCAGTTTAAATTTTCCAATATTTTCAGAGTTGATTAAAAACTAGAATATTCGAAAATAAAATAAAAAATTAAGAGTATAAATAAAGAATAATTAAGAAAGAAAGAATACCTGGAATATTGAAAAATAGTCGCAGAAGCGTCTACACACTTTTTCAAATCGTAATATTTTACAATTTTCAACTTTACATTTTTTTTGATAAAAATCGCCTCTTCTGTTTTATTTTCCTCATTCGTAAAGCCTCGACATTTTTGCCATAAACACTTGTCATTTAATTCCGTCTCACAATGAATTAAATTTTCCCTCTTCGTATTCTTTTCTCCAACGGATTTTCTTTTCGTAAAATTTCCATCACTGGTTGAAGGAAAAATTTCCAAACAAGGATTCGTCCTATTATTGTCCTCGCTTTTTTTCAGTTCTTCCTCAATGTATGCGAGACAATTTGAATAATTATTATCGTTTAAGAGCATTGCTAGTAATTCCGGAAATTCTTGATCAAACTTTTCTGAAATGGAATTTACAATTTGTAATGCCGCCACTGAATTTCCGCCAGACTTGATGAAACCACATTTGATAGAGCCGACGAGTAATTTCCATAGATTGGAAAAAGTACTTTCCACACTCAGCATTAATAATTTATCACAATTTTTATTTACACTGCAAAGTTCCTTTAGAGATTGCTGGCAAATTTTTCCATTTTTATTAAGTGGAAGATTGTCGATTAAATGAATTTCGTCGGGTTGATAGAAACCCGGAAGACTTTTTAGATGATTCATCACATCGAATTTCAAACTATTTTCATCATTGGAATTTAATACTTGTTTTATGCAGACGTGTAATTTTTGCTCCTCTTCATTCCAAATGGCGTAACAATTTTCTACTGATTTCGAATTTAAAATGTTGCTTTCTAATTTACTGAGATCCACTTTATTGCCGAATCGTTTTATTATTTTGTTATTTCGTCCTTTGTAGAAGACACGTCCGTTTTTATCGATCTGAAAAAGGGAGAAAATTAGCAGTGAAAAAAGAAGACAGTAATCGAAAATACAGACATTATTTAATCACCGTAACTTTATCTTCTGAATTCCGAAAGACTGGAGAAGTTGCACTTGTTTCTTCGTCTATTAAACAAATTCTTTTCCGGCTGCCTAAAATTTTTAAAATGAAATATTTCAAATATTTTCAAAAGCAATACGAAAAAAGGAAACGTTACCAATGAACAAAAGTCCTTCTCCTTCTGTGATAATTTTTCCCTCGTCAGTTTGGACTTGAAAATAAGTTTCTGACAGTGGATCACCCAAAAAGCCAAGGGAAATATAATTCTCTGTTTGTTCATTGAATTCGACGATGCTTGCCCAACAAGAAACTTCCGTAATTCCATAAATATTAAACACTCTCGTTTGATTTCGCTCATTTCTAATAGTTTTCAACGAATCAATTTTTGGAAACGGTTCACCGCCAAGTAACAAAATTCTTAAATTACTCTTCTCGCCCAATATTCCATTTTTCAGATCATTTTTCCCAAATCTTGCAAATAACAAAGACGGAGTCGTTTGAAACAACGTGACTTTCTCACGATTCATTATTTCCAAAAGTTCTCTGGATTTATTTTGCAAATTTTTCGAAACCATAAATAAAGTACAATTACAACACAATCCCAAGAATATCTCCACAATACTTGGATCAAAAGTGAGAGGCGTTAATTGTCCAATTTTATCATTTTCACTAATCGCAAAACGTTTCCTTAAATCAAAAATATTATGCATTATACTCTCTTGAGGAACTTTGACAATTTTCGAATTACCAGTCGTCCCTGACGTTGTAATCGCGTAGGCAAAACGATTCTTATAAAAAACATCTTCCAGGTGATCCTTCAATTTTACAAATTGAATATCCTCTCCATGACAATTCACAATTTGAATCACCTCCGTATTGGGTATTGAATTTTGCGTGAATAAATAAGTAACATTGAGGCGAGAGCATAAATTTCGAGTCGATAGCGGCGAAGTAATTAAAAAACCACGACCGGTTGACAGTATTCTGCAAAAAGAAAAATAATATAGATATTTCAAATAAAATTTATTTCGATTAAAAATTTATTACTTACCCTAAGATTAGGGACGGAAGGCAAAAATTCTTCAACTCTAAATCTATGGCTATAAATTGCGAAACGTTGATTGTTGACAAAATAGCTTTTATTTTATTTTTTGTATTTTCTATCTCTTTGTAAGTGATATTTTTAATAAAATTTTCTTCATGAAATTCCACGGCTATTTTGTTCTTTGAGCAATTTTTCCATATTTCATTATTAAAATCAGAATTTTCCGTCTTTTCGGAAACTTTAATCCGTTTTACATTAAAATCTGAAATTTGAAAAAAGACTCTACGGACTTTACTAATCAAACAGGTGATGTAAACAAAAACATTTCTAAATAAAAAAACTTACCCATTATACATTTTTAATTCATTTTCTTTTTATTAATCAACTCTTGAATAAATTATTGAATTAAAACTAACCACTTGAATAGAAATATTTATTATTTTTCACTTATTAACAAAAATGTTTTAATTTTATGACTTTCGTGCATTTCATGTTTAAATCTCTTCAAATTTAAGGTTAGCATTAAGCACCATCTATACGAAAATTTCTATAAATTAAATTTAAAATTAAATTCTGTAAGCAATGAGCTGTAATGTAAGAAAATATTAACGAAAATAAAGATAAAGGAGAAAGGATTGAAATAATAGAATTAGAATAAAAACACATACCTTACAATGTATTAGTATTATTTATTTTAATCCTCAAACTAATTTAAATTTTCATTCGACTGCTCTTTGAGTAACATCAGCATTTTAGAATTACCGCACATTCAAAATTCGTCGAGCAATTAATCGAATATGTTTACAAGACAATATTTTTAAACGTAAATTTCTTATATTTACCAAGAGTTATATTATATAATGATAAAATATTCTTAAATATTGACAATAAAAATTAAAGTCTTTAACTCAAAAGCAAATAGGTAGAGTGTACCAGAGGATATATTTTCCGTTATTTTTCATCGCTGTTTATTACAACTATTTTCCTCTACTTATATATTACTTTTTAAACACTCGATATTATAATATTAAAAATGTTTTCTTTTTAGTGAATCGCTAGGAACGTACATTTAAGCTAATAAACATTAAACTGGTCCACTCATCCTGTTTGTTTACCATAAAAATATTTAGTTTACTTTTAAAGTAAAACGTGTAATATAGACAGCGAAACAATGCACAAAGTTTGGGACGGGAATATTAAATTCCAGAAATAATATTTTATCAAATCGACGGAAGATTACAAAGAATTTTACAAGTGATATTCTTCTTTTTTTGTTTTACATTCATGAAAAATAAATTCAAAATCGAAAGAGAAAAAAAAGAAAAAGTGTTGAAACAGAATTAAAGGAGGGAAAAAGCAAGAAACTTAAATAAATAATCTTTCTGACTGTGACAGCAGGAAAGAATTTACTTCTCTTCACACCATTCATTCTCTTTGCGAACTTGCTCTTCTTCTGAAGATGAGAAATCATTTTTAATGTTGAAAGTTTTACGAATTTCATCGGGCGTCTTGCCTTTAATCATGTTGGCAACTGTTTTGCATGTGACGTCAAGCAAACCTTTTATATCTAAATAATTTGCAGCTAAAATTAATTCGAAAAGTGTTCCTTGATCAACCTGGACAGAAAGAAACGGGACGTTTTGCTATTAATTAACGAATTTCGAATAAAAATTGCTTTCATTAAAATTTGTATTATTTAAATTTAATAGAAATGTAATTTTATCGATAGCTTACTTTTAGAAAATCTGCGTCCCACGAACTAATATCATCTGTTCGTTTTTCTTTATTCTCATCATCCTCGAGAGGAGGAGGATCGTCCTTGTGATAAGTGGCCCATTGAATTACTTTCCTTAGAATTGCAGAGTTCACATTTGGCAGGGGAACAACTTCCTCTTCGTCCTCGTCCATTCCCAAATCCTCCAACATGGTTTTAATTGTAACCGAACATTTTGCGATTTCAACGTCTACTTCGAAGACCTCGCCGTCAGAACTTTGCAATTTAATATTCGGCATCTGAAAATAAATACACAATATTAATTAGTACAGTAGAAATTATTCTTTATACAAAATACACGTCACGTGAAATTTAAATTATTGCTGGCACACTAAACACGACAACGTGGACTTTATTTTTAATATTGTAGCTTTTTAAAAGTTCGCACCTTACATCTTTTTACCGATATCACAATATTTTTCCCTCTCACAGGTCACTAATTTAGAAGTTAATAAATAAATATATGTTGTTTCGAAGAATTCAAGGTTAAATATATATAGACAATGAAGTGTATTTTGTTGTCCTATAATAAAAGACAGACATTGTTTCGAAAAACATTTCAAGTTTGACGCATCATCATAAATTAAGAATACGGTTATAGTACCAAATATTTCAGAATCAATTTCAGAACCAAAAAATAATTATTTACTTCGTTGTTCGTCGAAGAAAAGCGGAAAGCGTTTTTTTTGAAGAGATTTATGTACCTGCTACATAATGTCGGAAAATAATGCAAAATTAACATACCTTTGGAAATTAGCTGATATTATTTGACCAAATTAAGAAATAGCTTTCCTTCCCTTGAAGATTTTGCTCGCGAATTTTATTTAAATGATCAAAGACAATTTTGAAACTATGCTAATTATAAAATGCTTAATGCAATTTGCGTTTTCACTGCGAAAAAAACCAACAACGACAAGCACAATCCTGAATCTCCAACAGGAAGCCACAAAGAACGGAAGAAATCATTCAAAATGGTTGCCTATGACATGCGCATTTGTTTCTCGATTCGCTTTTGTTTTTCTTCCGAAATTAAACGATAAAATGATTAACAATCAGAACTTTATTCTTGAAAATTTACGACAATATTTAATTATATGAATTAAATACTAAATAAACTAATATAATTAACAAATTATTACACTTTTTCTAATAAAACACTAAAGGTAGCCAACATAACTGATAGAAAAATTGATTTGGCAGTATTGCCAACTACTTATTTAAATTTTATCTTCGTCAAGTAGACAAAGTTTTTTCTTTCTAGAAAAATGATATTAATCAATTCTTGTATTGTTAAAAGGAAAACATAATTTCAATTCTTTAGAAATTTTTAACAAATTCTTGTTTAGTGCTAATGACAAAAAAGAAAACTGTGACAAATATAATAATATATGTGAATCACACTTAAATATTTCCGCCAATCAAAATGAGTCTCACCTTCACTGCGCGTTTGACACATTCATCAGCTGATTTCCCAACCTATAAACTTTTAAAAAAAACAAAGTGATAAAAATACAAAATTATGCAGTATCAAGTTCATTGTTCAAATTGATAAAGAAAGCCTTAATATTAATTATGGTAAATAGTGCAATATAATCATTCATCTTCGTAAAAAAATCGTTTCTTTTGATTATATCAACAGTCCTGGAAGTAAGAATAAATACATAATAATAAAATAAATATTTTTATTTTGTTTTTCTCTCCTCTTTAAAGTATGTCAGATATCGTATCAAAGGGAAACAATTTAAAATGTCGTCGTGGAAATCGAGGTGTAAGAAAAAGCCCAGTGCCAATTAATGGTGATCTTTCAGAAATATTTTCCTCCTTTCTAAATCTAACTGTTCCCCTTGAATCGAGACCATTGAGACAGCCAAAAACTGCTCTAAATCATGCTTCTTTCGTTGAAAGAAATGCCGAAATCCATCAAATGGTGGTAGAAACAACCGCCAATGATTGGGTAGCAGTGCCAAATGATGGAAAGAAACAGAGGAAGAAAAAAAATAAAAATATTTTGCAAACTCAAGAACAATGCCAAAATCCACAAAGTCAAGATGAATGTCAAGAACATCATTCAGTTCAAGATCAGGAAAAAAATCATAATATGGTGTCAGAAACCAGTGACTCGAGAAAATCACCAAAGAATATGAAAAGGCAGAGAAAAAAGAAAAGTACAAATTTCCCTCAAGGCCAAAAAACAATTTCCATTCAAACCAATCAAGTATCAATAAAAACACAACAAGTCGTTTCACATCATCAAACCAATGAAAGTAATTCACAAAAAAATCCACAAATTATTTCTGCTGAATTCAACGCTATTTCTATTTCTTCCCAAGAGGTTTGTTAATTAATTTATTTTTATTTATTTAAATTATAATTAATAATAATAATTAATAATAATTAATAATAATAATAATAAAATTTAATTATATAATATATAATAATTTAAATTGTTATGCAAAGCTATTTGTTTTTTTTTGTTATACATATTTTGATTGTATTTTTCAACAGAGTTCAGTTGCGGAGGGAAAAAAGAAACGTATAAGAAAACCGAAGAAAAATAAAATTTTCACCAACTCTCTAACCGAAGAATCAAGCATTCAAACTGAAGATGGAGAAAATTCTCTTGAATCAGTGACAATAAAAAAACATAGCAAAAGAGTTTTTACAAGTTCCAATCTACGTAAAAAATCAAATGCAGAGAAAAAATCCAATTCAGAAGCGAAATCAGAGAATGGACAATCACCGAGTTCAAGTAAGGAGAAAAAAGATCCAGAAAAGGATAAATTTCCCGCCTACATTGGCAAAAAGGATGTTCTCCAATTGTTGAAGAATCAACCGAAAGATAATCCAAATCTAGTGGAAGGATATATTCGCATAAATATGAAATTCTACAAACATGCTTATGTCTCTGTGGCTGGTAATGAAATGGATATATTAATTGTTGGAATAAGAGATAGAAATCGTGCACTGGAAGGCGATTTGGTTGTTGTTTCAATAAATCCCGAGGACAAATGGCATACGCATTCAACAAATGAAATACAAAAAACAGGCGTTATTGTTTCAATTCTTGAAAAGAATCATCCGAGGAAGGCAATTGGATTCATTAAGAAACATCAATCGGGAATTATATTTCAACCACGTGATTCACGTGTTCCATATATGAAAATTATTAATCCTCAAATTCTACCTCAAACTTTTCATGAAAATCCCAAATCTATGGAGAATACACTTTTCTTAGCTAAAATTAATTTTTGGAATAAACCCGGATCTGCTTTCGGGTGAGTTTTTCCCTCTTTTCTAGGAAAAATTGTTTTAAAACCAATTGTTGCATCAATGATAATGTTTATGTTTGTATTTATATTTAGAATATTTCTATTGTTATAAATTTTTTTCTTCTATTTGCAGGAGATTGAAACAGAGTGTTGGCAGTACTGGCGATTTGAGAGTGGAAACAAATGCTATTCTTCTTGAAAATGATTTAGACGTAAATTCATTTGACGATGACTTGATAAATGGGCTTCCATCTGGGGATTATGTTCCCACTGAGCAGGATTTAGAAGGACGGGAGGATTGGCGAAATCACTGCATTTTCACTATTGATCCGGCCACTGCTAAAGATTTAGACGATGCAGTTTCTTGTCAACTGTTAGTTAACGGTAATTATGAGGTAAGTAGATTTTAAAAATCAGGAATTGCAGTGATTTTTCAGAGTTTCCACAGGACCTCAGGGAATTGAGGAAAAAGTCAGGGATTTTTATTAAAAGTACTGGAAAAAATGGAATAATTAAAATCTTAAAAAACTATCATAAAATTTTTATCTATAAATTATTCCACGAATAATTTTACCTAAATATTTCAGAATTAATCGAATTTTAAAAGAGTTGCGTTTACAATTTTCACAATTAACTTCAGAACGATTCAATATTTAAAATTTTAGAAAATTTTAATTTTTAATTACTTTAATTAGAAATTTCAAAACAACTTAGATTTTTAAAATAATTTAAATAATTAAATTTCTTTAGAATTAGTTCCATTTTTTAACATATGTGGGCCCATTTTGTCGGTTCTAGTTTTCGAAATAATCGCACTTTAGTAATTTTGGAAACAAAACTCGATTTTTTAAAAAAAAATTTATTATCAAACTACATGTTTCGACAAGTTGAATCATGCGGATTTTATTAATTTATTGTTAATTTAAGTGTTGAATTTAATAGGTTCTTTAGAAAAATGAAAAGGGACCATTTTGTCGCTTCTTCGCAAAAGTATTCCGTATTTTCAAAATGAAGGGAAAAAAATTTAAAACTCATTGATAAATAACAATTCACTGATAACAATTCTTATCTGAATAACTTCCCCGAAAAACCAGACATATTAATGTTATAATCTTTTTTTTCGTCGTAGTCGAACTTAAAATTTCGAAATTTTATCAAATTATTTATAATAAGACTTAAAAATTTTTAAATAAGTTTAATGTCTATTCTTTTTCTTTACGCGATACAATAAAATTGTTCCCAATCATTAATCTTGTAAAAAAATGATTTATGAATAAAAAAACTGTCCTTTTTAGAAAAGGGCCCATTTTGTCGATTTTGCATATTTTTTGATTAAGGGGGAGAAAGGTGATATAAAAAATTTTAAACGTATTGGATTGTCATTTCTAAGGTGCCCTGGTCTGTAAACAATTCTTATCTGAATAACTTTCCAAAAGAAGAAGAGATATGACAAATAATTGGTATTGCAATCTTTAATTCCGTTTTTCTCGAAATACAATTTTAATCGAATCGAATTTTTCGAAAAATATATCTAATTATTCTTTAAAATTTTATTAAAATTTGTCGAAACAATTCAATTAATTTAAAACTTGTTGGTAAAATTCATTAACTGAGAATTCAATTTTAAATCATAATTGAACATGAAAAGCATTATAGCGCGAATTGTTAAAAATAAGTAATTTTGAAAAGGTTTCAAATTAAAACCTTGGCAAATCTGAATTTTTTTTATATTTTTAACAAACCAGGATGTCTACTAAATTTTGCTTGACAAATTTTCTTTTTTTGAAAAGCATAAATAACAAAATCTAGTCTACTTTAGCAACCTACTTTTGTAGTTTAATGTTATAAATTAATGCATGTAGATATATTCATAAAATTTTAAAAATTTGAAAGTAAATTTATTTAAAAAGACTGTCTTGACTTTCAAATAATATCAAAAGTTTTCTAAAAATTTAATGAATTATTACGAATAAATTTCAATTCCCGGTTTTCATTTTTTACCGTCTAATTCCCGGTTTTTCCGGTTAGTAGACATCCTGCAAACAATTCTGTAGAATTAATTTTTTAAAGAAATTTAATTTAATTCGTTTTTGAAAATGTTTCACATTAAAAAAAATTCTCGTTCAAATTTAAATTATCTTTAAAAAAAATAAACTCTTTTACGAAATTCAACTACCTATTTTCAAAAATTTTTATAAAATTCCACACACATTTAATTGTTTTCAAAAATAAAAATTTCACAGACATTCAATTAGGATTTACAAATTTTGCATAAATTTATTCATAAATGGGCTCTTTTCTAAAAAGGACGGTTTTTTTTATTAATAAACCATTATTTTACAAGCTTAATGATTGGGAACAAGTTTATTGTGTCACATAAAGAAAAAGAGTAAACATTACATTTATTAAAAAATTTTTATCAGTCTCATTATAAATAATTTAACGAAATTTTTTATTTTGACTACGGCGAAAAAAAGATTCTAACATTAATATGTCTTGTTTTTCTGGGAAGTTATTCAGATAAAAATTGTTTTCAGTCCAGGGCACCTTAAAGATAAAAAATCAAAAGGTTTAAAATTTTGTTTGCTCTTCATTTTGAAAATACGGAATACTTTTGCGAATAACCGACATAATGACACTTTTCATGAATGATTCAAATTAAAATATTTGAAAATCTGACTTTTTCATACTTTTAGTTAATAATTTTGTAGAATTAATTTTTTGTGTGAAAAAGTATAATTGAATTGTTGTTGAAATTATTTTAAGTTTTCAGTTTCTAATGTATGTTTATAATAGAAGTAAAATTGAATTGTAAATAAATAGTTTTGAAAATTCTCAATGAACTCTTTCATAAAATTATTAAAAATAATTGATTTAAAGAAGAATAACTTTATAAAAAAAAAGTTGTAGATGTTATCGAATCAGGGAAATCAGTGAAAAAGTCAAAATTTTGTCAGAAAATAAGGGAGAAGTGGTGAAAAAGCAAAATTAAGTTTTTGTAGTTAACAATTCTGAAATTACTTCAATACATGTTGACCTTATTTTTCAGGTGGGTGTTCATATTTCCGATGTTACACATTATTTGAAGGCATTCACGGCACTCGATGAAAAAGTTGCAGAACGAGCAACAACCGTTTATCTCGTTGACAATGTATTTCATATGCTTCCAAAACAATTATGCGAAGTATGCTCACTTCAACCGGGACGCGATAAACTCACATTTTCCGTTATTTGGGAAATGACACCAGCCGCTGAAGTTGTTAGGCAAAGATTTGCAAAAACAGTAATTAATTCATGTTGTCAATTAAGTTACGAGCAGGCGCAGGCAATGATTGACAATCCATTAATCGACTGGTCAATGGATACACAATTAATTGTCAAAGGCGAACACGACGCAACACAGTTATGCGAAGTAATAAACGATTTATACAAATTATCATTGCAAATGCGTGACAAAAGATTTGTAGACGGTGCTTTGAGAATCGATCAACCGAAATTGTGTATTACCCTTGATCCTAGAACTGGATATCCGTTTTCTTGTTTTATCGAGGAGAACAAGGACAGCAATAGGTTTGTAAATAATCATTTTGCTTCCTCAAAGAGGAATTTAATCTTAAAAAATGATTTGAATCCTAATGAATTATTTTTTATTTATAGACTGATTGAAGAATTCATGTTGCTAGCTAATATGTCGGTAGCTAAACAAATTTATGACACAATGCCAGATGATGCTTTACTTCGTAGTCACAAAGAGCCCTCGACTCGAATTTTAACCCAAACTCGTGACATGCTTGAAAAATTTGGTATTATTCTCGACATTGAATCGTCAGGTGCTTTGCAAACAAGTTTAACCGAATGTGATATTGAAACGTCATCAAATTTCGCCACTAAGAGTAGAATGTTGGTGATAAATTCACTATGTGCAAAGTCAATGACTGTAAGACTGCTAAAAATTCAAAAATAATTCATAATAATTGATCTCCTGAATAAAAGAAAATTGATTAAATTAAATTTTAATTTTCTTTCCAGAGGGCAATTTACAGATGTTCCAATTCGATCAAGGACCAGGAAGAATTAAGGCATTACGCTTTAAGTGTACCGTTTTATACACATTTCACATCGCCAATTCGTCGTTATCCAGATTGCATTGTACATCGATTGTTACATGCATCAATTAAAAATCTTCCTCTACCTAGAAAATGGAATTCTCTCTTGTGCGCTAAGTAAATATTTTTTTTTATTTACATTTTTCTCCAAAAATAAAAAATTACTTTATTCAAAAACTTAATTTATTTTTTAATTGACAGAATAGCAACGAATTGCAATGCTAAGAAATATTCAGCAAAAGTGGCACAGGAACAAAGTACTGAATTGTACTTTACTTTTCTGCTTGAATTGAGAGGTCCAACGAGTGCACAAGCTGTTGTCATGGATGTTAAAGATCGAAGTATTGACGTGATTATCATTGACGTTGGATTAAAGACTCGAATATATATTGCTGACGTTGAAGACGAAGTTAATGCCGAATATTCGACAGAACATTCTGCGCCTACTATAAAACTTAATTGGAAGAAAACGGGTTTGGAACAGGTAATTATTCCAAAGTTGAAATAATTTTATGACAACAATAATTGTAAGCAAAATATTCTAATTTATTATTATTAACTAACCAGATAATGTTAGTACTATTATTATTTTATTACTATACTTATTATTCAAATTTTTTAATTCTTCAAGTTTAAATAACAACTTATATTTTTTTTAAATTTCAGACTCAAAATTGAAAAAATAAACATATTAACTAATTATTGCTAATTTACTATTTCCAAAAATTTTAATGAAATTCTTCGAGAGAATTAAATTTATTACTTTTATAAATAACTAGCTGTCGTACCCGTCTTCGACGGATTTTAGTTTCTACTAATATATATTTAAAAATATATATTAACATATATTTAAAAACCCAACCAGGAATTCAATTTGACTGTGAAAAACTAAGAATGAGTTACCATGAACTGTTTATTTCATTTTGAAAATATTACTATTTGAATTAGTAAATGACTTTTTTTGTCAAATACTACTTTTAACTAATTCATATTAAGAGGCCAGTATTTGTCAAATTGATGTACTTTATGCGTTTGCAGTACTTTAATTATAATTCATTAAAAATTAATCCTAAATATCCATCAGTTTTTGGAGTTATGCAGATTCTAATTCGAATTTTTAAATCTAAAATATGACCTATATTGTAGGCTGAAAGTAGAGCTTAAATTTTTACTTGTGTCTGTTTACATAAATATTATATAAATAAAAATTAAAGTAAAAGTCAATTTTTTAAAAACGAATTAATATAAAAAACTTTTTTTGGTTTGATCAAGAAAAAAAATTTTCAAAATTTAAACCTTAAAATATCAATACATAAATTGTTTGCAAACTCACGCTCATTGATTTTACAAAATTTGTATATTTCGTTTTTATAGTTAAAATTAGTTGTTCTTCAATTAAAAAGTTGCTACAAAAAATGTCACATCAATTTGACAAAAAATTGAAAAATTTGCACGTTCTTGATTTTTTGAATTTTGTGAAAAAAATTCTAACTTTTGTTCCTTTTAATATTTTTCAATGGGACATGGCTAAGATTTTAAATTAGACTAATACCTAAGAGATTGCCAAGTTTCGTTCTAATCGGTCAAGCCGTTTTTGAGTTATTAAAGGACAAAATATTGCGGACAGACATACATACATACATACATAATTTTTTATTGTCATTTTTGGAATTCTTACTACTTGAGTAGAAAAACTAAACATGAATTTACTAATTCTAAGCAATGTACAGACAAAAGTCTGATTTTATTTATAAAGATAAACTAATTCGCAGAAATTCAATTATTTTCAAATACAGTTTTAATTAAATTCTTCGAATGAATTAATATTTTAATAAAAATCTTTCAATTAATTCAAATGATTTTAATCATTATAATAAACAATTATGCATAGACTTCAATTATTTTCATAAAAAATAAAACTTTTCACAGAAATTTAATTATTGTCAAAAATTTTAGAAAAATTATCGAAAAAATTCGATTATTTTTATAAATAGCAAATTCTTTGCAGGAATTTAATTATTTTTATAAATGAAAATAGAAACAGTTGGTTATTGCTGTTTAATGATACCCATATTTTCTACTATCCCATAAAATTGATCCACGGAAGTAAAATAATAACTCAATACACAAGAAAACCGGAAGTATCTGATTTAAAAGAAAAAACCTTATGTTATTGGTGAAACTTAGCAAATCTGTTTCTATTTACTCCAATTGACCCTAATTGTAATTTTTTTTAAAACAATTTTATTTAGTTAATTGTTATGGAAGTTATGGATGTTATACAAATGATGCCAAATAATTTTTTGAAGATTTTCACTCCCCCCTATCACGCAATTTCACATGTGAAAAATACATTGTGTCACGTTTAGTAGAGATCCCCCATTATCCCCAAAATCGTGACATCATTTTTGAACGCTTCCTATTATTTATTCTTGAAACCATAAACAAATTTTTCTTAATTCTTAAAATTGAAAACATTTAAAAAGAGAAATTATAAAAAAAAATTAAGAAACAAAAAAACAAACAAAAATAACTAATTAATTCAATAAATTATTTAAAAAATACAAAACTTGCGCATGTAGAAGCAATATTTACAATCCAAGGTAAACAACATTTTTTTAGATTAGATAACACTAGTAGAATAACTTCATTGTCGCAAATAATATTCATTTGTTTTTTAAAACTTATTATCTTTTTCAGGTAATAAACGTTTTCAGTATTATTGATGTGCTTATTCAGAAGCATCCTTCATTTTTCCGTCTGCATGGACTTATCTTGCCTCCATCAACAATCAGTATGAATATGAACAGAAAGCAGAAGAGAAGAACTTTAAAATAAATCCACTGTTCATAAGCGTTAATAGCGAAAGAAAATTATTAAATGTCAAATTGAATTTAGACATATTTTCAGATAACATAAAAACTTCATTTATTGAAGTTTCAAAGAAAATTTTCTCTTTAAATATTTACTAAAGTGAATATTAAATTTTGATCTCGACGTACATTGGAATGTTTAATTCACGTCTGGACTCTATTCTAAAAATAATCAAAAAAAATTTTTTTTATAAAAGGGAAATACTTGAAATTTTCCGTTCTTTTATAATTTTATTTATGAGTACCTGATTTTGCTTATAGGATTGTAAACAAAAATGTACTAAAACTTTAAATGTTTTGTTAATGTTTTCACTACAATCAATAAGCTTCAAGTCGAGATGAAGTAATTGAAGAACTCCATATTGGAAAACTTCATTCCTTTTATTAATAAGGAAGCAAAAAAAAAAAAAACAAGGATTCTACTGGATCTTTTATCATTGAAGAAAAGAAGGTAAATCTTTTTTGAAAGATTTAGAATCTTGTCTTTATTTTTCTCACTGTTCGTTTTCGATATAAATTTAATACTTTTGAAAATGGCCTTTTTTATATAATAATATACGGTACTCAAATTTAATTAAATACGTAATTTTTCTAATTATCCTTTGAGATAATAAAATGAGCATAATACTTTTTATATTGTTTTCTCCTTAGGATAATCCTTAAAGATTTAGAGCGAAATAAAAAAAACTATTTTAAAATAGTTTTCTTCTTATTGTTATTTATTTATTTCTTCTAAATATATACCATAATTTACACATGTATAGATTTACATTTATACACTTTTTCTTCCTCTTTCGCATTTTAAAACAAAAACTATTTTAAAATAGATTTTTCTTTTAAGTAGAATGCAAAATTTGAGATAATTTTTGCAAAACTTCAAGTAAAAAATTTTTCCTTAACAATAAAAAAATGAAACAAAATTTCTGATTGCAAAAGAAAATAAGTCATGGGAATTTACAAAGAGATAATCTTTATTCAGAAAGTTTCCTGCAGCGTAAAAAATTCTTACACTGTTTATTTGTTTGTTTTTTAACGGGTTCAGTGTTATAAATTAACGACGAACAAATTGATTAATTTTCTGATAATTTTGTCCTTATATAATATGAACAGCGAACAAAATTTTGACAAGTTTTTTTTAGTATTATTAAATAACCATTGATTTTATTACTTACATATTATGAAAATGTACACATACTCTCAGAATAATTGTTATTATTTTTGTTAAGTGATTATATTTAATTCGCTCAAAATGTTTCTAACTGCGTACTTACAAAGTCAGATGCATTATTTAATTTATTTTTTCTTTTATATTTTTATATGAAAATAATAATTCATTTTTAATCGGCTTTAAATGATCTCAAAAAAAGGAAATAGAGGGAAAACTGAATAAAAAAATTCTTTGTATGTGAGAATTACAAGAAAAATTGTACTGCGAAAATCAATTTTAATTTTTGTAAAAGTTTTCACCGGTGGAATAAAGATTTACAAAAATAAAATAATTGTTCTCTACTTTCAACAATTAATATAAAAAAAAACCTGTTTGCTATTTTTGAATTATTTTCAGAAAAAAGTAGTTTTTCTTTTTAAAAAAATAGTTGTCCTATTTTTACGATTAAATTTGAAACATTTAATGCAATCTATATATGTAATTTGAAGCAACTATTTCAATAAAAAATATGAGCGTTCTCTCTTCCTATAAAAGGAAACCTGGTACCTGTAATCTTAAACAGGTTGGTATATCAATTATTATTAATAATGGAATATTGTTAAAATTCCTTTGAATTTAGTTTAAATGAAAAACAAAATTCAAATGAATATTGACAAATTTATGGAAACGTCAAATTATTATTATAATACTTTAGTACATTAATTATAATCTAAATCCTTCTCAAAATGTTCAATCCAGTTATTTGTACACATGCACTTTTCTATTCATTAACTGAACCATTTGAAGATATTTATTTTTAAATAAGAATTTCACACTAATTGAATTTGAAATATAAATTATACAAAAAAGTTTATTTTTTAAAAGAAAAATAAACAAAAATCAGTTCTTTCGCGAAAAAAAATGCCAAACGAAATTCTACTAAATAGAAACCAATTTCCGTTCGTCGCTGACCCGAATAATAAAATAAGTTAATAATTGACTATAAATAAAGCATCGTGGATTATTATACAACTGACAAAGCGAAACGAAGTATCGCTTTTAGATAAATATATTAAACTATAAAGAAACAAAATCCGAGTAACGTTCTTCTGTTATTAATTCGTCACTTATTCGAGCTGATCATTCAGAATGTACACGAAGCTAAAATCTAAATCGCAAATCACAAAAATCAATTTGATCTTTGTTGTTGCTGTTGTTGCGATTGGGACTTGTTTCTATGTTCATAATTAACAAGTCTTTTACCCACGAGATATTTATCGTTTTTAATATGCTCATAGAGCTTTTTGAATTGACGAATTTGAAATAGAATGACAATGCAAACAACATTGACCAATAAAAGAAAAGGATAGAGACGTCGTGCAATTAGGATTTGTGTTTGAATATTTGTCACTAATAGGGGAACAATTCCATAAGCGATTGCATAGGGAATTGCAAGAGCAAGACCGAAACAACATATCACAGGAGCTGCTAATTCCGTGACAATGAATTTCAAATCCATTTCTCGAATTCCATCTGTATAGGCTTTTTCAATTGCAAGACGAAGTCTCCATTCGGGACCCATCATTGTCAATGCGGTGGCTATTTTTGTATAGAGAACACCGAGAGCCCAATCTTGCCAAATAAAAAGTATTGGATTTTGCTCAAGTGGAACGCGCAATGGAACCACAACAACGAGCTCAAGAAGAAGACCAAATAACAATGGAATTACTCCAATTAACAAAAAAAATGCCACTGACGCTTTAGCTCCGAGAATTGCCCAGTGCTTGATTCGATCAATTATCGCCCGTCTCCCACGTGGAAGCCACGATATTGCCAATGCCAATCCTCTGAATGCCGCCCAACAAACGTACGTTCCACAAGCGACTGTATAAACTTCATGAACTCTTCCGCATAATGTCACAATCGTTTCGCTTCCATCTAAAAAAAAAACCGAATTAGTAAAGTTCTTCGTCACAAAAATGATTTCCAGGAAGAATTTTCACTTTCTCCTCGATAATAAACAATATTTTAATTTACTGCAAAAATAATAGTATACAAAACAAATGTTAGTAATAAATTTATTTTTGAGTATTCTAATTGTAAAATTATTCAAAACATCAATTGCTCTTTTTAAATAAATATTTAATTATTAATTTCCATGGGAGTTAAGATTTAAGAATTTCAAAAAAATTTAAATGAAAACGTTCCAAAAAACTAACTTTTTTAAAATATAACTTTTCTAAAACTTCATTTTGAAACTTTTTGAAATTTAACCTATAAGTATGTACATAATATAAGTAATATTAATTTAATATTCTAGAATATAAAAATAGTTATACTTTAAATTATTGTAGAAAAACGAATTAATATTAATGAAAAATACGATTTTTCTATAATATATTTTCAAAGAAAAACAGAATTTTATTTCTTTTAATGCCTTTTTCTATGTAGAATTAAAAAATTATTTTTTTAAAAACTCGCAGAAAAAGAAATTATTATGTATTATTATGTATGAATTTTTAAAACCATTAATTCAATTAAATTCATCGAAAAAAGTCAATTATTTTCGAAAATTTATATTAAATTCTTAACCCTTGGGCGGGAGGCTAAAAAGATTACGTAACGGGTCCATCAAGCATTTTTGTATATTTGGTTTCTTATTATTGTACTATGAATTTTGATGCATTAAAATATAAATTAATTTCGGTTCGGATAATCGATGTTCCATTGTATTTCGAGAAATTTAATTGCAACTGCATTGAGGATAGTTAAATTCTTTCAAAGAATTTTATTAAAATTTATTAAAAATAATTAAAATTTTTTCGAGAATTTTAAATAATTTATATCATGAAAATAATTGAAATGTTTTAAATAATTTTATTAAAGTTAAATTTATTTAAATGATGCATCTGAAATTATTCAAAAATTGAATATTTTTCCAGTACTTTTGATGAAGTCTCTGAATTTTGTTCTCTTTGATTTGTGGCAACGTAGTATAATAATTAACTTACTGCTGGCAGGTATTGTCGGAGGTAAGACTGGAGGTGACGGCGGCGCAGGTGCTCCGACCATCCACAGAGCCATGACTCGACGTCCAAGCCAAACGGGAAGAGTCATAGCGATCAAACTCGCAATCACAAGGGAAACGCACACGAAGAGCAGTAATCCAATCAACCTCGCATGGAACAAACGTGGTCTCACATAGGGCTGAAAATCAGTAGGTGCCTCTCTTTGAATCATCGCTTGATGAGCAGCTCCCAAATCCGGATGTTGTGGCTCGTCGGCGATCGCCGGTCCAGGATCTTCTGCCTGATCTCTCAAAAGATACGACTGCAAATCGAGAACCCAAGCCACCACTTGACACCATCCTCGCACCAGAGCCTTGAGCCAAGTTCTTGTATGACTCTGCTCCAGTAAAGCCGGTAGAATCACTTGCAAAAGTAACAGCTCCAAGGACAATTCGCTCACCTGAAAAAAATTACTTAACTTCTCTATTCTTTTATATACTTTACTATACTTTATATTAAAAAATCCCTTTTTTCAGTCAATGTAAAAACCTGTAACCAAAATTACCTGAGCTTCACTCTGAACAGTAACCGTATAAGGAAGAAATCCCGGCCAAGCCCATCGCAGTATTCTTACCGGAAGCCAAAGCATCAACAAAATAGCTGTACCAAAAATAACAGCCGAAGCTACAAGTCGTCTCACGTGTCGCAATATTGGCAAATGTACCATTTCCTGAATTGGCGAGAAATCTGGATCATTTAAATTTCGCAAAAACCAAAGAACACCAGGCCTCAGAACTTCGCGCAGTAAAAGAATGAACGAGGCAAAATAGTAAATGTAAACCATTCCAACAAGCCAGTGGATAAACATTGATGTACTCGGCGCATGACGAAATGACGATTCTCTATCCTTAAGAGTGGCGTCAAACATTGCCAGTGAGCAAATATCGAGCCACCATCCGCAAACAAGAGGCAGGACACCAATTTCCACCACTGAGAGCAGCGAAACCTTCACCACAACGTAACAGAGTCCAAGAATTCGTTGCGACGTACGTAACCCAAAGAGAGCCGCCAACGTGTGCAGAATCACCAAACACACTCCAATTACGCAATAACCACTCAGCGTTGTCACCAGACCTTCAAAATGTGATGCTGCCGCGTGCTCCTGAAGTCCCACGTTTGCTATCGCGAAATGTCCAATGTGATAGGGACAAAAAGCGAACACCTGAAACAAAATAATATTACTTATAATATTGCAATTTTCTAAAAATTGAATTCGATTTTAATTAGAAATAATAAATTGAATTTTTTTTAAATGTGACGAAAAAAATCGTGCTATCCAAGGCCTGAAAATATTCTAATTTAATAATTAAAAAGCAATGTGAGAAATTAATAATATTCAAAATAAATTATCGATGCTTACAATGATGAAAAGGGTATTTAAAGAAATGACCCAAAAGACATGCTCGAGAAAGAGGAGGGATCCATCGAGGCCCAGGAGACGTTCCCAAGTGAGCTCTTCAGCGGGACGATCCCACTCCATTGGATTCCAATTCGCTTCCTCCGCCTCGCCCTGAATTTGTGGCTGTCCCTGTAACGGAGCTGGTTGTCCCTGAAAATGAGCCCTCAGATGAGCTAAATTTCTCATTACTCTTCCATTTGGTCTATCAACTTCCTGTCGAGGAGCGGCAATTTCCTCCTCTCTCACTAGTCCCTCGGGAAAAACGACCGGATTCACTTCCTCTGGATACAGTGGATTGTTAATCATCTGATGAATTACTATTATAGAAAAAGACAATTTCAAAATTACTCTATTTTTACTAATTCAATATTCAAAATTAAATTTTAGCTGAGTGTTGAATTAATAAAAATGATTTATTAACAAATAAATTTATTTATTAATCTAGTATCAACGAATATAAAAAATTATCTCGAATACTGACCTTCATCGACTGGTTCCTCTTCACCTGGTGGTTCATCAACAAAAGGTGGTATATTATTGTTTTCCAGAACATCAGGCTGATGAATAACACGTTCATCGTCGTTCTGTTGTTGCTGTTGCTGCGGCTGCTGCTGTTGTTGTTGTTGTTGCTGCTGCTGCTGCTGTTGTTGACCCTCCACCGCCGGTGGATTATCAACAGGTGGCAATTGTACATTATCTCTTTCCAACCAATCCGGACCACCAGCATGCAAAATTTGTTCACGTAACCACACCAAACCGATAAAAGCTACCAGACTACTTATTATCACGAGTCCACCGTGAAAAACGTCCGAGGAAATATTCTCCGTCGATATTATGTCCATCGGCAATGACAGAATCTAAAAAACGAAAATATATTAATAAAACATTCAACATTTTACATTTGGTAACTGAAGAAAAAAAATAACAACACAGACAGAAACTGGGATTAAGAAAATAAAGATAAAAAAAGATAATTTAAAGAATCAATTTCCTCTCACCCGTATTAAGTCAAGTGGTCCACTGAATAGTGCTCGATAAATACGACACGCTGTCAAAGGAACAATACCGAGCCAGGCAATTGCAACTAGAGTGTAATGTAGCCAATATTTCACGGCGGTGACAATACTTGAAAATAAACCACCAACAACGTCTCTCAATGGTAAACGTCGTGGCATATCGGGACTGTAAATTGGAGCAAATGAAAAACGATGTCCACAAAGTTCGCAATATTCTTTTCGCGAATATCTCATCCACTGGAGTAAACATTCCTGATGAATCCATTTTATGCTACCCGTACAAATACAGGGATGAAAAAGAGGTCTGTCGGGATCGTCTGAACGACAGACCCTGCATATGTCCGCACCTAACATGTCCTCCGTCATGTTTAGGTTTTTTTATTGCAAATTCGCTCTCTTTTAGTCTCTAGTCACTAAAATGACTAATCCTAAAAGAAAAGAGTACAATTAGAAAAAGATAATTACAGTAATAATTTTTCACAAAGTCAAACGAGCAAAAAGAACGTTTTTCTTATCAGAACAAATTTTTAACGTGAACAAAAAAACAAATCGTACGAATATTAATAAATATAACGAAGTAATAAATATTCCAAACAATAAATGATTCGAGTAAAAAATACCAAGTAAAAATAGTAATTAAATAGCACATTATTCATATTCCAAATATAGTTACAATTATTAACAAATATTGCCATTAACCATAACAAATACTTTTTCTTTTTTTATGATAGCAAAAACTTTCTTTCTACGACTTATCAATTATTCGATAAATTTATAAATTTTACCACTATTAACGTGTCAGCAAGAAAGTTTCTTGACATATTATATCAAGTCATAATTGCTATAGCTATTGTTATTAAACAAATAATTTCCCATCGCATTTAAGAAAATTCACAAAATCCAGAGAAAAGAAAAACTCCAATCTACTTCGTTTTGCAATAAACTGAAATATTTAGAATTGTAAAATTGTAGGAATTGTATTTATAAAGTTCAAGCAATTAAATGTCAAAATAGGTTAACACATTCTTTAGACCTTGACTTGACTATATGATAATACCATCAAATGCAACATTTCCTCGTAAACTTCCCTCGATATTTAAAATATTCAATTAGTAAGAAAATTTACAATAATTATACTTACTTTCCTTTTTATCAAAAGTATATATATATATATATATATATGGTAAAAACGAAAATTATAACGCAAAAATATCGAAAAGTTTCTACTGCTACTTTTTCTTCCCGTTTCTGGTACTTTCTGTCATTACTTTTGACAATTAAAATCTCCAAATAATTCTAGTGATTTTCATTATCAATGTTGCCAACAATTTCACAATAAACTGTCCAATTTGTCTAAAATGACCAATGGAAATTGTAAATATGGAATACGTCATTTTATTGGTCGAAAGTGCCACGTCACGTTGTTTTTTTTAAATTTGAACGAATGACAACCCAGGCGGCACATGGTAAACATGAATCCTAAATCAAAGAAAAAACTTTCGATAAAATTAATCCTATAATTTTTTGTCGCGCTTTCCTTTCAATGGAAAGCGTCGCATAAAATAATAGTACATTATGCACCAAGGTTCGTAACTTCATCATTATGAACGAGCACGATTCCAAATATAATAGATGAAAATAAATTATGAAAGTTAGCGATTCTAAGTTTGTGAATTCGACTTAATTGTCATTATGCTCTTTTCATTCTGATACAAATGCATGCATCCCGTCCATATGACGTTTGAGGTTATGTTATGACATAGTAAACAGAAAATAAAATTTTGAAAAAATAATCAAAATAATGCAATCGGTATGATTGTATTGATTTTTCAATCAAATGTAGAACATTTACAACGAAATTATTAATTCTGTATAATATTTTAATAAGTGAAAGAGCTCAGAGTTACAGTTAGTCACCTGTCAATTCTGTCAAGCTCAAGCAGACGTTGGCATGACCACCTGAATATTTAATGAATTTTGTCATCTACTTGTATTACGACTATGTAATAACATACTGTATATTGTTGCCTTTTAATAGAAGAAATCAATTTAGTTTTTAATTAATTATATCATATGTAAATGTTACTGTAAAATACTTCCAACTCATTAATGAAAAATGGAAACGAAACCGAAAAGCGATCAGCTTTTGGCGCTAAAAGGTTAGGTATCCTTTTATATTATTTAATTTACTTTTTCTAATAAAAGTAAATTATAAGAATAATAATAATATTGTTAACAACAAATTCAAACATATGTTTATACATTAAAAACAGTAATTTTTTTTGAATTATACAAACAAAATAAGTAAAAAGAATAATACGGTTTTTCGTTTATGATTTAATTTTTCATAGTAATAATTAATTTTAAATAGAAATTTATTGTTTCTAATAGTAATGCGTTTGACGAGACCAACTCTTGCCAGTCCAGTTGTTGTCACTTGTGATGCTACAGATCTACCCGGCAACACATTAAACAATGAATTAAAAGATAATTGCACAACTATTCAAGGAATGGAAACTCTTGCCATTGGTCAATTTATGGTTTTTCCTCAAAGTTTTGGGTAAGATTTTAAAATTTTCGATTTCAATTCAGGTATAGGTGGATTAATTCTGATGATTTAAAATCCCAGTGCAGTTATTTGTAAAATTCATTTAGCAAATAAGGACTATTTTAATCTATATTAATTGTTTATAATCATTTTTTACAGCAATATATATTTAGGAGAAATTTTTTCATGCTACCTATGTGTACATAATGGTAGCAGTCAATTGGTAACAAATATCACAGTAAAGGTGAGTTTAATTAATATTTTAAATATATTCTTTACTTAGGTGTTAGTTAAACACTTCTTTTCTATTAAATACATTGAAATTTATAAATTTAAAAGGCGGATCTACAAACTAGTACACAAATTATTCCATTATCAAATCATAAGGAAGAAATTAAAGAATTACCTCCAAACAAAACAATTGATGAAGTCATTCATCATGAAGTTAAAGAAATCGGAACTCATATGTAAGAAAAAAATAATTTTTCTTAAAGAAGACAATATTTTTTCATTAACATCGTAATTTGTCAACTATTTTAATTTTACGTTTGTTGATATTTTTTCAGACTTGTATGTGAAGTGACTTATACATCAGAAAATGCAATTGGTCAATCGCTATCATTTCGAAAGTTTTTCAAATTTCAAGTTGTAAAACCCCTTGACGTAAAAACGAAATTTTTTAATGCTGAGGTAATTAAAAAAGAAATCTTATGAAATTTTCTTAATTTTTGATTTTAAAATTTATTTACAAATTTCTTAATTTTCATTTGTATTTTAGTCTGATGAAATTTATCTAGAAGCTCAGATTCAAAATTTAACGGCTGGACCGATTTGCTTAGAAAAAGTTTCTCTTGAGTCGTCACATTTATTTACAGGTATAGTGTAACATTTATTTTTTATTTTTGTTTGCAAATTTTTAAGTCAATAGGTATAAATTTTGGTTTTTCTCGATAATTTCAGTATCATCGCAGACGACAAACGAAGAGAATGAATCTATATTCGGTAAAGTGAATTTATTGGATTCGCAGTCGAGTCGACAGTATCTTTATTGTTTAAAACCACAACCGAGTTTATTGAAGGATCCAAAAATGATGCATAATGCAACGAATATCGGAAAATTGGACATTGTCTGGAGAAGCAATTTAGGAGAAAGGGGTCGCCTTCAAACAAGTCAATTGTCACGAATGGTTCGTACTTTTTTTTTACATTGATTCTTTTTATTTAACTTTTTTCCATATTATTTATTTTATGATTTAAATTCTTTTCAGGCTCCTGACTACGGCGACCTTAGAGTAACTTTCAAAGACATTCCTAATGATAATCAACTCGAGGATCCAATTAATTTTAAATGTCATATCGTTAATACTTCGTGAGTTTGAGTATAGATTTTTTCCTAAATCTTGTTTATAGTCGCAAATTGAAAAAAAAATTAATCATTTTTTGCAGAGAAAGAAATATGGATTTACAAATAAATTTACAATCCAATAATTCTATAGCTTGGTGTGGGATTTCCGATAAGTTGATAGGCCCCCTCAAACCTGGAGAATCAACTTTTATTCCTCTGTGCTTAATTCCCTTAAATGTGGGACTTATTGTAAGTTTATAAATTAGAAATTATTAATCATCAATTAATCCACTTATGAAGTGACAAAATTGTCAAATTTTCAGAACATTTCGGGTTTACAACTAGTGGATACATTTTTGAAGCGAGTCTACGATTATGATGATGTAGCACAAATTTTTGTAAATCAAGTTCCTTCGAATGATGAAGATGATGATAATAATGAAAATTCATTGGATTAAATAATAAAGGTATTTATAAATATAAGAAATTTTATTGTAAATAGACAGAAGAAAATATAAACTGAAAAATAATGATGTGTAAATTATTTTTAAATATAAGCATCGAGAGAAGAAACTCGTTCGGTTTCTGTTTGAGCTCCCACAGCGCAAGCCAAAAGAGTTTGAATATCTTGCGGCTCATTTCCACCGAACACATAGCCATTTGCTTTGTCAATTTCATTTTTTACTTTTAAAAGCAATGCCTTATTAGACACATCTAATGGTAGAAAACTAACTAAACTGTACATCTCGATCACTTCCACTAAAGCAGCGTTGAGTTTTTTGTATCTTAAAAATAGTAATAAAAAATTAATAGAAATGTTCAAAAATATTTCACTATCAAATAAATGAAAAGCCAAATAACAAACTTCTGTATTTTGCAAAAATATTTTACTTACTTTGCTGTTAAAGGATCCTCGTCTAATTTCTCTAAAAGGTACTTTAAATCGAGAACATCTGTGTAAAAATCGAGATTAAAATCCAGTTTATCACTGAAGCGTTTCAATTCGTCTAATTTCGTCATTACGTTGACATGTGGTAGAGCTAAATTTAGCATTGTACTTGTGCAAACCATTAGCGAGGATAAATATTTTCCTGTGAACATTTAACATATATTTCGAGAAATTACTAAATGAACCAATTGACGGAAATTATTTCTTACTATAAATTTTTATTTTTGAAAATTATCTTCAAAGTAAAAAAAAACAGTTAGGTAATAGAAAATTTTACCAGGATCACTGCAATGATGAGAATCAATTAAATTAACGCTGCACAATTTTAACAAGTTTTCGGTTAATTTCGTACTTATTGAATTCATCGATTCATGATGTGTATACAATTCCACCTGAATAACGTAAATGTAATTAATAGACATTCGAAAATAATTAATTAACAAAAAATTGAAATTAGTAAGGAAACTAATTGAATTCACGTTTGCAGGAAACAATACAAATCACAACCAATATTTAAACTTGAAAAACTAATCACCTGACCGGGACAGTCCAATAAAAAGTAATGATCCTTCAGACAAAGTATTCTCTTAATGAGCCAATCAATATTCGCTTCTAGAAATTCCATACAATAAATCAGAGCACCATTGGGTCCTAATTTATGAATTGACATCACTTCGTCAAGTTTTATTAAATCCGCAATGTTTATTGCTGGAGTGTATTCCATATTCTCGTTAGCTGGATCTACGCAAAAAAATAAGTAGAATAGTTTACATTAGTTTTTGGAATTGAAGAATGAAAATTATTAATAAATACATTACCAATGTTTACAATAGCCACTTTTCTTCCCAAAGATTCAAGAAATTTTCCCATTGCATTACAATACGTTGTTTTTCCACTTCCTGGCGGACCAATAACTAACTGACCGAATAATAGAGTCATGTTTTTTTGTCTAAATTTTCCTAAAAGGATTTACCACGATTTAATTTTATTCAATACGCTGACAATTTTTTTGATAAAATCGGGACTGTAATCTTTCAAAGAAATTGTTAAAAGAAGTGTTCGGTCAATATTTGTTTGCTCGGCTATAAATCTTGCTGCCGCGTGAATTTCCGGTGCGTCAGTACCTAGTATTGTTCTTAAAAAGAATTAATTTTCATTAAAAATGTGAGTTTATGAATTTAGCAATATAATTGACTATACCAGTCAGACATCAGTAAGAGGCCTAGAGGCGCTCACTGTTGTGACTGGTATAGCAACCATGCGTATAGCAGGCAGTTATCAATTAATTAAATAATTTTAATACAATTCTAATTCTCACTAACTTTGTACTATAAACGTCGCTGTTGAATTCTCTCAGACCAGATTCCTTTTCAACTGTAATGAAAGATCCAAACTTTTTATATTGTGTCAGAATTAAAAAAATTCGATTGCTGCAAAGAAAAATAAATGCTCTCGTTTAATTTGAATCATTTGGAAAATCGTACTTATTAAAAATTTTCCTAATTCTAAAGGTTTAAATCAACGAAATATTTTGTGTACTAAAAAATATTTTTAGAAAATACTAGACAGAATAGTTTATAAATAGTAATAATATATTTGGCTGATTCACCTAAAAGGCACCCATTTTTCTCTTCAATTTCCGAAAAATCAAATTATTCTATTTTTTTCATAAATAATTTTAAAAGATGTTTAAAGATAAAAATATAAGTAGCGCAAAATTAATTTTCAGAAATATCACCTCTAGCAACATTTTATTACCATGTGTTCTAAATGTTAGGTATAATTAATTATAACTTTTAAATTACTTTTTTTGTAAAAAAAAAACTCGGTAGAAATAATTTATTTTAAATAATATATTATGTTATTTAATAAACGTGGCTTCGTAGATGAAATGAATTTTTACCCTCATTAATAATACTATTTTAATAACTTTTTTTATCTTATTTTAAATAAATATAAGTAAAAATTAAATTTTTTATTTTAAATATATATAATTATAAAAATATACATGCTGTTTAAACAAAACTCGAAGAAAAAATGAAGTGTTTTTTTACTAAGAAGAACTTTATTTAAATATAAGCATTAGAATATTATATGACGATAAATAAATCTTCGTAGATTATAAATAAATTTTTCTAAAAATTCAATCATGATAAAATATCAATAAAAAGTTAATGTAAATAATGAACCTCATGTTGGAGAGACGTGAATTCGTCCCTTTTAGGAGAATCACCCATTTGCTTCAATTATTATTAATTACATTAATTTACATAAAAGTTGTTTTTTAATTATAAAGAAAATTTAAATTTAAATTATTAAAAATAGTTTTTCCTTTTAATTACCTGTAAATTTTAAAACAAATGTCTGTTTTATCACCATCAATTGTAACAGAACATGATTCGTTTGTAATCATTTTATTTCTCTTTCATTTATTCGACTTGTGTGTTAATAACCTGTTAATCATTATAAAAATTATAAAAAATATTTATTGAAGAAGAATTAAAATATTCTTAAAGAAATGAACTAAATTAAATTTATAAGTGAAATATAATTGCAAGTTTCAGTGACATTTTTATTAACATAATTAAAATCATTAAGCAAAAACAGGATTAAAACTTATAAATAAATTTGAAATTATTTGAATACAAAATATTTATTGAGTAAAATATAATTATGTATATTCAAACATGATTAGTACTTGATTATCAATAGAAAATTGGTTTTTACCGTTTTTACTCTTTTTTTGTTGGTTTTTGGTTATATACGACCTCTTAAGGCCTTTTTCCAATAGGAACCCAAAATTTAGTATACGTTGCCTTAGCAACCTAGGCAACGCAGACGTAACGCAGAGTTTTAGGAACCTATTGGAGAAAAGCCTTTATCCTGTACGGCTGTATACTGCATGGGCAGAAGATAAACAAGTGTAGAGATGTTATTTATCGTATTTATTCGCAAGTGTTTTTAATAAAATGACAATTTACTGTGTTATTTGTAAGAAAGAACCCATTCCAAATGACAGCAGTCGCAGTTTCCATGCGTAAGTTAATATTTCTTGTTATAAATGTGTTATTAAATATATTAAATTTCAAATAGAATTAAGGTTACCCTTTTTAACCTATAAATGCAGTTTTATATGCGTTAATAATTTTTGCTTGTTAATTTGCAGATTCCCTAAAAATGAAAAAATGAGAAAAAAGTGGTTTGCTGCAGTTGCAGTTTCTGAAATAAAGAAAAATTCTGCTGTCTGTAGTGATCATTTTGATTATAATACAGCCTTTAACAGTGACGCCGTAAAGAGGAGAAGATTATGTCGAGATTCAGTACCTATTTCTGATAATAAATCAGAAACTTCTAATATTGACAGTTTAGAAAGGTAAATAAGTAATTGTTTACTTATGCGGCTTTTCCCAATTTTGCATGTTTTTTGATAATTCTTTTTGGAAAAGCTTTCAATCAGCTAGAAAATGAAAAATTCGTTGGGGGAGGACGAAAAAGTTTATTACCGGAAGCCAGGGATGGGAAACAAAATTAAAATTTTCGTTTTTTGCATATAACTTGGTCAAAACTAATAATATCAAAAAATTTCCTTTATAAGAGTTGTAGATCATGTCAAAATACATCTTTTTTATTCTACACAATTTCTTTCTAAATTGAGTATTTTTCGAGAAAATTCAAAAATTTAAAAATCCGTAATAATGACGTACGGAAGAATAAGGTGCCTCAAGGAGAGACCACAATAGAGGCGGGCGGAGCCCGCCGCAATTTGCTCCCTTTCCTTTTCTAATGCAGAAAGGGAGTCAAATTGACATTTTAGTTGGTACTAGAAGGTACCGAACCCGATATAATAAAAAACGAATGTTTTGAGTGGGGAAGAAGTTAGATACAAAATAAATCTCGGTCAAAGAAAAAGAAAAAAGAATAAGTTCATGATTTACTTTCGCCACGCTGAATTTACTTTGGCCACGCCAAATTTTACTTTCGCCACGCTCTTCAGAGCAGTTGAAAAAAGTTCTACTTTCGCCACGCTCTTCAGAGCAGTTGAAAAAAGTTCTACTTTCGCCACACTTGTCTACCAAGAAAAGTACTCCTTTCAGAACAAGTGTTGGAGAAAGTTTATTTTCTGGAATTAACATTTTACCGAAAATGAATATGAGAGAATAATTTATGATCGAATCGACATGTGCTGTAATTATAAATTATCATAATTTCTATTTGTCTGAATTTTAACATAACCTAATTTAAAAATGTTAAGCTGCGGTTACACCTCTGAAGGCTGCCTGCCTGCGCAGGCAGGAGCAACGAGAGTAAGGGAGAAGTTTGAAGTCACTGACTCTCTTACTCTTGTACGTTACCATGACAACCTGCAGGTCATGGAACCGAAATGTAATATAGAGTAAAGGTATTTTCATAAAATTAGTTTTGGTGGAATGTTCAAAACGTCGAATTCTCAAATGGTCGAATGCTCAAAACGTCGAATCGGCAAAAAGTCGAAAAATTTGCTTGGTTTAAGTTAATGTTAACTTAAACCAAACAAATTTGTCGACTTTTTGCCGATTCAACGTTTTGAACATTCCACCAAAACTAATTCTATGAAAATGCCTTTACTCTATATTACATTTCGGTTCCATCTTCCTTACAAACTTTAAGAATTCTAACATTTTAAAATTAGGTTATGTTAAAATTCAGACAAACAGAAATTATGATAATTTATAATTACAGCACATGTCGATTCGATCATAAATTATTCTCTCATATTCATTTTCGGTAAAATGTTAATTCCAGAAAATAAACTTTCCTTACATTTAAAATTCGATAAAAATAAATTCATAACAATACAGATTCTGAGGTTGTGGATTCGACGTAATAGTCATTCGTGTAATTCAATTTGGTACATGTGGATACATCTCAAATTGACATTTTAGTTGGTACTAGAAGGTACCGAACCCAGACCCGACCCCCCTCTACCGTGTCGCCAAAAATGGACTTTTTTAAGGTGTCTCAATGAGAGACCACAACAAAGGCTTTTGGAAGCGTTAAGGTGCGGCTACACCTCTGCAGGCTGCCTGCCTGCGCAGGCAGGAGCAACGAGAGTAAGGGAGAAGTTTGAAGTCACTGACTCTTTTACTCTTGTACGTTACCATGACAACCTGCAGGCAGGCAGGCTGCCTGCAGAGGTGTAGCCGCAGCCTTACATTTAAATGTAAAAAGCCTTTGTTGTGGTCTCTTCTTGAGACACCTTAAAAAGGCCTTTTTTTCGACACGGTGGAGGGGGGTCGGGTCTGGGTTCGGTACCTTCTAGTACCAACTAAAATGTAAATTTGACTCTTTCTGCATTAGAAAAGGAAAGGGATTTATATTCTTCCGTACGTCATTATTACGGATTTTTAAATTTTTGAATTTTCTCGAAAAATACTCAATTTAGAAAGAAATTGTGTAGAATAAAAAAGATGTATTTTGACATGATCTACAACTCTTATAAAGGAAATTTTTTGATATTATTAGTTTTGACCAAGTTATATGCAAAAAACGAAAATTTTAATTTTGTTTCCCATCCCTGGCTTCCGGTAATAAACTTTTTCGTCCTCCCCCAACGAATTTTTCATTTTCTAGCTGATTGAAAGCTTTTCCAAAAAGAATTATCAAAAAACATGCAAAATTGGGAAAAGCCGCATAAGTAAACAATTACCAAATTGTGTAACATGTGCTTAATAAGTTTGTGTTCAAGATAAATATTTTCTTTTAATGTACATTTTCAATTTAAAGGGAATGTTCTTTAAGTGACCAAAGTTTACATGTTGATTCCGAGGCACCATTGTTAAATAGCAATATTAATTGTAAAGGCGCGAAGGAAAGGTACTATTTTCTAGAATTTTTTTGTACAATTCTGTTAATAGTAGGTATATATTTTTTTGAATAATTAATCTGTTATTCATTTTTTAGGAAACGTCCATTTTCCAGCAACGTCGATGATTGCAGTCATCGCAGGAAAAAATTTCGTTTCAATGATGGCCATGAAACTTTTTCTATTAGAAGGGAGGATTTTGTTTCCGAAGAAACATGGAAGCGATTTATGAAAGTCATAATATGCAGAAGAAGAAATGCAGGAAATAAGCGTAAAATAGTTGCTAGAATGCAAGAAAAGATAATTAAATTAAAAGAAGTAATACGGTGTTTGATAGAAAAAGGAGAAAGTGAGACGGAATCTGAGGGGTAAAAAACTATGCAACTTTAGAAAATTGTAGTTTATACATCAGTGATGAATTTTTAAAAATTAAACAAATAATGCATTTCCCAAAACAAATTACACGTTGTACATTATACTTAATTTTAATTATTTAGAAACTTAATGTATATGTTGAATAAAAAGTATCAAATATTTCCTCCGTTATATATATATGGTTTTTTATTTTATTCATTTTAATTTATATTTCTTAAAAAATTTCACAATTTTATTATTTTTTAAAACATTTTTTAATTTTGGGATTAGCACATTATATAAAGGAATAACTTTATCGAATAAAAGATAGAGACTACTTTAAAGTGTTCATAATCAATTCTAAATAATAAAAAAATTTCGAAAAGTATTTAATAAATTCTTCTTCTTTTTCTTTGTTTTAATGACCTCTTGTGTAACAAATAGCCAGTTCAAATGTGTTAATCAGTGATTTTTCGTAAGTAATTGTAAATTGTAGATTCAATTCTCTTGGTTGGTAGTGAAGAGCCTTTCAGTAGTTTGCTACTTATAGTTTGAAGATCTTGTAGTGTTTACAGTTGTTGACTTGAGGTGAAAGGTGATTCAGGAAAAACAAGAATATAAAAAATGTCTGCCAAAGCAAGAGTTGTTAGATTTCTTTGCCCATGCAGAAATTACCCTACTAGGGCCGTAGTATGGGATGAAACGCCGCGCCTGATAAGGGCCAGATCGGGGCGACAAGAAAGTGTGGATTTCCTGATCAGGGCCACATCGGGCGCGGCATTTCATTCCCTAATAGGTCGGCCCTATCAGGCCCTGATCAGGGCCCCAGCGAAATTTCTACACGGGTGTTGATGTATATATCATGAATATCCGTGATAGGATTTTCCTCGTGGAGTAAAGAGAGTTACTGCATTGAGTGGTTGACTATACTAAACTTTATCGTTTATTAATACCTCCCAATATGGGAGGTTTTAAAATTTGAAGAATCAGACGAGAAATATAAGTTTTTGGAATGAATAAGAAAGGAAACAAAGTTTATGATTTTATCTGGAACACGCAGCTCGATCAATCTATCATAAATCGCTTTAGCAAGAATATTATTAAAAGCACCCTTGATATCAACAGCAAGAACAAACGTATGTTTACTCCTGATGTAACCTTGATGAATGTCTGTGATTAATGTAGACACGCAGTCTATTGTTGATCTGCCTTTACGGAAACCGAACTGTTGAATAGGGATACCATTTTTGGATTCGATATAGTGTTCTAAGCGCTTGTAGATTAATCTCTCGAAGAGATTATAGATTGTAGATGTTAAAGATATGGGTCTATAGCCCTTTCCGCTAGGTTTAGGTAAGAAGATCACTTTAGTATTCCTCCACGCTGATGGAAAAGTAGAGTTTGAAAAGAATCTAATAAATAAAGAAAGAAGGTAATTTTTTGTTTTTGAAGGAAGAATTTTGATAACAGAATTTGAGATGCGGTCTAGACCGGGAAAAGTGTTCTTTTTGATTGATTTAAATGCAGCCTGAAACTCGTCAGATGAAAAGGACCATTATATTTATCGTCACCATTGATGCCAGAAGCTTCTGGAAGATTGGTTGGTGGCCAAAAGACTAAATTGCCATTTCACTAAATAACAATTTTTGCACAGTAAGAGGTTAGGTTCGGAACACTCAGTTGGTAAAACAGTTTTGCTGTGCGTGGTTTAGCGAAATGGCAATTTAGTCTTTTGGCCACCAAGCGATTAGGAGGAGGGACGTTTTCCTGAACCAATTCATTTTGCAGATCTGTGAATAACTTAGAGTTAGGATCATTACATATATTACTTCTTAGTGGTTGTGTTGAAGTAGAAAATGCCTTGACCTTAGACCAAATTTCTTTAGATGCCATAGAAGGGTTGATTGTGTTACAAAACTGGATATAAGACTGTTTTTTCTTTTCTCTAAGGAAACGTTTAACCTCCTCGTCTATCAAACTAAACTTGAGTCTATTTTCTGTTGACTGAGCCAAGAGAAATTTTTTGCGGGATGATCTTCTTCGCTCGATGGCAATTTCGAATTCATTATCCCACCACAAGGGTTTAGATTTGCGTTTGCCTGGTAAGCCTGAGGGAATATATGCACCCGATGATTCAAGATTACTCCTGATTTCCTCAATAAGGCCTTCATATTCTAGTTCGAGGATGTCAAATTAAGTCTGATCTGTGTTGGATGTAATCCTATCAGTGTAGGCATCCATTAATGACGAGAAATTGGGTAAATTAATTTTAGATAAGTTGTATTTGTTTGACTTTGACTTAACGTATTTGGGGTGGTATCTAATATCGTTAAAACAAGAAAATGGTCGGAAGTGTAGCAATCACTCGTAACTTCAGATAACGAGTGCTTGCACAATGCCGCAGAGACGAAAATTAAATCGATAACTCCGCCCAATCTACCATCGCCACTGATATATGTGGGTTCGGAATCGTTGAGGGGAACCATGTCATACTCCTCCAGGACTTCACTTAAATGATCACCCCT
Organism: Leptopilina myrica (nomen nudum); assembly: GCA_032872475.1. NCBI lineage: Eukaryota > Metazoa > Arthropoda > Insecta > Hymenoptera > Figitidae > Leptopilina > Leptopilina myrica (nomen nudum). The sequence continues at coordinate 41,493,699 of CM065459.1, read as the reverse complement.
GGGGGAGCAGTACCTAGATCCCCAAACCCAAGAGTGAGCGTTGAAGTCACCACATAAGATTAAGGGATAGGCATCAGAGCTACATGTGATGAGTCGCTTCCAAGTATCGGACGGAATTTTGATATTAGGTAGAGAGTAGGCAGACAAGATCTGAATGTACCCGTCAACTGTTTCGAGCTTAATTCCAACACAATCAATGAATACAGTGATGAAAGATGGAATTTTTATAGGCGAAACTCTCTATTACAATTTGTAATATATCGATATTTTAGTATTCCAAATTACATTTTAAAAATGGGACATGTTGAGGAGGTGTCCGGATGACTTCCCTTACAGTTTTTACACTTCGGACGAAGGAGTTCGTTGGGGCACATGTTGGAGGGATGTCTGCCAGCACAACGTTCGCATGATGGATATGTCGAACGACATTGGTCAATTGTGTGGCAGAATCTCTGGCACCGATAGCAACGTCGAGGACGAGGAATTGAGGGAGTGATTGGAATGATAGTCACCAATTTTTATATTCCTAGGAACCGTAGGTTCACCAAAAGTAAACTCTACTTTGTCGTAGATTGTATTCTCCTCATCAACCTTTCTTCTTATACATGAAATGCCTCTTAAGTACTCAGACGAACACAATCTGACGATATCCATGATTGTGCGAGAAAATGGAAACCAGGTGGTAAAACCTTTCTTGCTCAAGAAAGAGTCAAGAATAAAAACCTTGAAGCCAGCTTGAATCAAGGACCTGGAGGTTATTAGTGAGTTGGCACTATTTCTGTCTTCACAAAATATTTTAACTTGATTTTTACCATTCCTGGTAATGGTTTTGTTACCTACGATAAAAGGAGAAAGGAGATCGATTAAACTAATTGGGTCGTATTTCCTTACGTTTCTGCCCGCGACCGTGCTCTCCAACAGAAGGACATACGGAGGCAGACTATGCTCTGGAAAGATCCTTGACTGGGGCAAATTTTCATTGACCCAGAGAAGATCACCCTGATCCCACAATTGGCCGTCCGATGGAGAAGCTTGGTCATTGGTCCCGCCTTTCGAAGTAGATGGAGCGTTAGTCTCTTTATTTACTGGAACCGGAGGATAATTTTTGGTTATTGATGGTATTTTGGCTTGCAATTTAATGGGAATAATATTTTCATCAACAGATCCGTTCAATGATTGCCTGAGCGAGCGACTTCTTTTCCTTTGAGGAGGAAGAGTTTGAAGAGACAGGGGATTAGTTGAGGGAGAAGATTGATTTACCTGGGGGTTTGGTTTTGGTTGAAGTGGTTTTACTGTAAAAAAGTCCATGACATCTTGTACTGCTGAGCCGGTGGAAGCATGAGGATGGTGAGAAAGTGGAGTTACAAAATTGGCTATTGATGTGGTGGCAGAATGTGTTTGTGTTGGTGGATGGTTTGTACTGTCCTTTTTATTCGAAGTCTCTTCACTGTTTTTCATGGTCTATTCGTCATCTGAATGAGAATGGAGTGACTCATCCTCGAAACTTTCAACGTCACTGTTCCACTGATCTCTATATATAACTGGATGGGCGACTACTATACAAAACTTGTTTCCGGTATGCTTCCAATTGAATGACCGGTCGCCATATTATAAGTCACCGTTTGCAAAGTAGGTGTGTTTATCTTTGTGTGTGTCCCATGAGCGTGTGACTTTCAAATTAATGTCAGTGTTCATTTTACATTTTTTGAAATTTGTTGCGCCGGAAAAGTAAATAAACAAGATTATTTAAATAAAAGGTGAAAAAATAACAAAATGGGTGTTGTGTTCGCATTCTGTGGAAAAAAGGATGCAAAAGGTGTATCTTTTCACAAGTAAGTACATTATTTCTATATAAATTATCCTTAAAATACATGTAATTTTTAGGTTATGTTTGTTTGTTTTGAATTTAACAATATTATAAGTATGTTTCTTAATATACAATTTTTCCCTTTTTAATTGTAAAATAATATTTTATACAATTTTAATATTTATCTTTATATATATTTATAATTTCTAAAGTTGAGAAATACTATAATAAGTGATATTAATTTAGCATTCTAAAAATAATTGTTTATAAAATGAGCACAATTGTATGCACAAAATTTTTAATAAACTGGTTTTTCTTAATATAACAGAAAAATATATTATATGAATTAATAGATTAATATTTTGGATAAAATATATATGTGTTTGTTTTTATATATACTATTCTTTTAATTTATATATTTAAACATTGTGTAGTTTTATACCACAATATAAACATTTTTAATTTTCAGATTCCCAACACGTCCGGATTTATTTGAAATGTGGATTAAAAATATGGGATTTAATATTGAAAATTGCCAAATATCAGCACATAGCAGACTATGTTCCGATCATTTTGACGAGAAATGTTTTACGAAGGATACAAATGATCGGAAAAGGATCCTTACAGTTTGTGCACCAACAAAATTTAATAAATATTATTTAAAATGTGTTTGCTGCAACAATATTAAAAAGATAGGAGGCAACTTAAATTTTCGCAAGTAAGAGTTAATAAATTTTTAAATTCTCTAATTTATTTTGTAATAATTCTTTAATTACTTTATTATAGTATAATTTTATGTCATGCATACGAAAACTGTTGCAGATTTCGTTTCAAAAATGAGAATCTTTTAAAAATTTGGTTGGACAAAATTGGTCAAGAAAACTTTTCTCCTGATGAAAACAGCCTTATTTGCGACGAACACTTCATGGAACATTGTTTTTACAAGCGGAAAACAGGTGGTCTTATTTTAAAATCCAGTGCATTCCCAACGTTATTTTCCACATACATTTTAGATGGTATGCTTCACAAAATTTTGCTTTTACACAAGAACGAAAAAAGATGATAATTATTTTACCATATTTGTTCCTAGCATGCGTTTTATGTTGATAATTTTTATAATAAACGTTATTTTTAGATCGTACAATCAATAATGAAGCCGTGCAACCAGATATCGAAAGTCATTCGGCAGAACCTCTTTTCATAGATAAGAATAATATGACAGAAGTTTTGACTGGAAAGCGTTCGTATTCACCAACGATAGAAAACGAACAAATTCAAAAACGTTTTAAATCAGGTAATCGTATGTTTCGGTACACTGTAAGTATAGAAACTATATATAAAATTTCTTCTGAATTCTTTCTTTAGATTTACAATCACCATTAGAATCAACACCGATCCAAGAGAGTGAAGAGACTCATCTTGAAGAACCAACAACTCCACCAAAAACAAACAACTTAAGTCATGATCATCATTATCACTCCAGTCCTGGAGGCTTTATAAGGCGATACAATGGAATGCGTCAAAAATTACAAAGATGTAAAACGACATCGAAAATACAGAAGCAGGTTATTAAGCGTCTAAGGAAAAAAGTCTCTACTCTCAGCGATATTGTAAGTGAATTACGACGTACTCGAGCAGTGTCAGAAAATGGACTTGCATGCTTAGATAGTATTGCAGAGAGTGATGTTTCTCAGCTAATGAAAAGGTTCATTCGAAATAATAATGTTGTTAAAACGCAGTTTTAACTAAAAAGCGAGTTTTTAAAGCTCAAAGGCGTAACCAAGTAAACGGCATTAGTAGAGCAAAGTATCCTCCTGCACTTGGGTCATTTGCATGTACTTTGCACTTTTACTCCCCGAAAGCATATGCATTTGTCAGAAGAAAATTCTGTAACGCTCTTCCTCATCCTAGAACCTTAAAAGAATGGTACTCTTCTTTAAACGGGGAACCTGGCTTTACGTCAGAAAGTTTTGACGCTTTACGCCATAAAGTAACAGAAGCTTCTGAAAAAGGGAAAGAAGTCTTAGTCAGTTTAATGATAGACGGTATGTCTATCAAAAAAGGGTTGCAATATCTTCCAAATGGCAAAGTTCGAGGGTATGTAGATGTAGGAAGTCAAATGGATGATGGCGATACGTTGCAGTTAGCAAAGGAAGCTGTTGTATTAATGGTTGTTTCTGTAGATAATAGTTGGAAGCTGCCAATAGGTTACGTTGTTGTGAAGGGTATGGACTCCGTTACAACTGCTGGAATAATATCGAACGCTTTAATATTATTAAATGATATAAAAGTAAAGGTACTTTCGTTAACTTTGGATGGCACATCAGAACATTTTGCTGCAATGAAAGTGTTAGGTGCTACATTTGACTTGCCAAACCCTAAACCGTATTTCCAGCATCCATCAACGAAAGAAAATATTTTTGTTATTTTTGATGCTTGTCACATGCTCAAATTGTTCCGTAATTGTTTAGGTCAATTAAAAGTTTTAAAGGATAGTGAAGGAAATCTTATTGAATGGCGTTTTATTGAAAATTTAGTTAATCTACAGGAACAGGAGGGACTCAGAGCAGGAAACAAACTTCGTAGAGCTCATATTGACTTTCATAAAATGAAAATGAAGGTAATGCTAGCTGCTCAAACTTTGAGTAGTAGCACTGCCAGTTCCATCGAATATTGCGACAAATATCTAAAATTAAAAAATTTTGAAGGTAGCTCAGGAACTGTTAAATTTATTCGTAGTGTTGATCGTATTTTTGATTTTCTTAATTCGCGTAATCCATTTGGAAAAGGATTTAAGTCACCTTTGCGCAAATCAAATGAAGTCTTTTGGAGGCAAAACATCCTGCAAGAAATTGATTATTTAAAGGGAATTTCTGACGTTACTGGTACTCCCATTTGGAAAACCAGGCGTTATGTTCCATTTGTAGGCTTTATAACAGCTGTGATATCAGTAATTAATATTTTTGATTTGTATGTGAAGCCGGAGGATTCTCAACTTCGTTATTTATTAACTTACAAATTAAGTCAGGATCATTTAGAGTTATTCTTTTGCGCTATTAGACAATGTGGTGGTTGGTGCACAAGTCCGACGTGCACTCAATTTGTCGTAGCTTACAAACGTTTTCTTGTTCACCATGAAGTAGTTTCTACAAATGGTAACGTGGAAGCTATGGATTCAACTACGATTTTAACAGTTCCTAGTGTAAGATCAAAATCGAAAAGAAAGAATTATTACGATCTTTCTTTATACGACGAGGTAAGTAATCAAAGAGTTGAAAAAAATACGGACTTGCCGAAGTAGAATATCAAATTGATGATAATAATTTTTATAATACCAATCAACATAAAGGGAAATTTTTTTTTTGTTTTAATGGCCTCTTGTGGTACAAATAGCCAGTTCAAATGTGTTACTTAGTAAATTCTCGTAGACAAATATAAGTTGTGGTATAGTTTTCAAGTCAAGACGATGATGTAGAGCCCTTCAATTGTTTGCTGATCCAAGTCTTGAAGGTGTTATTAATGTTTTGGCTGGTGATTTGAGCTGGCAGATGATACAGGAAAAACAAGAATATAAAAAATGTCTGCGAAAGCAAGATTTATTAGTTTTCTTGTTGATGGATGATATATCGATGGACTGGTTTTCCTCATGGAGAGAGAAGAATTTCAGCGTAGAGTCGATAAAAGTAGTAAACTTTATCGTTTATTGTTTGATATTTTTATCGTGAGAGTCTAAGGAAAAGGAGAGGTTAAATTTGGAATGAGCGGGAGATTTAAATGCATTTCTAACGTGCAAACGCTTACAGCTCGATAAGGCATCTTTTTTTTTGCCCGTTAATTTATTCCACCTCATCTTCCCTATTGCTTAACATTTCTCCTGAAGCTTGAGGATATGTATAAAAAGTAAATATAAAAATATACTTATACGTGCGTGCATGCTTTTTGACGTTTAGTAAAATAATCCTGTAACTTGCTTGCTTCACTCTTACCCTGTTTACTGAAAGGTAAGAAAGTTTCTCTGCAAATAATAAGCTTTTATGAATATTACTATATTTTGCTACGCCAATTCATCAAAATTATATATTGTATAGAACTGAGGTCGAGTTAATCGCTAAATGTACTATATTAAAAAAAATGAAGGTAAATGAATGCCTAACTTATACCACCCTTTCCTGTATATATATATATATATATATATATATATGTTTAAGGCCGACAGCCTAAATCCGGATATTACCCATTTCGAAAAATTTTCCAATTTCTAGAACAATTTCTTTGCTCGGGTTGAATATTAGAGGGTCCAGACTGAAGCTGTCGGGATTAAATCCTGGAATTTTAGTTGACAGAAATGAGAAAAAGTTGGGTCTCCCCGGGGAGAGATTAGGACAAAAACTTAAAAGGTGATTCAAACTTTGAATCTCTTCGCCGCATATACAGTCTCGAGGTAGAGTCCATCCCATTCTCTCGAAGTGTGACCCAATGCGGATGTGATTTGACCTGAGTCTGTTAAAAGTAACGATGTATTTCCTAGGAACGTCAATTCCTAGGAACCATGGTTTGTGTGTTTTAGTGTTGATATAATTGAAATAATTATTGTGAGAGGGATGGTCGCCATAGTATGGCCATAGAGCTTTTTTCCAACTGTCAAAATCATTTTTAAATAATGGGATTATATCAGCAGTAGGAAACGCAGCTGGACGACTGAATGGTAAAGTGGTTGATTTTTTTGCCCATATATCAGCCCTTTCGTTGCCCGAAATTCCCTTATGCGCTGGAATCCAAAGGAACTTAACACATGATTTTCTATTTGTAAGAATATGGATTTGTTTTGCAATTTTGATTAGAATAGGATGGATATTTTTCATGAAAAGGATTTCTTTGAGATTCTTAAGAGCAGATCTTGAATCCGAGAGAATCAGGATATTGTCTAAATTAGTCGTGATCGCGTGAGTCAAAGCTGAGTTGATTGCGTACAATTCGCAAGTATCAATCGAAGCAAGTCCTCCCAAATTGACCTTAAAGTTGACATTGGTCGAAGGAACAACAAAACTAGCACCTGAAGAATTGTTTCCATGACAGGATGAACCATCAGTATAGATTTGTACAAATTCGGCAAAACGCGACGTAATAATCGTATCAAAGGTACATGAAGGGTATTGACTATTCTTAATGTCCATTCCTGTTGCTATATCAATTTCTGTTCTGGAAGGAGCTATAAACTCTTCCCAAGAAAGATTAAAGTGAGAGTGTTTTTTAGTTCGAGAGGATTTGTTAAGAAACTGTATTGTGTCACGATAAGATTCTAAGAGGGAAAGTTTAGTATAGGATTTAGGTTTTCGGAATTTTTTATGCAAGTTATTTGATTCATGGAGAAGTTGTAGCTTCGGAGTAAGTGGGTTTTGTGCCCAAGAAAGATTCCTAATCATGTGCCTCCTATTAAGGATGGATCTACGTAGAGCCAAGGGAGTTTCATCGATTTCGGATAGCATTATGTTTATGGGGGTGGAACGCATAGTGCCCAGAATAACTCTCATTGCTGCATTCTGAACTCTACTCAATTTTCGTAAGTGTGTAATGCTAGCAGAGGAGTACAGCTGACAGCCCCACTCCAAGTGAGCTCTTGTAAGCCCTTTATAAATTGACAACATGGATTCCGGACTGGCACCCCAAGAAATATTAGCAATTGCCTTAAGAATATTTATGGAAAGTGTTGCCTTTCGAGAGATCTCATTAATATGTTTGGCCCAGGTAAGTCTGCGGTCCAAGGTGATGCCCAAATATTTTAGTTCTTCCTGAACGTAAATTCTCACGCTATCTTGATCCAGAAATAAATTGTCAAATTTTTGTTTACTTCTAGAGAAAACGGAGAGCTGAGATTTGCTAGGAGAAATAGTAAGACCCACCTCTGTCAACAATGGATTGAGATTATCAAGAGTTTTTTTAATTATTGTGAGAGCTTCATCAGCATTAGAAGAGCGTGTATATAATAATAGGTCATCGGCAAACATTAGGGATTTAACATTATGTGGAATAGTTTGAAGTATTTTGCTAATGGCTAAGTTAAATAGGAGTGGGGATAAAACACCGCCTTGTGGAACTCCAATATGGGAGGTTTTGTAATTAGAAGAATCTGCCGAAAAATATAGATTTTTAGAATGGATAAGAAATGACACAAAGTTTATGATTTTGTCTGGGGCTCGAAGCTCAATTAATCTGTCGTAAATAGCTTTTGGTAAAATATTATTAAACGCTCCCTTAAGATCAACAGCAAGGACAAATGTATGTTTGCCTCTAATGTATCCCTGGTGTATATCAGTAACCAATGTGGACACACAATCGATTGTTGATCTACCCTTACGAAAGCCGAATTGCTGAATAGGAATACCGTTTTTGGACTCTATGTAATGCTCCAAGCGTTTGTATATTAGTCTTTCGAATAGTTTACATAAGGTAGAAGTAAGAGAAATGGGTCTATAACCCTTTCCATTCGGCTTTGGTAAAAAGATAACTTTAGTTTTTCTCCAAGCCGATGGAAAGGCAGAATCTAAAAAGAATCTGTTAAAAAGAGAAAAGAGGTAATTTTTAGTTTTAGAGGTGAGAATTTTAATTACGGAATTAGAAATGCAATCCAGACCGGGAGCAGAGTTCCTTTTAATTGTTTCTAGAGCAGCCTGAAATTCATCCAAGGAAAATGGACCGTTATATTCTACATCTCCGTTGACTCCTAAAGCTTTTGGGAGATTAGGTGGAGGGACATCTTCCAGGACAAGATCATTCTGTAGGTCCATAAACAATTTAGAGTTAGGGTCGTTGCAAATGTTGGTTCTTAGCGGTTGAGCCGATGTGTAAAATGCCCTAATCTTAGACCAAATTTCCTTAGATCCCATTGTAGGGTTAATTGAGTTACAAAATTGAATGTAAGATTGTTTTTTCTTTTCTCTCAGAAATCGTTTCACCTCTTCGTCAACCAAACCAAACTCACGACGATTCTCTGGGGACTGAACCAAGAGAAATCTCTTGCGAGAAGCTCTTCTTTGTTCAATCGCCCTATCGCACTCATTATCCCACCACAGTGGTTGAGATTTTCGTTTGCCTGGCAAGCCGGAGGGAATATAAGCGCCAGACGATTCTAAATTTCTCCTGATTTCTCCAATGAGACAATCATATTCCTGGTCGAGGGAATCGAATGAAGCCTGATCAGAGACAGATGTAATCCTATCAATGTAGGCGTCCATCAAAGACGAAAATTTGAGAGTATCAATTTTTGACAAGTTGTATCTATTTGACCCCGACTTAACATACTTGGGGGTAGTGTCCAATGTCGCAAGGACTAGAAAGTGGTCAGAAGTATAGGTGTCATTCGTAACCTCGGAGAGAGAGAACTTACACAAGGACACAGAAACAAAAATTAGGTCTATTACTCCGCCCAATCTGCCGTCACCGCCAACATATGTGGGATCGGAATCATTAAGGGTGAGCAGAACCTGGACCCCCAACCCCAGGAGTGGGCATTAAAATCGCCACACAAAATTAGGGGGAGGACATCAGAGCTACAAGCGATAAGACGCTTCCACGTATCGGACGGAATATTGATGTTGGGTGGAGAATAGGCAGATAGAACCTGGATGCTCCCGTCAGCTGTTTCTAGTTTAATTCCTACGCAGTCGATGAATTGCGTGATAAAGGATGGAATTTTAATCGGCGAGACGATAAGGGAGTTCCTAACTAGAAGAAGTGTTCCGCCGCCCATCTGGGATTTCCGATCACACCTGAACGTCGAATAACCGGGAATCTGCCACACTACTTTATCGGCGGAGAGCCAAGTTTCCGTGATTGAAAGAAAGTCAAGATTGTTAACACTCAAGAGAGATTCAATCTCTGCTTTCTTATTAAGGACGCTATGCGCATTCCAGGTTCCATATCGTAAGGTACTGCCGCTCCCTGACATAATGACGGAGAATCCAGCAAAATCAACCAAGCAAACGAAAAGCGAAAACAGAACAAAGCTGAAATTCCCCACCGCCAGCACAGTGACAACAAAGCTGTGAAAACACAGAGCCAACAACAATATAGAGATCAAAGAAATTGATCTCAAATAGAACAGATATAAGTAAAATATAAATTAACCTCAAATAACTCTAAGGGAACTATACAAAATCTTAAATCATGCAATAAAATAAGTTGGATAAATAGAAAATCAAAGAGAGCCCTATAAATAGGTGATTAGATAGACTGAAATTGAGAAAAAGAAAAAAAACAAAAAGATTGAAAAAAAAAATTCAAAAAGAACAAAAAAATGTAAAAAACAAAAAAAAATTGAGTAAAAGCAATTAAATAAGGTATATAAAAAATGCAGAAAAAACAATAAAAATATAAATATAAAGTAAGTAATAAGAAAAAGGACAACAGCCAAACAAGAGGAAAAACAAAACAGAAAATAAAAAATAAAAAAAAAGAACAAAAACTAATAAATAAAAATAGAAGATAGAGAAAGTAATTTAGTAAATTTCAGATAGAACAGATAATTGATTCTTTGTGACTGTTCCTATTGATATTCACCTTTATAGATAGTCTGTAGGAAGGCTTAAAGGAGGAGAAAAAATTCTAAGACTAAAAAAATTAGTAAAATATCCTCACCAAAACAAGTGTAATAACCAAAAATAGATGAACAACAAACAGAACAAAGTAAAAAGTAAAATTTAGATAGATGAACAATGTAATAAAACAATGGACAACCTCATAAACAAGAAGTTCAAAAAGAAAGAGCTCCTAAAACATAAAAACAATTGTGCTGAACTAACAGTCTTTTCTAGCACTATGACTAATTTGTTGACCACTGAACGTAATAAGTTGACTGTATGAAAAATTATCAGCAGCCAATCCAATCCAATCCAACAAAACCGCACTTAAAAGGCATAATACATAAGAATTCGGATATATAAAGAAATTTGTAGAGGCGTAATATTAAAAGGAGAAAAAAAAGGAGAGCTCGTTATATGAGCTAAAACTGCATGACTGTTCGCCCATGTTTAATGATTGTATTAGTTTCATCTCTGGCATTTCTATATTTCAAACTATTATAAGATTGATAAAAAAAATAAAATAAAATAAAAAAATAAAAAAAACAAATCAAAAATCAAAAATAAGATAAAGAGGGGAAAAAAAACAAAAAAAAACAAAAAAAACAAATAAAAACAAAATTAAGGAAGAAGGAAAAATCAAGCAAAGAAAAAAGAATTAGGACAGAAGCCAGAGAAATAAAAGAAATAAACCATTAAATTACACGTCATTTATATTGTTGTGAAGAGATGAAATGAGCGAACTTTTAGTTTGATTAAGGTCCAACAAAGAATCAACTTCACGAATACCCTCAGTAAGGAGTTGTTCATGCAGGGATTTAGAAATATCGGCCATTGAGATATCATGATGAGAAATTCCATCCGAACCGGTAGCTTTGGGAGTGGAATGACCAAATGGTCTGTCTCCGGGAGCTCTGTTGGAATTAGCGGGTGGGGGGACATCGATTGACTCCTCTAGCCTCGCGTCCACTTTCTGATAGAAGTCAGGATTCTCTGCTAGAAAGAGGAGCCTAGCCTCTTCCCTATTACAGTTTGTTGTGTAACGGTGTTTTAAGATACCAAATTCCATCTTGAAAATGGGGCAAACAGAGGAAGCAGCCGGATGATTCCCTTTACAATTCTTACATTTCGGTCGTAAAAGATCATTTGGACACATGTTTGATGGGTGTCTGCCAGCACAGCGTTCACAAGAGGGATATGTCGAGCGACATTGGTCCATAGTGTGGCAGAATCGTTGACATCTATAACATCGTCTTAGACGGGGTATTGAAGGCGTGATAGGGATTAAATAATCGCCTATTTTAATATTTCTGGGGACCGTAGGGCCGCTGAAAGTAAATTCCACTTTATCATAGATCGTGTTCTCCTCGTCTACCTTTCTTTTGATACTTGAGATGTTTTTAAGATCTTCTGCTGAGCATAACCTAACGATATCCCTCATTGAGCGGGAGTAAGGGAACCAGTTGGTGAAGCCTTTTTTACTCAAAAAAGAGTCAGGAACAAAGATCTTGTATCCGGCCTGAATTAAGGGACCAGAGTTAATTAGAGAATTTGCGCTAAGTCTATCGTCGCAAGAAATTTTGATTTGATTCCTTCCATTTCTAGAAATGGTTTTGTTTCCTTTGATTAGGGGGGAGAGAAGATCGCTTATGCTGATAGGATCGTACTTCCCTATGTTTCTGCCCGCCACCGTACTCTCCATCAGCAGGACATACGGCGGCAAAGCATGCTCCGGAAAGACCTGGACTGTGGCAAGTTTTTATTGACCCAAAGAAGGTCCTCCCGATCCCACAACTGGCCTCCAGTTGGAGGGGGAGGAGAAGCTCTATCAGAGGGCAATCCATTCGAGGTAGAAGGAACAACTATAGTTTCAGTAACAGAAGGCGGATGGGTGTCTTTGGATATTTGCGATCTTTTGACTCTCGAAGTTGTGTCAGTGTTATCATCGACCGATCTGTTCGAGGATTGTCTAAAAGAACGACTTCTTTTTCTTTGACTTTGAGGGGGAGGGGTTTTTAACGACGAGGGGTTTGTTAAAGAATAAGAATTGTTAACCTGAGGGGGTGATTTTGATTGGAGAGAGTTTCCAGACAAGAAGTCCATCACGTCTCGAACTGCTGTGTCGATAGAAGGACGAGTGTGATGAGAACATTGAGTTGCCGAAGTAACTTTTGGAATCGAATCCGGAATTGATCGTGTTGGAGGGTAGGTTGTGTTGTGAATTTTGTTCTGGTTCTGGTTCTTTTCGTTGTCCTTCATGGTATCATCTTCCTCAGAATGAGAATGGGCTGACTCATCCTCAGTGCTGTCAGCGCCTTTGTTCATTTTGAATCTAAAAAAGTTTCTATTATTATTTAGGAGAAAAAATTAGTCTAATGATTATGTAGTAAACTCTTTCTCACCTCAGATCCACCTCCCGACTTAGATGTGAAGACAGTTTGAAAAGCTAAATTGTATTAAGTATTAAGTAGAGTTTTTGAGAAAAAGAAAATATATATATTATGTAGACTTTATGGTCCGCCGTGAGTCGATCACCGCCAATTCGATGCTTAGCCAATATAGTGCATCGAAACTAATTTTAATTTTCAAGTAAAATTAATCAATTCGCCCTTTATTCCCTTTCCCGTTATTTCCCCTAATTACATCTCACTTTAAATTACTCAATTCATTTCATTCATCTAATCATTTATTCCTCTCTTCGCTTTTTGAATTTTTCGAAAACTATATTATCGCTATTAATGTGATTTTACCAGACTTTAAAATTATTTTAGTATTTATGAAGAACTAACATCACAAAACAGAGCAATAATCAAAATAGAAGAGGTCATCAACAACGCAGGTGACCTTCCGACAACAAAAGAGCTGAGAGCAAAGCAAACAATGAAACAAGAGAAATAACCGGTTAGAATTTCGATAAATATATTTTCGAATTAGAATTTGTAAATTTTATTTCTTTTCTCATTTTCCTCCCTCAACCCTCCTCCCTTCTTAACAATTATTAAATATGAAGCTCCGTATTTAATTCATAATAAAGAGAAAAATTATAATACTCATAATTTCATACGACCGAATGCAAGCATATAAGCGAACACGAAAGAAGAATATGCAAAAAAACAAGTACTGACAGATGAAAAGAAGGAACACTAGTATAGAAAAGTGGAAAAAGGAGTACTTACGATATAGGTTTTACCACAGGCCAAATATTGTAGATAGGTTTTTTGAGAGAGGGCTTACTGCTAGTCCTGAATAACAGATATTACACCTTAGTCGTGATCCCCTTAGTATCCCAACAATATGCAATGCAGCTATATTTGTAGTAAGAGCTTGTTTGAGCAGATTTGAGGTTATATGACTGTAGAAATTATTCTTAAAGATGGATCCAAAAAATACAGCAGGAATCTTGAGTATAAAGAACACACAGTAGAAGAGGCGGGAAAGATAACCCGCAGAATAAGCACTAATATCACTTATATTGCTTTACTAAATTTGCACATTGTTAGAATGATTAGTAAATGATATATACAAAGATTACACATTTTGCACAGGACCGTTCGTCATCGCGTCAGAAGCGCGAATCATAAAGGAAAATTGAACTGCTGGAGGTTCTCGACAGCGGATACGCTGGCTTACAATTGGACGTCTACACAACCAAGCGATTCAGTTTCGACCATTCTAAGTTTACATTTACACACATTTATTGAACTAGCTATTTGTTAATACAAGAGGCCATTTAAAGCAAAAAGAAGAAGAAGAAGAATCTTAAGGCTAGCTGTAAGATACAGAAGCAGCACTCTTATTAATGTCATGTTAGCAGAGTGCTGTGAACCACCTGTTAGACCAAGATTCAATTTTCTTCTTAAAAAGTACATTATGAAACTTTACTCAAACTCAAATCTTATACTACCAAATAAACTTTCAACTCTTTCCGACTTACGGACAATTCTAATGTAAAATATAATTATCCCCTTTTAATTGCTTATGAAAACTCCCATTTTCCCCCTTGCGCGCCAACAGCTTGATGAAAGCTGATTTTCATACTTTCGTGAAGTAGGGAAAAGTAAGGGTGCTTTTATACACTTTATAACTTGGTTTGCGAATTTGGTTGCACGTAAAACCTCGATCGTTTCCACCCAAGTAGCACGTAACATTACTGGAATGTTGCAGCAATGTTACAGTAATGTTACTGCAATGTCTCTGTAATGTTACAGTAATGTTACAAAGAAAGTTGCAGTAACATTGTAGTAACATTACCATGTAATATTACTGTAACGTTACATGTAATACTACCTTGGGCGGACATTTAAATATTACTGAAATGTTACACTGTAATGTTACTAACATTACATGCTGCAACATTCCAGTAATGTTACGTGCTACTTGGGTATCTGCAGAGCAAGAAGCAATCATTATAATTTATTTATAATTATTCATAATATTTTTATAGAATAGAGAGAGAAATGCATCATTATTATATTAATCTAATTTATTTATCTAATTTTTTATTTAATTTACACTGTAAAAAATGAAGTAATTTTACACCGTCCGATGGTGGAAAAAAGTGACCACACGTCCGAACGGTTAATTAATCTAACCTGCGTGTTATTTTATAACCTCAAAATAAAAATAACTGCGTTGAGTAAAATTACCATTGCGGAATGTGAATTAGCCTAAAAACCCGGAAAGTAAGAAATTTCTAATTTTATGGATTATATTCATGCTTTTCATTGTTTTTATCAATTATTTTATTTTTTTCAAGAATAGAATAAAATACATCTCTTGCCTAAAAATTAATTTTTATAAAATTTTATATTATTTTAATAAAATAATATACATTTTTTTACATAAAACTGACTTAAAATGGTTGTTATTCTAATAAAATTCTAATTTGAAAATAGAAATAAATAAACAAAATTAGTTCATTTTATAACGTTCTAAAGTTTGACCAACTTTAGCGAATCGACATTTTTTTATTTACATTAAATTAACTTAAAATGGTTGTTATTTTAATAAAATTCTATTTTAAAAATAGAAATAAATAATTATAAATAAATAAAATTAGTGCATTTGAACGTATTGAATTTTGACCACCTTTAGCGAATCGTCACACAAATTATTTCCATAAAACTGACTTAAAATGGTTGTTATTTTAATAAAATTCTAATTTAAAAAACCGCTGCCAAGTTATAAATTTTTGTTATGATTTTGGTACATATTTCATTCGTTTTCGTAAATCTTGTTGTGTTTATTTCATGAACACTTTGCTTCCTCATAGAGATGTTAATAACAATAAAGTATAAATTTAGAACAATTATTCTTAAGTGCTGTAATATTTTTTTCTCTTTATTTAATACTTTCACATGAAAATTGTTTTTTTCACAATTTCTGTTTTTTAAAATATCAATAACTTTTTTATTTCTAATCGAAATAGCTTCAAAAACAGGTCAATCGAAGGGTTATTTAATGCTCTACAAGTTGGTAACTATGGTTTTAATGTTATTTCTACATTTTTTAACAAAATCCTCAAAGTCTTATTTTCTAAAATTTTTGATTTTTAAAAGATTAATATCTCTGGTGAATATGAACGAAAAATGTTCATTCTGGGCTAAAAAGTTGCGTCTAAAAAAACTCTAAAAAATTAGAGAAAAACATTTATAGGTGTCCTAACATTTTCTTAAAGTTATGAGCAAAAAATATGTTAAAAAATCGAACCTAAAAAATTTTGGTATTACAATACTTCCTCAGTATGAGGAAGCAATAGAAATAAATAAACATAAATAAACAAAATTTGTTCATTTGAACGTACAGATCTTTGGCGAACTTTGGCTTAAATGCTCAGTGCAATCTGCACAGATGCTTTGCGCTACAACCAACAACATGGTGTAAAATTGCCCACTGCAGTTAAATTTATCAAGGTTATGTTAATTTACAATACATAATAAAATAATCATTCGGACGTGTGGTCACTTCTTTCCACCGTCAGACGGTTTAAATTTACACTTTTCACCGAAACTCGCGAAATTTATGTGAATTACACTGTGCCACGGTGTAAAATAATCACAAGAAGATTATGGGTGTTTTCGACGTCGTCGGTCGTACCGGTCAGTTGCCACAAAAAGGTGCTCAAATTGTTTATTTCATACTATATAGTTCAACCTAAATAGTCTGAAATAAGCACCTTTTTGTGGCAACTGACCGGTATGACCGACGACATCGAAAACACCCGTTATTGTACTCTGGCATTTTTTACAGTGTACACATAAGACCAACGCACAATTGGTTCGCGAAAGTCGTTCGCGAACGCAATGCATGAGTTAGAAAAGGATAGAGATATAGTTGTGTCCTTTTCTAACTCATGCTTTGCGTTCGCGAACGACATTCGCGAAGCAATTGTGCTTAGGCCTTCAGATGCATTAATGCTGTTCTTCCGGTTTAAAGGAATTTTAAAAAGTCGTGTCATTTCTATCAAATATTCTTAGTTCGTGACATACGAATGTTCTCATATGTCATGAACTAAAAACATTTTGATAGAAATCATACGACTTTGCAAAATAGCAAAGTGGTAAGTTGCCAAATGCGCCACGGGACAAATGCGCCATTTTTGTTAATTTCCCAACCTTGCTTATTGAAATTTCTGAAAATTTTATCGAGCAAAGTTGGGCAGCTACCAAAAAATTCAAAAATTTCTTTCCGCAGGGTTGAGCAGTTGACGATTTTTGAATTTTTTGGTAGCGCCCAACTTTGCTCGATAAAATTTTCAAGCTGAGTCTCCAATAGGTGCCAATGTAGGTGCAAATGCCAGTGCCAATGCACAATACATTTAAAGCTGACTCTCCAATAGGTGCCAATATGCATGTGCAAGTGCCAGTGCCAAACCCATTTAAAATGTATTGTGCATTGGCACTGGCACTGGCAGTGGCAACTGACCGGTACGACCGACGACGTCGAAAACACCAAATTACTAAAGGCGCTTGCACACTTCCAAATTTTCGGCGAGCAGCGAATTTTCACGGTTGTGAAAATTTACGTCACTAAATACGATTGGTTCTGCAAAAAGCTGTGTGAAAATGAACCTTTGTCAGAGCCAATCATATTTAGTGACGTGAGTTTTCACAACCGTGAAAATTCGCTGCTCGCCGAAAAGTTTGGAAGTGTGCAAGCGCCTTTAAGGTACCGTCCCATGCCTGCGTGAAAACGGGAAACGTAAAACGTTTAGCCAATAACATCTTCCGATCCAATGGAAATCATTCTGAAAGAAAATTCTTATTGGTTGAACGTTTTCCGTTTCACGCAGACATGGGACGGCACCTTTAAGGTGCCGTCCCATGACTGCGTGAAACGGAAAACGTTCAACCAATAAGAATTTTCTTTTAGAATGATTTCTATTGAATCGGAAGTTGTTATTGGCTAAACGTTTTCCGTTTTCACGCTCACATGGGACTGGCCCTTTAAAATGAAATTCCCCATGTAAATATTTTGTATTTCTTAAAATTCACTGAATCACAAAAGACGACACTAGGAGTGACGTCAAACCAGGGTTCGCACGTAATATACGTCAAGGTAATATACGTAGTTTTCTACACGTATATTACGTATGTAAACTACCTTAAAAATTTTAAACACAATGCATTTCTTTATGGTGGGGGTAAGATACGTTTTTTACATATGTAAAACACCCACGTAATTTACGTAGACAACTCAAAGTTACGCGTAACTTCCAAACCGTGCACTGTAAAAAATCCTAAGAATATTACCCACATAAAATGTGGCTATTTTACAGACAAGGGGAAAAGTGACGCATTCAATGTGGCAACATAACCTTATTTAAAGCGTCACTTTCCCCCTGGTCTAGGTAATATCCAGGGTTGCGCAGTTACGCGTAACTCGAGGTTTTCTACGTATGTTACATGAAGTAACATACGTATGTTACCCCCCACTCTCGAAAAATACATGCATGTATCAATGTAAGGACGTAACATACTAGGTAACATACAGTAACAAACCCAGGTAACATACATGAAGTATGTTACGTACCCATCTCTGGTAATATCCTTAGGATTTTTTACAGTGTGCGTCACACTGAACGCTTCCCAAAGAGGTATGAGGAGACCTTTAAAGAAAATTATCAAGTATTAACCTTTCCAACCCTGTCCGGTGAAACCTAACCTTATCTAATTAGAGATTTGCACAACCTAACCTATTGTTTATTTGGTGTACATGAGCTGTCAGAAATAAAATCCACCGTTTTTGGTGGAAACATAAAAACCACAAAACTTTGAAGGGATTAGGATATTCGTGTAGACTGACCATAGTCCACGAATTTTCCAACGTCCCGAAAATTTCATCGAATTTGATTAACTTCGGTTAAAATAGAACCGGGTCGTTGGCCGCACCCAAGCGAATACTCTTATATGATTCATACAAGAAAATAGTTTTTACACGTTTTTTTAAAGAATATATGCGAAATTTTCTTCAATTGAGTGCAATTTTTTAATATTTGACATCATCTTTTGAAAAAAAAATGACGGAAGTGTACAATTTTGGTTTAGATGCTGTTTCCTGTCATGCATGGAATAAAGATAGAACTGGTTTGTACAATTATGCTCTACGATAAGATTGCTTTATCATTCTTGACAAATTTTTATCACCCGCCACAATATTTCATTCTTTTTATAAATAATTTTTTGATGGGTTTTAATTAAATTTTCAATTCAACACAACACGGTTTGAATTGAAAATTATCTTTAAATTTTGAATTATTTGCAATTACAGAGGTGGCAGTATCACCAAACAATAATGAGGTTCACGTTTATAAGCATCAATCAATGGGATGGAAGCAATTTCAAGTGATGCAAGAACATGATCAACGAGTAACTGGAATTGATTGGGCTCCAAAGACAAATAGAATTGTCACTTGTGCGGCTGATAAGAATGCTTTCGTTTGGACACAAGATGAAAGTGGTAAATGGAATCCCGCGTGGGTTTTGCTGCGAACAAATCGAGCTGCTACTTGTGTTAAATGGTCACCTCTAGGTAAATATTCGATTGTTGAAATTTAATAAATTTCTTTATTGCGTTAAATAATAATCATAATTAACAGTTTAATGATATTTAAGGTAAATGTACATATTTACGACATGTTAAGGCCCTTGCTGAGAATTTTATTTCTGTTATTTTAGTAAATAACTTAAAAGTGCAAGAAAACAATTGCATAGTAAAAACTAATTAATCCTTTACAGTTTTCCATTTTTTCATCTATTTAAAAACTAAATTTATATTAATTTTTAATAATTTTTTAAAACACTAAATTGAACGTAATTCCGTGCCAAAATTTTGTCATGTATAGGTAATTTCGTGCTAGCTTGTCCATAATTGCGGCATATTCCGTTTTTTACGCATTTTTATATAAAATACCAATCTTTTTGACAATAGTTATTATTCTTAATGAAATTACTAACATAATATACTTCGCGGTTATTAAGTAGTACATGAAAATTTAGTTCTTTAAAAACATTTTGAGCATTGTAGATGAGGATGTCGTCTCTATCAATCTGCTATAGCAAATAAGGTTATAGCATGGAATTAGGAACGCATATAAAATGTTTTGAACCTAATTCCGTTCGTAAAATTCGAGTTATAAAACAGATTATAATAGTAAAACACTACCACGTAATTACCTCATTTGTTTGTTTAGAATTGCATTTTTTATTAAAAAATGTAAGTATATTAAATATCCTTACTAGATTCATTAAAATAAGTTTAATATAAAACAATGTAAATCCATATTTACGTGCCTCAATTAATCAAAAAATGAAAACATAAATTTAAATATATTCACACTTCACTTTTCTTTTCCTTACGAAAATCACCTCTAGTCGTAGCTGTCACTTTAACCTAACTTATTGCACGGCGCTTAGTCGTCGATTGACTAACAAAATATTTTATTTTGAGTACATAAACTAAACAGATGCAATTAAAACACAGAATATTGATTTAATAAATAGCAAAGTTGATTGTAAAATTTTTCACTTGTTGGAATATTTTGTCAATTTTTTATTCTACTTAATTTAAGGAAATAGCACGCAATTGTGTACATTTACCTTAATTAGGACTCGAACTGAAATTCAATTGTTTTCAAAAGTACTTAATCAAATTCTTTACAATTATGTTCATATTTTTTTCAAATTATTTACAAAATATTATCTTTCAAAATAATTAAATTCTTTTCCAAAATTTCAATTATTTAAAAACCTTCAAATCAAATTTTCTATAGAATTAAATTATTAAAAAAAAAGCTTTTTACTATCATAAAGTTCAAGAATTTATCTTTCAAAACTGCTCTAAACTGCTAGTCAATTGGTTTATTTAAATAGGAGAAATATTTATTTGAAAATTGCCTGAAATTAGCAATCGAAATTTCCTAAAATTGAACTGTACACAAGTGGATTTAAAAATTATGAAAGAACTTTTGCGAAAAATATTTTAATAATTGAATTGATTTGACTCGGACTGGTTATATTTTTGTCAATTATTGGTCCGTAAAGTCTTTATTTTTAAATACTTTCACTGGTTCGAGTCCTGTATAGTTATTAAAGTTTGAATAAAATTTTATATTTAACAATTTTGTTTCCTTTTAGAAAATAAATTCGCGGTTGGTTCTGGCGATAGAATTATTTCCGTTTGTTATTTCGCCTCGGAGAATAATTGGTGGGTGTCGAAACATATAAAACGTCCTCTACGTTCAACGGTGACTGCAATCGATTGGCATCCAAATAATAAAGTGCTAGTCGCAGGATCAACGGATTATAAAGTTCGAATTTTCAGTGCTTGTATCAAGGACATGGAGGATCGACATTATGAAAGTGCCTGGGGAAGCAATGAACCTTTAGGAAAATTATTTGTCGAATTTTCAAACTCGCTGAACGGAGGTGAATAATAATTTTTGGTCATTATCACTTTTATTAATTTATTACTTCACTAAAATATATTTAATGCGATTTTTAATTTTTTCAGGCGGATGGGTTCACGCTGTAGCATTCAGTCCGTGTGGAAATAAAATCTGCTGGGTTGGACACAATTCCTCAATATGCGTTGCAGATGCTACGAAAGGAAACGCAGTTGTGAGATTATATACAGAACATCTTCCATTTTTAAGTTGTACATGGGTGGAGTCAAACTCGATTATCGCAGCGGTAAGTAAAACTGTTATTATTATTAATAAGTTTTGTTCACATAATAACAAATTAAATTTTGTAAGATTCTAATTTTAAAAATAATCGACAGGGTCATAATTGCATGCCAATGTTGTACTCGATCGATGATAATGGTCAAATTTACTTCGCATCGAAGTTGGATAATACACAAAAGAAAGGTGCCGCAGGATTATCAGCAATGAGGAAATTTCAATCGCTCGATCGTCAAGCGAGAGTGGAAAACAACGACAGTGCTCTGGATAGCATTCACCAAAATACAATTACTTGCGTTCGAAAATTATCCAATTCAAGGTTCAGTACAAGCAGTTTAGACGGTCAACTTGTCGTGTGGGATTTAAAGGTATGTTTCATTAAAAATGTTTACTTAAAAATAACTTTTTATTTATTAAAAGGGTCAGTCAGTGACTTTCGTCTGAGAGTCGTTGCGGCCATATTTTTAAAAAATCTAATTTTCATATATGTAAAACTAGATTACTTGCTGAGTTCATTAACCATAATATAATGGTACAAATTTTATTTCGTTAAATAATATTAATTATCAAAAGTGGGTGGTTCAGGATGTGATTTCGTAACCTTAAATTTTTCAACTTTTTAAAACACGTTATTATTCAAAAACTATTAAATATTAGGTGTTGGTACTTACCAAAAATATAAATATTTCCATTCTGCACGTTCTAACGACCAAAATAAACTGAAAATTTTATTATTTGTGGACGAAAATTGATTTTAAAAAATTTTTTCTTCAAAAAAATTACACTTTTTGTTTCACTTACAACTTTTTTGTCTGACCTCTAAAAAATTTGGGGTTTTGCAAATACTTTTTTAAGAACATAATTTATCTTGTATTGAAATTTAACGAAGGTGTTTTTCTTCGTTCTCGAAATAATAATTTTAAAAAATGTTGTTCAGAAAGGTTAATTATAATGCTTGAAATAAACAACAAGCATTGTAATTTAGTGTCAATGTCAACTTCAAGTCTTAGAATTAATCTTTTTACATGCAACATTTTTATAATTATTATTTCGAGAACGAAGAAAAACACCTTCATCAAATTTCAATAGAAGATAAATTTTGATAATTTTGATAATTAATATTCTTTAACGAAATAAAATTTGTAACATAATATTATGATTAATGAACTTAGGAAATCATCTAGTTTTACATATATGAAAATTAGATTTTTTAAAAATATGGTCGCAACGAGTCTCAGACGAAAGTCGGTGGATTGACCCAAAAATACTATTTTACTTATGAAACAAATTTTTTTAAATGTTATTGAAAATTGAAAAACAGTCAAAATTTGAACATTCTGTAACTAGCTTTGATTAATAGTAATTTTAAAGTAACATTTTCATAAAATTAGAGTTGGAAATAATAATGCAATAGTCTAAGGAAATTTGCTTTATTTTTTAAGCTCATGGAGAACTCAATGGCTGGAATGAAGATCGTCTAATTGACCTTTAAATGCAATATCCAAAACAATACTATTGCACTCAGTGCAATAATGTATAAACAATAATAATAAATGTTACCCATTTTCTCGAAAATGTGGTTTATCCGTTCAAAGAATATTTTTTAATTTAAAAACAATACTAACTCTATTATTTACCTAATTCCAGAGTTTTTTTTCTCTGTTCATAACAATCGAGAAGAATTTATTTAATCATTTAGGAGTTTGAGTGGAAACATTTTTATTTATTTCAAGGAAGCATTTTATAAAATTTTAAAGTACTTTTTTATTTTGAAAGTTTAAATTGACTTTTTCATTTCGAAAGGATTTCCTCCCAAGAACAAATTTATTTCAAAAGTAAAGAATATATTGAAAGAGAAAAATAGATCAGAGAGAGAGAGAGAAGAAATTAACGCGAACCCTTCAACATAGTAGCTTAGTGTCAACGGCCTGTAACTGTTTTGTCATCATTGAAGCAAAGAATAAAGGGAATATTTATAGCCGCACAGACAGATTGTAACGTGAGTAATTTGGTGTAAAGTTTTATGAGTTTGATATTATTTATTTTTAAAAATTAAAAAACATACGTTGTTTAAAATACAAATTTAAGGAAGTATTTTTTTATTATTTAAGAAAAAGAATAAAATACAAAAAAAAATGTTTCCACTGAAAAAATGAATGTGTGTTTTTGTCAAGGGTCAGACTGGTGTAAAGTGGTTCGCCTGCGGTTAGAAGTCAAAATGAATCGAGTGGCCTAGGAGATGGCGAGTTTGCGCGCATGTTTTAATAGTTGGGGTGCCTTAAATCTACCCAACGCTCGCTCTAGAAACCACTGGCTTGTCAATAGTGGGGGGTAGCCGAACAAGTTCAGTGCGAATATCGATTCAGTCTCGCGCAAACCACCCCCGAGCTCTATTGTCGAGCCGCGGTATAACAAGAGTTTATACCTCGACGCCGAGTCGCGCAACTCCCTTGTTTTTATGATTCTCGACGCTTCACACCTCCATGTAAACACACAAGTATCCTTTGAACACTTGAAATTCACCAAAGAAAATAAAAAAAGAAAAAACTTTATTAAATCTACATTACCTGAACATAATTCAGACAAAATAGAACTAAACTATATTGATTCGCTCTGAAAAAAGAGGTCAAAATTCACTGTGGTGCCAGTGCAACCGGTTCGGTTAACACTTTTCCAAATTATCGAAAGAATTCTTTTATTAAAAAAAATTGATAAATTTATTCAATCACCATTTATTCAATCAATATTTACAAACAAAACTTTTAATATTTGAGATTGCAGATGAAAGTTGTTTTTATTTTCGGAGTAAAAAACATTTGAGAGTGAATTTTCAATATAGTTTAAATCTGTATTATAAATTACCAAATTTCGGGTTAGAAAAAGAAAGAAAGGAATAGAAAAGTGTGTTCATCGGAGGAAATCGATGGGAGCCTATCGCTGGGCGGAATCTGGTTTCCTTGTTGAATATGAACATTCGTCATCAGGAGTGAAGTCAAACGAAAAACGTAAAGACCGTGGTGCTTGGTGTGAATTATGAGGAGTGTATTCAATTTCCTCGAGGTAAACGCTCATGGCAACTCTTGACTATAGAGTAAAGTAACACTCTCGGGGTGGGAAAAGATAAGAAACGAGAGACAAGGGAGTTGAGATGTCGTCGATATCTGCGCAAGGAGTCGTTGAAAGAGCCAGCGCTGAGCTGACGAAGAGGATCAACGGCTTAGGACTTCGAGCATCTAAACATCATGGTTTGTATATTTTCTTCTTTTGACTCTCTCTCTCTCTCTCTCACTCACTCTTCCTCTTTTTATCATCTATAGATTCTCTCTCTCTCTCTCTCTCTCTCTCTCTCTCTGCAGTGCGAGGATTAAATAAAGTGTCGTACACTGTAGAAATTTTTTTATAGCCATAAACGATTTTTTTCTTTTTTATTATTTGCTATTATTGATTTTGAATAATCCACTTAAGTGGAAGATGAAAAGTGAAAAAATTTTCAAATGTTCTCGTAGTTAAAAACTTACAAACGAAAGAAGACGACTTTCTTCTTTTCAGAAGAAAAAGGAAAATCTTCTTTTTTCAAAATATAGAGTCAAATCTAAAATTCTGTTTTTACAAGAAATAATTCTATTTCAGAATAAGAAAAAAAATACTTTCTAATCCAGATATTGAATTATATTTGACAATTTTTCTGATTAATTTTTTAAAATATCGAAACATTCGTAAAACGTTATTATTGAATTACGTGGCTGAAAAGAATGAATGATTGTTGATAATTTCCTTCTTTCACACTTTTTGTTCACACTCCAATTTTTCTAAAATTGAGGAAAGAGAGAATATTAGAAAATTTTGCAGAAATTCAAACAAAGATTCAAATGTTCATAAGAACAACAATTTTGTTCTATTCTTCGTTAGAATTTGAATTTTGTTAGAAAATATAATTTTTAAAATTATTTACAAAGAGAACAAAAAAGTCGTTTGTTTGAACGTTCAAAATTTTAAGAAAATAAAAACATGAAGTAAAAAATATTTTTTTTGTTAATTTAGCAAAATTAATTTCTTTCTATACCTGCTACTTTTATTTCATTTTCACCTCTTCGTTCGAGTAATTTTTGAAAATTTGTAATTTTTTTAATCAACAAATTTTTGAAAATATTTAAAAAGAAAAAAATATTCGTTCGTTTAAATCCTGATTTAAAATTTCCATAAATAGAAATTCCAAAAAAAATAGAAGAATTTTCTAATTCGTTGATAATGGGAAAAATTGCAAACAAATATCTAAGGGGAATTTTTTTTGTTATGTCATAAATTAAAAGAAATCGAAAGCAAAAGAGAAATTATTGAAAATCACTGTCAAAAAAAAGAGATTTTCAAGTTTATTAAATTAGCAAGTTAGATTACTGCATATTATTCGTGATTGAAACTTAAGGGAAGATTGAAGGTCTGCATTAATAATTAAAAAAGAAAAATTCCAAGAGCCACTATTGTTCGAGAGCTTTTATTCAATCAATAGAAAATCTTGAACCAATATTTAGTGCAAATTTGACATTAAAATATCGATTTTTTCAGGATTTAAATTTTAAATATAGACAGAAGGCAGAATTTTAATGGGTCGATTTAAAGCTGCGTCTCTTGAATTTCAATCAGATGGTGCAATCGACCCTTGTCATGGGCCATATACTGTGTATAGTTAATAGCGCAGCGGCAATGCAGTATTACAATTCAATGGCCTTTTCCAAAAAATATATATTATAACAAAATTTTTTTAATGATTAAAATTCCATTTCAATGAAATATTAAAATACTATGTAAAAGGGTTGGAAAAATGGAATTTTTTAGGTTTATCGACGTTACAATTATTACTCATATTCTCGAGTTCAAGGAAATAGTACACGGAGAAATGTAAATTACATGCTATCTTTAATACCTAGAAAAATTGTTTATTATATACTTGCACGTTGTGTCCCTAAAATAATGAATAATTCATAAATTATATTATGAATTTAAAGAATTTTTAGGAAAATAAAAACAACGACATTTACACAAGAAAAACATTAGTT
Source organism: Leptopilina myrica (nomen nudum) (assembly GCA_032872475.1). Classification (NCBI taxonomy): domain Eukaryota; kingdom Metazoa; phylum Arthropoda; class Insecta; order Hymenoptera; family Figitidae; genus Leptopilina; species Leptopilina myrica (nomen nudum). Next base: position 41,467,080 of record CM065459.1, on the reverse strand, counting down.
TTTTATTATTTAACGATATTAAACAAAATTAATAAAACTTGACGTAAAAGAATAATTCAAACAATTTTTTATTATTCAACGAAAGACAGTTGTTTATTATTATTTTCTTACTAATACAATTGAACAAGAAAAACAATATTTCTTATTATTTAATAAAACCAATTTTGTTTTATTTAATGACAAACATTTTTTTTAATATAAAACGAAAAAAAATATTATTTAGCGAAAATAATTTTTTTTTACTAAATTTTAAAGGCAAAAATTATGGAATTTTAAGGAAAATATAAACAAAGACATTCGGATAAAATAAGTAATTTTTTTTATTATATAACGAAAATAATTTTTTATTATAAGGAATTAAGGGGTTACTAGGGTCAAAACTGGCAGACAATGTATGTTTGTTTAATAAATGATAAATGATAAAATATTAAATGAGTAACTTGTAAAATTTTCGTTAAAAAATACTTAAAATCAGGCCCGTGCCAACATGTTCTTTGTTAATTAGAACCGATTTTACATTGACATAATAGTTCTAAACATTGTAACTTTTAACAAAAGACACTGTCAAAAATACAAATTTCAATTTCTATAAAAACCTTTGGTTCAATCACGCGGAATATATTCACCCACTATAAGAGAAATTTTTTTTGTATTTTAATTTTAGATGAAGCAGTCAACAGATATTTTGACCACCGCAAAAGCAATTTGATGTTGCTTCGGGCCTGATTTTAAATATTTTTTATAAAAAATGTATATCTTACTCATTTAATATTGTGTACTTTTAGACACCAAAATGTTCAAATAAAAAAATGTATTTATTTGATAGAAAAAAATTATTTAAAAAACATTATTATTATTATTATTATTAATATTATATTCCGTGTGTATTATTAAAAAAAGTATGTCTATAGGAGAAATCAAGAGAGAGAGAGAGAGAGAGAGAGAGAGAGAGAGACTGCAGTTGGGATTATAATTTGAAATTCTCATACCCACTCTATTGATAAAAATTAATTTGAATTTAAAATTTAAATTCATCCCACAGGTAGTAAAACAATATGCCATCACCATAACGAGTATATAATTTTTTTTCCTCCTTCTTTTTAATTTGAAAATGTCGACTTAATTTTAGAATTTAATTACAACCCATAACTTTTTATTACTTTGCGGATTGGTAACGCCAATTTCTTCCCGTAACAAGATTGAACTTCCGAATAAACCGTTTATTTGAAAGCGGAAATAAATCCGGTCAGGGATAATTGAGGGAGTCGACAAATCCTGGATTTCAGCCAGCAGGTGGTAATACGTTTAATTTCTCACAGCAAATTCTATTTCAATATTTATATTTCTCTCTTAAAATAAAAGAGAGAAAAAAAATATCAATCTCGCTTGAGAATTGAAATTTTGGTGGAAAATTTTATTTTTACACTTTTGAAAAAATGTCGTTGCTCGATAAATCGTAATTTTGAATATAGGTCTTGGCTCTAACTTATCAGATCGACTATAAGGAAAAGCGTAATTAATTATTATTAGAGCGCAAAGTCTGTACCTCATTCTTGACTTCGTCTCTTTAATTCAAGAAACTCGTAGATTTTTTTTTATTTAGTTAGTTTTATTCTGTTTCCTCTGTTTTTTCATTTTTGTTTTCTTTATTCGAATTTTTCGTCGAATTTGTATTTTAATATATTATTTTCCCAGAAGCTACATGAAATTGATTTACCGGTGGCTTTCTGTATTAAATTTGTTGTTTGTTTGTTTGTTTGCTAAGCCGCAGTCAGATCGATATATTAGAAAAGTTTTCAATTATTTTGGACATATAAATATATAACTGTGAATTGTCTTTCAATTTTATTTTTGATCTTGTTTGTTGGAGGATTCAAATGCAGTGTTCGCACTACTTCCTCCAAGGCTAGATAACTAGCTTGAATAGAATCCAGCCAGGAAAAAATTTTGGCAAAATGCCGAGTAGAAAGCCCGCTGATAAAATCAGCAGGAATTTCGGACTATTTCGTCACGTTGTTTTAATCAATTGTTTCAGTGCTTGAACAATTAATTTCGAAATCTCTAAATTAAACCAGTTTTTTGTCAAGGGGAAAATTGCAATTTATTTAGAAAAATATTTTTCTCAAAAAGGAAAAAAAATGCTTTTATATTCAATCTTCTCTGAACTAATGAATCACAAATTGAAAGCTTCTCCATTTCATTATTTAAAAAAATATCACAAACAAACTTGAATAGTTCATTAAAACAAATTGCTCTTGCATTTTAATGAAAAAGAAACTGAAAATCAATTTTATTTCACAGAGATAATGATGACAATTAAAACTTGAAAATCGAATAAAACTGTATAGAGCAAAAGACAACAAAAGGTGAAATTATTTTCCTTTGGAATTAACTCTTCGCTTTTAACACAAAAAAGAATTCTCCGGCAGTTTAAAAGAGGTTTGATAATTCGAATTTCGAAATATGCACAATATTAAAGTAATCGAAAAAATTGAATTTTGCAAAAAATATAAAAACACGATTTTCTCTCTAAATAGTTTGAATTTTTCTTCTTCTTTTTTTTCGATTTTTTTTTAAACTAGAATTAGATGAAAATATTTGTAATAATTATTTTCTATTTTTGAATTGTAGGTGGTGGAAAGACAAGTGTCATGGAACGTGTAACGAATGTATTTTGTGGAGGAGGAGCCGTTGCTTATACGAGTCTACAAAGTGCAAATAATGCGAATACAACGCCAGAAAAACCCAGCAGAAGTGTTCCAATACCTGTGAATAGTACAAGTAATATGGGAAACAATAAAGCATTAACAAACAATCGAATTGAATCGGCTTCCAATCGTATGAGAATAACGAGAAATCGAGGAAAAAATGTTCCACTTGCAGGAGGAGGCACTGGAGGATATACACCACCATGCACATGGGAACAACTTATACAAGACGATCATTTTTTGAGTCGATTTTTTCTATATTTCAATGCAACAGAAAGAAGAATTCTAGCTCAGGTAGCAATTGTTTTCCTCCCTAAATTTTTATTTTAACTATGAATTCGAAATCGTTTTTATTTCCAATTTGTGATTTGTGATTTAAAAAAAAAATTTTCGAAATATAACTCTTATAATATGATTATATTTCAAAAAAATATTTTAAAAGTAGAATGGTAATAAGATTAACATCTTTAAAATATAAATTTTATTTCAATAAAATTTCACTAAACTCTTAAATGATAAAAATTTTTTAAATTATTTTTGAGTATACAAAATAATTTAATACATCAAGAAATTTTAATTACAAAGTCAATATTTTTTTGCATTTTTGTATAACATTACCTATTCAAAAATTTTATAATTTTAAAAATGATAAAATAACATTTTTTGGCATAAAAAAATTTATTTTAGTTAAATTTTAGAAAAGTTACCACTTTTCAATTTTTAAAAATTGCTTTCGGGAATTGATTTGTAAAACGTTTTGAAATCTAATTATTTCTTAAAATTCCAGTTATAACGTTTTTAATAATTATTCAATCAAACAATAATTGAATTATTAAAATAAAAATGTTTTGTATAATTTAATTATTTTTCAAATTTTTGGTTAAAATTCTTCAAAACATACAATTGTGTTTAAAAATAATTTTTGATTGTTAGAAAATAAAATTCTCTGAAAAAGAAAATTTATTTTTTCATTTCAGAAAATTTCTTATTTTTCAAATTATTTTTAGGAATATTTTCAAAAAATTTTAATATCAAATTATTTTGTAAATACATTTTCATTGGAATTAATCAATAATTACTTTAAAAAATTTAACCAATTTCAAAAAAATTTAATTACGATTTTCTGAAAACATTTTTTCCGAATTTCTAAATCAAATATTTCAAATTTTATTAATTTTTGTTTAATAAATATTTTAAGACTCATTGATATTTATTTGTTCAGCAGGAATTAAAATTTCAAAATACTTTCAATATAAAATCTTTTGAAATTTAATTATTTACAAAGATTAAAAGTGCAATTCTTCAAATATTTTCTAAAAATTTAAGTAAAATTTTTTTTCGAATCATTTCTGATAAAAAAGATGCACGAAAAGTCAATTATTTAAAAACAAAAATAATTGATTATCTCTAAAAATTGCTACTGTAACTCTACTTATAGATTATTGTTTAATTTGAGAAAGAAAATTCATAGACTATTTTTGAAATTTTCAATAATTTGATATTTTTTTAATACTTTGGATGGTACATAATTTTGCTTGAATTCTTAAAATGAAATGAAACAAATTGATAAAAACCTGCTGTCCAATTGTTGGTGTTGTGAAAGTGTTCGAAAGACGGTACTGACTAATTTTTTAGTAACGGTATGTGACCAAAATCAAAAAACCTCATCAAAAAGCCCTAATTATACGTGAGGACAGAATATCTCGATTAATATTATATAATAATTATTTCAATGCAGTAGTATTTATATAATTAAATTTAATTATTAGTGTAAAAAAGTTCAGTTTTAATTGATAAAAAAAAATTTTCCAGGTGTGCACTCGATGGCGGGATGTTTTGTACGCGAGACCAAGACTTTGGGCAGGATTGGTACCAGTCGTAAGGTGTCGGGAAGCCCGGGCAATGGCTTCAAGTTCGCGTGCCCGACTTTACGCATCTTTAGTTAGAAGAGGCTTCCATTCCCTTGTTTTATTAGGAGCATCGGACGAGGATATTCCAGAATTAACGCACGGTTTTCCTTTAGCACAAAGACATGTTCATTCGTTATCATTAAGATGTTGTGCAGTCACCGACAGGGGTTTAGAAGCTCTTCTAGATCATTTACAGGTAAAATTATTAAATGTATTAAAGAAAATAAAGACTTTTTACTAATTTTTCTAATTATAATAATTTTGATCGGAAATTTATCTTTAATAATAATAATAAATAATCTTTAATAATTTATCTTTAAGTTTTGCATTTAAATTTAATTTTAGGCACTGTTTGAATTGGAATTGGCCGGATGTAATGAAATAACAGAAGCGGGTCTCTGGGCTTGTTTAACGCCGAGGATAGTTTCATTATCACTGTCTGATTGCATTAATGTAGCTGATGAAGCTGTCGGCGCTGTGGCACAACTTCTACCAAGCCTTTATGAATTTTCCCTTCAAGCTTATCACGTAACAGACGCTGCACTCGGATATTTCAGCGCCAAGCAAAGCACCTCTTTAAATATTCTAAGGCTTCAAAGTTGCTGGGAACTTACTAATCACGGTGTCGTTAACATTGGTAATCATTTTCTTTTCTTTTTACAATTTCTAAACCTCCAAAACCCAAAACTTCCTCTTTAATGAAAAATCCATTTAAAGATTTTTATTTATAAATTATTTTTAAAAACAAATTTCTCGAAAAATTTCTTTTAAAGATAAATTTCATTTAATTAATTTAACTTCTGAACCTAATTTAATTAAATGGGGAGCGTTAAAAAATGATGTCACCCAGTTTAGTTCTTTAGTTCTTTCCTTTTCTCCCCTACCCTTTCGAAAATGTGAATCATTTGTGAAATGTGTTTCTCATTAAAATGGAAAATTTATTTTTTATTCCAGTGCATTCGTTGCCAAACTTGACTGTTCTGTCACTTTCGGGATGTAGCAAGGTAACGGATGATGGAGTTGAATTAATAGCGGAAAACTTGCCAAGACTTCGTTCGCTAGATTTGAGTTGGTGTTCGAGAATTACTGACGCAGCTTTGGAGTACATTGCCTGTGACTTAAATCACTTGGAGGAACTCACATTGGACAGGTAATATTTGCAAAAATTTATTATCTATTTAAGCGGACTCTAGTTTACAAAGACAAGACAGAAATGGTTTCATGTGCGAAATACAAAACGAAGATTTACTTTCTTCTTTTGGTAAATGTAAATAAACGGAAAAGAAGTAGAAATTGAGAGTAAAAACGAAAGTGGCTGAATAAAAATAGGAAAAAATAAGAAAATAAAAATAAAGGAGTGAAAAATGAGAAGAAAATAAGGAAATGAAAATAAAAGAATAAAAAACTGAAAATAAAATGGGATATTAATAAAAGTAGAAGAACAAAGAAATAAAAGTAAAGTAAGAAAATGAAAATAAAAGAAAAAACTGATAATAATATAAAGTGAAAAGTAAATAATAAACAGAAAAATGGAAAAATTAGAACGCCGGTAAAAAAAACTAAGAAAGAAAAACTTATTTTTACGATAATTCAATTATCGATACCTTCTCATAATGTAATTTTCGAGTAAAAACTCGTCCGATAATTTTTATTCTAAATCGTCATATTTTTTCTTTAAATCAAATTAATACTTGAAAAATGAATTTTATAAACTTCCGAATACTTTTTGTGACGATACAACATGAGTGGAAAAAGAAAAATATTGCCAAGTATTTCTATTTACGGATATATGTTGCACAATGTGTAAATTGTTGCTCTCGAGAAATAGTGTAATTCGTCGAAGCCAATTGAGTCTATGCCACGTTAGTAAACGCATGAAATTAAATTAACTTTTCACACCCATCGTGTGTAAATTGTGTGTTGAGAATCTCGTTAGTTGAATTTACAATTCCACTTTGTGTAAAATGTGTTTGGAGATATTTTAAAAGCATAAATTGGGATAAAACAAAAAAAATAAATTCGCATTTCACATTTTTGTTTATATAGAATCAAAAATAGTGAAAAATTCAAAACTGGAAATATAAGAAAAATACTCAAAAATTAAAAACTGAAAATGTACGAAAATAAAAATAAACGAATACATAAATAAATAAATAAAAGTAAAATGAAAATAAAATATAATTTTATTATTCATAAATATTTTAATTTTTTTTCTATAAAATATTTGCAAGGATTTTTCTAATTTTCATAAGAATTTTTTTTTTTGTTTTTTTTTGTATTGTTGAAATGTTTTCATTTTTTTTCATTTAATGTCAAAGAAAAGCTTGAATACAAAAAAAATTGTAAACATTTTAGCAGTATAAGCAAAAATGATTTTTTTGCCTTTTAAAGTTGTACTAAAATAAATTTTTTCGCAGGTGCGTTCATGTGACGGATATTGGCGTTGGATATATTTCAACAATGGGTTCTTTAAGTGCATTGTTCTTGAGATGGTGTTCTCAGCTTAGAGACTTTGGTCTTCAACATTTGTGCGGAATGCGATCCCTTCAAGTTCTCTCTGTTGCTGGTGAGCACGAAATTCGCAAACAAATATTATCAACTACTTTTTACATTTACCAACTTTCACCTATCTTAAATAATATGAAAAAATTCATAAATATTTTAAATAAACTGGAAAATATCAACTACTTTGAGTAATATAACATTTTTTATAAACTGATAAAAAAAGAAAGAAATTAAGAAATTTTAATTGGCAAAATGACGGAATTAAGTTAATTACGTTAATAGAAACTAAAAAGAGAAAATAAATTAATTTGAAGTACATTATAATTTAAGTAAAAAAAATGAATTCTCTTCCAGGATGTCCACTGTTATCAAGTAGCGGTTTATCAAGTCTAATTCAATTAAGGCATCTCCACGAATTAGAACTGACAAATTGTCCCGGAACATCAAGAGAACTTTTCGACTACTTGCGAGAACATTTGCCCCGTTGTTTGATAATCGAGTAAGTAACATAAATGAACCTGAACTGAAGAAAAGACTTTGACATTGCGTTTATTTATTAAAAAAGTCGTCTCTAAAAAAGTCTTCGTTTGGAAATTAAAATAAAAAGAAAAGTACAAAAATGCAAAAGCTTCAAAACAAATTTTAACTTTTAACAATTAGAGAAAATGACTTGCAGTGACCGATTAAAAAACAAACGTCCACACGAGAAACCCAATAATAGAAACTATTCAATATAAAAAAAAATAAATTTAGCTTTTGACAGTGTGAAACAACACGATTTTAAACGTAGTTGATAGTTATTTTTCACGAACGTGCAATTATTATAATTTTTAATTTTATCGTAAATCTTATTTCAATTTATTAATATAGAATTTATCTCGTGTGCTCACAAATATTAAAAATATTGGAAATTCGTAAGAAAAATTAAATGTAGTGAATTTATTTAATACAAAAAAATACTATTTATTCAATTAATTTAATTTAATTTAATTACATTATTGAGAATTTGAAATTTAATCCAATTTATTGGAAAATTATCAATAGATAATAAATAATTATTGTGCAGTGATTACAAATATTTAGAACTGTGATAAATCTATTTTTTTTTTAAATTTTTATTCAATTTTATTTCTTCCATATTGTTTATTATTAGTTTATTTAATTTTTGTTGTAAACTGATGCTCATCCCTCCATTATATCATTTAATCATGCTAGTCAAGTAGCTTACTTGTGAGCGGCAATCTAGGAACATAATACCAAGAGAAAGAGAAAGAAGAAAAAAAAACACATTCCAAAGCATGTTAAATATAATCTTGTAAAGCGGTCTTTGTTTTTACCGACAGTTTGAATTTCACGATTGTTAAATAGTTAATAGAGTGAATCTAACAATAACTATTTTGTTGCCTGCGTTTTTCGTATATTTGTACAAATTTTTGAATGACGTTCTGTACCAAATTTATACATAATATACATATATTATATAATTAAGCTTAATTTTAGAAAAAAATAGTCGCACTTAAGTACGGTAAAAATAAGGACCGCGCAAATAATCCTAGATGTTTTACAAAATGGTCGATCTGACAATACACGACTTGTATTAAAAAAATGACTCAAGATTGATGTTTATTAATAACTGCATTTGTCATTTTATATATGTAAATTCGTAAACGTATATGGGAGTTCAAAATTTACTTCACTTGTAGGTATTCACATTTAAATTGGTTGTTGAATTTCAAACGGAAATTAAAAAATACTTTTTTTAATATCACTTCAATTATTATTATTATTTTTTTTTAGAAAAGAGTTAAACAAATAAAATTTGAATTCCCATGAAGTTAAGGTAGTTTTGTTATTCGACAGTCTAGAAGAAATAAGAAATGATTTTAAAGAATATTAAATAAAAAAATGGAAATTGTACTTTAAAATCTTTTTGAAAATGGAAATTTTTGACTGTTATAAACTACCTTAAATTTTTATCTTCTTAGTGTTCTGTAATCTTAAGGTACTCCCGTACTAAGTTTTTTCCACTATATCAATCTAGGCGTTAGCAAAAAAAAACACGCGAGATTATAATATCCGATAAATTATTTTACGTGTGAAAGTTGTTGATTTAAAAGAAAGAAAAAATCATAAAATCGATGAATATTTTAAATATAAAAAAAGTATTTTGTTGCAAAACGTTTTATCATATATTCTAAAAAGAGACTTGACATTCAGAATAAATCGATAAAAAAATGAGAGAAAAAAATGATTTCATAAAAAATGAAATCAAATTTCATGGAAAGAAAATCTTGACTTTGATATATAGTCAAACGGTGTTCGGGCGCGCGATTGCAATTTTTGAGTGATGACAAAAAATAAAAAGAAAGGAAAAAACAACATCCTTTGTAAATATTGTACAAAACATTGCCGAACACTTTTCGTTTAATGATATTAATAATAAAAAAAAGAGTAAAACAAATGTTATGCCCGTGTACACATCGTTTTCACTGTACGGGACATCATGCCGCATTGTGACTCAATTTCGAAGAGTAATTTAGTTTTAAGAGCGAGCAGATATAAGACAGAAATACGTAAGGAATAAAGAAGTGATTAATGATTTATTTCGAATTTATTTAAAACCTGATCATTCTCATATTGAGTTGAAAAAATAGAAAAATTTTCAACAATAATAATAAGTTGACTTTTCAAAATTGTTTTTTAATTTTTAAATTTTTTTACATTTTTTAAAAGGATCTCCTTGATAGCCTGAAGGACAACTACAGACAGGTTTGTGATTTTTCATTTGACAGTTGGCATTTGTTGCACAGGCGTTAATGCACGCATTGATACAGTTAGTGTTAATGCAAGCCATGTTGGCTGCGCATTCACTATTTGCTATTGAAAACAAAAAAACAATTATTAATAAATTATTTTTTTAAATAAAAGCCTGGGTATCCAGTCTACTTAATTTATAATTTTAAATTTATATACAATGAAAAATAAAATCGTTTATAACAACAAATCAAAAACTAGAAAATAGAAATTTCTCTGAAATTGAGACCAAAAGCGAAGCTTATTCATTTTAATAAAAAAGTGGAAATAAAATTAAGAAATTATATCTAAATAATTCAATTAAAAAATTTACGTACCATTACATTTTTTTGGTGGACTTATGGCAAAGGTATCGTTACAAAAACTAAAAAACAATACTAACAAGAAAATGGTTGAGTGCTTAATTATTGTCATCTTCTGAATTCTGCAATTTATACGAATTGTTTTATTAATAAGAAATAATTGTTTACAAATTGTTTAAATTAATTTAAATAAAATTAATGTAAAACTAGTTCAGTTTATTTGAAAAACTAATTATTTCGATTATAACGAAAAATTACTAGAGACTAAAGTTTACCTAAATAATTTTTGGATTATGACAACTTTAGGAACGTAATGTTGAATTATTGTTAATAAACTATTTGCAAATATTTACTGAAAATTCCACATACTTGTCTAACTTATCGGAAAATTTATCAAAACTAGTTTTGAAGTGTTTACGGCTTAAAAGAAAAACAAGATTTTTCCTTGGTATATTTTTACGACGTCAAAATAATGTCGGTATCTAATATTTTATTCTCTCTCTCTCTCTCTCTCTCTCTCTCTCTCTCTCTCTCTCTCATTCTTAGTTATTTACCGTAATACTATACAATTAAAGTATAAAATGCAAAGTAAATAAATTAAAATCCTTAAATATAAGTATGTTATTAATAATTCATTAGAAATTCTTTTTTAAAAACCTGATCAAGTGTTTTCCCACCAAGTGAGACAGCCTAGTCCTGGTTCATCTATAGCTCCCTGTAAAAAAGATAAATTCGAATTATTAGTTTTAGCAAATATTTACAAATTGCATAACTTTTTTTAATTTAGACGAAGAAAAAGAAAAAAAATATATATATAGAAATAATTTACAAACCATTAAGGTATACGGTGAAGTTTCTTTGAAAACTTCACTAAAAACTCTGAATCGAATAATTTCATCTGTAAAAATGTTAACATTAAGATCAGCACATTAATTTTGAAGAGAACATTATTTTCAATACTCAGTAAAATAAAAAATTTCATTTACGTTCGTCCATAAATAAATCGTGCTTATCTCCTCCTTCGACTTCATATTCCCAAACCCAGACGCGTTCAGTTTCGTCAAATCGTGACGGATGTTGTAACTTATTCGGTGGGATGATAATATCCTCGAAAAATCCTAGAGTCACTGAAATATTTCATTTTTGACATTACAGTAATTGTACATTCAATTTATTTTAAAAGAACTTTTAGTTAATTTATTCTTAATAAATACCATGCACTCCGTCTATGCTGCAATTTCGAATTTTTCCAATTAATATTTCCTCCATAAATGGTCGAAACACTATAAAACGAAAGGTGACTGTTGTGTGAGAGGAACCATCTCCTGGGAAAACGTAGGATTCCTCTATCTTCTCGATATCGTGTAAAGCAATACAGAGGCCCACGTTTGGAAAAACCTGAAAATATATAATATAAGAAAATAAATACCTAACTAAAAGTAATAATAAAAATAAAATAATATATTTTACGTACCTTATTAGCAAGTTTTCTATTTAATTCATCAGTGACGGAATCATTCAATTTTTTCTTAAAATTCCACGGTGGAATTTTAACAGTATCTTTAAACTCGGTAAGAACAAACATAACTGTATTGTTTAATGTTAAAAGTGATAAATTTCAATCACATTCTTTTTGTCAATAAAAGGCAAAAACACGTGCAATCGCATTGTATTTTTTTTTACTTTTTTGAGGTTATGTTACAATGTTGACATCTTATTTCGCGCAAGCGCATTTCAATTATCAGCTATACGCATGCCTTGAAACTAATATTTTTATTGGCTGTTATTAGTGGGATTTTTTTAAAATAAATAAAATAATAAAATATTCAATAATAATAATAAGAAGAAATAAATTTTAATAAAAAACGAAACAAATTATTTATAGCTATAGTAATAACTTGTAAAAGATTAGTTCATCAAAACTTATTTTTAAGAATTTTCAATTTTCTCCAAATATCAGCGCCCTCAAATGCTTGAACGGAAACCATGATAATCAGTAATGTTTTCATTCTGGCGCCAAAATGTAGTGCCAACAGGTAACATATAACAAAGTCAAGTGTTAATGTTTATTTACTCTATAAAGTGTTTTTTTATCAATTAAAAATCAGTACTTTTTAATTCAAAAAGCATTGTAAACATGAAGGACATTACTCATTATTTTGCTGATCCGTTAAAATCACCGGAAACAAATTCCACTTTGCCTAAAGAGGTTAATGATGTCAATTTATCGGAAAAGTCAACAAAATCTAATACTACAGCGAAAAAACGTGGAAGAAAAAAAAAGAAATCAACTTCTCCTGATGCAGAACATTCGAAAAGAAGTAAATGTGAGTTAGATATTGAAGTTATTAAACCACCAGTCAAACAAGTAAAGGACAATGTACAGGAAACTCCAGATGCTGCTGAAGCGGCAGCATCTCCTGAACGTCAGGATAATCAGGAAAAAACTTCTTTTGAAGGTAGAAAAAATTCTACTTCTAAAGAAAACGGAAATAATCATTCTTCAGGTAGTTTGAATTCAAGGAAAATTAATGATATAGTTGAAGTCCAACAAAATGGACAAGAAACAAATGATGACAGTGATAGTTGCATTATTGATGAGAGGAAAAGAATAAACAATGTAAACGACGGAATTCCAAATGTCGAAAATGATAAAAATTTATTAGTGGTTCAAAACTCCACAGTGGTAGTGGTAGGTTAAACTTTTGTATAGATTTCTTAAATTTTTTAATTCTAAAATGTATATTATTTTTACTTTCTCTCTCTCTTTCTCTTTAGGAATCAGAGGCTTCAATTGATAAAGAAAAGAAGAAAAAGCGCAAAGAGAATCTGAAAGCACTTGCCGACAAGAAAGGATTTACCAAACGAAAACAATTGGAAGACAAAGAGAGCGAAGAAATGGAGAAAACTTTACAATCACGCAAAAATGTATTTACAAATGTTCCCATGAGAGATGAGAATCAACCTGAAATCGTTCCCAAACCTCCAGCATACAGTTTATTAAATTATTTCAGGTAATTTATATTTATTTACTACTTGTTTTTATTTTGTTGGATAATGAAAAAAAAATTTTTAAACTTGAATTACGTAAATTAAAAAATATTCTATACAATTGCAGTAAATCAACACCAGAGCAGAGACTAAAGGAAGAAGCAGCAAAGTGCAAAATATCAGTAAAAGCTGATGTCCATTCACCAAAAGACGACAACTCATCAAGTACACCACCAAATTGCACACCTACGTCACGTCCGAAAAATTCCCAAAAAAAGAAAAGGAAGGCCGAAATAAAGAAAGCACTTTCTCAAATCGATGAAATTCAATTCATAAGATCCGAAAGTATAAGTCCACCACCTGTTCTACAAGAGAAGAAAAAATCCAATAAACCCAAATGGCGTATACAATTTCATTCCGACAATTTTTCAGGTACTTAAGTAATTAACAATATTGTTTTTTTCGAATTTTTTTTTATTAACAGGGTTGCCACAAGTCAGGGAAATCAGAGAAAAGTCAGGGAGATAAAATTGTTTTCAGAAATTTAATTTTGTTCAAACATTTTTAAAAACATCCAAATTTCAATTACCTTTAAAATTAATAAAATTCTACTCCAAACCTCAATTATTTTCAAAAATTGTAACAAAATTCTTGTCAAATATTCAATTATTTTCAAAAATTTACCTGACCTTAATGATTTTCAATATCTAAGGTTTTAAACAAAATTTTTAAAAGAATTCAAGTATTTAAAAAAAATTTTGATAAAATTCTAAGGAACCATTCAATTTCGAGAAACATTCAACCTGGTAAAGTAAAAGGGATCTCATGCACATAATAAAGTTTTCAAGAGAAACGTTCTTAAAGTTAACAAGTCGATATTCATGCTTCTGCACAAAAAATTTGTAAAAAAAATAATCAACTAGGAGTGCAGGTTTTATTGCGAAGAAAAGAGCACATCTTTTTATACAAGAATTATCAAAAAAGCAATAATTATTTTTTTTACCTATGGTCCCTTTTAACTTACCAGGTCAGCAATAATAGTCAATAAGTTATTTATTTTTATATTTAAATAATTAAATTCTCGTAGAATTTTATAATAAAAATTGATTTAAGATGAATTTCAGTTAAAATTTTAGTTATAACTATTTTTTTAAGAAAAGTTTTGTTAACATTTAAAAAAAAATTATTTTAAGTTTTTTTTTAATTATATTCTTTAAGAAACTTTTGCAATCATTATTATAAATAATTGATAATTGATTTCTTTCCAAGAATTTTAATAAAATGTTTTAAAATAATTACATTTCTCGAAGAATTTACTTAAAATTGTATTATTCTTTTGAAAAATTTTATAAGAATGGAAAATTTGTAAAAATAATTCTATAGGGTCTGGGAAAAAGTAAAATTTTGGTCTGGAAATGAGGGAAACGTCTAGGAAAAACAAAATTAATTTTTTGTGGCAACCCTGAATTGAAAAAAATGATGGAAAAATAGAGCGTGAGTCTCCTGAATTTTTTCCTTTTAGTTGATGGCAATGATTATTTAATCACTTTGATCGCTGATATATTTGCCAAAAAGTTAAAAATACTAGTCATTCTTAAAAAAAACTGATATCCACTTTTCTTTTTTTCTTTTACAGATAATGGAAATGATAGCGAAACTTCATCTCTAAAGGGGAAAAGTGCAAATGGAATATCAGAACAAAAAACACAAGAAAACAAAGTTTTAAAAGCAATTGAAAATGCGACAAAAACCGAGAATTCAGATACAGAGAATACTCCGACAAGAAGATCATTAAGATGTATGGCACGTAAAAAAGCAAAGGAGACACATGATATTGATGAAAGTAGTGAAACAAATAAAGTCAGTGACGACAAAATAAAAACAATTGACTCTAAAATTAACAATGACAACAATGAATCATTGGATGGTGATATAATAATTATTAAAGAAATTGATACAAAACGTACAGCACCGGAAAAAATAGCTCCACTATTTATCAAGAAACGAAAATTAGATCCCGCCGTCATTGAAGCACGTCGAATGTTTTTACAATCGGATATGAACGAAAATGAAAATCGTCCAACAAAACGAAAACAAAGTCCCGTTCGTAATCCTGTTTTACCATTTCCATTAATAACGCACATTACTCAGCTGGATTCTGAAAATAATTCCGATAATTCCCAAGAAATTAGTGAAATTAAATTAAAAATGAAAGCAACTTCGGATCATTTACTTTCACTGGATGTAAGTAAATTTACAAATATGACAAAAATTCATAATTTGCATGTAGAACGAAGTCTCACGACTTTCGACACAACAAAATTGGATATTGAAGAGACATTGAGTGAAATTGAAACACGTTGCAATGATGCAAGAATAATGTGGAATAATATATCGATGATCGGAAAAGGTGAAAATCCGAAAAAATTGCCAAAAGTACGTGCATCAAAGCGACGATCATCGGGTAAGAAAATTGTAAATGAAGAAGAGAAGATTGTCGATAATGTTTGGATTCATAAATATAAACCAAGAACTACTGAAGAAATCGTCGGCAATGAACAATCGGCAGCTAAACTAAAAAGTTGGTTGGAAAAATGGAAACTTCCTTCTAGAAGAAATGATAACAGTGATGATGATTTCTACTCATCCGATTGTTCCAGTACTTGTTCTGTTTCTGAAAATAATCAAGTTGCCATCTTGATGGGTCCGTTTGGTTCTGGAAAAACTGCGAGTGTTTATGCAGTTGCTGAAGAATTAGGTTACAGGTAATTTCTTTTTAATTCATCCATTTGAAAAATGTAATTTAAAAATTTACCTTTTTTTCTTAGTGTTTTAGAAATAAATGCCTCATCCCGACGAGCCGGTAAGAAAATTCTCAAGGAACTGGAGGAAGCAACAAAGTCGCACAGAATAAAAAAATCAGATATGAAGCAATCGTTTCTGAAATCAAAAGTCGAAGAGAAGAAGATTCCACAAAATTCATTGATTCTTATGGAAGATGTCAATATTATTTTCGAGGAAGATGAGGGTTTTATTTCGGCCGCTTATCATTTGGCATCGAATACAAAACGTCCTATTGTTATGACTTGCAGTGACAAATGTTCTCATTTAAATAAATTAGCTCCACAGCAAATTCAAATTAAATTTGACGCCATCACCGGACATCGTGCCTCAGCCCTATTGGAATTAATTTCCCTAGCTGAAACTGGACGAAAGCTTGCTCTATCCTGCGTTGAGGTAAGTTTTCTTTTCCTGAACATAAAATATGTGGTGTACATTTTTAATATTTTCTATAAAAGCTAAAGTCAAATACATCATTTTTAGACTCTTCTTTCATGTGGCGATTTGAGAAAAGCTTTACTACAACTTCAATATTTATTGGCAACCGGAGATTCACATATTTTACCACCAATAGTCGACAATTCAAATAGAAATGGTATGTCCCTTTGGCAAAAAGTGCCACAATGTATTTATAAATCTGTAATAAAAGAAGGTAAACGTAAAAAAAGAATATCACGGGAAGCAATAAATGATGCGGATATTTTGGCCCAAATAGCCGATGATCTTGAGAATGTATCACTAATATCACAATTAATTCAACTTGATAATGTATCATTGAATCATTCTAATGTAAAATCTGTCATGAATTTATCATTAACTGAAGACATGAGGTCTTATTCACACACAGATAGTGTAAGTTCAAATATTGCCGATTGGCTAACAAGAGAAATAATTCATAAAAAAGAAGATACGGATCAAAATTCAACGAAAATACTATCATCTCTATTGAAACGAAGAAAAGGGAATAATGCCGTAAATTCAATATTATCAACAATAACCACAATTAATGATAAAAAAATTCTTTCACAAGATTATCTTCCTTGTATTCGTACAATTTGTCGTGCTGAGGAAGTGCGAAATTCCTCAAATAATAAACGGGGAAATAGATTTTTTCACTATCTCAATGGTACAAAATTACCGTCAAATTCCACAAATATCATGTCAGCTTGTTGTAAATATTTTCAGGAGAAATCAGAAACATAGAAAAATATTCTTCTTTCAAAATGGAAACGATCTCTTGTGTAATATATCATTTTTTTTAATCACTTTATTAGTATTTTATGAAAAAATAACGCAATTTAAAAAGTGCCTTTTGTAAATTTAGGGATTTTTTTTTAATTTTACATACCTATAATATGCATGTCACGAGTCTTACATTTTTGCATTTTTCTAAACACTACCGTTTTTCTTCTGTAAATTTTAGATTTATATGTACAGTTGTATTAAAGAATTGAAAATTAGATTATCAATTATAATGGGAATCTGTTATTCTTGAGTAAAAATAAATATATTATGTAAATTGACCTTTAGAGTAACAATAAATTTTATAAAATTTACACCATTTTTTACTTGCTCGCAATTTTGTGATTACAAATTTAAAACTGATTTATTCTCTTCTTGTAATCATAAAATTAAATTAGACAAATCAGGGAAATGTTACAGTATGTGAACTGAAGTATTGGAAAAATTTAAAAATTTTAGAATTTCGACAAAACTTGTAGTTTTTGATGTTCAAATTAGTTTTGAAAAACTTAATTAAAAAAATTTAATTTAAAAAATATTTTTCATAAAATTCTACAATTTTCAGCAATAATTTAATTTCAAAAGATTTCAAAGAAAACATTTGGAAAATTTCAATTTTTGTGAAGAAATAAAATTATTATTAAATTATTATATATTCTGCAAGAAATTAGATGTCTATGGAATTTCAATTTGAATAAATAAATAATTAATTATGAAAGAGTTACATTACAATTTTTATTAATTATTGAATTTTAAGATTTTAATTTAAAATTTCAAAAAATTTTAAAAAAGTTTAAAAGCTTTAAATTTTTATTTTAAAAAATTATTAATAACATTATTTTTCTTTAAAAAGTATTAAAGTTTTTCAATAATTTTATTAGAAAATTCTAAAAAAAAGAATTTTGGATGAATTCCAGTTGCAAATTTTAGAAATAATTATATTTCATAGATTTTTCATTGAAATTTTAATTTCTCGGGGAAAATAAATATGAATAAATTTTTTATTTTTGTTTAACAAAAAGTATTAAAGTTTTGAAAAATTGAATTCACAAATTTCGCAAAATTGTTTTTTGAAAAAATTAAACTAAAATTTTTTAAAAATACTTCTATTTCCGAAAATAATTGTAAAAAATTGAAACAATTGAAAATTTTGCCAACTTTTTTTGAAATAAATTTTGAATTTCAATTCAAGCAGCTATTATTCAATTTAGTTGCTTGTTCAAATAATTACATTTAATGAAAGACCGTAAGAAAAATAATATTTTTAAAGAAATTAAGAATTTTAATTAAATTTGTGAAAGCAAATTTTGAAAGTAAAAATGGAAAAGAAAACTTCAAACGCGCTTGCGCGCGTTTAGTTTTGCTAGTTATTTTTATAATTATGGATCAGAGGAAAAGGTCGAAAATCTCTCTGGAAATTAGGGAAAAACAAAATTAAATTTTTGTTTTAATCCTGAAAAGATAATAAAATTTTATTAATTTAAATAAATGAATTTGAGTAAAATTTATTACACTTTAATTTCTTTACTTGGAATTACTACAAATGATACAAAATATTATGGTCACAATTCACAAATTTAGAAAATAATAAATAATTAGGAAAGATAATAATTATTTATTACAATAGGACAAAAAATGAATTTAAGTAAAATTCTTTATCCTTTTATTTGTTTACCTCTTTTGAATTAGTAAAATACAAAATTATTAGCAATATTTAGATTTTTATATGATGCAATTTGCGATTCAATTCCTCGAATTTGAGAATTTTACGAATGAAGAAATCACCATAACGATGAGCGACTTTTGTATCAGCAATATGAATCATATTGTGGTCGACATAAAAGTCCAGCTGAAATAATTTCAATAAAGATGAATTATAAATATTAGAAATTTGAATTAGTTTCAATTTATAATATTAAAATTATAAGTTTAATATTACCTCGGAACCGGACTGGAATCTACCGTCTAACCCGGAAGCGCCTTTTGTCCAAACAATATTTTTCATTTTGTGCTTGAAACAAAGCAATTGAATGGTTAAAGTGTTCACTTCCTTCTCAAGATCCCAATCATCATCGGCCCGTGAACTACAAATGAAAGTCGCGAGTTTCGTCAGTGGCAATGTTGTGTAAAGTTTCAAATAAGAACGAATTGTAGGCAATATTTTTTGTTGCACAACTTCATCCATAAATACTTGGGTCTGATGTTTAATGGCGTCTTTTCCATATTCGTAATTCTTTCCATTAGGTGGTGGCAATAATGATAGGAATTTGGGACACGCGAATGTAAAACTAGTCTCAAATTCCTTGAGATCACCGCATTGCATCTTGTACATTTTATCATGATAACTCTTTTCACGAAGAGCTTGCGTCAGTCCTTCGTCAATGCATTGTGGATGAAGAACTAGGCAAATTGCCAAAAGTACCAGCATACGATCAGTTTGCTTATTAATTTGATCATTTTGATAACTTGGCGATGAGAAGAGTTGCTTGGTTCGTTGAATGTACAGCAAAATACTTGAGAAAGTTCGAATTGCATCAGCGTATCTGAAATTTTTGTTTTAAAACATTTACTTAATAACGATGAATTATTTTTGCTCTTAATTTGTTATTTTCTCTCATACAAACCTGCGCATCATCATGTAAGCGAATCCAACGTAATAAGCAGTTGAAATTTGACATCCTGGTACGTGAGAATAAGCATTCTTCTTGTACAATTCAACATTCTCAAGAACTTTGATTGCTTGATAATAATCGCCAAGAAGCGAATGAAGTCTCAGCAAGCCGACAATCGAAAAATATCCCAACATTTTGTATAGTGAATGTCGGCCAAAAACTCCTGCCACTGAATCAGGATCACCACCACTTGCATAGATTTCAAGTTGGCTTTTTATTTTCGATTTGTCCACCAAGTAATGAAGAACATTCAAAATACAGAGAACATCCCAAACTTTATTGTGTGCATTTAAACTTGTCAGATCGTCAGTGTCCTTGCTAGTGAGATTGGCACGAAATTGAGTGAACGATTGAAATTGATAAACGAACTCGTCAATTAATTCCCAAAGCCATTGATCGGGCAACTCCAATTGAACCGGATTTTCGGAATTAAGAATATAATTAAATAAATCACAATAATTGAAGAAAGATCCAAAACGTTGGTCAGGCGTTGGTCCCTGTGAACTTGCGTATATTTGTCGAAAGTACAATTCTTTATAGAGAATCAGGAAGACTACATCATTGTCAACTATGTGTGCAATGGCACTCTCATCGGGCCATGATTCTTGTTTGAAATACTGTTCAGTTAATTTTGGAAATGTGTTCTCGTAAAGATTTTGCACCTCAAATATCATGCTTTCGTTAATGCAATTTCGAAAATAGACCAGGAATTTCTTCACCTGGTCGGGAACTTGTAAACTTCTGTAATTTCTGCTATAGGATTCGACATCATCTTGTGGAGCATATTCCTCACCGGTGTCATACTGCAAATATGTCAATAAGTTAGTAAGCATTTTACTGTAAATGGATATTAGAATTTCAATTTAAAAAGTACACTACCTGTTCACGATCATAATCGTCGTACATGGTGATAAAATTTGATTATTAATGTAATTAAAAACGACAGCAGGTTAATAACTTCAATGAACCACGCGGCGAGAGGTTAGGATCACCTACTTCCAATGTGACCAACTATTAAAATATTACTATTGCTATAAAAATCCATCAGGATCGACAACCTAAAATTCTTACAAATTACCAGAAATTGTCAGAAATTACGAAAGTTACGGAAATTACCTAAAGTTGATTAGGTTAAAAGTTTTTTTTTCACAACAAATTAATTACAATGGTTTCGAATATTATTCATCGATTTAATACTGCACTGCAAAAATTTAATCACTTTGTAGAATTAATTTTTAAAGGCGGATATCCTCCACGTGAGTACCTTTTATTTTTTACATTAAAAACTCAGTTTTGTCGATTCCTAACCTCTATTCTCACTAAATTAATAGAATAATAATATTAATTTTTAAAAGTAATAATAATAATTTTAAAATTATTTTTTTGGATAGTTTAAATTTAATTTTTGGTTTTTCATTTATTTATTTCCAAACTTTATACTTAATATTTAAATTGAAATTAATTATTAAATGTTCTGTACGTATTTTAAGTACCTAAAGAACTAGTGTATTTAATGTTAAATACTTAAATATTAAGTATGACGCTTTCTTATTTTCAGAACTGTGTGCAATTGAATTTAATCAACATGTCAGAAATCAGGAATCATCGGCTGAAAAAAAAACATTTTCGTTAAAAGAAATATTAGACAATGGATTTTTATGGGCCGTTCCGAAACACAGACGATCGATAGAAAGACGTATGATGCGAAGATACGGTTTTCCCGAGTATTCTTGGAAACTTTTGGAACCAAAGAACAATTTAATAATGTGTCCTAATTGCGGTTACGTTCATGAAATTGGAATTCTTTGCGGTAAATGTTTAATTATGCTTCTTTCAAATAATAATAATAATAATAATAATAATAATAATAATATTACTACGATTACAATAAATAATAATATTCTTTATTATTATTATTTCTATTCTATTGATTATATTCATTTTAATTAGTTAATTTATTAAAAGTTAATATTCAATTCGTTTTGTATAGTCCACTGTTATGACAAGATAATGAAGGAAACGAACGAAATGAAAGAAGCGATTCAGAACGAATTAAAATTAGATCCTGTTGATAAAGAAGTGGTTGTTCTTTATGAAAATGAGAATAAGTCGAAAGATTTCTGGAAGGTATTTGAAACTTCTGCGTTATTATTCTTTAAAGGATAATTATTTTTTCGTACATTTAAAGATGTTTTTTTATTTTAGACTGTCAATTTAGTAAAAGAACTAAAAAAAATGTTTAAATTTTCCATTTCTGTATTTTAGAATCAGCGAATAGTTGAATTGCCGAAAAAGAGACCAGAATGGTTTCATCAAAATTTAATGCAACCAACAACGCAGGAACCATCAGACAGTAAAGAAGTGAAACCAACAAATATAGTGTAAGTGTTTTTTTTAAATGATAACAGTAAATTTTTATACAAAGTTGAAATTTATTCAATTTTTCAAGAATTGTTTATATTATAAGCTACTTGTAAAGTATAAAAAATAAATAGAAATTACATAGCTAAGCATATTTACTTTTAACTAATACTATAAATATTCCTTTTACAATATCAGTAAATAAATTTAAAATAAGTCATGAATTTAATTAAAATTTTCAATAAAACTATTTACAACTGTTTACGTCATTGCAAGAATACAAAAAATTTTCCCAATAACTATTTTGAAAATCATAAATATTGCTGTAATTTTTAATAATTCGAAGTGTTATTGGTTTTTACATATTTTAATCGAAAATAATATTAAAAGAAATAAAAGAAGTATTTTGTACTCTATTTCCGTTTTGTACAAATTCTCTAAAGAACTAAGATCTCTTTTTGAGGGTACTTTTACAAGGTACATTGTCGTTTTTTACTGTGCAGATTTAACTAAGAAAAAAATGAAAAACCTTTCCTTTTTGTTTAAGTGATTTAAAATATTGTTTCCATAAACAAGGAAGATAAATTAAATGATTTGCGATTAGAAACATTGCTACATAATTTAAAAATATGTATTAATATCTGCTTGTTATATTAGAATGATAAATTTTTTTGATAAAATATTAACATCAATTTACAACTTCCATGTCTTCGTTACTAAAATGACTCAATACGTGCTCATGAAATTCGGTGAACGAAATCGACTTTCCATAAGATTCACCGCATAATGGACATATTTTATTACTCAGGTTACTTTCCTCAAAATTTAAACTATGTTCACTTAAATTATCAGCAGAAATATTTGTTTTTAGTGTGTGATTTTCTTTTATACTAATGTCTAAATCAATTTGTGTACCTGTTTGGCAGAGAATTTTATTAGCATTTTTCCGACATATTTGACACGTCGTTCCTGTAAAAACAAAGAAAAAATCTTAAGCGAATAAAAACTCATGCCAAGAAACAAAGAAAGAAATGAAAAAAAATTAATTTATTATTTACCTTTCTTTAAGGTTTTAATTTTTCCTACAATTCTCTTTAATCTTGCCTGTTGGCTTAAGAGAATTTCTTTCGTTTGAGATAATCTACTGTCATGATCTTTTAATTGTTCCAAAGAATCTGTATCAACGTCCTCTGGATAAGTAAAACCTACGTTTTGTAAATTAACCTGCGAATCACTTTGTAATTCCACCATCTGCAAAATATTATAAGTTTAATTTCTATTCTAATATTTAGAAATTTATTATACAGTGAAAGAAGTTATCAATAATCCGAATCAATCTCTCAAAATAAATCTCTACTCTTAAACAAGATCATATGTATCTAATACAGAAATCTACTTTTCTCAGAAAATGAATTATGAAATTAATTAATAATTTCTGTGCTGTCGATACATATGATTATTGATAGCTTCTTTCACATTTAATATTGAAATTGCCGAATGATAAGTTCACTCCCTTTAATTAATTTAGAAATTCAGTTTGTAAAAAAGTTGAGAATACCTCTGCGTACTGTTTTTCTAATTCACATTTCTCTAACATTATACTATTAATTAGCCTTAGAGAAATCTCCTCGAGACTTTGATCTTTAATAGCTGAAAAAAGTAATTCATTAAAAAAATGAAAGTATTGAAAAATAAAAAAGTATTTAAGCAATAGTAAAAAAAAATTACCATCTGATGACAGAAGACATTTATTATCACCCGGTGTGTCTATACAAGTCTGTTTAAAACTGTATGTTAGAATATCCGTTGGCTCCGTTGTTGGATGTTTCTTAAGTGTATCCGAAATTTTTGTTAATTGATTTCCTAATGTTTTATTTGCTCTAGTTAATCTCGTTAATCTATTCCATAATTGACGATTTTCAGCTGCCACCATGAAAATATGATGATTCAATTGTGACTTTTGTTTTGTTAATTCCTCGACTTTTTCCTGTATCAAAAATAAATTTTTAATGCTAAAAATAACAAACGAAGAACATATTCAAAGTGTTAAAGGAAAATAAATGAAAATAACTTACTTTTAAAATTGAGATTTCATCTTTAGTATCTTTTCGACTTTTTTCAGCAATTGCAGCTACTTCTTTACCGCATTCTAGTCTTAAACGAATATTTTCTTCCTCGACAGCAGCTAATCTTGCTTGAAAATGTTGACAACGTTCCTTCATTGTTTGAAATGCAACTTGAAGAGCAAATTGCGAATGAAGATTCTCTTCTTGTGTTGTTGACTCCAATGTATTGAAATTACTCATGTCTGTTTTTGTGTTTTTCTTCAGAGAAAGCATTTCACATTGTAGACAAGTTTATCCATTCGTCTACAAATAGAATATTTACAAAAACTTAGAAAAATATAAATTCATTATATCGTAGAGACAATCATTAAGTTAAAACAACAAAAAGACACACTGAAATCAATAAAATCAAAAAACAACCTACCGTCAGGTTACCAATGTTATTTTATTAATGAATTAGTTTAAAAAATAAAGTTGACCCAAATGTTTACCTACACGCAATATTTCGTTATTCGTAAACATTTAGAAATTAATTTATAGGTTAAAAAATGTTATCCACGACTAACCGAACCATATTTTTTATGAATAATATTTACAAAAATTACTTACAGATATTTTTATTGCAATTTTCACTGATTGACGACGTTATAATAACGATTTTTAATAAATTTTTCAAATTGTGATTCCCCTTTTTATTTATGTCATGTCATTTTTATCGAAGGTGATCTAATGTCAGCTGAAGATTATATACAAAATTAGTTCTGCTTCTTATACCCAGAGAGCGTTTCTCTTTTTAAACAAACATACTACTTGTTTATTTTTAAGTTTCAAATTGTTAAAATTTACTTCTATTTTATATGGATAGTGAAAATAATTATTAGTGTAATTCAACAATAATAGTTGACGCAATAATAAGTGAAGTAAGGAGATTTCTAACAAAGATCAACCTGCCCCTGTAGATTGATTATTTCCACACATCGGTGAGGTGTCAATCTGTCAGTTTGTCAGATTGCGCACAGTCTACAGGTAAGTGATGCGTGACATTATTTATTTAAAGCAACATTAATTATTATAAATTACGTCAAATAACTATTTTTTACCAGTAAAACTACAATGTTTTTTATAGATATGAATATATTTCTGTTATTCTCTGTCATGTATCATTCCTAACCTCTAATTTTGATTCGTATTTTTTCCCCCAATATTTTACAGTCATTTGAAAAGAAACAATAATTTAATGAGTTATTAATATTAATTTGAATTTATCACTCTGCAGTATCTATTTAATAAGTTAAAATGTATAGATTTTTTGTAATTATGTACTCATTTCTTGTTTTTCTGTTCAGGAGATTCTTTGAGAGAATTAAAAACACCGAAGAGTTGAAACATTTATTAATGTTAATCAATTAAAAATATGTCGTGGGTTCGAGAGAGTAAATTAAGTTGGATTCAACGTTTAGCTATTAGAATTGTAAAAGCTGGTCATGTTCCTAAACACGTTGCATTTATAATGGATGGAAATAGACGTTATGCTAAAAAGAATAATGTGAAAAAAGTTGACGGACATTCCAAAGGGTGGGTAAAATCCTGTTTATTTATATTTTTAGCTATTATTTATATAATTCTGTCTCTCTATAAATCTATTGTCATTTCATGAGATTTAAATAATAAATTTTTAATTTTTAGTTTTGATAAATTGTCCGAAACGTTGCAATGGTGCTTCGAACTTGGAATATTTGAAGTCACAGTTTTTGCTTTTAGTATAGAAAATTTTAAAAGAAGTGAAGAGGAGGTTAATGATCTTTTAGAACTTGCCAGACGGAAATTCGAGCGTCTTCTAGAAGAAAGGTAACACTTTTAGAATTATGTAGAATGTTCTTAAATCATGTTGATGGAAATTACATTTTACACGGTTACCACAGATCACGGGAATCAGAGAATTCTGGAAAAAATCAGGGATTTTAATTAAAGTACTGGAAAAAATGTAGTTTTTCAGAAGTTACAAGTGGTTACAGAAATTCAATTCTTTGCAAAAGTTAAAACATTTTTCGCAAAAAATTAATTATGTTCAAAAATTTTTAAAAACTCTAGTCCAAATTAAAATTATGTTTAAAATTAATAAAAGTATTCTCAAAATTTCAATTATTTTCAATATTTTAATACAATTTTTCAATAGAACTCAATTATTTAAACAATATTTTGGTAAAATTCTAAACAAACTTTAAATTAATTTCATAAATAATCAAAATTTCACAGGAATTCAGCTATTTGCAAATTTTTTACAAATTTCTTAGCAATAATTCAATTATATTCATAAGTAATCATATTTTTTTACAGAGGTTCAAAAATTTTCATGAGTAATAAAACATTATTCTTGAAAATTTTTATTAATATTCGTCGAAAAATTTCATTTATTTAAAAATTTGTAGATGAAATTCTTTATCAGAATTCAATTTTAAAAAACATTACATTATTCCATATACTTTATTTATTTATTTATGTATTTAAATACTTAAATTCTTGATCAAAATTGTCTTCAGTTAAAATTTTAGAAATAATTGAATTTTTTAATTGTTTCAAATTGAAAATTTAAATTTTCCATACTTTTAATTGACAATTCTGTAGAATTAATTTTTTTGAAAAAGTTTAATTGGATTTTTCTTTTTGAAATTATTTCAAGTTTTTATTTTTTTAATATTTAAGTTAATTTCAATCAAAGAATTTTAATAAAAAATTCATATTAAAAATAATTGAAATCATGTGAAGAATTTTATTATTTATGAATATAATTGAATTCATGCAATTAATTTTTTTTATATTTTTTAAAATTGAAATCGTGTGAAGAATTATTTTTCTTATGAAGACAATTGAATTCTTGCAAAAAATTCTTGAAAATAATTACATTTTTCGAGAAATTTATTTAAAATTGTATTTAAAATTTTGTCTGGAAATCAGGAGAAGTCAGGAAAAATAAATTAAATTTTTGTGACGACCCTGTTTTACAATTTTTACACTTAGGTATTTAATTTTTGACAATTTTAATTGTATAAATGTGCGTATTTTAATTAAGTGTGTAATTTTTCAGGGAAAAATTAGAGAAACATGGAATTTGTATAAGAATAATTGGAAATTTGTATTTAATTCCAGAAGACATAAAACAGCAAATTTCAGAGGCTGTTTACATGACGAAAAATAATAAGAGAGCAATTCTCAATATTGCATTTGCATATACATGTAAGTTTCGTACAGAATTTACAAATAATAATGAGCGAAATTATTTTTACTTTTAATTTCTTTTTCTTGGGTTTTCTCTTTAAAATTTTATTTTATTCTGATTTCTAATTCCTATTGTATTTTATTTTAACTGTGCATTTCTTTTTCATATCTTTTATCTCGTATTTTACTTTTATTTTCCTACTTTATCACTAAAATAATGTCACTAATTTAGCGTCAGATGAAATTACCAATTCAGTGAGAAATATCACTGATGGTGTGAAGAGATCAGAATTAATTCTAGACGATATTAGTGAAGACCTAATAAATGAAAGTTTATACACCAAACATTCTCCGGATCCAGATTTATTAATTCGCACATCGGGAGAAATACGATTTAGTGATTTTCTACTGTGGCAAGTAAGTGAAAATAAAACAAAACATTTAAAATCTGTTTTATTCCAATTTAATAATTTTAATGTTATAATAATTTTAGATTTCAACTTCCTGCATTTATTTTTCGGATAAACTGTGGCCGGATTTTTCTGTCTACGATTTATTAGCTAGTGTTTTGTATTATCAGAGATGTAAAAGTATTTTGGAATTAACATCAAGGGAATTAAAACCTAAAAGTTCAATGCGACATAGTAGAGTTAACTCATATCTGTTTAGATTAGAGCATGATTATCAAAGTGCAGTGAAAGAAAATTTGCAATGTTTTAGTAAGCTAAAGGAGGGTTAGCACAATTTTAATTAAATAAGTAGATTTTTTAATTGACTATACTTGTAGACTATTAATTTCGATCACTGAAAAAATTCCCAATTCAAAACATTTTTGTTTTTATCAAAGATATTGTAAATATGTAATACTTAGTTTACATTTTTAATTACAAATTCTAATTTATATGTTGACTGAAATGTGAATATATTTTCAATCGTATGAAATAAATTTTTCAAACTTCAAATTAATGGCTTTTCTCTTAAAAGAACGAATCAACTTAAAGGCGAAAATGTAAAAATCGACACAATTAGAATTGCAACATTTTTTTTTATTAAATATATCTTTATTGTTTTTTTTTCTAAAATATTTTATATTTTATACATTTTTTTAGTGATATCCACAAGAGATTAGAAAAAATTCTTTCATGCATATATTATAAAATTCATTGTCAAATTATAAATTTCTTAATTAAATTAGTTGGTAATCATTTCACATAATACTATTAAATATTTTTAAAATAAAATTCGAGTCATGGTTTTAAAATTTGTTTAAAATGTCGACGATAAAATTCTATCATTAACACTAACAATCATAAAAACACATTTAAATATATCGTTGTACATGAATAAAGAAAAAAAACATTGAATATCATTTCAATTGTTTTCTTAATTTATAGAATTAAAACTTTGTAATAATTATTCTAAAAACAATGTATCATAAAATATACATTCATATATATTATTAAAATAATTAAAATAGAATACAAATGAGATAAATTTTTTTAAGCGAAAATATGTTCGCTTTTGAGGAAAACACTTTAAAACTTATTGTTAAAAATAAGTGCGCAAGTTACTTATGTAAAAATTCCTAATTTTAGGAAAAGGCAAGATCATTAGAATATAATTTTAAACTGACAAAAACAATTAGTTGTCAAAAAGACTTTTTTTTAAATTCATTTAGAATTGTACGCTGGATTTCCAGCTCGTCTCGACGAAGGTTGTCTTTGTCGAGAGAGGAAGGACTGACCTTGACCCTGGCCTAGAGCTGCTAAACGTTGATCGACTGCCTCACGATGACAAGCAAGACTCAAACGATAAAACGCCGATAACATCAATTTCTCTTCGTTTTCTTTGAGCAATTTGCTCTCTTTGGATGAACGTTCCATTTCCTCGATTATTTTCCTCTTCTCCATTACTTGATTTCTCAATATTGTCACTTCCGATGGTGAGGAATTTCCCTGTTTCGGATCTAGACTTTTAATGACACTCTTCGCTTTATCAATGTACTTTTTATAGCGCTCCTCCAATGCAGCGAGATCCTCTTCTTTACGGGTCAAATTTTCCTGAAGACTAAATACCTTTTGCTTTTGTGTCTGAAGAGCACTCTCACGCTCCTCCACCTGTAATGCCAATCGTTCACGTTCAACTTGAACTTTCCTCAAATCATCCATCAGCTGATTGATCTTTTGTTGCCAGTGAGAATTTTCATTTTTTATCTCACCACTCGCTTGACATTCCGTTAATTCCTCTAATTTATTCTCCAATTCGATTAGACGTTGATTGGCCTTACGATTCTGATCTCTCAGTGTATTGACACGTTCCTCTGAATCTTCCAATAGTGCTTGAACTGTGGGTAATTTTTCCTCGGTTCCTTTATAATTTAATTTCAGCATTTTATTCTCATGTTGAAGAAGTAAAAGTTTCTCTTTGATTTCAAGTGGAATACCCTCGATTGTATTATCATCGTCGTCATTTGGATGTCCACGATTTTCCGTTGCGTTTAATTGTGTACATCTTAATTCTTCATTGGTTTCTTTCAGTGCATCGCGTTCCAGTATTAAACGATCACGTTCACGTTGAATTGTATTGAATTTTGCATCATTTTTTCTCATTTCAAATTCAAGTTTATCGGATTTATTACTATGTTCGTCTAGTTTTCTGTGCACTTCGGCCAATTGTTGCTTACACATGTCTAAATGATTCTTCAACATTGTATTTCGTTTCACTTCTTCTTCGTAATCGATTTTCGATTGGAGATTTTCCATATTTTTCTCTTCGAGAATTTTCACTTGTCTTCGTAAATCACTTAAATCTTCCATTTTCTTCTTGTAGGACTCAATTGTTTGCTCGTACTTTGTAACCTTGTCTGCTGTTTCTCTTAGAACGTCGACCTCGTCTTTTAGGTGATTCGCCTCATCCGCAGACTAGAAATTGACATTGTTAATAATTGTACATTTTAAATAATAACAGGGTTGCTATGAAAATTTACTTTGGTTTTTCCCTAATTTCCAGAAAATAACTTCCTTTTTCAATAAATATATTTTTTACAAATTTACGAATGGGTTTTAAAATATTTAATTTTTTACGAAAAATAAAAGGTTTTAATATCATTTCTTGACCACGCGGTCAAAAAAATTGTTTAACCATTTTATAAGAGTATTTATAAAAACATTTTTGGTGATTTTTTAAGTTAATGTTTTCGTATAGTTAAAAATTGCATAGCAGTCCCCAAAAATCCCCCAAAAAATTAATCAAGGTATAAAAAAAAAAATTTTCCTGAAAGTTTTCCTCTAGTAGACTGAAATTTTAAATGGAAAATACATGTAATTTTTCCTGAAAATCACACAAAATTTTTTCTAGCTTCTACAATAGGTTTAAAATAAAACTTCCAATTTTTCCAAATTTTTTTGAAAGTATTCGATCCATTTGCAAGCTTATTGAATCACACGCTATCACAGTAAACAAGAATATAGTATATTAATTTTACTTTTTAAGAGGTTGGTTAACAATGTTCTTTTAAGGTGATTAATATTAGGAACATGTTCACAAATGATATAAACGAGGTCGCCAAAAGAAGAATCATACTAATATCTGATTGTGAGTATAATGAAATAATTATCCAAGATGAGGTGCAAAAACAATTTGTTATTCAAGTAACTGAAAGTTGTAGACAAAAATTTCCCAATTTTACCTCTTATAATGTACTAAAAGAACCTAAATTTTGAAAATTTTAAATAAATTTGTATAAGCTAGAAAAAAATTTTGTGTGATTTTCAGGAAAAATTACATGTATTTTCCATTTAAAATTTCAGTCGACTAGAGGCACGTGTTAATATTGTTCGATTTGATTCAAACATTCAGGAAAATTTTTGTTTGTGCAATGCCTGTAAGAAAAGCATTACTTTACATGCTTGTAAAGTAGGCGTAAAACAGTACTTTGCTGCACTAGTACGACAAAGTACTTACTTACTTTTGGCATTCTTTTTACCCCATTAAAAGTGTATATTAATTTAACACCCTCTAGTGTTAATTTAACTCACTCTAGGGTTATTTTAATAACAATGCAGTGTTAAAATAACACTTTTTTCTGCGTAAAATACTTATTCAGAATGCAATAAATACTTTTGATCATAAATCAAAACATTGATTGTAGCTTTTTATTTACTCAAGAAGTTTAAATTGGTACTATTTAATAACTTGATTAATTTTTTGAATTTCCTGACTTGTGGCAATCCTGTAAATAATAAAATAAGAAAATAATTACCTTTTGCAAATCTTCTTGTTTTGATTGCAATTCCAGGACCTCTTTCTCCAGTAATTCCATCTTCAATCGATAATCATCCCTTGATGTTTCTAATTTAAACATTTCGTCCTTGAGAGCCTCGACTTGCTTTCGTAAGCTAGAATATTTTAAACTCGCTCCCATTTCGCCGGGACTTTCAAGTTCATCGAGTCTTTCCTGCATTTTCTTGTTCTCCGTACACAGTGAGGCTTTTTCCTCTTGTAACAATGACAATTGTTGATCTAATTCATGACATCTTTGCGCCAACTGGTCCCTGGAATCCACAGCCATCTGAAGTTCGGCCAATAATCTCTGTTGTGCCCCATCGCCAATGTCGAATGTGTCAAAATTTAAACTCGCCCCTAAACTTAATCGTGGTCCATGCATACTCTCTTCCAATTCTTGAATACTTTGCATTATCACCTGTTGAACAACTTCCTCAAGACCCATTATTCGTGTGATATAATGTTGCTTTTGATTGCAATTGACGGCACAGCCGAGAATTAATTGCAATAAACGCCGTAATTCTTTCATATCGCATTGTTCGCCAATTTTTATCGCATCTGGTTTCACGTAACCGGTGAATTGTTGATTTAAACATTCAACATAATATTCAGTGACGGCTTCGACAATTTTTTTTAAATTACTCACTTTTAAACGCCAATTTGTACCGACGTCAGTTTTTATTTTCGCTCGCCAACCAGCTGTAAACCATTCGGGAGCAATTTGCGATAGAGCCTCAGCGAGAGCAACACCATCGTTTATTTCCTCTGGTGTTGAGTGAACTGCTTCTAAATCAAATGTATCTAGCCATTTTATTAAACTTCCTAATTGTTGATCACACATTTTTACTGTTCTTTTTGGTATAATAAGAATTTACGTTTCTTATTAAACATTAGACATTTGTAATTTTTACTATAATCTTCCTTTCTAACATTCTTTTTCTTATGTGCGTTGAAATAACTGAAAAATAAAATATTTTAGTTATCATTTTATCTCGATTATTTCATTTGTGAAAGGGGATGTAATTAAAAAAAAATTAAATTTCGATTAAAAACAAAGATAATTTTGTATCCCTCATGAAATAGGTTATAATTTCATATTCATATTATTGTACTAGAAAAATTATTCGTATTAAGTATACGAATCTGGAAATTAAAGATAAAATGAGAAGATTAAAAAAAATTGATATTAGAGAAATAATAAAGAATGTCACAATAAATTATACTTACAAAATAGACCAGCTTGTCAACTTTATTTTCACTCTTTTCTTACCTTTGTAAGAAAATATATAAAATAGGTTAAATAATCACTTTCAATTAAGTGAATATTATTTCTCAATACTAAACTACTGTTTGACAATCATTTTTTCATCGTCATTTTTTTTGTTCCATTTTCTTCCAACTGTCACACAAATGTCAAGAATTTTCTTTTCGTCTCAGTGACGTATCAATAACTAAACACGATAAAAACATTTTAAGTCTGAAAATTGTAAATAAACTTGTTAGGTATTAAAGTATTGTCTGAATTTAAAGAACATGAATCTTTTGAGAGAGATAATTGGAACTTACAATTTAATGTCGTAAATTAATAATTATTGATTTTACAAATTTTGAATAATATTATAAATAAAAGGATACGCTTTGTGCTTAGAATACATCTGCACAGTCAGAAATTAGTGTAATAACATCTTGTAATATTATTTTTATCAATTCGGAGTAAAAATTGTTTCTTAATTTCACCACCAGTGTGGGGCGCTATAATCGAAAGTAGGCTCCCTTACTGAATAGGTGTCATTCATACCAATTTGATACTTCGCAAGTTTGCATACAGACACAGAGTGACCGCAACCTGCATTTCACTTCCTCACGCGCCAAAAAGTTGTTGTGATTTCTACCTCTGTAAAAAATGCATATTTTCTGAAAGATATTTTGAAATTTATACTAAATCGAAGTATTTTTAATGTATAAAGTCGCGTGAATTGCAATTACAGTTTGATTGCATTAAAAAAAAGTAATTCGGTTTCATTGTCGCGACTTTTCTTTATTGAATGTAACGTCAAGCCTTCGAAAGTTTATTTAAATTTTTCCGATTCTCACAGTTATTTTTTCACCGTTTGGTTGTTTAATAATTTTAACTTTTAGTAATTCCCCGGGTGGAAGATTATTATTTGTATAAAATTCGTAAATTTAACTTAAAATAACCTAAAATTTCGTCATATATTTGTTATGTACATGCCAACTGAAAAATGGAAAGTTATTTTCTCGAGCGTGTCTCAATAAAATGTATTCAAGTTTCTTTTTTCAGAGTTACAAAATAAAAATTTTAATTATTTTTCCGTCTTAAAATAATAAAAAAAAGTAAGTAAGAAAAAAATAAATTGAGATCCAGTTCCGAGTGTTTCAGGAAGATCTTGATATATCAGGATAGGATACGACACTAGAGTCAAAAAAGGAAAGAATTTTCAGATTCAGAGGAAGCTATCTATCAAATTATCCAAGTTAGTTTTCCTTCCTTAAGCTCTTTGTTTCCATTATGTGAAAACAATTTTCTAAATCCTAATGAAAGTCACAATTTTGCATCAAGTAAACAATTTGGTATAGTGTAATCCCAGATAGCACAACAATCTGCTACAAGTTTGCAGCAAGTTTGCATTGCAAACTTCGAAAATTTGCATGCAAGTTTGCAGAAAATTTATGGAAAATTGGTAAATGTCCGCCTTGTGTAAAGTTTGCGGAGCAAACTTGCAGAAAACTTGCGTGGCAAGGTAAATTAAAATGTCTGCGCAGTAGTTTTCTATGACATATAGAGCTGCGCACCACATTTTGTCACCTTCCCCAAGAGGGAAGGCAACATTTGACAAAATATGTACATTTTGAATACAAAAAGATTGTTTTGGGGTCAATCCATTAAATTTCACCTAAAGCCGTTGCGGCCTATTTTTAAAAAAATCTCATAATTTGTAAAAATGATGTTTAATATCCATGGAATTCATTTTTGAGAATTATTTTATACAATTTTTTGGATTAAACTTAGAATTTTCATTTTTAAGTTGAGTTTCACAGAAAAAAGGTTAGATTGACAGTTATGAAAATTTAATAAAAAAGCATGAAAATAATTTAGATAATACAAATTTCTTGATTGATATTTGTTAAAAATGGGCTTATTTACTTGAATAAATAGATTATTATGCAAACATACCTAAAATAATAGATAAAAATTGATTTTAAAATTTACCTATGAAATGTCAAAAGTCACTGCATTTTAATTATATTTTTCTAAAAAGTTTATAAATATTAACAAAATTTAATACTACATAATGTAAAGTACTTTCAATGTACTTTCATATTATGTGCTAACTTTTTAATTTTATAATAAAGAAATATGAAAATTTTTACCTTTAATATTGAGTGTTTCATGATTTTCAGAGATTTTAATCACTTATTTCTTCTCAGGTGCAAGACGAAAAAATCCATTTTTTGTCTTAATATTTAAGTTTGACCTTCTTTTCTATTCTATTAAATTTTGGTGATGGATAATGAGCTACTTTTCTGTTTAAATTTAGTTTAAAAAATCTGCTTCCAAAAGCAAGTTTGTTGGTTAAGTAGCAGGTAATTTTATAAAACTGAAGTTGGCTATCATAACAGTCTTGCAAAAATCTACTTGTATTTAACCAAAAAAATGCGTTTTTTCAGCAGATTTTTTAAACTAAATTTAAACAGAAAAGTAGCTCATTATCCATCACCAAAATTTAATAGAATAGAAAAGAAGGTCAAACTTAAATATTAAGACAAAAAATGGATTTTTTCGTCTTGCACCTGAGAAGAAATAAGTGATTAAAATCTCTGAAAATCATGAAACACTCAATATTAAAGGTAAAAATTTTCATATTTCTTTATTATAAAATTAAAAAGTTAGCACATAATATGAAAGTACATTGAAAGTACTTTACATTATGTAGTATTAAATTTTGTTAATATTTATAAACTTTTTAGAAAAATATAATTAAAATGCAGTGACTTTTGACATTTCATAGGTAAATTTTAAAATCAATTTTTATCTATTATTTTAGGTATGTTTGCATAATAATCTATTTATTCAAGTAAATAAGCCCATTTTTAACAAATATCAATCAAGAAATTTGTATTATCTAAATTATTTTCATGCTTTTTTATTAAATTTTCATAACTGTCAATCTAACCTTTTTTCTGTGAAACTCGACTTAAATATGAAAATTCTAAGTTTAATTCAAAAAATTGTATAAAATAATTCTCAAAAATGAATTCCATGGATATTAAACATCATTTTTACAAATTATGAGATTTTTAAAAAAATAGGCTGCAACGGTTTCAGGTGAAATATAATGGACTGACCCTTTGCAAATTTTTTAAGTTTTCAGAAAGTTTGCTGCGAGTTTGTTACAACTTTTCTGCAAGTTTTCTGTGAAAACTTATAGCAAATTTGCTCCGCAAACTTTACACAAGGCGGACATTTGACAATTTGCCACAAATTTACTGCAAATTTGCAAAGTTTGCAATGCAAACTTGCTGCTAACTTTCTGCAAAATGTTGTGATATTTGGGAAGTGTTTAATACAAAAATGGTTGATCATAATTTTTACTACTACCACTGATTAAAATTATTAATATTGAAAAATAAAATAATAATATTCTAGCAAAACGTCTGCGAAACAAATTACATTTAATCAAATTGCACTGCGTAAATTTACACTATAATTATTTTTTAAATTATTCAATTTTTTCTCGTATTGTCGGGAATAATTATATAATTGAAACACCTTCAAAATATGATAGAACGTGAAAGATATCCGCAGAAATCTATTTTTCCTGTAGATACCATAGTGTCGATTACTGGCACAAACATGTGCCGATTACTAGAGCAACTAGATTATCAAAGTGCCGATAACCCATGCATTGAGGTTCTTTTAACTATAAACCTACTATAATATTTTAAATGACATTATACATTACAAAGAATGTTATAATAATGTTAAAAATGATCCCTCTTTTAGATAAACTCATTTCCTTACCATTTTTTTAATGTGTAGCTTTATTTTTAATCATTTCAAATTTAGATTTTCTCTTAAGTTGCCGATAACTGGTGCATTTACCTTATGTTTTCATTTACGCTATGACGTTTTGGCATATATATTTTTCGCTCTTTTTGAAAATAAAAATGAGAATAAATATATATTCTTCCTGTATACATCAAAGTAAAATCGTATAAATAGGAAAAATATTATAACTTAAATAAAGCATGGGAGCTTATTTATATAAGAAAACATTTTTCCATCGTTCTCCTGCTTTAATATTTCATGTAATGTGAGTTTAATGATTTAAGGCAAACACATATTTTCTCAGTATTTTTTCTTCATTTTTTAAAGTATTGAATTTTATATTATTTAGAAAAAAGAGAGAATATAAAAGAGTATAGAGTAAAGATGTTTTAATTTGAAAAATTTCAATTTTACAAGTTTTTTGTTTCAATTATAGAAGAAAAATGTGTATTAAATTATTTTGTTTGAAAATTTTTTTTTTGCAATATACTTTTTATTTTTTAAAGAAACTATTTTTCTGCTTTCGTAAAACTAAAGTTAAAAAATTATACATCAAAACTAAATTCAAACTAACTAATTTATTCATTATTATAATTTAAAAAATATGTCAAACCCGGATTATTGATAAATGACAGTTTTTAAAATTGTTATTAAATCTAGGAAAATATTAGGTGTTTTAACTTATCACATACTACACATCAATAATTTTAGACATTTATCCTCTTCAGACAAAAGAGGGTTAAAAACTAAATTTTCCGAGAATAAAAAAGGACCGGATGTCACTTATATTTTATGTAACAAATATTAAATAATTATAATTTATAATTAAAATAAAAATAATTTATTACTATAATTTAACAAAAATTTTATTTTTTTCTGAACGAATGAAACTATTCAAATGAAAAAAACGAAAATATAAAGGGGATAACACATTATAATTTCGTTTAGTGTTAGACAATTTTTAAACTGTTTAATAACAATTCGACAACTATTGTCTATACGTTTCTCGAATTTTACTCTCCGATACAGATATACCCATTGGGAAATTTACAACTGTCAGAGTACTCCCACATAGAACAATAATTTTCTGCAAATTTGCGGCAAGTTATCAAAGCCAAATTCGAAAACTTGCCTGGTCAATTTGCAGCAAACTTGCGGCAAATACTAAAATGTCCGTTTGGTGGCAAGTTTGCAGAGCAAATTTGCAGAAAATTTGCATGGCAAAGTAAATGTTAAATGCATGCGCAGTAATTTTCTATGACATCTAGAGCTGCGCACTACATTTATGTCACCTTCCCTGCAAGGGAAGGCAACGTTTATCAAAATACACACATTTTTAATACAAAAAGATTTTTTTTGAAATTTTTAGGTTTTTTGAAAGTTTGCTGCAAATTTTCCTCAAGTTTTCTACAAAATTATCTGCAAGTTTGCCACGCAAGTTTTCTGCAAATTTGCTCTGCAAACTTGCCACCAAACGGACATTTTGGTATTTGACGCAAGTGTGCTGCAAATTTTCCAGGTAAAGGTGCGGCTACACCTCTGCAGGCTGCCTGCCTGCGCAGGCAGGAGCAACAAGAATAAAGGAGAAGTTTGAAGTCACTGACTCTCTTACTCTTGTACGTTACCATGACAACCTGCAGGCAGGCAGGCTGCCTGCAGAGGTGTAACCGCAGCCTAAGTTTTCGAATTTGGCTTTGATAACTTGCCGCAAATTTGCAGAAAATTATTGTGCTATGTGGGCTGCGCCGGCACTGTCAGTACTGGTAGCTACATTGACAGACTCAAGTGATAACACTATGCAGCGCTGGCGAAGTACTGTCTGTCAGTGCTGTCTGAGAATATGACCGCAATAAATACAGTATTGTTATTTATAGCTGTAAATTAAGAATTATAAATAATTTCACATAAAAATGGTAAATAATATAGATAAATACTTATTATTCATAAAATATTCTTCTTCTTGATTCAATTGTATTAAAAATGAAGACTTAATTATTGAATCAAAGATGAGAAAAAATAAGGATACGTTGGAAATAATAAATTGAAATAAAATAAATTAAACTAAATTTTTCAATTATCAAATTAAATAACTTCCTTCCTTCTTTCTTTTGATTCTTTTGCCTCTGGTCCCTATAAGGGGACAAATAGCCAATACAGTTCACGTATATTTTTATCCCTTGGATAGACTGATTCGGGTAAAAAGTTTATGATTGCTCAAAATTAAACCAAGTGTTGCTTTATTTTTATTTTTTTCCTTTGGATTTAATGTAGGGATGGACGATACCTCAAAAAAGAATCGATTCTGAAGAATCGATTCTTTTCAAAAAGTATCGAGGAATCGAGTACAATACTAATAGCCCCCACAGCACCGAAATTTTCCTAAATATTTATTAAATATTTACTTGCAATATTCGGCATATTTAACTGAAAAGTTTAGTGAAAATTGTATAAAGATTTATATGTCCTGATTAAATAAGTGTTTAGCGCAAAACTTTCCTGAACATTTAAATGAAATCTTCGCCTAATTATAATTATAATTATAATTAGGCGAAAATCTTCAGGAAATGTTCAGGAAATGTTCACACTAAACACTTATTTAATCGGGACATATAAATCTTTACACAATTTTTACTAAACATTGCAATTAGATATTCCGAATGTTGCAAGTAAATATTTAATAAATTTTTAGGAAAGTTTCGGTGCTGTGGGGGAGCGTTCTTTTTTAATTAAAAAAAATAATAATAAATAATTTTTTTGTTTAATAATGATAAGGCCTAAATACAAAATATATCATACGGTCAAACAACCAAAAAATTACTAATAATAAATAATAGTAATTAAACATAATAAAAAAATTATATTAATATTAATTTAAAATCTTAAGTAATTGTAAAGAATGAAAGCATTTTTAAATAAATATATTATAATAAAATTTCTTTACAAAATTTCAATCCAAATTTGTATAGGTTATGATGTGTTGCAAAAGGTTTTATATTACGAAAAATGTTAACACTACAATTACTAATTAAAACAGAAATGTTATTTTTTATAATACATTATTATATAATATATTTTAACAATTTCTTATCAACATTTACAGTTTTCATCCTTCACATTTATTAATTAAGTGAAAAAGCACTTAAAATCAAAAAAGTTAAAATCTTTAAAATTAAAAACACATTACTCGATTCACTCACAAATAAGAATCGAAAAAAGAATCGATTCTCAAGATGGAATCGGTGCGATTCCAAACAGCATCGAGTAGAATCGTCCATCCCTAATTTAATGGCCCTTAAGATCGCGCACACGCGTAAGAGGAAACTCAAGTATAGTTGTGTCTAAAGGCGGTTCCAGAATAGGTGCAAAAGGCAAGATGAAAGTCCAAGTGCAAGTGCGATTCCTATATCTTTAGCATTGGTTTGCACTTGCACTTGGACTTTCATCTTGCCTTTTGCACCTATTCTGGAACCGCCTTAATGCCACTGGATATTAAGTGAGTTCAGCTTGCTTCACAGGTTCCACGAACAACAATTGTCACTTTAATGTAGTATGGTTGGTAAGCCTGGGAAGGGAGGGAGATTTAAGTTTTGGAATCTATTTTGAATAAGAGGATTAAACAGCAATTTATATTATTGTGAAGATTGTAAAATAGAATATTCAAATTAATTAGATTATTTTATTTATTTATTGGCCCTTGTCAATCTCCATTCTACTTGCTTATTTTGATTTTTTGTTTATTTATTTATTTAATTTATGGGTATTGTTCAAGATCTCGTCATCCAATCCCACCATGCATTTCCCCCTCGGAGATTGGCTGGTGGAATTCATTGTAAATGGTAATTGTTGTTTAGAATATTATGATTTTTATATTGTGACATTTCCCCTCTCAAAAAACCTTCCCCAACTGCGAACCAGTTGCTGATCAGGGTCAAAAACTAGATCCGTAAGATCCGGTATGTCCGGATTGAAATTAACAGTTTTTGAATTTAAGAAATTGAAAAGTTCTGGTCTGCCAGGAGAGAGGACAGAGCAATCTCTCAAATGATGAAGGAGGTTTTTAAGACCCAAACCACAGGGACAACCCATATCTATTTGCCAACCCATACGTTCAAAATGATCATGAGTACATTGTGTCCACACCTCAGACGAGTTACTAAATTTATATACCTACGAGTAAGGTTAATTTTTTTAAACCAAGGTCGCGGAGTCTTGGGACCAATTTTCCGAAAATATAAGTTTCCTGAAGGTGATTTAGTGCAAGGTGGCCAGTTAAATCTTTGCCATGATTTTACTTCTTTTATAGAGAGCTCCAATAGGTCATTACACAGAAGACCGTTAAATCTTCCGAAATCAAATTGCAGGGCATTTTTTGCCGATTTATCAGCAAAATCATTACCCGCAATTCCACAGTGTAAGGGAACCCAAAGAAACGACAAATCAATGTTTTTACTTTCTATTTTTCCAATTAAGCGAATAATCTCGTGAGTCAGCTGGTGTACGCCCGCCCCAATCAATCTATCACTAATACCCCTCAGTATTCCCTTTGCATCAGAAACAATCAACACTCTAGTTTCCTGACTCTGATTAATATATTTTAAGGCAGATAAGATTGCATAAGCCTCACACGTAGCAACAGTAAGGTAAGGGAGGTTCATTTAATTCTGCAAGCATAAAATTCATACACCCCAGGATTATACGCAAAGCAGAGTTTTGTATTCTATCTAGAATATTCAGGCTGGAAACTGAAGCGTCCATAAAAAGTTGGCATCCCCACTTCAAATGAGCTCGGATAAGTCCCCTGTAAATCAAGGTTAGAGTGTTGGGATTAGCATCCCAAGTGATTCTTGTAATTGCTCGAAGGACATTAACAGATTTTTCGGCCATTTGAGCTACTCGCCTGATGTGACCCTCCCACGTAAGTTTACGATCCAAAAGGATACCCAGGTATAAAATCGTTTCTTGAATATGGATTTGAGATTCACCTACTGTAAGGGACAAGTGATCATATTTTTCTTGAAAGCGAGAAAATACACATATCTGTGTTTTAGGAATTGAGATCGATAATCCAAGTTCCTGGAGCCATGGACTTAATGAGTCTATTGATTCCTTTAACAAATCTAAAGCCGTATTTATTTTACGAAATTTTGTGTATATCAACAAATCATCCGCGTACATTGCAATTCTAGTTCCAATTGGAAGTTTTGATATAATATTAATAAGGGCAAGGTTAAAAAACAGGGGTGAAAGGACCTCACCTTGAGGGACTCCTACTCCTGAGGTTCTGGAACCTTCTTCAATAGAACCAAAGAATAGATTTTTTTTTGATACTAGGAACGAAAAAAAATTGATTATTCTATCTGATACTGATAATTCCGTAAGTTGATTATATATTGCCTGAGGTAATAAATTACTAAAGGCTCCTTTCATGTCCAAAGCAAGAACCAGAGTGCCTTTTTTCCAGAAATCCCTCTGAAATATCCGAAACTAAAGACGCAACACAATCAAGGGAGGAACGTCCTCTCCTGAAACCGTATTGTATATCAGGAATCCATTTTTTATTTTCTGCCAAAAACTATAGCCGTCTGTGAATCAGGTGTTCAAAAAGCTTACACAGGTTAGAGGTCAAGGAAATGGGTCTGAATCCCTTACTACCCGGCTTTGGGATAAAAATTACCCTTGTATAAGATTACGAGCTTCCTTAGGCAGTTTTTTGATTGTAAAATAAGAAATATCATCCAGACCCGGAGATGTGTCCTTTTTACACAACAAAAGGGTTGTGACGAACTCATTCTCCGAGAAAGGGTGATTTAGAGGATCGTTTTCGTTTATTTCTTGCTTA
This sequence comes from Leptopilina myrica (nomen nudum), assembly GCA_032872475.1. Lineage (NCBI taxonomy): Eukaryota > Metazoa > Arthropoda > Insecta > Hymenoptera > Figitidae > Leptopilina > Leptopilina myrica (nomen nudum). Next base: position 41,424,258 of record CM065459.1, on the reverse strand, counting down.
ATCGGTAATTCAAAGGCCAAGATATTAGGTTTGGCCAGATCTTCTTGAAGTTTCTTAAATATTTCCGCTCTTTCCGTGATCAACTGCAGTGTCACTAATTAACTGATCGGGTGCATGATAAGGACAGGTATCTAGATTCTGACTACCAGTCTTAGATTCGTTTTTCTTTAGTGAAGAGCCATTTTGACAGATACCCTGAGAAGCAATCTCCAGTTGTGATTGCAATTGAGAGTCAAATTGTGATTGAGAAGCTAGCGTCCTCTGCCAATCCGGGGTAGAAATTTCCCTAGAATCATATTCACGCGTATCTAATGCCGAAGAAGCCCTTCCCGGGTAGAGCAGATTACCCTCATCTAGATTTACCTCTGGTGACAAATCAGACCCGTCAATTAATGCCGATTCGGATAAGGATCTCACTATGGCTACCACTAGGCGAATCCGGACTGCCAGAAAGATCGCAGAAAATCTCAGGAAATATTTTCCTCAAGATCTCTACCACTTCCACTCTTTCTATATTCTCAATATATCTTATCTTTGAAATTTCAAACTCCATTTTGTAAATAGGGCAGTCAGATGATGATGCTGAATGCTCCCCTCTACAATTCTTACACTTTTTCTTATTATTTACTTTACACACCTCCTTATCGAGAAAATAATTTCTCTGTCTTCCGGATTAAGTCCTTCTGCAATTCTCTGCACCGAGCGATTAGTCGAAAAAGTAGTCACGAAACCCTTCTTTCTTATAAAGGATTCCGGAATGATAACCGAAAAATTCAATCATCTCATCTCCTGGGAATCTGCAAGTTTATTTGCATCAGTCCACTCATTACAGATAACTTTCAATTGGAAATTACCGCTTCTATATATCTTTCGTTTCTCTTGAGAAACTACTGGAGCCAAATGGGAAAATGGAAAACGAGTTGTATCTTTATTGTCCTGGAGTAGTAGAAGATCGAAACCAGATCAACTCGTCCCGTGATTGAATCGAGAGACTATTTTGTATTCTCTCAGCGATTTCTGTGGTAATTCTTTTAAAAGTGGGGGATTTCGAAGAGTCTTGAAACTGAGACAAAATAGGTGACCGATCTGTCTGTTGGTTTTCCTAACTTGATAGGTCGTTTGAACACCAGCCGACCCATCTTGGGGCGAATAGGATCGGGATAAGTCGTCTCTGTTTCTCTTATTGTTGGATCTATAGGGACTATTTATGAAATTATAATTCGTATCCCCAGGGTCAGTGGCAGAAGGGAGTTCCCCAGATGCAACTAAGCGTTGTCTAAGGCGATCTACGATAATTCCAAGGGTCCTTGAAGCTTGTTCGTCTGGCACTATTTCCATGGAAGAACCACAGTCTGGTATTCTACCTCTACCACGTCCCCGTCCTGGGAAAGAGTTGCTCTGTCCCCGCACCTTCGGTATAGCACCCAGAGACGTCCCATCGACTGGTATATGATCCATGTTCCTACAAAAAATTATAGTATTAGACGCGGTAAACCTGTATTAAATCGATCAAATCAAATTTATTATTAATATAAGGTGGAATAAAGTTACCAGATAAAAGGAGCGAAAAAGAAAAAAAATCAGAAAAAAGTAAATATATATGCACATGTACGAACATATATACACATACAGACTCAAACCACGCCGGATCTCCCGAATCCAAGTCCCCTACTCCGAAATGATGCAAACTTTCATCACATTAACAAAGTGTGATAATTTATTTTAATTTAAACAACACAACCAACATTAAGACCGGACTAAATTCTACGGTTTCACTGATCAACAAATTATCCGCAATATCGAGGAAAATAAATATATTAATTCAATCTTTTTTTTTAATTAAAGAGCTTCGAAAGGAACAGAAAAGAGAAAAAAAAACAAAGGCCAATTTGTGTTAACAGAAATTCAAGAATTTAATTTATCATATTTATTATTTCTTTTCATTTATTTGGAAAGGAATCTAGAAGGAATGTGACTGTTGTATATAGATTTGAGGCATCTGAGAAGTATATAAACTGTAGTTTATGTTTACGACCTTCAATTTGATGATTCACTTGTGCAGGTCATTAATTGTCGGCTTTTAGCAGTTAACAAGTTTCCTCAAAATCAGCTTATTTCAACTTTGATCACTTCCAGAGCTTCAAATAAAATTAGAGTTAGGCTGGACAATAATCAGTATGCATTATCAATTTCTTTTTTCTCCAGATCCTCCAGATTAAGAGCCGCCCTATATTAAAGAACCAGTTGAGACTAGTAGAAATTGAACATGGATCTACTAGTGTCAACTTGCTTTCCAAATTGAAAAACTTTTCCGTGTAGCAATTTTACTAGTTTTAACTTGGAAATCCTATTTATATAACTGAAACGGATATCGAAGATAAAATTGAAATGGTTCTATCTTGGATTGTTCTCTTCAATTTTTGTTTCAACTTTTACAACTGCTTTGTTGTAAATAATTATTTCTGCTAATTGTTGTTTTGCAAATTTTATTTTTGCGAATTTGCATTTCTCGAATTGATATTTTTATGAATTTGTTACTATTGCTATTTGTAATTTTGTGAATTTTGTGAATTTTGTAATTTTTTAAAAATCTGTAGTTCACAACAAAGCAATAAAACACTTTTAACCTTTTTTTTGAAATTTGAAATTTTTGTTATTTTGTTGCATTAACAAAACATTACAAAATTAAAAAAAAATTAATATCTCAAAAGCCGTTTACAATAAATTAATGAAACTTACACTATTTACACAAAATTGTTCACTCTTTTAATAGAAAATATTTGCATGATTGTTGTGGAAAATTCAGTCTTTCATTTTAAAAAAATGTATTAAAAACAAATAATAATTGTAACGTCTAGACTGAATTTTCCACGACGATCAAATTTTTCCCATTGTGTAGTGGACGCGCGTTTTTAATAAAAAATTCGTTATGTACATTCCAAATTAAAAATACAACAATTTTTTATTAGGGGCTTCAAGAAGAGACTAGTGAGAGTACCTCCTATATGAGTTTCTTTGCAATTGGAGGAGTAAAAGACATAAATAATTCAAATGGCTTATAAAATTGTTATTAAAAATATGAAATATTCTAATTTACAATCATGCAAATATTTTCTTTTAAGAGAGTGAACAATTTTGTGTAATCAGTGTAAGTTTGATTAATTTATGGTAAACGGCTTTTGAGTTATTATTATTTTTTTAATTTTGTAATATTTTGTTAATGGAAAAAAAATTTCAAAAAACGGTTAAGAGTGTTTTATTGTTTTGTTGTGAACTACAGATTTTCAAAAAATTATAACATTTTAGAAAATAAATGGGACTTTATTAACACAGTTGAGTCATTTTGCGAATTTTAGGTTTTTTATTTCGCTTAATGTTATTTTTTGCAAATTTTTGCAAAAAATTACAACGCGGTCAAATGACATTTGAGCAGAAACTTATTAAATATTTAATTAATATTTTTAACATAATAGTATATATTGCAAATTTATATAAATATTTTAAATTCTGCTTGTATTTTTATAGGTACTTACAAAAATTATAATACTTTACATAAACTTACGTTTTTCAAAGTTGCAGCTTATATAGACAGGTCAAAAGATATTTCTCACGTCGATTCGATAGCCATGGTCGTTAAGCGTTTAGATAGATAGGTCATAGGTGCGGGGTTCGATTCCCATAGGGTACAAGTTTTAATTGAATTCTTCCAGTTTAATGAAAATGTTTGTATGTTTGGAGTGTGCTTAGAATATTAAGTTATTAATGGTCATAAGAATCTTTTATTATTTTTTCCACAAATATTTTTTTTCAAAACTATCTGTTCAATTGTAACCACCTTGGATTTCCAATTATGAATCGATATCCAAGTTGAAACAGTTGAAACAAGTTCATATTGTACAATGTAACCTACTTGGAATTTTCGGTTGACTGTAATGTTCAAACTGAAACCAGTTCATTTTGAACTTGACATTCCGAATTCAAACCAGCTGAAAATACATATCTACTGCTTTGAAATTGGAACTTACGTGACAATAACCAACTCAAAGCAAGTAGGCTCCTGATTCTACCCGGTTCTTTAATATAGGACGGCGCTTGACCACAGTTAACCTCTTTTTGAATATTGAAACACACGTGTTAATAGAAGTAGGAACACGTGCAGTGTGAAGGAGTATCTCTTTAATTATTATAATATATTATATTTCCTCTTTAGGGATCTCTGCATCATAAACTTTAGTCACCAAAAGAAAAAAAAACACACAAAACAAATTATTGTGAAATCAATTCACAATTTAATCTTTAAAAGATCTTTATACAGAAATATGGAGAGGAGGCAAGCACGTCCTCACTCTCCAACAGCACAACACGGAATCCATTAAATAACTTCACTTATTGCATTTAACATTTTACCAGTCGTAATTTTTAAATAATATTTATTTCAAGTTTATGTAGAATAATCAATGTTAGCAAAGAGCGTTGTGACCAATTTTTCTATACTCAGACAGTACTTGCCACCAAGGCTTGTCTACGCTTTGGCGAAACAAGAATTCTGTACTGCGCCAGCACTATTTGTCAAAGCTCGGCTAGACTACGGCCGAACAATCGTCTGAGTACCAAGCTTACAGTGGTGAGCATCGGCACTACACTAGGATATCCCAATAGGTATATCACTTCTTACGAATAGTTCTCCACACGATTCGCTCGTTTAGATCGTCTCGAATGCGGTTCTTTGTCCACAACTTAACAATGACGCTGTCGAATTAACATTTGCATTCAGTTATACAACCATGTTCTACACTTTCTTTAAATAAACTTGCGTATTTATTTACTTTTTGAGCAGTATATTTTATTTACAACTTCGTTTATCCATTTACAATTTATGGGTCAAAAACAAAACCCGTGTTATACCTATAGACACACACCCCTTCTTTTTATAACGATTTAACTGAAAGGTTCTGGCACTTGGAATTTTCTTTTTGATTTAAATTCTAAATCATAATTACATCATTGTCCAACAAAAAAGAATCCTAATAAAACTAAAATCTCCCCTGGAATATAGTACTCATGTAAACATGTACTCTTCAAAACTGAATCAATAGAATTTCATTGAAAATCAGTTAAAAATGATTTAAATTTCAGTCATATGTTAAAGAAATTAGTATTTACTTCTATTTAACTAAACTGCCAAGGGCAATAATGAAAGAAAGTACAAGAAAATAAATAAATTAATCTTCACATTAAACTCGGCTATATGACAAACATGATAATGCAAAAATAAAAAAAAATGATAGAATCTCAACTATCAATCGTTTACATATATATTAAAAATAAAAAAAATATAGTATCGACAACAAATAAACTTACAATTACATTGTAAAATCTTTAAAATGACTGGGAAGTCTTCTTTCTCTAATTGGCCTTACATTTTTTTGACCAACATCAATTTCTCGATTTTGTTCATTTGTGATAATAATATTATCTTCGATGTTTCGTCACGGATAAATAATCTTATTTCAGATTCTAACGGAGTTGTAAGTTACGTCAGTTTGACAATACAAAATTAATTCATGAGAAAACTTGACACGCGGAAATAGTTCTTAATGTCAATAGTTAAAGAAATCAGGAAAAATGAGCAAGGATTAAAATTTCAATAATTTATTTTATACACAATAAACAATTTTATTCACTTTAACACTTTTTCTTTGGATACATTAGCAAGTAAAATTTTAATAGAGCGTGAATTTCGTTACGGAGATGTACTCCTTTTTGTAGTTCGGATAATACTGATTTTAATTCAGTCTATGATTTTAGACATGAATTGGTTTCTTTTTCGAAGGGGAAAAATTGGCAATATAATTGGTTAGAATAAGGAAATAGTAAGGGAAAATGGGCGTACCCTTTAATGGGAAGGAGAGATGTCTCAGGAACTCATTTTTTCAGGTACAGAGGACCGAAGATTTTTCTTTTATTAAGGTTAAGTATTTTGCAGCTGCTCTGAAGTTGTTATTTTTTGTAGAATTATAAAATTTAAAAAATTTGGATTATTTTGTAAAATGTAGCAATTTAGAAAAAGATTGAGTGGAAAATCATAAATAAGATCCATAAATTTTATAACACGAATAATAGATAAAAGTCTAAGGACTTAATACTTGGGAAAAGGAAGAGGATTTGGCGAGCATGTGTCTAGAAAATTCTAAAGGCTGGGAAAAACCATTTCTTTTCCTTACAAATTAGTTTTAAACATATTAGTTTTAGTTTCCATAATGCAAAATATCAAACTATAACAAAGAAAACAATTTAATTCAAAAAGCGTGAATCGACACGCGACATGCTCCCCCGTTGAGAGTTTGTACGATCAAATAATTAATAATAAACTGTTTTGATGTATTTCAAAGATCTTAAGATATATTATCAGGATATTAATAATTGAAAGTTAAATAGAGATATTGTATGTTAAATGTAAATAAGTGTTGTAATAAAGAAATAAGTAAGCAGACACAAATTTTCAAATTTGTGAAATTCATTCAGTAGGCAAAAGGCACAGTTTTTTAACATTACGTTCTAAGATAGTGTTTCGTTGAAGATCTCCATGTCCGGTAAAAGTCTTTACCTTGACCCATCTGATAATCTGGTCGTCAGCTCGATAGACTTCTACAACACGGCCCATCCGCCACTGCATTGGAGGAAGATTATCTTCACGAAGTAATACCAAGGATCCTTCCTTGATTATGTGGCTGCCATCAGTCCATTTGCTTCGGATCTGGAGTTCACTCAAGTATTCTTTATGCCATCTGGACCAAAATTCTTACTTGATTTTTTCAAGATGTTCCCAATATGACAATCTATTGCTTGGTGTGTGCAAGAAGTCTGGAGCTGGAATGTCTCGAGTTGAACTTCCATGAAGAAAGTGAGCTGGAGTGAGCACACCCAAATCGTTTGGGTCTGATGATAGAGGAGTTAAAGGTCTTGAGTTCAAAATACCTTCAATTTTGATACACAAGGTATTCAATTGTTGATGAGTCAGAAGTTCATCGCTTATAACTCTCCTCAGATGATGTTTGAACGATTTGACTGCAGCTTCCCAAAGTCCACCACAATGAGGAGCATGAGGAGGAATAAAATTCCACTGAATCCCTTGCTGAGTCAAATGATGTTGAAACTTCTCTTAATGATCTTGTGTTTCCAAGAAACTGAAAAGGTCTTGCAGCTCATTGTTAGCTCCGACGAAGTTGGTTCCATTGTCTGAATGCATGGAATTACAAGCAGAATGCCGTGAGATGAATCGGCTGAATGCTGCGAGAAATTCTTCTGTACTGAGATCATCGACAACCTCAATATGCACTGCCTTGGTGGTGAAGCAGACAAAAATAGAAATCCAGACCTTGATTTTGCCACGATTTCTAAATTTCTTCTCTTTGATGAAGAGTGGTCCATAGTAGTCGACTCCAGTATGTTCAAAAGGCTTCGATTGAATCACCCGTTCAGCTGGAAGATCTCCCATGAGATAATTCACTGGCGGTGGTTTAAATCGGACACAAGTGATGCACTTGTTGATAATGAGACGGATTTGTCGACGTCCGTCAATAGGCCAGAATCTTCTTCGCAAGAGATGGAGTACTGATTGACAACCAGCATGGAAATTGTCCTGATGAGTCGCTGTAATAATCAGGCGAGTGACGTGGTAAAATGATGGCAAAATGATTGGATGCCTCTCGTCGAAGGTGTTCGTTCAAGGTGTTTAAATTCTTCCAAGGATGCGGCACGTTGAGTGAGCAACAGAATAAGTGTTGTTGCGACAACCAGCTCATTGACGGTCAGAAATTGTTTGGAAACATTAATTTGATCACACTGCTGGGGATCAACAGCTCTTCGTTGTTTGCAGATAAGTGTCCAACGAAGTATCCAAGCCACAATTCTGCGCAGCTTATGGTAGCAGGAAAATCTAGAAAACAGAAGATTTTCAGATATTGATACCTTTACAGATGTTTGAGATGTTCTTGATCGTGTGGATGAGGTCAAGCATATTGTTTTCTTGACGTCAGGAACTTCTGTGGCCACTTCGATGGGTGTGTATGGCCAAGTGTTTTCTCCCCCGGTAAGCCAGTCAGGTCCGTGTCTCCACAACAAATTCTGCATGAAATCGACTGGTAATTGTCCTCTTGAGATAGCATCTGCTGGATTATCATGGGTGCGAACATGTCTCCAATGTTGAGGTTCTGTCCGCTGTTGTATTTTTGCCACTCGATTAGCAACAAAGGTCTGGAGTGTGTGCGGTGATTTATGGATCCACTGAAGAGTAATCATGGAGTCCGTCCAGAAAAATTCCTTGTCAGGGTTGATGTTTGTTGCTTGCTTCAAGGAGATGTAGAGATCAGTTAGTAACTCTGATGCACATAACTCTAAACGTGGGATCGTTTGTAGACTTTTCAATGGAGGTGTTCTTGATTTGGCACACCAGAGTCGAGCGTTTCTGGTTCCATCTGCATCCACTGTGAGTAGGTAGATGCATGCTCCATAAACTCGTTCGCTGGCATCGGAGAATCCATGAAGTTCAATGTATTCAGCATGTTGAACAATGACATGTCGTTGGAAACTTAGTTCATTCAAAAGTGGGAGTTGAGAAGAGAAGTCTTGCCATTTTGTGCATATTTCCAGTGGTACTGAGTCATCCCAATCCAGCTTCAGTCTCCATAGTTCCTGCTGAATTATTTTAGCATGAGCAATCACGGGATTCAGTAATCCAAGAGGATCAAAAATACGGGCAACATCAGAGGCAATTGTCCGCATTGTGATGACGTCCTTTGTAGCAATGAGGTTGACTGTGTAGACGATGTTATCCTGCTTGGAATCCCAATGAATTCCAAGAGTCTTCAACAAGGGATCGTCTCCCCCGAGTAATTTGATGTTCAGCGCACAATCTGGAAGGCCCTGAAGCACAGATGGAGAGTTTGATGCGCATTGTCGAAGATTAAAACCACCCTTACTCAATAGGGTAATCATTTGATCTCGGAGATCCATTATTTCTGGAAGAGAATCAGCACCAGTCAGCAGATCATCCACATAGAGATCTCGCTTTAAGATCTTGGCAGCATACGGAAAATTGTGATTTTCGTCATCGGCTAGTTGATGAAGACAGCGAGTTGCGAGATAAGGAGCTGGAGCGAAACCAAACGTAACGGTTTGAAGCTCGTACATCTTTGGTTCCTTATCTGTTGGTTGATCTCTCCAGAATATTCTTTGGAACTTCCTATCTTCAGGTCTCACGAGAATCTGACGATACATTTTCTCGATGTCACCTGTAAGCAGGAACTTGGGAAGTCTGAAGCGTAGAAGGAGTGCGAAGATGTCGTCCTGGATAGTCGATCCAGTCATGAGAACATCATTGAGACTGTATCCACTGCTGGACTTGGCCGAACCGTCGAAGACAGCTCGTACCCTTGTGGTCATGCTGGACAGTTTGATAACAGCATGATGTGGAAGATAGAAACCTTCCTCAATTTCATTTTCAATCTTCTTCATATGTCCGAGCTGCTTGTATTCCTCGATGACCTTGGAATATTCTGACCAAAGATGAGAATTGGATTTGTGTCGCCTTTCGAGCGCCAGGAAGCGTCGTAGAGCTTGATTTCGTGAGGAACCGAGTTGATTTTTCAGTTCATTGAATGGCAATGCTACCATATACCGTCCATCTGTTGTCCGAAAAACATGGTCAATGAAGTGCCTTTCACATGCTTCTTCGACAGGAGAAAGGTGTTTTCGGGAAGAAATACCATCTTCAATTTCCCAAAATTTCTTCAATTCGTTAATGATGTTGATGGTAACATGACACTGAGAATTGTCATAAATAGTGTCATAGACACTTCCACAGATAGTCCACCCCAACACAGTATTCTGTGTGATGAGATTGGCAGTGTCATAAATTTTGCGTTGTCCGACAGCAAGTGTGGAGATCGAGTGTCCAGAGCCTAGTAATAATTGAACAGGTGCAGGTTTATGAAATTCTGGATCAGCAAGCTGTGAACGAATTGAATCAGGCAATTGAAAAGACTTCCTATCTAGTTGCTGAGCTGGAATTGACGATGCGATAGCCGGTACGGCCAGAAAATTGAGCGTCTTTTCGAATTTATTATATCGAGAACGAATGGTCGCAGTCACATAATAGTTTGCGACTGTAGACAGATCATTAAGGGCACCCACCGATACAGAACACTGAGTTTTTTCCAATTGTAGTTGATCAGCTAATTTTGTGGTGATAAAATTTGTAGAAGATCCGGTGTCGAGCAGCATCCGACAGGGTACAAGTTGACGCGCACGATTAAAAACATGTATCACTGCTGTGGGAAGAATATCGTCACCTGGAAAATCTACGTTGAGCGAGATTTGTTGGATCGGTTTGGCGGATACTCTTGCTAATTGTCAATCGGATGGAGTTGTAGTTGTTGTTGATCGAAAATTACTAATACCGGCTGATCAATTAACTTATTTTTCAATTCTTGAAAACTATTTTTTTGTGAATTTCCTCACACGAAAGCAACATCCCCCTTCGTTAATCCTGTCAACGGCGCAGAAATCTCAGCGAATCCAGGAACGAAGCGACGAAAGAACCCGGCGAGGCCAAGAAAACGTCGTATCTCATGCGCATTTCGAGGCGCAGGGAACTCCCCTATCGCCGCTGTCTTACCTCGGCTGGGTCTAATCCCCTCTCCACTGATCTCGAAACCATGGAACTCTACCCTTTCCATGCCGAATCTACACTTTGACAAATTCAAAGTTAAGTGAGCATCCTTCAACAATTCTAATACGACAATTAATTTTCTCATTATTTCCGACCACGATTTTGCAGGAATACATGTATCGTCGAAAAAATTAAAAGCAATCCCACCACTATTATGACCTAACACTTTCTTAATGAGCTTCGCAAAATAAAATGGGGCATTTGTTAATCCGAAATTAACTTGCTCAAATTGTCCCGTTTGAAATTCGGTAATAAATGCGGTTTTTGCTTTGGCACTTTCTGCCAAAGGTATCTGCAAAAATCCACTCGCCAAATCCAAGATTACAAACATTTTAGCTCCTAAGAAAAACTCTAAACCGTCATCGAAACTAGGCATCGGGTAACGAATCTTAACAGTTTTCCCATTTACTCCACGATAATCGACAACCATTCTCGGTTTCCCATTTTTATCCCGGACTATAAAGGCAGGACTGACATTGGGTGAATTTGTTTCTTTGACAATGTTTGCGGGCTTATAATCGGTAACAATATTGTCAAAATCTTCTCGTTCTGTTGCATTCAATTTATATGGCTTACAAGTTACATGTTCGCTGCCCGGAACAAATTCAATGTCCATTTCGATTTTATCTGTCAATCCTAATTCGTATAAGTTTTTCGCGATACAACACCTATACTTGTTAAGAATTTCTACAAGCTCTTGCCGCTGACTAGGAGTAATCCCCTCACCTGTCACAATTTCGTCGACCGTCAATTCGAGGCTCGACTTTACTTAAAGGCTCTATACTCAATACAGGCTCACCAACTGTATCACCTACATGCAAGGTCTCCTGCATATCCCCACTATTTATATAAGTAACAGAAATTTTCTATATGTGTGATAGAAATTTTCAGTAACTTTTCCAATGGTCAATCAGTGAAAAATGACTCACATTTCAGTCATTTTTAACTGATTGACCAATGAAATTCTACTAATTCAAATTGTAAAATAGAGTAAGTGATTCAATTTAGAGAGTAAATTATATAGTATCTCAATCAGCACATAAACTTGCAAGTGAGCGACAAGCTTTGTTGGCCAATGTGCTACAAGTTTGTAGTGTGAGTTTGCAGTAAGCTTATTGCAAGCATGCTACACAAGTATATACAATTTAATTGAATCAATTTTAATTTTTTCTGGAGATTTTCTTATAAATTTCAAAATATACGCTCAGCAACATAGCTAAGTGTCAAAAAAATTTACTGCGCAGCCGTAAATGCCATAGAATCCAACTGCGCATCGTGTCAATTTTTTTAATTTATCCGTCAGCTTGCAACAACTTGGAGTTTGGACTTCGCGAGTGATGGACGTAACAATTGTGGAGTGCGCGTAATTCCAAAACATTTAAGCTTTTTCGATTTAAATTTGAGGCTCGCCCTATAATTCCACTCTTCTAGAGTTCGCGAATTTTACCATTGAATTAATCTAGCCAGTTTTTCCTACGCGAGCGTGGTCACAATCAAAAACTTTTTTACTAGACATTCTAACCTCAAAACGGCGTCTATACGCCTAGGGCCCGCGTGTGAAAGCGGTGTCCCATCCCCATAAAGCCATGTCTTCTGTAGATAGCGGGGAAACAAATCCTTCCTTATTACTAGAAAACTCCTTGACAGAAAGTGGTGCGACAGATGAAAATATTCATGACGCTCTTGAAGTAGCTGACATTCTTGAGGAATTTCAGGTATCTAAAAAACGAAAAGTTCTTGAACCTCACACAGCCCCTTCCGCTAGGCAACCCACAGAACAGACTGACAAGATGATTGTTGAAGACGACTTCAACTCCAATTCTCAAGAGGGTTTTCATTCACGAAACTCTCAATCACCATTTTTGAGTAAACTTCGATATGATGAATCTTTAAAAGGGGAGTGTAAAATCATGATTGAAAGTCTTAAACACGAAAAATCTGCCAAAGATTTAAACCGACTAACTTACGCGAAAATTTTTAATGATAGGTATAAAAATTGCATTGTAGATGTCAAAAGTTCCGGCTTCGGTAAGTTGGCAATTTTTACTAATTCAGCCTGCACAGCGAGTACCATCTTAAATGATAAATCCTATTTAGAAGGTAAAGGCATAAAGGCATTTATTCCCTTTTACTTTGTCACTTCTCAGGGTGTAATCAGAGGAGTTCCTCTTGACATCTCAGAACAAGAGATAAAGGAGGGCCTTGATGTCCTCGGTTTTCATCACGGTAATTCTGTCGTTCTCGAAGTTCGCCGTTTATCAAAAAAAAACATTTGACGCTGAAACGAAAAAAACAGCACACGTACCTTCGCAAACTATCCTCCTGACTTTTAACACTAAATCGCTTCCCTCGAAAGTTGCCATTTTTAACGTTTCCCTAGATGTAGAAGCCTACATTCCACCTGTGAAAATTTGCTGGAATTGTCTTCGTTACGGTCATAGCAGCAAATATTGCAAATCAGACAAAATCTGTAAACATTGCGGTGAAAAGGCTCATCCGGAGGACGCTCTATGCCCTCTGAATGGTAAGGACCCTGTGTGTCTTCACTGCAAAAAAAGTTCTTCGTCTAATCATTTACCTAATTCTGCTGCGTGCCCGGAATTAGCTTTTCAAAAACAATTTCGAGAATATGCGGTTAACAATTCTCTTACCTATTCCGAAGCGAAATCTGTACTTCGACCCAAAGCAAAGAAAAAATCGACGAATAATCCTTCAACAAATCCCACGACTAATTTCCATTTCAGCAATTATCCAGAATTCGGAGATTGTTGTGAATGGACTTCCTGATAAATTTGGAGGTGGGTCTACTTAGGCAGAATATAATGCATGATTGACTTACTCATAGCAAGGAAAAGGTTGAAGCAGGTTAAGAAGGTTAATGTCAAAGGCAAAACAAAAATGATAAAGATATTACAAAGCTTGAAAAAGGAAAATTGCAAATACTACAATCAAAGCATGCGCATAAATCTCGAAATTGTCTAAATAAAATTTCCCTTGACTTGATAGAAATACTTCAAGAATTCATCTGCTAGTTTTTCTGAGGGAGTAAAAATATATTCATCTAAATAAAGAGTTAAGATAATTTAAAAGAGATGATCTGTCTGGTAAGAGGCTTGGACAATAATTGAGCGCCTCTGGGTCTCTCACTGCCACCCGACTGGTATTAGCGCTTGCGTTCACGCGTAAGACCGATTATTGCACCGAAACGCTCAATTTATAAGATGTAAGAGGGACTTTTCATTCGTGCCACAACTACATACGCTGGGAAAATTCCAGTTCATACGTCTGAAGTGTTGAGAAGTACAGATATGATTGGCTCTAAGACGCGAAATTAGATTCAAATTTGGTCTTGGGATTTCCATTCCACAGAACCATGGTCTTTTAGTGTCGTATTTGATTTTTGCTAGAATTCTATCAGTAGCCGCAGAATAGTTTTTGTAAGGCCACAACTCTCTTTATTGAGAGAACATGAATTTTTTATTCTAAGAAAAAACGACGTCAACAGAGGCAAATTTCTTTTAAGAAACGTCCAGCGATGCAGCGGTTTTGTCGAGTTTATCTGCAACTGAGTTTTCAGAGATGTTGGAATGAGAAGGAATCCAGGAGGAAGTTTCGAGTCATTGTGTGATAGAGAAGATCTGTTGGATATTTGACTTATTGCAGACAGAGAATGAGACAGAATGACTATATTCTGAATGTTATTGAAAATTATGTAATAAATGGATGCATAAATAGCGGATAGTTCAGCAGTAGTTGAAGATACAAATCCAGGAAGAGGAACACCAAATCGGAATCCACTTTGAGGGATATAAAATCTTGCACCCGCTCTGTCAGTATTGGGAAAGCAGGATCCATCCGTGAATATATGTACATGGTTTGGAAAGTTGGAATTTAGGAATTGTGATAGTTTCTCAGATAGGTTGTTGGAATTTTTTATTTCGTGTCCAATTTCATTATTCATGGGGAAGGGAAGAAATGTTGATTCCCATGCTAAGTCAAAATAGACAGGATTTTTTGTAATAAGACAAGAATTTAATTTGTCTTGAAGAGAGATAAAAGACTTGTATAAACCTGTTTTTGTAATTAGTTTGAGTTTCTTCTAATTATAAGGGGGATTTCACCCGATCCTATAAGTAAAAAATAGATGGGGGTGGACGACATACATCCTGTGATGACACTTAAAGCAGAGTTTTGTATCCTGTCCAATTTATCAAGAAGATACTTGGCAGCACAAAAAATAGAGCCCCATTCCAATAATGCCATGAGGAGTGTTTCTGAGGAAGCACCCCAAGTGATTTTGGATAAAGCTTTGAGGGTGTTGATCGCTTTAATGGCTTTAGTCGATATGGATAGGATGTGAGGTTTTCAAGTAAGTTGGGAATAGAGGAGAAATAGAGATTGCGGAAGGCAGTCATGAAATTTACAAAGTTTAATATACGAGAAGGAGTGTTAAGAATTAGTAGAGTTTTCCGACCAAAAAACTTCCATACCAGTTTTCCCCTACCTGACCCAAAGTATTTACACGTAAACACTGATCGGAGGGACAGGGTAGCAATAGATCCCCGATTAGAAGTTTCGGACAAATCGGAAACCCAAGAATTACGCGAGTCTATTTCACTCATGCAAAAGCAAATGGAAGCGTTGACAACACTGGTACAGAAACATACAGAATTTATGACGTTGGTTCAGGGACAGATTCTGAACCAACCAACAGCGAATAAAATCTGTCCAACGTGTAGCACCACGACAATATGTCAAAGTCAACCGTACCTGTATGTACAACAATGAAAACGGTAGCAGCCCCACCGACGGTTCCAACGGTAACCACAGGAAACCGATACACAAGATTCGACGGTTTAAGTTGGAGCCACAACCAAGAACGTCACACGATAGCCGGAGCTACACCATGGGGAAACGACAACGTGATTACAGGACACGATTTTAGAGAACAAGAACGGTTTTCTCTGCCGCAACTAACCACCTTGGTAAACCCCAGACTATCCTTATACCCAGTTGGAAATCCAACAGACGAATCTCAACGGAGACATACGATAGAGGGATACCAGAGGCACCAAGATAGACAACCGACTTTCGAAAACAGGGTCCCAGTAACGGAAGAGTACCCGATTCCACAAAATCCAAATTACGACCACGGAAGAACAGGGCAAGTCACTAACCCGTTTAGACCCTGGGAAACAGACCAGCGTCAATTCTACGACAGAAAGAACGAATTTAGACAACCTGGAGATGTTTCCAGGATTGTAAGAAGTTGGAAGCTTTAATTTAGTGGACACAAGCATCGAAAGATTCTTGTGGAGAGTGGAAGTAGGAATCAAAGCTTCATCAATGACCGATGAAGAAATTTTAGCGGGCCCACCCTTTCTCTTGACGGACACAGCTGAAAGTTGGTTCAGACAAAATGAATCGCGATTTGTAACATGGCAAGAGTGCAAACAACACCTTCAAAGAAGATTCGGCGACTACAGATTCTAGGACCGATTGGAAGAGCAAATTCTAGAAAGAAGACAAGGACCCGATGAGCTAAGATCAGATTATCTCCAATGCATGTTCGGCTTATATCAATTATCGAACCGAAGGGTGGACTTAAAATTCCAATTGGACAGAGTACACGCAAATCTCCGCACAGAATACCGGCTATGCATCAGAAGACACGAATTCACGAACTACAACGAGTTAGCTGATTTAATTGCGGAACAAGAACGAGTACTAACGGCCGTGCAAGAAAACAGACCCATGCCACCTCCGGAAACGATGATAGCTCCAGAATACGCCTACAAAGGATCTTCAACGGAAAAGCCGATAAGCCTAAAAGTCGCATCGATCATGTCACTTTTGAAATCGGACATCGAACCGAAGTTATAATCGAAAGAAAAACCGCTGCGATTAGAAATCAGCGGAGGACAAAGGTTTTAGTTTGAGGGTATTTACGAGTATACGAATAGGTAATACCTCTAACGTACAAGCCTTAATAGATAATGGTGCATCACGCACAGTATTGGAATATATCGGTTTAGCAATTGCCGACAAGTACAAAGCGGAATTGCAACCGGCAACCGAAAAAGCAGTCGTGACAGCCAACGGTACGGTTCGTCCAGTAAAAGCAGTCTGCTATCTCCCAATAGTGGTCGATCGGGTATCCCGAAAGATGAGGTTAAAAGTAATCTCTGCCGAAGAAAGAAATGACTTAGAACAATTTATTTCTCCTATACTCAGATTAGTACCAGATAACTTACCCGCGACAGACCGCGCAAAACTTGTTATCGACGTAGAGAACCACCCAGCTATCAAACAACGGTATTACAGGGTATCGCCGAAAGTATTGAAAGCAATGCACGACGACGCGTTAAGAATGTTAGCTGATGGAATTATAGAACCGTCGAAAAGTGGTTGGTCGAGTCCGGTAGTTATGGTCCGAAAAGCGAACGGAACGTACCGATTATGCATAGACTTCCGTAAGCTTAATCGGCTAGCTAAAACTGACGCGTATCCACTGCCGAAAATGGACATGATACTGGAAAAGCTCAGAATAGCCAAGTATATTACGACCTTAGATCTAAAATGGTGTTATCACCAGATTCCCCTTTCGGAAAAATGTAAAGAATATACTGCTTTTACAGTTCCAGGTCTTGGACTTTTTCATTTCACTCGTATGTCATTTGGATTGTCAGGTGCCCCAGCGACCTTCCAGAGAATGATCGATTCTCTGATCGGACCCGAAATGGAACCATACGTTATAAACAGCTCATGATCTCGAATATTATAATTGGCACACTTACCTAATTTATCTTTTTCTACCCTTCACGACCTATAGATAAATGACAAAAAATCCCAAACATTAAAAAAATTTAATTAAATATGTTAAAAGTGTTGATCAGTCATTCGTAATTATTGAAAGGATGTTAAAAACTTTTTTTGATTCTTCTAATCAGATATTTTTTTATTCAGTTTAACTGAGCATTCACTCTACGACACAGAGCCTCTTCAGAGCATTACAAACAATCATGTGTTAAGATTCATTCAAAAATATTAATATAAAAATAAATAAAAACTTTATAACAAATTGTTAACAAACATAAATATTGTAACGTTGATTTTAAATAATCACGTTATAAAAACTGAATTAAGTTCTCGCCGAAACTCATTCAATCTATTTTTGAATAATTATTATGAATTAAATACGGTAGCCAGAATCGAACTCAACATTTTTACTTCATGATTATATCTTTGAATTGTATTGAATCGATATAACACAGAAATTTCAAGTTGTACAAAATATATTGTTTATCTCAAGAGAATTCCACACGTTATGGTTTATTATAAAACATCAATTTATTTATTGTTATTTAATTATCAACCGATCGAAAATGTGACAACAATTTATACCAATCGGTACAAATCTACTGTCAACTGGCAACCACCTGTCATAGATGTTGGGCCTGTTATCATGCTGCTAGGGCGAACCCATGGTGCGCATGACCTATATACGGGACCGAAGCATGATGCCAGTTTACCTAATTTCGACAGTTTGTGCCTGGCTGCCGATTGTATCTTACGGTGACACCGCGGTTGACAATTCCAATTATTAAAATAGTGAATGATGGATTTCCGTGCTCGTCTGGACCGGATCAAAGGTTAGTGTCCAGAATCCATCTTCCTCGTTGTCTTGGAAATATCACCGGTGCACGGTGTAACCGAGAAATTATATCTAAAAGGAAGACCGCATAGCAAGCCGATAGGACGTCGACATTTTCGGTCGACCGACGCAATCACCAGCGTGTGGAAGTTCTCAGTTCTCTTCACAAAAGTTAAAGTTAAAAATAAAAGAAGAGTGGTTTTAAAGAAAATAATATGCTTGTGTAGTTTAATAATTTTCTTTATTCAACCGTTTTATTTGTGTGTTAAATTCATTGTGTATGTCTCTCTTCTCTGTGTGCGGTACTCACGCCCTATTATTTCAATATAAAAGTAACTTCGTATAAATAAAATATTGAGCTCGGTTAGAGCTAGCCCGGGAAAGTTCTCTGTATTATTTCCACATTGTGATCCGGGTAGTTTACCATTTTTGTAACGATTAATGGGTAAAACCCGTAAGTAAAAGCAAATATCGCTACAATATATAAACATTTTTTTAAAAATATAATTAAAAATAGGGGTCTTTCTTGTGAAAAAACCATTCCCCATATTTTGTGATCACATGTTTACAATGACATTGAACATTGTTTTTAACATCCTTTAATTAAAAAAATTGCTCAAAAGGTTATCGCTTAATAAAAATTCGATTTTATGCGAATTAAGTCAAGAATTTCTCAATTTCTACAATTTTAATAAATAAATCAGGTGCATACTTCTTTAATTTTCATTAACAAGAATTTTTTTATATCTCATAGTCGCGATATAGTGTTAGCAAATGTATAAAAATGTGGGTTAGCAATATAGAAGCTTTTTGTGGCACATGTATCTCAGAACCCAATGTGTCTCTATTTTGTGAGATTTTCCCTTATACGCACCCTTGATGTCGAGAGATACGGCTAGGACTGATTCATTTTTTTCGAAGCGTAATTAAAGCTCTATTGTTCGGCTTGAAACAACCAGAATGAAGATAGTTAGAGGAAAACATTAGCATAAAACAATGAATTAAAGTTTGTTCACACGGGGCATGGAGCAGTATAGCAGCTCGGAAGGGATAAAGGAGATGCATGCCATCTCATGCACGCAAAAGAAGCAGTAATATTGTTACGCATTGTTTAAAATTAATTCGGTAAGATTTAAATAAGGAAGATTTATATTTCAAACGGTTTGAAATTAGCGATTCAAACAGTTCAAGCAGCGCCACTGTTGGAACTAATATAAGCAAGACAACTGGTCTATGCTTTTGATTGTTTACTTAAACTTTGTAATGATTTTAGTAAAATAATTTATTTAATTGTATAATATACAGTTTATTTATTAAAATAATAATAAAGTTTAAGTAAACAAACGTAAACATGGACCACCTGTCCTACTTATATTAGTTCCAACAGTGGCGCTGCTTGAACTGTTTGAATTGTCAATAGATAAATGATTTGAAATATAATAATAGCATAATAAGGAAAAAAAGAAAAGGGGAACAAAGGAGAAAGGAGGGTTAAAAGTTTTGTAACTAATTTAGTCGTTATTCTTATCATCGGTTTGTCTCATCGATATGTCGGATGATATGTTTGTGTCTTCAAATGATTTCTCGATGAAGGAGAGTTTGGTTTGGATGTTGTCCATCATCGAGTTAAATAATGTTTGGTGATCTTGGTTAGAATTTTTATCATTGAGTTGAGAATTAGTTAGTTTATTAGAAGACTGTTTAGGAGTTGAGGTTGGAAAAGGTTGGAGATTGGAAGGAGGGGGAATGAAGAAAGAAGTCATTGATCTTGGAGATCACCAGGTGGTGACGAAAACGTTGGCAATGACACCTTTTTGGAGGGGGGATCATGGGCTTAACGGAAAAAAGATAGCTGAATGAGTTGATGAATCTTGGAATAGTTGGAGAGTTGAAAGTGATTTCGACAATATCAGTAATTAAGTTTTCTGAATTAACTCGTCTTTTAAGAGACAAGATTGTAGGTTTTGATAAAGCATCCATATTTTCGAACAATTCCAGGAGCGCAATTTTTGTATCTATGTTTCTGATGAAACCTTTTTTATAAAATAGAGAAATTTGAGGAAATGCAAGGTAAGGTTGTTTTTTGTTGTTGTAGTGATCGAGTAATTTATTTGCATCAGAATAGTTTGCGCAAATTATCTTGGTGCTATTCTGGCCATTAGCGGAGATCGTTAAGGGGCCTGAGGTAATTGCTCTGATCTTTTTTGAGAGAACAATTGGGTTATAGCGACCAAAATTCACAGATGGATCCCGATTTGAATCGAATTGAAGAATTACTATATACGGTTGATTCATAGATTAAGAATATCTTAATTTTGACTTGGAAATAATTGAAGAGGATTGCCATACTAAATTATTGTTGTTGTTTGGTGGGATTGTTGGAAAAGATTGTCGTGAAAAGGTTTTGTTAAGGGAAGAATTTTTGGAATACGGAACATTAGATGCCGACTCACCCATAAAATTCAGCTAAGACTTTGATTATCGGACCAGCTTGCATGCCGGACACTCCACTTATTGGACTGCGACTGTGAGTGTTGATTGTCGGGAATGGAAATGCCAAGATTATGTAGAGTTGTTTAATTCCCATTTGTAGGCTCCAAAGAAGAAGCTGAGAAAGACGTACTTGGAATGTTCTCAGAGTCCGCTCTGGAACGAATAGGAGGTAAGTTGTAAGAATCAGACATTGCAATTTTATCTCAACAGAATAAATCGATTCAATTAATAGGATAGAATAACAGTTAAAATCTCCTCTCCGGTTTGTAGTGTTAAAATAAAATGACATAGAATATAAAATTTGTAGCTTTAAATTGATTGTGACGGTAGACACTTATTGAGGTATATAAATTATTTTAATTTATTATATATCAATGTTGGACAGAAAAATGTATTGCGCATTCGAGAAACTCATAGAAAACTACTGCGCAGGAAATTAAAAATATAAATTAATTAATTGAGGTAACCGTGTAGGATCCTTTACGGGTTCCCTACAGGTTCCTTTACACTTAAGTACCTGCAGTTTACAAAACTGCAAAGGTTCCTGTATAGGAACGTTTACAAAGTTTCCTGTACTGGATCCTGCAAGTGTTCCTGTACAGGAACCTTTACAGAAATCTTTGATAACTAAGGTTCCTGCATCGGAACCTGCACAGTAACCCTATCCCAAAATCCCGTATAGGATCATGTACAGGACCAGTACAGGATCCTGTATGGGATCCTGCACAGGACCTGTTCAGGCTCCTGAGAGGATCCTTTAAGGATCCTGTACGGGGATTTTAAGCTGGGGAGTGGTTGTTGATAAATAAGATCGAAGAACAGTTCCCTGTTATTTTCTTGAGAATCTCCAGAATGTGGTTTGTTTAAATCTCCTTAGTAGTTGTAAAAGATCGACATGTGTTGCTTATGGTTTGATGTTATATTTGTAGAAAAGTTTGAACTCCGCGTTGGAGGAGAATTGCGTAGAATTTTAGTTTGAATTAATATTGTGATAGATTTGTTTAAAGACAAAACTTTCGTGAAACAAATGTTGTAAAGAAATTTGCTATCATTCGTAGTAAAATTTAGATAAATATTGGCACAGATGTAATATAGCGTGAGAGATTATCTCGCCATAAATTTAAACATATAACTTGCTCAAAGGTTAACACGAGAACCCCCTTTTTTGTTTTTATGGCCTTAGTTGTGTAGAAGTCTAAGTCAGGATAAAAGATTATACTACCAATATTGGATTCGTCAAAATCAAAATGAGGATTTTTTTTAAATAAATGCTTTTAAAGCAGGTCTCTGGGCTGAAAGAAGGGGGCTATGTTCAAATAAATGTTTAAGAGTTTTTAAATTGTTATCACAGGGACATCAGGGTGTCTACTACTTTAGAAAAATAATATTCCCGGCGTTTTCCCGGTATGTAAATAACACAGGTCGACCAAATTTTATTATTATTATTATAAAAATAACATTACTTTTGAACCTGTAAGGCAATTCAAGTAACAATTAGTCTCTGTGTAGCTTTTTATAATCGCGCTTACAAATCTGCTATAAAATGTAAAAATTACAAATGTGGGACCAATTTTTAAAAATAATTTCGCCTTTCATGATAAAAATTTTAATTAAAGAAAGTGAATTTATTATTCGGAAATTATTAATATTAAAGTGAAAGAATTTATCAAACATCCAAATCAATCTCACAAAATAATGCTAACTAATTTTTTCTGAGTTCTTTGATAATTTTAAATTATTAATTGATTTCGAAAAAATTTCCTTAAAAAGCAGGTTTCTGTATTCAGGATTGCTGTGTTGTCGATCCATATGAAACTCAAGAGCTTACTTAAAAAAAATAATTTTGTGAGATTGATTCGCATGTTTGATAAATTCTTTCACTTTAATAATAATAATAAAAATTTTTTAATTTTTTTAAAATTCTGCCACATTAAATCCGCTATTTTGAATTTAAAAATCTAAATACAGAACAGCGTATGCCTCTTTGGATATTATATGTTAAAGTGTACATAAATTAAATTTTTTGTTTTTGGATATTAAATATCAGTGTTTATGCTTTAATTTAGTTCTCTGCAGACAGATGTACAGTTTCAGCTTATGATTTTATATTAAACTAGATTAAAAACTAGAGCCAATCCAATATTTTCAATGTCAGATACGTATTCTACGGACAAAATCCTGTAAGAATCGGCTGTAACTTTTTAATTTTGTCGGCCTATGTAATTTTCCCTAATAATTTTAAACTAAAATTTTATAGTAAAATTAATCGTTATATTTGTAGAACTTATTATAACAATTAAGTAGAAGGCATTTTTGCAAATTAAAATAATTATTTATTGTAGAATTAAATATTTTTATTAACTCACATTGAACAAAATTATACTTTATGTATAAATTATTATAGAAACATTTCAAATAACAGAGGTCTTACTAAAATTGATAATATCACGTATATTAAATTTAGTTCTGACAAATAAAATCTTTGCTTTTTGTGACTGGTGATAAAGATTATTAATTTGTTCTAATAATTTTAGTCTTATATTTTATATGATGATTAATTTCTTCATGTAAAATTTGTGCTTTTCCTTTTTTCTTTTTATTTTCAAGATCATTTTAATGAATTCTGTCAACTCTTTGTAAGAGTTGTCCTATACATGTTCTATGTCTTGGCTATTAGATGTCTTTAAGACGTCTTTTAGACGTCCCTGTGCCCACTGGGTGTATTTTAACTTAATTTTATCTGCCTTAATACCTTATATCCATTTGATCTCGATGCTTAAAATTTCCAGACATTTGGAAAGTCGTGTTCTAGCAGCTGCAGGGCTGTCTAAAATGACGTTAGAATCGAGAGAAGAAATGGATTTTGTAAGTATATACTTAAGGGGATTTTTAATAATTGAGTAGAATTAAACCTTCCATGGTTTAGTTGATATTTATTAAGTAAATGATCATAGGAAGGTAGCAATTGAATAAAAAATCAAATGTCTTGCGTCAATAGTGCGACGTTTCGTTGGCTAAGGTTTGCCAATCTCATTGGTCTCAGTGTCAACTGAAATTAAATTAAAACTGATATAAGATAGCCAAAATGGTGAAAAATAGAAAAGTCAATGAACTGATATGTAAACACAGGTGGTCAGAAAAATATGTTATTGTTTTTTCGTTATAGGAATGAGTCTATACGTCTGAGAAGAGGAAAGAAGGTTTTATTTAGAGTGAGAATATCTTCCTTTCTGTTAATAGTGGAACGATTTGTTTTTATATAGATCATTTCAGATATTCGTTGTTTTACAAAATGTTGTTCATTATCTAAAACTTTTACATTTTCCTAATCCAAATCATGATTAAAATTAGTACGATGTCGGTAGACTTTAGAGTTGTCATTCACTTTTTTGTGTTCGTTTATGCGAGCTAGTAAAGATCGTTTCGTCTCGCCAATATATGTTGCAGGGCAGTTTTTACAATCGAATTTATATACATTTGTTCTATCCTAATTTTTCGTCGAACCTTAACCTAGTTTGATGATAGAACTAGAATGTTTGTTTATAAGAGGTAATTAATGAGTCTATCCGATGAGGTCGGTTTTTGATACCTATTTGTGATAATTTTATTGTTATTTCTGATAAGTTTTAAATCCAGGAAGTTAATAGAATTTTCTTGTTCTTTTCCAACGTTAAATTGTAATTTTTGATTATAAGAGTTAAAGGTGTTAATAACTAGGTCAACATGTTCTTTTTTAATAGCTAAAATTATGTCATTCACATATCTAAAGTAGAAAAGTGGAACACAATTGTGTTTTTCTTTTAATATTTTTAAACATTCAAATTCGAATTTTGCGATTCCAAAACCTTAATTACAATGAAATCACATTTTTTAGAAACTTTTTTTTCTTGGACGGTTTTTGGACCACAAGCGATTTTTAGCTGGACTGCGAAGGGGTTAAGTAAATGATTATGGGAAGGTAGCAATTGAATAAAAAAACCAATGTGTTTCTACAATTGTGCGACGTTTCGTTGGCTAAGGTTTGCCCACCTCATCAGGCTAAATTTATTCAAACATAAAATATCTATCCATCAATTTCCGTGTCATCACAAGATAACCTAGACGAGCAAAAGTCTTAGAATTCAATATTTTTTCCGTTGAAATTTTATTCCCTATAATCGTGATAGCGCCTTCCGTTTCAAAACCTATGTCAACATGAGCAACAGATCGCATTAATTTTGGGTTTGTTACGGTCATGTTATTCAGTGGGAAGTTTTTCCATAGTAAAGTAAATGGGGCACGTGACCACTGAATAACATAACCTTAAATCTATCTATGAAACAGTCGTGGCTTCTTTCAGTATTTTTGCTTGAATGAAAAGTTCCATTATTGTAGTAATTAAATAAGTGAGGTCTCGATGTACAAATGGTCCGAATGGAGCATCACTCTGATATTTGATAAGAAACGGCTCAATTAAAGTTGCAGCTGATTTAAAAAATGACAACTTTGCTACAAGAAGTTGGACTTTTACAAATTCAGGCACAATTTTAAAATTATAATTATTTTCATTTAAATGATTTTTTTGCCTTCATCTTCAACATTCTTGACCCACACTCGTAACGCCGGTACAACTTTTACAACTCTTGAAGCAACTGCTATATTTTCAACCCATCGTATGTCAAAAAATTTCTTTGTAAATAAATCAGATGCTGAAATCACTAATAAAATGACCTCGACGCGACGGAACATTTTTGAACAAGCGGTATAAACAAGTTAAAAATTGGTGAAGATTCTAATCGGTTATTATCCCATCTTTAAATGCTCCATGTACATTATGTAGGCCGCAACTGCCCAAACTCGTCAAAATAGGATATTCAGGATATTTTTCTTTTATAAACGATTTTAAATGCTCTAACATGCAATAGTTGACGGTTGGACCATCCATGTAAATCTGAAGAATTTTTCTCAAATTTTCTTCTCCAACTGCAACTTAGGACATTACACCTAAAAGGCCTCATATATTGTTACGTCTCAAGTTGAAACTGAACATAATCATAATTTATATATTTAATTTGTCCGGCGTCGGTGATCCGACCTGATTTATTCACAGAGCGGAAAGCTCTTATATTAAGGGACAGGTTTTAAGAAAGGGTAACTGTAGGAATGAAGTTAAACTACTAAAGTGTTTATTTGAATCCTTTATAATTAGAATGCAAGAGTATATATACAGATGTCTTTAGGGATACTGAAACAAAATTATTATTTTGTGGGAACAATCAAGAATTTAAATGGGACAAGATTTTGAAGTATGAGTAACTTACCTTTTAAAAATATTCTTAGAGTCTTAGACCCACCCATACCTCCTTCAGTGTGAGGTTGAAGAAATGACGTTTAGCGGAAACATAGAATGCAATATATTTTTTTGAGTTGTTTTCGGGCCAGTCAAAGTAAAAGGTCCGGAGTCCAGGTGTTGAAATGTGTCTCGTGGAAAATTATCTCCTTGAATGAACTTGACAAAAATGAGACTCAAAGAATGCACTTGGTACTTAAAGAGATTTTTAGAACTTGAGTCGAAGAATAAACTTGAGGACAATACACGACTAGTTAACTTGGTCGCGGTTCCTGTTTTGACACGAAGAACGCGGCTTGCTGATTTGAGGGTGACTTCTAGACTGGTTTATTCTATACTGTTCCATTGCAAGTGATAATACGTCACACCACCCTCTTTATTACATTTTGAATCAAGGCGCGTATATTGATTAGGTATTAAATTTCTGTATTACACGCAAAAAAAGTTTGGTCAAATTGACTAAACTAGGTTTGGTTGCAGAAAGTTTGGTTAATTGATACAAAGGACAGGTTGTCTCAACCAAACTAGTTCAGTTGTGAAAATCAAAATGTTTCGGTTATATGGAAACCAAACACATTCATTTGTTACTTTATAAACATTACTTCATGTATGTTTTTAAATTCTAAACTGTCACTGCAGTTAACAGAAAAATCACTAATATCAGTCAACAATATACTCTTGACAGTTTACCATTCACAGTTTATAAACTCAAAATATTTTAATAAATAAATTTTCTTATTTACTCGACTTAATTAATGTTTCTTTTATTACTAAAATTATTGGATTACTATGCTTGATTATTATCTAATTACTTCTGAAAAGCTAACTTATAATTTATAAGTTTTTCAACATTATGTTTTTTAACCTTTTATTATACTTATTTATGTTTCTTGTCATTCACAAAAAACTCTTAATTTTGAAACCTTTCAAAACCTTTATAATATAAAAAAGGGGAAAAGGCTTTTAATATTATTTGTAGTTTTAATAACCAAGATTCTTTAACCTATTTTTATGTTAATATCTAATTCAAATAAAAAATTAAAACATAAAAATTGGATTTGGTTTTAAAAAAACAATCAGTTTAGTTAATAAAACCAAATTAAATGGAGCCGAATTTGTTTGGTTGCTAGAAACCGAGTGTTCGGTCAGTCCTATTTTAACGAGCGAGTTCGGTTGTGGCAAACGAACTTTCTGTTGAACCAACCAAACATTTTTTTGCGTAATAGGCAGTTGAGAAACCAACAGAAACATGGTAAGATACACATGACCGTATATTGTATTTGCTATACTATAGCCACAATAACTGCTCTATATTACGTCAAAATTTATGTTTAATTCGACCTAGACTACCCGAGTCGAAATTTAACCCTTACTTTAACCCTGAATTTTTAGGGTTTGTCGAGAGTTAGGAGTAGTAAAGTAGGTTCTAACTTTAATGATATTTAGACCCTACTTTGACTCCCAAAACCGGCGGAAAATTTCAATTCTTCCATTTGGAGAAGTAAAGGATGGCCTATTTCGAATTCAGTAAACCCTTCATTCATTCTCCTACACCCAACATTATAAAAAATTGTATAACCTACTTTCATACTCCCAGACCCTACAAAGCCGTAATAATAATAATAATTAGGGTTAATGCATAAATTTCTATCAAATTTAATTTTGACCAATTTTAAAATAAAAAAATACCTTTTCAGGAAAGGGTAATTTCATGTTTTAATTATTATTTATTTTATAAGCAAGACTTTAATCAAGTGATTTTTTCAAACAAAAAAATTAATTTATTAAAATCTTAGTTAAGTGTTGAAGTTAACGATCACTCCGAGTCAAGCCAATGGAAAAAACAAAAACAATTCTTTTAACGTTTTCAACAGCTAAGCTGTCCTCTTTAGGAACTATAATTTTAATAAATAAATTTAGACAATGTGTTCATTGTAATATTAACATTATAGTTTCTGAAAAGTACATCTTTGCTGTTGTAAACGTTAAAGGAATTGTTTTAATTTCTTAAATTGGATTGACTCGGAGTGATCGTCAGCTTTAACACTTAATTAATTTGGAAACCC
The DNA here is from genome assembly GCA_032872475.1 of Leptopilina myrica (nomen nudum). Taxonomy (NCBI): domain Eukaryota; kingdom Metazoa; phylum Arthropoda; class Insecta; order Hymenoptera; family Figitidae; genus Leptopilina; species Leptopilina myrica (nomen nudum). The sequence goes on along the minus strand of CM065459.1, from coordinate 41,395,984 downwards.
AGTGATAGAATCATTATTTTTATTATTATTATTATTATTAAAATCTTGTTTATAAAGTATATAATAACACAGGCCGACAAATTTTAATCAACTGCATGTTGCCTAAAATATTACTGCCGATTCTTACAGGATTTTGTCCGTAGAATACGAATCTGACCTTGAAAATATTGGATTGGCTCTAGTTTTTAATCAATTTACGTTTCAATATACAAAATATGCATTTTTAGCATTTTTTAAATGAATGTACAACAATACACCGAATCAGTAAATCTGTCCGCATAGCACAAAATGAAAGTTTAAACACTGCTCTTCAATATCTAAAAACAAAAAATGTAATTTATGTACACTTTAACCTGTAATGTCAAAAGAGACATTCGCTGTTCCACAAGCATATTGAAAACAACAGTACTTTTGACCATGTAAGGTAATTTAAATAACAATTAGTCTCTCTAGGGGTTTTTATGGTCGCTGCTTACTGATCTGTATTTAGATTTTAATATTCAAAATGGCGAATCCAATATGGCAGAATTTTTTTTAAATTTTAAATTTTTATCATAAAAAGCGTAAATTATCTTTAAAAATTTGGTCCGTCACTTGTAATTTTTATATTTCATAGCAGATTTGTAACTAGCGATTATAAAAACGCCAGAGACACTAATTTTTACTTGAATTATCTTACATGGTCAAAAGTAATATTAATTTTAATACGTTTATGGAACAGCGTATGTTTTTTTGAACATTATAGGTTAAAGTGTACATAAATTACATTTTTTGTTTTTGGATATTCAAGAGCAGTGTTTAAGCTTTCAATTGGTGTTATGCGGACAAATTTACTGTTTCTGTGTATTGTTGTACAATCATTCAAAAAATGCCAAAAATGCATATTTTGTATAATGAAACGTAAATTGATTAAAAACTGGAGCCAATCCAATATTTTCAAGGTCAAATTCGTATTCTATGGACAAAATCCTATAAAAATCAGCTTCTATTGGTTAGGCCACAAAATTTTGTTGGCCTGTGTAATTGAAACATGAAATTACCCTTTCCTAAAAAGGTATTCGTTTATTTAAAAATTGGTTAAAATTAAATTAGATAGAATTCTATGCATCAACCCTAATAATAATAATTATTTCCATTCTTATTAATGATAAAGAGCTTGAATAATGTTTCTGAAAAATATTCGAAAATAGTTTTTTACATGATTAAATAATTACTAAAAATATTCACTAAGTGAATTATAATTCACTTAGTGAATATTTTTAGTTAATTTAATTTAGTAAATTTAATTTTGTTATTTTAATTCATCAAATTGTTCACTCCAAGTACAATGTACTTATGTTTGAAAACCATTTTGGAAGTTACGTATCTTTCACGTTTGTTTTAGAAATCACGTAAGTTAACGGATAGTTTTGGAAACTACGTATCCTTCTGTTCCGTGTAGAAACTACGTAACTCTGACAGTCGCTTTAGAGGCTCTACATTGTATTATTATTACTATTATTTTAAAGTTAATATTTTTTTGTGAATTGAATTTTTCGAATGTTGATGCAATAAAATGTATATGTTTAATAATAATGTAATTTTTTAAATAAAATTATTATGTTATTTAGTACATTAGTAGACGTTCTAAAGCGACTGTTAGAGTTACGTAGTTTCCAAAACAATCCTCTAACTTACGTGATTTCTAAAACAAACGTTGGAGATAGGTAACTTCCAAAACAGTTTTTAAACATAAGTACATTGTACTTGGAGTGAACAAAATGTTTTTTTTAATTACAGTAATTTACAAATGTAGACTGAGAAGATTGAAAGTAGGTTACAGGTTGAATAAATGAATGTAGGGTGAACGGATTGAAAGTAGTGTTTTAGAGGTTTAATAAATGTAGGGTGAACATATTAAAAAGAGGGTCTAATAGGTTAAAAGAGAGTCAAAGTAGGTTCTGGATTATAAGTTTCTTGGAACATGATAGACCTGTAGGTTAAAATGTCAGTAAAGCAGATGCTAAAGGCGTTAATAGCAGTAAAGGAGACTCTATTCAGTGTTTAAATCCTCAAAGTAGGGTTTAAATTTCGACTCGGGATACATTTACTAAAATAGTTTTGACCTACACGTCTAAAATTTACATCCAGTTTTGAGGTGTAGGTTAAAACTGACATCAAAATGAAACCTAAAATTTTTATTCTCTCTGGTCAAAATTAGGTCAATTTTGACCTACGCGTCCAAAATTGACAAACAATTTCTTCTGCCCTCGAAATTTAGGTGTATTTTATGGGTAGCTTTAATCTACACGTCATAATTTGACGAGAAAACTCTTTTCGACCCGATCATCCCTCAAAATTTAGGGGAATGTGTGCGTGTGTGTAAACATTGCATTTTTATAAATATCTCGAGATCATGAAGAGTTTCAGGGATGAATTTTTTTAAATTGTAGATCTCACGTGCGCACATAAAAGGAGAGTATTTTGCACCCTAAAAATTAATCTTGATTTGATGTGGATTCCTTTAAACTGAATGCATATTTTCCTCTTATATATGGTATCAAAAGTAATATACTTTGCTTTAGAGGATTTTTATATCCAATATTATTTACTAATTATGGTTATGAGATAATAAAGAAAAGATATTTTTATGCACTGAATTAAGCGTTTCTAATTAAATAAATATAAATAGTTATTAATAGTTAATTACTTACATTGATTAAAGTATTTCTCTCCTTGTTTATTTTATTTAAATTCAATGTTTTTGACGTTTGAATCTCGAAAAATTGTTTTGTTTTATTATAAACCAACAAAGAATAAAAATAATATACATTCAAGTTAAATACTTTTTTTGTTTTGAGACAAAATACAAAATACCAAAGATATTAAATTTAAATATTGTTAAAAATTAGAAGCTAAATTTATTTTTAAATTTACATTTAAGGATTTTTCATTACTTCTTTCGATAATTCGAATATAGAGGAAAGTGGGGACAAATGGGGTACTTCTGTTTTTCCATAAGTACTTTAAATCTTTTTATCCTCATTATATATCATTCATATTAATAAGAAAATGTTATTAATTATAAGGCACTATGAAACAATTTTGTTTTGAAAGTTATACAACTTTAAAGTTTTAAGCAAAAAAATATGAATATTTATCGAAATTAAAGCACTTACAAAACTTTTTGGGACAATGTATTTAATTTGGCAAGTATGGGATCTTTTTGGCATTTATTCTAAAGTACTTTCCTATAGAATAGATTGTTAAATTGTTTACAATGACCTGGAAACATTTCATTTTATTCATTTGGTTCTCCGTAAACAGACAATTACAAAAAGGTACCCCTTTTGCCCCACTCTCCCCTACTTTCAAAATTTGCAATCTTCAAAAATTGATTTTCGAAAATAAAATTTATGAAAAAAATTAATTAATGTCAATTAAATTTTATAAAATTTCTATTATTCAAAATGTTTTAATTGTATTTTTCGAAGATTTAAATAGAAAAATTATTCAAAAATAATTTATAAAGATTTGTTTATAGACATTTTTTTCTCTATAAAAATCGAAATGAGTTACATTCTATACTAAAAAATACGGTAATTTGTTGCCATATTTGTCAGAAAAGTACTGAAATTTTTGAAAGTAATTCTGGTGATGAGAAATTCCACGTAGCATGTTTTAAATTTAATTCTTTGCAATGATGTCGAAACAAAAAAAAATTTGTTTTATTTTTGTATTGGGTTGAAGGCCCGTCACTTTGAAATTGTAGTGCAGAAAAATTAGGAACTTTTTCCTCAATTAATTTCAAAATTGGTTCCAAATGTGCCCACACTGATGCAGCATTATGTCTTTAACATTCAGAAATAGTGCAAAACGAATTGCACAGTACTTTTCTGAAAGATTCATCTAGAAAATATAACGCACCAGTGTGTAGAGTTAGTTGTTTTTTGGATACACTAAAATGCGCGCTTTGTATTTCATTATTATATTTACAAATATAATTTTGCGAAAAATCGATAACGATGTAAACTTCGTTCGGTTGTAGATTGTTTTGGATATTTTCTAGAGCCCTGAATTGATGACCAGTAGCGTACACGTGATACAAATAATGTGGAATAGCGGAATTTACTACTTTTACAAATTATTTTACGGTGCAGGTGACTCTTTCTTTTGACGTTATTTTAACATTGTAGGTGAGCCCTTTTGCTCCTAATCTACTAATGTTTTTTGTCCCCCACTTGAAATAATACGTAGGATCATCATTTTCTTCTACCGTCAAGTTTTTTACTGCACAGTCCTTGCAATTTCCATAAAAACAGTCTTTATTTTCGACATTACAAACCAATGATTCCACAAATGCTAATGACGAATTGCTAGTCAAAAGTTGTAAGGAATGCAATTGGTCTGATCTTTGCACAAACATGTATCACGACCTGTGACTTCATGTTTAACAATCCAAAACGGTTTCGACTTATAAAACGATGCTCTGGAAATTTTAACTGATTCCTCTTTTTCAAATTTTTTGTGCAAATTATTCAATGAATCTAATAAAAACCTCTTCCTTTTAGCAACTTTATTTTTCGTAATCGTATCTTTCACTCCTGGAGCCATAACCGAATTTTCATCTTTTTCTAAAAATTTTTGAACGCGTTCAAGTATTTGTGTTTTTGTAGCAATTTTTTTAGTACGAGATTTATCAAAATTAATTGATTTCGAGTTTGCGTATTTCTTTTGAGTCTTTGTAGAGACTAAGTGTTTCATGCTATTCATGAGTCTGTATTTCTTTAACACTTTTCCTGCTCAACATTGTGAGAAAACTGATCGTTCTTTATCACCCTTCAATGACATTTTTTCTCTTAATTGTTGAATAAATGCCTCATGAAAGAACAATTTTGTTCTAATTTCCTTGAGCCCTTTATGCTTTATTGTATTATTTAGGCGTTCAATAATATTTTGCTTCTTATTTGTGCAGGAGTTCGTCTTGTCGAGATCAGGATTTGATTTGATTCTATAATAACCAAATAGTAAAATTTTTAAAAATAGAAAAAAATTATTTTTTGAAAATTAATTATTTTATATAAATGTCAAGAAAAATTAAATTTTTTTAAAATTTTTATTTATATAATATTTGTTTTCCATAATTTTAAGAAAATTAAATGAACTTACAGCTTATTTGAATGATTTTGACACTTATATTGACAAGATTGTTCTCCATTTTCATTAAATGAGTGATCATTCGAAACTTGTACTTTAAAATTATTTGTTTTTTTGCAATTTCACTGTCAGGTTCTATCAATCCCTCATTTATATTTTTATTCAATTTTCGTTTTTTTCTCAACGATTCTTCAACATTAACATTTGATAGTGATTTTTCAACAATATCGTTTCTAAAGAGATAAAAAATTAATTGTAATTGGAAAATTTCACTATTTTTTCAAATGATAAGAAATATTTACATTTTTTCAAAATGAATTTTATTTTATCTACTTTCATTGCAAATTTAAATAATCTTACAAAGTGTTTGAGTTATCCTTCATTTTTTCTATTCACTTTTCATCGTGATACACACAAAAAACCCAGTCTCATTTTTGTTGCATCTCAAAATGAGACTATGTTGAACGCCATAGAACGTGGCGCCACCTAAGAGTCTCATTTTTGTTGCAACTCGAAATGAGTAGCGTATGATACTCATTTTGAGACTAGGTTTTTTCAGTGTAGTTTCTTTTGCGAAGTAGTTCCTGAACTCGTAACGCAGCAAGTCTCTCGCGCTTCTTACGTTGTTGCTCCCTTTTCAAAAATTTTTCTCCTTCTGTCATCTTCACTAATTCATCAGCTTTTAAAGTAAAAGTATGTTACAAATATAACTTTGTGCTATTATGCAAAATTTCCTCAAATATTTTAATTTACAAAATTATATAAAACTATTTACTTACTCATTTTGTTATTTGTTTTTTATTGTAGGTTAAATTACTTAAACTCAGAAACAAACATTATCAAAAGAATGTTATTACATATTTTATGAAAATAATTAAATGTTTACGTAGAATTTTATTAAAATTTTTGAAAATAATTAAATTTTAGAGAACAATTTCGGAGAATTTTAAAAAAATGTTAAGCATAATTGAATTTCTGTGGAGAATTTTATTACTTTTGAAAATAATTGAATTGTTTTTTTTAATTTTATGGAAATTTATGAAAATAATTGAATTCTTGTGAGGAATATTTTTCAAAAATAATATTTAAAAGAATTTAGTAAATCGGAAAAACTTTGCTATTTATAAAAATAATTTAAATAATTGAATTCCTTAGACAAAATTTAATCAATTTTTTAAAAATAATTGCATTTTTCGAGGATTTTGATTAAAATTGTATTAAACATAATTCCATTTCTGCAATTAGCTTTATTATTTATGAAAGTAATTGTATTATTGAGAGGATTTAATAAAAAAAGTTTTAAATAATTAATTTAAAAAAAAATTTGGAAAAACTCTATTTGTAATAATTCAATTCCTATGAAATTTTCATTCTTTCAAAAAAAATTTAATACTTTTTGGAAATTTTATTAAAATAGTAGACATACAAATTATTGAATTAAGAAAAATTTTTGAAAATAATTAAATTCTTGTAGTGAATATAAATGAATTTTTGTTATTTATAGAAATAATTGAACTTTTACAATGAATTTTAATAAAATTCCTAAAAGTAATTTAATTCTATCGAAGTTTTACTATTTAAGAAAATAATTGAATGTATTACGAATACATTTTAAAAAATATAATTTTTATTATACAGTGACTAACTTCTTTGATTATTTAGAAAAATTTTAAAAAATTCTTTAAAAGAAGTAAATTATTTTTAATAGAATGTAAAGAAATTTCAATTACATAAAAAATGTTCAATTCTTTGTTTATAAAAATTAATTTATCTTGAAATAACAGAATTAAAAAATCTTATTTTTCAAAATTTAAAAAAAAACTGAAAATTCAATTTTATTTAAAAATTTGAAGTGTGTATTTTTTTTAAAGTAACTAATAAAAATTTTAATTATTAATCTTCGCACTAAGAAACGTGAATACATTAGAATATGACTCCTTTGAAAATTAAATTTTTTATCAATTATTAAATGAAAATACTATGAAAATTCGATTTTTTAAAAAGTTTTTAATGAAATTCTTTAATTATTTTTTTTCTCGTGTATAAAAATCTTTTGGTGCTGGCCTGAGTCAGACCAGACCGTCTATTTTTCAGTATAGTGGCTGGCCTGAAACTGTGGTCAGCGGTTGGCGAAAAGTGTAACGCTAGAAACGGTCAGCCGCTGAATAAACATCCTAGACAGGCGGCTTGCCAGGCGCTAACCAATGGCAAGATAGATATTTAAGGCCTTCTAAATATAATAAAGCAGCCCTCCAACATCGTTTATTTAACAAAAAAATGATAAATTTTTTTAAATTCAATGTTAACCCCTTGACTGTCGCGGACGCATATATGCGCGGATTTAAAACTGGCCAAAAGTGCTCTTGACGCATATATGCGCAACTTAAAAAAGATGGTTTAAAACTTCTTAAAAATCGCTGAAACTGGTTACTCGGGGTTTTTTTTGGGTCGCTGAACACGAATCCGACGTTAGTTTTTCAAAATTCAAAATGGCGGATCTAATATGGTCGACATTATTCTCAAAAATTGATCCGATTTGCCTGAAAATCTGTACTCGGGGGTTTTCGGGTTTGCTGATTACAAATTCGAGGTCGGTTTTTCAAAATTCAAAATGTTGGATCCAATATGGCGAACAATTTTTTTAAACTGATCGGATTCGCTTGAAAATGGTTACTCGGGGGTTTTGGGGTCGCTGAAGACGAATCTGGCGTTAGTTTTTCAAAATTCAAAATGGCGGATCTAATATGGCAAACATTATTTTGAAAAATTGATCCAATTTACCTGAAAATCTTTATTCGGGGTGTTTTCGGGGTTACTGATTACAAATCCGAGGTCCGTTTTTCAAAATTCAAAATGGCGACTTCAATGTGATAGAATCAAGGAGCAAAAGTGTATGGATTTGCTTGGAACTCACTGCTCATCAGTTTTTAGCCTTTCTGATTAAAAATTTCAATTTACATTATCAAAATTGAAAATTAAGCTGATACCCAATAAATTGAGCATCAATTTTAATTAAAATTTAAATTACATTATTTCTAGCCAATCCGCCTATTTGTAGTAATTTTGAACCGTCATTTTGAATTTTGAAAAACGAACCGCGAATTTGTAATCAGCGACCCCGAAAACCCCCGAGTAACCATTTTCAAGCGAACCCGATTTGAAAAATTGTCCGCCATATTTAATCCGCCATTTTGAATTTTGAAAAACTAACGCCAGATTCGTGTTCAGCAACCCCGAAAACCTCCAAGTAACCATTTTCAAGCGAATCCGATCAGTTTAAAAAAATTGTCCGCCATATTGGATCTGCCATTTTGAATTTTAAAAAACCGACCTTGGATTCGTAATCAGCGATCCCTAAAACCTTAGGATACCAAGTTTCATAAAAATAAAAATAAAAAAATTTACAACACACTTTTGGCCAAAACAGTGGAAATCTCGTCGACAACCAAGGGGTTAATATAATTAAAAAAATTTATTTGTATTTGCCAACATGAAATAATAATCATTAAATTTTAACTTTCATTCAAATTAATGTTCACGACAGAGAATAAACACAAACCTATAACTAAATAAAATTTGATATTGCGGGGAATCGAACCTACGACCTACAGACTTATAGCCTAACACTCTAACCACTACTCTGTCGAAGCTACAAGAAAATAAATTTTAATTATCGTCACCTTTTACACTTACAATTAATAAAGATTGTTTAACTGTGTAATCAAAAAACTACTGCAAGTTTCGTGTTATGGTACATAAAGAAAAATAACAAAACTTGTTATGAAATACATCTTGGTAAATTTACCGTAAATTACCTAGCAAATTTCCATAAATTACCGACGTTAAATTTTTTAGTTCTCCTTTGAGTTTTGCATAGTTTTGTAAATTATCGTATAAATTTCCATAAATTACCGACGTTTAATTTTATAGTTCTCCTTTGAGTTTTACATAGTTTTATAAATTATTGAATAAATTTCCATGAATTACTGCGGAAATTTCCATAAATTACCTTGAAAATTTCCGTAAATGACTGAAATCCAAAATTTTAATAGTAATTTTTGCTTTACATATTTTTATAAATTATCCCGAAATTTACCAAAAATTTTCATAAATTACCGCGAAAATTTTCAAAAATTGCTGAAATAAAAATTTTTAATTGTTATTTATGTGGAACTAATTTTGATGATTTATTGCGAAAATTTCTATAAATTACTGCAAAATTGTTCTAGTTTTTTACAACAAATTTAATTTATTTTTCAATAATAATTCTGTGAGGAACCTTTTGGGTTTCTTTAGGAAACATAAATTAAGAATTCAAACGGCATTCTTTTTATAAAGGTTTTTTCTAGACAACAAACTTCAAAAACTATTTTTTTGAATCTTTACAATTTTTTATACCTTCACATTGATCTTAAAAAGTCGAAAAATGATGTGTTTTTGGACAATCTTCTACTGTGGAAAATATTATGTGAAAGAAATGTTAAATTTGAGAGATTTGTTGTCTAGTTTTTCAGATAAAGAATTAAATGGTTTTTGATATATAAAAATTTTAGTCATTTAGAAATTCTGACTAGAATCAGAGCTGACTCTGGCTACACAATCCAGAACAGACAAAATAGCTACAGTTTGGCATGTAGCTAAGCATCACCAGAACTGGGTCAAATCAGATCTTCCAGACTTGCGAGGCTAGACGCTTTCTAGTTTGCGCCAGACTTGACTCTAGACGTTCCAGAAGATTTTTCTACACGGGTTTGTCATCGAGGCTACTATTTTCTACTTTTTTGTCATCAAGGCTACTTTTTCCTACTTTTTTAAAACCAGGGACTGTCACGGAATCAAAACAAAATTAAAAAATACTTTTGTTTTGATTTGGATTTGGGTATCAGAATCAAAATTCCACTCTATTTTGTTCTGATTCCAATATCAAAATCAAAATTCCACTCTACACTCAGAAAAAAATTCGTTCGAAACAACCAAATTTTGGTTGAATCAACCAAATAAATGCATTGCTATACAGTCAACCAAACGTTTGTTTGATTCAACCAAAAAATTTCTTCCAATACGTTTATTTGTATTAAGCAAATGGTTATTACATTTAACCAAACATTTTTATTTTATAAAACCAAAAAATTTGTTTATTTTAAAAGAAAAGATTTGTTTGATTCTAATAAATAGTTTTAGTTAACGTATTTGGTTCATTTAAATAAATATTTTTGTTTACTTAATTTTGTTATTTATTTTCCTGTAATAATGTTTGAATTTCCTAGTTTAATATTTTCTAGTACATATTATTCGTTAATTTATAATTTATTATACAGTTATTGATATTTTAAAATTATATATATTCAATAAATCATAAATTAACCAATAATATGTATGCTAGAAAATATTAAATTAGGAAATTCAAACATTATTATTAGAGGAAAATAAATAACTATTAAATAAAATATTATATAATTATTTCTTCATGTACACAAAATTACTTAATAATAAAAAACATTAAAAATATTACATTAAATATATTATATATGATTTTTATACATGCACTCTGAAAAAAGTTTACTCGAAACAACCAACTGAAAACTTGACAAAAACTTATTGGATATTTCCTTCTCACTAGTACAAATTAAATATGCCATAAGTCTTACAATAGCCATTATTTAACCGACACTTATAATTTTGTTTCTTCGATTTACCGATTTAACTAAAGAATTTGACGCGAACGCGGACTGTAGACAAGTGAGATCGCCATTTTTAAATTCACACATGTACTTTTTTAGACAAGCAAATATTTTTGTTTGACTCAAATAAAATGATTTGGTTGAATCAAACAAATTTGTGTGTTGTGTCAAACAAATTGTATTCAACTAAATAATATTCTCTATTCAAAACACTAATTTTTTAAAATGAAACAAACACCTTCAAATAAAAAATTTCTTTTGGATAACCAAACAAACTTTACGTATTTATTAGAATGAACCAAATTTTTATTTAAATCAACGAAATTGTTTTATCGTAACAAATAAAATAGGTTAACTAAACAGTTTGGTTAAGTGAAATAAACTTTTTCTCTGAGTGTATTTCGTTTTGTTTTGGAATATCGTAACGAAATCAAAATTTGATTTCCATGACGGTCCCTGTTTAAAACTCATAATGGAGTGCAAAGCCTGCAATTATTCTCATGTATTGTATCTTCTCTTAAAATAATTGACTCTGTCTTTTCACTTGAGTATCGATGAAGCAGAGAATTTTGTGTTGAAACAAAATATTTAAGTCAAAATATTGGAGATTACATGAGATTACCCATAGAATACATGTGAATATCTACCGAGTGTACGAGGAATATCGAAGTTGCTTACCCTCAGGAAAATAATTGCTCAGAATTTTAATTTCGACCGTTCAGAATTTTGCACAGAATCATGAAATAAGTATATGGGAAAAAATCGTCAGTGAAAATTAATAAAAATTACGAGAGTAGCTCAAATATTCATTTTTTGAAAATTTTGATATTTATTTAAAAATTATTAACTATTTTTTTAAATTTTTTTGAAGCTGTAAAATGTATAGAAATTTAGATGAATTAAAATTGCATAAAATGCTCAATAAAGTTCATTTTCGAAATCTTGAAACATTCTTAAAAACCTTGAAAAAAGCGGGAAATGAGCGTGAATTTTATCCACGAGTTTTGGTGGCGACCCTGTCTTTCTCCAAAATTTAGGTCAATTTCTAAGGACAGTTTGGACCTTCACGTCAAAAATTGACCTGCTCTTTCCTCAAAATTTATGTCAATTTTAAGGGAATTTTTCATATAATTGAAAATTGTAAGAGAAAATGTAAATCAAAATAGCCATGGAAAAATGGAGAACCTTTTAGAGAGAAAGACACACAAATTAGCAGAAAACAGTCACCGGCGAGTTTCAGTTCAGTTCAGTTGTTGGGGGTGGAAGGAGGGTTGATAGTGTACTAGCGAAAAGGAGGGGGTTATTCCAACATGCGGAGGGTTGAAAGCGCGAACGCGCGCGGTAGTTGATACCGAGACTTCATCCACGTAACTTACCCCTCATTTCATCTCAGTTGTCATAAAATACAAAAATAGTTCAAAAAAAGTTAATAAATAAATAATTATAAAAAATAATTTTTCATTTGAAAATAATTGAAAACGAATAGTTTTCTTTAATACAAAAATCTGTATATAAAATATTTCTTGACTCCCCTTTCAATTTTTATTATGTGGGAAACTTGTTTAAAATTGTGTATATGTTACAAATAATACTTGAACTTCCATATTTTATGTCGGTAAAAAAATCGGGATTGTTTACGTGCAAGAAAATAAATGTAAAAAAAACAATGCTGACGAGAAGAGTTACATTAAGATTTCTACACTATCAACATTTCTTCACGTTTTTTCTTCTATTGTGTTTCTTACGAGGTGAGTTTTTCTCTATATATCTCTCTCTGCTACTACTTTCTTTACTACGCTTTTGAAAATAAAGCGCTAAACACGTGTTCGTCGCGTGGAAAATTTTATAAAATTAAAATTGTTTAAGGGAATTTCGATTCCTAATTGCTCGTAAAATTCTTATTTTATCATGTGTTTTTTATCTGTAAAAGAATGACAGAAAACTTTTGTTCAAGAGGAAGAGGATAAAATTATTAAAATATAAGTTATAATTGGAAATTGAATTTATTTTCAATTAAATATTTAAGGAATTTTAGAAAGAAATTTAAGAAATTTTAAATTACAAACTTCTTTTAGTGCTACTTTTTTGTTATTGGTTTATTATTTAATCATTCATTTATTTAAAGTACATATAAGAAAATTTGAAATCTTATTTTAAAAATATTGTTTGTCTTTTAAAAAATAACGCTTACTTTTGTTACTATTTTAATTAAAAAATTATTTGGTACAAATTTAATGTTATAAAATATTGTAATTTTGAAACAGTATGTATATTTTTTTACTCTTAAAAGCATGTCAAATTTTATTCAGTGTTATTCCATTCTCCAATTTTTATAATTTATAATGAATAAAATTTTGTAGTTCAAACTTTTATTTTTAGTAAAAAAATTATGCTAAATTTAAAAATAAGTTTTAAAAATGTTTAAAATTTTTTATTTTATTCTCAAATTTGGTTAAAATTTTATTCTCAAATATGGTTAAAATTTTATTTTACTTTATTGTAATAATGGTTAAAGTTTTTAATTTTAATTGAAACTTAAAATTGAAATTAAAAAATGAATTTTACATTGGAAATTGAGTTTTAAAACTAAAATTTTGTTTTAGAATTGTAATTTATTATTAAGTTTTAATTTTATTTAAAAAATTTTAAATTAAATTTTACAATGGAATTTTAAAACTAAGTATGAAATTTAAATTTAAAGTTGCTTTTTAAAATTGAAATTTATAATTGAAAATGAAGAATAAACGATCAAATTTTTTTTTCTCTTTTAATTTGTATTTTATGACATTGTAATTTAAATTAAAAATTAAAACTTCGAATTTAAGACGAAAATTTGAAATAGAAATAAATTTTTTTTATTGTTATTTCTGAAAATGCTTAAAATATTCACTGAAAAAATTTATTTGAATTAAATAATTGATTGCTTGAAAATTGTCAAGTGAACATTTATACTTAGAATAAAAGTGTTAAATTTTATTTAACCCCTCAAGTGTCAGGTCAAAAAACAAAAAATTGAACACATGCGTTAGGAAAAATTAAGACTTTTAAAACAAAATAAATTTTCTTTATATTTATTAGTTGTTCAAAATTTAAATTGTAAAAAACTTTCAAAATTGTACTTAGTAACCCTGAAAGAACCCGAGTAATAAATTTCAATCGTATTTGTAAAAGAAAAATGAAAATAAGATTTTGGTCAAAGGCGTCAGTGACACTCCGGGCCAGTATTTAGATGACGTTAAAAATAATAAAGAGACGTCATTTTTTAAATTCTTAATCAGACAAGATTTATTCTCGAATTAAGTCTATAATAATTTTATCGCAGTCTTTATATTTTGCATGAGATTAATTTAATTTCAGACATATATGTATGTCTTAAATTTTCTGTCATTTTTTCTTTTAATAATTTTTTAATGAAAAACTCCTTCAGTTGATTTTTAGTACCTATAGTTGTTGGTTTTCATTTTTTTTTTGTAATTGGCGGAGAAGTTAACTAATGTACATTAGTGGCGAGAACTATTTCTCTTAGAATTCGTGTATATTGTTTTGTAAATTACTTGTAAACTAATTAGCGAACGTGTGCGAAAGTTTTGTGGTAGTACACAAAAGTTAAGTGCCACGCTATATGTATATAAGAATAATCGACAAATAATTAGAAAGAATTTAAAAAAATAATTAAAAAGTAATTAAATACAAACTTTTTTAAATTTCTAATCAGTATGTAATTTTATTATAAAATTGATAGAAAAAATAAATAATAAAAAAAATGTTGTAAAAAAGTTACATAAAAAATGAAAGAAAAGAATTATTATATTATAAAAAAGATTCTTATTAATTAATTTTTAATTTAGAAAAAATTTATTAAGTTCAATAAATAAGAATCGTAAATATAAATAGAATTTTTGCAATAACAAAAATTTCAAAAAAAATTAAATTGTTAGGGAATGATGAAAATTTTTTTAAAAATTTTAAACAAATGTTTTCTTTTGATAAAAAATGTTCATATATGAATTTATAATTCACCCATTGATTCTATTATTTATTAATGTTACGTTAATTTATTCGTGTTAATTTTTTTCCCATCCCTTCCTAATAAGCGTAAATAACGTAAATTCGCATTTTCTTCTTCATGTCATACGTTTTTTTTTATTATATATATATATACAGTGCCGCTCAGCAGGATTTGCCCACCCTGTCACAGTTAAAGGTGTTACAAAAAGTTTTATATTTTGATATCTAGTAAAGATATCGAGGTTTTCAAGGTCTCATTTTAAAGCTTACATCTTCTACTTTGACAATCTTAAAATAATTAATTAAAAAAATTTTTTTTTTAATGTTTAATTTTAATTACTGTTTAAAAAAAACGAAAATTTCAATTTTTTTGTCGATTTCAAACAATTGTAGTTTTTTAACAAGTCATCGCAAATTAATTTTCTAAAACGCATTTTAAAGCTTGTTTTATCACCTTTAAAATGCTTTTTTTTAAAATTGTCGTACGATTTTTTTTCAAAAAGTTATTATCATTTCTTTAAAAAAACAGCCCTTTTTTTAAATAATTAATATTTTGAAAACGGTTAATTTTTTTAGAAAAAGTTTAAGACAAAAAATGTTCATTTCTGTATGTACATTGAAGAAAAAAATATAAAAAAATTTTTTGAACAAATTTTTTTTTACCACATTTTTACCTTATACATATTTTTAACTTAAATAAAATTCATATGTACAAGCTTGAAAGACAGATAAATTAACAGTGTTTAAACGGTAGTCAACACTTTTGCTTTCGAAGTATTTAAATAAAATTTAATATCAACACTTAAAATTTTGCTAATAAACATTTTTACGGTTGAAATATTAAATATTTTTTTCGTCAAAATGACGTCCTTGACATTTAATTAACGCCTCACATATATAAGGTAAAAATGTGGTAAAAAAAAAATTTGTTCAAAAAATTTTTTTATATTTTTTTCTTCAATGTACATACAGAAATGAACATTTTTTGTCTTAAACTTTTTCTAAAAAAATTAACCATTTTCAAAATATTAATTATTTAAAAAAAGGGCTGTTTTTTTAAAGAAATGATAATAACTTTTTGAAAAAAATCGTACGACAATTTAAAAAAAAGCATTTTAAAGGTGATAAAACAAGCTTTAAAATGCGTTTTAGAAAATTAATTTGCGATGACTTGTTAAAAAACTACAATTGTTTGAAATCGACAAAAAAAATTGAAATTTTCGTTTTTTTTAAACAGTAATTAAACATTAAAAAAAAATTTTTTTTAATTAATTATTTTAAGATTGTTAAAGTAGAAGATGTAAGCTTTAAAATGAGACCTTGAAAACCTCGATATCTTTACTAGATATCAAAATATAAAACTTTTTGTAACACCTTTAACTGTGACAGGGTGGGCAAATCCTGCTGAGCGGCACTGTATATATATATATATATATATATATATATATATATTTATATTCAAATTTGTAGTTTAATTATAAAAAGAAGTGAAGGAATATATATATATATATATATATATATATATATATATATATGATAAAAGAGTAAATTAGAATAATCAGTTGTTCTGTGGGACGAGTTTATTCAAGCCGTATGAATATGTATGAAACAATCGTGTATATATCTTATTTAATCTGACAAGTGGAAATTTTTAAAATTAAAACTGCAAAAGTTCAAACATAAATCACAAACACACTCCCACACACGTATAAACTGAAACATTCAATTTTTCTTTATAATATGTTGCATTCGTTATTTCTGACACATATTTTTCTTCTCTTCTTCTACTTTTTATACATTTTCAAAAAAAGACGAATTGGGAAAATTTACACCTTAATTTTTAATAATAACTTTAATAATTTTAATAATTTTAAAAATATACTGATTTATTCATTCTTCTTCTTATTAAAATTATTAACCCTCCGTCCAACACCTTTTTATGTCTATGAGATGCTACATTTCTATGATTTATAAAATATTCTAGAGATAAACTGAATTACACAAATTCAAAATCTAGGTCTAGTTTGACTTATTCTCTGACCTGAAGGTCAAACTGAGGCGCAATAACGGCACTACATTACGTCAAAATCTATGTTTAATTTTAGGTTCAATTTTGAGGATCCGTAAAGGAATCGTTCTCTAAAATCAAAATTTAGGTCCAATTTGACCAAATTTTCGTCCTACAGGTTAAAAGATAAGTCAAATTTGACCTAAGTTTTAATCAATGAAAGTTGTTATAAACTGAGATCTATTTTTAAACAAATCTACTAAAATTATTTATTTCAATAAATTCAAATAAATTTTAAATTACCTATCAAGAAATGTAAAAACAGGAGGTTGGCGCGCCCCCCTAGTTAGTATATAAATATATTTAAATAACGTTGAAAAGCATAGAGGTCTGGATGGACTCAGGTATCGGGCGGAGGGTTAAAAATAATGATTGTTTTAGTTAAATTATTATTAATAATTTTAATTATAAACCAATCAATTTAATAATTAGAAAATAATAAAAAATGAAACAATTAATGATAATTGCAAAATAATTAACTAATTGAAAAGAAAAATATTCAAGATAATAGTAAATAAGAATAATAATAAAAATTTTGATAAAAATACTGATACCAAAAATAATAATCATAATAATACTAATAAAGTTTGTAGATTATGTGATTTGCGCAAATGAATATTTGTCGAATAATTGCACTTATTGTTATAAAAATACAAATTGTGATAAAGTTTCATTCTTATTTTGTATGAATGTAAAACTCCAAGGGCTAATTAAAATCAGAAACAAAAATGAAATAATAATAATGAAGTCGAAATGTGTTTTCAATTAATATAAATTGTCCCAATGTTGATATACACATTCGACATTATAAATTATTATCTTTTCAATTGTCCTTTTTTGTCATAATATAAATGATTGAAAAATATTTTAAAACCTTTTTTAGTTCACAATATTTTTCTTGAAATAAAATATTATATTATTCGATTGACATAAAATGTTTTTTGAGCGTTTATAGAATTTACATTGTTTTTTCTAGATGCATTTTTAAATAAAATGTGCATTCCACTTTTTTCTATTTCCATACAATAATTTTGTCGAAACAATTATTGCAAAAAATTTGTGAAATATTATCTTCAATTAGGTATCATTTTAAGAAAAGTTTTCCCTTTAAAAATAGAAATAAACAAAAAAAAGTAAAGTTCAATTTGATTGCGAGAAAAAAAATACTTGAACAGAAAAAGTTTCTGGTGGAAATTTGTCCCATTAAAAGTTGATGGCGGGGAGTTGACATCATCATTCTCGCAGTGAATTTTCGTTATTGTATTTTTTCTCTTTTTTTTCTTCTCTAAATGAAAACTTGTAACAATCAAAAACAAAGTTAGACAAATAGTATATAAAAACCGTTTTGCAAAAGATTTTCTACTTTCTTTTTGAATTGCACTTTTACTGCACAATGCAAATCATTTCTGAGATTTTTCTTTCATCTTTTTTTTTCATTTTCTGGAGCACGTTCCATTTTTTCCCGCAGAGGTGTAAATGTTTTTGGTTGAACACCACAAGAATAAGAACATTCTTTAATTTGTTTTTTCCTTTTTTGTGTAAAGGAAAATAAAAGTTTATTTCGATTTGGCACTAACAAAAACAGAGTTAACTAACACTAATAAATAATTATAATATATGGGCAATTCCACGTTTTTATTAAAAAAAAAAAATTTATAAACAAATTAATTTTTTTACTTTGGACCCGATTTTTAAAAATTTATTCATACCTTATAATGTAGAGAAGATTTTTCGAAAACTCCCGTAATGAGCCTGATGCGTTTAATGAATTTTCAAAAATTTTCAAAATTCACATGCAAGCCTCACAAGGGTTTCTTTTACAAAAACGACTGCAAAACATTGCGTCTAAAAATAAGACGTTTAGACGTTTATAGACGTCTTATTTAAGAAAGCGTCTTATTTGAGCGTCTTAAATGAAAAACATAACCTCCAAATACATGCATTTTAGAAGGCAAATAAGACGCTTATAAACGTCTTAGAAGTGACCACGTAAACGTCTTAAACCAAGACGCTCATTTTTTACAGTGTAACTTTCAAAAATGTCTACAGCCTAAAATTTTTAATTGATTTGAGTGTTTTATTGTTTAAATAATTTGAAAATTGTGGGATCTTTTTCGGCACTTATTCTAGAGTAATTTCCAATAGGATAGATTGTTAAATTGTTTACAACAATTTGTAAACATTACATTTTGTTGTACTATGCAGTGCGGGGCAAAATGGGGTACCTATGTGTTGGGCCATGCCGGGTGGTATTTAATATTCATTGAACTACTTAAAAACGTTATATTATGCATATTTAACAACTTTCCGCATAAAAGTCAATATTTTTGTTTCGGGGTATTATGCTATCGATGTTTCACTATCGATATATCGATATTTTTCATTATCGATGTTTTTCTGTTAATTTCTAGTAAATATTCCTTGTTTTTTTCATAATAATAAAGAATCTTACTTTTTGTTTGTATTTATAATCTTTTACAACAAGAATTTAACAAATTTTGAAAAAATATTCCATGTTTTGTATGGTAATTTGATACCACCCCGATGGGGCAAAATGGGGTTTTTGCACCTTCTCAGAAAATGGGATATAAGTTCTTTCAAAAAATTTTTTCTCCGCTATTATCATAATTTCCTCAAACCTAAGAGTACAAAGAAGAAAAATCGGGTCTAAAGTTAAAAAAATTAATTTGTTTATAAAAAAAATGTTTTTTAATAAAAAATTAAAAAATTATTTTTCGACATTTCTTAAAAGTCGAAAGAAAACTGAAACTTTCATTTTTTGACAATATTTCTTAATTTAATATTTTCAGACTTATAAGCTATTGAAAATAGGCCTACTTTTAAAAATCTAAAATTTTGAAAATTCATAAGTCGATAATTTGGGTAATTAAACAAAATTTTGAAAATCCGTCTGTCTGATTTTAGATATTTGTGACAGTAATACACCTACATAATTTTATCAAAATCCGTCAAAACGTATAAGAGAATATTTGCCCACAAGAAATCGGTGACATACACACAAATACACATACTTCCGTTCTCATTTAAAAACACACTATCTACATTTTTCGTTGTTTCGAGATATTTAAAAGAACACGTTTTTATCTATACTTTCTTTAACATAGTGTAAATTTAACAACGCAGAATTTAATTGGCTTTCGAACAATCCAAGAATCAAGTTTCTATCACTTTTCAATAATAATATATGTTAATTTATTTCGGCAGAAACTTTTCTTAGCTCGCCCGTAGTTCGTACCGACAATTTCTGCCGGTAGTGTAACTTTCATTTTCATATTAGGACATGACAGGAAACTGAGAATTTGGCACTTGAATGTTCATTTTTATAAAAAAAAACTTTTCGAAATCGGGTTACGTTTTCTGGCATAATAGAAACCATTAAGTTTTACAATTCCCATTAAATATAATTTTCTTTTTTTCAAATTTAATGTAAAAAACAACCTTGAACATCACAGATTCCCTCGTTTGTGGAACTATACGCATATAAAATACATAATCCGTCTTCTTACCGTGAGACGGATACTCGAAACACATAACATTTCTCAAAATGCAATCCTAAATGTGTAAAACTCTTTGTAACGTCTTAACATGAGACATATATCAGTTTCAAATAATGTGGACACAAGACATCGCATGTGTTTCAAATATGGAGACAAAACGGCACAACATGAGACACCTGTTTTTGCAGTGCCCTTCGTCCGACACCTCTTCTGATGTCGATGCTACATTTCTATGATTCATAAAATATTCTAGAGATAAACTTCTACGACTGGTTTTTTGTAAATCGTTAGCTATACGTATAAAGTATATTAAGTATAATGCTCTGGCTGGACCCAGGTGTCGGACGGAGGGTTAAGAGAGAATTTTTTTCACTTTATTTTTGAAAGACTACTTGCAGGAGGAAATGAACACAATTGCTGTGGTTAGAAAAGAAACAAAAATTGTACGATTTTGGTGTAAGAAAAGAGAAAAAGTACTTTCTCCTTCTTACATATATATATATATATATTGAATGAGTGGAACTACTGTGTGCGCTTTATTTAATGGCAATAGCAACAGAGTTTGGAGAGAGAACAAAAGCAAAACTTAGCTTCAAACCCTTTTCTCTCACGTTTATCGGCTTTCCGTTCGTGCACAACAATGCAAGAAGAACTTACTGGAAAGTAGAGTGTTAGTTTGTACCCTCATTCGAATTTCAAAATTCTCTTCGCACTCTCTCAATGATGTATAAAAGAAAGAGAGTCACTCTCTCTTACTCTCCCTTATTCTAGCGTGTGGCACCCTCTCGCATCTCGTAAAACCGATGTTTCACAAGCACGCGTCTCTAGCGCGCGCGGCTAAAGTTTAATCAAACTTCTGAAAGACTTTTGTCGCTATACTATTGCTAAAGCAAAACCTTCGAGACCACCGAAACTCTGTTTTGCGAATTGCAAATCCAGATAAACTTTCATTCTCTTTTGCTGAAAAACAAGAAAAAGAGAAGAAAAGAGTGATATTATTCTTGTGGTGCGCACAACCAACGTCTTTAACACCCCAGGGGCAAAAATGGTACATGCTCCATCACATAATGCAAAAAGAATAAAAATAACGGGAAAATGATTTGCATAGTGCAATAAAAGTGTAATTCAATATGAAGAAATAAAATATTGGGTTCTTACACTATTTGTTTTACTTTATTTTTCAGTTTTACAACTTTTCATAACACAGTTTTTTAAAGAACATCAAATTGAAACAAAAAACGAATCAAAAGTGTTTACTATCTAAATGTGAATTAGTAAAATTATTAAACTTAGCTCCCAATAGTGAATTTTGCAGAAAAGGCGATTGAAGTAGAGCGTCTCTGATTGGTGGCAACGTTCCACTAGAATTCAGCCCCACTACTATGTAGATGACCAGTGTAGATGTATTGGAAAGTAGAGGGGCTGCTTTTCTGAACAACCACGTGTAAACACTCAACAAGCTCATTTTTAAACATTAAACAATTTTCGTCAGAAATTGTCAAATTAATTATGAAACTCAAAAGAAACATAAATTTCTCTATAAGGTGACGTTTGATAAAGAAATTTTTTTTAAATTAAGCAAAATGCATAGAAAAGTGAGTTAAAATGAAAAAATGACATTTTAATTTTGCCAAGAAAATAAAAATTTGCTTTTAATATAATATTTTATGACTCTGTTCTAATAGTCAATGCATTGATAAAGTTGAGAAAAATTTTTTTATGCCTATTTATTTACTTTAAGAACACTAATTCATAAACAACAAGAAATTTTTTATTGTAATGCAATTGACGCAAAACTTGTTACTCGAGGGTTAACTGATTACGAATCTGAAGTCAGATTTTAAAAATTCAAAATGAAAAACATTACTAAACTTTGTGGGATAGAGAACTAAAATTTAATATTACTTCCTACGATAATATAAATATTTCAAATTGTTTTAGACTGAGTACAAAATCTGAATTTTCATTTTTCTCCGTGTAGAGGTTCAAAAGAGAAGCAGTTCTATAAACGAAGGAACAAAATGAAGAAAATTTTGACACAACATTTTTTACGTTCAGGTTTTAAAAAGTAGGTTAAATTCAAGTTAAAAAGTATTATCAAAGTTACCTAAAAGTGTTTCGGTCACAAAGTACACAGTAAAAAGTAAATCTTATTTTAAATACTATTTGAAATCAAACAAGTCCTAAGAATAATGCCAGTCTTAATTTAAGCTCGGCTTGCGTGAAAATGAGGATAAGAAATCTGAATTTACAGTTCTACTTTTTAGGTTAAGTATAGAACTGCTGATTTTCAACGTGATTGCCTTAAATTCAGCACATTTTTTCCTGATATTCAGCAGGTTTTTGCTCTTTAAATTCACAAAAAAATAAGATTTGAAATTAAACAAAAGCTGTCTTAAAAATGTTGCATCTTAAATTAAGGTACCTTTCATGGCTGAAAAGCAGACTTTCTTTTTACTGTGTACACAATTTTAGTTAATTTAAGTGCAAGTTAATTAAAATGCAAGTAATAGAGTAAAAGTGGGTATTATCGCGGTATTTTGTATTTTAATGAATATTTCAAATAATATAAAAAATTTTTGACACTAAAAAATCACTTCTTGAACCTGACAACTAAGACATTCACAGAAAAAAAGTAGTATACATTTTGTTGCGGGTAATTTTAACCAATGCTATTTCACATAGACAGTGGCGCCCTCACATAGGTGAAATTTTGTTGCAGTGAATTTTTACCCCAAAATCAGGTTAAAATTTATACTTTTTTTTTCTTGTGTTATAGGGATCTGAAATCATGACGTCACAAACAAACATGGCGGTCGACAACGGGGTCAAATTTTAACAAACACACATGTTTCAGACTTCTTTGTAATTATTTTTTATATAAAAAGTTGAATAGAGTTAATTGAGGGGCTAAAATATGTTGTAGGAGACACATTGTAACGAAAAAATAATAATTATAAACTACTTTTAATTTAAAATCTTGATTATCTGAGAATACAATTAATTAAACATATTTTAATAAAGTATTTATTGTGACAAAATAAAGTGAGATTATTGCTTTCACACTTTGCTTATGAATATCTCAAAATATTAAGCAATATTATTTAATGTACTGAATGTGACTGATTCGTAGTATTTTTTTTACAAATTAATTTAATTATTGAATATCATGCTTTTTTTGGATTTTTAAATATAAAACTTGCGAACTTAGAAATTATTCCATGTAAAATGTCAAAATCGACCCCGTTGTGTTAGTTAAATTTTCTGGCACCAGAATGCGTATCGCAGTATTTCAGATCCCTATAATGTGCATCATATTTTTGATTATTTTTCTATTAATCAATTTATTAAAAATGTTTTAAAATTGGTTGTCTGAAAAAAGTTCAAAATGGCTCACCTTGGTTTGAGATTCAACTCTGCAGTGGTGTCAAAAGTTATTGTTTTATATTATATAAAACTCTAAGAGATGATTCTTTTTTATATTTTGGTAAATTTATTGTTATTCTACATAAAAAAATTTGTTCAGTTAAAAAAACTGATTTTTATTAAATATTTACAATCCCGATAATGGAGACATCTTTTTTCTAACATGTGGGTATATTCGCGGCTCCTATCATAACCCTTGAAAGTAAGGTTGGCAGTATGTCTCTAAAGTTTAAAACGTTGAAATTATAGCTGATATTATTTTTCCTTGTTTTAATTTATATTTTAATAAAAGTACTTTGTATATATTTAAAAAAATTAATTTTCAACCAAATAAATGTTGTAATTAACATTGTTTTTCCATTTTGCACAATAACTGTTAAACAGATTTAGACACAACAAAAAATTCGTTTATTTAAACGTTCAAAATTTTAGTAAATCTTATAACAGTTATAAAATATAAGCAAGAAAATAAACAGTAATGGGAGGGATAAAAAAAATTTAAATTAAAGTAAGTGAGATCTATATACAAAAGGAAAAAATTTTTAATATCTGTAAAAAAGGAGCAATAGTGTCAAAAGAAAATTGACTATTCGTTAGAAATGTTTGATAATAGTTGCCTTAGAATATTTCATCAGAGTATTATATTATATTATGGGACTAATTAAATAATTATCATAAAACCAAGTGTCTTTCTTCTTGTGATACTAGTTTACTATTATTGAATTCGTCCATTTATTATAATGCATAAAATTTTTTAATTCAAATTCTTGTGATATTTATATTTCTATTTTTAAAAACTATTATTATTCCTTTAATTTTTTTACATTTACTATATTTTAATTAAGTAACTATTACAAAAATCCAAAAAGCAATAAATAATTTATCCGCGATAATAAGCACTGTGAAAAATGGTGAATTAATCGGAATTAAAATTCTTAATAATTTTAAAGTTTTTTATTGTGCCAGGAAACTGAGAATGAATTCGAGGGACAAAATTCAAGATAATAAGTATTTTTTAAATAAAATATAAATTAATTTAACAAATATTTAAATCTTTGTAAAGTACACCTGCTTGACATTATTAACCTAGCGTAAATTAGTATTTAAACGCTTATAAAAATAATATTCATATCGTTTTTTATTAACTTTCATTTTCAGAATGGGACATGTCAGGAAACTGAGAATTTAGGTATTAAATGCGCTTATTTTTTGAAACCGGGTAACGTTCTGTTGTATAATAGAAACCGTTAACCATTACAGTTCCCATTAAAAATAATTTTATTTTTTTCCAAATACATTTAAAAAACAACCTTGGACATAATCTATTCCCTTTTTTTAGAACTACCCATATGAGTAAAATTTACTAAGTTAAAAGCGAAGTGTTAGTCACTAGTTCAAATTAGTAAACATTTCTACTAAATAATTCAAATTTAGAAAGTAAAAATAAAAATTAAGAAGTGGAATAAAATTATTTTTAGTATTAATGTTTTAAATATAAATAATTTCTTGTATAATAAGCCGAAGATAATTAAAAATCGTCCATTATTAATTGAATATTTAATACAGATATTTATTAATATTACTTCTCTAACTGTTAATAATGACATCATATTAATTGGTTATAATAGTGACTAATTATTTGTTAAATTGACTTTAGATTATGTCATACTAATAAAATTTTATGATTTTAAAGTTCTGAAGATTCAAATGAACGTAATATATTTGATTTCTTCTCTGATTTAAATTATTATTACAATTATTTTGCGTCACTATAAAAATTAATTCAAACGTTTCTAAATGCAAAATTTAGGATTCTAACTTTATTTGCAATGAATAATTTAATAAAATATTTGTAATAAAAATACTTGGATGGTTTGATTGAGAGTTAAAAACTTTTGGATTATAACAACTTGGGTGACTAATGCAATTAGTAAAATTCGACTATTTTCGTAGTTATTCACTTACTAATAATAAATTAGTTATTTTCTACTAATAATTATTTATTTTAATTAAAGAAAGTGAATTTATCATTCGGTAATTTGATATTAAAGATAGAAGAAGTTAACAATTTTCCGAATCAATCTCTTAAAATAAATCTCTTTAAATAAGATCTTGTATTTCATATGTACCGACAGCACAGCTGTTCTAATACAGAAATACTTTTTTTCTGAAAATTATTTTTTCAAAATTAATTAATAAATTCAAAATTATTAAAGAACTCAGAAAAAATCTGACATCAGATATTCAAATGTTTAACTGAAAAGAAGTTAATGTTCTCATATTTCTCGCTCATCTCAACTAATTGTTCTTGCCCCATCCTCCCCTACTAATTATTTAAAAAAGGTCTGTTTTTTTAAATAAATAATAATAACTTTTTGAAAAAATATCGTATGATAATTTTCAAAAAGCATTTTAAAGGTGATAAAATATGCTTTAAAATGCGTGATATAAAATTAATTTGCGATGACTTGTTAAAAAACTACATTTGTTTGAAATCGGCAAAAAAATTGAAATTTTTGTTTCTTTAACAGTAATTAAATAATAAAAAAATTTCTTTTTTAATCTATTATTTCAATATTGTTAAAGTAGATGATGCAAGCTTTAAAGAAGACTTTAAAAACCTCGGTATCTTTACTAGAAATTAAAATGTAGAACTTTTTGTAACACCTACTTTAACTGTGATAGAGTGGTCAAATCCTGTTGGGCGGCACTGTAACTATGAAAAATGTTCCTAAAGCTTCGAATGTTCATATGAAAAAAAAAATTTTAATTAATTAATTTAGATTTTATTCACAAAATATTCTTTTTTGCAACTAGTACCCTAATATTCAACTAAATAAAAGTTATAATATTTTTCACTTCAGAGTATTTTTATGAATTTTTGATAAAAAAAATTTCGTTTTTTGGACATTCAAAGTATTAGAAATAATAATCAAAACAGAAATATTAGTTTTTGTTTTGCCAACAATAATTATTAAAAAACTTATTATAATTAAATTTTTTTGTTTAATATCTACCATTTTTGTTTGAAACAAAAAAACATTTTAGAGTAGCTTCTGTGACAAATATATTTTTATATTAAGTTACTTGAAGGATATTATTGGTTTAAAATTGTAATTACTTAAAATATTAAGGTACGTTATTTTTAATTAATATTAATCGAAAATTAAATTTGTTTAAATTTACAGCTAATTCACATTTCAAATTATCAAAAATTGTTTTTTATTACATTGTTGAAATTTGAATTAGTTTATAATCGACGATTTACAAGAAAAAATATGTTTCTTTTCAAAGTTTTGTTTAAAAGATGTTTTGCGTAATTTATTTTCAATCAATAATTTAAAAAAGAACAATTTTTGAAACAAACAATTTGATTGTTTTCCGCTTGAAAAGTATTGTTTTCAGAAGTTGATTGTAAACGTTGTAAACTTCTAGTGACGTTTTTATTTAACAGTTTTTTGTCACATTTTGTCAGCTATTTTCAGAAAATAATCCACCTTTTCACTTGTTTTTTCAATATAAAGAAATAAAAATAACAAAAATTTCATCCATATTCTAAAGAGGAAAAAGAACTTTGATTTCTCTTTTTGAATAAAAAATTTATTTGTCACAAATAAATTTTTTTTCCCTGTAGATGGAAAAATATGAAAATATTTCTGAATTTTGGCACACTAAAATAATTTTGTTTGAAATAACCTTTTTGGATTTGCAAAGGAAAAAAATAAATAACTTTCTGCTTATTTAAACGTTTGAAATTTCAGGGAAATAATGTTTGCATATATCTCTATTTTTTGAGACTCTTTTAACTATTATATATTTTATAAGCAATATCTTCAATTAAGTATTTTAGGAATAAACGAGTGTTTTGTTTAGTTTGTTGGAGAAAAAAGGCGAGTGACTATATGTAAACTAATTGTGGAAAAAAGCAGTGGTATTGTGTTTGTTTTTTCGAGCACGTTAAATTTCTCTCCAAACCTATATATATATATATATATATACATCTATATCGTTTTTCAGCGCTTTGAACTCGGGGATTCGCATTGTTTTTTAGGAGTGGGGGAAGTGAACAAGAGGGAGAGAAAAGAAATTGTGTTTGTGTGTGTATGTGTGAGCGAGGGATGGAAACAAAATATATTCCGACATTTTTCATACTGGCTCGAGCTCGCACTTCAAATTATTCAGAGCATGTACTTCTCACTAGAATCCAATACTAGGCTCACTTTTATTTTTTTGTATTCTTTCACTCATTCATTCCCAGACATATATACAAATTTAAATATACACATAGCGACAGGGACAAAAAACAAAAATAGTTGTATCTGAAGGTATGCTCTAAAACTTGTCATCTTCTTTTTCTGTTTGTGTTATAAAAAATAATAAAAAAGGGCCTTAATTGTAATCCTCGTTTTAGTATTTTTGTGTATGGAAACATTATACAGCAAAGACCGCGACTTTATAATAGTAACAACAAAAATTTTTGGAGGTGAATAATTTTATTACTTTATAAAATACACCATAGGGTGTTACTTTTGTTGATCCTCATTTTTACACCTCTAAGAAATCAAAGTCGAATAAACAGCTGAAAGTGTACACTTAACTTCAGAGGAGATGAACATCACGTGGAAAACGAACTATGGGCAAAAGATAGCGAAATCTGGCAAAACATGGGAACAGATTTTTGCCATAGTTGATAAGTTTTCAGTCGTATTTTAAGTAGGGGAAAAATTTATTGAAGCATTGTTTATGAGCGTTTGCCATAGTTCTGAACTTTGGCAAAAACATGGGGAAAGTATGGGAGCAAAAAAGTGATTATTTTTCCTGATTTTTTAACATTGGCAAAAACATGGGGAAAGTGTGGGTACAAAACAGTGAAATTTCTTTTTTCTAGAGTAAAAAAATTTGTTAGACGTCTGTAAAAGAATTAATTTCTTGAATTAATTTTTATTACCTTCTATTCATATAATTAATAGTTCCAAGTAGTATAAGTCAATCTTTAGTCAAACGATTGCAGTCAAAATAATTCCTTTACGTAATTTTATTTATTAATGTTTATAATAATTTTCTACAGTAGTAAAAGATACTTTTAGTCAAACAAGTATAACACAAAATTTATTATTTTACCTGCGTAATTTTAATTATTAGTTTCGAAAATAGATAATCTAAAGAATCTATGCAACTAATTCAGTGAATAATTTTCAACAGTTTCTCTGATCTAAAGAAAATGAATATAACTGGTGAGCAATATTGGAAATGTTTGACAGTTTACTATTCTCATAGAAATTTATCGAAAATTACAAATGTCAAATTTACATTTCTTAGCTCTAAATACGTATTAATTTACTAATTTTTAATTTTATAAGGCATATTATAAGAGATATTATTAACAGAATGTGAATATACACTTTGACATTAATTATAAAATATTCCCATTAAAGTGATCTTTTCAGGTTGTGTTGATGTCAAAAGGTAACGCAAGAAATATCATTTTCGCTAGATCAGCGAAAATGGTTTATCGATGGAGTCAAATCAACGAAACGTTTAGCTATTATAGTGATTGTTATCTCTACTTTAGGATAATTTTTTTTACCGTGCAGGTCAATTGAGTGCTTGGATACAACAAGGGGACGTACGCTCGGCGGGTCGCTTTAAAGCCAGTCAGAGGGGCCAAAAAGTGTAAAAAATGAAAATTCAAAAATTTGAATTTTGAAAAATGCTATCTTATAGGATATATAAATGCGCATCTTTTTTTCCTTTGAGATTTTTTTAAATAATGAATATTTTTAGATAATAATTGCAAAAATGTGATAAATCTTAATTTTCAAATTTCATTGAATTTTTAAACATTAATCGTCATATCTCCGTCAAAAGTTAATGAATTCTCTTGATTTTTCGTATACACATTCATTTGGACCTATAGAAGACGACAATATCACAAAAATGTTAAAAGCAATTAATTGTTTATTAATTTTTAATTGTTAAACTGACCTGTCGAAAATAATTTTTTTTATCTTTGGCTGCAAAAAGTATGCGAGGAATTTTAGAATTCAAACAACTTCCAATGAGACATTTGTTTATTATGATATAAAGAAGTTTTCTGTAAAATTGCAAAAAGATTACTTTTATATTTACAGAAATACAATAGTTTTAAGAAAATGCTCGCGCCGCCAACGATCGCTACCGTCGGGTCTTTAAAGACAGTTGCTCGGTAAAGTTTTATGTATATGTAAATATATATGTGTAATATTTGCATTACATTATTTATTAATTATTACATATCATACAATATATATACACTTTTTTAATAACATTATAAAACATTATATGCATGAATATAAATATAACAAATAATTCCAGCAATATTTAATTGAAATAAGATTATTTCTATATTTATTTTTGTTCTTTTGTATTCTTGAAATAAAAAAGATTTATTAGAAATTTAATGAATTGAAAATTTGTTGAAAAAAAATTTTGTACCCAAAACAGATAAAAAAGAAATGAAAAATTCTTTATTATTTTAAGAGATTTCGTCGCCATATAGAACAAAAATGATGACACGTTTTCACACTATACTCATCGCTAACAGAAGCATAATGCTTGCATTGAAACTTATATTTGTTTCCTTATCAATACGAAAACTGCGTACTTCCCCTACTTGCTTTTTTCATAATAAAGAATACTACTTCTTAGTTGTATTTATAATCTCATACAAGAATTGAATATAAATTTTGAAAAAATATTCAACGTTTTGTGTAGTTATTCGATAACATTCCATGTTGCTCTACGGGTAGGGAAAATTAGGGTTTTGGCACTTTTTCAGAAAATACGATATAAGTTCTGTCTAAAAATTTTGTCTGAGCTATAATCACAATCTCCTCAAAGCTAAGTGTTAAAGAAGAATTCTGATGTTCAGTTGATTCGGTTTATTCGTTTGGTTTTCTCTAAAGAGCCCATTTCAGAAAGGTATCCCATTTTGCCACACTCTCCCCTATATATAATTATATATTATATATAAGTAAAAATAACAAGGAAATAAGTAATAAATAAGTAGGAAAACAGAAGTTACACGAAAGTACAAAAATAATGTAAAGAAATTTTCAGTGAAAAATATATAAAAAAGAAAATTTTATCTCTTTTTAAATATATTATGTGAGTTCATATTATATAATAGAAGATATGGAATTTCTTTGCAAAATTTTTGACTACAGTTTTCTGGAACAGGACGCGACGCGCGGAAGAACCTGTCCAACTTTTGTGACGTTTATACGGTAAAAAGAATCGGTTAGCTCATGAAGTTCTAAAATATGAATCTGTAATGTTCTGCGCCATTCTTTATAGATCAAAAAGCGAAAAGATTTTTTAAACTTTAACCCACAAAAGTGCGACATCCTTCTTAAGGAATTATAACTTTATTATCCTCCCGGGCGTTGGAGGTGTCAAAAAGGACACATTATATCTTTTTTTTGAAAATGATAGATTAATATATTAGAATAATTCTTTTATAGACACTATTTTTTTAAAAATAGTAAAAATTAAAAGCAAACTTAAATTTTGGTTAATTAAATAAAATTAATATTAAAAAATAACTGTTAAACAAAATTAGTTAATTTAGGTTAATTTTTATTTTAATTAAAATGAGTAGAATTTATTCTATTTTAGTGCTTACATTTTTTCAATGTTGATTCTTGTCAGTAGTATAAGTCAATCTTTAGTCAAACAACTATAGAATATATTGATTTATTTTTAAAGTAGAAGTTTTTAGGACCATCTATTATTTTATTGATTTATTTTAATAAATTTCTTTATTTATTGTTTTTTAAAGCAGAAGTTTCTAGGACTATCTATTATTTTATTTATTTATTATAATAAAATGATATCATTTACAAGTCTACAAGATATTAACAAGTTTTGAATGTTCAAATGAACAGAATATTTTTCATTAAGAATATTTTCATAAATGACTGATTGTAATATAGTTAAAAAGTTAAAATTTAAGTTTAGAAAGTATTTAAAATTAATTTTTTTATAGTGATGCAAAATTATTGTATAATATAATATAGGAATAAAATTACATAAAATATAAAGTTTGGGTAAATTGTTTCGTTTGACAATTTACCTATTAAAACAACCGAGAGATAAAATCAATTTTTTATTCCATAAAATTAGTTTGTTAGAGTATGAATATAAAAAACATTTTGAAATAATATAATATTTTGCAATACATTAATTTATATAAAGTGTGCGCTACCAGTAAATAAAAATATATATAACACGATAACAAAGTTTTCCCTTTATATATATATATTATTGTTTTACAATTATTTATTTTCTCTCTCACTATGTATAGAGTATAAAGCAGAGCATATAATTGAAAAATAAAAATAAAAAAAGCAGAATGAAATTGAATTAAAGAAGAAAATATTTATTCTCTTAAAATACAAATTAAGTTTAGTGAGCAAACCAATTTACAAAATTTTACTTCTTTTACTTGAAACAAGAATGTAGGAATATTTTATCTCTTGGCGGACGGTGAACAAGTTTATTGCTCTATAAAACGTAGTAGAATCTTCTCTTCATTTACTGTTTACGGACTCGTGGACACTGCATTTAGTGAAACAAAAGATAATTAAATCCGAATTTCTTAAGAGCCCCGAAAAGAATGGAGAGAGAGAGAGTCAGAGAGTGACTTTATAACATTTTATATATTTTTTTTATTTTAAATTCTCGAATATAAACGTCTGCATTTTCTATTTTGTGTTGAAAAATTCTATTCTTATATAATATAATAATATAAAATTTGGTTTAATTATTTTTCAGTAGTTAATGTCAATTCGTTTTTCGGTTAAAATTTTTTATTTAAATCGAACCTAAATTAGAAAATATTTAAAAAGGAAATAAAAAAATTCATAAAAATCAATTTTAAAAATTAAATAATACATACACGAAGGGAACTATTTTAAAAACAATACTTAAAGTCAAAAAATAAAAATGATTTATACAAGTGAAACATTAAAAAATAAAGTCGTGCGCGCTAGAGAGAGAGAGAGAGAGAGAGAAAGCTTCATTTTATCTTGACGTATAACGTGAACCGTGAACCGAATTCTCACAAAAGGGACAAAATTGCGATCAAATTTTTTTGCGTGGCTTCATTCTGAAACTCATCTCTTTTGGTGTATGTCTATATGTGTGTGAGTGTTCACTATATATCCGCGTACGCGCGGACTCTTCTCTTTTACTTTCTCTCTCTCTCTTTCTCTTTTTTCCTCTCGTTTTCCCGGTCGAATCAGCGGATGGGGGGATAAATGCCACATAATCCGGCAGCCTCTGATTGCTTCGAAGCGCAACCATAGTCAACCAGATCCACATCCACACATACACACACCTACATACACTTCTCGCATCAGCAATCCATTCAACTATCCACTTCGCGGGGGTGAGAGAGGAGGAAATCGGGAATGAGTCAGAGATGCCAGCTCTCTCTCTCTCTCTCTCTCTCTCTCTTTTTAGCTGGAAATCAATCACGTATAATAAAGTTGCCACTTTTCTTCAATACCCCCACTACTATTACTATATCTTTTTATTTTCGTTTCTTATATTATTTTATTTTTTTACTTTCGTTTCTTCTATTTTTTATTTTTTTCACTTTTCTTTCCTTTATTTTTCTTCCTTTGGAAGTTGTAGTAATTCTTACTTAGCGATAGGTATGAAAACCCCGCCAAGAGAATAAAGCGTGATCTTTAGGAAAGCAACAATTCTCTTTGCTTGTGATCATTTTATATATCTTTTAGTTCAGGCTTCTCTTAGAAAGAAGAGGTCCCTATGTGCTGCTTTTATTTCCGTTTCTTCTTTGCTCTTTCCCGCGCGCATACACACACAAACGTATATAGAGATACCAGTCGCTCTAGATGTGTCTTTGGGAAAAATGTTTAGCTGAGTTAAATAAAGATTTGTGTTTTCTCCCTCCACAAACAAATCCTTTACACTCATGGCTTTTTTTAGATACACGTCTTGAAAGGTGCATTTTATTTTCCTAGAGAGAAAAATCGATGGTTTTTCTTTTTCGAATTCTCGAATAAGATGGGAAAAAAGAATAAGGAACGTGAAGAAGGGTAAAAAAGATTTTTAAAACAGTGGGAAACGTAGGAAAATAGATGAAAAGAAAATAGAACGAAAAAATAACAAGTAAAATGCTATAAAAAGATAGAAGACAAGGGGAAGGAAAAAATGGTTTGGTTTTTTTACATTTGGCTGACTTAAGTTTCACTTATACTAATAGCAATTAATGTAGACACTAAAAATGTTGTCATTCAATTTGAGAATTAAATTTTTTTCAACTTAAAACCTTTGTTTTATTTTTTTAATTTCATGGGAAAATATTGCTTTCAACGTCGATGATACTACAACTGGTAACAATTAATATTGGTAAAAATGTTGAAACTAATAAAAAGAACAGTAATAATAATTAGGGAATAAATTCAGTTATTTTGCACAGTTGACACAGAAAAAAACCCGACTCATTTTTGTTGCAACTAATTTGGAAGTCGGTCTCGAAATGAGTAATCGACAACTTCAAGTGACTCAAAATGAGTAAAATAACAATATTCTAGTTACTTTCTTTTGTGTTTCGCATGTTTCGTGTTCCATGGTTGCCCATCCCTGTCTGTCAATTGACAAATGTCTAACCTAAAAAATGTTTTCTATTTCGCATAAAAACAATAAATCAACTGCAAATATTAATGTTTTGACAAGTGCAACGTGTTTATTAGTTATTAACAATTATTTTAATTAATATTTTTATAAATTATTCATAGCTTTTCCAATGTGATTGTAATTTTATCGTAAAGAAAAAATGATACCCCTTAAGACTCATTTTGAGTCTTTTCCCTAGAAACTCAGAATGAGTCGAAGGGGTGTCATTTTTGTTGCAGTTCAAAATGAGTCTCATATGCGACTCATTTTGAGTTCGGTTTTTTTCTGTGGACTGACTGAAATTGATCTTTACTACTGATTGTAATTATTATTGAATATAAAAATAAATATTACGTGATGTAATTGATTTTTTCTTTTACTACTTCAACAGTAAACCATTTTTGGTAAAGCATTGTCTGGTAACTTTTCCTACTTTCGGAGTAAATTTTAATTATATATCTAACGGAGAAAAATCTCTTAACGTCGGGAGTTAATTAAATATTTCAATCAGGCACTGACTTTTCTTAGTTTGGTCATCACTGGACGACAGAGCATTTATTCTATTTCCACACGGGGTTCAGAGAACATATTTAAGCGGTTTTCGTCATTCGCCTGTGTTAACTCCGGGTTAATGGTGATTTGTTAGTTCCAACAGAATGTTATTGATGATTGGACCATCGTTAATCCGGGGCTCGTGCCGAAAACAGCCATTGTAATGTTTTAATACACAGTAAAAAGAAAGTCTTATTTTAAGACTGCAACGCAGTCTTAATGTAAGAGGCAACATTTTTAAGGCAGTCAATGCTGAATTTACACAATGGATTTTGTATGATTAAATATTATAGAAGACAGTAAATGAGGCACGTGATCACTGAATAACATAACCTTGAGAGGGTAGTCTGGTGTTCGAGCCTGTTATTATTGTAAATTATGATAAATAGTATATTGTGCATCTAGGATGGAAATCATTTTCCTCCCGTGGTGCATATACTATTTTTTCTAACACACGTAATCGGAAAGTACAACCACTTTTGTACGACAGGGAGGTAAAGTACTTTTTTCTAACACACGCGCCGAAAGTACACCATTTCTCACCTATAAAGAGGGTGACGTCATAACGAGCAGGGAAAGTAAGACTTTTTCTCCTCGCTGTGATGTCACGGAGAGAGAAAGTAATATTCACTTCCTGCTGCTATAATAATTTGTAATTTTTTTTAATAAATGGGGCGTTCCATAGCTAGAAGAACTTTTGAATCTCAGATTTTGTTTATACTTGGTTAATTTGTTGTGTGTAGGGTGCTTTTAAAGTACGCTCAAGGATTTTGCAAAATTTTAATTATTTTGCAAGATATTGTTAATTAAACTTTTTGGTCACTTTTTTCAGAAATTTTTATCTTGTAAACTATTGGTCCTAGAAAAAAATGTTTTAGACAAAAATTGAAGAGAATGTATTGAATTTTAATAATATTTTAGTAAAAAATAATTTTTTTAATTTTTCGACTAATTTGTTTAAACAATTATTTTTTAAAGTTGTTTTTTTTCATGAAGGGAATAACCAATTTTTATAAAAAAATATTTTTATTAAACCTTGGTATGTCCTTAAAAAGTACCCCAATTTGTGAAGATGTGTTTTTTGATATTTTCGAGAAATTAATTTTTGAATTTTTTATTGCTAGGTTCGGGCCATACTGTTTGCGTCACCTTTTTTTAAAATAATTTTTATCTTGTAAACTATTGGTCCTAGAAAAAAATGTTTCATGTAAAAATTAAAGGGAATGTATTGAATTTTAATAATATTTTATTAAAAAAATTTTTTTTTAACTTTTCGAGAAATTTGTTTAAACAATTATTTTTTAAAGTTGTTTTTTTCATGAAGGGATTAACCAAATTTAATAAAAAAATATTTTTATTAAAGCTTGGAATGTCCTTAAAAAGTACCCCAATTTGTGAAGATGTGTTTTTTGGTATTTTCGAGAAATTAATTTTTGAATTTTGTATTGCTCGCTTCGGGCCATACGGCTTGCCCGGCAGCGGTCGCAAATAGTGACCAAAAAGTTTAATTAACAATATCTTGCAAAATAATTAAAATTTTGCAAAATCCTTGAGTGTACTTTAAAAGCACCCTAAACACAACAAATTAACCAAGTATAAACAAAATCTGAGATTCAAAAGTTTTTCCAGCTATGGAACGCCCCAAATGCAAAATATAAAAAGAGCTGTATATTTTTTAAGATTAAATACGTATCATATTGTTATTTTTTTAATTAATAATGGATTTTAAATAAATATTACAACCAAAAATTCCGTTAAATAATTGCATATTTGTACTTTCGTTTACGTATGTTAGAAAAAATAGTATGTGCACCACGGAAGGAAAATTATTTTCCTCTCTAGGTGCACAATATACTATTCTCTCCTCGCTATAACGTCACGGGGAGGTAAAGTATACTTTTCTCTCCCCGTTATGCCGTCATAGGGATATTGTCATAAATATATACAGTTAATGATAACAAAAAAAGAAGCGGTGCAGGTTGTGTAAAGAAATCTATTCCACCGATTGCTAACTTTCTTTTTCATCTTACTCTATATAACCATGGATATATAGGAGGGATTCCGCGTCAAGTGATCAAGGGGTCTTTTGGTGTAATGTTTATTTCAATAATTTTTTACTCTTAAACAATTAAACATACAAATTTAACAAAGTACATTTTGGAAAGGTTTTTTCATAATCTTTCGATTGGAAATAAGCATTTTGAAAAAAAAAATTTTGACCCAAAAAAATCAAAAATAAATTTTAATTTTTGGAGGAGAGAGACCCGATTTTATTTTTTTTTTTAACGAAAGCTGAGGTTTTTTCCTAAAAGGACATATAAATAGTAAAGTGGGACTAGAATGTTTAAACATTGAAAAAAAGAGTTTTCTACTCGCCGGAGCGCTCAAAACCCGGTTTTTAGCTCCGTTTAGGAGAAAATTCTTTTTTTTTAATATTTAAACATTCTAGTCCCACTTTATCATTTATATGTCCTTTTAGGAAAAAACCTCAGCTTTCGTTTAAAAATAAAAAAAATCGTACCTCTCTCTCCCAAAAATTGAAATTTATTTTTAATTTTGATTTTTTTGGGTCAAAATTTTTTTTCAAAATGCTTATTTCCAATCGAAAGAGCATGAAAAAACCTTTCCAAAATGTACTTTGTCAAATTTGTATGTTTAATTGTTTCAGAGTGAAAAATTATTGAAATAAGCATTGTACTGAAAAACCCAAAAATTTAACCCCCTCCCCCTCAGAAAATATTGGACTAGATAAAAAAATATTTACCAAAAATTACTATCTATCAGTACCAAAAAAACCCCAAGTTTTGTCACGATTGGAGAAAAATTTTTGTTCACCTTGATCACTTGACATGGAATGTCCCATAGAGCCGTTCGAGCCATTAGCCACTGTCATACAGAACAATATTCAATTTGATTTTTTTGATTTAGATAACGCCAACGGATGTTATCACCTGCGCCAGTCTCCTACATCTTTTTTTGTTATAAACATTAACTGTAAATATCAATAACAATATCGAGTTTAAAATAGTAAAATAATTTTTTTCACAATTTATAATAATAATAATAATAAAAAGATGTAAAAAGATTTGATGTGATTATATTTTATTTAATAATAAAAAAATCCCGAAATTTGCGTTCAAAACAGGCCCGAACACCGGACTACACTGAGAACTAAGTTGTGATTTTAGATGTTCATTACATGAACATTTTGCTTCCTCTTTACGATAAGCAAAAAATTTGCTTTAAAGTGAATTTTTTTATTTTATTTAATTCCATTAATGCTAATAAAATATATTCTTTTTATACATCAATCGATTCGTCTTGATGAAATGAAGATTTTTAGTTTGCCAACATTTGCTTTTTATTACATTAACACGAAAAAAATGATAAAAAAGTATATGAATGTTTATAAATATACATTTAATAAAAAAATTAATGTTTTACTTTTCAGTTATTCTTTTCATGGTTCCATAAACCGTAGGTGTAAAGACGGGACTCTATAGGTGAGACTCTTGCGTCCATAGCCAAATCGTGCCCCCTCTGTTGCGGCTAAATTATTTGACCTAGAGAATCTTGTATTTTTATTCCGGAAAAAGGAGCGTAGTTACTGGAAAAGTGATAAGGCCTATTTCCACTTTAAGAACATCTTTCTGCTTCCAAATTCTGGTATCTTGACCCGTGTCTTTCTCGCCGTCCACTGTTTTAGGAAATTAGTCACTAATTTGTAGCTACTCTGATAATTAATTCAGGCTTGAACAACAAGTGGTTTCAGGGTGGCCACCCAACCGGGAGAACCGGGAAAAACCCGGGAGAAAAATCAATCGGGAGGAAACCGGGAAAAAGCCGGGACAGAAATTTTAATCGGGAAAAAACCGGGACTAAAATTTTACATTTAAAGATTTCAGAAAATTAAAGTTAAAGGAAAAAGTTTTACTCAATAAAATTTTCTGATAAGTTTATTTACAGATTTCATTCAAATTTTTCATAAAACATCAATAACTTCTTTTTTAAATAAATATTTAATTATTATTTTTCTATAAGAATTAAAAATCATCAAAAGATTCAAATTCAATCATTTTGAAATCGAGTGAGAAAATCACTATTTTATATTATAAGATTTTATAAAAAAATATTAGAAAATAATTGAATTTCTAGGATAATTTTTTTTTATTTATAAAGATAATTAAAATTCTTTGCAAATAATTAAATTTCAGAGAAGAATTTTATTATTTATAATGATAATTGAAATTTTGAACAGATTTGTTTTAAAAATGTTTAAAAATTATTGAATATTGAAGAAGAATTTTGATATTTTTAAAAATAGTTGAAATTGTAAGAAGAATTTTTAAAAAATTTTAAAAATAGGTGAATTTCTGCGAAGGATTTTATTACTTTTGAAAATAAATGAATTTCTAGGATGAATTTTATTATTTACAAAAATAATTACAAATGTACAGAAATAAATCATTGAAATTCTGACAAGAATTTTATTAAAATTCTTTGAAAATAATTGAATTACAGAGAAGAATTTTATTATTTATAAAGGTAATTGAATTTTCGAACAGATTTTTTTTCAAAATGTTTAAAAGTAATTGAATTTTGAAGAAGAATTTTGATATTTACAAAGATAATTGAAATTTTGAAAATTTAAAAAAAGTTTTGAAAATAATTGAATTTCTGCGAAGTATGTTATCTGAACTTTTGAAAATAATTAAATTTCCATGATGAAATTTCTTATTTTTTAAAGATAATGGTAATTTGACGAGAAATTTAAATAAAATTTTTGAATGTAATTGAATTTTTGCGAAGAATTTTATTATTTTTGAAAATAAATTAATTTCAGAGAAGAATTTTATTATTTATAAAGATAATTGAAATTATGACAGGCATTTTATTGAATTTTTTTAAATAATCGAATTTTGGAAAAGAATTTTATTATTTATAAAAATAATTGAAATTTTGAACAGCATTAAAAAAAATGTTAAAAATACCTAATTAAAATTTTGCCATGCATTAATTTTATTAAATATTATTCCAGATTGTTTGATGTTAAAGTATATGTGTTAGCGAGAAATGTGATTTTTTTTACAATTTTGTGTTTCCTTTTCGGCGTTTTTTTCCTAAAATTTCATTCGACTTTTTTCCGACTTTTTCGGAAATTTTATGCGACTTTTCGTGACTTTTGTTGTGAATTTATGCGACTAAAGATACTTTTTTTAGTTTTAAAGACGATCCGAG
This sequence comes from Leptopilina myrica (nomen nudum), assembly GCA_032872475.1. Classification (NCBI taxonomy): domain Eukaryota; kingdom Metazoa; phylum Arthropoda; class Insecta; order Hymenoptera; family Figitidae; genus Leptopilina; species Leptopilina myrica (nomen nudum). Next base: position 41,355,671 of record CM065459.1, on the reverse strand, counting down.
CCCTGTTTTTAGTGTTTTGGCCGAATTTATATCATTTACAACTACATATTACATAAAGGTAATGTTCTGCTCACAGTAAAATTATAATTAAAAACCGGGAGAAACAGCTCATTTTCACCGGGAGGACCGGGAGAAAACCGGGAGACGAAAAATTTAAAAATAGTGGCCACCCTGGGTTTTCATCACGACAAAAAAATGACAAGAAAATTCCTACGTTCTTTTTTTTAAACAATACTCCTGAATAATGACAAAAATTCTGGAATGATAATAAAGTTATTAATATTTAGGGTATTATTATGTGTAACAATTTTTTTGGTTAGGTACAAGAAAAAGGTAACAATTTTTCCCTCATGGATGATGTTACCTCATCCTCTGTCATGGATTCATCCAACTCCTTGATCTCCAGAGATCTCTTATTTACGAGAGGAGGTACCTTGATTCGCCATGCAAGGTAAACTTTAAGGTCTCTCCACACTGATTTTTTTGGATAACATTAATAATACCTTCTAGTCTGAATTTAGCTTTTATAATCGGCTAGATACCCTCATAATATATTTGAAATAGTACTAGTTACCAATATTATATCATTTTATAAAAGTAATAACTTTTTAAAGACATATTTAATGATTAAAAAAAAAGCTGTCCGCTATAATAGATATGTCATTTTAAATATTTTAAAAATAAAAGTTCATGGCAAAGATATAAAAAACTTTTTTTTATCATGGGAAACATTGTCTGTTTTCTGATAGCCAGAGCAAAGTCCGAAATGGCAAAGATCTTTGCCATCGGCAGTCAAGGGGTTAAGGATGAAAAAATAATTTTAACATTTTTCCCCCTCTATTTTAAAAATAGAAAACACTTTTGCAGAGAACCGACAAAATGGGTTCTTTTCTTTTTCTAAAAAACTAATGAAATTAAACACTTACATCAACGATAAATTATTGAAAACCGCGTATGATTCGACTTGTCAAAACAAATAGATTGATAAAAAAAATAAAGTTAAGGTTTTTCTCCAATATTACTAATAGATAGGTGAAAAAAAATTATAAAAAGGTGAAAGTGGGAAAAAAGAAAATACAAAAAGTAGAAAAATCCAAAATATTATTATTATTAAATGTAACTTTTTTTAAGAGAGAGTATTTTTAAACCTTGAATTTTTTCTAGTGCGTTGTATGTAATAAGACTTTGAAGTTTATTCTTATGAAAAGAAAAGGTATGGAGAACAAAATTTTCAAAGCGAGAAAAATTCTTTTATTGCCGTTTTTGTCAGGCATTTTAGCATCTGGAGTGACGTTCAGACGTTACTCCTAATTCACTGAACCATATATACTATATATGTCTTATGCTTCTTCGTTTTTGTGTCGTAACCTTTTTCTTGAAAATAGTCTTCGTCTCTTGTTTGGCGTGTGACACAAGGGAAAAATGTAAGGTGCACTTATCTATCGCACCACTAACATTAGTTCCATTGCTTTCAACATATAGATCACTTAGTTTTTTCTTTTGATTCTTGACACATTTTAAAGTGTCTCCTAAAGTAAAAGCAAGACGTAACTGCCAATATAAAATAATAATAATAATTTGCCTATCCTAGAGCCAATAACAAAAAGTTCTAGTAAAGATAGAAAAATTATTTAAGGTCATTTTTCAAACGGTTCTTTAAAAATTATTTTCCATTTATTTTTTGAAGAAAGTCATCGTGCATTATTATTTTGTTTAAAAAACAGCACATTTTTTAGATAGTTTATAATTTAAAAACAATTGATTTATAAAAAGAAACTTATATGATAAAAAATGTTCATTTTTAAATGTATAATTAGGAAATCAATATTTTAAACAAATTTTACTTTACCACACATTGTCCTTGCATTTTGTCATATTTACACGACGTACAAACAGGAAAGAAATATGGTAAAATAAAATTGGTTTAAAAACTTTAAATATTTTTTCCCTAAATTTACATATAAAAATGGACATAGTTTTTGTCTTACAAAGTTTTTTAAATCAACTGGTTTTAAAGTAGTACATGCACGTTTTTTGGAAATTATAAAACACATTTTTTTTACATACGTCAAAAGTTTAACGTAAAAAAATTTCTTGCAATGTTTGTATAATTAATAATAATAATAATAGTAATAATGGGGATAATATTAAAAGTTATAATAACAAGAATAAATTACATAATGAAGATAATAATATGAATGGCAATAATAACAATTAACATCAATAGGATTAATTAACAATAATGATAAAAAAAATTGTAACAATATTAACCAAAATATAACAACAAATTATAATTATAAATAATTAAATTGTAAAAACAAAATATTATTGAAAATATAATAAAATGAGTCAGAGGAAATGAGACACGTACGATCTAACAGCTGAGTCAACGCAAGTGTTCCATCTATATAACATATTCTTTAAAAATGTATGGCTTAGCGAACGATTTCAAAAATTCATGGCTTAGCAAACAATTTTAAAAATACATGGCTTAGCGAACAATTTCTAAAATGTATGGACATAATTTCGGTATAAGAAGGGCTAGACCATCAATATCAATTCAGTCTAAAAAAATGTAATCATCAGAAGAAGTCATCCGCACGACAGTTTAAAATTCAATCATAGAAGTCTGAAATCAAGAAGTGGTGCTCGTACAATCAGTCTTAAAAATTTAGTCTTCAGAAGTAATTTTCAAACAGTCAGTCTAAAATTTTCATCATTAACAAGTGGTTGTCTACGAAGTGGTGCACTTACATCCCAGTTAAAAGTTCTCCCTCTTAGTCAGTGAAATATATTCTCTGTGAAATATATAAATTATTATCTATAACACAGTTTTTCCAAATATTGTAGTATAAGTCAGTGTTTAGTAAGTCAAGTGCAGAAAATAATTTAAGGGGCTCGTACCACATCTTTTTAAAAAAAATCAATTTTTAAAAACTACTCCCTAAATCTAAATATGTGAATTTGTTCAATATGAAAATTACTAACTTGTGGTTTAAATATAATTTTTATTGAAAGTTATCAATGAATCTGCTGCAAATAAATTTTAAATTAAAGTTCATTATTTACATTAACCAAAATAATTGTAATTCTTAAATGTTTCTGTCTAAAAAGTATGTTAATCGAATTTAAAAAAAATAGATATCTCTTGAGCGAATTTACTCTACATGAGCGAAATTATCTTCTCTTACGGTATCTTGTTATAGTTATTTTTTATACATTCTTGTATTTCTTGATATTAGTAGTGTAGGTCAATGTTCAATCATACAAATATATAAATAAAAAAATTACGTTAATTATTATTTTTAGTTACTGAATTTTTTGTATTAATTTTTTCAGAAGTATAATGTTTAACGTTCAATCAGACAACTGAAAAAATTAATTTCTTTACCTAATTGTCCTTATATTGTTATGTAACGTCATTATATTATATTGTTTTTGTATTCTTTTCTTTTAATGATATTAATGTTTTATCCCTTCAATAGTATTGAGGTATATTTATGAAAATAAATATTTTTATGTATTTTAAAGAATTTATTTTTGTAAATATCTCATTTGTTTTTTTAGTTGTTTTTTTATTCTCCCCTTTTTAAAATATCTTACATAAACTCATTTGCTATAGTTTCCAATTTTCTCTTATTGGTTTGTTCTAAATATTTGTATATATATATATATATATATATATATATGAAAAAATGTATATTTCCATTAAGTTTCATGCCATTTCTGCTTCTGGCACAGATTTTGCACTTAATTCCCATTTGGTAAATAATCGATCAATTCACACGCGAGGACCTCGTCTCTCTCGTCGTTACTACAGAGCCACTTAAGAACCATCGATGCACTTAGCTCAGATATTTTTCTGTTGCTGGAAAAAGTATGCAGAAGCAGGAGAGCAAGCCACAAAGATTAACGACTACATCGTTTGTCGATAAGTGTTCTATGATTTTTTTTCATCTATTTTTTTCTCTTTTTTTGTTTTCAAAAGGACCTTTAAAAAGAGGTTTATATTTTTATACCAATTTTTATCTCTTAAATTTAAGAAAAGAAGAGGCATAATAAATAAATTCGATATCTAATCTTATATGATTATCACTTTATAAAGCAAAAAGGAAACAATCTCTATTCTTTTTTCTTGACATACAAGGTGTTTTCTTGTGAGTAAGAAAAACTTGGTTCGTCATCAAAAAACGATAGTGTAAGCTATGTGTATGAGTAAATATCGGTTCTATTCGATAATGAAAATAAAAAATTTTTTTTCTCGAAGAAGTGATAGAATTTTTGTTTTTACTGCATGATGATGTTGAAAAATTTAGAAGAATATTTTTTTAATCTTCAATGCTAGAGAAGGATTCAATTTTTAATTAATACAATATCGGAATGTATCATTTTTATTAATATTCGTCGACATTAAATTTTATTTAAAAAATACTTCATGCTTGTTGAATGAAAATATTCTATTGGAAAATAAAGCAAAATTATAAAAAAATTGATGATTTTTATTTTTTTAAATACATATGTGGGTTTTAAAAATCTTTACCATTACTATATGGAATGAAAAAATAAATAAAAATTAAAAGTAGAATCTCTCACCAAAAATAGCATAAAACTCTTTTTTCTTAAAGTTACTACGACTTTAAGGAGTACATTCACATCACATATTTTTAATTTCTATTCACTACGTGGTTAATAAGTTGACTATTTAAGCCCAAAAACACACATTTAGTAAATTTATTTGAGCTGTTTAAAAATATAGTTCGCTGTAGAAACTACAAAATTTTTAAAAATCTACATAAGTATGAAGTGCTTTCTGTAAAGATTTCGTAAATAGAAACTAGTATTTATTTGAACAATTTCTGAATTGTTAAATTATTAAAATACCCTATTGTTTTGTTGCCTAGCTTACCTATTTGCAAAATAAAAAAATAGTTTTTTAGGCGTTTTGCATAAGGTATTAACAAAATAATACAAAAAATACACCAATCTTCAGTATGAACCATATATTAATAGTTAATACGTTCCTAAGATTAAGTAACATAAAAACATCGTTTTCTCTTGTTTGAAATGATCATATTCAATTTTGACACACAAAGTCTTTCTTTGTAATAATTATATTGTTAATGTTACCTTATATAAAATGGTTTAAATATATTTCTCTATATATAAATGGGTGATTCTCCATAAAACCGACAATTTGAATATTGTTATTTTTTAATTTTTTTTTAATTAAAAATAAAAATCATTAGGTATATTGTGATAGTTAAGAACAAAATATGTGTAATGGGACGGACAAATTGTTTGTAATTTTTATATTTTTTAAACAAAATAACTGTTAACTGATTCACGTAACATAATCAGTTACCATATTTTTGTTTTACTAACAAAATTTATAGTTGAACTTACTTATAGTTTAATAATTTATTTAGCATATGGACGGGCTTACATTATTGCCCTTTCGTACAATGTATACAAAGAAAATCTTATAGTATTAGTTGGCCGCTGTGATATTATTATGATCGAATATCAGTTTGCGTAGTTCTGTAGTAAAAGTGTTAAATGAAACTCCAAAAAAATTTACGCTATTATAATACTGATTTGCCTCCCGACTTAACCTATTAACCACTGAGTTATTTAGGTAGTTTGTTCTACTTCGTTGTAAATGAAATAAAGGAACACTTCTTAGAGAACGTTTTGGTATAAAAAAATTAAATAAACTCAGTAGTTCTGAACAATCCAACATTCCGTTAATAATTTTAAATAAAAATAACAAATATGCGAATTTTAAATCTTTCTGATGTAGTAGGAATGTTAAATAAAATTCGAAGATCAGTATAGTCATGGTCGTAGTAGTCAAAATAATTTAATAATATTAATTTATAGTTTATTTATTATAAATTTATAGTTTATAGTTAAATAAAACTTATACGGATTTTAACTTTTTAAATTTCTATTTGTTTAACAATAATTGTTTAAACAACCCGAGTCGAAATTTAAGCCCTACTTTAACCCTGAATTTTCAGGGTTTGTTGAGAGTTAGGAGTGGTAAAGGAGGTTCTAACTTTAATGAAATTTAGACCCTACTTTGACTCCCAAAACCGGCGGAAAATTCCAAATCTTCCATTTGAAGAAGTAAAGGAGGGCCTATTTCGAATTCAGTAAACCCTACATTCATTCTCCTACATCCTACATTGTAAAACATTCTATACCCTACTTTCATACTCCTAGACCCTACAAAGCCGTAATAATAATAATAATAATTAGGGTTGATGCATAAATTTCTATCTATTTTAATTTTGACCAATTTTTAAATAAACAAATACCTTTTTAGGAAAGGGTAATATCATGTTTTAATTATTATTTATTTTATAAGCAAGACTTTAATAAAGTAATTTTTTGAAACAAAAAATTTATTTATTATATATTTATTAAAATCTTAATTAAGTGTTAAAGTTAACGATCACTCCGAGTCAAGTCAATGGAAAAAATTAAAACAATTCCTTTAACGTTTTCAACAGCTAATCTGTCCTCTTCAGGAACTATGATTTTATTAAATAAATTTAGACAATATGTTCATTGCAATATTAAAATTATAGTTTCCGAAAAGTACAGCTTTACTTTTGAAAACGTTAAAAGAATTGTTTTAATTTCTTAAATTGTATTGACTCGGAGTGATCGTCAACTTTAACACTTAATTAATTTGGAAACCCAGTGATAGAATAATTATTTTTATTATTATTATTATTATTATTATTAAAATCTTGTTTATAAAGTATATAATAATTGAAACATGAAATTACCATTTCCTAAAAAGGTATTCGTTTATTTAAAAATTGGTTAAAATTAAATTAGATAAAATTTTATGCATCAACCCTAATTATTATTATTTCTATTCTTATTAATGACAAAGAGCTTGAATAAAGTTTCTGAAAAAATATTCGAAAATACTTTTTTACATCATTAAATAACTACTTAAAATATTCACTAAGTGAATTATAATTTAATAAATCGTTCACTCCATGTATAATGTACTTATGTTTGAAAACCATTTTGGAAGTTACCTATCTTCCACGTTTGTTTTAGAAATCACGTAAGTTAGCGGATTATTTTGGAAACTAAGTATTCTTCTGTTCCGTGTAGAAACTACGCAACTCTGACAGTCGCTTTAAAGGCTCTACTTTGTATTATTATTACTATTATTTTAAAGTTAATATTTTGTTAAGTGATTTTTTTAAAGTTGATGCATTGAAAGGTATATGTTTAATAATAATGTAATTTTTTAAATAAAATTATTATATTATTTAGTAAAATAGAAGACGTTCTAAAGCCACAGTCAGAGTTATGTTGTTTCTGTACGGAACAGAAAGATACGTAGTTTCCAAAACACTCCTCTAACTTACGTAATTTCTAAAATAAACGTGGAAGATAGGTAACTTCTAAAATTGGTTTTAAACATAAGTACATTGTACTTGGAGTGAACGAAATATTTTTTCAATTATACTAATTTATAAATGTAGGGTGAGCAGATTAAAAGTATGGCCTTGTAGACTAAATAAATAAATGTAGGATGAGAGGATTGAAAGTAGGGTTTTACAGGTTGAATAAATGAATGTAGGGTGAACGGATTGAAAGTAGGGTTTTAGAGGTTTAATAAATGTAGGGTGAACATATTAAAAAGAGGGTCTAATAGGTTAAAAGACAGTCAAAGTAGGTTCTAGATTATAAGTTTCTTAAAACATGATAGACCTGTAGGTTCAAAAATCAGTAAAGTAGATGCTAAAGGCGTTAATAGCAGTAAAGGAGACTCTATTCAGTGTTTAAATCCTCAAAGTAGGGTTTAAATTTCGACTCGGGTAAATTATAGAAAAAAGAACATTTAATTGAAACTATGTATATTGAGGTAATTTATGATAATGCTAACGAAATTCATGATTTAAAAATCTAATGTAAGAAATTTATGGTAATTTATGCTGTAATTTATGAAAATTATGAAGTAATTTATAATACTAATACAAAACATACTTTAAAATTTTAAAAAACTAATGCCGGAAATTTATGGTAATTTATAAATTTTTTAGGTAATTTATAGTATATAAGAAAAAAATTTTTAAATAAATTTTGGAAATTTATAGTGTAATTAAGGAGTTCAGTCCAATAACTCGATATTCGCTCGACTTGACCGCTGAGAAGCCAGTCAAAAAAATTGCTGAAAAATATAAATATAGTCAAACAAACAAAAATTTTTAAAGTTCTAATAATTGTAAATAAATAAAATTGTTGTTATTAAAATAAGAAAAGCATTGAAATGAATTAACTGCATAAAATATTATTGATAGAATTCTGAAATGAGACAATTGTCACGTCTTTACAGCTTACGTTGAAGTCTACACGCAGCGCGCAGTTCTTTAAAAATCATATAACTTTTTTATTTTTTAAAGAATTTATTTAAAATTTTTCAAAAAACTTTCTTAAATAGTAAGGAACAACTTTCTCACTGAAACTTTTTTGAACTTAAAACTTCCCTACATATTTTTTCTGATTGAAAGTAACATAGCTTCATCGATAACACGACATCATTTATAATAAAACCCCAATGAGTATACATACCAAATTGCAATCAAATTCATTTAAATTTGTACTAACTAATACGATTTATGTTATAAAATTTAATACAATATTTTCAATATCTTGGTTGTATATAAATTTTCTTCTGCAAAATGAAATATTAAATAATCGAGTTAATTTTCCACTTTAAACAATAGAATTTGATCTGGCCGCTTAAAGATAAGTAAAATTATTTAAATAACTTTGTTAATTAACAAAATTTTATTAAAACATTATGAACATTTTTTGTTCGTTTTTTCATCCTGAATTTTTACAACAAAAAATATTTTAGTTTTCATAAAGTTATATGGGAGATATAACGATTTCAAAATGTTTTCAAAATTTTGCTATCTCAAAAAGTAGCGAATATTTTCACTTGATTTTTGGTGAAAATATTTCTTTTTATATACAGATTAAAATACCAGAGTTTCATTAAAATCCATTTGCTTACTCCAAAACACTATCGAAGTGGCGTGGAATCGCCCCATAACTAATAAGTAACTTTAATTTTTTAATTTTATGTGGATGCAATCACAAGAATTATTTAAAATGTACATTTGTTTAAACCACAAATTCAATAAAAGACAACCAAAAGGCTTCATCATGACGCAGAGGCTTCACCATGACGCAAAATAAATACTTTTTTTTAAAATAAATTATTAGCAATTTTTAACCAGTTTTGCATTTCTGTCATTTATAGTTACTGAAATATTACGACTATAGGGTAGAGTGGAGTAAAAAAGCCAGTGGTGCAAAAAAGCCATTTGGCTTTTATTTTGAAACTATTGAACTATTTTACCAGCCGTTTGAAATATAAGTTTAATTAAGTAAAACTCAACTTTTGATTCTAGTTTGACTGTCGTTTCGATAATATTATAGTTGTTATTGTAATTTGTATTTTTTAACTGATTGTTTCGATTTGTTTCGATTACTGTGAATTGAAAGCAGGCAAACTTAACATAAAATACAATTTTGGAAGCTAAAAACTTTTCTAAATTATTTATTTGTTATACAGATAAAAGAAAAATATAATATTACAAAATTTGATAACAAAATATTTTGACAAAATCACCAAATGGCTTTTTCACCCCACCAAGTGGTGCAAAAAAGCCATATGCAGAACTTTCGTAAAACTCTTATAACTTTGTCCTTTCACGGAATACAAAAAAATGTTCTACAAGGATTTTGAAGCTTAATAACAAAACTTTCAGTAACAATTTGAAATTTGAGAAAAGAAATTCAAATTTCGATTTTATAGTACCAAAAGTAAAAAAGTGGCTTTTTTACTCCACTCTACCCTACAATATTTACTGGAAAAAAGTTTATTTTTTTATTCATTATGAAATATGTGAAGGATTCACCATGACAATTCTGTGATTCCCTGTACAATGTTGACGTTTTAAATGTAAAAAAAAACAAAAAAAAGAATAAAATTTCTTTCTGTCGCAGTGAAACTCTTGAGAGAACTGAACTTTTGCTTGTACTAAAGTATAACTAAATTCTGATTTTATTTTTTAGAAATATTTCATTTTTTAATAAGGCTTCACCATGACGCACAAATCTGGGGACAATAAATAACAGCTTAAAAAATTTTTTTAAATAAACTTTTTTTACAACCAATTTTTTTCCAATTCTACACACTTAGATAATAAAAAAATGTTATCAATAATTATTTTTATTTATTAATTTTTCTAAAGATATTTATTTTTGTTTCGTAACTGACCTTGGGGACAGGCTTCACCATGACGATTTGGTTCTTACAGTTGCATTTTATAAAAAATATTAAATCTTATAAATTAAAGTAGCTATAGACTTTTGTTTGTACTCACTAGAATTACTTTTTAACGTTAAATTCATTACTGTATGTGCAATTTATTTCTTAAAAACACAAGGGACATGAGCTTGACGGTTTCGTGGAGAATTACCCAAGCATAAAATAATTACAAAAAATATCAGTAAACTTTTTAAAAATTTAAATTTATTTTTTAGAAATTTTATATACTTTCATTAGTTTCATTAGAGTAAAATTTTTATTTTTAAGATTTTTTATTAAAGAAAAGACTATAGTCGTGCTTTTTCTGAAGACTAAAATCTTTGTGGAATATAATTTGATATAAAGAGTTGTTCCATTTAAGGTAAAATATTTTATGAAAGTGAGAGCGTCATTCAGTTACTTGTGCTTTTACGGGATGGGATAGAAACTTTGAAAGCACGAAGTTGTATGTAGTTGAAAACGCAATGTAGCAGAGATAAGAATCTTACTTGAAGTAGTCGACCTAGAATAACTTCATCTCCCTATATCACTTTGTGTTTATAAGGTTTGTCGACTTATTAGTTTAGTAAGTTTACCTCGTGTTGAAATTTAGGTGGCATATATAATATAATTAGAAAATCATTAATTTAGAAAAATAATTCATTAATAAAATTATATTTAATAGTAATTGCTTGTCTTTTCAAAACATTTTTTATTAAATCTTCTTCTGTCTTCTTATTTCAAAAATATTTGTTTATTTTCTTATTTTAAAAATCAGACATTTTTCTCATTTTTTAAAAATAGTTTAAAACAATTATAAATGTATTGTGAAGAGTGTTTCTATATACAACTGTATTTGTTTTTGGGACAAAGTATCTTAATTTAATGCATTGCTGGCAATTAATTTGGCTCGATGAAGTTCAATATTGGATGCGAGTTATCTGTAACCACAGACAGTTCAGAAATTATCTAAAGTTGCAACAGAATCCAACCAATGCAATTTATTCCTGGCAATTGAATTAACAATGCTGCTGAAGTTCTCAACATTTATGATGAACGATTTAACATAAAAAATTTATCTTTCCTGGCCTGAAATATTATGTTTTTTTATCGTTATTAGTTTTATTAATTTATTTATTTCTCCATTATAGGGGAGATCGGAGTGTAATAACTCACTTTTCACTTTTGTTATTTATCTTCGTCATTCTTATTCTTACATTAATTAAAATTTTACAACATATAAAACTTACCCCGACATCTCATCTTTCAATTAAAAAAATACGTCCTCATATCACTTACACTTTTTTTTCTAGAACAATTTTTTTAGAGAAATGCAAGGTGAGCCATTTCGCCTCGGGCCGGGGCGTATTGGGTCAGGAATGAAATTATAATTCAGATCATGAAAGATTATTTAATATTAAATGAAGTTTTTTGATATATTATTGACGTTTTTTATTGTGCCCTTTGGTCAATAAATGAGAAAAATATTTATACTATGTCGGAAATTTAATTTGTCTCCAAAATACATTCACTATGCATTTCACCATGAACATGGATCTTCAGGTCTCCAATAGTAATACAATCGTTTCAGTACAAGTTATAAATTACCATTCAAATCACAGTATGAATCACAAGAGGGGTATTGTTTCCTCATTAGTCGATAATTTAAAATAATTTGAAAAAAAACAATTTGATTTACAAAATTAATTGGATTGACTGAAAAAAAATTCATATAGGTCAAGCAAAACGATTTTTAAGAAATAGAATGTACCAACACAAATATTTACAGATCCATTCAAAGACTAACACAGACGTATGTGAACATGCTACAACTTTTAATAATAAATCTGATTTCAATTAAAAAAATATTCGGATTCTTGAGATTGAAAATAACAGTCAAAAAAGAAATTTCTTAGAAATGATACACATTGTGAAAAGTGATAGTGCTGGAAATTTCAGAACAGACACACAAAATTAACCAAATGTTAATATATTCAAGTTATTAAACATTAAAATAAGTACAAATATATTTTATTTATAACTATTTTTAAAAAGTTAATTTTATGAATTAAATATAAAAATTATTAAGAACTTAGATGTAAACTCGACTGTGCGAAATTAAGAATTCGAATATATTTATGTGATTAAATATTGAAAAATAAATCTATTTTTTATTTATAACTATTTATACAGAAATGCAGTTTAAAAACTTTCCTACTGATTTCTTAATTTTTTATCCTGGAGACACAAAGGTAGACTAGTTTGGGATTGTTTTTTTTTGTTAATTTTTATCAGACTGAAACCACCTAGTTTGTTTATAAAAAAGTTATAAGCAAAAATAATGTTGCCCCGCGAATTTCAAACAAGGGTAACTCATCGAAAAATAGATATTTGTAAAAGGTTGAAATTGGAAGGTATTAAGAAGGATATAGATCAAGAGTAATATTCTTGATTCAAGAGGATTTGTGCGAGAGGAATTTTCTTCCCAAAACAAGAATATTTTTTTTCAGTGTAGGAAAAATTTTTGTACCTTAATAAAAAACCAAAAAGTACCTCAAGATGACATTTTTTAATTTTCAAGGTCAAATTCCTCTGCACTACACTGACATTTCTTATTGGGTAGTAGTTTTTATATTTTTTCTAGTTATTAATTTGTTGTCAGAATTTAATTTTTCTTCTATAATATACAAAATAATCGAAAAATAAATTTTATATTTTGTGTTTTCTTTTTTATCTTGTTTTCATTTATTATTCCTTATTAGTATTATTTCTCTTTTATTTTTTTATATAGATTGTAAAAGAAAAATTTTTCTTCTGGAGAAAAATAAATGAAAATGTTTGTCTCAGAGTTTTCTTTATTTGGTTTTTTGAAATGCAAATATATATATATATATATATATGCATTAAAATGAATATATAAAGGTGACATAATTCTTCATAAATATACAATTTAAATTCGCGGGTATTACGCTGTATGATTAAAATAGTAGAGAGTGAAGAAACTGAATGTCTAGAAATGCTATATTGGTAATCCGACTGAGAAAATATGATTCTCACTCGGTGTTTTCATCTTCTTTTCTGAAAAGAGGCGGAAGGAGGATGTTGAGGTCTGGAGTTTCGAGATATTGACGCTGCATAGAAAACGCGCGGGCATACATAGAAAATACACTCTACAAAATGCGCTTAAGGAAATTCAAAAGTCCTCGAACGTCACTTTATACATAATCCTAAATCTTATTTTATATTTTTTTTTCCTTTTTTGTAAAAGAAAAACGATAGAATATTTTGTTTTTAAAATGGAAAATTCTTTTTTATAAAAATAATATAACAATGTTTTTTATATGAAAAAATTGTATGAGTAAAAAATTTCTATAAGTTTATATAAAAAATATAATTTTATATATACACGGAAAAAATAAAAGCAAGCCATCACGTTTTTTGAGGTAGTTTTTTTGCAATTGGAGTTTGTATAGTCAGTGCTAAAATAGTATGGGCCGTATGGTACCTATTAAAGCCAGAATTTTTTTTTCGTGTATGTAAAAAAGTATATTTTTTCACAATAATATAAATATATAATATAAAAATGGTCTTTGTTATACAATGATATATAAGGGGGATTTCGCGTCAAGTGATCGAGGGGTCTTTTGGTGCAATGTTTATTTCAATAATTTTTTACTCTTAAACAATTAAAAATAAATTTTAATTTTTGGAGGAGAGAGACCCGATTTTATTTTTTTTTTAACGAAAGCTGAGGTTTTTTCCTAAAAGGACATATAAATGGAAAAGTGGGACTAGAATGTTTAAACATTGAAAAAAAGAGTTTTCTACTCGCCGGAGCGCTCAAAACCCGGTTTTAAGCTCCGTTTAGGAGAAAATTCTTTTTTTCAATGTTTAAACATTCTAGTCCCACTTTACCATTTATATGTCCTTTTAGGAAAAAACCTCAGCTTTCATAAAAAAAAAAAAAAAAAAAAAAAATTGGGTCTTTCTCCCCCAAAAATTGAAATTTATTTTTAATTTTGATTTTTTTGGGTCGAAAATTTTTTTTTTCAAAATGCTTATTTCCAATCAAAAGAGCATGAAAAAACCTTTCCAAAATGTACTTTGTCAAATTTGTATGTTTAATTGTTTAAGAGTAAAAAGTTATTGAAATAAGCATTGTACTGAAAAACACAAAAATTTAACCCCCTCCCCCTCGGAAAATATTGGACTAGGTAAAAAAATATTTTCACGAAAAATTACTATCTATGAGTACTACAAAAGCCCCAAGTTTTGCTACGATCACTTGACATGAAATGCCCCATAAATATTTCTTCTACAAAATATAAGAATTATAATTTCGTTAGAAAATATAAAAAATTATAATTATAAATTGTTATAAAAATACAAAAAGTATGTACTTTTTGCTGACATAAATGTAAAATAAAATATTCAAAGAAACCGCTTAAGAAATGAAACATTTATATGTTTTCTTGATGTATTATTTATATATATATATATATACATATTGAAAACGGAAATTAAACCTGTGACATAGCTTATTACAATCTGTATAAACATCGTTTCTGTCACGCATAAAGAGAAAATTTCAGTTGAAGATTGATGCAAATAGTAGTAGGTGGAAGCTAAATTTTACGACATCTCCAGAGAATAGAATAGTTTGACCAGCCCGCTCGTTTGAATACCGAGAGAGAAAGAGAGAGAGAGAAGGAGAGAGCGCGAAAGCTTAATCCGATGTAAAGGCGCGTTCAACCTGACTTTGTGCAATGATATTCGAACGACATACTTTGCCAATGTGCTCATTTTGTTATGGCACTATAAATTTGTTTTGCTAAATATTTTTACGATACTTATATATACAGTGTCGCCAAGCAGGATTTGTCCACCCTGTCACAGTTAAAGGTGTTGCAAGAAATTTATATTTTGATATCTAATAAAGATATCGAGGTTTTCAAGGTCTCATTTTAAAGTTTACATCTTCTACTTTAACAATATTGAAATAATAAATAAAAAAAAAATGTTTTCCAATGTTTAATTACTGTTTAGAAGAAACAAAAATTTCGATTTTTTTGCCGATTTCAAACAATTGTAGTTTATTAATAAGTGTTGGCAAATTTATTTTATATAACGCATTTTAAAGCTTATTTTATCATTTTTAAAATGGTTTTTAAAAAATTGTCGTACGATATTATTTCAGAAAGTTATTAACATTTGCTTAAAAAACCAGCCCTTTTTTTAAATAGTTAGTATTTTAAAAAAACTGGGCAAGTGCGAGTTGCACTCGCACTGAATTGGCGGGTTCTGTACAAAAATATAAAAATAATACTTGTGATATTGTAACAACCATTTGATAGGATTGTTTTTACTTTTGCATTATTTTGGTAAGTTGAATTTTCGTCATTAGGTTAAAAATAATAACAAAGAAAAGATTTTCAATGCAGTGATTTAACTGTTTAGTCGTCCAGCGCTCGTCTCTCAGGGCCGAAATAGGCTATTGGACGAGTGGCGATGAACGGGTCAACAAAGTTTACAACAAAAATATTTAGATTTAAAATGCTTTTTTAACGACATTATAAAATATTGAATAAAATAAAAAATTAAAACACATTAAGAACATAAATTCATAAAACTTCATTAATAAAATTTACAAATAAAATATTCTAAAGAATTTAAATTAACAGTAATTAAATAAATAAATGAATTTTGAAATTTATTAATATTCTAAAAAATTTAATTTAACAGTAGTAATTAAACAATTATTTGTTATTATTATATGATATTATCACTCGGTTTTATTTTTTATTCCTGACTCGGAATTGATCGTTGAATTCAATGTTTAATAATTATTTGTTATATTTTAAGTTCATAATATTTTTTAAATTTGTTAACATTATTAAAATTAACACTTTTTTAAGGCGAAGCGCAATTTTATCGTTTATTTTCGCAAAACACATACATATTCTAAAGAATTTAAATTTATTTATTTAAAATTATTAACATTTAATTTAATATTAGTAGATTGCGTAACAAGTGTGAACTAGTGGAGACGAGTTACGAAAAAGAAGCGTATGAGTGTGTGTGTGTGTGTGTGTAAACATCATATTTTCATAAATGTCTCCAAATTATAAAGAGCTTTTGGGCTGAATTTTTTTTAAATTGTAGGTCTTACCTGCGGACATAAAATAATAGTATTTTGAGATAGATTAATAAAGTTTAACTACATATTTTTTTATTTTTTATTTTTCAAGAAAACGTTTTTTCCCCATAACTTTAAAAAAATGTTAGGACACCTATAAATGTTTTTCTCTAATTTTGTACAGTTTTTTAGACGCATCTTTTCAGCCCTCAATGAACATTTTTCGTCCATACTCACCGGAGATATTAAACTTTTAAAAATAAAAAATTTTGGAAAATAAGACTTTTTTGAAATTTTTGTTGAAAAATGTAGAAATAACTTTGAAACCATAGTTACCAACTTGTATTGCATTAAAAAACGCTTCGATTGACCTATTTTTGAAGCTAATTCGATTAGAAATAAAGAAGTTATTGATATTTTAAAAAACAAAGCCTCAGCCGAAGGGGCCACAAAACATTTGCTAATAAACAAAATGAATAGTTTGTTTCAAAATTCTCAAATTTGGTCAAATTCCCTCAAAAATTGTTACTCGAGGGTTTTCGGGGCCGCTGATTACGAATCTGAAGTCACTTTTTAGAAATTAAACATGGCGGATCCAATATGGTCGACAGATTTTCAAATTTAATCAGATTCGCTAAAAACTTACTACTCAGTTGATAAAAATATAGAAGAAAGGATTATGTTCTTAAATTTATAAAGTTTATTTATTTTATTTTCGTTTGTTTAAATGAATTATATTTATTCCGCTTTTTAAAAAAAGTAATTCATTCGAAATGTGCGCCCCTTTTTATTTCTAAATATATTATATTCTGTGCGTGAACATAAATATGCAGAGCGCAAGTAAATGCTGAAAGCATGCACACGCCTCCAATTTCTATGGACACACAACCCTTTTGAGTCAAGTGGTGAATATATATTTATATACGAGTTTTCTACAATGATTTGCATGACTTAAGAGAACGCAATCTTGTTGCGATTGCAATTTTTTTCTCTCTCTTTCTCTCTCGCTTTTCTTTTTATATTCCACTGAATTGCGGCGCCTTTAATATCTGACACTTCAGCAAGAACTGCAGTTTCCTGCTTGAAATAGGTCTTGAGTTCTTTTGCCTTGTAGTGCATGAGAAAACGTCACGTACGGACAAATCGAATACATGCTGCATATAGTATTGCATACACATACACACATGTATATACATGTAATCCAAACATCGAATTGGAAAAACATCCCTTCCGTATGTTTGCCTCTTTCTTTCATTTTTTTCTTTTGGAAAAAAGAATAATAAAAAAGGTGGTAGTATATCGAATTTCTGCGATTTTCCGATATTGACACTGTATGACAAGTATACACGAAAAGAAATACACTGTAGCTTTATACATGCGTACTTTTCATTCTAGGTTAGGGGCAATTTCATGTTTTTTATTGGTATATTCGTCGATTGATAAGCGAATGATTTTTCTCAACTTTAAACGTCAAATCAAATATTCAAGAACGCATATGTCAAAATATATCGTTTGGGTTTTCAATATTTGGATACGATTCCCAAAAGGGAAAGGAAAAAAGCAGGTTAACAATAGAAATTTTCGATAATATTATATATTTTATATTTGTCTGATTAAACATTGAGTTATGTTATCTGTCGAAAATTTGTCAATATTAATTTAATAAAGTAATTAATATTGACTTTTACTACTGAGAAAAATTAATATATCAGTTGTCAATGATTTTACTTATATTATTTTGACCGAACATTGACTTTTACTACTGTCAAACAATTAAAATTTCTCGTTTTTTCTCTATGGAAGGTCTATAAAATAATGATATATTTATACAAAAGTTTGATTAAATATTGTCTTATATGACCTGAAAATGTTTTACATTACTCACATAATTAAAAGAATATTTTTAAATATATTTTTTAATTTTATATTTAATACTCTTAATTATACTTTTCATTTTTGATATTTTAAAAATATTTTTAATTCTATTTTTTAATTTTATACTTAATACTTTTAATTATACTTCTCGTTTTTGATATTTTAAAAATATTTTAAATATTATTCTTCTCTATTTCGCTGAATATTTACTTACAAAAGAAAAATTATTTAGTAATTTCATGATTTTTCTTTTTTATATTTCTACAAAAAAGCAAATCATTTCGAAAAACAAAATTAAATAGAGTAATTATTCCGATTTATATTGTATAAGTTACTACTAAAAGTATCCTTATTAATAAAATCAGACGTAGGAGAGTGGGTAAAGACCAATCGCGGTTATATTTTACATAATCCTGCACCGAGACGATAGTTGACCCGAAAACTCATAAGGAAGTTGGCCCAACTTAAAATGCATATGTTGTGTCAACTTTTACCCCTTTAAATTTAAATTAAACCCTAAAATATATAACCCGTGTAAAAAAATGTTGGCTACCTTAAAGCTAACTCAAGGCTACCCTAAAGCTCACTTAAGGCACAAGACTTGGTTACAGCTTATATCTCTCCTACAGCTTCAGACTCGCTCAAAGCTCACTTAAGGCTCGAGACTTGGTTGAAGCTAGAAAGTCTCCTACAGCTTAAGACACGCTCAAGGCTCACTTAAGGCTCGAGACTTGGTTGAAGCTAGAAAGTCTCCTAAAGCTTAAGACACGCTCAAGGCTCACTTGGGGCTCCAGACTGGGTTCAAGATAAAAACTTCCCTAAAGCTTAAGACACGCTCAAGGTTCACTTGGGGCTCCAGTCTTAGTTTAAGCTAAAAACTCTCCTAAAGCTTAAGACACACTCAAGGTTCACTTGGGGCTCAAGACTTTGTATAAAAACTCTCCTAAAGCTTACGATACCAATATGGCCAGTGTTAATTTAAGTTTAATTGTAGAACTATATAAGCTATTTAATTTCTTATTTATTTAAGTTGATTAAATTGTTCATTGACAATTATAAAGTAATTAACGAAAAATAATCACAGTTACTGTTATTAAATGTATCGTATAAAGCAAATATATTTAAAAAATGGTAATTGAACTAAAAATTTGTTTCTTTATTTAAAGAATAGCCTTAACATTGTGAATCAAAAATCATATCTGCCTTTAACAGCAAAGAAATTTTCAGCTTAGAAACCAGGGACCGATGCTGTAACAAAACTAAATATAAAATTAATTCTGTTTTAGTTTTTGAAAAATCCAACAACAAAAGTACATAAATCTATTTAGTTTCGTGTCGACTCGAAACTAAATTAACATTTGAATATTGTTTTATTGGAAACTTGAAACTAAATTAACTAATTGAATTAAGTTCAATGTCGACTCGAAATAAAACTATGAAAAACATATTTATTTGACATCATTCATAGAAAAAATGTTTTCCGCCGTAGACATGAAAAAGTATCATTTTGTGACCGACTCTATCTGA
Source organism: Leptopilina myrica (nomen nudum) (assembly GCA_032872475.1). NCBI lineage: Eukaryota > Metazoa > Arthropoda > Insecta > Hymenoptera > Figitidae > Leptopilina > Leptopilina myrica (nomen nudum). The sequence goes on along the minus strand of CM065459.1, from coordinate 41,335,779 downwards.
ATTTTTAGATTCCAGATCGGAATTCTGACAGAATTCTTATAGGAATTCCAATCAAAATTCCGATCGAATTCTTTTAGGAATTCCAATCAAAATTCCGATTTCTGACGGAATTCTGATCTTATCGGAATTTTCGAGTGTAGGTAAAATTCCCCTTAGAAGACGTCGAATTTGCACTGAATTTAGTCAGGCTGTTGTTGGGTATACAAATTTATAAAATTTTAGTTGATACGAAATGTTTCATATATTATTTTAGTTTCGTATTGACACGAAACTAAATTCACTTTGTTAGTTTAGTTTTGTGTCGACACGAAACTAAATTCAGTTTGTTAATTTAGTTTCGTGTGGACTCAGAAACTGAAACGAAACTAAACTTTGGAGACGGCCCCTGTTAGAAACCAACTACGTCTTTAGGTAGTTTTTAGCTTTAGGATTAATTTTAGCTTGAATCATGTCTAGAGCCCCAAGTGAGCCTTGAGCATGTGTTAAGCTTTAGGAGACTTTGAAGCTTCAACCAAGTCTCGAGCCTTAAGTGAGCCTTGAGCGAGTCTGAAGCTGTAGGAGAGAAATAAGCCGTAACCAAGTCTTGAGCCTTAAGTGAGCTTTAGGGTAGCCTTGAGGTAGCTTTGAGGTAGCCTTAAGTGAGCTTTAGGTAGCCTTGAGTTAGCTTTGTAGTAGCCTTGAGTTAGCTTTGTAGTAGCCTTGAGTTAGCTTTGTAGTAGCCTTGAGGTAGCCAACATTTTTTTACGAGGGAAGATGGTAAAAAAATTTTAAATTTAATTTTTTAAGAGGTTAACATTTTTATTTTTTAAGTAATTGCATATTTTTTTAACGTAAAACTTTTGATATATGTAAAAAAGTGTGTTTTCTAATTTCCCAGAAATGTGCATGTACATCCTTAATGTAGTCTATTAATAGTAATAAGTTTTTAAATCAAAGAATATTAGATGTACCAGTGTAATAATTACGATTTATAAAATTTATTGTATTTGGTCACATTTTGTATATATAGATACTAGAATAGTGTAATAATTTATTATAACGAAATATTACAAATTAAAAACAAGAGACTGATAACTTAAAAATAAATACTTTTAAATGATTTGTACATTTAATTGTAACAGTTAGAAACATGTTTTTTTAAAATTTTAATTTTTTAACTTTATAACTTAAAGTTATTATCAAATACAGACAGATGTTATATTAACTAAATTACTTGTTTTACGTATACTTAAACTTATTTACTACTTAACACCTATCAGAAAATAGTTTTAGTAGGATAGAAATATAATTTAAGATTTTGACCCAGCCGTTTAACATTAACCCCTTGACAGTCGATGGCCCATATGTGACCATAAAAAGTCGTGCCACCTTTACGTCTGTGGCCATATATGTCCATCTCAAAAATAAAATACTAAACATAATTTGATTTGAATGATCAAGTGCATACTAAGGTTTTTGGAGTCGCTGAATCCGAATTTCAAATCAGATTTTCAAAATTCAAAATGGTGGACCCAAAATGGCGACTATGAAGATTTAAAGATTTATCAAATACGCTTGAAACTCGTTACTTGGAGGTTTTCGGGGTCGCTGATTACGAATGTGATGTCCGATTTACAAAATTAAAATTGTGAATCCAATATGGCGGATAATTTAATGATTCATGCAATTTGATGGAATTTTAGGTCCGCCATTTTGGATTTCAAAATCTGACATAGGATTCGTAATCAGCGACCCCGAAAACCCCCGAGTATCAAGTTTTAAACAAATGCGTTGGATTTTTTATTTTCTCGACCGCCATATTGGATCCGCCATTTTGAATTTAAAAAATCTGACATTAGATTCGTAATCAGAGACCCCGAAAACCCTCGAGTAACAAGTTTCAAGCAAATTTGATAAAATTTAAAATTTTCGAATTCGCTATTTTAAATTTTGAAAAACTGACTTCAAATTCGAATTTTGCGACTCCAAAAACATTAATTACAATGAAATCACATTTTTTAGAAACTTTTTTTTCTTGGACCGTTTTTGGACCACAAGCGATTTTTAGCTGGACTGCGAAGGGGTTAAGCCTTAGCCTCCCCAATTAATAAATATAATTTAATTAAATTATCTAATACAAGTTATTATTTGTTTACATTTTTTATAAAAATTTCTATTTTAAATATAAAGTATTTTTTTCTTGTTTTTTCAGGTGAGTTAAACAACACATTTCCTGTCGAGTTTATTTCGTAAGTAAATATACATATAAATATTTGTAATTAATTTATTATACATTTATTTAATGAAAACTACCAGTTTCGGAATATTTTTGTGATATTGATATTTAAATAGAAAAAAATATCGGAAAATATATATTTGTTTTGCAAAATTTGATTGAAAATATTTATAAGCTACAATTTTTTGTTACCTACTATTTGAAAAATCATAATTTTTTAAGTAACTGTCAAATTTTTCGGCCCTGCTAAAAATGCATTTAAAATAAAAAAAAATTGAACGGGGTATAAGTAAGTTTTAAAAGTATATATGACAGCAATTTGAAACCTAAACTATATAATTATATGCAGGTGTTATACTACATAGTATATTGCATCATATATAACCTCTAAAATGTTAGTACCGTACGTGGTATGTCGCTTTTTAAAAATATCATGTTTTAATCAATAATAGTTAGAGAAAGTTATAAAATTGGATGATTTTAATTTAAAAAAAAAATTTTTTATAGAAAAACGAATTGTATAAAAAAAACAGAAATTACTGTGTCAGTACTAATCTATTATACAGTAGACACTATTTTCTTCAATTGTCACAATTTCTTTAAAACTATATGTGGGAAAAATGATCTGTAAAATTGTAAATGAAAATTGATTGTTGTGATAATCGTGCAAATAAGATTAAAAAATGTCAAATGTACGGTACCATGGTATGACATTAAATATCACAGTACCGTAGCATTCGTGACTATAAAAGTAGAAAACGCGCTTTTACCTTTGTTGATTTATTTAAAATGCTTATTTCTCAACCAAACAAGAAGAAAAATACAATTTGTTAAATGTTTTTCGTTCTTAGGCAGAAGCTCTAAACAAAATAGTGAAGATTACAAACAAAATAGTGAGGAACAATGATATTTTTTCCATTAAAAAATTTAATTATTATTATGTATGAATACCAAGAAGTATCTATAAAAGTTATAAAATATTAAATGTCGGTAACAAACAAACTCACCCAAAGCACATAGGAAATAAAGACTATTTTTAATTATTTATTTAATGAAAACGGTACAGTACAATGATACTGGTTTATTTTTAACGTTAAACCTTAGGGAGTCGGTATAGGAACACTCTCCCCTACTATTTCTTATCACAATTTGTTAAAAAAGTTAAATTCTTCTTTCAGAAAAAATAATAATTGAGGAGTTCAGTCTAATAACTCGATCTTCGCTCGGCTTGACCGCTGAGAAGCCATCAGTCAAAAAAATTGCTGAAAAATATAAATATAGTTAAACAATAGAGGTGTGCAAAAAACCCGAAACCCGACCGGATAATTTCGGGCTTTTCACTTTTCGGGTCGGGTCGGGCTTAGACAGTTCGGGTTCGGGTCGGGTTCGGGCCGCGTCAAGCTTGTTTAAATACCCGAAATCTTTAGGGAACCCGACTAAATTCGGGTTCTCGAAATTTTCGGGTTCCCGACTGCATTCGGGTTCTCGAAATTTTCGGGCACCCGACTATATTCGGGTTCTCGAAATTTTCGGGTATGCTCTAAACCTTAAAAAGTTCGAATTCTCGAATTTATATAACTTGGAAGTATTCAAGTTCTTAATTTAGTAATAAAACATTTGAGAAAATGCATAACTACAAATATTCGACAAATTTTCGAAGTTTTGTGTATTCAAATTCGTTGGGGTTCTCCGAATTCTCGGGTACTCGAATTTTTCGGGAACCCGAATAAATTCGGGTATCCGAATTTTTCGAGAACCCGAATGAATTCGGGTACCCGAGAATTCCGGGTTACTCGAAAATTTCGGGCTACCTGAAAATTTAGAGAACCCGAATGAATTCGGGTACCCGATACATCGAGAAAACCCGAGCCCGACCCGACCGGAAAAAAATCCGACCCGACCCGACCCAGCTTTTCGGGCTTTTTGCACACCTCTATTAAACAAACAAAAATTTTTAAAGTTCTAATGTTTGTAAATAAATAAAATTGTTATTATTAACCCCTTGACTGTCGCGGACGCATATATGCGCGGACTTAAAACTGGCCAAAAGTGCTCTTGACGCATATATGAGCGATTCCATCTCAAGTGATCAAGGTGGAGAAAAATTTTTCTCCAATCGTAGCAAAACTTGGGGCTTTTGTAGTACTCATAGATAGTAATTTTTCGTGAAAATATTTTTTTACCTAGTCCAATATTTTCCGAGGGGGAGGGGGTTAAATTTTTGTGTTTTTCAGTACAATGCTTATTTCAATAATTTTTTACTCTTAAACAATTAAACATACAAATTTGACAAAGTACATTTTGGAAAGGTTTTTTCACCCTTTTTCGATTGGAAGTAAGCATTTTGAAAAAAAAATTTGTATGTTTAATTGTTTAAGAGTAAAAAATTATTGAAATAAACATTACACAAAAAGACCCCTTGATTGTGTAATGTTTACTTCAATAATTTTTTACTCTTAAACAATTAAACATACAAATTTGACAAAGTACATTTTGGAAAGGTTTTTTCATCCTCTTTCGATTGGAAATAAGCATTTTGAAAAAAAAAATTTTTTGACCAAAAAAAATCAAAATTAAAAATAAATTTCAATTTTTGAGGGAGATGGATACGATTTTTTTTTTTTTTTTAAACGAAAGCTGAGGTTTTTTCCTAAAAGGACATATAAATGATAAAGTGGGACTAGAATGTTTAAACATTGAAAAAAAGAATTTTCTCCAAAACGGAGCTAAAAATCGGATTTAGAGCGCTCCGGCGAGTAGAAAACTCTTTTTTTCAATGTTTAAACGTTCTAGTCCCACTTTATCATTTATATGTCCTTTTAGGAAAAAACCTTTTTTTGGGTCAAAAAATTTTTTTTTTTTCAAAATGCTTATTTTCAATCGAAAGAGGATGAAAAAACCTTTCCAAAATGTACTTTGTCAAATTTGTATGTTTAATTGTTTAAGAGTAAAAAATTATTGAAATAAACATTACACAATCAAGGGGTCTTTTTGTGTAATGTTTATTTCAATAATTTTTTACTCTTAAACAATTAAACATACAAATTTTTTTTTTCAAAATGCTTATTTCCAATCGAAAGAGGGTGAAAAAACCTTTCCAAAATGTACTTTGTCAAATTTGTATGTTTAATTGTTTAAGAGTAAAAAATTATTGAAATAAGCATTGTACTGAAAAACACAAAAATTTAACCCCCTCCCCCTCGGAAAATATTGGACTAGGTAAAAAAATATTTTCACGAAAAATTACTATCTATGAGTACTACAAAAGCCCCAAGTTTTGCTACGATTGGAGAAAAATTTTTTTCCACCTTGATCACTTGAGATGGAATCGCTCATATGCGCAACTTAAAAAAGGTGGTTTAAAACTTCTTAAAAATCGCTGAAACTGGTTACTCGGGGGTTTTTTGGGTCGCTGAACACGAATCCGGCGTTAGTTTTTCAAAATTCAAAATGGCGGATCCAATATGGTCGACAACATTCTCAAAAATTGATCCGATTTGCCTGAAAATCTCTACTCGTGGGTTTTCGGGTTTGCTGATTACAAATTCGAGGTCGGTTTTTCAAAATTCAAAATGTCGGATCCAATATGCCGGACAATTTTTTAAAACTGATCGGATTCGCTTGAAAATGGTTACGCGAAGGTTTTGGGGGTCGTTGAACATGAATCTGGCGTTAGTTTTTCAAAATTCAAAATGGCGGATCTAATATGGCAAACATTATTTTGAAAAATTGATCCAATTTACCTGAAAATCTTTATTCGGGGTGTTTTCGGGGTTACTGATTACAAACCCGAGGTTCGTTTTTCAAAATTAAAAATGGCGACTTCAATGTGATAAAATCATGGAGCAAAATTGTATCGATTTGCTTGGAACTCACTGCTCATCAGTTTTTAGCCTTTCTGATTAAAAATCTCAATTTACATTATCAAAATTGAAAATTAAGCTGATACCCAATAAATTGAGTATCAATTTTAATTAAAATTTAAATTACATTATTTCTAGCCAATCCGCCTATTTGTAGTAATTTTGAACCGTCATTTTGAATTTTGAAAAACGAACTGCGAATTTGTAATCAGCGACCCCGAAAACCCCCGAGTAACCATTTTCAAGCGAATCCGATTAGTTTTGAAAAATTGTTCGCCATATTTAATCCGCCATTTTAAATTTTGAAAAACTAACGCCAGATTCGTGTTCAGCGACCCCGAAAACCTCTGAGTAACCATTTTCAAGCGATTCCGATCAGTTAAAAAAAAATTGTCCGCCATATTGGATCTGCCATTTTGAATTTTAAAAAACCGACCTTGGATTCGTAATCAGCGATCTCTAAAACATTAGGATACCAAGTTTCATAAAAATAAAAATAAAAAAATTTACAACACATTTTTGGCCAAAACAGTGGAAATCTCGTCGACAGCCAAGGGGTTAAAATAAGAAAAGCATTGAAATGAATTAACTGCATAAAATATTATTGATAGAATTCTGAAATGAGACAACTGTCACGTCTTTACAGCTTACGTTGAAGTCTACACGCAGCGCGCTGTTCTTTAAAAATCATATTATAACTTTTCTATTTTTTAAAGAATTTATTTAAAATTTAGTAATACTTAATAATTTAAAAAATCAATATCCACTAAATAGCAAATATAGTAAGTTTCTATTTATTAATTTCATTAATTAGTGGTTGACGCCTAATGATTGGTGCTGAATACAACTGCTAGTTTCATCCGGCTGTTTTGATTTGCAGTAAATGTTATTTTACAAAAAGACTACTATCCTTACGCTTAAAGAAAGTTGAAGTGAAAAATACAGAAAGTTAAAATATTTTTTTAATACTTTTTATGTAAAAAAAAGTCATTAAAATTATTTCAAATACAATTAAGTCGTACCATTCTAAGAATAGTTCTCCTAGCATACAATGAGAAATTTTGAATAGACGTAGATTAGAATTTACTAGCACTGCTGATCAGACCAGATTTGCAGATTATCATGACAATAATACTACTTTCATCAAAGAAAAAAATTATATATATTTAATAAATCATCATATCCTAGATATGAAGAGAAAGATAAATAATAACAAATACAGATTCCTGCTTTTCTAGTATGAACCGTTTGAACAATATAAGCATTTTATAATCTTTTTTTTTTTTGCTTAGGGAATTTTGGGAAATCTGCCTACAGATACCTTGGATTCCGCACTCCAAGGTTATGTGGGGTTGGTATAATAAAACAAAAGAAAATAAAGAAAATGTTAAAATAATTTAGAAGGTCAATAGATAAAATATTAAACGGGTCTAAAACAGAAACATATAAAATTAACAGATATATAATGTCAAAAAGTAAAAATTGTATAAGGACAACTAAAACACAAAATCAATTAGAAGTGTATAAGGACAAATAAAACACAAAATAAATTAAAAGTGTATAAGGAAAAATAAAAATAACAAAATAAATTAAAATTGTAAAAGAACAAATAAATCACAAAATAAATTAATAAAAAACAAACAAACAAATTGAAAGCTGTTTAAATTACGCTTTTTGGCGGCCGTCGAGATCCTTTCTCGACATAACCGAGATTATAAAGTTCTCGACATGCCGCTAATTTTCTTCTGACTGGGTCATCAGCGATACCATGTTCTCTGGTGTAACTTGACTGCTTACACCTTCGAACATGGCCTGCCTCTCCAAGTCCCATTTCCTGCATGAGAAGAGGGTGTGCTCTGCGTTGTCAACGGGGAACTGGCAGTACGCACACACCTCATCCTCGCGTAATTTAAAGCGACACAGGTACGAGTTAAAACACCCGTGACCAGTGAGCGCCTGCGTCGTATAATAGGAAACCTGACCGTGTTTCCTATTTATCCAGGTGGCGAGTGCCGGGATAAGGCGATAAGTCCATCGTCCTTTTTCCTCACCATCCCATCTTTCTTGCCATCTTTCTATAAGCCTGTGCCTCGCTTCTTTGCGTATCAGGCCCTTGCTTGGTCTTATTTCCTCATCCTGGAAAATTCTTTCTTTAGAAAAGAGAAACATTTCTTCCCTTTCCCTCGCCAAAAGATCTGCTGGCGGGACACTTGCAAGGACCTGCACAGCACTCGTAGATACCGTCTTATATGCAGAGATGATACGCGTAGTTATCGATCTCTGCGCTGACAGTAACTTTTCACAGATGGTAAAACATCTTTTACTCCTCAGGGATGGGGCCCACGCTGGTGCTGCATAGAGCATTTTAGCGTGGGCGACACTCGCCACCAGTCTTCTTTTTTGTTCACGGGGTCCGCCTACATTTGGCATTAACCGTGAAAGATTAGCCGCACACTCGATCGCCTTATTTGACGCCGTAGCCATGTGGTGGTGGAAGTTTAACTTTCCATCCAACTCCACACCAAGATATTTAATTTGCTTACTCCACTTGACCTCGAATCCGTCTATCACGATTCGTGGGAGCTCATAACCACGTCTGTCTGTGACAAGCAGTGCCTCGGTCTTTTCCAGGGCCATTTCTAGACCTCTGGTATCCAGCCAGCTTTTTGCTCGTCGCAGACATTCGTTCACCAATGTCCCAAGAGCCTTCTCGCTTTCGGCAGTGCACACGAACAACGCGTCATCCGCAAAGCCGATGATCACCGCACCTTCAGGCAGATCCATCCGCAGGAAGTCATCGTAAGATACATTCCATATAAATGGACCCACCCTCGAGCCTTGAGGAGCCCCACGTTGCATCTCCTCCTTAAGAGTGCAGGTGTCTCCCTCATATATGACCCACCTGTCGCTTAGATAATTATCCATTATCCGCAACAAGTAGGGCGGCATGTTCTTCTTTTTCATCGACTCGATGAGATCCTTCCATCTTGCGGAATTAAACGCGTTGCGTATGTCAATAGCTACCAACGCGCACAAGCTCTTCTTTTTATCTGGTCCCAATTTGTTTTTTCCTGCTTTGGCTATGTCTACTACTGCCTGGATGGCATCAACTGTAGACTTGCCTTGACGGAAACCAAATTGGTGATCGGATAGACGATTCTCTTCGGTCAAGTGGCTTTGCATTCTCTGCAGAACCATATCCTCTAGAAGTTTCCCCATCGTATCTAGCAGGCATATAGGCCTGTATGATGAAACCTTATCTAGAGGTTTTTCACCTTTTCTTAGGAGGACTAACCTCTGTCGCTTCCAGTCGCGGAAGAACTCTCCTCTCTCAAGGCAAAGATTGAAGCATCGAAGCAGAATCTGGGGTGAAGTGTCGATAACCAACTTTAGGATCTCGTTACTTATCCCATCGATTCCAGGCGCCTTGCCTGTTTTCAATCTTTTGCCTGCTTTTTGTAGTTCACTAATTGTGAAGAGTTCTTCCTCTTCGACTTTGCAAAAACTCCAGTCCCTTCTAAGGTATGGTTCCGCAGTAGGAAACAAAGAATTTATTATCTTTCTGACCCAATCGGGATTGTCCAGGCCAGGGGTCTTTTGCCTCGTCGCTAATTTCTTAGTAACGATTTTAAAAGCCAGACCCCATGGGTCCTTATTGACTTCCTAGATAAGGTCCTTCCAGCTACGGCGTCGCGAATTGCGGATCTCTTTCTTGAGGTTCTTTTTCGCCTCCTTGAAAGCCTCTTTCAGCAAGGGATCTCCCTTAGATCGAGTATATGTCCTTTTTGCTTTGAGGCATTCCTTCCTCAAGGAGGCTAGCTCCTCTGACCACCAGTGCAAGGATTTTCTTACGGGAATGGCGCCTTTGCGTGGCATAGACGCATTGCAAGCGGTGACTATCATGTTCCTCACCGCTCGAACCTCCCCATCCAGACTGCTCGGCCTCTTCACCCAGCCTAAGTCGTCAATTAAAAGGGCTTCTCTTAGGGACCGGCCGAACTTTTCCTTGTCGAGTCTCTTTATATTCCACGAGGAGGTTTTGCGACTAGGAACATCCTGTCTTTTTCCTCCTCGTGTGTCTCCCATCGAGACTGAGAACTCAATGTACTGGTGGTCACTTGCGGTATATTCTTCAGAGACCCGCCAGTCGCTTATGCGGCAAAATAGTTTAGACGATGCGATCGTTAAATCTATAATTGATCCTATCGCACCTCGTCTAAAAGTCCATGTATTACCTTGGTTTACAGCCAATAAGTCGTTTCTGGAGATCATTTCTCCAATACGAATTCCTCTCTTGTCGAGTCTCGTCTCACCCCACTCTGGCGACTTTGCGTTAAAATCGCCAGTGATGATGACATCCAGCCTGGATTCTGTGAGGCTCGCTTCTAGGTCTTCGATATTGGCTTCGAAGTTTGTCAGTGGGTCGTTGGGTGAGAAGTAGCAGCTATACATACGTATATTAGCCACCTCTATCCACACGAACCCACTGCTCATCTCCAGAAACTTGTCAACCCGCAATTCTGGGTTGCACAGCTTTATGGCGGCTCTCTTCGCCTTATCCTGATACCAAGAGGCGAGGTCGCTTCCTTGATACTGCTCACTGCAGAACAGGATATCGACCTCATTTTCCCTTCCCCAGTAGCACGTAATATTACAGCAATATTGAGAGAACTTCCCTAACATTACCAATATTGCCTTAATATTACCAATGGTTCTAGAATCATGTTGTAATGTTAGTAATATTACGTGCTACTGGGGTTGCTGTTTGCATTAGGAGCAACTGTGCATCCTTACTTGTATGCAGGTTGACCTGCAAAAATTTTAAGGATTTGCCCTTTTAATCTTTTGCAGTTCTTCCCTGTAAACCGGGCAGGCTCTCTTACCGGACTCGTGATCCGTTTCCGGCTTCCCCAGGTCCAAGCAAGTAAGGCACTTCGGCTTATCGTTACAGCTCTTCGCGAGGTGTCTCTCTCCGCCGCATCTCCGACAGTTTTTACTTCTGTCGGGGCCTTTGCAGGATAGAGTTCTGTGTCCGTAACCTAGGCACTTTTGGCACCTAGCTACTTCAACATGCTCGCGAATTGGAGCATTTATCCAGCCGACTTTTATTTTACCAAACTTTAACAGAGTGTTACTTTCTGCCTCTGTCAGACGTACCAGAGCAACCTTAGTTCCTCTGTACCGCGGCAAAAGTCGACACTCCATTGTCAGGTTGGGTTTACCCAGTATTTCTCTCAGTGCTGAAGTCACCTCATCCTCTGTGGTGGCTTCATCCAAGTCCTTAATCTCTAGAGACCTTTTATTTATTAGAGGTGTGACCTCAGCCTTGCCATGCAGGGCCGAAGACAGTGCATCTGCAAATTTTAAGATCTCTCCACCCTTTTTCACTATCACGAGAACCTCCTTTTTTAAAGTTCTCCTGATTTTCCGGATCACGGTACCCGTATCTTCTGGGTTTACCTTCGCTTTTATCAGCGGCAAGATACCCTCATACAAACTTGGGTCTCTTGCCGTGATTTTAACGGCTTCCGTGCTCCTTAGCTTCAAAGGGGGCTTCGGAAACTCTTTTTTCTCACCTGAGGGCTTCTCTTTTGGGGCCCGTTTCTTTTTCTTCTTAACAACTTTGAAGCCGTCCCCATTGTCCGCTCCGTCCTTCGAGACGGTCTCAGCATACGACTTGCCAGGACTATTTGAGGGCGCCTTTTTCGTTCCAACTAGCGACTCAGAACCAAGCTGTGGAGCATCCTTTCGCTTGATTCTCTTCCCGCCTTGAGTCGCCCGTTGCGGACTCGCATCTGGGCTTGCACCTTCCCTGGGGCGTTTGTTAACGCCTTTTGCCTTATTAGGGCATGTCGTTTTGCCGTCCAGAGCTGCAGTAGTGCTCTCCGTCTGCTGTGGAGCTCCCACAGTTGGATGTTGCGGCTCTTGGTCTTTGAAAGGCTCGGGGATAAAACGTAAATTCTTACAGATTATATCGAACGCACTTTCCAAAACCGTCACGCCATCCTGGATATCACGACTGACGTTTTTTTGTCGCTTGAATCCTTGGCGCAAGCTTTTAAAAATTCCCGGAATAGCCAGGAACTGGTCTGAGACATTTGCCTCATAGCTTGTCAGCTGGTTCATGTTTTGCCCCCCCCCCAAAATCCGTGGGGCCTGCGGCGGTGCTTAAAGAGACACCGTCGGGAGTATTGGCCCCTTTCGGGGTTCCTCCTTGGGGTAATTCATTATTATTATGATTCATAATCATATATATTTTTTTTTTGGTTTTAGAATCAGGGGACCACCCTGTTGATTGTCCTTTAGTGAAAAGCCCCGCCACCACGGCAAGGTCTACCGAACATATCCAAGATGCCAGTCGTGTCTGGCAGCGAACCCACTTCTCCCAACTTATCAAAGAAATCAATCATGTCTGGCAGCGGACCCACTTCTCCCAGCCCATCAAAGAAATCAATGATGTTCGGCAGTGGATCCACTTCTTCCAATACATCAAAGAAATCAATGATATTTGGCAGTGGATCCGCTTCTCCCAGGACGTCAAAGACATCGATGATGTTCGGTAGTGGACAACCATCGGCGGGGAAGCATTTTATAATCTTAGTACAACAACGAAAAAAACAATTCATGCAATAGTAATAATTCAATTTCTGTACTTTTTGAAAAAAATTTTAAATTGGTATAATTTACGTCATATTAACTTTCTGGTGGTCAAACTAAATTATTTTGAACTGAATTAGATCAAGTGCATTACCGAATAAAGAAATAAACGTCCTTTCAAAAAATTGTATTATTTTGCTCAAATTAAAAAATTATAAACAATTAATTTATTAATATCTTAGAAATCGGCCTCCAGTGACGTTCAATTTAATTTTAAACAAAAAACAATCAAATCGGTTAAAAATTTTAGGCTACACTCATTTCTGAATAGAAAATTATTGTTAAACAATTAAAAAAAAATATTAATCTATAAACAAATTATTTAAAAAATGTCCAGATATTTGCAATGCCAATAAATTTAGTACAAATAAAAAGGACCCAAAACTCTATAATAAATTTTTTAATGTAGCAATACTGAAAAATAAAAAAATAGGCCTGCATAACAATTACAGGGATACATTTGAATCATGTTGAGAGTTAAAAAAAATTTGATTCAAAAATTTAAAAATTTTTCAAAATTTCATAACTTGTTTGTTTTTTGTTGCACAAAAAAGTGTTGAAAGGAAAAGTTGTTTGCTTTTGCTCATATTTTAAGGAAAAAATTAATTTTTTTGAAAATTGTAAAAATTACAAAATTTTGTATTTTTGTTTTTTTTGACGAAATGGGCTGCCCAACAAACTCGAGCTTCATTTTTATGGACTAAATAAATCCCCCAAATTGCAAGTCGATTCATAAAAATTTACTCGAGTTATCGTTGAGACAAAAATTTCTACAGACAGACAGACAGACTGACTGACTGACTGACTGACAGACACTTTCTAAAAACCATTTTTTTGGAATCAGGGGGTCATGAATCGTAAAGATTTATGAAAATTAGAAATTTCTCAAAATCGCACAAATCCAAGACTTTCTCATTTTTGATGAGAATGTAAAAATTATAAACAATTAATAATTTTTAAACTTTTTAAGACTTTGTCAGTTTCAGGAGACCCAAATGAGTGAGTATACATACTAAATTGCAATCAAATTCATTTAAATTTGTACTAACTAATACGATTTATGTTTTAAAATTTAATAAAATTTTATTTTTTATTGTAAAAAATAATCGTTCTATAAAAAATGACAGTAAGAGAAAAGTTGTGCTTTTTCATTTCCTTTAAGATAGCGTTTTTAAAATATCGAAATTTTGAGTTTTTATTTTTCCCTATATTTGATACCATATTGACTGGCTTCTCAGCGTTCAAGCCGAGTGAAGATCGAGTTATTGGACTGAACTCCTCAATTAGCATTATTTTTATACACAAATTTCCAAAATTAATTTATTTATAAAACATTAAAAAAATTTTTTTTTAATATATGTGGAAAAAAATCCCTATAATTTCTATTTGTTAATTTCGATTTCTAACAAGATTATTTTAAGATTTTGTTAAGAAATTGGCAGACTTTACATTTTTTATTATAATTTTATAACGAAATCTCAAGTATTTTTTTTAAAGAATTAAAAAAGTTTTTTAAAATTTTATAGCGATTCACTCAAAAAGTTTTCTGTTTGTATATTAAATTAAGTCAAAAGTACTAGTAATTGACTATTTTGTTTCCTAAACCAAAAGAAATTTTTACCGTAATTTTATTGCACACGGATAATATTTCCGGAGTTGAAGAAAGAAGCGGTAATACAGAAAATGTCAATTTTCTATATAAAAAGTAATTTTCCATTTTAATTAATTTTTTAATTATATTTTATAAAGTTAATTAGTTAATGTGTATAGAAATCTTTTTAATTTGAGTAAATCTTTGCGCCTCGACTATTTCAAAACAAAAAAAAAGAGAAAAGAGTGAGATAGACTCTATATATATATAAAGGGACGAAGTGTTAATTAAGAGAAAAGCGTAGTTGCGTGAACGACAATAAAAAAAGTGAGCGGAGGATATTTCGATTCTTGTCAGCTTTAATCCTGACACGTGTGAAATCACACACATATACACATATAACATATACACATAAACACGCACACATTGAATCCAATGCCTGCAATCTGTTTTGTTTTGTGTCAAGAGCTGAATGGTGTACAAGATTGGAATTAGGAGTTGTAGAACAGGAGTTCTGATTCATGAAATCAGTGTAATTGACAACTGATTTTCTCAATTGATCATGACAGTGATGAATATCTCTCTTTAAAATATCAGTCGTTTAAATCCATAAAGTAGAGAAAGAAAAAGAAGAGAAAAGAATGAAAAGATACTTTATTGCAAAAACGGTACTTGATTTTATTACCTCTTTTATGACGCAACTCTCGCAAAATAATAATTTAACAAGCTTTCATGTATTTATTAAATAAGAAATACTTGATTTATTAATCGACGTCCAAATAATAATTATCTCTCACATATTTTAATTTTTCTTCCATCTCAACATGCATTTAAATAATGGTTTATTCGTTAAATTGTAGTAAATTTTCAAATTTAAATTCTATTAGTTAAATAATTTTTAATGTCCGGGATCCTTTATAAAACGTTTCGAAATCTAAATGATTTCCTTTTCAGGGAGTCTATCCAAAAAATATATACAAAATAAAAATAATTTGACAATAAATAAAATAAAATTAATGAATAATTATCTTACCAAAAATTAATAATTAAAATAGCTGAAGACATAAATTTTATGCCCTGACGATGGAGTATAACCTGGAGTAAGAAAGTTATAAAGAAACTTAATATTCATAAAATATATTTAAAAAACAAAAATAATTCAAAAAATTAAAACAAATTAAAACAAGTTGTTCATTTCATGACCATTTAGCTTCCTCAATATATATTATTATATATAATTTTAAAAGTTAAATAATTATAATAGTTTATTAAATATAATTAATAAACCGGGTAAACTACCCTGAATAAATATTAATTATTTATTTTTTTATTATAGAATAATTATTTTAAAGTGTTATGATAAAATGTCAAAAAATACAAAATTTTAATTTTTTGTGAAAAATTATAATATTTATTAATTCCATAAATTTTCATGAAATATATACTTTATATACATGAATCGATTCGTTTTCATGCCAGGAATATAATGCTGAGAAAAATTAATAAAAAATTTTAATAAATAAAGAAGTTATTTCAAAAAATCAAAAAATTCATTTTTTTCGAAAATTAAAAAATTTCAAAAAAATTTTTATTTTTAGATATTTTTGAAAATCCTTCTGTCTGATTCAAGATATTCGTGACCGTAATACACTTACAAAATTTTATCAAAATCCATCAAGATGTGTAAGAGAAAATTTGTCCACAAGAATCGGTGACATACACACACACACACACACACACACACACACACACACACACACACATACATACACACATACATCCGGACATTTGTTCCTCTCGACGAATTATATATACTACACTTGAAAATTTGTAAAAATAATTGATTTTAAAAAATTCGGAAATCGACATCACTATAAGGCTTCCTTTATGAGGAAGCAAAATGTTTTTAAAAAATGATAATTAATAATAAAAGAATGGAAATTAATAACAAATTAAAATTAATTATGAATCACTATATAAAAAAATTTAATTTATGAAAAATTAATAAACAATTAAGATCATCCTTGAAACATACACTGTAAAAAAAGGGAGTTAAATTTTAACTCCTCAGGGGATTCTATAAAAGTCGCACCCATTGGGGAGTTAATGCCAGGGGAATTAAATAAAGAGAGTTAAAATTTTACACCCAAATGCTAACTCCCCATGGAAAAATAAATCGCACGCGGGTGTTGATGAAGGGAGTTAGTGAATTAACTCTCTTTTGGAGTTGATTTTTAACTCGAAAAATTTAAATCCCAACTCCCGAGTCCGTTAACTCCCTAAATTTTTACAGTGTACCAAAATTAATTAATTATAAAAATTTTTTAATATTGCTTCCTCATATAGAGGAAGTATTGTAATACCAAAATTTTTCAGGTTCGATTTTATAACATATCTTTATGTTATTTGACATCAGGATTTCAAAAATGACATTAGAGCACTTAAGAATAATTGTTGAAAATTTATACTATATTGTTATTAACATCTCTATCAGGAAGCAAAGTGTTCATCAAATAAACACAACAGGATTTACGAAAACGAATAAAATGAGCACCAAACTTATAACAAAAATGTATAACTTGGCAGCAGTTTTTTCAAATTTAATTATTAGTTTTTTAAAAACTGGAAAATATATTTAATTCAAATAACTAATTACTTGTCTATTATCAAATAAGTATTTACTTGAATCCAATAAACTAAATTTCAATCAATTAAATAATAGCATAAAGTGATTTTAATATTTTAAGCAAATACCATTTTTATTGACACAACTAAAAATTATTTGATTCAGGTAAATATTTAATTGTTAGTTTTTCTTATGTATTTTTTCATCCTTTTTTAGAATCTGCAAGAAAATTTAACTTTTTGACTAAAAGATTAAAAGTTATGATTGTTAAAACAAAAGAACACAACATTTTTTTGTTTTTATTTCATTTAAACTATATCTTTGATTGGAAATCGCTACAGGAAAATTTTGCGATTACAAAATATCGCATCCAGAATTTGATTGTATACATATATAGCTCTTATTTTGATAGTTGCAATGAATGTTAAGGATAACATATGTTTAACATTATTGTTTAACAATGTTATAAACAATTTTATAAACAAATTAAGAATTGACAATAATTGAAGCTGAAAAAAGTGTTTTATTTCACAGATTTTTCTACTGTTCTCTAAATAAATCATTGAGAAAATAGTTTTTTCTTTATACTTCTTTTTCTATAATGTTCATATAAGTTCGAACTCAATATTTTATTAAGAGAACAGTAGAAAAATCTGTGGAAAAAAACACTTTTTTCAGTTTCAATTATTGTCAATTCTTAATTTGTTTATAAAATTGTTTATAACATTGTTATATTGTTATATGTAAACAATCAAATTTTTTTAATTTTTATGACTTTCAAAAAAACAATTTGTTTATAAAAATTATAGAAAATATTGTTTTAGTCATAATGATAACATTTGTGACAAGAAAATGTGTTTGCAATTTGTTTTCCTGGCTATTCAAAATTTTAGATATTTAAGCCACTATTTTTGAGCCGCCATTTTAAATTTCGAAAAAAGAAAAATTTCTCATAATGTCTAAATGAAAGGTCACACATTTTGGACGCAATATTTTGTCATCCCGAACTTTTTCTGTAGCGATTTCTAATCAAAAATACAGTTTAAATGAAACAAAACCTAAAAAATGTTGTGTTTCTTTGTTTAAACAATTATAACTTTTAACCCTTAAGTCAAAAGATAAATTTCCTTGCAGACTCTAAAAGAGGATAAAAAAATACATAAGAAACACTATGTGTTCATGTTTTTAAACCCACCATCTTTGAAAATGATAAGTACAAATGTGAAGGCAGAAAAACGGACTGTTCGTACGAAATGGGTTAACCTCTAACAATATACTAATATACAAGTCATATCAAAAAACATATGTTAAATCATTTGCATATTTTTTATTCATAAACTAAGCTTCTATACTTGATATAATTTCGATTTAAAAAATAAATTATATACACTGAAAAAAAGTATTGAATCAAGAAAATTTTTCTTAGTTGAAGCAAATCGTGAAATTAAATACGGCCAAGACTATTATAGTATTGATTCAAGAAAACGATTTTCTTGACATAGTATATTTGGGAGAAGAATTTTCTTGGATCAAGAATATATATTTTTGATCCAAGAAAATGTGGAATTCGACCAAGAAGTTAATTTTTAATTGAGTTGAAACAATTATTAACTTATATTAATCTTACCATTTTCTTGGCTCCAAGACTATGGGTGTTGGATGAAATAAATAGTTATTGAAAGAAAACAAAAAAATTATTTGCCCAATGCTAAAAATTACTTGACACAAGAAAATATGGGTTTGTTTCAAGTAAATTAGGTCAAGAAAATGCATTTACTTCATTCTATGAAGTTTTTTGCTTATAATCACAGAATTAATAGTTGAAAACTCTGTTTTTTGCTTGCAAGAAGCCATTATATAATATCGTTAATTATTAATTATCATATTTCATAAATTTAAAACTAAATTATTTTATTATTCGTCATACAATTTTCCAAATCTATAAAATTTATATTTTCGATAATATATTTTGATAAATATGAACATCGTAATAAAATTCAAAAGTGATTTTACATAAAAAAGGAATGGTAGTCAACTTAGGGCCAAGACGACATTTTTAAAAAGTTATCAAAAAATTGTATAACACTATTTTATCGATATTAATTTATATAATATTATTGTATTATATGTAAACAAAATTACCATAAAGTTTAGAAGTTTTAAACTATTAACTGTAATCACAGTATCACTTTAACTAACTAAAAACTTCGTCTTCACAAACAATGAAAATAACCTGAAACATCCAGTGCTGACAAATAATGCACAAGAAATATTAAATAATTCATATAAAATAAATTGTTTGTAAAATACGATTTGTCGGTGCTCAGATACCAATTACTCGATTTCTTAACCCAGTTGTCGTTTTTGTTTTATCATGTACAGCCGCCAAGCAGGATTTGCTCACCCTGTCACAGTTAAAGGTGTTGCAAAAAGTTTTATATTTTGATATCTAGTAAAGACATCGAGGTTTTCAGGGTCTCATTTTAAAGCTTACATCTTCTACTTTAACAATATTGAAATAATAAATTACAAAAAAATGTTTTCCAATGTTTAATTACTGTTTAGAAGAAACAAAAATTTCGATTTTTTTGCCGATTTCAAACAATTGTAGTTTATTAACAAGTAATTCCAAATTAATTTTATATAACGCATTTTAAAGCTTATTTTATCAACTTTAAAATGCTTTTTTATTTTTCCATATAAAAATTAAATAAACATTTGTTTACATAAAAATTTAATAACAATATATTTACATTTTAAAAAGAGGGTTAAATAACAATGTTTAAAAAATTTTCGGAAATGAAAATTCGAATTCAATTATTTAAAAATTCTACTAATTAAAAGTCGGTTTAATTTAGAGTTACAATTAAACAAAACTTAAAAAAAAGAAACTTGACTATATGAAAATTCTGTCAAATTAAATTCGATGAAATGAAAATTTTCTCTTAAAGAATTTTATAGCCTTTTCACGCCCCCCTAAAACTTACTCTTACTGTAGTTTACTACAGGGATTTTACACTCTGAAAAAATTTGAAATTGACAAATAAATTCCTGACAATTAATGTTTTACCTTAAAAGTAAGGTAATTGTTACTAACATTATGCAAATGTATAAAAAAATTTACTTTACTTTTAAGGTAAACTTCATGTAGAAAAAAATGTCTGCTATAATTTAAAAAACAATAAATAAATAAGTGAAAAAAGAAATATCTGAAAACTTAAAGAAAAAAATACCTAATGCGAAAATTATTTTTTCCAAATCTCTTCGTCTCATTCCGAGAGAGCTTTAAAGCGAGTACTGGGACATTGTTTCGAAGTTTTCATCTTATGTAGATTCATTGTGAATATATATATAGAGTGCAGTACACCATGTGTGCATGTGCAGAATTGAGGATGTTTGTCAGATGTGTAAGAGGCGAAAGGAGAGAGAGAGAGAGAGAGAAGATGTAGTTTTATATGAAAGGTTGGTTGGAAGAGAGGACGAATGAAGAGAAAGAAAGAGAGTAAAAGAGTTGCTTACTCACCTTTTGTAAAAACAAAGGTCTGATATTTTTCCCCAGTAGCTTCGACCTCTTGGCTTACACTATCGTTACTTGTATGTATATACATGTAAGAACATATATACATATATATATATATATATATATAGGAAGGGAAGTTTCTCCTCTTTTATGAATGTAACAGTTGTGTTCTCATTCTTCACGTATTATCGTGAATGTATTATATATACTATATACACAAGAGGATTGTTACGTATGAATTTGTAACTATTTTTTATTTTTATAATTTTTAGTAATAATTTATATTATATTAGGCACAACATTTCAAAACGACCCCCTTTATAAACAATTGCCATTGTAAGGCAATTTCCAAATAATTTTTTAATTTTTGTCATAATAATAAAGAATACTAAATAATGATTGAAGCTATCACTCGGCAAATTTATAACAATAAGGTAGAAATTATCGATCACTCCGAGTCAGGTGACTCAGACTCGGAGTGATCGATAATTTCTACCTTATTGTTAATAAAGAATACTATTTCTTGTTTGCATTTATAATCGCATACAACAAAAATTTAATTAATTTTGAAAAAATATTCCATGTTCTGTATAGTTATTTGATACATTATGCCTCACAAGTCTTTCAAAAATTTTTGCATCCGCTATTATCATAATTTTCTCAAACCTAAGTGTCCAAAGAAGAATTCTGATACTTAGTTGAATCGATTTATTCGTTTGGTTCTCTGTAAACAGGCAATTACAAAAAATGTAACAAATTTTTTTTTATTTTTGTAAATTATTGAATACATTAAGACAAATAAAAATAATCACTAATTGTTGATAAAAAAGTAGGGCATAAAATAAAATCGAAGTAATTATTATAATTGGTAATAAAATAAGTTTAGTTCAAAAAGACTAGATTTTAACAATTGACAACAAATTAAGGAAATTGATCAATATAGATAGAGAAATGAAAACATTAATCATATAAATAGATATATAGAAAAGTGCACTAAATTAAAAAAACAAATAAAACTGACTTATCGCTTGAAATTGCTTGAATGAATGCTGTCGAGGATGGCGTCTGTTGGAGACCAAATCAATGGAGAACCAGTGAACCGATCTCAATTTATTTCCTTAAGTGGTCCCTGGTAAATATGACTGATTTTTTTATAATCTGGATGTACAATAGATCCTTATAAAGCCAGTTGCCTTGAATTCGGATATTACATTTATCCAATGCTCCTCGATCTCCCCGGGCGCGTCCTTTTCCTCGATTACACCTTAAATTCACCCACGAGTTTAAAACGCCACACCTTTGAAATTAAACATAAACACAATATATTCCCTTTAATAATTACATAAGCACTGAATGTAACTACCTCATTACAATAAAAAAATGTACGATTTTTACCCCACCACGCATACCTGGTGTGTCATCGGCGATGTACATCAGAGTGGCGTGAATTGTCTCAGCTGTATCATGCATGCGACAAGACCGGCAAAACCGAAGAGCATTGGTCTTAACATTTTACGTTCTCAAAAATTTCCCCTCAAACCCTTTTTAGCTTACCACTAGATTCTGTCTCCATCGACCAGTTCTCCTTAATTTCCCGAAATACATCGAGTTTTCTCGGAAGATCACGATCGCTTATCAAAATTTATACAACGATGAATTACTCATACACGATGAACAGATACATTGACGATGAATTAAATTGACACTCGCCTCTAGAATCACAACATACGCACACTACAACAATATAATACACAAAGTATGAAAATCCTTTCAAAAGGTACCCCCATTTTGACTAACTCTTTCCTAGTATTGTGTTAGGTAGTAAAAGTCATCATTTACTGAGGCTTCTATATAGGAAAGTAATTTCTTTAAACAATATAATTGTTTTCAGTAGAAAAATTATTCTTTGATCATACCAGTAAAAGAAAAAAAAATTCATAAGTGACATTAATTATTCTTTACTAGCATCAGGTAATATTAGTTTTCAGTAGTAATAGTCAATGTTCGATCAGTCTTATAGAACAAAATTATATTGGAAATAAATTGTACAAGTAATTTATTTAATTTTTCGTTCGTATTATACATAAGTGAATAATAGACATGTGTCTAAAAAAATAGTTACAAACGATATTAAATCCTCTCAAAAGTGCGCGAAACTTAATATATATGATCAGATTATTGGAGAAAAAAATATCGACAAACGATATTCATTTTTTTGTGTCGTTCACTATAGTATAAGTCAGTATTGGAAGAGATTTTTATAGAAAAAAATTTCAAACGATATTATATTTTCAGTGGTATAGGTCAATGTTTGTTCAAACTCATATAGGAGAAAGGAAAACCTACATATATATGCCGTTGATTGGGCACCAATATGGTCCCAACTGGGGTTCCCAATCTCCAAAGTGGTCAACCCAATATGTGAAATTTCACTTATTTTACGTTATAAGTTGTCTTCTCGATCAATAAGTGCATGTACACTTATAAATCAGTGAATTTTTCACTTATTTTGAGTGGAATTTCACTTATTACAAGTGTATATGCACTTATTGATCGAGAAGACGACTTATAACTTAGAAATAAGTGAATTTTCAAATATTCAGATTTAGAGAGTATAGTTGTTAGTTATTAATTAATAATAATTTAGCAACAATAATATTTTTGATAATATAAATGAAAAAATTATTTTTATCAAACTACAATACTATAATAAGAGAGAATAAGAGAGAACAGGAGAGAATATGAGAGAACAAACCTTTATTTGTGTACCTAATCAGTTTCAACTTTTGGCATAGTTTATTTTTAAACTTATATAATGCATTATTATTTATTAATTTGAAATATTTTATAACTAACATACCATTTTTTATGTAATTCTTTGTACCTTTCAACATTTCCATACTTAATGTTGATTTTTTTCTTCAATTTTGTAAGAAGTAAACAACTGTTTCTATTAACCACGAAATTACAGTTTTTAGGGGTAAATAAAAATAGTCTCCTGTTTTTAATTAAAGTTTGCAAAATTGAAAAATCAAATTTGATTTTTGTTGTAGTATTAATAAGAGATAATTGAAGCGTTGGGTGCAAGAAGGGCGTTAGGCGGATAACGCCCGTTTTGATATTATTCAATGAGAATTATTACAATATCCTCTAGTTCATATTACCAAAAATTTATTTCGATTTGAGACTTCTTGACGATGCTATGAATAAAAATCTGCGTGAATGTTACATAATTTTGTAATTTAAAATGTTTTTTAATATAATTGCATGTAAAAACAAGTGAAAATCGACACTCCATTAAAAAAATTTGGTTTAAAAAATTTTCATTAAAAATGTCCATTTTTTTAGAATTAGAAATGATTTAAAGCTTAATTATATGTGACGCTCCACGAAAGAAGGGACCTATCCCCTAAAGAACATTAGGCTCAATTTTCCGTACACAATGCATGAAAACTGAACCTAATGTTATTTGGGGGATAGGTCCCTTCTTTCGTGGAGCGTCACATATGTTAAAAATAATGAAAATCAAAAATATATCTAGAAATATTTAAAAGTTAAAGTTATCGTGAGTTTAAACTTCAAATTTCACATAACGCCTAAAAAATTGTGTGGTTAGGCGAGTGTCTGGGTGCCAAAAGGACATATAAATTAGTTTTGAAAAACATTATTATTAAATAGTAAATTGCAACATTCTCTTAATTTTAAAATTGCATTTGATAGCTTAATAAATGACTAATTAATTAAAAAGAAGTTTATTTGATTTGAATGTAATGTTTTTGGGCAATAAAAAGTTTAAATCATTATCTTGAAATATCTCCGTTCATCGTTTTTTATTATACGCCCTTCTTGCACCCAACACTTCAATTATAAATTTTAATATGATTTTTTAGTTTAGTTTTTCCAAATGTGAATAAAAAGCGAAAAGGTGTCTTCTTTGATTTTCAATTATTTATGCAATAGGAAATATTTTTGAATAGGGGAGAGTAGGCTACATTGAACCAGCGTAAAAAAGCAAAGAATTTTCAATTTTAAGAGTGGTAAAGTTGTCTGCTCTACTAATTAGTAAGAAAAATACTAGAAGACATGCATTCATCACAATTGTGAACGAGATAAACTCAAACTGTCACTTTACCTACCTAACCTGACATCAAAATATATTAATCTCCTATATTAACAAATAATAACTCTTTAACAACAATTTTCTATTTTTTTGAGTGAAAAATAATATTTTTTACAATGTGTAAGTGGAAATATTATTTTTGAAGTAAATTGTAGTGTTTTATTAAAGGTGGTTCAATGTAGACACAGATTCTTCAAAATAAGAAAAGTGTAACTTGTTAGAAAAAAATTAAATTTAATTATTTAATCATAATAATTTGTGTTTGTAACGTGTATATTAACTAAAGGAGTACTTCAGCTTAATGTTGATACAAAAACCTGATTAAAATTTGTAAAATTTAATTAGTTCTTGGACTTTAGAAAATACCCGGTTCAATGTAGCCTACCCTCCCCTATACTGCAGCTAATTGACAAACGAAAAATGGAAAAACACTATTGGAACCCGTTGGGGATATAAGGTTCAAGGTTTAAGGCCGCATTTATTAAAATTTTTTTTATTTAACTAAAATAACTACTGTTTCTATTTACCCCTAAATTTTAGAAAAGTTGACTAACACTAGGTTATTAATAATTTTTTAATGCTGTTTATATTTTAATATTTATATTTCGTATTTCAAAAGGTTTTTTTTATCTTTTCAAGAAATAATTTTCGTTTTACACTGATAAAACTGTGTTGTGCACTGAAAAAAAATTAATTGATTCAAATAACCGATTAATTGACTATTATCAATTAAATATTTACTTGGATCAAATAATATTTAATGAAGTCAATTAAATGATATCAATTAAGTGGTTGAATCAATACCTTCAGTATTTGAAGCAAATACCATTTAATTGACTCTAATAAATATTATTTGATTTAATTAAATATTTCATTGATAATTGTCAATTATAATCGGTTATTTGAATCAATTAAATTTTTTTTCAGTGTTTGGAAAAAAGGAATCGATTTTATTCTTGAATAAATATTATAAAATAAGAAGTATAAGAATTCATCGCTGCTGGTGTTTGGATACATGTTAGTATTCAATCGATCAATCCAAAGTTGCGGTGCAATGAATCAAAATAAAAAGTTGAGAGGCGCGCACTGGTCATTGTGAGACAGGTACCATCGATCTTTCGGACATGAACACGATAAGATAACATAGAAAAAAAATTCTCATCTGCTCGATTTTTCAACATTCGCAATCTTCTATACAGCTGCGGAAGATCTATGAGTATGTTTGCTCAAGCTCTGTTATATATTAAAATATTCTTAATCATAAATTTTCTCTACATTAATTACGTTCTTTTCAAAAGTATAAAGAAATGAAAAAGAAAGAAAAAATCCTATATAGCCAATACAACTTTTTTATTAATGTATTTTTCATGTTGATAAATCGACATACAGAAAGCAAAAAGTTAAGAATAAGAAATAAAAATAATGAATGTGAGGAAAAAAATAAACAGTAGAGTTGTGCAAAATTCGAATCTAGAGTAAATTCGATTCGAAAAAAACATCAAAAAATTGCAAAATTGAATTTCTTTTCAAAAAAAGCTGTAGTTTCTTAAAAAATTGACTAATTTAAAAACTATTTTGGGTTTTTAAACTTAAATAGATATACTTTTAGGGGAAAAAATTAGTTTTTGTATTACTTAAAAAAACATAATTATTTGAACATCTGAAGTGATAGAAATTAAAGACAATTGGCGAATAGTGAAAATCATGTAAATGAATTATAAAATGGACTTCAACAATTAATATTTATTAAAAATAGTGTTATAAATTTAAAATTTTACAAAATTAATATGAATGTAAAAAGTAGAAGACAAATGACTGTATTGACAGTAACCCCCGTTTTCAGAACAAATTTGTTGTGTCTTTCTTAAACTTATACTTTCAAAATTTTAAAGTTATTAATATGAATTACTAAGTTGAATTAATAAGTGAAAGAAGACTAGCTATAGATGGATTTCTATATATAAAATCTCGAAAGGGAGACGGAAAAACATATTGGGATTGCAAAAAAGTGAGGGATAAAGAATGTTTGGCTAGATCAATTTCAAAATTAGTGAATGGAAATATTGAAATAATCAAAGGTCCACATGAGTCAACACATGAACACCCACCGATGAGAGAAGAAATAGTTCACAGTTTTTCTGAAATTCACTCATTCATTCTCATATTTGGATAATTAATCACACAAACAAAGAACAATTATTATTGTATCACTTTTCGACGTTTATCAACACTTATGAACTAACCACTAACCTATAACACACACACACACATATTCGCGTATAACTTAAATATAAATACACACTTAACACTTAGAGAGTACGTGTCGAATTGTTCTTATATACCACATGGTGAAATTTTTTACGACTTGAGAGACATGCTTTTTCACTAAAAACTGATAAAATTACTCATTCTGTTTTGTGAGAAACACAAAATAAAAAATATTTTTTTGAAAGTCAATTCTTGAAGACAAATATATATTAACTCTATTTGTTTTTCATAAAATAATAGTATATTCACATCTGAAATAACCACAAATAGAAACAGACGATCAGCTGTCAGTTACCTTGGATAGAAACGCGCATGCTCTACAGAATTTTCAAGCGCAGTCAACTAATCTTTCACGTACTTTATAAAACTGAACAAATGACTTTTGGTTAAAATTTAAAAAACACTGTGGCCCATACTAGTATTAGAATAATTCTAGGACTTTCTTATATTTTCTAATAAAAAGTATATGATACCGCCTTGTATTTTGTGTCCTACCCAAAAGTCAAGCACTTTCATGGAATGATTCACGTACCTTTTTTCCGTGTAGTTCAAGGTTAAGTAATTAAAAAAATTATACATTTAAATTTTAAAATAAATAGTAATAATTTTGTATATTTTACTTCAAAAATTTTTTAATTCTATAAATTTTAATTATTTTAATATTTAATTAAAGATGAATTAACGCGAGTACATCGGCAAGAGTGTTACGGGAAAATATTAAAAAAGCGATAAGAAGGAACACTGAAAAAATTAAATTCTAATTTTAAGAAAAACTTCTTAAATATGCGCCAAGAATATTCTCCACTTAAATTAAGTGGGAAATATTCTTACAATAAGAAGAACATTATTATTGTAAGAATATTTCCCACTTAATTTAAGTGGAGAATATTCTTAGCGCATATTTAAGAAGTTTTTCTTAAAATTAGACTTTAATTTTTTCAGTGAAAGGACGGAAAAAGGTTCTTCCTAATCCCTCATCGCTGGACGAACTCGGTGAACTTCCGGATGAGTTTAAAACCACTGTCACTGGCGATAGATTTTTAATATATGATTCGAAGAGCAATGATTATCTTGAGAATGGAAGAGTATTCGTTTTTGCCACGAGAAGAAATTTAGAGTTGTTGAGCAGAAGTTGGATATGGTATTTAGATAGCACCTTCAAAGTTTCTCCGTCTATATTCACCCAAGTTTTTACTGTGCTTGGTACAGCCTCATCCAATCCGGAAGACCCAAATTCCCAAAACGTAGCCTTACCCTTTGTTTACTGTCTGCGATTATCAAAAGAAGTAGCTGTAGAATACGGAATACCCAATTTTCAACCGACAAAAGTTATGACCGATTTTGGACTTATGCCATAATAAACGCGACGAAAGACACTTTTCCAAGACTGCATGTAAGTGCTTATTTTTTTCATCTCAGTCAATCATTGTACAGAAAGATCCAAGAAGACATAGAAGGGCGGTACTACCACGATACCGTCCCCTAATCTGGAACCAATACGTTGCAATATTAACCAACCAAAGCAAATCAAATAATACAAGCGAGGGTTGGCATAATCACTTCCGCCTACTAGTCGGGAAAAACCATCCGGATATATTTTCAGCCTTGAAGAAGTTCAAAAAAGAGCAAGGGAATACAGAAATCCAACTAGTAGGATTATCATTAGGCCGAAAAATCAGATCAGCACCGAAAAATATGGTTGGATGCCCAAAAAAGAATAAAATCAATCGTGAAATCGTACCAAAGTTACGGTATACCGGGTGGGAAAGTTTATCTGCATGCAGTTGGCTACAATATTTATGTTACTGCTAGATGAAGTAAAATCTACTGCAAAATTAGCCTATCAAACTACTTTAAGTAGTAGAATCTACTGCTTTCTGTAGTTATTTCTGTAACATACCTGCAGTTAATAATTTAATTACAAATTTGTATTAATTTAATTAATTTTTTCTAACCACATAAAGCAGTTAAAACAAGTACACTGAGAAAAATATGCTATTGAATCAACAGCATTTCTGCCGAAAGTATAAAAAATATTGATTCAAAAGCATATGCTATAGAATTGAAATCATATTTTATGAATTTTATAGCATATGCTTTTGAATCAATAATTTTTATACTTTCGTCAGAAATGTTGTTGATTCCATAGCATATTTCTCTCAGTGTATAAAAAATAGGCAGACTAACTAAAAAAGTAGTTCTTTTTATTAATTTTTACTCTACTAAGGAGATGTAGTTGAAAATATCTTATGAATTTTTTCAGTGTAGTAGGGGAGACCGTTTCTATTGTACATTTATGACAAAGAATATTGAAAATGGAAAATATTTAATTTAAACTTTAAACATTTTCATGCAATTTTCAAATTTTTAAAAGTTGTAGCGAAATGCAAAATCCATTTACTTAAAAAATCTATTCTCCAGTTATTGTTTTTATAAAGGGTTATCATTGGTACTTATTAATATATAAATTACAAGAAATTAAACTTTACAGGATTATTTTATTAATATTTTAATATAATAGGTTTTTATTAATAGATAGGCCAAAGTGATGCATTACGCCTCGAAGATGTTTATTGAAAATTTTGTTATTTTTTATCAACCTGATATACAAAAATTTTTTACAAGTAATTTTGAAAAAGATATAACAAAAAATCAAAGATTCATTTGTAAGATAATGAAAAGGCCTATTTTACGGTGTATTAAGATGATATTTATTATTTAAATTTATTTATTTTTTATTTATATTTTTTTATTTATTTTTATTTATTTTATTTATGTATATAAAATTCAATGCAAAAATTGTAATAGTTGTTATATCGGAGAAACTATAAGACATCTTAAAACTAGAATAAAAGAACATAAATGTTACGTCACTCATAACCAAAATATTAATGCTTTAACTAATCACACCTTTGATAATAAACATTCTTTTGATTTTGACAATATAAATATTTTACATATTGAAACAAATAATTGGAAAAGAAAAAATCTAGAAATGTTCTTTATAAAAATTAATAATAAAAGTATTAATTGAGCGTTTCGGTGCAATAATCGGTCTTACGCGTGAACGCAAGCACTAATACCAGTCGGGTGGCAGTGAGCGCCTCTGGGCCTCTCACTGCCACCTGACTGGTATTAGCGCTTGCGTTCACGCGTAAGACCGATTATTGCACCGAAACGCTCAATTATAGAACAGATATTGACAATTTAGATAAAGTATATTATAATTTAATTACTTCTTTTAAAACATAATTTAAAAAGTCTAATAACATAGATTTCTTCTTAACCAGCTATACCTGGATCCTACTATATAACCCAACCTCTCTGTCAAAACTCTTTAATCATAGAGGCACATTTCTATAAAAAATACATATTACAATTAGATTTAAAATAATTTTTTATTTCAGATCATTTTATAATTTAATTTTTTTTTGAAATATTTTTGAAATCCCAACTGGGATTTCCCAAAGTTAGTGATGCATGTCGAGCAAATAGAAGTCATTTGTTTTTTCGTCTCCTTTCATAAAAGAAGTGAGATGAAACTATAAAATTCAATTGTTTTAATTGTTATTTTAACGATTTTCTCGACTTTGACGAGAAGTTGTCGATCGAGACTCGCTCGACATGCAACACTACCCAAAGTAGGTATTCTCAAACTGAAATTTAATTGTGTGTTTTCTGTTATAAATCATTAAAAATTTTGTAAAAAAATATTAAAAATAAAACTTTAGTTATAGTTATGTTGATACTGAATTACTATTTCGTATGGAAATTTTCACAAATGAAAGTCTGGGTTCCTATTTAATGAAAAATAAGAAAATTGAAAACTTTAGTTGATTATAATAATTTCAAATAAGAAAAATACATTTATTATTTACTCTTTTGGTGCTAAATTATTATTAATAATAATGAACAACTATGTATAACAATATCTAATAACAATAGAATGATAAATTCTGGTCCCAACTGGGATTTCCTAACATTGGGAATTACTAGGTTTTAACTAGAGCTGTGCAAAATAATTCGAACCGAACTGTTTGAATTTTTTCGCCTAGTTCGAATGTCGGTTTTTCGACATTCGACATTTCGGCGCCCAAAAACCGAACAAAACTCGGTTCGGTTCGAATTTTGCACAGCTCTAGTTTTAACGTTTTAAGCCCAGTTTGGAAGTTGACTAGGAAGTTGATAATACCACTTTGGTGATTGGGAACCCTAGTTTGGACCACATTGGAGTCCAACCGATTTTTCCACACGGGTTCTTTACAAATTCTAGAACATTTTTGAACTGTTCATCTCTCTTGGACTTACCCTAGGTTTTAGTTTAAAATTAATTAATTAATAACAAATTTTTTACCACTTTTTAAAATAATTTATTCATTTTAATTTTAATGAGAAAACCAATTTTTAAACTAAAACTAATTTAAAAATTAAATTAAAACTAAAACAATTAACGCAGTAAAAAAAATATTTAATTACATAATTAAAATTTTTATATTAATACAACGATTTAAAACAATATATGTTAAATTATACTGAGAAATTTAATGTAATACAAAGATAGGAATGTTAAAAAAACGTAACCAGTTTTAAAAAATGTAGAAATATTATACCCAGGCGGAAATTGACCACTGGCATCGTACCGCGCCTGTACAGACGTCGGTAAGACTGTACTGACATTCGTCCGCGAGACAACCGGATCGGTGCAGGCTTTCTACTGGAACATGACAATGTGTTGTAGTGGCTGCGCGTCCGGCTCGGTACAAATTTGATGCCGCCGAACAACCGGCGTTGTACCGGCATTCGTCCGCTCTAGCAACCGCGGCGGGCCAAATATTCTTCCAAAGACGACTCGCTTCAGCGGACCGGCGTTCTACTGGCATTCGCCCGTCTAGCCAGACTGAATTATATTTTCTATTGAAAAATAAAATAAAAAAATATTTCATTAACTATGCATGGTGCATGTTAATTAATATTTATTTATAGATCATTTCCAGCATTTTTAACACATTCTACATTTTTTTTACACATTAAAATTCTAAACGCTCGCAAGTGGGATACGAAGCCCAAGCTATTCCTAATCGAAGCACCGAAGTCTAACACGCTAACCACTACGCTATTCGCTCGCATGCGGATCTGAGCATAATAATGTCGATATGTAATACCGCTACGAAGCAAACAATAAATAATAATTTTACAAATACTTTGGAATATTTTAGCATTTTATGAATATTATGTAAATAAATCTAGTGTTTTAAAACAATATTTTAAAATTTTTATTTTTTTAATTATTCTATTATTATTATTATTATTATTATTATTATATTTATTTATTATTTTTATTATTCATTTTTTTATATTTATAAATAATTATCTGTATACTTTATTTATAAATATTTAAAAAATTTGATTATAACAAAAAAATTTAATTCTTTAATTTATTTGTTAATTAATAAATAAAAATAAAATTAAAACCTATTTTTCAAATTCATTAATTTTTAAAATTAAATTTTATATTCTATTGTATTGTTAATTCTTTTTTTAATATTTAAACTTTAAACAATTCTCCTACAAAAATTTTTTACAACATAATAGATTAAAAATTTTTATTACTATAATAATTTTATTAATTTTTATTGAAACAATAAGACTATAGCTAAATTTTTGCATTGTAAAAAATCTATTTCTGAAAATTCTGAATAATGTGTTAATTAAAAAAAAATTATTTTAGAAAACATTAAATTGTTTTAGAAAAACAATGACGACAGCCATGTTCTTAGCATATTATTATTAATTGAAATCTTAATAATAAGAACATAAATGATATTAGTCCGCAGTCGGTAGAATGTCTGTATCGCTCGGGTTGTCAGACGGACGAATGCCAGTACAACGCCGGTTGTTCGACGGCATGAAATCTGTACCGAGCCGGACGCATAGCCATTATAACACAGTATAAATTTTGATCCTGCGGTCGGATCCGTCTTTGTACCGCGCCAGCAGACATTAACACCCGAATCGGTACAGACTGCCTGTACCGGCATTAACTCTCCAAATCAATCGGCGCGGATCCTTGACGGTTGGATGATCCGGCATTCGTCCGACTTTTCCGCCTGGGTAGTTTCAAAAAGCAAGAAAAAAATACAAAATTATTTTTAGATAAATAAATGAAGGAAAAAAAGATTAGAAAGGTTTAAAAATAAATATAAATACAAGAATAATGTTGCACATAAATACCAAAATTAATATTTAAAAAACATTCTCCGCTAAATGACATTTCATGAAAATGTGTAAGAATGTAATTTACGTAATTACATGAATAATAATAAATTTAACATTTATTATCTTATAATTAAATGTAAATCACAAATTGGCTCAATTGTTGTCGAACTGTAGGCAAATGGTTATATTTTCAAAACGTAGAAAATGCGATGAGTTCCATACATAAAATATGCATTCGTTGAACACGTAACTTGCATAACAATTATTTTGAATTTCCGAGCATATATTTCAATAGAAACGTGAATTATTTAACGATTAGTTTTTATCTTTTAATTTATTTTAATCAATTGTCAGCATAGTCTTTATTTTATACCGAAAAAAATATTTTTCACAAATTCGCACTTATTTTTCCAAGTGTAGTATAAATAATAATTATGTTTTCTTAAAATTTCGAAGAAACATGTTTACTATAGATATATTAATTATAGTAGAGAGAATTAAAATTTGGTCAGGTTTCCATAGAATAAAATTCCAGAAAATGGTAATAATTATTTAAAGTTATTTATATCTATAAATAGTATTAATATTATACAAAGTAGTATTAGTCAATGTTTGGCGAGGCTTTTGCAGAAAAAATTCCATAAAGCAGATTAGTCAATATATAGTCAGACTTCTGTAAAGATGTGTGTTTATTTAAGAATATTGTATACTTAAATTAAGTATATACTACTTTTAAAATAAGAATATATTTTTAATTTTAGAAAAATAATTTTAAGAGGAATATCTACTTAAAATACATTTCTGATATTAAGTATATATTCTTATTTTAAAAATAGTATATGTGACACGGATAGTTAAAGGGGACCTACGATCCGAAAAAATCGATTTTCACTTTTTTTATATATTCTTATAGTAAATAAGCCGCTCTTTCCAACGCAATAAACCACAGCATTCTATAGCTGCATTAGTTTTCTCACAATTAAATAACCAGTTCACTGCATGAATTTTTCACGACCTCTGCATTTGTTACTTTCCTCCTAACCCCCGAGGAGGAAAGTAGCAGCACCTAGGAGAAAAGTAATATTATAGAATATGGTTAATATTATATTATTTTAAGACTATTAGTAATTTAAAATATTTTTATTATCAACTTAGAAAAACACAGAAAAAAACCAGACTCAAAATGAGTCGCATATAAGACTCATTTTGAACTGCAACAAAAATGATACCCCTTCGACTCATTCTGAGTTTCTAGGGAAAAGACTCAAAATGAGTCTTAAGGGGTATCATTTTTTCTTTACGATAAAATTACAATCACGTTGGAAAAGCTAATAATAATTTATAAAAATATGAATTAAAATTATTGTTTATAACTAATAAACACGTTGCACTTGTCAAAACATTAATATTTGCAGTTGATTTATTGTTTTTATGCGAAATAGAAAAAATTTTTTAGGTTAGACATTTGTCAATTGATAGACAGGGATGGGCAACCATGGAACACGAAACATGCGAACACAAAAGAAAGTAACTAGAATATTGTTATTTTACTCATTTTGAGTCACTTAAAGTTGCCGATTACTCATTTCGAGTCACTTGAAGTTGTCGATTACTCATTTCGAGACCGACTTCCAAATAAGTTGCAACAAAAATGAGTTGGGTTTTTTTCTGTGAATACAAAAATACTCAAAGTACAAATTATGCACATTTGATACTTTATTTAATACATATTCAACACATTTTGGTACATTAATGTCTCATCGATATTATCTTCTTATCTATATCACAGATGTAGCATTTAATTTAAAAACTTATCGTATATGTAATATTAAATTATTAAAATGTGAAACAAAAGTACTAATTCTATAAAATTGCCGAATTTTTCATATGTTTCTTATTTTTGGCATATAAAAAATTAAAAATAAAACATTAATCTTTTAAAACATGAAAATAACTTTATCTAAAGTTTAAAAACAAAAATTAACAATTATGGCAAACATAGAATGAAACAAAATAAGAACACAGAATTAAAACTTGCCTGGTTCAATAAACCATTTTTAGGTTATGTTAATATGTCAAAACGAAAGTCAATTTACTAATTCATTACATTTAAGAAACAAAAGTTCCTTGACTCATTTCATAAAGTATGCACAATATATTGAAACGAAGAGGAAAGTAACAACGTGTTACTTTCCTCCTAACTCTCCTTCTCAACAAAAAAGTTAAAATTACACAAAAGTATTACACGTTGTTTCCTCCTCGATCTCTCCTACCTAATTTTAAATAGGAGCCAAGATGTAATTCTTAAATTCAGAATTAAATTTTTACGGTGTATGCTAACAACGCGTGTGTATAGTAAAGTTTTAATTTCTCAGTATCATTCAGACTTACAATTATTGAATTAAAAATGAATAAAGCAGGCATACGTTAAAAATAATAAATTAAAATAAATTTGTAAGGTATTTGTCGCGTAACTGGTCAGTCTCAACACTTTGTATCAGACGGCTGTACTTATGAAACGATTTTGAATGCGAGTTTCTGAAAAACTTTTGCGCACGTACAGTCTCACGAGTTTCACACACGAGAGTTTTCAATGTATAATCATAACCTCACTCATAGAAAACGATCGTGGCAATGTCGCAAGTTTGGAACATGGCCATCTTTAAAATTTCGCGCCGAAATTAGCAGACGAGCCGTAGTATTTAAGGATTGTCCAAGGAGTGGTGAGGGGCAAGGGGATGGTTCCAATTACTCCAATGTAAAATCTTGCATGTTTGCAACCTCAAGAAGAAATTTCAATTTCATAATTTTAATCAAAAAACCTATATATTTATTTTATTAAAAGAAAAAAACATTCAAAAAAGATGTGAAAATTAATGCTAAAATTTGTTTAATACTTATATATCAAAAAATATATTTAATTAATTTTCTGAAATTGTGTTAAAAATCATGACAATACATACTCGACTTATGGTTGGTACGACTGGTATATTAGTATATTGTTAGACGTTACCCCAGTAGCACGTAATATTACTAAACATTACAACATGATTCTAGAACCATTGGTAACATTAAGGCAATATTGGTAATGTTAGGGCAGTTCTCTCAATATTGATGTAATATTACGTGCTACTCGGGTAACCTCAAATTTTTTAGTGTTGGGAACACAAAAATTATGATAAATAAATGTTAAATATTATTATGATACAAAAGAAACATGAAAATTATTAACTTATTAATAAGGAAAATTGTTAATT
Source organism: Leptopilina myrica (nomen nudum) (assembly GCA_032872475.1). Taxonomy (NCBI): domain Eukaryota; kingdom Metazoa; phylum Arthropoda; class Insecta; order Hymenoptera; family Figitidae; genus Leptopilina; species Leptopilina myrica (nomen nudum). The sequence continues at coordinate 41,299,446 of CM065459.1, read as the reverse complement.
TCAAGGGTACAGATCAAATTTGTATTTTTTTGAGGTTATGTGTTGTGAAGATGTTGCCACATTTTCATGTGTTTCTATTATTGCTTTGAAAACTAAAATTAAAATAATTATTTATTCATCTAATCTGTGGTAAACTTTCTCTAAACTTTCCTAGTTTTATCATTTTTGACATTGTTTATCTGTACACAAAGTCACAGATTTTTCTCTCATTTCCTTCATACTTTTTTTCTAAGATCCCCAGATAGCACGACTTCTTGCTGTAAGGCCACTGTAAGGATATATGTAGGGGTTGTAAGGCTTACCGCGAAGGCTGTTGTATTCCTACATAAGTTTAAAAATTTCCGCATTACCGTAAGCTTATGAATAAAAGCTGATGTGGGATTACACCTAATCCTATTGTAAGCTTACTCGAAAAACTCATAGTAGGCTTACATGTAAAAGTTGATGTAAGCTTACAAGTAAAGGTTGAGGTAAACTTACAAGTAAAAGTTGTGGTAAGCTTACAAGCAAAGGTTGATGTAAGCTTACATGTAAAAGTTGAGATAAGCTTACAAGTAATGGTTGACGTAAGCTTACATGTATAGGTTGAGGTAAGGCTGTTGGAAGTTTATTATCATGGTGTAAGGTTCTTGTAAGGTTGTAGTGAGTTTACCTATTATGGTCAATATTAACAAAATAATTTGTAACATAATTAATTAATAAATATTAAATAAAAAAATTAAGTTTGTTGCCCTTCTCTTTATTGGAAACCAAACATTCTGTAGAAAATTTTGAAAACAAATTTGGGGAGACTAGGATTCGAACCCGAGAACGACGCGCATTAACCTAACTTCCTAACTAACTGAGCTAAATTGGGAACTGACATAGAAAAAATCAATTGTGCTTTTAAAGTGATAGTAATTTTCTTAGTTCACTTTAAAAGCAAAATTGATTTTTTCTATGTCAGTTCCCAACTTAGCTCAGTTAGTTTGGAAGTTAGGTTAATGCGCGTCGTTCTCGGGTTCGAATCCTAGTCTCCCCAAATTTGTTTTCAAAATTTTCTACAGAATGTTTGGTTTCCAATAAAGAGAAGGGCAACAAACTTAATTTTTTAATTTAATATTTATTAATTAATTAAGTTACAAATTATTTTGTTAATATTGACCATAATAGGTAAACTCACCACAACGTTACAAGAACCTAACACCATGATAATAAACTTCCAACTGTCTTACCTCAACCTATACATGTAAGCTTACCTCAACCATTACTTGTAAGCTTACCTCAACTTTTACATGTAAGCTTACATGAACCTTTACTTGTAAGCTTACCTCAAACTTTACTTGTAAGCTTACCTCAACCTATACTTGTAAGCTTACCTCAACCTTTGCTTGTAAGCCTACTATGAGTTTTTCGAGTAAGCTTACAATAGGATTAGGTGTAATCCCACATTAGCTTTTATTCATAAGCTTACGGTAATGCGGAAATTTTTAAACTTATGTAGGACTACAACAGCCTTACGCGGTAAGCCTTACAACCCCTACATATATCCTTACAGTGGCCTTACAGTAAGAAGTCGTGCTATCTGGGGATTTATCTAAGTTCCCATAAGAGCCCATGTTAAATTGCAAATTTATTTTCTTTTTTTAAGAACAAAATATGTGGTAAAAAATTTTGACAAAAAACTTATGTTCCTAAAATAATCTAAAGAACAAACTATCAAATTTTTATAAGTTTCTCTCATTTCCTTAATTTAAAAGTGACAATCCTTAACCAGCGTTGTTGTTACGTTTACGAATTCGCCTCTCATTTATAGCAAATGTTTCAACAATTTTTTAAGTTTGATAATAAATATCTTTTAAACGGAACATTCAAAAATTTCATTTTAATTGGCCTTATTTTGTAGATAAATATCCAAAGAATAATTAAGTGAAATTAAAAAAATAACCTGCCGAAAATGAATCGACGCTACAAATACATTAATTATTAAATTAAATAATTCCATTTATCGCATTTAACATTTTAATAGTAGTAATTTTTAAATAATTTTTTATTCACAGTAAGAAGTATAAATAATATTTCAATAAGAACCAAATTCTTGTTGATATTAATAGTACACGTGTTTTTACAGTAGTGTTGATTTTTGTAAATTTTTAAGGGTTATTGTGCTCTCTAAATTTGAATTAGTAAAAATGTTTACTAATTTGAATTAGTGACTGAGTTTTTGCTTTTGAATTAGTAAATTTTACTACCGAAGTAGCACGCTGTATCACCTGAATGTCATGGCGATATCTATCGGGAATATTTCTGTGATATTGAGGAAGTATCATAATGTCCGCTTTTTTTTTAATATCCCTGTGACATTCCTGTGATATTGAGGGGTTATTGCTGTGACATCAAGAAGATACTGCTGCGATATTGAGGGGATATTCTACATAATTTTTTCTTTAAGTTCAAATTTGATATTATAGCGAAAATTATGTGGAATATCCCCTCAATATTGCAGCAATATTCCCTCAATATCACAGGAATATTCCCGATAGATATCGCCATGACATTCAGGTGATACAGCGTGCTACTTGGGTAATAAATAGTCATTTCTGCTAATTTATTAGTGAAGTTTACTAATTCAAAAGCAAAAAGTCAGTCACTAATTCAAATTAGTAAACATTTTTATTAATTCAAATTTAGAGAGTGAAGGGTGGGTGAAGCGAGTGGTCAAAAAGTGTGCAGCAATGTGTGGAGTATAAGTTGTAAAAAGTATAGGTGAGTATTTGTATGTTTAAGAAAAAGGTAAAAGAGTGAACGTTGGTAATGGTTGGTAAATTGTAAGATTAGAAAGTGTATGTGACTCAGGAAATTGAGAGACAAGGTAAGGGTAGGGTAAGCGGAGACGAAGAGAAGAAAGGCAAGCGCGCAATTGAGTAGAGAGCAGTCTGTAAGCGAGGCAGATAGATTGTGAGAAGGCAAAAGGAGGAAAGGACCCAAGGGGGAGGAAATCTAATGAAGAAAAGAAGGAAAGATTGGTAAGTGGTGGGTAAGTAGGTTTCATAAAAGATTATATGTCGAGAGAGGGATAAGAAAAAATGAAGTTGCAAGGAGAAGATCAGGAAAGAGAAGGGATAGAAAGGGTGTTGAAAAGAATCGGAGTAGTTTTACATCCTGTGTCTAGTCTTCTTGGGGTGGTGAAAGCATTAAGTAGAGACGATAAAAAAGGTAAGGTAAAAAGTAATAAGGGAAATATGTTAAATTGGGGAAGAAAATGTCTTTGGATTAAGGGAAGAAAGTAAATAGTAAAGGAAGGAACAGAAGGGGTGGTAGAGAAGAGGAGAATGGAGTTTGGAGAACTAGAGCGATAGGAAGAAGGGAGGGAGAGAATGGGTCGGACAACATTAAATTGATTTTTTGGAATGTTTCGGAGTTAAATAATAAGAAAAAGGGTTTTTGGAATGATTTGGGAAGATGGGATATAGTAATATTTACTGAAACTTGGGTGGAAGAAAAATATTGGGAAGCAACATGGAGAAAATTGGCGAAAGAGTATAAATGGACAATACAGGAGGCGAAAAGAGATAAAAAGGGGGTAGGATCTCGGGTGAGATGATTTCAGGGGTAAGGTTAGAAAGAAAAGGGAAAGATATATATAGAAAGTTGAGAAGGCAGTAGAGGAAGGTAGGAGATGGGAGGTAAAGAAGAGGGAAGTGAGAAAGAAGCAGTCAGGAGACGGGATGGTGGGCGCGGATCGGCGCGGATCCTTGACGGTTGGATGATCCGGCATTCGTCCGACTTTTCCGCCTGGGATATGGTACAACCTGGGGCATGAAGATGTCAGCATCGGTCCCGCTAGCAGGACTCTTCTTGCACGAAGAAAAAAATGCTGTTGAATCAATCATTTTTTTGATTCATTGAATAGTGTCATAACGGGCTGCCAAACGTATATGCTGTTGTTTTGAAAGCACCGATTCTAATGATTCGATAGTATCACTTTCATTGAAACAAAAGCATATTTCTCAAATTGACAGCATACTATGTTAATTTGAAGGTGTTCCTTTTGAATCAACGATCAAAATTTTTTAATTTAACAGTATATGCTTTTGAGTCAATGACTATAGTTTTTCAATTTAAAAGCATCATTTTTATGAATCAAAAATTTGTACTTTTAATTTTTTCAGTTGTTCACGGAGAAAATTTCTTTCGTAATGATTACAATAGTCTATATTACAGCTCGGATATGTGACCACTTTTTGTAATGATTACGAAAACTATGTAATTTATTAAAAATTTAGTAGGAGCGATTACTATAGTTACTTTAATGAATCCAAACACTGTATTAATCGTGTTGAAATTTATTTTTTGGAATCATTAATAATTTAGATGTACAGGTTCAGAAAGGGTACTGTAGGCATTCACGCAGAGACTTGTTATAATTACAATAGTCTACGTTAAAAGGAAATCTTGGATTCTGTTCACATGTGTAGCCGTCTAAGGAAATCAGTGATACAGACTGTAGTAGCCTTTACAACAGGACTATAGTAAAATAAGGTGACCGCGGCTGCCTTGCCTTCTTATTTTACTATAGTTCTTCGTAAAGACTACTATTGCTATATTTCTGATTACAAATGACTGTTGTAAAGTTAAAAAGAAAATTTTCAACTAAAATAGTTTTTTTTGTAATTCATGACTTGCGTAAAGTACGTAAGTTACCTAATTAGTGCAATTTACAATAATTCGTCCATTACGTAACTTAAGTTATTTACGTAAGTGCAACTTACGTTATTTACGTAACTTATATTTTACGTAAATTACGTAAGTTAACTTACTTATGCAACTTACTTTTTTATTTACGTAACTTACGTAAGTTGTGTAAATTATATAACAATTTATACAGGCAAGAAATCTTGTACCTTCGGTGCGTGTGTTAGAAAAAAAAATTTTCACTATGGAAATGTAATAAAAAGTAAACCTTACAATATTAAAGACTAACAATGAACAATAATTGTATTAATTACTGAGAATGAAGTGATTTTTTGACATTTAAAGTGTATAAGTCTTTCTCGCAAGCTGTGAACTTTCATAGCAGTTAGTATATAAGGAAGTTTAAGTCATGTATAAATATGTGTAAATAGCGATCGTTATTATGTTATGCGTTTAGTATTTAAGTTAGATTTATGTACTTAGGGTTTAGTGAAATTGTCTAGTTTAATAATATAATTTATCTTGAAGTGGGTAGTCTTGGAAGAGTGAAATTAATGTGCAATACATGATTAGAAGTCATGAATTACAAAAAAATTTTATTTTAGTTGAAAATTTTCTTTTTTAACTTTACAACAGTCATTTGTAATCAGAAATATAGCAATAGTAGTCTTTACGAAGAACTATAGTAAAATAAGAAGGCAAGGCAGTCGCGGTCACCTTCTTTTACAATAGTCCTGTTGTAAAGACTACTACAGACTGTATCACTAATTCCCTTAGATTGCTGCAAATGTGGATAGAATCCAAGATTTCCTTTTAACGTAGACTATTGTAATCAGTCACATAGACTTTGTGCTAACTCATATTTAGTTCGTATTTATTTCAAATAAATTTTTAATGAGTACGTTCGACTTACAGAATTGTTACAACGAAGCTACTTTAGGCATTACGAAAAGTGGTCACATATCCGAGCAGTACTGTTCGACTATTGTAATCATTAACAGAAAATTTTTCTCCGTGTTGCTATCGATTGAATAACACCATACTGTTAAGTCAATTCTTTTATGTGGTTAAAGATATACGAACGATAAATTGAAAAAATGAAATTTTTGTTCACATATTTTTTATATACTATAATTAATTCTCACACCTTTAACACAACACTTCTTATATACATCTTTTTTTCAAATTTACACACTAACATACATATCTTTATTATTTTTTTCATTTTTTCCAACAACAAACACACATACATACACATTCAAACACACTTTATATTTTTTTGAGTCTGAAAAATACGCTGTTCCTAATCGGTCACCCATCCATGTAGTAACCGCGACCAAACGTGCTTAACTTTCGTGATGGACGAGAACTGCCGCGCTGCAATGTAATACATTCGCTTCTTACATTGAGCAGTTACTTTGTAGTTAAATACCGTGCGCGAGATTTTTCTCGTAAATAAGGAAATTTATATAGGGAATTTATATTTAACTATAGTCCTTACTTCTTTAAAACAATTTAAATAATAGTTTTTTATATAAGAATCTCAAAAACGACAGGTTTAATAAACATATAAATAAGTGTGGATAAGTATTTCAATAAATTTAGCACCTGTCAATGTCTCAAATACATACATTGAAACGAAAGCATATGCTTTCATTTTCAAAAGCGCGCTTCTTTGGAGCAAACAACTTTTCATTTGATTCAAATTTACACGCATTTTCTTCAAATTTATCTATTAGATGCTTCAAATGAATAATGTCAAAGAAGCAATAAATTATTCTGTTGCTATATGTCGACGTCCACATGAAAAGGGCCCATTTTGGCACTATTGGACTTATCTATATGGGCGAATTCCTTGCAAAATTACGAAAATTTTGAGTGGTCATACAACTTTTTTGGTCAAAAATTCGATGAGTTACAGAATTTCAAAGTTTATAGTGACAAATACCTCATTTCGAGAAAAACGGAATTAAAGATTGTGATACCTATTAATTGTGATATCTCCGGTTCTTCTGGGAAGTTATTCAGATAATAATTGTTTTCAGTCCAGGGCACCTTAAAGATGAAAAACCAATAATTTTAAAATTTTTTAAACCACTCCCCCCCCTTAATTTTGAAAATACATAAAACCGACAAAATGGGCCCTTTTCTAAAAAAGACGATTTTCTTATTAATAAACCATTTTTTACAAGGTTTATGATTGGAAACGATTTTATTGTGTCATTTGAAGGTAAAGAATAAAAAATAAACTTATTTAAAATTTTTTAAAAGTCTCTATTATGAATAATTTGCCGAAATATCGAAATTTTCACTTCTACGACTACGTAATCAAATACTCTAACATCAATATCTCTGGTTCTTCTGGGAAGTTATTCAGATAATAATTGTTTTCAGTCCAGGGCACCTTAAAGATGAAAAACCAACATGCTTTAAATTTTTAAAACCACCCCACCCCCCTTTCTGTTTGAAAATACGAAAAACCGACAAAATGGGCCCTTTTCTAAAAAGACGATTTTCTTATTAATAAACCATTTTTGTACAAGATTAATGATTGGGAACAATTTTATTGTGTCATTTGAAGGTAAAGAATAGAAATTAAACTTATTTAAAAAATTTTAACAGGTTTTATTATGAAATTTTAACGAAATATCGACATTTTTTACATCTACGACTACGTAATCAATGACTCTAACATTAATATCTCTGGTTCTTCTCGGAAGTTATTCAGATAATAATTGTTTTGAGTTCAGAGTACTTTAAAGATGACAAATCAAGAGGTTTTAATTTTTTTGACCCTCCATTTCAAAAATACGAAATATTTTTGCAAAGGACCAACAAAATAGTCCCTTTTCTTTTTCTAAAGAACCAATAAAGTTAAACACTTAAATTAACGATAAATTAATGAAAACCTCATGATTTGACTTGTCAAAACATGTAGATTGATAATAAAAAATAAAAAAAAATTAAGGTTTTTCTAAAAAAATTATTAAATTGCAAATAACTCGAAAACTAGAACCGACAAAATGGGCCCTTTTCATGTGGACGTCCACATATATAGATGAACTATAGAAACAATTTGTAGAATATCATTAATTTAACAGTACCGTACTTTTAATTTAAACAGTTTCATTTTTTCGTTTTAAGCAATATGCTGTTCGATTAATAAATGTGTTATTGAATCAATAACGGGAAATTCAATAGCATGGAGCTATTTGATTCAACAGCACTTTTTTCAGTGTGGGCCTGGTATTCGACAATTCATTCTCGACACATGGAATTGACTTTGCCGTGATGCGTGGAATAATCTTCCTAATCGACTTACTCCTCGTCGCGGTTTCTTTTATTTTTAAATTTGAATACAATTCTATTTTTCTCAGAAGTGTGGTTCTTTTCAGTTCATGAGAAAAATATTTATACTTTTTATAATGAGATTACTATTACTTTTATTAATCAACAGGTAAAGAGAATAATTCCAACGGCGACTCAAAATTTGTTTCTTACAAAGCAATAAATTTTGAGTCCGAGCTTGATTAGTTATTTAAATAATTGCGGAAAATACGTTTCGTTCTCTTATACGGGGCAATTGTTTTAAACCAAGAAGAATATAGATTTTCGGCGAACCTTGTAATTATTATTCTGACGTGGATGATCAAAATCTACGTCACAATGTTGAATTATTAATATTAAATTTAATAAAAATAAAAAATGAATAACTGAAAAGTAAAATATTAATAATTTTGAAAAATAAATTTACATTCATAAACTTTTTTTATCATCTTTTGAATTGCATAATATTTTTGTTAAATAGTTGAATAAGTCGGTGTATCATCTGGCATGCGCCACACTTAGTACCCTATTCTGTTACACACTGCATATTAAAACAAAATGTAATACATTCTATTGGAAATTACTCTAGAATAAGTGCCGAAAAAGATCCCATACTTGCTAAATTAAATACAGGGTCTTAAAAAAATTTGTAAGCGTTTTAATTTCGATAAATATGTATTGTTTTATAAAAAGTTTAAAGTTGTATAACTTTGAACAGAAAATTTTTCAAAGTGACTGCATATTTAATAACATTTTCTTATTAATAATAATATATATCGAGAATAAAAAGATTAATAGTACCTATCATGGAAAACAGGGGTACCCAATTTGACCCGCCTTCCCCATTTTGCCCCACTCTCCCTAATATGCAGTGTGAGACTGAATGGGGGTACTCTCTCTTAGACATTTCAAAGTAATTAAATATTGAAAATATTTTTATTAAACTAAAAATATATTTCTATTATTTTGTCAACTTAGTACTGAAGATCCATATGAATACTTTATCGAATTTATTTAAAAATGTAGAAGTCAGGTAATTCTGTTTTCAGTTCTTACTTATCTTCATTTGTTGTCAAAGAAAGAATAAAAAAGGCAACAGTTTTCGTAAAATGAGTTTAGTCATTAAGTGTTGAAGTTAACGATCACTCCGGGTCAAGACACTTGTTAACTTCAACACACCTAATAAATTTAAAAACCGAGTGATAGAATCATCATTATTAATTAAGTTTAGTAATATTAGTAAAACTGGAAAAGAAATTTTTGAGGCCGAAGAGAAAGAGAGTTATTTGCACACTTGTGAGAGAATATATACAAGCAGTGTGAGACTGTCTAACGTCCTGTTTACATACGGTTTCTCGTTTTTCTCTTGAAAAATTCCCCAAGTCTAAATTACATTCCATACGCTTGAACATCACACGGGCTTATGGCATTCCGCAGTACGACTTTTGCGTAAAACCGACAGAACTTTCTCGACCAAATATGGTTGATGGACTGTAAAAAACCCTGACGCTCGTTTTCCTCTACGTTTCTCGACAGCTCCTTAGAAAATGAAATTCAGCATTTTGCTTTTCCGGTTCCCGTTCCACTATTTTCACTCTGCTACCTGGTCAAATTTTACAGCCCTGTTCATATTATATATATATATATATATATATATATATATATATATATATATATATATATATATGTATACATCTACATACGTATGAATCAATTATGCAAGATGAAATCTTTTCAGAAAAATTCAAATGGAAAAGCCTTCCTTGCTGATAAAACGGTATTTAAATGTAAATTCGATATATATTATTTATTCTTCCACTCGAGAATTTTTTATATTTTATAGTTGTAAATTTATGTCTATAAAAATCGTTGAGATGATTTATTATATGATTTTTTTTTAATAAAAAGTAAAACGATTTTTTAATGAAAAATATCAGGGACTTTCACAAAAAATCGTGTCATGTCGGTGTCGTAACTAAATCGACACAAATAACACATGAAAGATTCTATACAGTGTTTCGTGCACGAAACGGACACGACACAAATTGTCGTGTCCTTGTCGGTCCCTGGTAAATATATAAATTATTATACTCTATAAATTTTAAATTAGTAAAAATGTTTAATAAATTGAATTATTATTAATAAGTGAATTTTTGCTTTTGAATTAATAAATTTTACTAATCAGTAGTTATTGCTACTAATTAATTAGTAGAACATATGTGACAGTCCACGAGAAAACGTGCCTTAGCTTCCGAATGTGAATTTTACGGGAAACGTATTAGAAGCTTGGCCTTCCTGATTGGTTTAAATTATGCTTATGTTTGAACATTTATAACAAAAAAATCTATAAGTAAAAAATATTTTTGACTTTTGTACCTAAAAAAAGAATATTATAAATCTATAAAGTACTACTAAAATTCGACATTAATTTTTTGAGAGCTAAGGCACGTTTTGTCGTGGACCGTAGCATATTAACTCAAAAGTTGTGAGTAGAAACAAAAATTCACGATTTCGAATTTTTCAAAATATAGTTTTTCTACAATACAAGAAAATCGACTTGTTTCTCTTTTTGGAAAAAATTATTTAAAAAAAATAATTCGGAGATGGAAAAACACAATTTAAAAAATGGTTTTGTTAAAAAATATAAATAATATAGATTAAAAAAAGAATAAATAAAGAAGAAAAAGATACAAAATTTTTAAGAGAAAATATAAATCAAGGTGAAAAAAATTTTTTTTAAAGTAGATTTTGTTATTAAATATAAACGTCACCAGGAGAATTTATACACTCTTCTATATTCTGATTTTACTTAATAATGCATTTTTTATTTTCTCGGAATTACAACCGGAAAAATAACATGCATTTTATTCGCACTACTCAATTATAACAGTTAAAATATCGTATTAAATTTTTAAGTCAATTTGTCGTTTTGTTTTTTACCGTTCTTTTTTTTTAAATTTTTATAACGATACATTTTTACAAGAGAATAAAAATACCACAATCCTACGAGTATTTTTTGCGATTAAAAAAAATGTTTTTAAATTTTTAGTAAGGTAAATACTTTAAAAAACCATTTTTATAATACCTTTGATATTTTGAAATTTTTCATTGCAAATGGAACAATATTTTATTTGTTTTCGAAAACAGGTCTTGTTATAATGAAAAAAATGTATTTGATTCAACTAACTGTTTAGGGTCAGTTGGGGTAAATAGAAACAGATTTGTTAAGTTCCACTTCCCTGGAACAATTTTAAGGGTAGTAAAAAATATGGGTATCATTAAATCTCAATAATCTACTGTTTCTATTATAGTCAATAATGGCTGTAATAAAAATTATAATTAGTAAAACTGTTTTTGACACACTGTAAAAAAGGTTCTAAATTAGAGTTGATTTCGGTATTAACATAGAACCAAATTACGATTTAGTACCAAAATTGGTACTAAATTAGTACCCTTCTTTTTACAGTGCAGAGAAAAATTATTAAACAATAAACGAAACTGAAAGAAGTATCTCTGTATTACAAAAGTAATTAAATTATTAAAATAAAAAACACATGCACATGCAGTCACAATACCATTAACTAGATTAAAATTTCTATAAGAAAAAAAGAAAAAACAAAATTTTTACTAAGTAGTAAACATGCACACAAATCTAATTCATTCAAGATAGAACAAAAATTTAAATAAAAAAAATTAACTAGAGTGCAAAAAAAAGAAAAAGAAATGTTTAAAACAGCAATTGTAGAGCACGGTGAATATTTTGCTGGCTCAGCAGTTTGTCTTTTTTTCCTTCTTCTTCTTCATTTGAATTTGAATCGAGCCAAAGCCATGTCGTGTGACCTAAAGAACGACTGACCCGATTCACCTGAATTTTCTATTCCAATTTTTCGGCTAAAGGTTGTAAATTATAGCAAATTGTATCCAGTGTGCAATATATATATATATATATATATATATATATATATATATCTCGATTTTTAAACACTTGTCTTTCAATTTCTCAATATCCGTAAATAGTAGAATTTTTTTCTTTTTTTTGTCCCAACAAAGTAAACTATTTGAGTATCCACCAATCCCACTAAATTGACAAACAAGATTTAGTAGTATTGGATACAATAAATATGTCAATTTTTTTCATTTCAGGGTAATTTTGTTTTTTGTAACTACAATTAAATTTAACTTACTCAAAATAATTGAAATCAAATTAATCACTTTTAACCATAGAGTGTCCAACGTCGTTCCGGCAGGACGAAAAGGACTCACGTGAGTTCCTCCGAAACCGCTTTGTAAAATTAATATGGATTTAGCTATTTCAATGAGAAATATATCGTTGCAAAGGTAAAAACGTCAAATTGTTTAATTAAACAGGTAGGCTTCATTTTTTCAACATTTCTAAAGAGCAAGATATTTGTCCGGACAAAAAATATTTATTTTTGTAGATTTTATATTAAATTTACGAAAAAATATTTTTTTTTACTTTTTAAAACACAGGAAGTTTGAGGGCTTTGAAAAATCGTTTAACATTATTATTCTAAAAAGTCAAATACAGTAGAGTCTCCATTATCCGGACCCCTATTATCCGGATATTCGATTATCCGGACAAATATAAAATTTAAATATTTTGAAATATTTCTAACTAAATATTTATTAATGTTGATTTTAAAAAGTTTTAGTTTGTTTTAGTCTTATTTTAATACATATGTAAATAAATACATAAAATTATGAACCAAAAATCTGTTTAATTTGTACTTTACTCGATTATCCGGACAAGTGCCTGCATCCATTAGTCCGGATAATGGAGTCTCTACTGTATATGTATTTTTTCGTCTTTTTGTCTACTTTAAGAGGTTACATACCCTTTTTGAGACTCAATAAATCGAAAAAATTTGTATTGCTAATTTTAAAAGTATATATTTTTGAGAATGTTTTCCCAAATTTTCATTGAAATCGGTGCATTAGAATCGAAGTTATTGATATTTTTAGCGCGGTACTCCTCAGAGGTCAGAACTGAACTTGAAACTTTAAACGCTATTATCTCTGAATCGTATTTTTTTTAAATTAAACTTACGGTGTTCATGATTTCTTTAAAACCGCTAAAGCGATCAGCTTGAAATTTACAGGGTTTCTTTATATTTATATAATAGCTAGTTCTTGAACGAAGGAATTTTAATTTGCACCAAAATTTATATTACTTTCGGTCAAAAAGCCAGTTTTTAAAAACCTAAAAATTTAAATTTTACTGAAAATCATTTGCCATTTCTAGAAAAAAAATTTTTTCTCAAAATCCTTCGTTCACGAATCAGATAACATAGTAAACTAACAAAATATTCTTTGTTTTTGATTTGAGTTGTTCCCGTTTTATCGTGCACACCGCAAGCCACCTTAAAAAAAGTGTTTTAGTAAAACAGCTACAGTTTCTACAAATGTTAATATTTTTTCAGTTTTAAAGTTGCTAAAATTTTATGACAACATGTACTATCAGGTACAATGTACATTATTTTACTGAACTTTTAATGAGAACTATAAAAATAATTATGAAAGTCACGCTTTTTTTGGGGTCGAAAAGGTATGTAACCCCTTAATCCCAAGGATTTCCGAAAAATTGAATTCCCTGTTTTTAAAAGCCTTATCTAAAAGGTCTTTTAAATCGTCCTTCCAGCAGGATGCGCGCTTGGACGTTCTATCATTAACACTAATTAAAATCCACAAAAAATAAAAATGAAACAAATTTTAATTAAAATAAAAATTCATTCACTACTAACGGGAAAGTTTTGCTTAACAATCATAACCTTTCTCGTAAAATTTTGTGAATTACAGTGGTAGATTTCTTCCACTAAACGAAAAAAATTAATTTCCGTAGAAAAAAAAATAAATAAAATTTACGAGGACAATATAAGTCCACCCATACACACATTATATATATATATATATATATATATATATATATATATATATATATCTAATTTAAAGATAGTTATTGTATATTTAAAGGAATTTTATTCACATTCTCAACCTTAAAGTATTATACGTCTGAGCAGTTGTCTTATCAACACTCGTATTTTTGTCGAGAAATTTCTTATCAGCACATTTCTGCGAGCAAATCTCTGAAACTGCGCGCTTACTTCGTCTGACCATCATGGACCTTTACTACTTCATTTCACGAGATGGGAGGTGAGAGGATGTTTCTGTTCGGACTACAAGACTTTGCTTCTGTATATATTCTCTCTTAACAAACGTAAACAAACCCTCAAGTTTTCTGCTAAAATGAACAAATTTTTTTAAACAAAAAATTATATGAGAATAATAATAACAATTTTAGTATTGTTAATTCTATTCTTTTATAACTCTTTGAGTTTGAATTAGTAAAATGATTACTAATTTGAATTACCGACTGCCATTTTGCTTTTGATTTAGAGAATTTTACTAATAAATAGTAATTTTTACTAATTTATTATTTAAATTTACTAATTTTATAATGCAAAATGTCAGCCAATACGTCAAAATAATAAACATTTTTAATATTATTTTTAAAATTACAGGGCTCGAATTAGATATGTGAAGGTTCGTAAATTTCCATGAAGTCCGTAAAAGTAAATTTAAAAAAAAACCGCATAGTCAGTAATTTTGTTGAGAGAACACGAAAAGTTCGTAAATTGTACGATATAATTTAGAGAATAATATAGAAATTACAAATTATTTCAGAAATTCAATTATTTTCTAAAATTTTAATAACATTTTTGGAAAAGATAAAATTTTTAATTCAAATAAAATTTCAATTATTTCCAAAAATTATTCTGAATTCAATCATAGTTAATATCTACTATTTTACTAACATTTTCTAAAATAATTTAATTAGTTAAAAAAAATTTAATAAAATACTACGTGTTATATTCAGAAAATATAAATACCTGCATTGTTTCATATTCGACATGAGCTGCAAAAAGTTTTTGCAACTTAGTCTTATTCATGATTTTCAAGTGTAATATTGATTATTATTAATAAATTGTCACTCTCAAAAGTGATAAAATGTAAAGTGTGCCTATTTAATAAATTAGACTGTAACTTTTTGCCGATCCTGACAGGATAGCAACAAACAACGTAAAAACAATTCGTCAAACTGTACTATCTTCGATTTGTAAACTTGTTTTCTACTGAAAATATTTGAGTTAAACCGCAGAAAAGAAAAGGCTTCGTGGTACTCTACGGATACCTTTGAGAAATTTGATACGTGATATTAATTGAATTTAATTTTGACCAAAAAAATTGTGAAGTTTTTGCCAAAACAGGAACTTTATTATCAAACCAAAAAAAAGTTTTTTGTATTAATTCGTTTTTAAAAAACTGACTTTTACTTTCATTTTTATTGATATAATATTTATGTATACAGACACATTTCCGTACACAATGCATGAAAACTGAGCCTAATGTTATTTCGGGGATAGGTCCCTTCTTTCGTGGAGCGTCACATATTTAATTTTCATTCTACTTTCACTTTTACTTTCACTTAAGTCTTCACCTTATTTAATTTTCATTCTACTTCCACTTTCACATAAATTTTCACTTTAATTAATTTTCATTCTACTTCCACTTTTACTTTCACTTTCACTTAAATTTTTACCTTAATTAATTTTCTTTCTACTTCCACTTTCACTTAAGTTTTCACCTTCTTTAATTTTCATACCACTTTCACTTTCACTTAAATTTTCACTTTAATTAATTTTTATTCTACTTCCACTTTTAATTACACTTTCACTTTCACTTTAAGTTTCACCTTAATCAATTAATTTTTTTTTAAACTATTTTTTAAAAAACACAAAGAAAAAATGAAAATTTTGAAGAGTTACTTTTGTATGTCAAAAATAGTTTTTCTACTATTTTTCCTACAATGCAATAGTGAATGAATATTATAACTCATTTCATTTAAATTAAAATTTTATGTCTCTTGGTTTAGCTAGCAATTTTTCATCGTTTGTTGTCCACGTAATAGAATTAATATTTATTAATTTAAACTAATTTTAAAAAATTTCTAAGACTAAAAAAATTATAAAAATTATGTTTTTATATGAGTCCTTTTGGATATATGCTAAAAAGACTTTGGAGATAAAATTATTTTAGCCATTGCATAAACTATGTTTAATGAAATTATTTAGTTTCTTTTAATAATAATTAAGTTAAATTTTTACCATGAAAATAATAAATAATTAATAGAGGGTAGATTTTATAAAATTATCAATAAATCAAAAATTTTCACCTTCGATAGATTCATTTATTTATAAACAATATATTCTTTATATAGTTTATTTGTATTTTGCAAAATCAATTATAATATTATCGAATGTAAAAGTTGTTAAGCTCTTACCTGTTGTTTTCTTTATAATTATTTAAAATTTATTGTTTTTAGAATGAAAATTTTTTGATTAAAAATAACTTGATTTAAGAGCATTTTGCCAGAGGAATTTTCCTTTCAAAACAAGAACATTTTATTCAGTGATGTGCTATGGCAATGCTTTGGTTAAAGGGATGTTTGGATTTGTAGTTACTAGTGCGTTCAATATAATGAAGAGTTTTTTCCCCAATCAAGGATGAGCTTCTTATTCTCATTAATTATAATAAAGTCTAAAAAGTTATTCAATTATACTTTTAAATCTCGAAGATAAATATTCTTTTTCTTCTTTCGTCCACAATAACTATTATAAATCCTTATAATTTCTATAATTTTGTCCATTGCTATGCGCATAATTGTGTCATCAATAAATTTATTAGAGAAAATTCGTTTTAAAGATAATTTTTCTAAATACAAAATTTCAACGTCGTTCATGATGATATCAGCGAATAGTCAATGAAGTCTTTTTAGCATATCTTCAAAAGGACTCCTATAAAAACATATTTTTTTAAAAATTTTTTTAGTCTTAGAAATTTTTTTAAATTAGTTTAAATTAATAAATATTAATTCTATTACGTGGACAACAAACGATGAAAAATTACTAGCTAAACCAAGAGACATAAAATTTCAATTTAAATAAAATGAGTTAAGTATATGGAAGACCAAGGCGTAATGACTAATTGTAATGTATTTAAAAATCATAAATCGACATAATTTTGCTTTAAAGACATCTTATTGTACTTGATATACTGCGACTTTGTACAAAGTTTTATTAATAATATTTATTCACTATTGCATTGTAGGAAAAATAGTAGAAAAACTATTTTTGACATACAAAAGTAACTCTTCAAAATTTTCATTTTTTCTTTGTGTTTTTTAAAAAATAGTTTTAAAAATAAATCTAAAATTAGTTTTTGAGCTTGAAACATTAGTTTTTAAGGGCCAATTAGTTTTCAATTTACACTTACTAAATTTATAAAAAATTACAAAATATTTGTCAAGTACCTCTCAAGCGTGATGGTGAATGCAATGCGCTTTATATAAAGAGCAACCTTTTAGAGTAACTTTTCTAAGATTTAAGATATAAACAATTAATTAAAACAAAAATATCCGAGCAAAATAACAAAAACTAAAAAGTTAGTCATCACGCCCGGTCTTCACTACTCTGATTTTATATCCGCAGGTGAGACCAATAAGTTTAAGAATTGGAGTGAAAATTAATTAAGGTACCAATTTAAGTAAAAGTAAGAGTGGAAGTAGAATAAAAATTAATTAAAGTTAAAACTTAAGTGAAAGTGGAAGTGAAAGTAAAATGAAAATTAATTAAAGTGAAAATTTAAGTGAAAGTGAAAGTGGAAGTAGAATGAAATTGAATTAAAGTGAAAATTTAAGTGAAAGTGGAAGTAGAATGAAAATTAATTAAGGTGAAAATTTAAGTAAAAATGAAAGTGGAAGTAGAATGAAAATTAATTAAAGTGAAAATTTAAGTGAAAGTGGAAGTAGAATGAAAATTAATTAAAGTGAAAATTTAAGTGAAAGTGGAAGTGAAATTACATAATCGACCCCCTGGTTGATTGTCACCCTTTTTAAATATATCAGTCGAAACTAGCTTGGGATTTTTTCGGCACGTAAGATGATCTGAGCGGGAGATTTGAACGTCTAGAACTTTGGTTGTGTAATATTCAAAGCTTATTTCCACTCTAGCGCTTTTGAATGTAATTCCCATAGTCCCCAACAGGCTGCTGAAGATTGTCAAAGAAGTTTTTCGAAAATAATTCAAAATAATCGATTTAAAGAAGAACTTTAGTTACAAATTCTTTAAAAAAAAATAATTTTTAATTATTATGAAACATGAAGAAATCGATCATTCCGAGTCTTCAACTTGGAGTTATCGATATTTTCTTTTTTTTATAGTTATGAAAAATTTTATTTATGGTTTTAATTAAAATGTTCTCTTATTTCTTATTTGACTCGGACTGGTTATAATTTTTTGTTCTCTAAAGTCTGTATTTTTTAATACTTGTACTGCAGTGGAAGTATTTAAAAACATCAATACTCGAACCATGGTTCGAGCTTTGCTATTATTATCTTCAATTTTTAATTTTTTTTCAATTTATATCGCTGTATTAATGAACATTTTCTGCAAATAATTAATTTGAAATAATTCATTTAAACTTAAATACATTTTCATAGTTTTATAACACTTTTACTCATCCTTTTAGAGTGCACTGAGAAAAAAACGCTATTGCATCTATAGCACACATATTCACATACGTTCAAAAGCAGATGTGTTCAACTTAATGCGAAATGTAGTTTATTTTATAGCATCGCTATTGAATCAAAGAAGTCATTTTTTGATTTATAAAAACAGTGCTATAAAATAAGCTACATATCACATCAAGTTAATAACATCTGCTTTTGAACGTATGTGAATATGCGTGCTATAGATTCAATAGCATTTTTTCTCAGTGTGTATTTTTAACTTTAGAAAATTCTTATCCTATTATTGTTCTTTTTTTCTTTAAATATTTTAACTATTAATTTAATAAAGATCATTTTTTACATTTAGTTTCAAATAGTAATTTCAAGAAAAGAATGATGTTTTCTGTTTTACAAAATCGGTTTAAAGTGAATTTTAAGTTATGTACGAAAATAATTTAGAACACTTTTAAACATTTTTTATCTTATTATTTTTATTCTCTGTAATTATTTCTGTATTATTCTTCGAAAAAAGGAGAAAAGGATAATAATTTTTAAATAGTTTTTTAACTCCCTTACGTAGTGAATAATGTACACACACGTCATGAAAATACGAAATTTCATTCTCTCACGAAAATTACAAAGCACGCTCCAGTTATTCGGAAATTATTTTACCGAAACAATTGTCCCGTAATTAATAAACAATGAAAGCACAAATAAACAAAGCTTGTAAAATCGAAAATCTCCATTTTTGAAGGGTTTTCATTTGATTTCCCTTTTACCATGGACTTTTCTCATTGCTTTCACGCATCCATTGATGGACAACCCCAACAACATATGCAAAGTTGCAAACGAAAAAAATATACATATAAATATATAGGTTTTTATATATTTTATATGTATAGTCCACCTAGTGTTATATATATATATATATATAGTTGCATATAACCAACAGAATTTTCTGCTGCTTTTATTCATGTTCACTGACCGAGGGTAAATATACTGTTTCAGAGCTGGACTCACTGTAAATAAAAATAGCGACCCACAAAACTAAGGGAAGAGGTACAAAAACGAGCACGAGGGAGAGAAAGAGAGAGAGAAAAGCTCATGTCAAAAATGACCTAAAAAAGAACATGAGGTGTAGATATTTTTTTTATTTTGCACGCAAAAAAAATTGCGCACGAGGCATATATTTTTTCGCGCGTTGTGCAAAAGTCCTACCTTTTTCCCGGGGACGTTGGACTTGGCGAAATTTATTCGTCTGCACAACCCCTTAAATCACGTCCCAGTCTCTCGGTACAGAACTCCCATACCGGTTGCGGGGAACAGCAGTGCATATTTTATTTTCAAAGCTGGCCGCATTGACAATTTGCAGCGGCGTTATGTAAATGCACCGTCACGTACGCAGCGGTACTGACAGAAAGAGAGCGAAAGAGAGAAAAAGAGGTAAAGGTAGAAAGAAGACGAAGATGAAGAAAAGGGCAGAAAGAGAGAGGGAGGGAGAAAAAAGGTTTTTTTTCCTTTTTTTGAAAAGAAAGTTTTGTCATTGAAAGCTTCCGTTAGACGTTTCCTATATGGCAAGATTTTTGAAGGAAGAAATACAATGAGAGAAATATTTAGTCCAAGGATATAAAATTTGGTTTGGTTTTTTTTAAAGGTAAATTCTTCAACTTTATGATTATAAAAAGCTTTTTCAAAAACAATAACGTAATTCTATAAAAAAATTGATTTAAAGGTTAAACTTCTAAATATCTTCAAACACGTTATATCCGATTTTTATAAAAGAGAATTTTGAGAAATTAATTAAAATCTACAATCGTTTCAAAGGTTAAAATATGTATAAATAGAGAACCACTTATTAGAACAGTCAATCAATAATATAATTATATTATATTTTTTTAATCCAAATGACGGAGACTTGACCTTACTGTTTTAATATCCTGGAAACAATTATTAGAACTTTGGTCATCCCATCCCCGCCAATTATGTAGATTACCTATACGTAGGAATTAATAAATAGGTTATATCTCCGAAATAGTGCAACGTAGATAAAAATTATATATATATATATATGAATTTTGTAGGTTTTTTTAGCTCTACAACTTTTCTATTTACACGAAATCCCAAAAATGATTTTTTTATATGAAAAAGAGGAAAAATTATTTTATGCAATTTTGGCGCCCTCTACCATGGACGCAGTAAGTTGTACAATAGTGGTCCAATGAGAAAAAATGTAGAGAAATTTGTCCTCTACAACTTTTTTTTGAGATGTTTCTAAGTACGAGTTACGGTTTTCGCACAAAATCGAATCCAAAAAAAGTTTGATCTCCCCCCCCCCTTCCCAGGGGTGGGGGTCTGAACTTTTTGGGCTTAAGCTTGTCACATGTTCCACTAACGTTTTATCATAAAATCTCGAATAAGGTTTTTTTTTTCAAAAACACGACTTTTTCACGTCAGATTGACTGTACTATTACTATTCAATAGGAAAAAATTAGTCACCAATTCAAATTTAATATTATTTTTACTAATTGAAATTAGAAAGCCGACTTATTACATGAATTACAGTTCCGCTCAATAATTTTTGCCTACCCTACAGAGATTAAACACTATATAAAATCGAAATTAAAAAAATAATTTTGTTAATGAGTAAATAATGTTATTGCAAAACAAACTTTTTTTGTTTTTGCTTCTTCGTGAGGAAGCTTTGTAGTCGTTTAATTTACAAAATTTTTAAAAATCCTTTTGACAAATTTTCTTCTATATGGGATATATGGGATATAAAGTATAAATTGTATGAGAGTTTATAGAGGTAATGACAATTAAAGCAAAAAAATTACCTTTTTTTATCAAAAATTTAGTTCTTTCATCAAAATTATATTCCAGTACAATAAGATTTTACTCATTTTTTTCAATAATCTTATCCATTGCATTAAAACGGATCGATTGGTATATATAAAGTATATATTTTATTTGAATTTATGGAATTAAACATAATTAAAACCAAAAATGCGCACTTTTATTAGAAATTTATTTCCTTCTTAAAAATCATGTTGCCTTATAATAAATTGTTACTCTTGACTTAAAAACAAACTAGAAATCTTCATTTCATCAAGACGAATCGATTGATGTATAAAAAGAATATATTTTATTAGCATTAATAGAATTAAATAAAATGAAAAAATTCACTTTAAAGCAAATTTTTTGCTTATCGTAAAGAGGAAGCAAAATGTTCATGTAATGAACATCTTAATTCACAACTTGTTTTATTTGTATTAAATTTAATAAAAATTTAACATAATTGTTTAATTTTAATAAATAATAAATTATTTAAACAAATTAAAATTATAAACAAAATTTAAACAATAATTTGACGACGAAATGAAAAATTAAAAAAAGTTTTTTTATTTTTTTTTTAAATTCTATACACAAAAAGGAACAATCCCAATGGAAAATTTACAACTGGCGGAGTAATGCGCCAGCACTGTCAGTACTGGTAGCTACGCTGACCGACAGCACTGGCATAACGTTGGGATGATAACGCTGTGTAACTCTGGCAAAGTACTGCCTGCCAGTGAATAATAAATTATTTAAACAAATTAAAATTATAAACAAAATTTAAACAATAATGCCAGAGAGCGCTGACGCAGCACTGAACCAGTGCTGGCTGAGAATATTGACACAATAAATGCCGTATTGTTATTAATTAGTCGTAAATGAATAATTGAGGGGCTGCATGCGATAATGTGTTACGCGCCATGTTAAGTAAATGGCGCGTAACACATTATACCATCCAGCCCCTCAATTATAAATAATTTAATAACAAAATGGTAAATAATATTAATAAATAGTCATTATTCATAAAATATTTCTCTTTTTAAAGAAATTGTATTAAAGAAGGAGACTAACAATGGATATAGTAAATGTAGTAGAAAAAAATTGTTTATAACATTTAAAAATTAAATAATAGACAATTACAGTAAGTGTGCATTAGATTTTCATATTTTAGTACCTAACGATTGGAATCTAGAAATATCACAAACCTATGAAAATAAAGAAAATTGCTCACGAGGAGAATCGAACCTACGACCTACGGATTTACAGACTAACGCTCTAACCACTATGCTAACGACACACGTGTAAAGTAAAGTTTAAATATTATAGTATCATTCAGACGTACACTTATTGAATTAAAGATGAGAAAAAAATAGGGATACGTTAAAAGTAATAAATTGAATTAAAATAAATTAAACTAAATTTGTAATAATAGAATTAAATAACTTTACTTATTGCATTTAACATTTTGGGTCAAAATAAATGAATGCAGCCACTTGAAAATTTTTTGTCTTCAATTTTCAAGTTATCTATGATTTTTGGTAAATATAATGAGTATACTTTTTCCCCCTAAAATATTTTTCAAAAAAAATGTATTTTTGAAGTAATCAGGTGTTGAAATTTCGGGTCATTTTATTATAACTTTCAAACAAATAAAGATAATTAAGTAATTTTTTTTAAATTAAAGCTTAAAGTTTATGCTTCAAGGATTAAATAAAGCGATTGCTAAAAAATAAAAATTTATAATTGTTATTAACAATTCTTTTAAACAAATTGCAAATTGAATAATGTTCTCAAGGATTAATTAAAAAAAAGAAAAATCAGTAACCTCCAATATTATAGAAATTGTGTAGATTTTTCTGAAGAAATGCAGGCGAAATTCGACTCGAGTTACTGGAAAAAGATAAAATTGCAAACGAATAAATAAGTTCGTCTTCTGTTTTGTTCGAAACTTCACGTTTTCAAGCGGATTTTTAAGATTAAAAGTTGATCACAGTAAAAAGTTAATCTTAATTTAAGATCGGTCTTAAATTCGGCACTGTCTGCTTTAATGTTAAAGGATACAAAAAACGTGTGTAAATTCAGCATTGCCTGCCTTAAAAATGTTGCATCTTAATTTAAGGCTGCTTTCCTGCCTTAAAATAAGACTTTCTATTTACTGTGATTTTCGCCCGCATTTTGTCAAAAAAATCTGCATTATTTCTATAAATTGTAGGTTACTGATTTTTCTTTTTTTTTAAATTAGTCCTTGGAGTTTTGCGCATCATAACATCGTAATTTAATCATTCAAAAACATCCCAATTGGAAATTGTTCGCCTTTCAAAGCAGTCCCGCGCTGCTTATGTTTAAAATTACTTATGATAAGTTGTCACCAGGGCGCGCAAGTTTCTTTTCTCGTTAACAAGTTGTTTTACCAGTTATATATAATAAGAGACGATTTCATTCTTAAACTTAAAGACAAATATTATTTTTGTCTCATTTTTATGACACTCAGTTTTTAATAGAGTGTTTCAATTAAATTAATTCCTTTTCCTGTATTAGACTAGTAGGCGAGAGTGGGGCAAAATGGGGTACCTTTTTGTAATTGGCTGTTTACAGAGAACCAAACGAATAAATCGATTCAACTAATCACCAGAATTGTTCTTTGTACTCTTGGGTTTGAGAAAATTATGATCATAGCGCAGAAAAAATTTTTTGAAAGAACTTATATCCCATTTTCTGAGAAGGTGCAAAAACCCCATTTGGGGTGATATCAAATTACCATACAAAACATGGAATATTTTTTCAAAAGTTGTTAAATTCTTGTTGTAAGAGATTATAAATACAAACAAAAAGTAAGATTCTTTATTATTATGAAAAAAACAAGCAATATTTTCTAGAAATTAACAGAAAAACATCGATAATGAAAAATATCGATATATCGATAGTGAATCATCGATAGCATAATACCCCGAAACAAAAATATCGAGTTTTCTGCGAAAAGTTGTTAAATATGCATAATATAACGTTTTTAAGTAGTTCAATGAATATTAAATACCACCCGGCATGGCCCAACACATAGGTACCCCATTTTGCCCCGCACTGCATAGTACAACACTGAGAAAAATATGCTATTGAATCAACAGCATTTCTGCCGAAAGTATAAAAAATATTGATTCAAAAGCATATGCTATAGAATTGAAATCATATTTTATGAATTTTATAGCATATGCTTTTGAATCAATAATTTTTATACTTTCGGCAGAAATGTTGTTGATTCAATAGCATATTTCTCTCAGTGAACAAAATGTAATGTTTACAAATTGTTATAAACAATTTGACAACTTATCCTAAGTAATTTTAAACATAAGCTTTATATATACCAATCGATCCGTTTTAATGCAATGGATAAGATTATTGAAAAAAATGAGTAAAATCTTATTGTACTGGAATATAATTTTGATGAAAGAACTAAATTTTTGATAAAAAAAGGTAATTTTTTTGCTTTAATTGTCATTACCTCTATAAACTCTCATACAATTTATACTTTATATCCCATATATCCCATATAGAAGAAAATTTGTCAAAAGGATTTTTAAAAATTTTGTAAATTAAACGACTACAAAGCTTCCTCACGAAGAAGCAAAAACAAAAAAAGTTTGTTTTGCAATAACATTATTTACTCATTAACAAAATTATTTTTTTAATTTCGATTTTATATAGTGTTTAATCTCTGTAGGGTAGAATAAGTACTCTAGAATAAGTGCTGAAAACGATTCCACACTTGCCAAATTTAATAAATTATCCCAAAAAGTTTTATAAGCACTTTAATTTCGAAAAAAATCGATATTTTTTTCGCTCAAAACTTTAAAGTTGTATAACTTTCAAAAAAAAAAATTTTTTATATTGCCCTTATAATTAATAACATTTTCTTATCAAAATGAATAATATATATCGAGGATAAAAAAATTAAATGTACCCATCATAGAGAAACAGAGGTACCCCATTTGACCCGCCTACCCCATTTTGCCCCACTCTCCCCTACTTTATTTTTTCATTTATTTTTTTGAACAATTTTTGCCATGTGTTGTATTAATCAAATATTAATTTCAGACATTGGTTCAATATTGGTAACCAAGAAATAACCATTCATAAATTTAATTTTAAAACGCTGGTAAATAATTAATATTGGTTATTAATATTGGTTCAATATTTGTTGTAAATGAACAACCAAGGCTTGGAAATTCCGGCATTTGCCTTAGATGTACATAAATTGTTCTAGATCCACAATATAGTTTTAATACAGATTCACAGGATTGTTCTGATATAGTAAAACTATCTAGAAACTTGATGTTCGTAGCGTTACATTTCTAGACAGTTTCTATAACATTTCACAATACTGGAACTATACAGTAAATAATAAAACTATACCGTTACTCTACAGATACGTGACAAGTTTCCACACGGGATTGAGAACATTCTTCAATTTGCAATTGTTTAAAAGAATTGTTAATAACAATTATAAATTTTCATTTTTTAGCAATCGCTTTATTTAATCCTTTAAGTATAGACTTTAAGCTTTAATTTTTAAAAAAATTCACTTAATTATCTTTATTTGTTTCAATGTAATAATAAAATGAAAATATGTGACGCTCAACGGTGAAAGGGACCTTAGCTGCTTAAAATTTTAGGTTAGGTTTAGAGTAGTTTTAGCTTCATTAAAAATGTATTATTGATTATTTAACATCAAAAGCACATTTTTCTAAAAATATTGCATATAATAATAAACTAAATATTAATAGTTTGTAAAGAAAAGTACCCAGTAAAAAAAAAGTATTCAGAATAGAAAAAAAGTATTGGTGGTGACGTTCGGTGAATGCGTTTTCGCGACAAAACCGTATTGGTGGGTTACTGTGAATACATTTTGCTCACTGTGAATACTTTTTGTTTTAAACTCTCGATTTAAAGATTCCTAAGCAAAGTTGAGAATATATATGAAGAGCGTGAGTAACGTGATGTATAAAATTGGCTATTGCGAGAAGGAAATAAAAAATTTTGAGTAAAAACGAAAAATTAAATGTGAAAAAAAATGTCAAATGTTGATCGATTACCATATGCTTCACTATGCCTACAATGCATGACAGATTAAAGGGAGCACGACGTTACCGGCCGAAAGTTATTAGGAAAGGCGGAAAATTTTGAAATTGAAAAGAAATCCAAGTGAACGCAAATAATATTTAGTTATTAATTAATTATAATTAATTAATTATAATTAATTAATTATAATTATTAATTATAATTAATGAATAAAAATTCATTAAAAATTTAAAATTTTCCGCCTTTCTTAATAACTTTCCGTTCGGCCGGTAACGTCATGCTCTCTTTAATCTGTCATGCATTGTAGGCATAGTAAAGCATATGGTAATCGATCAACATTTGACATTTTTTTTCACATTTAATTTTTCGTTTTTACTCAAAATTTCTTATTTCCTTCTCGCAATAGCCAATTTTATACATCACGTTACTCACGCTCTTCATATATATTCTCAACTTTGCTTAGGAATCTTTAAATCGAGAGTTTAAAACAAAAAGTATTCACGGTGAGCAAAATGTATTCACAGTAACCCACACTCAGAGAAAAAGTTTATTTCACTTAACCAAACTGTTTAGTTAACCTATTTTATTTGTTACGATAAAACAATTTCGTTGATTTAAATAAAAATTTGGTTCATTCTAATAAATACGTAAAGTTTGTTTGGTTATCCAAAAGAAATTTTTTATTTGAAGGTGTTTGTTTCATTTTAAAAAATTAGTGTTTTGAATAGAGAATATTATTTAGTTGAATACAATTTGTTTGACACAACACACAAATT
The DNA here is from genome assembly GCA_032872475.1 of Leptopilina myrica (nomen nudum). Lineage (NCBI taxonomy): Eukaryota > Metazoa > Arthropoda > Insecta > Hymenoptera > Figitidae > Leptopilina > Leptopilina myrica (nomen nudum). The sequence continues at coordinate 41,272,179 of CM065459.1, read as the reverse complement.
TGTTTGATTCAACCAAATCATTTTATTTGAGTCAAACAAAAATATTTGCTTGTCTAAAAAAGTACATGTGTGAATTTAAAAATGGCGATCTCACTTGTCTACAGTCCGCGTTCGCGTCAAATTCTTTAGTTAAATCGGTAAATCGAAGAAACAAAATTAGAAGTGTCGGTTAAATAATGGCTATTGTAAGACTTATGGCATATTTAATTTGTACTAGTGAGAAGGAAATATCCAATAAGTTTTTGTGAAGTTTTCAGTTGGTTGTTTCGAGTAATGTTTTAATGTTTGGTTAAATGTAATAACCATTTGGTTAATACAAATAAACATATTGGAAGAAATTTTTTGGTTGAATCAAACAAACGTTTGGTTGACTGTATAGCAATGCATTTATTTGGTTGATTCAACCAAAATTTGGTTGTTTCGAACGAATTTTTTTCTGAGTGCACCAATACGGTTTTGTCGCGAAAACGCATTCACCGAACGTCACCACCAATACTTTTTTTCTATTCTGAATACTTTTTTTTTACTGGGTAGTCATTTTTATTTATTTGTACTTCCAATTTTAGTTCGGTCAAAAACAGCTAAGGTCCCTTTCACCGTTGAGGGTCACATATAATGATCCAAAACTTCAACACCTGATTACTTTAAAAATTTATATTTTTTTTTAAATTTAGGGGAGAAAAGTGTACTCATATATCTACCAAAAATCATAAATAACTAAAAAATTGGAGAAAAAATTTTTCAAGGGCCGTCTTCACTTATTTTGACCCATTTACAAAGTGGTAATTTTTAATAATTTTTTATTCATAGTGAGAAGTATAATAGTATTTTAATAACCAAATTATTGTTTAAATTGAAGTTTAAATTTTGTTTATAATAATTGTTTATAATTTGATTAAATCGACGCCTCCTGATGAGATAATATTATTTCAAACGTCAGTTCAATATGAATCTATCTCAAAAACAAATGCAAGATAGGGTAGGGGAGATTCGGGTAGCCCCAGAAACTTAAGCATTTTGATAAATAATTTGTGTTTATATTTTTAGAATGTTAATTACATTTTTTCATATCAAACAGAATACTTCTTTTAACCTTAAGCGTAAATTCATTTGTAAAATAATCAAACCTTTTAGGAAAAAAATAAGGGAAAATATGAGTATTAAAATTCTAACCTTTAACAATTTGTCGGGTAACCCCGGACATGCGCGAAAATATTTTATATTTTAATTATTAAACTTGATAAACTAACTAACTAACTTCTAAAGTGAATCTAAAGTGAACAAAAAAATGTTATTAACTGTTCAAATATATTGTGAACATTTTTCTAAAGATTTCCTTCAAGTTCCATTAAAAAATTTTTTTTTTGACGGAGTTATTTAAACATAAATATTGCTCCATAATTGCCTTGCATTTGGGGAAATTGTAGAACAAATTATTATAATTCATTATAAAAGCAAGTATAACAAATTTTCTTTGTGTGTATATTAAGAAAACTTTATTTAGTACTGCAGAGCAAAATAATAATAGATAATAATAGTAAATTAAACGCGAATTTAATTCCAAGAAATTAGTAGATTTTTACACTTTCTTGAAATAACCTTTCCACTTTTTCGATGTTTAATAATTATCTTCTCGTTGCCAATAACAATAAAAATATAAACGTCTGAGTAACTTTGTAGGCTATATATTAAACTATTATTTACAACAAGAAACCAAATTAAAATAATTTACCACAAACATTTTACATAAAAAAGAATTACGTGTTCCATATTTACCTCTGATGTTCCATAATTACCCCTGTTGACGGTAATATAAAAACAATAATTTTTGACACCACTGCAGAGTTGAATCTCAAACCAAGGTGAGCCATTTTGAACTTTTTTTCAGACAACCAATTTTAAAACATTTTTAATAACTTGATTACTAGAAAAATAATGAAAAATATGATGCATATTATAATGTCTTAGTTATCAGGTTCAAGGAGTGATTTTTTAGTGTCAAAAATTTTTTATATTATTTGAAACATTCATTAAAATACAAAATACCGCGATAATACCCACTTTTACCCTAAAGCACGAAGTAGTATAAGGAGCTTCCACTCAATGGATAGTTTGAAATATTTTGATGACGATTTTTCTTTTCTGTTCGGCTCGTGGTTAGTTAGTTAGCGAAACGAGCGCTTTTGCAGGATAACGGCTACAACTCAGGTGAGAGATCTGCCATTGCAAATGGCGGATATGTGAATTTAAGAAATTTCAAAAATACCGCGTTGATCTGCGCGTGCGTGTTGCGTTTAGCAGACGAAAAGGAGAAAAATTCTAGAGTTGTACGTTTTCACGTTAGATGGATTCTTGTCGCTAACTAACCCATGACGTCAAACAGAAAAGAAAAGTTGGAAACACTTTTCACGATGAGTGGAAGCTCCTTATACTACTTCGTGCCCTAAAGTTAACTTACAAATTAAGGTTATGTTATTCAGTGGTCACGTGCCCCATTTACTTTACTATGGAAAAACTTCCCACTGAATAACATGACCATAATACGAGACAATTTTATTTCATTCTTCAATTCAAGATAATGCTATCTCAAGATCCAATGCAACAAAATGAAAACTAAAGGTACAGCATTAAATATATTATTCCCTTTTGAGATATGTGTAATTAATTATAACTATTTCATTTCAATTAATATATTTAAATACTTTTTAATTAACAATACATGAAATAAATTTTAATCGAATTTTTACTCATATAACCTAGTCTGAAAATAATCATGTATTACAATTGCATAAAAAATTTTAATACAAATAAATATCCACTTACAAAATACTTTTAATTGTCAAATCCATTTTAAAGAAAAGCACTATTTGTAATAGAAGCTAAATTTGTTTTTAATTCGATTTTAATAATATGAAAATAATTTAAAATGTAAATAAGAAAATTCCTTTTTATTTTGGAAGTCTAATTTATTGTTCATATTTATTATTTCTGTTTGCTAATTATTTATTTAAATATTTATTTATTATGTTAGTCAAGCATCGTCACCTTGAACACAATCCAAACATTGTATTTGTACTAAAATTTTTTGTGAATTTGTAAAACATGATTATTTCGAGACAAGGTAATATAGGAACATTGGATTATACTTTATTTAATATAATATTGATTAATAAAAAGTATTTAAATATATTAATCGGAATTAAATGGTTATAATTAATAACATATATTTCGAGAGGGAATCATATACTAATTTTTTTCAAAAAATTTATATTTATAAACTTTTTTTTTATTTTTTTCAAGTTTTTTGTCAAAAAAGCAATGTTGGCAACGAGCGTTGTGAACAATTTTTCTATACTTAGCCAGCACTTGCCGCCGTGGCTTGTCCAAGCTTTGGCGAAATAAAAATTCTGTACTGCGCCAGGATTAATTGTCGATGCTCGGCTAGACTACGGCCGAACAATCTTCTGAGTACTAAGCCAGTGGTGAACATCGGTACTACACAATATGCGTTTTAAATATTATAAAACTATAGCTTCCAATGAAACTGTATCACATTAAAAAAACAAAAAAAAAACGAAAAATTTTGTTTGGCAATATCATTATTTGCTCATTAAGAAAATTATTTTTTTTAATTTGGATTTTACGTAGTGTTAAAGCTGAGAAAAAGAGCTCTCAAATAACATTTTTTTTAAACTTTGTAAGTTCAATAGTAAACAAAATACAAAACTTTTTGTAAACCCTTCAATCGCTGTAGGGTGATCAAAAGTTATTGACCGGCACTGTAATTAGTACACTGTAAAAAAAGAGGTAAATTTTAACTCCCCAGAAGAATTTATAAAAGTCGCACTCATTTGAGAGTCAAAACGAAGGGATTTAAAATGTATACAGTAAAATAACAAGTTTTTGAATTAACTCTCTTTTGGAGTTGATTTTTAACTCGCAAAATTTCACTCCCGAGTCAGTCAACTCCCTAAATTTTTGCTTCCTCATAAGAAAGCTTTGCATTTGTGACGATTTTCAATTTTTCAAAACATGATTATATGGACTCATTTTCATCTAGGATATATGTATATTAAATTCTGAACAAATGTCCAGATGTATGTGTGTATATGTGTGTGTGTGTGTGTATGTCACAAAAAATTGTCTACAAATTATCTCTAACAAATTTTAATGGATTGCCCTGAAATTTTGCAGGTTTATTGCAGACATTAATACCTAAAATCTGACACAAGGATTTCCAAATTTATCCACAACATTTTTTTTTATACAATTTTTTCAAAATTTGAAAAAAAAAATTTTTTGTATTTTTTTAAATAACTTTTTTGTTTCTTAATATTTTCATAAATTATTCTCAAAATTACATTCCTGACAAAAAAACGAATCGATTGATATATACAAAGTGCACATTTCATCAAAATTTATAAAATTAATCAATATTTTTCTTTTTCACAAAAAATTCAAATTTTGTGTTATTTGAAATATTACCTTAACATATTAAAATTAAATTAAGCAATTGGTTTATAATATTTTGAGGAAGCGAAATGGTCATGAAATGAACAACTTGTTTACAGTGTAGCAATTAACAGAAAACTTCTAAAAATTAGTGAAAACTGTTACTTATTTAAATTAGTAAACGAACCCCCACTATTTCATTACTAGAAAACTCCTTATTCTGATTTAGAGTGTGAATATCTGAACTTTGATCTGAAAAAAATTTTACATATATTTAGAAATAGTATTTCCTTATATCTAACCGGGTTAAGTGTTTAAACCTTTGAGATACAAAATCTCTTTTATATCGAGACATTTAATATCGTCTCGTATCTCATTTTAAAACATTAACTGGATTTCCTACCCTAACATTTGCATCTTATCAGTTTTTCTAATATGAATTGCCTCTCTAGAATCTAAGCGGGATCTAATCCGGATTTCCTCATAAAAATCTAGGCCGATTCTAGTCAGGCTTCTTTAAGATAGATTCTCTGGCATGGTTCTAGCTAGAATCCAACCATTGGTAGGGAAATTTCTACACGGAATAAAAAATATATACCTAATTAAAAATTCCTAACAAGATTTTATATAATCGAGATTTCGGGAGTGGAATTTCGAGTGTATTGACATGGTTAACAAGGCAGCTCACACACTTGGTCGACCTTAAATCATGGCTCGTGAAACGTTACACGAACCATAACGAGGCCCGCACGGATTTCGGATGCTTTACTTATCTCAGCGATGCACCAGCCTTTCAATTCGCACCGGTGGTGCACGAATACATTTTACGTTGACAATATATATATATATATATATATATATATATATATATATATATATATGTAATAGTATACATGCACAGATTGAGTCGAGAGAGGGAGAGAGAGAGAAGGTTGGGGTGTGCCCCTAGACCATAGAGTGTGTTGCCATACAGAGCTGACGATGCGTTTAATTAAACCGGCTGTCGCCCCGTCTCTTGGCATTGTTTTCCAGGCTTGAAAAGTTCTGTCCTGGACCGCCATTCTATTGTGAATGGCAAACTCTCGTTTGCGCGCAATGCACACTATTGCACATTCAACAGATATAACAATAGTCTGTTATTTGTTGCTCATTTGACGGACAACAGAAACGTATCTGTCAGGAGTCAGAAAATTTGCTGTTATCAGCGACGTAATAGAGAGAAAAGAAAGAGAGAAAAAAGAAAGGGGAGAAAAAAATTGGTTCATCAATGTGACATGTGTATGATTTTTCTTATTGCGATAAGAGATGGTGTGTTGGTTTGTTGAAATTTATTATTTTAGCAGTGACTTTCATAGTTTTTTTTACTATCTAAATTTGAATCAATTAAAAATTATAGTTTTAACTGTCACTCGGTAACTGATTTTTTGCTTCTACAATCAGTTAAAAATAACTGAATGTCAGTGACAAAATGTGATTATTTTTGAAAATTTTATTAGAATTCGACGAAAAAATTAATTATTTAAAAATTTGATGATGAATTTTTTATGAGAATTCAATTTCAAGAAACATTCAATTCATTACACAGTGAATTTTGAAAATGTTTGTAAATCATTGAATTATTTCGAAAAGTATTATGGGAATTTAAATTATAAGAAAACATTAAGATATCGACAATTTCAAATCTTCGACTCGGAGCAATCTATACCTTCCTGTTTTCTAATAATATTCTTATAAATTGTTTAATTTCAGAAAGTTTTGATTTTGAAATTTTTGAATATCTTATTTCTCATCAATAAATAATGATTAAATAGTTATTTAAAGAAGAATTTATTGATGTTTTCAAATAATTTTATAATTGAAAAAATTCGTAAATATATTTTAGAACATTTTTTTGAGTATTTAAAATTTTTTAGAGTGAATCAGAATGATCAGAATATTCATTAGGGTTAGGGAAAAAGTCAAAATTTTGTCGGAAATTAGGGAGTATTCAGGGAAAAACGAAATTAATTTTTTGCGACAACCGTGTAGTAAAAATTATAGTTCAAATTCATATTCATTAGTAGAAATTAGTAGAAGTTACTATTTATTAGTAGAAACTAGTAGAAATTATTAATTATAAACATTTTTACTTATTTCTCAGAGAAAAAACTGTGTTTGTGTTTACCGTGATTTTAATTGTAATTGTGGGAATTTTCATTCTGAAATTTTATTTTACTCTTTTTGAAGAATTTTAAGTAGATAAATAAAAAAAATGAAAGAATTTAAACTCTCAGTTTCAATGACAAGTCGATGGAATATGTTTAGAAGTGTCATTATACTAATTTGTTTCCTCATTAAGCATCGTTACTATACTTGCTTTTATTGAATTGCTTTTAAATTATATGTTTAGAGTAAACGAAATTACTCACTTCTGTTATAAACAGAAGATAATAATTCTTATTCAAGAATTTTTTTTGTTATGACTCAATCCATTTTATTTCAACTAAAGTTAAAAATTTTTTTTAAAATTGTAATATTCTGCAATAATAATTTTGATGTTACTAAAGTCACACAATAAAAAGATTTTTTCAAAATAACTATATATCTTTTGGAAAATATGAATTTAAAAATGTAAGAGTTGATAAAAACTGTGTTTTCTGACAGTAGAAACTAATGTAAAGAAATCCAATTTAGTACAAAAATGTAACAAATATTATTGGCATTTGTTAAGAATCTTTAAAATCATCACTATAAATTGATATGTATGTTTTTTTAAGGGTTAAATGAATGTACATAAATTCTTTTAAGTTGGTTTATTATTATTATTATTATTATTATTATTAATATTATTATTATTATTATTATTATTATTATTCTTAATGCTAATCTAATTTCAACTTTATAAAAATTATATCGATTTTTACGAGAGCTAATTTCCCTAATGGGAAATTTTGTTCTAATTGTGCTGTTCGGGAAATTCACCTTCAAGAAAATAGGTTGTCATTAGAGAATTTTACTATTTGGAAAATTGTTTTCGCGAGAATAGTAGGTAATCTATTATAATGATTTTTTACTAAAAATTAAAAATTGGAGAATCTTTTTCTTCTTGAGTGGGTGATATTTCTTCAAGTGATGTGCAGTTTATGACAAAAATTATTTAAAAACAGTTTATATTGATAAAAGAAATTGAGGATCGAAAAACTCGACCGCAGGTATCAGTGAGCCGCCTAGAGGATACGCACTGCTACTTGACAAGTAGCAGTGTCCCTTGTAACCACACGGCGGTCGAGTTTTTCGATCCCAGGCCTCAATTATCATTTTTATGCGAAATTAAAAAAATCCATTTTTGCTATTTTCATTATTTAAAGAATAATTGTACAAAGAAAAAAAATTCTTTATCATGTAACTAACGACAGTAATATTACATTGCAACTCACTGGTGTCGTAATTTTTTTTTTAAATTCGTTGATCATAAACGGTGCAAATTTTACCTTCATTATACATACATATTATCAAATAAGTTTAATTAATTTCGATAATTCTAAGTCAATGTTTTGTAGTAAAAAAAATTATTAATTAAAAAAAATTATTAAAAATAAGTAAAAAATTATTGTTAATTAGTAAAAAATTACTTATTTCCAATAAAAATAAATAATTATTGGTAGAAAAAGTAAATTATCAATTAAAAGTAATGAATAATTTTTATTAGCGAACGATTAATTATTAAAAAATGTGAGTATGTAACTGATTATTGGTAAAAAATAAATAGTTGTGTGTAAAAAATTACTGTAATTGTTAATAATAACGGCAGTTGAAAAATGTATTTTTCAATCGAAAATATTGAAAAATTCTAATAATCTAATGGAATGGAAAGCGAAAAAAAGGAGGAGCAAGGTTTAGAGATAAGTTTTAATATATTATTTTTCCATTAAGCATTGTATGTCATCTGCAGTTTTAAATGTAAGCTTAACATTATTTGAATGTACACGTTCGTAGTGAAATGTTAACGGTAGTGCGCTAGTCGACTTCCACTTCTCTAACAGTTTAAAAGCATTAAGGTAATAAATAAACAAAATTATTTATATTAAAAAAAATTAAAAAGTCTTAATTAACAGGAAAATTTTTTCAATTTTTTTAATGGTAAATTTTCTTTTTATTATTAATTTTACGTTTATTAAAAATATTAAAATTTATTCACAATATTTTTGCTTATAAATTAAAAATAGTTTATTAGTAATTAGTTTATATTTTATCCAAATTGGTAATTAGTATATGGGTCAATCCATTTTATTTCAACTAAAGTGGTCGCCGAATAATTTTAAAAAATTCTAATATTCTGCAGAAATGATTTTAATGTTACTAAAGTTACGAAATACAAGGAGCTTTTCAAAATAATTATTTATTTTTTATGAAATATGAATTTAAAATGTGAGAGATGTTAAAAACTGTCAGTTTTCTGCCAGTAGAAAATAATGTAAAAGAAATACAATTTAGTATAAAAATATAACAAAAATTATTGGCATTTGTTAAGAATGTTTAAATTTATTATTACAAAATTAATATAAGCATTTAAAATTATAAAATAATAAATAAAATATTGTTCCAAAGTTCATCATCAAAGTAACCTAATTTTAGGATTTTTATTAACAAATAATGGGGAAATGGGATTATAAAATTAAATAAAAACTTACGGAATATGACGAATTTTCGATGAACTTTCATTTTCTGTTTAACGTTTTTTTCAATTTTCTACTTAAATAGAAATAATATCGAAAATAAAAATGCCACATTTTTTTTAAGAGTTATAAATTTTTTTAAAATAGTACGTTTTTAAAGGTTAATGAAAGTAATTTCTATAAAGTTGATGTTAGATGAGCATTGATAATAATAATAAACTAACTTCAACTTGAAAAAAGTTACATTCATTAACCTTTAAAAACGTACTATTTTTAAAAAATTTATAATTTTTAAAATTGACCCGGGTATTAAAGTGAAAGTTGTAGTGTTCGTTTAAGTATTAATTAGTGAATTATTTCTGAAAGTCCCATAATTTTCCGATTTTCTCCAAAGAAGTTGTACGCATTTGAAAATCGTGAAAATGGGCAAAGTGGCGTTTTTATTTTCGATATTATTTCTATTTAAGTAGAAAATTGAAGAAAACGTTAAACAGAAAATGAAAGTTCATCGAAAATTCGTCATATTCCGTAAGTTTTTATTTAATTTTATAATCCCATTTCCCCATTATTTGTTAATAAAAATCCTAAAATTAGGTCACTTTGATGATGAACTTTGGGACAATATTTTATTTATTATTTTATAATTTTAAATGCTTATATTAATTTTGTAATAATAAATTTAAACATTCTTAAGGAATGCCAATAATTTTTGTTATATTTTTGTACTAAATTGTATTTCTTTTACATTATTTTCTACTGGCAGAAAACTGACAGTTTTTAACATCTCTCACATTTTAAATTCATATTTCATAAAAAATATATAATTATTTTGAAAAGCTCCTTGTATTTCGTAACTTTAGTAACATTAAAATCATTCCTGCAGAATATTAGAATTTTTTAAAATTATTCGGCGACCACTTTAGTTGAAATAAAATGGATTGATCCATATGTAAATAATTTTTTTCGTAACTAATTACTAGTTTATAAATATAAATATTAATAGGTTGGTGAAGTTCATAACGTTTATAATCAACGATATAGAAAAAAAAAATTTTATATTCAAATTTTTAAAAATTTTTGCACAAAAACACTTTTTGAAATTATTTTAATCATAATCTGAAATAGAAAAATTTCTGAACAAATCAAATTTATTGTTTGTTTTCAATAAACTATTTTTTTTCTTGCAATCGTTGATAATAAACGTTGTGAACTTCACTGACGTATATTAATAGGCTTAGGGTCATTTGGGGTAAATGTAAACGCGGGGTAAATGTAAACAGTAGATGTTTCAGCTAAATTTACAAATTAAAAAATAAGTACGACAGCAATATTTTTACCTCAGCTCACCTACAAGATGTTCTGACTATTGCCAATATTTTATTTTGACAATTGGCAATGCCCTAGTGTAAGTTATCTTTTAATGCAAAAAAGTTTGAAATTGGAAATTTTTCTGTTTCAGTATTTTGTCTCGCATTTGCATAAAAATAAATTTAAAAATCAAACAAAAATATGTAATTCTTCCTTATTCATGCCCCAACAAAAATTGACTTTGATTTTTGATTTTCGTCAATTTAGTTAATAAATAATTAAGTGTTTACATTTACCCCGAGAATTCGAAAACTCTGGGTAAATGTAAACAGTACTCCAACTACATTTTAAAAGAAAATAATTGAAGAAATGATTGTAACCGCCATTTTGAAATTAAAAAATTCGATTTTAGATTCTTATTCAGCAACCTTAAAAACTTCTTTTTACCAAGTTGAATGAAAATCTATTAAAATTTGTTCTAGTTAATCAAGTTTTTAGATTACTTATTTTGTAATGGTTGATTGTTTATTTTATATGATACATTATCAGTCAACTGGTAGATTTACTATACGTCTACGAATAATTTTTTTTCAGTTTTTCCATCCTTAAGACAGTAGTATGCTTGAAATAACTTGTTTCTTAAACCTCGCTTAACTACAGAGGTGTTTACATTTACCCCGAATTTTAGGCAAATTTCAAAATCTCGGGGTAAATGTAAACAGTCAGTTGTAGACGATTCAGGTGCATCAATATTTTTTTGAACCTCATAAAATTTTTCTAGGGAAGTAAAGTAACAAGTTCATGCAAAAAAATCCGTCCATTTTACCTTTTAACAAAAAAAACTGATGTTTCTCGTAAAAAATAGATAAACCGTTTACATTTACCCCAAATGACCCTATATATGTTAAATAGAAATTCATTAAATATAAATAAAAACACCAATAATTACATAATAAATAAATTTTAATAAAATAAATTGTATTTATTTATAAATGAATAATTATTACACTGAAAAAATTAAATTCTAATTTTAAGAAAAACTTCTTATATATGCGCTAAGAATATTCTCCACTTAAATTAAGTGGGAAATATTCTTACAATAAGAAGAACATTATTATTGTAAGAATATTTCCCACTTAATTTGAGTGGGGAATATTCTTAGCGCATATTTAAGAAGTTTTTCTTAAAATTAGAATTTAATTTTTTCAGTGTAATAATTCGTAGTTGATTATAAATGTTTGTTTTTTATAAATTATTAATACCTACTAAGAAATGATTTAAATAACGATAAAGACAATTATTGACATTGTATTAATTTATTATATTTTAAAATTTTGAATATAAATGTTTCAATAAAGACCGGAATACAATTTCTTTCGTGCATATTAATTAATATTAACGAAACAAATTAAATTTGTATTTCGTGTCGTGCATAAAACGACACTAATAACACAGTGCAACAGAATTTCAGTTTTTTATTCTTTCTGGGATCGCATAGGCTGATTTTTATAGGGTGCGAACATTTTTTCCAGTGTTTTCATGACATGCATTCGAAAGCTCATATCCTCCTCAGCAATCTCCAATTTGAACCTTTTAAAAATATTTATTTTTAGATGAGTTATCCTTTTTTGAATATAGTCTTAGAGAATCTAACTTCCTATAATTTAAAAAACAGTATTATTCAAATCCGTCTGAAATTAACACATATGCTAAAACATATAATAAATAGAAAGGTACAATAACCCTAGAAAAAATTTTTGTACCCTGATAAAAAACCAAAAAATACCTCAAAAACGGCATTTTTCATGATTTTTAGATTCGACGCGAACTTCAAACAAAGATAACACATCCAAAAATAAATATTTTTAAAAGGTCCAAATTGGAGATTGTTGAGGAGGATATGAACTTTCAAACGCATGTCATAAAAACCCTGGAAAAAATGTTTACACTCTGATAAAAAACCAAAAATTATCCCAAAAAGCCTTTTTTCAATTTTTAAGGTCAAATTTCTCGAAAACCTAGGGTGATGGAGCAATTCTAATTACGGATTCGAATTCCGCATAAAAAAACCTATAAAAGTCACCATATGCGATCCTAGAAATAAAAATGCTGTTGTACTGTGTAATGTGTCTTTTCAAGGCACGAATTTTAAAGCGTCATTCGTGTCGTATTAAAAGGCACTATACTCTGTTTTATATGTATATTAATTATTATTTAATTAGATATTAATAATTTATAATTTTATAACCTATTTAAATTCGGAGCCTCGTTAGTAAAAGTTGTACTATTCGCAAAAATTGACACACTTTTATAATGTATGGAATATTGCGGCAAACTTACACGGAAAGCTTACTCTCTAAATTTGAAGAAAAAATCTGATTTAGAAGCAAAATGTCAGTAACTAATTGTCAGTTAAAACCATAAATTTTACTGATTCTAATTTAGAGAGTACTAGGAGTGGGAAAAATTTGTACCTTGCAGCAAGTTTGCCGCAAGATTGCCATTTGGATGTAACCCAAAACCGATTTTAATTGACACTAAACTTAAATTTTCCAGGTGGAAGCAACTAACAATGAACGGAATCATGATTACACTGATCTTATTGTGTTTATTCTGTAATATATCAGCGCAAGGCAATTCGGAGAAACTTGACGAGTCAACACAGAACGAATATTTTCAAATTACTCCATTTAAGACGAGCAGTGGCGTCTACTATGAATATGTCGGAGAAATGAGGAGATCCGTCAGTAATTGGAGAATAGCAGTTTTCCTTGATATCGGTCGTCAGCGTAGATACTTCAACGATTTAAAAGCACGATTAAAAAAATTAAAAGAGCAATGTATAGCTAAGGAAAAATGGTGTCACGACTTAGTGGTCCTTTACAATTGGGAGGACAAATGGGAAATGGCGGAGGAACTGCAAAAGCAATATCAAAATCAAATCGATGAATTATCAAACACCAAGAAGAGAATGCCGAAGAAAATGACATCTCAACTCCGTATGAGACGAAGTGTTCCTCTGCTGGGATTTTTGGGTAAAATTGCTGGACCAATTGCAGGTGTGTTAAATTACGATGATGGCGAACGTTATGATGCTGCTATTGAGGATTTGAATGCGGCGCAAAATAATCTTTCGCTTCTTGTTGGAAAGCAGACGCATGTTGTTAGATCGCAACTTGATACTTTGTATTTAAAGGTTCAACAGCATGGGACACATTTGCAGAATTTGCATCACCAGTTGGAGGATTTGTTGAAAAAGTTCGAAAGTGTGGTTAATGTTAGGAATGAATTGGAGAGGAGGGATGTTATGGAGAGCTTGATGGGAGCACTAAAATTGGGACTCGATCACAATATTCGAACAACATCGACAATGTTGGATACTGTACATGTTGCGCGAAAGGGAGAATTTCATCCAGGTTTGCTCACCTCTGAACAATTGAGGCCTATTATTCGTGACATTCAGGACAATCTGACGGATGTTAGTTTTCCACTTTTGGGACCACGGGTCAGTATCGACGAATTAATTCAGATATCGACCGTTAGCATTCATTGCGAGAAAAATAATCTGAAAGTTCTCATTGACGTTCCACTTTTAGAAAAATACAAGTACCAGGCATTTAGAATCCACCCAGTTCCAATTGTCCAGGAGGTTCTTGGCAACGGCACAGGAAGAGCATACATAAAGTCAGAGTACGACTATCTAATTGTTGATGACGAGGAGCGAACCTATTTGCTACTGATGGAGGATGATTGGAAGGCGTGTAGAAAAACAACTTCTTATCACGCTTGCTTAAATGGACTACCAATTTACGATATTAGAGAAAGACCCATTTGTGAAGTACTTCTGCTACTAAATCCAACCATCAGTGCTCTAAAATCCTGTAACATTCAATTAACAACAAATCAAGAGTCCTACTGGAGAACTTTAAAAACCCTCGGCAGTTGGATCTACTCCTTCATTCACCATCAAACAGTGACAATATTCTGCCATTCCACCTCACCTATAAAAATAAATCTTCAAGGAGTCGGAATAATAAAACTAGCTCCTGGTTGTTCGGTGAGAACAAATGAGGCAACCATACCGGCAACAACAATGCAAGCTGGTCAATCGGAAATGATTTACGAATCCGAAATACATCTAAATCTAACATCACTGTCGCTAGCAATTTCCAATTATGGACATCTTATATCAAAATCCCATATTGAAATCAATAGTCTACCTGAAATTGGATTGAACATGTCTAGTTTTGAGAAAAATTCGAGAACACTCGAAGATCTCGAGTATCAATTGGAGTCATTTGCAGTACAGAGGCATATTAAAGAGAAACAATCTGTACTCATCTATGGATCCTATGGAGGAATAACAGTTGTTTGTCTAATTATTGTCGTCTACTTCTGTAGGCGACCATTGAAATTTGGAACTGATTTTTTGACTCGTGTTTTGTGCTTTTGTAAATCAAGAAGGACAAGAATGGAAATAGAGACAAACGCTATGAAATTGGGAAGTATTGTTACAGTATCGTCAACAGTTCCCTTGAGTTCAGCTGCAGTGCCAATGGAACTTATACCGCAAAATCAGTTTGAGAATCCTGTGAATAGGCCAATTTGAAATGTTCCCGAAGAATAAACAAATAAATTTTGATTAAAATCTCCTTATGTTGAATATTTTCACTCTGGGAGTTTTTATTGTTACTTTTATTACTATTATTATTATTAATAATTTATTATTCATATTATTATTAATAACATAATAATTAGTAATACAGTTATTGGTAATATAATTATTAATAATATAATTAATAAAATGTATCAAATTTTTTCCAGTCATTGTTTCGAGGTTCGAGGTTAAGAAATATGATTTAAATCTCATAAGATTTCATCTTGCTGAGATCACAGTTAGTCCCCTTAAATTATTAAAATTCTCTAAAACACCTAAAATCGTTTATTTTCTCTTCCTTGAAAAAAATGTTTACTTTTCGCAAATTTTTGAAAAATTTTTGTTTTCTGAAACTTAAAAACTTTTTTATATTATATGTCAGTCTTTAAACTTAGAAATAGCTTTATAAAATATATTAAACGTAAAGTAACATTGAATTCTCGGAAAAATTCAAATTGTTGGGAATTTTTCAGAAATTGTATAAAATAAAACTTTGTTAAATTAATAAATAGTATTTAGAATTTGTATAGATGTACATTTTAGACGATGCAATATGCTTTTGAATCAATAGCACGTGCTTTTGTTCGCAGTAAAAAGTAAATCTTAATTTAAGATCGGTCTTAAATTCAGCACTGTCTGCTATAATGTTAAAGGATACAAAAAACGTGCGTAAATTCAGCATTGACTGCCTTAAAAATGTTGTATTTCAATTTATGGCTGCTTTCCTGCCTAAAAATAAGACTTTCTTTTTACTGTGTTATTACAAACTATGTATTCAAATACGTTAAAAAGCAGATGCTATAAAATTGACAGCACCATGCTATAAAATTTACAGTACCGTGCAGTAAAATTGTAGTCATATTTATTTGAGTTAAAAGTATTAGGTATTGTCTTATTCAAATTAAGATAATTCATTAATTGATATTTTAGTAAATCATCTGTTTTAATTTGCAAAATTTCATGTTGATGTTTTGTAAATACTTGAAAGAGGAATTTGAAATTTAAATTTTTCCGTGAATATAGCTTTGTTTTGTGATTGATTACTAAATATACACTATACACACTTGAAAAATTAATTTTTTTTCTCACAAGCGGTGATAGTTTCATCACTTTTGTATATAAGGAAATTCAAATCAACATCATTTAAATGTATTACGATATGTATAATGTATGTATGTATGTATGTATGTATGTATGTATAATGTTAAATAGTATGTTAAGTATATGTTACAATAAAATTTAATTTTAGGTTGAGTTGTAAACTTATAAGTTATATCTCAAATTGTATATATTATATGTAGAATTACAAAAAAGTGTATCTTGAAATAGGTAACAAGATGTAAAAGAGCAAAAATATGTCTATTTCTCAAAAATATTTTTTTCAAAAGAATAATATTTTATGTATATGGAATGTAAAACTCCTTTTTCATTTTAAGACAATTATAATAGAGTACAGATTTCCTTCTTTCTTGTGGCCTAATGGCTTCCCAGCTGAAAAAGTTCTATAGAATTTCACTAGAATCATTCTATAGAATCGTTCTATATGAATTCTAGTGAATATTCTATAGAATTTTAATAGAATGATTCTATAGAATTTCTACATAAATACTATTAAATTTTAGTGATTTTTAATTAGAAAAACTTTAAATTTATAAAATAATATTTTTCAACAAATTTTAGGCCAAAATAATTGTTTATATCCTTTAAATATATAAAATTCATTGAACTTCGTAACCATACATAACTATAATGTTAAAAAAATTATTTTACGAAATTGATATTCCTTCTAATTAAAAACCACTAAAATTTAGTAGAATTCACGTAGAAATTCTATAGAATCATTCTATTAAAATTCTATAGAATATTCTCTAGAATTTATATAGAATGATTCTATAGAATGATTCTAGTGAAATTCTATAGAACTTTTTCAGCTGGGTTATTAGCCATTAGACCACAAGAAAGAAGGAAATCTTTACTATAATATTTTATATTTGAAACTATAGAATTATGCTATAAAATTGAATTTTAATTTATTAAAATCTAAAGTGTGATGTATTCTTTTTAAAATTATGTGTTATTCAAACTATAGCATCATGTTATAAAATTGAAGTTTAATTTATTAAAATCTAAAGTGTGATGTATTCTTTTTAAAATTATGTGTTATTCAAACTATAGCATCATGCTATAAAATTAAATTTTAATTCATTAAAATCTAAAGTATGATGTATTCTTTTGAAAATTATGTGTTATTCAAACTGTAGCATCATGCTATGAAATTGATAGCATATTCTATTGATTTAAAAGTACATGCTATTAAATTTATAACAGATTTAATTAAATCTATAGTGCAGTAATCAATAGCACATGTTATTGAACTAACAGTATTTGTATTCGAAAGATATTGAATATGCCGTTTATTGTGACAAACAAATATTTCATTATTTCAATAGCATTTTTTTCTCAGTGTAATAAAAATTTTGATTGAAAAGTAAAAGAAAGATACTGAGTACGGAAAAAAGTATGAATAATTAACAGACAAAGTTTGACAAAAATAAATAAATTGATTTAAAAAAGCTGTAGTTCTGAGAAAAAGTTAAAAAATAACTTTAGAAATAAATTTGTTGCGCTATAATACAATAATTTTTACTATTAATTTGAAAACGTCCTTCTTTAAAACCTGAATCCCCTTTTTAATAAATAAAATACCCTTTTTATCTGATAGTAAAGGAAAAAATAGCTGTGATCTCTGAATTACGTTCACGAGAGATTTTTCGTGCCATCTGGACGGAAACTTTTCGAGGTATAAAAGCGCGAAATTCAAATTTATTGAAATGAGAAGGCTCTCTTAATCTGAGACCGTAACTGAGAATAAATATTTATTTACCAAATTTGTTAATTTTTTGTTATATTTCATTAATATTCTATTTTAATATAATTGTAGAGTTTTCATTATATCATTTGTTTAAAAAATCGCTGTTTCGGGTTCCGTACACCATAGTCGATGTTTTAGTTAAAAGAACTTTTAATATATTTTTGAAAAAATGTATTGTATTATTAAAAGTATTATTAAATACATTTTTTATCACCAATTGCATACTTAGTATTTAAATTATTCCGTTTGGGATTTTTTAAAACTATAGTTTAGCAAAAAGTAAAAGAAGTTGAATCAAATTCACTCAGTGAATTTAAATTGACACAAATGGATTTAAATTCCACTGAGCAAGAATTTTTTTCTACTATATATATATATATATATATATATATATATATATAGGGAGAGAGGGGGGAGAAGAAGAAAGAGAGGGAAAAAAGAAAAGGCCAAAACAATTTGTGTGACTCTCTGTGCGTCCGGAGAAAAGTGGATGATAATTTAAGTTAAGCTTTTGGAAGTAGGATTATGTCGTGTGTTAGACAATTCAATTAAAGTTCAACTTATTTGATGATACTTGGTCGTTCCACAGAAAGATAATCTGCATACGTAGTACGGCGAAAAAAATTCAGAACAAGATTTAGTTTTTACAATATGAGAAAAAAGAATAATGTACGAAATCTCGTTTTTCATTTTTACTTTCTTTCATTAATTGAAAATTTTTTATTAAATTTCTTTCCTCCCGTTCATAGTCTATTTTTTGCAAAAGAAATTCCAGTTTTGGAAAATTTATTTATTCGTTAAGAAACTTTTAGTATTTGATGTTCGGCTGAAATTGCAGCAAATTTTTATTAATACCAAACAAATATTGTATAGTATAATGCATTTATTTGATTGATGCACTGAAAAAAAATATTTTTGGTAAAGCCATAAATATGGACAATTCTCACATATTTTATTGGTGGATATATAACAGCCGTACAGTATTGCTGTTTTAGCCATCCGCAATGTAGAACAGCCAAATGTATGTGAAGAACACCAATACTGTATTTTGACTTTAGTCCATAATAAGTAGCGCTGAATTCTGCCTCAGCTTACTCAAATCAAAGGAATTTTGTTTTATATAATTTTAAGAAATTTAGTATTGAAAATTAATGTAAATTTTATTAAATTTGTACATTTATTAGAATAATTTTGAATATTAAATACTGTAAGTTATTTAAAAGATTTTTAAACTGTATGAAAATGAACGATAAGATATATGTGTGGAATAAAATTATAGTGAACTTTTGTATAAAAAAGTAATTACTTCACATTAAATTTTTAAGTTGTAAAAATTCTGACTATATTTCTTCTAAAATTTATCGATTTTTGTCAAATTAGTAATCAAAATTGCATTTAAATAGACTAAAGAGAAAATATAGTTTGCGTCGCTTAGCTCCCTCAAGAATGCCTCGCTACGCCCCAGGGTACATTTTTAATTTCCTAAACGTAAAAGCCAAAAATTGTTTATAGTTAGTATACTGGTATTAACCTATACACAAAAATACTTACTTTTAAGTCCCAGAAACAAAACTAAGTAGTAAAAGTTTGGTTTCTGTTATCACACTAAAAAACCGAAAGGTTAATTAGAAATCAAAATGAGTAGCATTTTAAAGTGCAACAAAAATGATGCCTCATAGACTCATTCTGAGTTTCTGGGGAAAAAACTCAAAATGAGTCGAAGGGGTATGATTTGGCGTTTATGATAAAATTATAATAGAATTGGAATAATACATATAAATACGAATTAAAATAATTGTTTGTAAAGAATAAATATGTTGCTTTTGTCAAAACATCAATCCTTGGAGTCAATTTATTTATTTCGTCTTAGTTTTTGCAGTGGAATATGCCCATTTAATATATGTATACCTTCGACTGGGACACTCCGTATAGAGACAATTAGAGGAGATTTTCTGAAAAACAAAAAATATATATAGTTGGAAAGTTATTTTACGTAAAGTACCATAATATGAGGGTAGACATTATTTTGCAGGGGTAAAGGGAGAGAGAGGGAGGTTTTAACATTTGTAAGCTGCTGCTGCAAAGGTTCTCACGACGTTCGCCACTATGGACTTGTTTCCGGTTGACCGCTATAACGTTAGCCAGAACAGTGGTCGTAACAACCGTAATGCAGCGTAATCCATATTGCATGTGTTTCGCGGACAGTTGCCTGCAAGCTACAACTATGACGTACCAGTCCAGATTCAACATTTTCATAGAATGAACCTGCATTGCACAAGAGATGAGTAAATCGCTCAACCAAATTTACCCCCATCTCTCTCTCTCTCTCTCTCTCTCTCTCTCTCTCTCTCTCTCTCTCTCTCTCTCTCTCATTTCTCTACATTTTCATCTAAATATAACTATGCATATTGATTTACATTTTCCATGAGAAATTATCCAGAAGTTAATTGCAATCCGTTACTGTAAGCCGTAAATGAACTCAATGAACTCTTAAAATACAATACCAATTTCAATTGAACAAACAAACGGTAAATATGAGAGCTGCTAGAAATTACGATTTCACAAAAATAGAAATAATAAAAGAAGGGAAATCCTATTTTTTATATTTATTTATCTTTGATCGAGAATTTTAATCTTTTAAATAAAAGTAAGCAAAAAATAAGTAACTTAACTATTAACAAAATAAATTAGTAGAGCGGGGTGGGGTGAAAAGATAAGGTAAAAAAAGCCATTTGAGTTTTATTCAAAAACTATTGAACTGATTTATCAGTCATTTAGAATCTAATCAGGGGAGATTGGGGCAAAATGCGATACCTTTGTAATTAGATGTTTACAGAGAATCAAACAAATGAATCGATTCAATTAAGCATCAGAATTCTTCTTTGTACACTTAAGTTTGAGAAAATTATATGATAATATCAGAGAAAAAAAGTTTTTAAAGAACTTATATCGGATTTCCTGAGAATGAAATATTTTTGCAAATTTTATTCAATTTTTTTAAAAGTATTCTTTGTTATTAAGAAAAACAAGTATCCTTTCTTAAAAGACAGAAAAAAATGTCCGCTGTTTGTTTTCTTCTGGATTCTTACCTTATTTTTGACCAATAATTGTTCTTCTTTATGATAAATATAAAAGTATATTAAATTTGCTTCCTCATATAGTTTATTTAATTATTTATTTTTTTGATTTTTAATTTTTCAAAAAAACGTTTTTTGCCCAAAACTTTTAAAAAATGTTAGGACACTTATAAATGTTTTTCTCTAATTTTGTAGAGTTTTTTAGACGCATCTTTTGAGCCCTCAATGAACATTTTTCGTCCATATTCACCGGAAATATTAAACTTTTAAAAATCAAAAATTTTGGAAAATAAGACTTTTTTGAAAATTTTGTTGAAAAATGTAGAAATATCTTTGAAACTATAGTTACCAACTTGTAGAGCATTAAAAACACTTCGATTGGCCTTTTTTTGAAGCTAATTCTAGTAGAAATTAAGAAGGTATTAAAACAGAAAAAGATGAACAAATATTACATCAATTGAGAATAATTGTTCAAAATTTATTCTTTATTGTTTTAACATCTCTATGAGGAAGCAAAGTGTTCATGAAGTTATTACAACGAGATTTACGAAAAAAATGAGCGGCAAAATTATAACAAAAATTAGAGGTGTGCAAAAAGCTTGAAGCTCGATCGAGTATTTTCGAGCTTTTCATTTTTCGAGCCGAGCCGAGCCGAGCCGAGCCTAATCATTTCGAGCCCGAGCAGAGTTCGAGTCGAGCCTCATAAAAAGCTCGAAAATTTTCGAGTACTCGAATGAATTCGAGCACCTGATTATTTCAAGTACTCGAATGAATTCGAGCACTCGATTATTTCGAGTCCTTGAATTAATTCGAGTACTCGATTGTGGGTGTTTTCGGCAAATGCTCGGATTATACTCCAGATTACTTCAGTGGTGCTCACTTTAATTTTTGAATATGGCTTCTATTACTGTTTAACCCCTTGACTGTCGCGGACGCATATATGCGCGGATTTAAAACTGGCCAAAAGTGCTCTTGACGCATATATGCGCAACTTAAAAAAGGTGGTTTAAAACTTCTTAAAAATCGCTGAAACTGGTTACTCGGAGGTTTTTGGGGTCGGTGAACACGAATCCGGCGTTAGTTTTTCAAAATTCAAAATGGCGAATCCAATATGGCCGATATCATTCTCAAAAATTGATCCGATTTGCCTGAAAATCTCTACTCGGGGGTTTTCGGGTTTGCTGATTACAAATTCGAGGTCGGTTTTTCAAAATTCAAAATGGCGGATCCAATATGGCCGACATCATTCTCAAAAATTGATCCGATTTGCCTGAAAATTAACTTTTTTTCTAAGAAAATAAAAAATAGTAAGGTTTTTATAGGTTTAAATCACTTGAATTAATATGTAAGTAAACGTTCCCTCTGTTTTTGTGAAATAATTTGTTCCTTCTTATATGACAATAATTTGTTTTCAGTGAATCTGAAAATAAGGGATATGTGCTGGTTGTGGGCACCGTTAGGCTTTTTCCTCAAAAAATTTGTTCATGTGTATATTATACACACATATATATGAGGCAATCCATGTCAAGTGATCCAGGTGTCTTACGGTGTAATGCTTATTTCGATAATTTTTTACTCTTAAACTATGAAACCTAAAAATTTGGCAAGGTACATTTTGAAAAGATTTTTTCGTGCTCTTTCGATTGAAAATAAGCATTAAAAAAAATGTGACCCAAAAAAATTAAAAATAAATTTTAATTTTTTGGAAAAAAGGTCCCACTTTTTTTAACGAAAGCTGAGTTTTTTTCTTAAAAGGACATATAAATGAAAAAGTGGGACAAGAATGTTTAAACATTGAAAAACAGAGATTTCCACTCACTAAACCCTGTTTTTAGGTCTGTTTTCGAGAAAATTCATTTTTTCAATGTTTAAACATTCTTGTCCCACTTTTTCATTTACATGTCCTTTTAGGATTACCCACATAGGGTAAATGTGGGTATTACCGTGGTTTAAAATCTAATGCAGACTTAGTCATTAGATTGTGAAGAAACCTCACAAGATATTTGTATAATTTTTTTTTAAATTGATCTTTGACTTTATTTGATGTAATATAAAAATTGAGAATGTCGTAGAGCGAATAGTTTATTAAATAATAAATATTTTTGAAAGTAATGCAAGTGCAGGTATTACCGTGGTGCTCAAAGCTTCATGATCGGAATACCGTGGATGATCTAGTTACCGTGTGCCTTATACCCCGAAAATTTCAACTTGTAGAATTCACAAATGGTTGCATGAAATTAAGCAAATATGAAACAGTGGTTTATTAATTTAACAATAAATATTCTTATATTTTAGCAGATACTAATAATAATCACAGAATTCGTTATAAATCTATTAATAACTTTATTTAGTGATTTTTTTAGTACCTAATAACATTTAATTAAATATTTTTTATGAAAATAGTAATTATTATTAAAATAACAATAGTATTTGGTCTAAATCATTTTGAAATTATTTTTTAATTCCTGCTGTTCTCCTTTAACTTGAAAAGCACGATTTGTCACTTTACATATTATTTGTAATGATAATAACGACCCACGGCATTTGGCGCACAAGTTCAAAACGTTGTCCAATTACCGTGTTGATAAAATAAAAATAAAAATACGTTGAATCATAATTTACCACGAAGTTTTGACTTTAAAAATACATTAATTAATCGAATATACAAAAATTAACAAGTTTAAAAGTATTAATTTAAAAAAAAGCGATTTATATAAAACTGTATTTTTGCATTACAATGAGCAATTTATCCAACTATCCGCACCTACGAAATTAAAAATTTTTTTAAACGAGAAATGTTAGTGAAATAACAATAATTTTTTATTTATTAAACACGTACAATATAAAAGTAACTATCTGAATTCTTTGGGTTAACAAATTGGAACATAAATGATAAAATTTGACAAAAATATCGAAACCACGGTAACTCACGCACCCACGGTAATACCCACATTCACCCTATGCATTATGCTCTCAGCTATTACACAAATGCATATATTTGTTTCGTTATCAATACGAAAACTGCGTATTGTCAATAAACACTATACTTGCAATACTTAGATCGGTAATAATTTTAATATATAAAACTAAGTAATACTAATTTTCATCATTACTAACGTCAAAAATGTGCCTTATGAAATACGCCTTGAATTTATAAATTGATTTGATGATGATAAATATTTTATGAAAAAAATTATATTTCAGGATGTCTAAAATTGTAAGTCACCTGTGATACGATACTATCATTATGCTACTGGGTAAAGCTTACATGGTAAATAGTTACATTATTTTACTTTTTGATTAAACTTCTACGGATGTTTTGAGCAATGTAAAAACAAATTTTAAGCGCAGCAATATACTTGATTTTTTGTTTTAGCCATAAATAAATCTGCAGTGTTTGACTGGTTTTAGTTTCTACTATAATACATTTAACTAAGTGTCTACCAATTGCGCGGGAAACCGATAAATAGCCGCGGGAATTTAATTTCACCAGGAAAAATTGGTAATTTTCTTACCAAATTAAAAAAGTTTTATTAGGGGACAGTGGGGCAAAATGGGGTACCTTTTTGTAATTGGCTGTTTACAGAGAACCAAACGAATAAATCGATTCAACTAATCATCAGAATTCTTCTTTGTACTCTTAGGTTTGAGGAAATTATGATAATAGCGGAGAAAAAAATTTTTTGAAAGAACTTATATCCCATTTATTATTATGAAAAAAATAATCAATATTTACTGGAAATTAACAGAAAAACATCGATAATGAAAAATATCGATATATCGATAGTGAAACATCGATAGCATAATACCCCGAATCAAAAATTTGACTTTTGTGCGGAAAGTTGTTAAATATGCATGATATAACGTTTTTAAGTAGTTCAATGAATATTAAATACCACCCGGCATGGCCCAACACATAGGTACCCCATTTTGCCCCACACTGCATATTACAACAAAATGTAATGTTTATAAATTGTTGTAAACAATTTAACAATCTATCCTATTGGAAATTACTCTTGAATAAGTGCCGAAAAAGATCCCACAATTTTCAAATTATATAAATTATCCCAAAAAGTTTTATGAGCACTTTAATTTCGAAAAAAATCGATATTTTTTTCGCTCAAAACTTTAAAGTTGTATAACTTTCAAAAAAAAAAATGTTCATATTGTCCTCATAATTAATAACATTTTCTTATCAAAATGAATGATATATATCGAGGATAAAAAAATTAAATGTACCCACCATGGAGAAACAGAGTTACCCCATTTGACCCGCCTACCCCATTTTGCACCACTCTCCCCTATATTAATTATTTGTTTTTGAAAACTGCTTTATACTTTAATTTTTATTGATGTAATATTTATGACAACAGATCCGAGTCAAAATTTAAGCCCTACTTTTAGCTTAAACATATATATTTTATTTAGGTTTTAGCAATCGTAACGTAGGGTCTAATTGCGACACAATTATTTATAATTAGACTCTACTTTGACTACAAATGTTGGTCTAAATTTAGGATTACATTTTAATACATTAATTACATTACTACAAACACATAAAGTACTGAAAGTTGACAAATACTATTCCTGAATAACAAATTTGATATAGAAAAAAATCTGTCACCGATTCAAATTGTAATATTTTCCTAACGAAATAGTATTAATGGTTACTAATTATTATTAGTTTCCCCCGGTGGGAATTTAATTTCCGGTGGGTAGACACCCTGTCAAATATGTTAGCAGAAACTAAAACCCGTCGAAGACGGGTCTGACAGCTAGTAACTAATAAGATTGAAACAAACAGACAAACAATGGGAATAAATTAAATAAATAAACAAACATTAAAAAAAAGAATTACTAGATGAACAAACGTACTAAGTAGAAAAAGTTAAAAAGAAATTTTAAATAAAACTGTTGCTTATCTTATTTTACAAAATAACACATCAAATTAGAATGAAAATATGAAAAAGCGTTTCCATCTTATTACGTGCATTGTAATTAAAACTTTCAAGAGTAATTTTACTTGATAATGACGCATTTAATCGTCTTTATGAGAACAAAAAGAAAAGAAAAAATAAATGAAGTATTATTAACTTTTTCTTCATACGTATATATATTTCCCTTCAGTCCTTTCATTTCAATATATACGATTCTTCATTTTTCCCAAAGCTAAAAAGCTGCACGGTATTTAAGTGACTGAGGGAACTTGTTCACCTTTTGTCTTTATTTCAACGGGATTTTGCTTTTTCAAATAAATAAACGCGCAGAATAAAATTTACTCGACCAACTTCAAGTATCATGAGAGTTTTGCTGAAGAAAATTGAGTAAGAGCGAAAAAGAAAATTAATAAGAGAAAAGAAGAGTATTACGATTTTTTTCTCAACAAAAAAAATAATAAATGAAATAGAAAAAAATTAAGCGTTTAGTTAAAAAAAATATTTTATTATCCTTTCTAATTATTTTTAACAAAAGTTTTAATGCCGAAATGACTAAAAAAATATGAAAAAGAAGTTTAGTTAAAACTTCACAAAAAAATAATTGCATAAGTTAATAATGGAAGTGGAAATTTTTAGAAATAATTAAATATTAAAAGGTTTCGAATTAAAACTACTGGTAATTTTAATTGAAAATTCTGTTGGATTTTGTTTTTTTTTGAACAATTTTAATTAGAATTTTTATTAAAAATTAGTTGAATTTTTGAATGTGCATTAAATTAAACAATTTTGAAATAACTTAAATAATTAAAAATTGAATTTTAATACTTATTTTGAAAAACAACTTTTTTATTATTATTATTATTATTATTATTGTTTGAATTATTTTGATTCTCAAACAACATTTGGAAAATAAATATAACAATAGTTGTTTAAATATTTATATTCAATAAATTAAATTGATTTTGCTTCCTCATAAGGAAGCTTTGCATTCGTGACGATTTTCAATTTTTCAAAACATGGTTATATGGACTCATTTTCATCTAGGATATATGTATATTAAATTCTGAGCAAATGTCCAGATATATGTGTGTATGTGTGTGTATGTCACAAAAAATTGTGTACAAATTATCTCTAACAAATTTTAATGGATTGCCCTGAAATTTTGCAGGTTTATTGCAGTCATTAATACCTAAAATCTGACACAAGGATTTTCAAATTTATCCACAAAATTTTTTTTTATACAATTTTTTCAAAATTTGAAAAAATTTTTTTTGTATTTTTTGAAATAACTTTTTTATTTCTTAATATTTTCATAAATTATTCTCAAAATTACATTCCTGACAAAAAAACGAATCGATTGATATATACAAAGTGCACATTTCATCAAAATTTATAAAATTAATCAATATTTTTCTTTTTCACAAAAAATTCAAATTTTGCGTTTTTTGAAATATTACCTTAACATATTAAAATTAAATTAAGCAATTGGTTTATGATATTTTGAAGAAGCGAAATGGTCATGAAATGAACAACTTGTTTATCTATATAGTGTAAATCAATCTTTAGTCAGATTTTCTGTTGAAAAGGATGTATTTTACTTAATATTATCTATTAGTGTTTAAACTAATTGTTAAAAAGTTGTATAAGGTAATATTTAGTCAGGCAACTATAGAAGAAAATTTAATTAGTTTGTAAATTATGTTCTTTTATTATTACAACACAGTTTTTCTCGGGATATAAAATTGGGACAAATGACATATCAAAAGTGTATCATTCCTTAGAGAAACTATAAACTTATATTTATATTAATATTTATTTTTAACAGCAGTATAAGTCTATATTTTTCAGTCAGGCAACTGTAAAAAAATTTATTATTTTGTTTGATTATTTATTTGACTTAATAATTAGTATCCAGTATAATTATTATTAGTAACATAAGTCAATCATTTCTAAAAGAACGAAATTAAAAATTGTAAGGCGAATTTGTCTGGTTATTCTGGGAAGTTATTCAGATAAGAGTTGTTTCAAATTTAGTACACCTTTAAAATGAGAAATCAAAAAGTTTTTAATTTTTGCGCCCTCTCATTTTTTTCATCTAACAACGAAATAAAATACTTAAAATATCAATAACTTATTGAAAAATGCAAGATTCGACTTGTGAGACCCTGTAGATTGAGAAAAAAGAATAAAAAAGATTCGACATTTTTTTCATATATAACCGTTTATCAATTTTTTTAATTTTAAAAACTAATAAATTATAGAATCTATATTTTGAAAATTAAATATAAATAAATATAATTTTCTATTTAACTTTTATGTAAATATGTATGTGCCCCAGACACTAAGACGAGGCTGTCCCTTTTATTTTCTTCCACATATCTCAACCTGGTGAGCTACAATTCAGTACACATACATATTTTCAAACTACACGGAAAAACTTTTTTCAAGAATTATTACGAAATTTATTCAAGAATTCAGGATATGAAAAAAATTTAGAACTTTTTTTAAAGAAAAGTTCAATATTCAGTAAAGAATTTACAGATGTTTTTCTAAATATTTCAGTCACTGCGCGCTGAAGAATTCCCGAACTATTTAAAAAGGAAGACGCGTAACGCAACCTATAGAAATACAGCGCCTGTTAGCTTAAAACATGATTGAATCTCAAGTTCGACTACTCATGCAGGCAAATTTTTTTCCCTTAATTCCAAATATTAACTATACAATTCTCCCCGAACAGCTTAAAATAATATTTCAACCTACGCTTTTGCAGCATTTCTTGTTTTTCTCCATATCCTGAGTTCTTGAATAAATTTCATAATAACACTTGAAAAAAGTTTTTCGGTGTAGATTACGGGAAACAATACCACAACTCTACCTCAACCTCACAACTTAATAATAATCTTACCACAGATTTACCATTTCAATTTACCACACCCTTACTTCTAAGCTTACCTCAACCTTTATTTGTAATTTATAATGAATTTTAATTGTTTTGACATTTTAACATTTAGCCTCAGTCTCCTCTAAAGTGGAATTCTGTTGAATTATGTGTATTTGTGTAGTTATTTCTTGTTTGCGAGACCAACATTATTTTAATTAATTTAATGATTTAAAATATTTGGAAGTTTGCGTTAAAACTAAATTTTTGTTGATTCCTTCGTTTATGTTATAATGCCGCTTATTTTACATGAGGTGAGAGATTCCCTTTACACGTGTGTAATGATTTCTAACTTGTGTGACGGAGGGATAATTAATAACATGTTATGAAAAATGAGCATTGAGAAAATGACGTGAACGCAGTAACGTTCAAACAAATTAAAAAAAATATAACACAGTCTGACACTACGTTAGCAATGTCCAAATGATCTGCCCTTGTATATTTTGATTGAGAATTATACGAAGAAAAGCATATTAAAAAATTAGGCTCAGGACAATTACGTAATATTTTTTAGTTTTTGTTTTTTTCATAAAAAAATGCTGAAACTTACGAAAATGACGTGAGTTCATACGTTGCAGGCTCTTAGTTATTATTATTTTTTTATATTGAAAGAGGAGAAATTATGAATATACTTAATGAAGAGTAAATGATTTCATTGAAATTGACTTTTGAAAATCAAGGCATTAAATTGTAATCGTTGGATGGAAAAGTTAGGGGAGGAGGCACGTACTCGAAATAAGCAGTGATGCAAAAGAGGCTTATCATATTGAGGAAATTGATTATGATGAAACCATTGGGACGCTTTACATCCCATTGTATGCAACAATTCTGTATCACAATGAATATATGCAGTTGCATTTGTGTTCGAGTTCAAGGAGGTCAAATCAAAGCATTGAATATATCCGCCAATGGGGGTGCGTGTTCGTGTGTGTGCAGTGAATTTGCCACATTACTACTATGCGCACAGGTTTATCAATACTGACCCAATTTTACCCGACCACCTGTGCTGTATGTGCGGTATATACAATATTTTCCCCGCTCAAGTCCATTTCCCATATTTGAATATCATCTTCCGGTGTAGATTTCATAAGCCCCTTTTGACCACTGAATTATTGTCGTTTCCTCCTATCCATATGTGTATTTATATGTATATGTTTAGAAATATGTTATTTTCAATAGCAAATTGCTTTCGAGTGAAAATTATCAAATCGCAATATTTTTCGCAAAATAAATATTAGTTGCAGGGGGGAAAGTGGGTCAAAGTTGGGTACTCCTGTCTTATCCATGTGATAGATACTTTTATTTTTTTCAACTTCTTGATTTACAGACAAAATGTTTTTAAGTATAAAAACTTATGAAATAAAATTGTTATGACAGCATTCATAATAATATTTTGTTTTTACTGTTTTGTATCTTTAATCGATGGCAAAGATTTTTCACGTCATATCATTGCCATGGCACTTAAAGGATTAAGTAAAACCTCGTCAAAGAAAAAATGTATAATATATATATGAGAGACCGGGGCGTAATGGATCACTTCAATTTATTCAAAAGTGGTAAATCAGATTCATTTCTGTTTTTTATCAAAATAATGTACTTGGCTTACTGTAAGTTTGTACCAAGTTTCATTGTTATTCATTTATTATTGTTCAAAATATGGTAGAAAAAGTGATTTTGACGCTCGAAAGTAAATTTTTGAAATTTGTGTTTCTTTGTTATATCTTTTTCAAAATTACTTGTCAAAAATTTTTGTTTATCAAGTTTTGAGCTTTAAACATTTGTTCTTAAAGAACAATTGACAATTTTTGTTTAATACTTACAGTATTGATAAAAAATAACAAAATTTTCAACAAACACCTCCAGGGCGTACTTTGCTTATTTTATTAAGAAAAACCTATTATATTTAAAATATTAATAAAATAGTCCTGTCAAGTTTAATTTTTTGTAATTTATATATTAATGAGTACTAATGATAACCCTTTATTAAAAATAAAAGTGGAGAATAGATTTTTTAAGAAAATGGTTTTTGCATTTCGCTACAACTTTTTAAAATTTGAAAATTGCTTGAAAATGTTGAAAGTTTAAATTAAATATAATGTTCCATTTTCAATATTCTTTGTCATAAATGTACAATATTGGTATTTGTCAATACCGTAATAATATTTGATGATCTAAATTATAATTTCATTGCTGATCCATTAGGCCCCGGCCCGAGGCGAAATTCCTCACCTTGCATTTCTCCAAAAACATTGTTTTAAAAAAAAAGTATAAGTGATATATGGGCGAACTTTTTTTTAATTGAAAGCTGAGATGTTAGGCTAAGTTTTCCACATGATGAAATTTTTATTAAAGCAAGAATGACGAAGTTAAGCAACAAAAAGTGAAAAGTGATCCATTACGCCCCGGTCTCCCCTATATACTAAAAAATTTTACACAAAAAATCCGTGTAGCGGAACATTATATACAAAAAGTGTAATAAAAGATTTTTCTTCTACTTCCACATATATACCTATATATCAGAGGAGGAAAAGAAAAATTCACGTGAAAATTACAATAATATAAAAGCTTTAAAGTTACGATTGCCGCATAAAAGAAATTTTATTCTGTAGTTAAAGTTTTCTTTTTCGCTTTTCCTTTTTTTGCCCTGTACGAAAGAAACAACTTAATTAAAATTTTTAATTTAAGGACCCTTAAAACGCACAATTCAAGTAAAAATACACACATACCTACACACACAAAGGAAAATAAAGAAAAGAAACTAACTTTTTATTATAGTCATTTTGTGAGACATTTTTTTCTATTTATTTTAGGATAGAGGTTTTTTTTCTAAGAAATAAAACTGGAAATTTAAAAAAAAACATAGTTTAGGTACTTTCGTAACTTAATTATTATGTAATTACAAAAGAAGATTTCACTAATATTTCCACTTTTGTTTTTCATTTTTATGTCTCTAAATCTGAAACAGTTAAAAAAAACTAACAATAATTAATCATTATTTACTATTTCATTAGTTCACCGAAAAAAATGTTCTCAATTTTAGATGATTCCTCTTATTTTGCAGCATTTTTCCTCTTACATGGGCACTAGATTTTTCCTTTCTAATTGAGAGTATTGTCCTCTTCAACATTTTATATTAAATTTTACTTTTTGAACAGTTTACAACTGCCTTTATAAAAACAACACACAACTTAAAAATCTTCTTTCTAGTATAAATTTGTTTTAATTTGAGAGAAATAATTTTAATCAAAGAAGTAAGATTAAATTTAATCTTTTAGTTAAAAAACTTTTAAATATTCAAACTAAGTTAAGCGTAATTTTCTTCTCACTTTAAGGTTTGATTTTCTTCGGTGTAAACCATTAGTATTTTAATCAGAGACTGAATTTTTACTATGAAAATTAGATATTTTTAAATAATTCAAAATTTAGCAGAGCTCGAAGCAATTTGAAGATGTCCGTAAAACGGTAAAAGTCAGTTTTTTGAAAAAACATCCGCAAAATCTATAATTTGATTAAAAGAGGACGAAAGGTTCATAAATTGTACGATGTAATTTGAAAAACTGTGGAGAACTGATAAATTTCGCAGAAATTCAATTATGTTAAACAATTTTTAAACATTCTATAGTCAAAATTTTTATTTTTATAGAAATTCGAAAATTCTCCTCCAAAATTCAATAAATTCGTCAAAAGAATTCAATTTTAAGAAACAGTCAATTATTCAATAAATTTTTGATTACTTTATTGTTTATTTAAATAATTGGATTTTAGTACAATTTTCTAATAAATATTGATTTAAAAATGAATTTTAAGAAATAAGTGTATTTTGAAAAGGTTTTAAATTAAAATCTTTGGAAATTTGAATTTGTCATACTTTATTGGGATCTAATAAAAGTAAATGTAGGATTCCAACTCTAAAAGAAACATATTTAACTTAGAAAAACACATTTTTTAGAAAACTCTCAAAGATTTTCTGTTTTTTTATTAACTTTTTTTTAAAAATAAATTCTTCTTTATTCCAAATCTTTCATTTTTGGTTCTTTTTTATTAATTTCTCGGATTCTCTTTGTAATTTTAATTTTTCTTTTCGAACATAACCTCTTCTAGAGCTAATTTTACACTATCTTTAGAAAATAGCATTCTACTTCTCTTTGGTTTTTTTTCTCCACCTTCTTTGGAACATTTTTTTTCTTTCGGTTACTCATTGTACTTATTTAACTATTGTTTAAAACCTATAAGCTAAAATTAAACTAAGCTAAGCAAAAATTTAATCTCACGTGAGACCTATAGCATTGACGTTTATGTCAAGTTTGCTTGATTATGTCACACATTTTTCGCAACTGACAGTAATTGGAAAAGAGAAAAATCATGTCCCAACTATTGTTTCAATAAAAAAAAGGTTAAAATAATTAATTTTTTATGTTTTATTATATATATTGTTACGTCTCAAAATATGAAACCTAACATAATCATAATTTACATATTTAATTCGGCCGGCATCGGTGATTCAACCTGATTTATTCAGAGCATAAAACTCTGATTTTAAGGGACAGGTTTTAAGAAAGAGTAACTGGTTAATTGATGTTAGATTACTAGAGTATTTATTTGAATCCTTTACAATTAGAATCAGAGAGAAAGAGTAGATACAGATGTCTTCAAGGACACTGAAACAAAATTATCACTTGTTGAAGAAATCGAGAATTTAAATGGAGACAAAATTTTAGAATATTAGTTACTTACCTTTAAAATTTATTCTTAGAGTTATAGACCCAACATGTGAAAACCACCTTCACAAAGAAGTCTAAGAGATGACGTTGTCTAGCGGAAACAGAGAATGCAATATTTTTCCTTTGAATTGTTTTCGGGGCAGCAAAACGTACGGTCCGGAGTCCAGATATCGAATGTAAATTAGGCGTGCACCCCTCAGCTTAAGAGTGACCGAATTATTTATATTCAGTCGATGTCGATATAATGCAGTCTTCAGAAAATTAGAAATGTGCCTCGTAGTAGAAATATTCTTCTTGAATGAATTTGACTTAATTAACTTGGTCGCGGTTGCTTGACTTATACGAAGAAGACACACGTGGATAGAACACGACTTGTTAACTTGGTGGCGATTTTTAGACTGACGCGAAGAACGTAGATTTGATATTTCGAGGGTGACTTGTAGACTGGTGAAGTTGAAGGCGTTTTCTGGACTACCGAATTTGGCGAAGGTGGCACCTTTTATACATTGGCTTCCAATGGAAAAAAATGATAATGCCACCCACTTTTATTACCTTTGGGTCAGTTTTAATTTATCGATTAAATTAGGCGCGCGTGTTTGACCCTTGTTTTAAACAGGTAAACCACCTGGTAGAAGGGCGACAATCGTGGATGACCATATATGGTAAAGGTCGTTCAGGTGTCTGACAATTGGATCGATTTGTTTGGGTTACAAGAAAAAAGGGAGGATTCACATTCCAGCATTACAAATATCAAAACAAATACGTCGCGATGACGTGACAATATTTTGAAAAAATATTTATTTTTAAAGCGAAAAATACTATTGCAATAAATATTTTTTCTTGAAAGACAAAAATATATATACTTTTACACAACGCGTACATGGCATGTCCACAAATCTCTGAAGTAAAATTAGCCATTTTTGTCACTTGCATATTTGAAATTAATATAAAAATTATAAAAATATTTTTTATATGGTTATTTTTATTGTAATTATTTAAATAATATTATAAATAAAATTAATTCTTTCATTACAAAAATTATATTCATACTAAATATTTTAAATCATCATTTTTATTCAAACTGACAGTAGTTGGGGCATTTGTAGTAATTGGCACACTTACCCTATTTAAAAATTCTCAAAAATCTTTTTCATAAATTATTAGAAATAAATTGAAAAGAAGTAAGTTGCATGTAAAAGAACCTCTAAAATCTTTTTAAAATCGTAAGAAAATATCTCTATTTATAATGTCATATATGGTTGCAAAATATATATATATATATATATATATATATATATATATATATATAGAAGCTTATGGCGAATATCGAAAATCTACTTTTTTCTTGGTGAGTAGACGGAAGTTTGTGTAGGAGCGGAGAAGAGGGTCAAACAATAGAATGGACAATAAATGTCATATAAGTGCGCACAGTTTGCCACTTCTTATATGGAGTGAAATTCAAACTCTTTTCAAACTTCTCTATGAGCCCTCTCTCTCTCTCTCTTCCATCGAGTTTTATCTTTTCGCGTTTTCTTTTTTCCTCTTTTTCCATCTTTATTCTCATTCCTTTTTTTCTTTCTTTATACTTTGGTTCCAGTGGCTCGCTCCTTCGTCAAGAAAGCATTGCTTGCTTATCGATTCGAGAATGCTCACTTCATCCTTTTGCTCCTTCTTCTTCATCTTCTTTCTCCTCTTTTTTTCCTTTCCCTCATTTTATTTTCTTCTTTTTCTTCAATCTCTTTGATTCTCATTGTGGAGAGCGACTCGCTAAAGTGGTAAATCTTGTCCGCCAACTAGGCGGCTGGTGACTAAAGTTGATAGCGGTTGCGGTATGGCACAGTGGAGTTTCAAACTTACTTGGGGTACATCTCGATCGAATTCTGCGCCCGCGAGTTTCTGACTTGCCACGCGCACATACATAGAGGGATATTCATGCAAGCAAGGAATATCCTCGCATCTCTCTCTCTCTCTCTTACACTCTCTCGTTGTGTATATGCATAGGATTCATGTAACTTTGGAAACCTGCCTGTATAAGGGCCAGGGACCACGGATACATAATGCAAACAGTTTGGCCCAAACCCCGGTCACAAGTTTAACTTAGTTTGCTACGATGGTAGAGGTAATTGCATTTGCGCGTCCTGACGTCTGTGTCTAAGTTTCACGCTTTTCAGTATGTGTATATATGTATAGTATATATTCTATATAGTATGAATTCAATATATATCTATAGGGATATTAACGTTGCCACAGGTCAAGGTAAATTGCAGGGAATTTGATCAAAAATACTGAAAAAAATATAATAAAATAATTTGGATGATTAAATAGGGATAAATGTAAATCGTTGATTTTTCGATTAATCAACCCGGTGGCATTGATAAGTTGAAACTTGAAAGTGTACCAACTGTTGAAAGTTGACACCGGGGGCGCCTGTTTTGCACGGTGTTGTTGTTTAAATTGTTTAATTATTTATCAATTAAAATACATGGGATAATGCATAAAAATGACATTTTTCAATAACTAAAATTAGTTCAACCGTTTTTTTGTACACTACTGTCGTGAAATATCGGTGCGTCTGCACACGCATGGCCCAAAAACATACCGATCTTTAAATCAGGATTTGTTTGTATAAAAACAAATGTCAGAAAATTAACAAATGAACCACCGGATAGTATAACCACGCATAAAATTTTGATGGCCATTTCAGTTGGTCTTTGTCCAAGCATGTTTTTTTGACAAATGCATTGAATTAGTCGATTTTGAACGGTTTTTGGGTGAAAATGCTCAACCGTTTATAATGATATCTCACCAACTGAATAAGATTTTTAAACTCTTTTGGTCTTAACTTAAAGATGAGACTTGAATGATTTCATTTATGTAAGTGTCAAATTTTTTATTATTATTTCAAATTTTTGTCAAATTTGATGATTGCTGCAACCTTTGCATAAATTATTAAAAATTCCACATATGTTAATCGTAGAATTTTACAATCTTTTGAATGGTGCATTTTTTAATTTTCTGACATTTGAATTTACAAAAAAAAATCGTGATTTAAAGATTGGTATGTTTTTGGATCTTCCAGAATCGAAAAAACCCTACTTTGAGGATTTAAACACCGAATAGACTCTCCTTTACTGCTATTAACGCCGTTAGCATCTGCTTTACTGACATTTCAACCTACAGGTCTATCATGTTCCAAGAAACTTATAATCCAGAACCAACTTTCACTCTCTTTTAACCTATTGGACCCTCTTTTTAATATGTTCATCCTACATTTATTAAACCTCTAAGACCCTACTTTCAATCTTTTCAGCCTACATTTATTTATTTAGCCTATGAGGTCCTACTTTTAATCTTCTCACCCTACATTTGTAAATTACTGTAATTGAAAAAAAACATTTCGTTCACTCCAAGTACAATCTACTTATATTACGATGTTATTTTGTTTGGATCTACTTATGTTTAAAAACCATTTTGGAAGTTACCTACCTCCAACGTTTGTTTTAGAAATCACGTAAGTTACACTCAAAAAAATTCTTAGTAAATTTGACTACTTTTTAACTACTCTCCTTAGTTCAATAAGTCCCAAAAGATATTAAAAAACTTATGTTAACCATCAAAAAGTAGTTAAAATAATTAAGCATGTTGTTGGTGCAACAAGATTTTGTAGTTATTTTAAAAACTGAACTACTTTTTTCAGTTGCTTCAATTCTAAATTTTTAACTACATAAGAAGTAGTCAAATTTACTATACAAACAGTATTAGATTAAATGAAAAAGTAATTAATTTAACTACTTGTCACTCTACTACCCAATAGTAGTTGAATTTCTACAACAAATTTTTTTCGGTGTAGAGGATTGTTTTGGAAACTATGTAACTCTGACAGTCGCTTTAGAACGTCTACTAATGTACTAAATAATATAATAATTTTATTTAAAAAATTACTTTATTATTAAACATATACATTTTAATGCATCAACTTTCAAAAAATTTACTCCACAACAAAATATTATTTTTAAAATAATAGTAATAATAATACAAAGTAGAGCCTCTAAAGCGAGTGTCAGAGTTACGTAGTTTATTCACAAAACAGAAGGATACGTAGTTTCCAAAACAATCCGCTAACTTACTGGGTTTCCAAATTAATTAAGTGTTAAAGTTGACGATCACTCCGAGCACATCCAATTTAAGAAATTAAAACAAGTCCTTTAACATTTTCAATAGCAAAGCTGTACTTTTCAGAAACTATAATTTTAATATTGTAATGAACATATTGTCTAAATTTATTTAATAAAATTATAGTTCCTGAAGAGGACAGATTAGCTGTTGAAAACGTTTAAGGAATTGTTTCATTTTTTTCCATTGACTTGACTCGGAGTGATCGTTAACTTCAACACTCAATTAAGATTTTAATAGATTAATTTTTTGTTTGAAAAAATTACTTTATTAAAGTCTTGTTTATAACATAAATAATAATTAAAACATGAAATTACCCTTTCCTAAAAAGGTATTTTTTTATCTAAAAATTGTTCAAAATTAAATTAGATAGAAATTTATGCATCAACCCTAATTATTATTATTACGGCTTTGTAGGGTCTAAGAGTATGAAAGTAGGTTATAAAAGGTTTTACAATGTAGGCTGTAGGAGAATGAATGTAGGATTTACTGAATTCGAAGTAGGCCCTCCTATACTTTTCCAAATGGAAGATTTGGAATTTTCCCCCGGTTTTGAGAGTCAAAGTAGGATCTAAATTACATTAAAGTTAGAACCTCCTTTACTACTTCTAACACTCAACACGGAGAAAAATTTTCTGTTAATGATTACAATAGTCGAACAGTACTGCTCGGATATGTGACCACTTTTCGTAATGCCTAAAGTAGCTTCGTTGTAACAATTCTGTAAGTCGAACGTACTCATTAAAAATTTATTTGAAATAAATACGAACTAAATATGAGTTAGCACAAAGTCTATGTGACTGATTACAATAGTCTACGTTAAAAGGAAATCTTGGATTCTATCCACATTTGCAGCAATCTAAGGGAATTAGTGATACAGTCTGTAGTAGTCTTTACAACAGGACTATTGTAAAAGAAGGTGACCGCGACTGCCTTGCCTTCTTATTTTACTATAGTTCTTCGTAAAGACTACTATTGCTATATTTCTGATTACAAATGACTGTTGTAAAGTTAAAAAAGAAAATTTTCAACTAAAATAAAATTTTTTTGTAATTCATGACTTCTAATCATGTATTGCACATTAATTTCACTCTTCCAAGACTACCCACTTCAAGATAAATTATATTATTAAACTAGACAATTTCACTAAACCCTAAGTACATAAATCTAACTTAAATACTAAACACATAACATAATAACGATCGCTATTTACACATATTTATACATGACTTAAACTTCCTTATATACTAACTGCTATGAAAGTTCACAGCTTGCGAGAAAGACTTATACACTTTAAATGTCAAAAAATCACTTCGTTCTCAGTAATTAATACAATTATTGTTCATTGTTAGTCTTTAGTATTGTAAGGTTTATTTTTTATTACATTTCCATAGTGAAAATTTTTTTTCTAACACACGCACCGAAGGTACAAGATTTCTTGCCTGTATAAATTGTTATATAATTTACACAACTTACGTAAGTTACGTAAATAAAAAAGTAAGTTGCATAAGTAAGTTAACTTACGTAATTTACGTAAAATATAAGTTCCGTAAATAATGCGTATGATACGTAAAAATATAAGTTACGTAAATAACGTAAGTTGCACTTACGTAAATAACTTAAGTTACGTAATGGACGAATTATTGTAAATTGCACTAATTGGGTAACTTACGTACTTTACGCAAGTCATGAATTACAAAAAAAACTATTTTAGTTGAAAATTTTCTTTTTAACTT
The DNA here is from genome assembly GCA_032872475.1 of Leptopilina myrica (nomen nudum). Taxonomy (NCBI): domain Eukaryota; kingdom Metazoa; phylum Arthropoda; class Insecta; order Hymenoptera; family Figitidae; genus Leptopilina; species Leptopilina myrica (nomen nudum). The sequence continues at coordinate 41,232,653 of CM065459.1, read as the reverse complement.
TAGAACAGTCATTTGTAATCAGAAATATAGCAATAGTAGTCTTTACGAAGAACTATAGTAAAATAAGAAGGCAAGGCAGCCGCGGTCACCTTATTTTACTATAGTCCTGTTGTAAAGGCTACTACAGTCTGTATCACTGATTTCCTTAGACGGTTACACATGTGAACAGAATCCAAGATTTCCTTTTAACGTAGACTATTGTAATTATAACAAGTCTTTGCGTGAATGCCTACAGTACCCTTTCTGAACCTGTACATCTAAATTATTAATGATTCCAAAAAATAAATTTCAACACGATTAATACAGTGTTTGGATTCATTAAAGTAACTATAGTAATCGCTCCTACTAAATTTTTAATAAATTACATAGTTTTCGTAATCATTACAAAAAGTGGTCACATATCCGAGCTGTAATATAGACTATTGTAATCATTACGAAAGAAATTTTCTCCGTGAACAAACCCTGAAAATTCAGGGTTAAAGAAGGGCTTAAATTACGACTCGGGTTAATATTCGTACAAGTTGCAGTCCAAGTCGAAATTTAAACCCTACTTTGACTCTGGAATTATAGGGTTTATTTAGGTTTAGCAGTCGTAAAGTAGCGTCAGATTTCAATCCAATTTATTAAAATTAGACCCTACTTTGACTCCAACAACAGACTGAAATTTCCCAATCTTCCATTTGGAGAAGTAAAGGAGGATCTAATTCCAAGAAACTGTATCTTACTTTATAAATCTCGTAAACCCTGCTTTCATAATCTTAGACCATACAACTAGAATAAGAAAAATTTGAAGAATAGCTCAGAATAAATTAAAGCATTTGGGATGAGTCAAAGTGGAATTTTATGTGTCTTATCAATTTGGAGTACTTTTTGTATTTGCAGTGTTTTATGTAATGCATTAAAAAATAATTTTAAATTTTCTTTCGGAATGTACGGTCTGAGAGGTTTAAAACTAAGGTACAGGTTTCTCCTAAATCGACCGTCCTTTACTTTTCTAAATGGAAGATTGGAAAATTTCCGCCTGTTCTTGGAGTCAAAGTAGGGTCTAATTTTAACAAATTGTATTGAAATCTGACGTTACTTTACGACTGCTAAACCTAACTAAGCCCTACATTTCCAACGTCAAAGTAGGGTTTAAATTTCGACTCTATGGCAATTTCAAAAAGATTTGAATTTGAAATTTTTGAATATCTTAATTCTTATGGAATATTAATAATTGATTAAATATTTTTAAAAAAAGTTAATGATGTATTTGAATAATTTTACAATTAAAGGGATTTTGTGAATAAATGTAACAGAACATTTTTTTGAGGGTCGAATAACTTTTAGAGTGAATCAGAATATTCTTTAGAGTCATGGGAAAAGTCAAAGTTTTGTCTAGAAATCAGGAAAAAATCAGCGAAGAACAAAATAAAATTTTCCGTGGCAATCCTGTATATATACACAATAGTATAAAATGAAGGTCTTATATATACAAAATTCGTAAACTTAATGACCGAAAGTAAATTTTTTTTCGTCCAACACAAAAAAGGGGTGTAAACTCATTCAGTTCAGTGGAAATTTGCGGCCAAATGACACACAGAGAGAAAGAGAGATGGAGAGTGAGGGAGACATGGAGGAAGAGAAGAGTGAGGTGGAGTGTCCACTGCGGAGTGTCCAATTATAGAGTATGTTGGCCAGTTGGGTTAATGCACGCCAGAGGATAAATTACTCTCCGCATTTATCTGCATAAATATTCGACGAAAGATTAACTCCTTTATACAATAAAATTACACAATTAATATAATGAATTGGAAATTTTTTACTTTTTATTTCGTGCATATACACACATAACATGTTCAAAGTAGAAATATTATTGGATATTGTGATTTTCAGGTGTACATAACCTATATACAATGAATAGAGGAAAAAAAATTTTGTATTAAAAAGCTCTCATATAAACACGATATATATATATATATATATATATATGTGTGTGTGTGTGTGTGTGTGTGTGTGAGAGAGAGAACTAAAAAATAAGATATTCAACAAATTGACAAATGTTGCCTGCAGCGATCAAATAGCAATTTCTGTATCGTGTGCGTGATATGGAAAAAATATATCGCAAACTAGTAAAACGTTTTTTTTGTGTACTGATATGTAGAGAGAAAAAAGTAGGGTTGAGTAAATTAAAAGCATAAGCAATTTAAAATCGGGTGAAGTTGTATAATTTTTGTATGTATGTGTGTATAACATTTGTAAACGACTATTTTTCCAAATTGTATGACTGATTTTTTTATTTTGAAAGTAAACTATTTTTTTCGAACACCCTTTTTTATTACGTATTCGTTCGAAGAGAATTATGAATTTTCTTTGTTAAATTTTAACTTTAAATTTAAAAGACTTAAATTTTAGTTAGGAATAACTAATTGCGAAAGAAAAAAAATTACTAATAACAATTTAAGTAACTAATTTAAAAATTGTTTGTACCAAATGATCTAAATATAAATGTACGGAACCTGACATTCAGTGTAAGTGTAACTCGCACTTGCCCAGTATTTTTTATTTTTTAAAGTAGACCGGGGTAAAAAGCCACTTTTTTACATTTGACGCTAGAAAATCTGAATTAAATCTTTTTTTTCAAATTTCCAATTGGTATTGAAAGTTAAGTTACTAAGCTTGAAAATTCATGACGGAAATATTTATTATCCCATGAATGGACTAATTGTAAGTTATAAGAGTTTTACGAAAGCACTACAAGTGGCTTTTTTGCACTATGATTTATTGCACTTAACATTTTAAAAATAATTTCGTTTATTAGTTCTATTTATTTTCTTCTTGTTTCCCTTTATTCTATTTTATAACATTTTATTTTTTCCGATTTTTTCCCTAAATATATTTTTAATGCATTTTCTCATCATAATGAATTAATCAAATTGCTTGAATAAAAAACGATAATAATAATAATAATAACTTAAAAATTAAAAATAAAATGAATAAAAAATAAGAATGAAAAACAGCCAAAAGGTTTTTGCTATTTAGAAATATTTATCTCAGTTCGTTTTGTGAATTCAATACATAAATATAAAGAAATATTTATTTGTATGAGAAATAACTAACGAGATTCGAAAGTTTATATATATATATATATATATATATATATATAGGAGTCAATTTAGGAATACACACTTTGAATTTTCAGAATACTCTCGTCGGTTTCCGATTTCAAGCAACAATGCAATTCCTCCATAATTCATTTTAAGTAAAATTCAATTCACACTTATTTTCGCGAGGAGAAACTTTGTATTAGTAAGTAAATTCTGTAATATTATTCGATACTTTAAAAATAAATGTTGCGTAATAATTTTTTTCTGCAAATGTCCTTATATTTCATTTTTTAGGGTCAGCCGGGGTAAATCCGAACGCTAATTATTTCAGCTTAATTAAAATTTTAAAAAATAGGTTAGACATAAGAATTTTTACCTCAGATTACCTTAATTAGCAACAGCATAAACAAAGATAACGAGTATTGCAAAAATGATTGAAAATCAAAGATGACACTCGTTCAGTACTTTGTCTCGTATTTGATGAAAAAGAAGCTAAAAATTCATTTTATTATTTATAATTGTTTGTTATGAATACTAGAACAGAAACTATTTTTGATTTTCGCCTTCTGTTAACTTTTATTAATAATATCAGACCGTTCGTATTTACCCCGGAAAATTGGAAAATCGGGGTAAATCCGAACGGTATTTTCAATAATTTTTTCTTATATCAGAGCCACACAAAATTGTTTTTATTTGATTACACTATTATTTTAACATCATAAAAGTACATAGAAAAAAGTTTTTCTTTCTATATGTATCCTCGTTAGTAATTAATAAGCAGAAACTTAATCTCCGTTCTCTCGAAGGAGTGTTCAACTTTTTTTGCCAAATGGTTTGTTGAAAAAAGTTGATTACCAATTACTGATTACCAATTTGAAGTCAGTTTTTCAAAATTCAAAATGGCGTATCCAATATGGCGGACAAAAATTAAAAAATTCATTGGATTCGCTCGAAAATTGTTACTCGGGGGATTTCAGGGTCGCTGATTATGAATTTAGAGTTAGTTTTTTTAAAATTCAAAATAGCGGATCCAATATGGCGGACGAAAATTAAAAAATTCATTGGATTCGCTCGAAAATCGTTACTCGGGGGTTTTCAGGGTTGCTGATTACGAATTTGAAGTCAGTTTCTCAAAATTTAAAAAATCACTTAAAAATTAAAAGAAGCGGATTAAAATTTCTAAAACTGGAGGAATTTTTATGAAATTTGTGTATCATATTGTACCCGCCATTCTGAACGATGAAGCTCTGATGCCCAATTCGTCATCAGCGACCCCGAAAACCCCCAAGTAACGATTTTCAAGCGAATCCAATGAATTTTTTAATTTTCGTCCGCCATATTGGATCTGCCATTTTGAATTTTAAAAATCTGACTTCAAATTCGTATTCAGCGACCCCGAAAACCCCCAAGTGGCAAGATTCAAACAAATTTGATCATTTTTAAAAATAAGTATTAGGAAAGTCTGCCATATTGAATCCGCCATTTTGAGTTTTAAAAATTTGACTTTTATTTTTGTATTTACATTCAATCACTCCAAAATACTTTCTGTACCAAGTTTGTCAAAAATCCGTTATGATTTGATAAAGTTATTGAAGGTTTTAATTGTGTAATGCATTTTAATTTTTAACCTGTTTGATTTTTGTATTTATATATGATGCATTTTTACGTAATAGGTTTATTATCGTATTTTTTGAGTTTTTATATAAGTTTAACAATTGCAATACTTTAAATTTATATTCCCTAGGATTTTTCTGAAATACAGTGGCGTTCGTATTTACCCCAGTATTTTAGGAAAGTTGCAAAGTATCGGGGTAAATACGAACGCTAAGTTTCCTGCGATTGTAATTTATCAAAAATTTTTGCTACCCAATAAAATTGTTCTATGGAAGTAAAGCAACAACTTCATGCACCAGAATACCGGAAGTATTGTCTTTTAAAAGAAAACACTTATGTTATTGTTGAAACTTACTAAAAGCGTTCGGATTTACCCCGGCTGACCCTACTTCTGTTGTTCAAATCAAAAAACTATTTTGTTTTTTTCATCTTATAATTTTTTTTACGTCAAATTTTTTTATACTTAACTTTTAATTCAAAATGACTAAAAATTACACTGAAAAAAATGATATTGTTAATTCTAACATACGAGTATGGTTAGAACTTTTGTCTAAGATAAACACTGTTTGCTGTTCTTCACATATAAATTACTGTCTCTCACAAACATATATGGTTAGTCTACACTGCGTATGGCTGCACCATATACATCATTACAATATGTGAAAATTAGCCATACACTGAAAGAAAGGCTTTGGAAAGAACAGACAAACGTGTATGTTTGGTGGTTTTGGTTCGAATTAGCAATCCATATAGGTTATGTTACACATTGGTGTGTTGACGTTGGCATATGTATGTGTAACGCTCCGATCAGTATAGCTGAACTACCTATAATTTATGTTAGTAGCCGGTATCAGGTTATTACCTATTCCTTATGGGAAAACTAGACATAATTCTAGCTGTACCAGCGAATTATTTCTTTCAGTGTAATTATGACAGTAACGAAAATATATTTTTTTCAGTGTGGAAGGAAATATTTGCTACTTTAGAAATTTGTAAATAAAAAAATTGATTTCTAAAAAAAGTTGGAAATTTTAGTCGTAATGGTTCTTTTATGACCTGACACTTAATCACTCAGCATAATTGAATCGACGTACAGAAGTAATTGAAATTCAAGTTAGGGAATATTGAATTGAAGTCCCAATGTATCATTCAAGTGACGCGGCCGTGCGTCCATAAACACGAAACCCTTTCAGATAAATTGCTTTCGCTTTCCACCTGCTAAGAAATATAGTTTTCGAAATTTCTTCCATTACTCTTCTTACTATTTTTCCTCTCTTTAGAGTATATCAAAAAAATGTGTATCTACTTTTTTTAAAATAATTTTTCTTTTCTTTATACATATTGTAGAATATCTTACTTGAAATTACACTTTGTTATAAACTTTAAATGTAATAAAACAATTTAATTAAAACATGATAAAACTGCAGTTTATTAAAATTAAATAATCACATCATTTCAAGAAGAAGTGGTCGCGGTCGTGATAATTTAGCAACTGATTCATTCGTCATTCTCATACTCTATCGTCGACAGATCAAATGGTTAAGCCTTAAACCGTATTTTTGTGTTTACAAATAGTCCGCGAATTTTCAAATTTTTGGCACTATAAATTTCCTACAATATTTTGTTTTGAATTTATTTTTTCCCATTTCGATTTCTGTTTTTCAATCGTTATATTGTTTTTCTTTTTTATTTTCCATTTCCTTTCTTTTGAATTTTCCATTTTTATTCATTTCCACAACGATGATATGTTGCTTTTTGATGCAATAATAGGAAAATATGCTTGATATTAGTAGTATAAATTTATTTTAGTCGGACATAACACTAGCAATTAGAGGGATTTCTAACATTTAGGAATAAGTAAACTTTCACTTGGACACAATTTCTAGATATTTGTGATATTTAAAAACATTTATAAATGTAATCGCTATTTATGTTTTTCCAAAAAAAGTTTAAGTAGGAAAACGAATCTTCATGAATGGTCTAAAGCATTTATTACCTATATAAAGGATATTTGAAGGGTAGTATGACAAAAGAGGTCAAGCCTTAATTTTTCGAAATTGAGATTTTTTATAAAAACATCAAGTAAATTCATTTACACACTCCTGTAAAAGGATTTTCTTGTGAATTGTTTTTTAAACTCATTTTTTATAAAAATAAGAATAACAAAATAGTCTAAATTCCATTTTCCATTTTTAAATATTTGATACAGTCTCTAATTTTAATTTTAATTTTAATGAAATTTTTCTTGAGCAAAAAGAAAAAGAAAAGTTTTTCAGTCGATAATACAATTCACTGGCGAAATAGTCTAATGTATTAGCAGAAAGTCGACACTCAGAATGGTACTTTTAAACAAAGTTAAATTAGTTAGCAGCAGGACTACAGAAACCAGCGCACAGACCTTTGAATCATAAACCAAAACTTAGTGGGAAAGTAATGCAATTTCAGATTAGGACCGTTTGACTGCGCTAAATCAATTAGTAAACCTGGCGTTGCCTCGAGGAGTTTCCTTGTGTTCACTTGCTATTGTCCGAAAATTATGTCAGATGTATTTCTCTCCTCGTTCTCTCTATTTTCATCTTGAATTTCATTTACTTTTAGCAAGAAAACTGTAGTCGAAATTTTCGAAAACTGAAAATCTTGGTTCTCCGTTCTTATATTCATAACTTTTAATCAAAATATAATTAATTACATACCATTCCTGAGAAACTCCATTAATCAGCATTTTCATTTAAGAGAATTTTATTTTTCTAATTTTTTTTCTATTTAATTTATATTATTTAACTTTCACAATTTTATAAATATTTGTTTTTTCAATTTTTCCATTTTAATTAAATTCTTCTGATTCGAAATTTAAACCATACTTTAACTCTGAATTTTCAGGGTTTGTTAAGAGTTAGGAGTAGTAAAGGATGTTTTAACTTTAATGTAATTTAGATCCTACTTTGACTCCCAAAACCGGCGGAAAATTCCAAATCTTCCATTTGGAAAAGTAAAGGAGGGCCTACTTCGAATTCAGTAAATCCTACATTCATTCTCCTACAGCCTACATTGTAAAACCTTTTATAACCTACTTTCATACTCCTAGACCCTACAAAGCCGGAATAATAATAATAATTAGGGTTGATGCATAAATTTCGATCTATTTTAATTTTGACCAATTTTTAAATAAACAAATACCTTTTTAGGAAAGGGTAATTTCATGTTTTAATTATTATTTATTTTATAAACAAGACTTTAATAAAGTAATTTTTTCAAACAAAAAATTAATCTATTAAAATCTTAATTGAGCCCGAGTCGAAATTTAAACCCTACTTTGAGGATTTAAACACTGAATAGAGTCTCCTTTACTGCTATTAACGCCGTTAGCATCTGCTTTACTGACATTTTAACCTACAGGTCTATCATGTTCCAAGAAACTTATAATCCAGAACCAACTTTCACTCTCTTTTAACCTTTTGGACCCTCTTTTTAATATGTTCACCCTACATTTATTAAACCTCTAAAACCCTACTTTCAATCCGTTCACCCTACATTCATTTATTCAACCTGTAAAACCCTACTTTCAATCCTCTCAGCCTTCATTTATTTATTTAGTCTATAAGGCCCTACTTTTAATCTGCTCACCCTACATTTATAAATTACTATAATTGAAAAAATATTTCGTTCACTCCAAGTACAATGTACGTATGTTTAAAAACCATTTTGGAAGTTATACCTAATATCTTCCACGTTTGTTTTAGAAATCACGTAAGTTAGCGGATTGTTTTGGAAACTACGTATCTTTCTGTTCCGTACAGAAACAACGTAACTCTGACTGTGGCTTTAGAACGTCTACTATTGTACTAAATAATGTAATAATTTTATTTAAAAAATTACATTATTATTAAACATATACATTTCAATGCATCAACTTTAAAAAAATTCACTTAACAACAAAATATTAACTTTAAAATAATAGTAACAATAATACAAAGTAGAGCCTCTAAAGCGACTGTCAGAGTTACGTAGTTTCTACACGGAACAGAAGGATACGCAGTTTCCAAAACAATCCGCTAACTTACGTGATTTCTAAAACAAACGTGGAAGATTGGTAACTTCCAAAATGGTTTTCAAACATAAGTACATTATACTTGGAGTAAACGATTTAATAAATTATAATTCACTTAGTGAATATTTTTAGTAATTATTTAATTATGTAAAAAAGTATTTTCGAATATTTTTCAGAAACTTTATTCAAGCTCTTTGTCATTAATAGGAATAGAAATAATAATAATCAGGGTTGATGCATAAAATTCTATCTAATTTAATTTTAACCAATTTTTTAATAAACGAATACCTTTTTAGGAAAGGGTAATTTCATGTTTTAATTTTTATATACTTTAAAAACAAGATTTAAATAATAATGATTCTATCACTGGGTTCCCAAATTAATTAAGTATTGAAGTTTACTATCACTCAGAGTGAATACAATTTAAGAAATTAAAACAATTCTTTTAACGTTTTCAAAAGTAAAGCTGTACTTTTCGGAAACTATAATTTTAATATTGCAATGAACATATTGTCTAAATTCATTTAATAAAATTATTGTTCCTGAAGAGGACAGCTTAGCTGTTGAAAACGTTAAAGAAGTTGATTTAATTTTTCCATTGACTTCACTCGGAGTGATCGTTAACTTCAACACTTAATTAAGATTTTAATAAATTAATTGTTTGTTTGAAAAAATTACTTTATTAAAGTCTTGTTTATAAAATAAATAATAATTAAAACATGAAATTACCCTTTCCTAAAAAGGTATTTTTTCATTTAAAAATTGGTCAAAATTAAATTAGATATAAATTAATGCATTAACACTAATTATTATTATTATCATTACGGCTTTGTAGGGTCTAGGAGTGTGAAAGTAGGTTATAAAAGGTTTTACAATGTAGGGTGTAGGAGAATGAATGTAGGGTTTACTGAATTCGAAATAGGCCCTCCTTTACTTCTCCAAATGGAAGATTTAGAATTTTCCGCCGGTTTTGGGAGTCAAAGTAGGGTCTAAATTTCATTAAAGTTAGAACCTCCTTTACCACTCCTAACTCTCAACAAACCCTGAAAATTCAGGGTTAAAGTAGGGCTTAAATTTCGACTCGGGAGTGTTGAAGTTAATGATCACTCCGAGTCAAGTCAATAGAAAAAATTGAAACATCCTTAAACGTTTTCAACAGCTAATCTTTCCTCTTCAGGAACTATAATATTATTAAATAAATTTAGACAATATGTTTATATATTATAATATTAAAATTATAGTTTCTGAAAAGTACAGATTTGCTATGGAAAATGTTAAAGGAATTGACTTGGAGTGATCGTCAACTTTAACACTTAATTAATTTGGAAACCCAGTGATAGAATCATTATTATTATTTCTATTCCTATTAATGACAAAGAGCTTGAATAAAATTTCTGAAAAATATTCAAAAATAGTTTTTTACATGATTAAATAATTACTAAAAATATTCACTAAGTGAATTATAATTCATCAAATCGTTCACTCTAAGTATAATGTACTTATGTTTGAAAATCATTTTGAACGTTACCTATCTTCCACGTTTGTTTTAGAAATTACGTAAGTTAGCGGATTGTTTTTAGAAACTACGTGTTCTTCTGTTCCGTGTAGAAACTACGTAACTCTGACAGTCGCTTTAGAGGCTCTACTTTGTATTATTATTACTATTATTTTAAAGTTAATATTTTGTTAGGTGAATTTTTTTAAAGTTGATGCATTGAAATGTATATGTTTAACAATAATGTAATTTTTTAAATAAAATTATTATATTATTTAATACAATAGTAAAGCCTCTAAAGCGACTGTAAGAATGACGTAGTTTCTACACGGAACAGAAGGATACGTAGTTTCCAAAACAATCCTCTTATTTACTTGATTTCTAAAACAAACGTGGAATATAGGTAACTTCCTAAATGGTTTTTAAACATAAGTACATTGTACTTGGAGTGAACGAAATATTTTTTCAATTATAGTAATTTATAAATGTAGGGTGAGCAGATTAAAAGTAGGTCCTTATAGACTAAATAAATAAATGTAGGCTGAGAGGATTGAAAGTAGGGTTTTACAGGTTGAATAAATGAATGTAGGGTGAACGGATTGAAAGTAGGGTTATAGAGGTTTAATAATTGTAGGATGAACATATTAAAAAGAGGGTCTAATAGGTTAAAAGAGAGTCAAAGTAGGTTCTGGATTATAAGTTTCTTGAAACTTGATAGACCTGTAGGTTAAAATGTCAGTAAAGCAGATGCTAACGGCGTTAATAGCAGTAAAGGTGACTCTATTCAGTGTTTAAATCCTCAAAGTAGGGTTTAAATTTCGACGCGGGATTGTTTGGTCACTAATGTCAGATACTACGTTAGTATGAACGTTAGTTTAACGTTTACTAGCTTTGGACAAAAATGTTGCCTTTCCTGTTAAAATCTTTAATTAGTACTTTAATTAGTACTACTCTCTAATTATTGCGCACTTGAATGGAAATAATATGTAACTAAAAATTTTTCTCCTGTGAATAATATATAATACCACCATCTCTTTATTATCGCATATATGTGTGAACAAAAGAGAGAATTATTTAACGTAAAAATAAAAAATGCTTCGCTCGTCAGATTATAAATAAATCTATTGAAATTTTCTATATGGATGAGGATGAGTTTGCGAAACCCTCCATTTATGGCTTTAATTAGCATATTAGTTTGATTCTTCGAAATTCAATATTGACTGTCATTTTTAAAGGAATATGAACATCATATCGAACAATTTGAACAGGCATGGTTCTCAGTTTATTGCACACATGCATATAGGTGTATATAGTGAATGCCTGTTTCAATGTATACACATGCCCTTTGGTACATATGTACGAACATAATAGTGATTTCCGTCGGATGGACGTTAATTTTGCAAGCTGTCCAATCCGGAGGCAAATTTGAACATTTCATGCCGACACAGTTAATGAATCGATCGTCAAAAATTCAAAAATCATCATTTTGTACTATTATTTTATATACAAAATTTCTATATTTAACGTTTATTTTTTTTATTTATATCCTTAAAAAATGAAAATTTTTAAAGTTTCTTTTGTTAATTAAAAATTTCATGTTGAAAATTAAAAAATCTACATTCAAACTTAAAGTTTAATTTGAAAATTAAAACCTCTTTATTAAAAAATTAAAAAATTTCACATTAGTGTTAAAAGAATTTACATTGAAAACTTAAAAAATTTTATTATAGCGTTAAAAGAATATATTTTTAAATTATATTATAAATAATGATTACAGGAGCATTAAAAATTAAAGAGTTCAAACTTTAAAGTAAAAATTATATAATTTTCTTTCAAATTTAAGAAGTTTCGTTAGAAAAATAAAATTTTACTCTTCAAATTCAAAATTTTGCATTGAAAACTAAATAATTTAAAAAGCCAAAAATTTCACATTGTAAATTTAAATGTAAGGTTAAAAGAGAAAAAGATAATATGGAAAAACGAAATGTTAAGTTTGAAAATTGAATCGTCGTTTAGTTGTATTATTAAAAAATTTAGCTTGAATGTTAAAAAGTTTTTTATTAAATTATAAAGAGAAACAAAAAATATTACAATTAAATTGAAAATTTTACCGACACGTTATTTACAAACTCATATTCGATATAATACAGTACAAAAAAAAATTAACAAGAAAAATTTACACATCAAAAGAAAACGCTATTTGCCAGTTTATTAATTGAGTTTTTTTGAATAAACATTTCCTCACAAAAATATATAAACAGAAATGTGCATTTTCTATAAGAATTTTATTCACAGTAGAGAAATGACTGAAAAATATTTTCGTTCAATGTTCATAAGGAAACATTTTATTTTATTTCAGCCAGAACTTTTATTGAGATTAAAATTGTATTTTTAATTTTAATTTCTCTTTGACAAAAACAAAAACTCAGGATTTATTTATATTTAATTTATTTTGATTACTTATTAAATTGATTTGTCAAATTGAATAAGTAAATTTTCATTGAAAGTCAAATGAATATTTGACCTAATTTCCATTCAACATTTCTATATCTATTTGTTGGATATATATACAACATTAAAAATATTTCGCATTTTCATTTACTTGGAAAATGTGATTACGTTTGGGAATTTTGTATATATATATATATATATATATATATATAAATATGATATGTAACAATTGAGAAGAGAAACAATAAATGCCTGACCGCAAAATTATAAGCATATTGAGATTGAATGCAATAATAATGTATACGATTAACTTGATTCGGCTCTTGTACAATAAATTGCCATCCACTGTGTGAGTTACCGTTAATGATGCGCAAATATTTAACAAAATTTTCAATTTACAAAAGAGAGTCCTTGTAATCAATGCTTGATTTTTTGGACTAAAATAAAAAACAATAAAAAATCAAATCATTGTAATTTTACTTAACTTTTTTGCTTCCTCATAAAGGAAGCCTTATAGTGATGTCGATTTCCGAATTTTTTAAAATCAATTATTTTTACAAATTTTCAAGTGTAGTATATATAATTCGTCGAGAGGAACAAATGTCCGGATGTATGTGTGTATGTATGTGTGTATGTGTGTGTGTGTGTGTGTGTGTGTGTATGTCACCGATTCTTGTGGACAAATTTTCTCTTACACATCTTGATGGATTTTGATAAGATTTTGTAGGTGTATTACGGTCATGAATACCAAGAATCAGACAGAAGGATTTTCAAAAATATATAAAAAAAAATTTTTTTTCAACATTTTTTTAATTTTTAAAAAAATTAATTTTTTGGTTTTTTGAAATAACTTTTTTCTATATTAAAATTTTTAATAATTCTTGTCAAAATTGCATTCCTGACATAAAAACGAATCGATTCATGTATATAAAGTATATATTTTATCAAAATTTATAGAATTAATAAATATTTTAATTTTTCACAAAAAATTAAAATTTTGTATTTTTTGACATTTTATCATAACACTTTAAAATAAGTATTCTATAATAAAAAATTAAATAATTAATATTTATTCAGGGTAGTTTACCCGGTTTATTAATTATATTTAATAAACTATTATAATTATTTAACTTTTAAAATTATATATAATAATATATATTGAGGAAGCTAAATGGTCATGAAATGAACAACTTGTTTAATTAAATTTTTTTTTATATATATTTTTTTGATATTTTATATTTCTTTCAACACGCATAGAAATGGTTTACTGTGGCAGCGAACTGTTCGCTACCACAGCAAATCTTGTTCGTTGAAATAAGGACAACGAAAAAGTTCGCTGTGAGATCAAACAAGTTCGCTATGACAGCAAACTCGCATACATTTTTGTTGATGTTTGCTGTCAAAGGTATAACATGTTCGATGTCACTGCGAACTTGTTAGCTGTTGTAGCTAATTTTTAGAAATTTCACAGCAAACATTTTCTTATTGCTGTAGCTAGTTTCTTGTTTTCTGCGTGAATATAAAATATTTTGCTGTTAACAAAATATTCTTATAAGCATTAGGTATAGAAAAAAAATTTTCTCTATATGGAGATTTTGATTTTATTTCGGGGAAAACTTACATTAAGGGTTTTTAATCTAAAAACGAATTTTTTAACCAACAAAAGGTAGCATTAGTTTTTTTTTAAAAAGGGGAGGAAAAAATAGTCCGCATTTGGAATGGAATCTGGTTCACAAAGGCTGTTACTATTGAATAAAAGCTCTATCTGTTGTTTTCGTATAACAAAAGGATGTGAAACTATGATTTCGTTAATAACGACGTTTCTATGTCGCCTAACGACACCATAGAGGAATGTGCTTAATTAATTTTACTACCCTTTTCATTTTCAAAATTTTCTTGCAAATTTCTTTTTTTGTTTGTTTTTGCAATTTGTTTTTTCAATCGCAAATTACTTTTCAGGAATGAAATTGCTTAAAATTATTAGTAAAAATTCGTTTTAGTCAGGCAGAACGTTGACATTGAGAGAAATACAGTATAAGAATACTTGTCTTTGAATCACTCCTAAGCGTGAGTGCGAGTGAGCTCTCATTGAACGCTGCATAAGAGTGTCCTGTTCGCACTCGTGAACTGATTAATAATGAGGTGTTCTTACTGTATTTTTATTATCAATCGGAACAAAACGTCTTAACATGAGACACTTGTTTTTGCAGTGTAAATAGTTATTGTCAGTTATTTAAAAAAATTAGTAGAACAATCTATAAGTTTCGTAAGACAATACTTGTAAAGGGTTTTCAAGTCTTATAATAAGTAGTATAGATCAGTTTATATCTTTGGATTTAATCAGACTAAGTGAGTTATGGTTCAAACAACAGAAAGTAAATAACACTTCCCTTTTTCTTTGTTTCAGGTACGTTTGCAGTTCTTTCCAAGTTCTTTCGCACTTATTTTAGTCTGGCATAATTTTCAGGTATGTTTGTTTTTTCATAACTCAGACGTAATTTTCAAATAAGTGTGTTATTTTTCACAAGTAGTGAACTTAGCCTTCCTTTTTCACTAACTTTAAGTGTGTTAAATTTAAAAACGATCCGATAAGTTTTTTAAGAGTTATCGTGGGCACAACATTTTGTGTCTTCTACAGACGGACAGACAGACACCATCGCCGGACCATGCTTTTCGGGTTCAGGGGACCTCAAAACGTAAAGATTTCATGGAATTAGCAATAGTCAATTTTCGACCAAAACTTATAATACTCCCTCATGTAGTGATGCACTTCAAGACAAGATTATCTTGAACTTGTTTCATATTACTTGAAGTAACAAGAATCTTGAAAACCCAAGATTCTTGGATGTTCAATTATTTAAACATTGACAATTCTCGGTAATGCTTGATTAGATTCATTGGTTAAAATGTCAGATTTCATGAGAATGGAAGTCGAGAAAACCTCGGAAAAACCAACAATGAATGCAAATACGATGAGAAGGAACGCATCCGCAGAAGATGAAAAGTATGATAAGATGAATGCATTTAACGAATTTTGTTTTTAATTAACTTTTTTATTATTAGTAATATTGCAAGCAACTCCAAACGAATTAAAAGGCATGACCGAAATGCAGTTCTGGACTCAATATTTGAATTTGAAACTGATGCCCAAGGAGAGAAATTTGCGAGATGCAAATATTGTTCAGCCACAAATAATAATCAAGAAAAAATAATAAAAATGAAAAATTGTAATACGTCGGGCATCAAAAGGCATTTGAAAAAATTCCATCCTGAAGAATATCAGAAAGTTTATAAAGAAAATGTTGAATTACAGGTACTTAAAACTAATAGGAATTATATTCATTTTGTTCCATAATAAACTAAATAAAATACTGTGCACGGAGAAAATTTGTTCCTTATATTTTACCGAATTCTTCACTAAAGTTGGGATATAGTGGCATAACTGTAATTTTTAATAATTTTTAAATTATTTTTTCAGGAATAATATTCAAAATTTAATGTCATATCTTTATTCCTTACAAACTAGTATTGTAAAAGTTAAAACAAAATTGAAACTGAACGTTTAATGAAAATTAAATCAAATTTTAACGTTTCTTTTGAATACCTCCTTGATGGTCACTAACGTTTCAGGGACAGTTCGGTAAAACTTTCTTGACTTGACTCGAGTGTTAGTTTTCAGGAATAGTTCGGTAAAACTTCCTTGACTTGCCTGAATTGTTAGTTTTCAGGATTGAAATACTTTTTTAAATGCCCCGTAGTAAAAAAAACTTTGACGTTAATAGTTAGTTGTTTCTAACTTATTTGTACTGATTAACTAATAATTAATAATTTTATTTATAGCAGAAAGCGCTTCTGAAATGAAATTAAATAGCAAATTACTTTCTTTTTAGTTCTTAAATAATCTTAAATAATAATAAAACAAAAGTATTTGAAACTATTTAGTTTCATGTCAACTCGAAACAAAAGATTGAAAAACATAATAATTTAGTGACAATCACAGAAAAATTGTTTCCGCATACTTATCTAACAAGAGCAACGTAAGTAATTAATGTAACTTACGTGACCAAAGTAAATTACGTAGCTATAGTAATTTACATAATTACAGTAAGTTACGTATGTTACGTAACCAGAGTAAATAACGTAACTACAGTAACTTACTCCAAGGATACAACTTACGTAACTTACGTAAATGGAACAACTTGCGTAACTTACGTAAACGGTACAACTTACGTAAGATACGTAACTACAATAACCGACGTCATTTATTAAGTTTACGTAACTTACGTAAATAATCAATTTTACGTAACTTACGTATGTAATTTACGTAAAAGATCAAACTTACATAAGTCACATAACTAGAATAACTTACGCAAGTTACGTAAATGATGAAACTTATGTAACTTATACAAATTATTAAAGTTGCATAACTTACGTAACTATAACACCTTATGCAATTAAAAAAACTTACGTAGGTTTGACCATTTACATAATTTACTGTAGTTGCGTTATTTAGTCTGGTTATGTAATTATAGTATTTTTCTTTAATTATGTAAGTTACTATAGTTACGAAATTTTACTCTGGTGGCGTAACTTACATTAATTACTTAAGTTGCTCTAGTTACGTAAGTCAGGGAAAATAATTTTTTGTGTTTGACACTAGATAGATTATTTTAATCTTTTTTGATGAAAATTTGGAAATAATACGAATTTTAATAAACTATTGTTTTATTACATAAAATACAAATTTAAACATTTTTCTTTATAACAATAAAAATATAATTTGAAACTATTTCATAAATTGACCTTAAATATAGTTAGAAATTATTCAGTAACGTGGATTTAATATGGATGATTCTTTTATTTTATACAACTATTGTTTATTAATTTAAATCTTTCTCACAAGCGGTGAAATAAAATTCAGATTCATATATAAGGACAGTTGAAAGTTTCTGAAGCAATAATGTAAAGCGTGCGATGTATGTATTAATGTATGCGTTTAGAATGTACTGTAGGCAGGTGTAATGAATAAGTATTTGTTCGTGAATGATTGTAGGGGTTTAGGTAGTGATTAAAGTAGGTAAAATGAGATTTACGGCAGTATTACTGTAGAACTACTGCAATGACATTATTTTGTATTTTTTATTCTTCAAGTTTTACCGAACTATTCAGTAATTCAATGAATATAAATTTTACCGAACATTGTACCTTACGTTTTACTGAACTTTCAATAAATATAAGTTTCACCGAACACTGTGCCTTACGTTTTACCGAACTTTCAATAAAACTAAGTATAGTGTACATTTACCCTACGTTTTACCGAACTGTAAGAGAACGGCTAATACATGTACCATAAGATTTATTCTTTTTACATTATTTTTCAATGCAATTGCTTTTACAGTCCTGTTCCGTAAAACTTACAGTTTTGACACTTCATCACAGTTTTACCGAACAAAGTTCAGTAAATTTTCAGGAATAAATTTTCTCCGTGTGTTCTTAACCAAAAAGTCTGAAAAAATAATTTTTAAAAATAAAAATAGTTTTTCTCTCATTTTAAAAAATATAAACTATTTTACTGTTGTTATAATTATTTATTAATATTCCTAAAATATTATTAATATTATTATACGCAGGGCTCGAACTAAGCCCCTAAATCTCGTAAAAAACCGTTTTTTTAAAGGGCCGTTATGTCCGTAATTTTATTTAGAAAAGACGAAAAGTTCGTAACTTATTAACGATATCATTTTGAAAATCTTGAAAAAGTTAGAAAAGATTGTAAAATTTCAATTATTTTTAATACAATTTTAATCGAATTCGTCGAAAAATATAATTATTCTTAAAATATTTTATTAAAATTTATCAAAAGAATGCAATTATTTAAAAATTTATTGATAAAATTCTTGACAAGAATTCAATTTTAATAAATAAGTAATTATTCAATAAATTATTTCTTTTTTGTGTAAATAATTAAATTCTAGTAAAATTTTCTAGTAAAAATTGATTTAAAAATGGATTTCAGTAAAAATTTTCGAATATAATTGAACATTAAAAACATTAGAGCGTGAAGTTTTAGAAAAAATTGAATTTTGAAAAAGTTTCAAATTAAAATCTTTAAGAATCTAAAAAAAGCTTTTTCTCTTTAAATTCAGCAAAAAAATAAGATTGGAAATTAAACAAAAGCTGGCTGGAAATAAGACTTACATTTTACTGTGTAATAAAAATAATAAGAAAACAAAAATAATTTCTAAAAATAGTAAATAAAATAACAATAAATAAATATTTATAAATACTTAAATTAAAAAAATATGTTTATTTATGGGAGTGTTTTAAACTGTAAAGCAATGTCCAAATTTTTATTAGCTTTTTAATGAAATTTTGACTGAAATAAATTTATCAAGCACATGTATGAAATTAAAAAAATTTGTAATTTAATTAAATAAAAAATAATTGTTGCAAATTATTTATTTATTTTAGCAGAACCAAAAATTTGTGCAAGAAAATTTTGACAAGCAACTAGCTGATTGGATTGCAATAAAATATCTGCCCTTCAATTTATTGGATGATCTACAGTCGCAAAAATTATTTAATTATTTGAATCCGAATGCAAATATACCTCACCGAACTAAAATGAAATCCATAGTGTTATCACGATGTGAAGAAGTGAAGGAAATTGTACTGAAGACTTTGAAAAATAACTCGTCTAAACTTTCGTTCACCATAGATGGATGGACTTCGGTAGCCAACAAATCGTTTTATGGAATAACTGCGCATTTTATAAGTGATGATTGGATATTGCAATCGCTAGTTCTTGATTTCATACCGTCGAACGGAAATCATACGGGTAAGGACATAGCAAATCTCTTTCACGATGTTCTTGTCAAGTATGAATTGGAAAACAAGTTACAAGGCATCACCATGGACAACGCAGCTGCGAATACAAAGTTTATTCAAGAATTAGGCAATTTAATGAAACATGTTTTTGGTAAAAAGTTCGACATCAATGACATACATTTTCGGTACATTGCTCACATCTTGAATTTGTCTGTTCAAGATTTTTTGAAGGAACTTTGTATTCAAGATGATTTTGAAGAAGTCGATGAAACAGGAACACTCGAAAATGAAG
Source organism: Leptopilina myrica (nomen nudum) (assembly GCA_032872475.1). NCBI lineage: Eukaryota > Metazoa > Arthropoda > Insecta > Hymenoptera > Figitidae > Leptopilina > Leptopilina myrica (nomen nudum). The sequence continues at coordinate 41,212,839 of CM065459.1, read as the reverse complement.
ACAGCATTGAAGACAACGAGATGTCAGAAAATACTTGTGTGATCAGAAGACTAAGAGGGCTCCTCAAGAAATTAAAATATTCGGAGAAATTACGCGAAAAATTGAAATGCTGTTGCGCTACCGTTGAAATTGAAATTTTATCACCGACTATTGGCATCGCGACGAGATGGAATTCATCATACGAGATGATAAAACTCGCACTTCGTATGAAACCAGCGTTAAAATTATTATGTGAACTCAATCCCGATTTAAATAAATTTTGTCTGCAAGAATCCGAATGGCAACTTCTTGAAGGTATTATAAAGTATTTACGATACTTTAAAACATTGTCGCTAACCTTATCAGGTGAAAAGTATATTACAATCCCAATGGTTGTGGTAGGTTTCAACATGCTATTAGATAAACTTCAGGATGGAATAAATATTTTCAATCTAAAAACTAGAAAAAGTATAGTTGAAATTCAGATAAAAAATGCACTGAAAGCAGCGACGGAAAAGCTATTGAAGCATTATTCCAAGTTTAACTGGGTGTATTGCGCTGTCCTTCTTTTGGACCCGAGATTTAAGCTTGAAACTTTTCAATTGACGGATTGGGGAAAAGATATGGTAAATGAGTCGCTTAAAAAGTTTGAAAATATTTATAAAGAATCGTACTATAAAACAACTTCTAAAGTCACAGAAATGTTTCAAGACGATGATCTTTCCTGCAATCAAGATACACCTGATCAAGATGAAGATGATGACGATGATGATCTAAAGATCAATTCACTTTTCAGAAAGCGAAACACAGCCTTAGCATCTTTGAACAATGCTACGAATTCTTGGCGAAGTAAGATTGACAAGTATTTCTTGTTAGAAAGAGCCACTGAAGACGTTGATATCGGTCAATGGTGGAAGAAGCATGAAAACATTTTTTCAAATCTAAGTAGAATGGCGAAAGATTTATTTTCAGTTCAAGCTACTTCAGTTCCCGCCGAAAGACTTTTCTCGAAAGCAGAGTTAATTATTCGAAAACATCGAAACCGTTTAACCAATGAATCGGCGAAAAGTTTGATTTGTTTAAACTCGTGGATGACGTGTAACTTAAGTGATGCAATTCACAAAGAAATAAATTCTATTTAGATGTTTTTATAGTTTGAATTTCATACGTGAACTTAATTTGTTTGAAATTGTTATTATGCAATGATTAAAGATTTCATTTTTCAAAAATTTGATAATTAAAATTAATAAAATTACTAATTAAAAAATTAGAATTTTGTTGACAAATTTTTTTTTTACAAAAATAATTGTTTTTGTAAAAAATTAAAATGTTTATCTAGATGTAATTTTTCAGGAATATTAAATAGTAAACAATTCTATTAATATTTGAAATAAAATTTGTAATAAACTAAATTCCCGGCTAATTCCTGGTCAAAATATTTAATTCTCGGTTATTTTCAGTTTTCCTGGATTTTTGGGTTAGTAGGCACCCTGAAATATATATATATATATATATATATATATATATATATATATACAGAAAAAAAGGGTGGTAATATTACGAAGGGTAATGGGTAAAAATGACTTTGGTAAAGAGTAAAAATTACGACGGATAAAATTACAGAGGGTAAAACACATACCTGAATATGTCACTAAAACAAATTAAAAGTTTTTTTTATTCTAATTATATCAGGAAGGTTAAATATTAAATTATTTTGATTAGAACTAATTTGAACTAATCATAACTTGATAATTTTTTTACCTAAATTAATAAACAATTATATTTTCCAATTTGACTTGTTGAATTCATCACTTTTAAATTATCCATTTTATGGTTATGACTTTGTAAACAATTAAGAGTTATAATACAATATAATAAAATGTCACGCAAAGCGGTACATTTTTAATATAAATTTTTATTTTATTAAACAAATTTTTTCTTTTCTATAAAAAATGTATAATTGTAAATCATAATACATAATTATGATAAATAAATTTTGTCTTTCAAAATCATAATTTATAAATAATTATAATGAAAAAGCAAATATTTATCTCATTATGTTTTGTTTGCTTGTTCAAGTGTTGAAGTAACTAATGTCAACTAATTTATTTAAAACCAAAAAACTGAAACATCTTTAATTTATAAAATTTATTTAAAATATTTTAATGCTGTAATTTTCCAAAAAAATGTTTCTAAATTGAAAACAAGAATTGTTTAAAAGAAAAGTGATTAATAATTACGCATTAACCAAAATTGTCTTCCTTATTAAACAAATTTTTTAAGGAAATAATTTGATATCATATTATTACAGAAATAATTTTATTATAGTTTAAAACAAAATATTTTTTAGAAACAAATATTTATTACACCGTTTTCTTTCCTTTGAATATAAATGAAATATTTTTAGAAATGTATAATTCAAAAATTTCCTATAAGCAAATTTATTTTTTTTTAAATTATAATTTTTACAAAAAATGCGACTGGAACATAAATATTATATTTTTTTTAATCTTTTCTTGAAAAAAATTAGAATTCTTTAACAAGCTTATGATTAAAAATAAAATATTTAACAATCTTTTCTTTGCTTGAAAAAATATTAGAAATTGGTTTAAAAAATCATAATTTTTACAATTAATTATGACTGAAATATAAATATTCTGCTTATATTTTTCTTTATAAGGATTAAATTTAAAAAAACATTCTATTATTTAATAAATTAATTACTTTTATAGTTAAATAATTTTGAAAAGATTTCAAATTAAAATATTGTTGAAAAATTTAAATTTTCTATACTTACTTTTAACTGGTAATTTTGAAGAATTTTTGTTTTGAAAAAGTTTAATTTAATTTTTTTTAAATAATTTGAAGTTACGTGTATTTACGTGGAAATTTTTTCAAATTGCATTTTTCCTGTATTCCTGTTTGTTTTTCCTGTATTTTCAAGAAGGAATTTTCCTAACCGTTTTAGAGAATTTTTAAAAACTTTTCGTAATTCATAGAAAGTTTTTGATAATTTTTTAGAAAAATTCTCTTATCTATGTTAATAAATTTTAAAACTAATGTATATGAAAATTCTTAAAGAACTTTTTAAAAAATTATTGGAAATATTTATTGAAATAATAAACATAATTTTTTATATTTTGACATTTTTAAACCTTTTAATTCCTGTGGAAAAAAATAAAAATTAAATATGTAATTAAAAAGGAAGTTATTTATATTTTCAAATAATTTTGCAATTAAAGAAATTCATAAGGTGTAAGTACATATATATGTAACAAGGCATTTTTTAAATTAAATTGTTTCCATTTTTTAAAAATATTCAATTTTTTTATAAATAAAAATTGCAATCAACAAATAATGTTCATTTATATTTATTTCTTTATTTATAAAAAACTTTGAATTTTATTAGAGCAATAAATTATAAGTAATAATAACATTTATGTAAAAAAAATCTCTTTTTCATAAAAAAAATAAAAAAAACGTAATAAGTATTTGCTTCATCATAATTATAAATTATGATTAAGATAAGTAAAATTTGTTTACCATAATTATGTATTATTTATTAAAATTATACATTTTTTAAATAAAGAAAATAACTCGTTAACTAAAATAATAATTTATATTAAAAATTTTCTGCTTTTCGTGACTTTTTGTTATATTATTTCCCAACTCTGGTTTGTTTACAAAATCATAACCATAAAATGGTGAGTTTGAAAGTGACACAATCAACAAGTTTAATTGAAAATAAAATTGTTTATTAATATGGGTAGTAAAATCATTTAATTATTATTAATTTGAACTGGTTCTAATAAGAATAATTCAATATTTAACCTTTTTAATATAATTAGTAAAGAAACAGCAAAGTTGTTTTACTGACACATTCAAGTAAGTGTTTTACCCTCTGTAATATTACCTATCGTAATTTTTACCCTTTACACAAGTCATTTTTACCCATTACCATTCGTAATGTTACCACCCTTTTTTTCTGTGTATATATATATATATATACATATATATATACAGAAAAAGTTTTAAAATTTAACAAATTTTCATCTCATTTTATTTTTAAATTTTTCATTAATCCTAAGAAATCATATAACTGGTGGTCTTAGTTTCATATAATTTTTATGAAAATAAATTTTGATTTTATAATAGATTATTAATCAGAAAAAATTCTATTACCAAGAACCACCAAGAATCTTGGTTAAAAACAATACAAGATTCAAATTTAAAATGACAGTCGAGATAATTTCTTGTACTTGACGTTTTCTCGCTTGGTCTTGCTTGAATGCATCACTAGTTTTAGACACGAGTGAGATAGCAGTTTTTGCAGTGTCAAAAATTATAATCGGTTCTTTGATGGAAAATCTCTTTCATTTTTTTAAAATAATAATAATAATAATAATGCTATATTTTAGTCTCATTTCTTTAAAAGTAATTTTTAAGAAATTTATGAATTCTAATTTTCAATATAATTTTTTTTTGCAACAAATATAGTAGCAAAATACATTCCCACTAATTTTGTCCTAATTCCCTATTCTCGATATCGATCATAATTTACTTGCCAAGGTAGGGGAAAAAATGTTTTCCTTCTCTTTCGTAACAAGCTTGTGCGGTCCATTCATGGAGACATTGATAAAATACAATTAGCCTAGCAATGTGTAGCGGCAACATAACTACAGTGTACGGGAATTAGCGTCATTCCTAATCCGTTGCACGAATTCAAAGTTACGCGTGTCGAAGCGCAGTACGAGTCGCTGAGCCGGTAAAAATAATTAGATTGTACCTAGGGGGGTTGTTTTTTTTAAATGAATTTTATCGCTTTAATGAGCTCGCTTTTCCTGGCTTGAACCACTCGCAGCTGCTTTCACTACAGACGGCCTCAAGTTTTTTTTCCAATTAATAACAGAGAGGAAACGTCGGTCCAAGTAACTAGTTTTCCGCGTCTGGATCGTAACACAACCGCAAGAGAATTCGGCTTCATTTACACCAGATTTAATATATATATATATATTTTTTTTTTCTTTTTCTCATTCTCAATTATCAAATTCAGTGAAAAGAAAGAAATAAAAAATCGCTCCTTGAAACTGATTTTATCCGTAGATTTTATTTCCGAAAGAATTCATCACAAAGATTTAATTAATTTATACTTCATATTTTTCGCTCATTTCTATTAGGAATTGACTCGTAATATTTTTTTTATCTCGTCTCAAGTGTTTGTGTCTTGGGAAAGAAAGAAAAAATTCTACGCGAATCAAAAATTATAATTTTATTAATAATTTTTTTTTGTTTGAATTCTTTTTTTTCAATTGCAAAAGCGGAAAGAATTTTTAACGTAAAATTTCTATATGGGTACAGTGAGTTTTACTCGTTATGGCAGGCCATAAGTACATTATACATGCTTACATGATTGCTTTGCTTGCGCCAACCGTCCGACTTTAATTCAGTGGGCGGTAATATACGGCGAGCAAGTAAAACACGTCCTTTAATAAAAATTTAATATTCTTCTTGACTGCAACCAGCGAGATGTAGTCAACCCCGAGCAACATTTTCTTTTTTTTCTGGTTTTTTTCTTCATTCCTTTTTTTAACACCCGAGGTGATTTTATTTCCCGTCTTATATCACGACAGTCATATTTTTTTCCACCAAGAAATAAAAAACAGTCGTAATTTATTTCTCTACACGTTATTTCTAATTTGCATTTACTAAATATTTTTTTCTTCATCAAAAACGTGTACTTTTGCCTGTTTTATTTTATGACTTTTAAATATATAAATATATCTATGCAGAAAATAAAAACGCCCTTTGATTTTTTTTATTTCCTTAATTCATTAACTTGTTTGTTTCCAATTTGAAATTGGTATTATTTTCTAATTTTTTAAAATTAATATTGACTACTATAAGGGAAAGTTCATAAACTACGTAGCACGTCTAGGGGGAGGGGGGGTCAAGCAATTGTCTACCATAAGAGGAAAAATGGCGCTAATACATGTAATTGCGTCCACGTGGGGGGAGGGGGGGAGTTAAAATTTCCAAAAAATTGGTCTACGTAGTTTATGGACGTTCCCTAACACAAGAAATTTTAACAGCCATTGTTTGTTTCTTTCTTTTTGAAACTTAATAAAAATTTATTAGTTTTCAAAAAATATTATTTTGGGAAACATAATTCTTCAAAAATATAAACTACGATTATGTGTCTAAATAATTTTTGAAACTAATAGAATCAAATTTTTTAAAATATAAAATTTATTTCAACGATGATTGAATAACAAATAACAAATTTTTTTTGTAAAATTTAATTAATGTCCAAGTGCTTAATTACAATTCTTTAAAAAAAAAATACAATAATGTTCACAAAACAACAAATTTTTTTTTTAATTCCAACATTTTAAAAACCTAATTTTTTAAGAAGCTGTAAATAAAATATTTTGAATTTGAACAATCTATTCTTTTAGTAGAAAATTCTCAGGTTCCAAAAAGGTGTTTAATGAGACTAATAAAACTGTCAAAAAAGAACCCGTAAAATAAGTTTAATTGGATGTCTCAGTAAAAACCAAGTTTTTTTTAACCCTGCGGGTTCAAATATACTTTGGGATAGTACATATAGGTTTTACTTGCGCTTGTGTAAACGTCGATTTTATTCTCAAAGAATTCTCTATTTATTTGAAAAATCAAGACCTTGAAAGATTAAAACTTTTGAAAAGCCTTCAACTTTTTCCGTTTCTTTCTCAGAAGGTACTTAAAATTATATAAAGCTAAGTTTGCCTATTTTATATAAAAAAAATTGGACAAATCCGAGTAGAACTCGTACTAAACCCTAGGGTTCCTTGCCCTTGTTTAAAACTTTTTTAATACCTAAAAGAAAAAATAATTATAAATATTTTTTTTGTTAATGAAAACATCATGAAGATCAATTCTAATCACTTCCACTATATTTTTCTTATAATTTACGCCTTAAAATACTTAGTTTTACTAATTTTTAACACTATTAATTAAAAACTGTGAACGATAGGGTAAAATATATGCTTTTTTATGAAATTATCAAAAAATTTATTTATTTGAAAAAATCCACTAGGGTAAAAGTGGGTATTATCACGGGTGTGGGTATTATCGAGGCATTTTGTATTTTAATGAATATTTCAAATAATATTAAAAATGTTTGACACTAAAAAATCACTCCTTGAACCTGCACTGAAAAAACCTAGTCTCATAATGAGTAGCGTACGCTACTCATTTTGAGTTGCAACAAAAATGAGACTCTTAGGTGGCGCCACGTTCTATGGCGTTTAACATAGTCTCATTTTGAGATGCAACAAAAATGAGACTGGGTTTTTTGTGTGTGACAACTAAGACATTATAATATGCATCATATTTCTGGTTATTTTTCTAGTAATCAATTTATTAAAAATGTTTTAAAATTGGTTGTCTGAAAAAAGTTCAAAATGGCTCACCTTGGTTTGAGATTCAACTCTGCAGTGGTGTCAAAAATTATTGTTTTTATATTACACTGAAAAAAACCCGACTCATTTTTGTTGCAACTAATTTGGAAGTCGGTCTCGAAATGAGTAATCGACAACTTCAAGTGACTCGAAATGAGTAATCGACAACTTCAAGTGACTCAAAATGAGTAAAATAACAATATTCTAGTTACTTTCTTTTGTGTTTCGCATGTTTCGTGTTCCATGGTTGCCCATCCCTGTCTGTCAATTGACAAATGTTAAACCTAAAAAACTTTTTCTATTTCTCATGAAAACAATAAATGGACTGCAAGTATTAATGTTTTGACAAGTGCACCGTGTTTATTGGTTATAAACAATTATTTTAATTCATATTTTTATAAATTATTCTTAGCTTTTCCAATGTGTTTGTAATTTTATCGTAAAGAAAAAATGATACCCCTTAAGACTCATTTTGAATCTTTTCCCTAGAAACTCAGAATGAGTCAAAGGGGTATCATTTTTGTTGCAGTTCAAAATGAGTCTCATATGCGACTCATTTCGATTCCGGTTTTTTTCTGTGTATATGAAACTCTGAGAGATGATTCTTTTTTTATATTTTGGTAAATTTATTGTTATTCTACATAAAAAAAATTTGTTCAGTTAAAAAAAACTGATTTTTATTAAATATTTACAATCCCGATAATGGAGACATCTTTTTTCTAACATGTGGGTATATTCGCGGCTCCTTTCATAACCCTTGAAAGTAAGGTTAGCAGTGTCCCAGCTAAAAATCCCCGTACAGGATCCTTAAAGGATCCTCTCGGGAGCCTGTACAGGTCCTGTGCAGGATCCTATACGGGATTTTGGGACAGGGTTCCTGTGCAGGAACCTTAGTTATCAAAGATTTCTGTAAAGGTTCCTGTACAGAAACACTAGCAGGATCCAGTACAGGAAACTTTGTAAAGGATCCTATACAGGAACCTTTGCAGTTTTGTAAACTGCAGGTACTTAAGTGTAAAGGATCCTGTAGGGAACCCGTAAAGGATCCTACAAGGTTTCCTCAATTAATATATTTATATTTTTAACTCCTGCGCAGTAGTTTTCTATGAGTTTCTCGAATGCGCAATACATTTTTCTGTCCAACATTGATATACGAGCCTAACATATTAAACTGTGAAGTCTATTTATGTCAAATGTTGCTTAACATATAAAAATTTTAAAAAATTAAAAAGTTTCCTGTACAGGAACCTTTACAGGAACATTTGATAGCTAAGGTTCCTGCATCGGAACCTGCACAGGAACCCTGTCCCAAAATCCTGTACGGGATCCTGTACAGGACCAGTACGGGATCCTGTATGGAATCCTGCACAGGACCTGTACAGGATCCCGAGAGGATCCTTTAAGGATCCTGTACGGGGATTTTTAGCTGGGGTGTCTCTAAAGTTTAAAACGTTGGAATTATAGCTGATATTATTTTTCCTTGTTTTAATTTATATTTTAATAAAAGTACTTTGTATATATTTCAGGGACCGTCACGGAATCAAAACAAAATTAAAAAATACTTTTGTTTTGATTCGGATATGGGTATCAAAATCAAAATTCAACTGTGTTTTGTTTTGGTTCCAATATCAAAATCAAAATTCCACTCTATTTCGTTTTGATTCTAATATCAGAATCAAAATTCCACTCTATTTTGTTCTGATTCCAATATCAAAATCAAAATTCCACTCTATTTCGTTTTGGTTCTAATATCAAAATCAAAATTCTTTCTTGTTTTAATTTTAATAAAATAATACTGCGCATGGAGAAGTGTGATTGAACCTAAATTTTGTTGCAAATGTCAAATATATCAGAAGATAATATCGTTTTTACTTACAAAATCTGAAATAGAATTCGAATCGATTTCTGTTTCTATAAGAAACCCGAATTGCAGTATTACGGTATCAGAATCAAAATAGGAAGTAAATTTTGTTTCGTTACAGTATCAGAATCAAAATAGGAAGTGAATTTTGTTTCGTTACAGTATCGGAATCAAAATAGAAAGTAAATTTTGTTTTGTTACAGTATTAGAATCAAAACAGGAAGTAAATTTTGTTTCGTTGCAGAATCAAAATCAAAATACATTAATAATTTCGTTTTGTTTTGGAATATCGTAACGAAATCAAAATTTGATTTCGTGACGGTCCCTGATATATTTAAAAAAATTAATTTACAACTAAATAAATGTTGTAATTAACATTGTTTTTCCATTTTGCACAGTAACTGTTAAACAGATTTAGACACAACAAAAAATTAGTTTATTTGAACGTTCAGAATTTTAGTAAATCTTATAACAGTTATAAAATATAAGCAAGAAAATAAACAGTAATGGGAGGGATAAAAAAAATTTAAATTAAAGTAAGTGAGATCTGTATACATAAGGAAAAAATTTTTAATATCTGTAAAAAAGGAGCAATAGTGTCAAAAAAAATTGACTATTCGTTAGAAATGTTTGATAATATAGTTGCCTTAGAATATTTCATCCAAGTATTAAATTATATTATGGGACTAATTAAATAATTATAATAAAACCAAGTATCTTTCTTCTTGTGATACTAGTTTACTGTTATTGAATTCGTCCATTTATTATAATGCATAAAATTTTTAAATTCAAACCACTTGGAAGTATGACTTATATAAAATTCCTCGATAATACCCACACTTACCCTATACCAAGAATTGTGAGCGCCTGAGGAAAATAAATACTTTTATTAATAAATCGAAAAATCTTTCTATTTTTTTACTGAAAAAAATATAAAGATCAACTCCAATCCTTTTCACTGTATTTTTTCAAAAATCCACACGTGAAAATAAATAACAATTTCCAACATTAGATCACTAGATTAAGAAATGTGAGAACTAACTAACATAAAATTATTATCAAAATTTTTTAAATATTTTAGTTTTTTGCTAAAAACACCATGAAGATCAATTTTAATCACTTCCACTATATTTTTCCTGTAATTAACGCGTAAACATACACAAGATATAATAAAATGATGTTATTAAATATGAAGGCACTATGAAAATGTTTTTTTATCCTACATGCATAAAAATGATGCTTTTAAAGCCTTAACAATTTTTTTAAAATTCCATTCAAAGATTAAAATGTTTAAATACTATTGATTCTATTTTGAGGAGGTGTGTAATTTAGAAGTAAACACCTATCTTCATGTTGTTTATTAACTAACTATTTATTTAATTTGTTTAAATAATCTTCTGCATTTATAAATACAGCCAGTTTTCTTTATTGAATTATTGATAATAACTAATAATTATTGAACTAAAATAAAAAACTCTTTAAGAAACTTTTTTCAATTAATTAACCTTAAAAAATTGTATTAAAAATAAAATTGTTAAAAATAGCTATATCTATTATTGACAGTTTATTTAATAAAAAATATATTAAAATTGAAAAACTTCTAGTTTCAATAAATTGAATCTAAATGTGCTTATTTTTTAAGGAAAGTGATGTAGATTTTAATGAAATTCCTGACGCCGAAACACACTTTGTACTTGGGCTAAAGTCCATCGGAAAAGTAGCTTCTACAAAGCTCGAGTTCCTTATCTCAAATAGCCTATCTACGTAGTTGGGCTATGTTCATCAGGAAATCACTGGTCAAACGACCTGAAATCCTCATAAACCTGTAGATAGGCTGTAGATAGGCTATTTAGGATCAGGATTTGACGGAAATCGATGTAGATAGTGTTTTTAGTAAAATTAACTCCTAATTAACTCAAAAATTAATTAAGAATAATAATTCTAATTTACATAGAAAAATTCGTCTTTTTTTACGAATCCAACGATATAAAAAAACTCATTTTTGAAAAATTTACTCCCTGCATCGTCTGCTATCTGAAATCGACAGTTTTGTGCATTAGCGAAAAAGTAAAGCCTTGACAGTGAAAGTAATAATAATAAACATACATGTGTTGAAGCAAGAGTAAATTAATAAAATAAGTAAAAAAAATATCAAATTTCTTTTATTTTAAATAAGCTCTTAAATTTCATATGTATTGACAGCACAGCACAATAGAAAGGTCGTGGACTTTTACACTGAAAGAAATTTTCCGTCATTACTGCCATAATTATGACTGATTCTGCCAGAATAAATCACTGTATTATAATGAAATACAACTGCCAAAACAGTTTGGTTAATCCAGTCATACGAATGACTGAATTCTTCAAATATTTTCTAAAATTTTAACTAAAATTATGTAATCAATATTTATTTAATTTTTTATTCATTAGTCACAAAAAATAATAATTAACCGAAAATTTAAACAAATATTCAGAGTATAATAATAATTTCCAGTAAAAAAATGAGAAATGTGAAAATCTATATATCACACATTTTTTTATAATACAGACAGAAAGAGAAAGACCATATCTTTCAGGCAGGTGTGTGGGATTAAAAGTTACGAATGTAAAAAAAATTGAAAAAAATTTCGCGGTAAACAGAGAAAATTACTCTCGCTGTAAAAAAAGTTTATTAACATGGACAGGGGATGTCGAAAATTCCCAACGAGAATCGGCAGTGAATATAAATTTTGCTAATTAGAATGTATATGCATATTTCCCAAGAATATGTTTCAGGGTTCATGTGCGGCTACTGAAAATTTATTTTCAAATGCGAATTGGTGATTTAAACTTTCTATTTTTATTAATTGTGTAAATGGAATTTCGATGTTGAACATTAAATTATTAATAATAGTGGCCAATCTCAGGATTCATTTTTTTACTATTTTTTTTATTTTCTTCTTTTTTATTATTTGTTTAAATTATTATTTACATTCTATTTGTTTTTTAATATTTTAAGAAGAATTTTTATTAACGAGAAGAATATAAATAAACATTTTTCTCTTAACTTGATAAGAAACAAATTGTTAGAAACAAAAATTAAAAGATTCAAAATCTGTACGCAAAGAAAACATAATTATTTTTGCAAACATTTTTGCAACCCAGGTAAAAAAACCCAAGAAAAAACCCATGCAGGTGGAAAGTTACACTGAAAAAAAAGTTCATTGAATGAAGTAAATGCATTTTCTTGATCTAATTCACTTGAAACAAGCCCATATTTTCTTATTGAAAGAAATTTATTTTTTTGTGTCTAGTAATTTTGAGCATTGGGCAAAGCATTGAGCCAAGAAAATGGGAGGATTAATATAAGTTTATAATTGTTTCAACTCAATTAAAAATTAACTTCTTGGTCGAATTCCACATTTTTTTGGATTAAGAATATATATTCTTGATCCAAGAAAATTCTTCTTCTCCCAAATATACTATGTCAAAAAAATCGTTTGCTTGAATCAATACTATAATAATCTTGGCCGTATTCAATCTCACGATTTGCTTCAACCAAGAAAAATTTTCTTGGTTCAATACTTTTTTTCAATGTAATGTTAGCTAATCCTACTAACGTTATAATGTGCTATTGGGGACCAAAAAATGTCGTTGACTTAACGTTAACTAATGTAAACTTTTCCACCTGTTCAAAATTAATAGAAAGAAACAAATACCTTTAATTTACTTCATTTTGGAATAATATACAATTTTTGTTGATAAATAAAAACAATAATAACCATGAGCTATTTTCATTATCGTTTTTAGACAAATTTTCAAATATATAGAATAAATATTCTTCAAGAGGTTCTTGGCTATTAAGAAGTCTTTCCACTTGAAGGAACATTTTAGATAGCAAAGGTTAAAGCTCTGATACTCGTAATATAATATTTTCATTATTACACAATTCTCCTTGCATCCTTCACCTCTTATTACGAATATTAAATTTTCCCATCGAAAACGAAAATCATTTACCGAAGCTTTAAAAATTCTTCCATTAGTATTTTAATGATTTAAAATCGAATATACAACAACATTCTTTTAAAAAATGTATAATATTTTATTTCAATGCATTTCCTTTGAATTTTTATTTTCAATTTAATTGTTTTCTTCCTTTTTCTAATTTTATTGGTTTTTTAATATTATTAACAATACTAATTATTATTCCTCCTTTATTTATATAGGGTCATTTGAGGTAAATATAAACGTTAAGCGAGGTTTAAGAAACAAGTTATTTCAAGTATACTACTGTTTTAAGGGATGGAAAAACTAAAAAAAAAGTTCTTCGTAGATGTATAGAAAAATCAACCAGTTGACTTATAACACAGGCACACAAAAAAAAAGTTGTCTGTTTTTTGAACCAGACATACATATCTTATAGTATTTTTGCCCGCTGAAGACGAATCTGAAGTCAGAATTGCTCCATCACCCTCTGTTTTTTTTAAATCAAGAAAACTACCCTTAACTTCAAATTTTAAAGTAACAAAAATTGAATAACAGATTTCTCTTTAAAACAAAACAATACTTTTATCTACTTCTGCTACAGCAACTCAGAAATAATGTCAACATTTCTTAAACACCCTTTGTTGTTTATTAAATCGAAATAACTACTTCTAAAGTGTAAAAATTCAAAATTATCATATTAAAAGTAAAAACCCACATTGGTTTTCAAAACAACAAAATAAATTCATGTACTTCTCTTTCAACATTTCAAAAGCAATATCAAAATTACTTTATCATCCACTGTGTTTTTATATTGAAAAAACTACCCCTAATATGTAAAAATTCAAAATGTATAATAAAAAAAATTAAAACCCACATTGTTTTTCAAAGTAGAACTAGTATATTACATTATAAGGGCAGAAAGTTCGAAATTCCTGCACTGCGCGAAATGATGCCCGAGGCGAAGCCGAGGTCATCATCGCGTAGTTCAGGGCTTTCGAATTTCTGCCCGTGTAATGTATACTATTTTTCTTTATATACGGTCGAAAGTACGCTCGTTAATTTATTTTTTAAGAAAATTGCAATCGTGTTTCATTTGACAGCCGGCCATCTTTATTTACTTTTGCTCCTCGCTTCAACGCCTCTGGCGGACACTCGTGAAGCTCTGGTTTATTCTCTCTCTATTGCAAAGAACATTCGCCTGCCCCGACATTTGATGCACGAGCGAAGCGAGTGCTTCTGGTCGGGGGCAGGCACGAAAAAAAATATGAAAGATAAATTAATATTATATTTTTAAAAGAATTTTTCTGTTGATACAAAATTAATTTTATGTTTCTGAAATTCTAAACGTTTTAATGAACAAAATTTCATTATTTCTTGAAATTATTAAAATTTTATTATAACATTTTGGCACGTATTAAAAAACAAATTACAAAATTTTTAATTATTTTATTTTAGTTTCTAATGTTTATTAAAATAATTTTTCAAAATAATTATATCAGCAAAAGATTTCGTTCATTTCAATTTACCGACAGTGGTATTTTTACCGACAGAGAATTCTTTTACTCCCGCTGTAATAGAGGTTGGGTATGAAAATCAACCAAAGCACGTCTCTAGTCTTCTTGCAAAGCACAAATGTTTGACTTTCTGCTGCGAAGTAGCAGCGGGAAGTACGTACTTTCGACCGAGGTATGAAGAAAAATAAATTTATGTACTTCTCTTTCAACAACTCAAAAGCAATGTCAAAATTGCTCCGTCACCCTTTGTTTTTTCAAATTGAAATAACTACCTCTAATATGTAAAAATCAAAATGTCTAATAAAAAAATGAAAAACCACAACAAATTCTTTTTTTTATTATACATTTTGATTTTTACATATTAGAGGTACACTGGAACTTCACTTATTTTCAGTCCCACTTATTTTTACTATTTGCAGTCTCACTTATTTTCACCTGAAAGGTTCTCCGCGCATTCTCATCATGTTCAAGAATCCACCAATCAAATCAACTCGAATGCTAAGTTTCAGAGTAAAAATAAGTGCGACTTTGCCTTTCAATTTGTGTTGACTTGGTAAAAGTTTCAATTTAAAAAAACAATGGGTGATGCAGCAATTTTGACATTGCTTTTGAGTTGTTAAAAAATAAGTAGATAAATTTCTTGTTCTGTTTTAAAAATCAATGTGGTTATTCATTTTTTTACTTTAAACTTTTATTTTGTAAATTTAAGGGTAGGTTTTTCAAAAAAAAACTTGCTGTATAATCTCAACTTTAATTGAAAAAAGAAGTTTCAAACCATTTAGTACTTTTTTATACTACATTATTTAAAGCCGTGCAAAGTGTGCGTCAGTAACCCCGGCCCGGGTTACATATAACAATATATGGTATATTAAACAACCGAGTGATAATATCATATAATAATTTTAATATATGGTATAGTAAAATAAGTTTTGTACTATCATTTTACAATAGAAATATTTGAAAAAGGATCATATGAAATTACAATTTTCTGTGTAATTGTAAAATTATAGAAAATTGTATAACATAGACGCTATATGAATATTAAACGCATTCTTCCTTTAAATTTTTTAAATAGGGTTATTTTTGGTACTTAATATTAATAATAATAATGAAATCTTATTTCACTTTTAAACAAAATAAAAAGTACCCCAAAGGAACTTTTTATATATTTATTATTTTTTATTAACAATATTCATTTAAATCAAAAATTTTTATTGTCCGTTGAAAATAAATGTTCAGAGCTCAAAACTTGATAATTGATCTGTTTTTAAAATCGTTTCTTAAAAAGATATAACAAAAAATAAAAGAAGTTAAAACTTTACTTTGGAGTACCAAAATTAATCATTTTAATCTATACTCCACAATAATCAATGAAGAAAAATAAAACTTTCTATACAAACTTAAAGTTCATCAAGTACTTTAACTTAAGTTGAGAAAAAAATTTATTCAACTTAAAACTTTCGAATTAACTCGAGTGCCCCAGGTAACCCCTGCGCAAAGCAGCCACGGTCTCCCCTAATGTGTTTCATTCATTTAGTTTAATCTGAGTGATTTTTTAAATATAGGTTTTATTAATTAATTTCTTTCTTAATTTGCATTACTTCAATATCAAGTTGGTTCCATTATGACTGTAATGTAATGATTAGTTGAATTTTAATTAATTTCTTTTATTAATTTGTTTTTTCCAATTTTCTTAAATTATAAATTAATTTTTTGATAATTGATAATTTTTGAAATAAAAAAATTTAGTAATTAATTCGTGATTTTATATTTAAATATCAAGTTTTATATTTTTTAATTGTAAAATTGTAAATTTAAAAAAGAGAACAAAATTTCTGACATAACAAACTGTGCTATACTTTGAACTCTTCTGAACTTCTTTTGTTTTGTCAAACGAAATTGTATATGAAAACAGCATTCTCCAAAAAAGATATCATGAGAAAATATGTTTTCTCTGTGTCGAGCCAAGAAGTTTCTAACAAACTTTAAAAAAAAAGAAAAAGATAAAACTTTGCATCTGAATAGCCTCTCTTTCGCTCTTTTATATATATATATATATATATATATATATAAAATAGCATAATGTAATCGTGATAGAACTTTGAGTTCTATATACACTTAAAATTTCAAGTGTAATAAACCGCAGCACGTTTCTGATTCATAGCATCCAAGATTCGTCGCCGTATTCTATATATATGTACCAAGCGATGCGAGAACATTCGTTACACTGAAGTCACGCGGGATAACGCTTATTAAAAGAAAAAAAATGAAGAAAAAAGTTCAATTTACTGTTTTCTTTTTTTTCATTTTCCGAAATTAAACTTCGGCAGACACATCTCTCGCTATTATAAACTGCGGTAAATTACTTTTTGGAAAATTGCATCAAATTTATTAACGTTTCGCAATAAATATCATGCACGTTAACGAGTTATTTTGCTTTTTAATTATGCAGCGCAATAAACTCTTTAAAGAAGCTTAGCTCATTTTCAAAATTTATCCCTTTTCATATTAAATTCTTTAATATTTATTGCACTATTTCTTTTTTAAATGTATATCAATTTTGAACTCACTTTTTTCTTTTTGGAGTAAAATTTAATTAAAATAATTTTGTATCTGTGTTTGTTTGTTATTGTAAAAAAGAAATAGTATAAAATTTTTGACCTCTTAAAATAAGATGTAAGATGGAAAAAAGCTATCTTACATCTGAAAATAAGATGTTTTCTAAAATATCTTACTGATATATAAGATGCTTTATATGTTTTAGCAGTGATCAAGATATTTCTTCTATCTTCGAAAAGTATTATATACTTCTTTAAGTTTTTTTTATAAAATTATAAATTAAGATGCTTCTGGTACAATATAAGATGTTTGACGATAAGGTCACTGGAGAATAGTAAAATGCGACAAAAATGTAAGTTACTAAAAACTAAGATGAATAAGGTCTTTTCTATATGAGCCCATAGTTATCAAGCTTATTATCAGTCTTTTTAAATGATTTTAATTTGTTTACAGTAATCGTAAAAGAAATAATATCATCACCCAGGCGCGAAAGACCAATGCTGACGATAGGTTGATGCTTGATTGAGCCTTGAATACCCAGCGTGGGTAATTCAGAGTTGAAGCAGTCTTTAAAACACTGTCACTCAATGTAGGTTCAACATTGGAGACCAATGTTCGTCCCATACTCGATTCAAGACTCGATCAATCTTCGTTTGTGAAGTTTGAATATCCAATCTTTATTCAAGGCTTGAATCAACCATGATACAATATTCAGTTTATTTATTACCGTATGCACTGAACAATATATTGTTCATCAATCATTGTTAAATAATATAAAAAATTATCTAAACTCAGTGATAATGACCTGAAGTTTACTTTTTGTCCTCTGTGAGAGATACATGGCCCTTCGAGGTCCGAGCTTCCGAGTTCACCTGACACTGGATATCATAGACGTCGCATCAATGCTTCGGCAATGCTATAACGTCTATATAACTAACGGAGGCGGTTCAGGGCCCATCCTGGCCTGATGGTAGTACCCTGTTAAGGCCCGACTGTCCCTCGAAACGGGACCAACACCAAGTATGAGTGATTGTAAAAACAAGGAAGAGTACCTGCGGAGTAATGCTTCAGCTGAATCTCTCACTGGTTCCGATCATCAAGCGCCTAGCGTGAGAATGATGGCCAGTGGCCCAAAGATGCAGGAGGCCAACAACGCGTTGGCAGTTCCACAGATCATCGTGGAGAAGGTGGAGAGACGAGGGAGTACGAGCAGTGTGACAAGTCAGGCTAGCTGTATTTCTGTCTTCAGTAATGCTTCAGCGAATGACATTGCTAGTTACAACAAGGACCGAGATGAATGCATAAAGCTGCGGGAGGAAGAGGCGGCATGCATTCATTATTCTCTGTTAATAAGATTTCATCTTTTTGGATATCTATTTTTATTCACGTGCAAAAGCTTGAAAAAACCGGTCGCGCGTCAAGAAAATCATCATCTGAACCTATTTTTACAAATTTTGAAACTTTTATACGTTGGTTCATTTTTTGTGCCTTTTACATGTTTAACGTATTTTGAGATATGGGTAAGATTTTTCTATCTCTTTCAGCCACCGCTATATTTTCTAACCATCAAACACCACAAAAATGTTTAAGAAATAAATCAGAACCAGTAATTCTCATATAATATTCTTTACTCGCAGGAGGAAAATCAAATAAATTAAACAACGCTCTTAAGTAATCTACTATTTTCTATTTTACAAATTTAAAGCTTGTTTTAAAAGAATTATAAAGAATATGTAATGCACATGACCCAATGTCAACAAGTTTTTTATTCTCTTTTCACTTAACTCAGGGCTTGATTCGAGATATTTAAAAAATTTCGAGTTCACGTGTGGACCGTCCATTGACAATTGAATAACTTTTCTTAATACATTTTTAGGATTGTTGTCTTTAAATGATTGTACAAAATCGATTACTTGTTTATGTCCTAAAAATACTGAATTTTTTGCTTCTCTCCATTTTTAGTCCTACAAAGAAATATTATACATATACTTGTACTTGACAATAATTTTCATAACAAACTATTTTATTTACCACGGTTATACTGTAAAAGATTTCTTTATTAGTTAATCATACAGAGGGTATGATTTTTTTTTTAAATAAAATTTAAAGGTTATGTTATTCGTATGCATGAGTCATTTAAATATATATATATATATATATATATATATATATGTGCTGCCGGGTCAAAGAAGGGCACATAAACTTGGCGCGCTGAAAAACGCCTTAAAGATTAAGTACATCAAAAGAAACAAATATTAAAATATTGTTCTGTTTTAATTCAACTTATTATGGTAACACTTTGTATATTTTTTACACTTTATAAATATACATTTACAAAAAAATAATGATTACTACAGAATTAATTTCTAATTTAAAAGAAAAACTTGAAAATTTTAAGTGAGATAAAAGCGAAATAACTGGAAACCACCGCGTGACATATTCAGTCGAGCGTATAATATATATATATATATATATATAATAAATTAACCAATAATATGTATATATACTAGAAAAAAGTTTATTCGAAACAACCAACTAAAAACTTCACAAAATCGTATTGTAAATTTTCTTCATTGCAAAAAGAGGTGTCTTGGGTGAAGACATTTTTGGTGTCTATGACACCAAAAACGTCTTCACCCAAGACACCTCTTTTTGCAGATTCTCACTGGTACAAATTAAATATGCAATAATTCTTACAGTGAACACAATGCAATTATTATTTAACTGACACTTATAATTTTGTTTTGTCGATTTACCGATTTAACTATAATGAATTTGACGCGAACGCGGACTGTAGACATTCTTATAGTTTAAGGTCCTAGAAATACAATGCAATCAGTCTCGATTGTTATAAAAATCAAATTTTTAATAGAAATTTTTTATTCTATATAATTTTTAATGGACTAATTAAAATTTTATTCATTAAATTTTAGTTATTAATTAATTAATTATTCTTATACAAAATAGGTTTAATTAAAATACGTTCTTATAGATTAAATGTTTGCTATAATAAAATTACTGTGCATTTATAATGTTTTTCATAAACAGCAGAGTAGAGAAAATGAAATTCATTCAAATAATTATTACAATAAATAAAAATTATTATTTATAATTATTTTTTTAATATTAGACCTGACGTAAATAACTTATATTCATCAGCTTTATAAAAAAATTATATATTAATCATTGATACTTATATATTAATAAGTACTAATGATATCCCTCTATAAAAAAACTAGAAATAGATTTTTTATGTAAATGGATTTTGCATTTCGCTACAACTTTTTACAATTTGGAAATTGCATGAAAATGTTTAAAGTTTAGGGGAGAGTGGGGCAAACCGGACCCCTAACGTTTTTTTTACTCTTGTGACTAAACGAATCAACCGATTTCATTTTTCGATGGCTTGTTTGAAAGATCATTTAATTGCGCAACTTTTTCCCAGAGACACCTATACTTCATCTTTTATTGTTTAGTTGCTGTGTTAACTTTAAAAAAATTTGCAAACGGTCAGGTTTGCCCCACCCCTTGAGGTAAACCGGGTCCCCCATGGGGCAAACCGGACCGTTTAGTTGTTTATTTATAATATTGCATTTACATAATCTATAATAATAAAAAACATCAAGAATCATGTAAACAATGGTTGTAGTAATGAAAATAATAATTCGGGATTGAATTTTAATTAAATAAATATTGTTTTTAATAAAAAAATGTTTGTCATTATCAGAGAAACAATATTAAAGGGTCCAATTCTCATTGGAAGACAATTATTGTTCATTGTAAATAAATACTTTAATGAAAGAAACATTTTATTTAAAAATAATTTTTATGAAACTTTAATTGAATGGAAATATCCTATGGCCGGTTTGCCCAACCGAAAACGGTCCGGTTTGCCTCACAGGCCCATTTTGAGAATAAATTTTTGTCGAAAAGAAACGCTTTGCGAATTCATCAAAGTTTGTGCGTTGCACAAACAAAAGTAAAAAATGTCAAATTCAAAAAATAAGGTATACTACACAAGGTTGTTTCAAATTTCTAAATAGCACTTTTGACAATTTCGGAAATATTGAGGGGGGTCCTGTTTACCCACCGGTCCGGTTTGCCCCACTTATTCCCTAAATTAAATATGTTTTATTTTGCTTCCTCATGAGGAAGCTTTGCATTCCTGACGATTTTCAATTTTTCAAAAGAAGGGTAAAATATATATTAATTAATTTTGTAGTCATTATTAAAATATTTCTTCTTAAAATTAATATTTTTTCAAATTGAAATAATTCATTTTCTGTACAATTTATTCTTATTTATTTTGTTGATTTAATTTTTAATCTTTTCTTCCTTTTCATTTAGTTTAATTAAGTCTATAAGTATTTGCTTTAAATAGATTAAATAAAAAATATTATTCGAACTTCACAGCACTTTTTAGTATTATAACATTAAAAATGTAAATAAATGAACAGAGTTTATAAATTGAAAACTTTAAACGTTTTCCTATGTAGTAAGTGCAGGAACATCTTAGCGGAATACCGTGATGGTATTGCAATTGAACTATGAACGGTTTCATGCTATATTCCTAAGACGCCACGCGTTTAAACGATTAAGATTTAGGGGAAAAGAGCATGTTAGTCTTAACTTTTTGCGTGCTCACTAAAATGCGAAAGAGGTATGAATTCATGCTATATTCTTAAGAGAAACTCATAGAAGAAATGCATGGGGTGTTAACATATTAGAAACGCTAGGTTTTTCTCTCCGTGTAGCATTACCTTGTGTAGAAATTTATCGTGGAAGAATGTAAGAAACTGCCTATTTGCGCTAGATTCTCTCTGTAAACTTGAAGCGAAATCTGGGCAGAACGAACTAGGAATGTGACGCTAGAAACATCTAGATTATATACAGTCCGGGTTTAAAAATATTCACGTTGGTAAGAAAATGTCAAAAATAATAAAATTAATAAAAGCTTAGATTCTTTTCTGAATCTCAAAACAGGTAATCCATATAAACAATTAAAATTTATTTACTATTCCCTTAAAGTCTTGATCTCAATGAGAAAAAATATCATTTTTATAACCTATAATCTGTCTCTAAATTAAAGAATTAATTATTCAAATATAGTTCTAAAACCTGTGCATTGAATGCGACTATTATTATTTTAACAATTTAATTTTTTTATTTTAAATAAAATTCAAACAATGTTAGTTTTAATTTATTAAAATTTATAAAAATTTAGTTAGACCGAGAATCAACAAGAAAATGTGTTACAAGGATTTATATTTCTTAAAAGTTCGTTTTAATATAAGAAGAATATGTATTACATACGAAATAAAGTTAACAGATTTGGTCTGTTAGCTTGTTATACTATAACGAATTTAATGACACCTACTAAACGGACTTGTTATATTTCTTATGTCGGTAACCTAGACAGTATCACGATATATACTACACAGTCTCCATATCGAGAGAAATGAAGGGAAAACTGTTTAAAAACTGTACTTTACGGGACCAGGACAAAAACTGTCTAGCTGTAGGCTAGCACTAGGAAGGCCACGACAAATTTCTACACGTGACGTATTTTTTTGAATGGTCCCTGATAATAAACTTCGAGTTTAGTCAATCACTGTAAATCAAAGGTCCTAAATTAATTAAATTAATTAATTAACTAAATTAGTTTTTGAAAAAATATTCCATGTTTTGTATAGTTATTTGATACCACCCCATTTTGCCCCACGGGTAAGAAAGAATGAGGTTCTTGCACTCTCAGAAAATACGATATAAGTTCTTTCACAAATGTTTTTCTCCGCTTAATATTGAAAAATTTGCGAGAAGTAGATTAGTTTTTTTCCCGTAATAAAAGTAATTGCAATAATATTTAATACTAATAATAAAGAAAAATAGCCGTGTAGAAAAATCTTTTGGCGCTAACCACTACTCTATCGAAGCTACAAGAAAATAAATTTTAATTTTCGTCACCTTTCACACTTACAATTAATAAAGAGTGTTTAACTGTGTAATCAAGAAACTACTGCAAATTCATCATAGTAAATTTACCGTAAATTACCTAACAAATTTCCATAAATTACCGACGTTAAATTTTTTAGTTCTTCTTTAAGTTTTACATAGTTTTGTAAATTATCGTATAAATTTCCATAAATTACCGCGGAAAGTTCCATAAATAACCTCGAATATTTCCGTAAATGACTTAAATCCAAAATTTTAATGGTAATTTTTGCGTTACATATTTTTATAAATTATCCCGAAAATTTCTTAAAAATTTTCCATAAATTGCTAAAATAAAATTTTTTAATTGTAATTTATGTGAAACTAATTTTTATGATTTATTGCGAAAATTTCTTTAAATTACCGCAAAATTGTTATAGTTGTTTACAACAAATTTAAGTCATTTTTCAATAATAATTCTGCGAGGAACCTTTTGGGTTTCTTTAGGAAACATAAATTAAGAATTCAAACGGCATTCTTTTTATAAAGATTTTATCTAGATAACAAACTTCAAAAACTATTTTTTTAAATCTTTACAATTTTTTATACTTACACATTGATCTTAAAAAGTCGAAAAATGATGTGTTTTTGGACAATCTTCTACCGTGGAAAATATTATGTGGAAGAAACGTTAAATTTGAGAGATTTGTTGTCTAGTTTTTCATATTAAGAATTAAATGGTTTTTGATATATTAAAATTTTAGTCATTTAGAAATTCTGACTAGAATCAGAGCTGACTCTGGCTACACAATCCAGAACAGACAAAATAGCTACAGTTTGGCATGTAGCTAAGCATCACCAGAACTGGGTCAAATCATATCTTCCAGACTTGCGAGGCTAGACGCCTTCTAGTTTGCACCATACTTGACTCTAGACGTTCCAGAAGATTTTTCTACACGGGTAATAGTTAATAATCATAGTTTGTAATAATTATATAACCAACGTAACAAAAGAAAAGGACTACACTGAAAAATCCTTGGTTCAAATTAAGTATCCTATATACGCTGCTCAATTTGAAGCGCAACAAAAATGTACCTCGCAGGTCACGTCATGTTTTATAGCGTTCAACATAGGCATTTTAAGTGTCAGCAAAAACGAACCCAGGTTTTTTGTGTGTATATAAATTTCTTAATAACTCTATGAGAATTATGAGAAGGAAAATAAAGTTTATTTATCGTCGGACCTTTTTGAGAAACGGTGAATCGTTGAAAATGAAGTTTTCCCTCATAATTTTGTAATGCCAGGACCAATTAGTCGGTTTTTGAGGCTGTGAAAGTAAATGGTTAAAAGGTAAAAGACATTTTCAAATGGAAAACAACATGAAATGTCATTTTATATTTCAAAAGCAAAGAAAGAGTGTTTAATTTCTCTCTCTCATATTTCTGTCTCGTTTCTTCTATGCGGTTCATTTAATATTTACTTGCACAAGAAATATTTCAACATCGTCTATTGTTCCCTTGAAAAGAATGGTAACCCTCTCATTCCCTTTTTTCTAGTATTTATAATAGGCATGCATATATATATATAATATGACTATGATAATTAATTATATAACTGTTATCTCCTCATTTTGACTCTCAATATGCTCCGGGAAATATGCTCTGTGTTTCGGTAGCTTTACAATAACTATGCAGTAAATGGTGCTTGAATATTGTACATTCTAAAGCAAAGTTATAGTTACGGGGCTTTATAGGAGCTTTGCCTTTTGAGTTCATTCCTCTATTAATGGAATTACAGTACATTTTCTTGACTTTAGACAAAGTACATGTTTAGAAATGCGTGTAAAGTCTATATGTTAATGCACTAAAAGGCAAATGTGAGTCAATTAAGAATATTTTTATTCAAACTAGTTTTACTCTTATTATTAATATAATAATAATTATTATTATTAATTTTTTAATAATAATATAAATAAATTCTATTTCGTTAATGGGTAAGACTCCGTCAGAAAAATTACAATTTGCTTGGGGTCTTTGGATTGAGCTGTAATTTGGTGAAATTGTAGTATTGGATAATAGAAAGTAGTGTACAAAAGATTTTTTAAAAATTTTCAAAATCGTTGAAGTTACGTCATTTTTCATTATTTTTTGTTGACATATTATTAATTCTTAATATTTCCGAAAGTTTTTGATGAAATTCAATAAAATTTAAATAGCTTATTACTTATACAATTAGTACCAATAACTTAAAATGAAGCGTAACTGTTAAATTAGTAGTAAGCCTCAGATTTAGTCAGACAAAAAATTAAAAAAATGTTGTTATTTTATCTAAAGTAGTATAACTGAGAAGAAGTCGCCGAGCGTGGCGGGAACGCAGTCTTTAATCCTGAATTTTCAGGGTTTGTTAAGAGTTAGGAGTAGTAAAGGAGGTTCTAACTTTAATGAAATTTAGACCCTACTTTGACTCCCAAAACCGGCGGAAAATTCCAAATCTTCCATTTGGAGAAGTAAAGGAGGGCCTATTTCGAATTCAGTAAACCCTACATTCATTCTCCTACACCCTACATTGTAAAACCTTTTATAACCTACTTTCATACTCCTAGACCCTACAAAGCCGTAATGATAATAATAATTAGTGTTAATGCATTAATTTAAATATCTAATTTAATTTTGACCAATTTTTAAAAGAAAAAATACCTTTTTAGGAAAGGGTAATTTCGTGTTTTAATTATTATTTATTTTATAAACAATACTTTAATAAAGTAATTTTTTCAAACAAAAAAATTAATTTATTAAAATCTTAATTAAGTGTTGAAGTTAACAATCACTCCGAGTCAAGTCAATGGGAAAAATTAATAATAGATAATAATACTAAAAATAATTAATTAATAATAACTTATTATATTATTATAATATATCTAATAATTAATGTTTTTAAAAATCTTCGAAAATATTTTAATAATATATTAAACGGTGACCACTCTCATTTGCGCGATACATCGACCTTTTAGGTCCGACCTTCCGAGTTCACCTGACACTATATATCGTAGACGTCGCATCAATGCTCCGGCAATGCTATAACGTCTATGTAACCAAAGGAGGTGGTTCATGGCCCATCCTGGTTCACGGCTAAATCCCCCACTGGTTCCGATCGTCAAGCGCCTAGCGTGAGAACGGTGGCCAGTGGCCCATGAATGCAGGAGGGCAACAACGCGTTAGTAGTGCCACAGATCATCGTGGACAGGGCGGAGAGACGAGGGAGTACGTGCAGCATAACGAGTCAAGCCCGCTGCATTTCTGCCTTTAGTAATGCTTCTGCGATTGACATTGCTAGCTGCAATTACGATCGAGATAAAATCGTGAGGCTGCGGGAGAAAGATGCAGCAAGCATTCTGGAAATGAAGGAAGAGGTTAGCAAGATGCTGAATTCCAGAAGAATGTCAATCGGGCAATCAAGGATGGACTTAGAAGGTTAACATCACTCATACAGGAGGTAAAGGAGAAGCACGCAGTAGCAGTAAAAAAGACGACAAGTTCTACCAGGGACTAACTTGGTCAGAAGAAGAACGAAAGGACCGAAGAATGACACGTGGCCGCTTTAATGCATTAATGCTTAAAAACGTTATCTTGGAGTCTCAGAAGCGCAAGAGAAGTGGTCCTAAGGTTACGAAGGACCCAACAAAATAAAATGGAGGAGAAACCTCCTAAATCGTCAAAGGCAAGCAAACAAAGATGGCACCCCAGCCAAATTCACAGAAGAAGAGAAGAGCCACAGTGGTCGTCAAAGTGGCTGAAGGAACTACCTTCGCCAAAGTGCTGGCGAAAGTACGAAAAGATGCTGACCTGGAGGTCAGTCAGACAAGGGTTGTGGGAGCTTTACCCACTGAAAAGGGAGACCTGCTTATTAAAATTGGAGGGGCCTTCAAAAAAGAAATCTACGGTGCCAGCAGGAAGATGACGGTCCTCGGACCAAATAAGCAGGATATTAAGCTCGCTGTCGTGGTCACCACCCAAGAGGACGCTAACAGGCTGGAGCAGATAGGGTACATTAAGATGGGTTTTGTGTCTTGTAGGATAAGTAGGAGAGTTATAGTCACAAGGTGTCATAGGTACCTTGGCTATGGCCATATAGGTCGAGACTTCCAAGCAGTAGATAGGTCGGCTGCGTGCTTCAAGTGAGGTGAAGCTGGTCATAAGGTAGTAGATTGTAAGAAGAGCCCATGCTGCTTCTTATGCAAAGCAAAATTAGGCGAAAAGGAGAACATCCAACATGTCGCTGGATATGGGAGATACGGAGTCTTCAAAACTGTTCTCCAGGAAGCAAAGAAGACTTTGTCGCGGACAAGGATTCTTCCTTGTCCTCGACAAAGTAATAAGGTCAGAATAAGAGCGGCAGGGGAAAGTCACGTCAGCGACTACATGGGACCATTCATCTACGAAGTCTGAAGCCACTAGGTAGTTCCGTAGGTGGATAAAAGGTTCGAAACCCAGGGGATCCAGAAGTTTTTTTAGTCCGTATTTGTGACTGCCTAAAGCAGGTATGTAAGATTTTTTATTTTATCCTTGCATTTTGTGCGTGAGTCCGACATACCCTAGCCTAAGCGTGAACTTCCTGGACATGCGATAAAAGCATTTATTTCTCTTCTCCCCCGTAAATTTAAAAAAAAGAATAAAAAAAATTAATATATTAAACGTATATTTTAAATAAATAAATCAATAAATAATACTTAATAAATCAATAAACTGTTGATTTAATGTTTAATGACGTTACAACAAATTTTGTTTTTTTAACTCCTTCGCAGTCAGGCCCGGATCTATAGCCCCCTTAGGGTGGGCAAGTGCCCTGGGCGCCAACTTTGAAGGGGCGGCAAAATTGCTTCTGTTATATGGAAAAATGTTAATATATTAAGAAAAAACAAATTTTCTGTTTCCTTATTTTAGGGAACAACTATGAATAGACATTAAGGACATGTCCTTAATCACCAGTAAAATAGCATTTTCGACGCGTCACGAAAAATAAACTGTTTCAGTATATCAACCATACTGACTGACTTTTCCAGGTTTTTCAGTACTGAATGTAAAAAATTTCCAGGTCACCTTTTTAAGTTTTAAAAATATTCACGTATCTTTTATCGTATTGCAATGAGATCACTAATTTCTTCTTGGATGACTTCTAATTCGTTTTTCGATTAAAATTTACCGTTTTCTGTCTTTCAACTCTTGTAGTTGATTGGAGATCAATTTTTTTTAGAATCTTCTTTTCCTTACGCATTGGATTCCTTTTTTGAATCTCGAAAGCATCTGCATATTCTTTCCTCGCGCTGCGAAATTTTAAAACCATTTATTTTGTAAGCACAACATTTTCAAGTCCTCCTACTACTTGGATTCCATCGTAAATTCTTCGTTGAGAAACCAGAGATTTCGGTTTTTGATTTTTAACAATAACTCCTTTATTTATTGAAAAACCCTGTTCAACGAAGGCATACCCATGGCTGAGAAGTAATATCTGCTTTAACAAGTTGATCAATTCCTTCGAAGTGTCATTCGTAATCCAAATTTTTCTCCAAACGTTATCCAATTCTTCTTTTTTTCTATCAAAACTCTTGAGGAGTTCTTTTATATCCGGCTTTTTAACTCATTGACGACAAAATGACCACAATTTTAACTTAAACTTCAACAAACGATATAAAGTATTTTCAGGTAATAAATTATAGCAACGATGAGGTATAGGGGGTTTTGGAGTCAAAATAGTGATTCGATCAACACAAAATCCAATATGGCGGATTTAAAAAAAACACCCAAAAAAATTACGAGTTTTTTTAAAAATAAATTGAAGAACAAATTTAAAGCCATGAAAAAATGGGGAGCTAACTCTACTGGGGCTCGAAACTCAGGACCTATCAATTGCCGGTTGATTGCTCTTCCACTGAGCTACAGAGGTCCACATCCAACAAATTTTCATAGCTTTATCGATCCAGTAATTAAGATGGATATTGTAGGTTTCCGCTTCACGTTTAGTGAAAGGGTCTTACTAATGAGTTGACAATTGTTTCGTGAAAAATTCTGGGATAAAAGTTAAATAATTTGTAGCAGAGGAATGCGAACCATCTTGATTACTGGATCGATAAAGCTATGAAAATTTGTTGGATGTGGACCTCTGTAGCTCCGTGGAAGAGCAATCAACCGGCAATTCATAAGTCCTGAATTTCGAGTCCCAGCAGAGTTAGTCCCCCATTTTTTCATGGCTTTAAGCCAATGATAGTTTTTCAAAAATCAAAATGGCGGATCCAATATGGCGGCCTTTTTTGAAAAATTTCTTAGATTTGCTTAAAACTTGTCACTCGGGGGTTTTTGAGGTCGAATATGACGAATGCAACAACAGTTTTTCAAAATTCAAAATGGCGGATCCAATATGGTGGACTTTTTTTTTAATTTTTGGATTCGCTTGAAACTTGTTATTCGGGAGTTTTGAGGTCAAATGTCAAATTCGATGTCAGGTTTTGTAAATTTACAATGGCGCATCTAATATGGCGAACATTTCTTTGAAAAAAAATTTTTCGTTCTATTTTAATGGCGTTTCCAAGTTTTACCACGTGGAGGTGTACCAACCGAAGAGTCTCATTTTTTTATTTTTAATTTAAAAAATATTTTTTAATTTTCTATTTTTTAAATTTTTTTGTAAGAAATTTAAAACATCTTTTGCAAAAATATTTTTTGAACAGTGCTGATTTTTCTGGCTCTCTGCGAATAATTATCAGAAGAACTTTGGGTTTTGTTTATAGCAAGTTTCGTGATTTTCTTTTGGGTAAAAACAACACGAGATCCTATTGCAATTTTTTGAATTTATATTTTATGTAAAGTTTCTTCGTTCTTCAATTGTGTTCCATATCGATGTTCATTTGTTTTTTACCACCATTCAAATAGTCAGGTACACTGCTTTAATTCGATCTCTATCCTATTCTTTTTCTACACAAAACATAAAATATAGTTCTACACTGGTATTAAGCATACAGTATTTGCTTTGAGCAGTATCGATATTCATTTATTTTTGACAATCATCCCAGCACTGAAGCACACGTCTTTACTTGGTTCGCTATTCAATTATTTTTTGTCACCTTAGAGTAATAAATCAAAATTGTTCGTTATAGATGCGTTCATTTTCTGTGTATTAACCCCTTGACAGTCCATGGCCCATATGTGGCCACAAAAAGTCGTGCCACCTTTACGTCTGTGGCCATATATGTCCATCTCAAAAATAAAATACTAAACATAATTCGATTTGAATGACCAAGTACATACTAAGGTTTTTGGGGTCGCTGAATCCGAATTTCAAATCAGATTTTCAAAATTCAAAATGGTGGACCTTAAATGGCGACTATGAAGATTTAAAAATTTATCAAATACACTTGAAACTTGATACTTGGGGGTTTTCGGGGTCACTGATTACGAATATGATGTCAGATTTACAAAATTAAAATGGTGAATCAAATATGGCCGATAATTTCAAGATTCATGCAATTTGATCGAATTTTAGGTCCGCCATTTTGGATTTTAAAATCTGACATCGGATTCGTAATCAGCGACCCCGAAAACCCCCGAGCATACATTTTGAAATGAATTTGGATACTTTTTGAATATTGATGTAAAATTTTTTTTATACTATAATACATTCACTTTTTTAAAATTTCGATTCCGCCATCTTGAAATCAAAGTTTCTCTATTTTACATTTTAAAAGTACAACTATTTTGCCCACCAATAGCATACTTTAGAAAGGTTAAAAAAAATATTTTTAAAAAAATCAGTAATTTTTTTGGGTGTTTTTTCAAAAAAATCCGCCATATTGGACTTTGTGTTGATCGAATCACTATTTTGACCCCAAAATCTTGAAAAGCGACCCCCAAAACCCCCTATACCTCATTGCTGTTATAATTCATTACCTGAAAATACTTTAAATCGCGTGTTGAAGTTTAAGTTAAAATTGTGGTCATTTGGGCATGAATGGGTTAATTAATGTTTTAAATTCTCGATCTATTAAATGACAATTTCTTGCAGAAATTCTTTTTTTCTCTAATAATAACTCGACTGTTTGCTGAAGACGCCTTAGGCACGTGTTTGGATGTTCGGTTAGGAGTAAAGGATAGCAGAAGGTAATGGCTTTACAAAGTTTGTATTTTAAAGGCGATTTTTCTAGTAGTTTTTCACAAAATTTAATAGCAAAGACTTTGCATTGATTTTTAAATATTAATTTATCTTTGTCTGACACTTCATTCTTGCTAGAAACTTTGTTCAGTTTGAGTTGCACAGCGAGACCCACTTTTACGTGTTGAGTTTTTACGTGATTTTCTGTTTTTTGAATGTCAATTTTGCAAACGTCGCTTGCTTTTTTTAGTACCTCCTTTTTTATGAAAATACTCATTAAGTCAATCATTAAGATTATCAGATCGGTGTAAAGAAAAGGTGCCAATGAAGAATTCGATTGGTATTCATATAACTATAAGAATCTGGTTCTTTTTTGTCCTTTTTGAGACCGTCAACAAAATTCGCCAAATTTGGCAAAATTACTAAAGCTCTTTCCGCGACAGTTTTACTTTCTAACCATCTTGTCGAGCAAAATTTCAGTGGAAATAAAGTAGATTCTGAATAATATGTGTAACTAGCTCTTCGAGCAGGCACGTCTTTAAAGATGTTGAAAATCGCTTTTAAAAATTGAACAAGATCCCAACCTGTAGCATTGGCTCCTACTTTTAATTCATTGTTAGCAACATGTATTCCACAAGTGTCCATACTCAGAATTTGTAGGTCCTCTCCATCATTATTTAAACGAAGATCAGCTTCTACATCCTTGAGAAACTTTAAATTTACAAAAGGTCCATCCAAGGAGACGTGAATTAAACGTTTTAAATTCAAGGGTCCGACTTCCTTTTTGAAAGCATTTAACAAATCACTGGCTGTAGTTCGCTCCAAAAAACTGAACTATTATACTGCGTTTGAACTTCGTCGAAATTTTTACTCCAGAATCAAATTGCTATATCCATTTGTTGCTTTTGGGCAACTTTATTAAGAGATTCATCGAAGCAGGCGACAAAAAATTCACTCTCGGCAATTTGCTTTTTAACACAGTCGTGAAAATAGGGACCAAGACCAAAAACTACAGCATAAGCTATTTTGCTCCGACCCAGATACATATTTGCTGCAATAGAACTATCAGGAAACATTCTTGAAAATATTCCAGTTGAACTTCCAGCAGCATTTGTTGATACATGTGAATAAGTGCTCTGCAGACACCATAAAATTTCAGCCTTCGTAACCTCTTCTTTATTTAAAAATTTATTTAATCCATGCATTTCATCAGATTCAGGTAAAGAACTTCTTATGTTGGAAATTAATGATTCTTGTTGACTTTCTACTGATTCAGGTATCGGTACCAATGACTTTTCTGGACCCCGTTGCGTAGAAAAATTCTGGTAAAACAATTTTCTTTAATAAAAGAAATTTATTTTTTCTGAATATTTGAAAAATATGTTATTTTAAAAAAATTTACTTGATTCTGAGAAATACTGAAGAGACGAATTCCATAACTATTTTCTTTAGCATTTAATTTTTTCACATGTTTCAATCCCTTTATGTGACTCTCAACTGCACATATTCCCATATTGCTGAGGGACAAATTTTTATCACATAATTTACAATAGGCAAACGTTTTGCCTTTTAAAGATGCCCTCATATGGCAAAATGCTGGTTCTTGTAGCCGATTCTCCGAAAAATTACATTTCTTATTTTTACCCATGACTCTTCTACAATTAAGTCATAATAAATTAAAATAAGCTTAAATTACAATTAAAAGACAAATAACATGTGTGGAGATTAAATATAATTAGATAAATATTTTTGGTGGTTTGTTAATATATTAATTTAAGTAATTTTTAGGACAATTTTTTTACAATTATTTGTTTATTGGTTCTAGTTGCTAAAACAACGTTTCGGTAGTAGCCAATACCTTCATCAAATTTACATTAAAAGCAATAGAACATTCTCAGGAGAATAGTAAAGTTATTTGAAAATAATTTAATTCGTATATCAGTGTGTTCGATATACAATGACTTTACTATTCTCCTGATAATGTTTTATTGCTTTTAATATAATCTTGATGAGGGTAGTGGCTACTACCGAAACGTTGTTTTAACAGCAAGAACTAATAAACAAATAATTGTAAAAAAATTGTCCCAAAAATTACTTAAATTAATATATTAAATATAATGATAAGAATAAAATTCAATATACCGGTCATACTATATTCAGAAACATATGCACATAAATAAAATTCCAGGTTCTATTTAAAATTTCCAGGTATTCCAGACCTTTTTTTAAAAATCCCTGACTTTTCAAGGTTTTCCCGGTTCTGTAGCAACCCTGAATAAGTAAAATATCATTTTAATGATTAAAGAAAAGGGCGACGAATTGCATCCCTGCCCCCCTATAAAAATTTCTAGATCCGGCCTTGTTCGCAGTACTGATTTAGTGTTAAGTAAGTTTTCTGCCAGTACTGATTTTAATACTTTTCTAACTCCGACATAGTACTGATTTGGTTTTGTAGTCAGTATTCTCTCAGTACTGACTGGGTTCCGAGAGTCAGTACCTTCGGTTTGTACTGAAGATCTCCAGCACTGAGTCAGTACCATACCTAGTTTAAATAAAAAGTAGAAAAAGTAAGGAAGAATTAGAGATTAATCGAAAATAAATAAAAATTCTCAATTCCAGTCCACTAGACTAATAATGGTGAGAACTAGCAAAGGTATAATTATTATCAAAAATTTGAAAAAAGGTTTTAGATTTTCGCTAAAAACATAATAATCATGTTCGCTATATTTTTCATAATAATAATAATAAAATAATAATAATATAAATGATAGAAAAAGGAAAAATAAGAAATTAAAAAAAGTTTCTTTTTAATTTACGTTGATGTAAGAAAGGATAATAAGTCAGAATATAATTTGAGAAACAAACTTAATTTTCAAAGTCAATATTTTTTCCCCATATATATGTATAAGGGACTGATTTCTGGATTTCAACTGATTTGTGTTACAATCGGAAAGGAACGATAGAGTCAAAACTTGTATGATACATAGTTCCCAGTATTCGAAGGGACGATATTCTTTTCCTTAAAAAAAACATGGTCAACAAATGCGAAAGTTACTTTCTCATGAATTGATGCATTGTCGTACATATATGTATACTTCATTCTCATATATTTTCTTTGAAGAAAAATTTTCCGATAAGGAAGAGAAAGATATGAAACTTTTTCAAAAGAAATGAGAAAAATCCTCCCACGCCGCTCAAAAAAAAGAATGAATAAAAAAAAATTTTTTTTTATAATTATATTTTACGGAAAAATTCATAAACAAACTCGGTTTTAATTTAATATACATGTTGAACCGAAAATTTAATTTTCCTTCAATTTATATTATAATAGGTTTTTTAAGGACATCAAATTGAGTCAAAAAATGAATAAAAACGTTGTGACATTCTTAAATCGTTATACGAATTGTAAACATAAATAAACTGTAAATTATACCTAATATATTTAATTATCAGAAAAATTTGTTTGATTGTAAATATTTTTTACTACCGATTTTGGAGTTGCTTAAAAATTATGTCCGACTAATAGTATATTACATTATAAGGGCAGAAAGTTCGAAATTCCTGCACTGCGCGAAATGATGCCCGAGGCGAAGCCGAGGGCATCATCGCGTGGTTTAGGGCTGATGAATTTCTGCTCGTGTAATGTATACTATTTTTCTTTATATACGGTCGAAAGTAGGCTCGTTAATTTATTTTTTAAGAAAATTGCAATCGTGTTTCATTTGACAGCCGGCCATCTTTATTTACTTATGCTCCTCGCTTCAACGCCTGTGGCGGACACTCATGAAGCTCTGGTTGATTCTCTGTCTCTCTCTTGCAAACAACATTCGCCTGCCCCGACATTTGATGTACGAGCGAAGCGAGTGCTTCTGTTCGGAGGCAGGCACGAAAAAAAATGTGAAAAATAAATTAATATTATATTTTTAAAAGAATTTTTCTGTTGATACAAAATTAAAACATTTATTATAACATTTTGGCACGTATTTAAAAAGAAATTACAAAATTTTGAATTATTTTATTTTAATTGCTAATGTTTATTAAAATAATTTTTCAAAATAATTATATCAGCAAAAGATTTCGTTCATTTCAATATTCAGAGCTTGTGGATAATAAATTTATAAAGTATAAAAAATATTCTTGATAATTTTTTTTTCTCATTTTGTATTGCAATAACAATTACTCGTTAAATTGACATGGAAGTTGAAATTTTCTTATTTACTGACAGTGGTATTTTTACCGACAGAGAATTCTTTTACTCCCGCTGTAATAGAAGTTGGGTATGAAAATCGACCAGAGCACAAATGTTTGACTTTCTGCTGCGAAATCGCAGCGGGAAGTAAGTACTTTCGACCGAGGTATGATGAAAAATTAATTTGTCCTCGAATCGAAATTTAAACCTAACTTTAACCCTGAATTTATAGGGTTTGTTGAGTGTTAGGAGTAGTAAAGGAGGTTATAACTTTAATGAAATTTAGACCCTACTTTGACTCTCAAAACCGGCGGAATATTCCAAATCTTCCATTTGGAAAAGTATAGGAGGGCCTACTTCGAATTCAGTAAACCCTAGATTCATTCTCCTACACTCTACATTTTAAACAACTTCAAAATTTTATCTCCAGGAGCCAACTGACTGCCCGCGTGTTCGTGCGTATGCCCTTTTAAGATGCGGAGCATCAGTTATTCAATAGAAAACATAATTTCCTAACCTTTTTACAACACGCAGGTCAGTAATTCTATCCCTGGTAAAGTTAAATTTGTAGAATTTTGACAAATCGTTGATTTGGTTATAATTTAAGGGAGAGTGGGGCAAGACGGGGTTGCCGGTAAGAGGGAGTACCGGCCTTATTTAACAAACTTATTTCAATCTTATGATTTTTTCACTTTTTTAACAGGTGTTTATTATTTAACAATAACAGCAAATGAACTGTATACAATTTTTTATAACTGACAAGGGTTACAGAAGATGGAAAACATATGTTTTTTCTTTGTTGAATCGTAAATTGTAGTAATTAATCGTTTTATTAAATTTCGTAGGTGAGGGCAAGATGGGGTTTACAAATTAAGCAAAAGAAAAGAGAAATAAGAGAAGTTAAGAAAACTACATAAATCAAGACTGAATAAAATAAGAGTGACCAAAAAGAAGAAAGCTTGTAAGGTTAAATCATGAATTAGCGATGGTAAAGAGGTTCATACACCTTGTCTCTATTGTAATGCACTGTAAAAAATTTAGGGAGTTAACGGACTCGGGAGTAGGGAGTTAAATTTTTAGAGTTAAAAATTAACTCCAAAAGAGAGTTAATTTTTAACTCCCTTCATTTAACACCCGCGGGAGTTATTTTTTCCATGGGGAGTTAGCATTTGGGTGTTAAATTTTAACTCCTTTTATTTAACTCCCCTCGCATTAACTCCCAAATTGGGTGCGACTTTTATAGACTCCCTGGGGAGTTAAAATTTAACTCCTTTTTTTTACAGTGTGGCTATTATTTGGACTCAAATGAAGACTGGACTGCTTGTTCTGTCTGCAGCCAATGGGTTCACTGCAGTTGTGCTGTTGTCGATGACGAAGATAAAGATGCAACTTTTACTTGTGAAATTTGTCGATCTTACCCCTTAGGGTACCCCATCTTACCCGACGGTGGGGCAAGATGGGGAGATTTGCAAGTTTTTGACATACACTGTAAAAAATTTAGGAAGTTAACGGACTCGGGAGTTAAATTTCTCGAGTTTAAAATTTACTCCAAAAGAGAGTTAATTCACTAACTCCCTTCATCAACACCCGTGCGAGTTATTTTTTCCATGGGGAGTTAGCATTTGGGTGTAAAATTTTAACTCTTTTTATTTAACTCCCCTGGCATTAACTCCCCAATGGGTGCGACTTTTATAGAATCCCCTGAGGAGTTAAAATTTAACTCCCTTTTTTTACAGTGTAATAAGGTAACTAATTTAATTAATGGATTAATACATTTATTCAATATTCAACTAAAGGAATATTAAATTAAATTTTTTACTCATAAAAATTGATTATAAAATATTTTGAATAACTTACACATATTTACAACTCTTTCCCTTTAGTAAATAAAAACAATATTGCATCGTAATTGCGAAAAAATTGATTAATTTATTTATTAATACTCGTATATTGAAGAATTATATCTTTTATTATATTTTTTTCTTTCTCTCTTTCGCTCTCCGTTTTCTCTCTTGCTGTTTCTTTTATATATATCGAGGAACGAGCAATATTTTAAATTGAAAAGAATATTAAGTGATTACCGTATAAAATCATAACCATTTGTAATAAAACGCGCTAAGAAATTTTATTAGCCAGTGTTATAACAATTTTACGGGGCATCTTTCATAAAAATAGATGGACTTAAGTACAAGAAAATAAAGTTACTCTAATATGTACTCCATCTTTCTTCATCATAATCCATTTTACTCATAAGCATTTCCTAACTTGAAAATGAAAAAAATTTTCGCAATATTAAAAACTCAAAGTCCTTATCATCCTTTTTTTACATTTAATTATACAACTGAAAAAGGCAATTAAAACAAGATCAATTTTCGTCTTTATATATATTTTACAATTCATTTAGTATTTTTGTAATTATATTACATTGTAAAAAAGGAATAACAAGTTTTTAAATTTACTCCCCTGCGGAGTTGATTTTTAACTCGTAAAATTTTATTCCTTACTCTTGTGACTGTCAACTCCCTAAATTTTTTAGTGTTAATATTTTATTTTAATCAATATAAACATTGAATATTTTTGAAAAATTTTTTAGTTTTCTTGAAAATATTAAATTGATAAAAGAAATTGGTGCAATTTATAATTTGTTAGACACTTTCGATATCAATTTATTGCAATTTGATATTTTGGAAAAGCTTAACAGTGTAATTAATTAATCAATAAAAGTATCTACTAACTATATCAACAATTATATTACTAATACTAATAGAGATAAAAAACAACAACAATAATACATGATTGGGGTACAAAAGTTCCAAAACGGAAGTTCTAATCGTAAAGTTTAAAAATCAAATGATCAAAAAATTTTTTTTCCACAGTACAAAAGTTAAAAGCCCAAAATTTCAAAAAACATAATTTTACCAATGTACCTTTGACATTTCCAAAATAAAATTGTTGAACTGTAAAAGAAGTGAAAGGTATTAAAGTTGTTTGAAAAATTAAGCTTAAAAGTGTAAGTTGTAGCTCATGGCTTTTTGGTATCCTACACTGTAAAAAAAGGGAGTTAAATTTTAACTCCTCAGGGGATACTATAAAAGTCGCACCCATTGGGGAGTTAATGCCAGGGGACTTAAATAAAGAGAGTTAAAATTTAACACCCAAATGCTAACTCCCCATGGAAAAAATAACTCGCACGGGTGTTGATGAAGGGAGATAGTGAATTAACTCTCTTTTGGAGTTGATTTTTAACTCGAAAAATTAAACTCCTAACTCCCGAGTCGGTTAACTCCCTAAATTTTTTACAGTGTAGAATGTCATGATTATTTACATAATTATCAATTTTCTTATTTAAATAATAATCTTAGTAGACGTTTAATTTCTTATTAATTTTCATTAATAATAGTAGTAATTTTTCCTGAAAGGAAAATACTAAAAAAGTATAGGTAATGGCGATTGAATATAAAGGTATAGAGAATATGGAACAGCTTCAATCTTGCTTTTCGATTTCTCATTAACATTGTAGAATGATAAAGAAAATTGGTTGCGATCCACTCGATTTAGGTGTGAGAGAGTTTTTAATGCACAGGTTGTTGGTGTTCTAAAAAGGCTTTTAAAAATGACTTTCACACGCTCGATCGAACTATTACTGAATCGTTAACGTATTCCGCACGCGACTGTGTCATTTGGTAAAGTTCCAATCTTCGCGTTCTATTGTCGCGGGCGCAGACAGTAGCAATTACCGGCCAATTAAGCCACCTCCAACCTTCGAGCTTCGTTGAAACCCTCCCTCCGTCCCTCTTTTCCTCATCCCCTCTCTCAGCACGAACCTTACTATTTCCGGCATCCAACACGAAAGCAGCATACTGCGACGACCTTATAATTTCATTTGCTCTCCCACCATTCAATTCAGATGTTCTCTAACCAGCTTGTCTCTTGTTTTTTTACTTTATATACATACACATATATTCTCCCCATGCGTATTATTATGTGTTTTATTTGTGTAAATTATTTTTCTTAATTATTAGATCGTATATTACTTCACTTGGGATTACTATTTCATTCTAAAAAAATAAAATCTAAAGAAAAAATTGTTTTCCATAATATACATATTTATTTCTGCGTAATTAATTAGTTAAAATTTTTTATTTTATAATAAAAAATCAAAAACCATATTAATATTTAAATAGAACTGCGCAATTATTCTGTCATTATCCGCCTATAACGGCAGTCAGTACTGTGCCACAGTTGGAAAGTCAGTACTGATTATCGTTATTATACCGGTATTACTGCAATACATCACAGCACTCAATTTGAAAAGTAATAATTTGGTAAAAAATTACTATTAGTAAAATTAGTAGAAACAAAAAGTTAGTCACTAATTCAAATTAGTATAACGATTTTACTAATTCGAATTTAGAGAGTTCCTACAAATTTTGATACAAGTATAGTAAAAACGATTTTAGTCAGGCATAACGTGACGAATGCTTTTAAGCTATAGTTGTATACCTGTTTTATTACGAACGTTTTTAATAGAAATTAATTATCATGCCTTAAATATAGAAAACATCTGATATAAGTATTAAAAAGTCAGTTTATAAATAAGATTTTTTAACATTAAGAAAATTTTTGAATTTGGTTTTATTTAAGTCACAGTGGTAAAAAAAATTTTTAGTCAGACGAACTTTTTTTAATTTTAACAATTTTTTCTCTTCAGCTTTGAAAGCATTTGGATAAATTTTTTTTCTCTCGTGCGCACGATATTATATGTAGTGAGCGTTTTTCCTTCTCCTTTCTAATTTAATATCACAGTCTGAAAGTTCATAAGATCAGATGAACTCTTCTTTTCTATCACATACATATATACATATACCTATTCTTTGGATTGATATAAGAGCTTCTCTCTCGTAGAGAAGCGTGAAATGAAGACGATTTATTCTCTTCCTTGGTTCCGCTAATGGGAACATAAAGCGACCCTTACAAGTCTTCCGCGACGTGAATTGTCTCTTTTGAGAGAAGAACGAAGAAGGTCTTTCGGGGAGAGTAAAAGAGAGAGAGCGTCCTCCTCGCTTTCCAAATGAGGTTTAATGAGCCACCAGCGACCCTTCTGTTCTGCCGCAATATTTTATCGTTTACTTTGCACTCATTACCAAGTACAGTTCGCTCTGTTTGTATACAGTCCTTTATGTCTTTAACATTTCTATGCATAATTATATAATCAACTGTGTGTTTATATATATATGAGCGATTCCACGTCAAGTGATCAAGGGGTCTTTTGGTGTAATGTTTATTTCAATAATTTTTTACTCTTAAACACTTAAACATACAAATTTAACAAAGTATATTTTGGAAAATTTTTTTCATCCTCTTTCGATTGGAAATAAGCATTTTGAAAAAAAAAAATTTTCACCCAAAAAAATCAAAATTAAAAATAAATTTCAATTTTTGGGGGAGAGAGATACGATTTTTTTTTAAACGAAAGCTGAGGTTTTTTCCTAAAAGGACATCAGGATGTAAATGGTAAAGTGGGTTTTTGCTACGATTGGAGAAAAATTTTTCTCCACCTTGATCACTTGACATGGAATCGCTCATATATATATAGAACTAATAATTTTACATTTCACATATTTTCCAAAACAGTTGACGCTGTTAAAATAAAGATTTATTAATCCTTTGTGATTCGTGTTAAATTTAATTTTTGTTTCATGCCAATATTGGCCCAAAGTAGCTCCACTATTTATTCTTTTCAAAATTAAAAAAAATAGTTATTAGGTAAAAATAAATTTAAAAAATTGTACATTCTGGAAGGTATTTTTGATTGTATTAGCTTTGTAAGCAAATGTTGCCAATGCTGGCACAAGAAAGAGTCTTTCTTTATTTTATAATTTTATAAAAAATATTGCAAAAAAAAGAAAAGCAAATAAAAGAGAAATATTAATAGCTCTGGAAAATAAGAACCTTGATAAAAACACGTCAAATTGCATCGGTTTTAAATAAAGGATTTTTCTAATATTAATCCAAGGTACTCTCTAAGTCATAATCAGTGAAAATTCATTGAAGATCAATAAAATTAATTGAGAATCAGTGGCTCTATTCTCGCGATTTGAATCAGTGAAATTTCACTGAATAGACAATTACAATCATTTTTAACTAAAAAAAACTTATTTTTTTTAAGTAACAGTAGCATTTATATAGATGAAATTAGCTAATATTGCCTCAAGATAAGTTAGTTATTACTTTTATTAAATTTCTAGAAAAAAATAAATGTAGTTAAAAAAGAAAATTAATAGAAAAGAATATAAGTACCTATATAAAATTCAACTAAAAAAGTTGTTGAGAGAGAAAAAATTGTCAAAAATCAATCTTGGGTCAATATTGACAATTAGATGAAGTAATAATATTTAAAAAAATGAAAAAAACAATTTATTGAGCAAAAGCCCAATGCAATATGGCATTTAATTCTCGATTATTGCCGAAGTGCTTTTTTTTAATTTTACAAAGCTTTTACTATTTAATTCACGTCAAAAAAAAATTGAATTCTTCCAGTCGCATAACCAAAACCATCTGATTCTGCGATGTGCGAATGACTGAATAATATTTTCCAATTTTGTGATTTTACGATTCTGAATCATGTGCAAATAATTTGTGGCAGAATTTTATTTTGTTTGATTTTCATGTAATATTTTTGTTTTACATTTTTACTATTTCTTACTTCAATTTTTAATTTAATTAACTTTCTTACTTATATAATATACATCTTCCTACTTTACACATTTTTACTTTCTCTTTACATACATTGTTACATTTTTTACTTACATTTTCAGTTTTGTTTACATACATTTTTTATTCTTTTTTTAAATTTCTATTTATTTCGATACCGCCTCATGAGGAAGCTTTGCACTCGTGATGATTTTTAATTTTCCAAAAGAAGGTTATATAGATTCATTTCTGTCTAGAATATATCTATATGATATTCTGGGCAAATGTTTAGATGTATTGTGTGTGTGTGTGTGTCACAAAATATTGTGTACAAATTATCTCAAACACGTTTCAATGGATTTTCCTGATATTTTGTAGGTACATTGCAATCATTAATACTTAAAATATTTTTTCAAAATTTGAAAAAACGTTATATTTGTATTTTTTGAAATAACTTTTTTCTTTAACGAAATTTGAATTAATTCTTGTCAAAATTATAATCCTGACATGAAAACGAATCGATTGGCGTATATTATAAAGTATACATTTTATTAAAATTTATAAAATTAATCGTTATTTATATTTTTACAAAAAATTCAAATTTTGTATTTTTTGAAATTTTTAAAATTTTACTTTGAAATAGAGTAACACATCAACTGTCGAGCCGATTTTATTTGTCGATGTAACAATAGTGTAACGTCCGTAACTTCTTCCCATATACTTAATTTAACTATAATATTTACATGTTTAATTCCTTCTAATTTTTCCTATATATTATATTGTTGTATTTGAAATACACTTTCATATTTTTGCTTTATATTCAGTATATTTTATAAATATGGTTATTATTATATATCTTATATGTATCTAAACAAATTTATAAATTATAATATACTAAAAAAAGGAGAGTAATATTTTAAACAATGTAAAAAGAATACCGATCGCGCATCAAACTACACGACCTACTACAAGCTTCACTACACGAAAAAAGAAAAGTAATGTGGAATCACGTAATCAGAACAATAATTGTGCATTAGTTCAACGATCTTCAACAACCTTCGACACGTGAAAGAAAAGCAAAATATGTATAACATACATGTTCTATAAATTAAGTCGAAACAGCAGTAACGAAACTCAACAACCTTGAATGAAGGCCTTGTCGCACAAGGAGGAACCATGGACGTTCAAGAAATTGTCGGTGGAACGCGCAACAACGACAACGATTCAAATAGCATGACTAATGAAGGAAGACCTAACTAGAAAACAGCTAATTTTTTATATAAAAAGTAGTACCTTTTCTGATTAGAACAGAGAGTAATTTGTTGGAAACCAACCAGTAAACATAAGATCGTCTACAAGTGAACTCAAAGTATATCTTTAAAAGTGAACAGTATATCCCTGAGTATTATTTTTGAACATACATCTTTAAAAGTGAACTATTTCTCCAAGTATTGAATTTGAAGTGAATTTTAAATTGACCTTTTATAATTCATCAATTTTCAAAGTATACATTTTAACAATTTCAAAAAAAAAAAAAATTTGGAAATAAACTCAACTATCAACGAAGGTCTAATATTGAAACAACACATTCCAAATTTCGAACCATCGAAATTTGCTCAAGAGGCGACAACCGTCTAGAAGAAAGCAGATATTTTCACAATACAATACACTATCTCATTAGTGTAAATAAGAGGACTAATACCAAACCATTAAGGACAACAATCCTAAGGCCCCTTAGGCCTTGGATTGTTGGTTTTTAAATAAATTATTCTCTCAATACATTTAGTAGGCTCATTGACTTATCCTCATCCCAAATTAGATTCATTTATGAAACTAATTTAAAACAAGGAACGTTAGGTATATTTTAAAAAGGTTTCTTGCTTTGACGTAACAATAGTAATAACCAAAAATATTGCCTAAAACGTGTAAATTGTTTGTGTTCATTACCTTCATGACACTTAATTAGCACAATTCCAATCATTTTTTGCATTTAAATTGTAATTTCATGTTTCTATCAAAAACAGAATTTGTTGTTTTTCACTTACATTTTAATCTTTAATTTCTGAATTTACACATTTTTTATCTAAATTTTTACAATTTATACTTTCATTTTTATTTATTCTTTCCTAAAATTTTTACTCTTTCATTTTGAATATTTACACGTTTTCTTTTACACCGAAAATTTTACTTTTTTTACTTTCATGTTTACTTATTCTTAATTTAAATTTATACTTTTTAATTCCCTAAATTTATACCTACATTTTTTTAGTTACATATTTACTTATCCTTTATGAAATTTTTACTTATTCATTACTTACAAATAATACACATTATTTATTTACATTCTTACTGTTCCTTTCCTTACATTCTGCTTTCTCTTTATTCACCATTTTAATATTTCTATTTTTTAATATTTTATTTTTTCTGTATTACCATTTCTAATTTTTCTACTTATATTTAATTTACATTTTTATTATTTTTATTTACAATATTTCACTTCACTTTACATAAATTAATACCGAATATTAATTTTATACTCATGGTGAAATAATACAATTTTTTCGTCAAAATGAAATTACACGATTCCATTTTTAATTAAATAAATTTTCAATTATAAAACAGGCAATATATGGACATTTAATTTTTTAATTTAATT
Organism: Leptopilina myrica (nomen nudum); assembly: GCA_032872475.1. NCBI lineage: Eukaryota > Metazoa > Arthropoda > Insecta > Hymenoptera > Figitidae > Leptopilina > Leptopilina myrica (nomen nudum). Next base: position 41,167,913 of record CM065459.1, on the reverse strand, counting down.
ATAGATATTAATAGTATCGGTTTACTGTTTCGTGACCTGCATTCCCGCTTATGATTGAGTTCAATGTTCCATTTTCACTCACCACATGGTTTCATTTTAGTTAGAGATCTCTCCCTTAATTTATATATATATATATATATATATATATATATATATATACATACATACTCACGGTGTGTGTCGATTCGGCAATATATTAGAGCTGATAATATTATCTATGTATTGCAGATTGAATTAATTATTTTCTAATTATGACTCATATATAGTATCATCATCATATCGTTTCAATAACGTATAGATGAAGATATAATTATGAGATTTTAATTGCCTTAGTATGCTTTCTAGACAAGACATATAGTAAATTGAATAGTTTTATTTTGTCATTAAATGTTTTTTTTATTATTTTTGTTGTTATTTTCATTATTTTTTATCACTATCACTACTATAATTCTTAAGAAAAATATTTTTTGTTATTACTATCAATGTTAATATTATCGCTATTTCTATTACTAAATACTAATATTAATATTATTCTTATTAAATATTTATACTATTTTTATTAAATATTAATACCATTTTTATTTTGATATCAATAAATGATTTTATTTCTTATTTTGAAATATCTTTTCTTTTTATAATTACTATTTTTACGATTAAAACCAGGAACGAAATTTTACTGACAATGTTGGCCCAAAATAGCTTTTAAGATATATTCACTTTTTGTTAAAATTTTTTTATTGAAAATAATACCTTCTATTTTAAAATAATAATAAAAGTGATTCTGAAGAATCGTAATATAATAATCGTGCTTTTTTTCTTAAATTTTACCAATTGTTAAATTACTAATCTAAAGTTAGATTTTGAGAGATTTCTAGAAAAAATTACATGTATTTTCCATATAAAAATTCAGTCGACTAGAGGCACGTGTTAATATTATTCGATTTGCTTCAAACTTTCAGGAAATTTTTTTTCTTATACCTTAATTAATTTTTTGGGATGAGACCGAAAATTTGGAAACATCACCAAAATAGGAACCACCCTAATACCTATATAAAAAATTAGAAAAATTTTCCCAAGAGGATTTAGAAGAATGAAAAGAGTTCTTAAAAGTGAATAGAGGTCTAAAGGAGGGTTTCAAATTTTTGATAAAAATTCGATGGAGGCTGAAAAAAGGTTAAAAAGAGAGTTAATAAGAGTGAAAAGAGTGTTTGAGAAGTAAGCAGATTTAAAAGAGGTTCGATTTAGCATTTAACAGGCTTAAAAGAGGATCTAAATTTCGACTCGGGTTTCGCCTAAGTCGTAATCATTGTAATCATCACATAATTTCTTGTCCTAACTGCATTGAAAGTATGTCACTGAGGGCACGAGCAGTGAACACCTTTAAGTAGTGAAAGAAATTGTTCTATAACTAAGTAAAAATTGTATGTAGTACTGTATAATATATGTAGTACTATCCTAGCAGATAGCACGACTTCTTGCTGTAAGGCCACTGTAAGGATATCTGTAGGGGTTGTAAGGCTTACCGTGTAAGGCTGTTGTAGTCCTACCTAAATCTAAAAATTTCCGCATTACCGTAAGCTTATGAATAAAAGCTGATGTGGGATTACACCTAATCCTATTGTAAGCTTACTCGAAAAACTCATGTAAAACTTACATGTAAAAGTTGATGTAAGCTTACAAGTAAAGGTTGAGGTAAGCTTACAAGTAAAGGTTGATGTAAGCTTACATGTAAAAGTTGAGGTAAGCTTACAAGTAATGGTCGTTCTCGGGTTCGTATCCTAGTCTCCCCAAATTTGTTTTCAAAATTTTCTACAGAATGTTTGGTTTCCAATAAAGAGAAGGGCAACAAACTTAATTTTTTTATTTAATATTTATTAATTAATTATGTTACAAATTATTTTGTTAATATTGACCATAATAGGTAAACTCACTACAACCTTACAAGAACCTTACACTATGATAATAACCTTCCAAAAAAGCCTTACCTCAACCTATACATGTAAGCTTATCTCAACTATTACTTGTAAGCTTACCTCAACTTTTACTTGTAAGCTTACCACAACTTTTACTTGTAAGCTTACCTCAACCTTTACTTGTAAGCTTATCTCAACCTTTACTTGTAAGCTTACATCAACTTTTACATGTAAGCCTACTATGAGTTTTTCGAGTAAGCTTACAATAGGATTAGGTGTAATCCCACATCAGCTTTTATTCATAAGCTTACGGTAATGCGGAAATTTTTAGACTTAGGTAGGACTACAACAGCCTTACGCGGTAAGCCTTACAACCCCTACAGATATCCTAACAGTGGCCTTACAGCAAGAAGTCGTGCTATCTGGGCTAGCTCGTGCGATAGCCACATTTGTGCTAAACATGCCCTATAAATTTGAGCCATATTGGTTAAGTCGATTTTGAGATATCATAGTCGCCAGTTTAGAAAACAGTTTTGAAAAAACATGTGTCAAAGTTTTTAAGTAATACATTGTTCGCTTGGCAACTTCTTGTCTTCTCAGTGCTGAAACTTTCTTAGTATGTCAAATATCGAAAATTCTTTTTCTTTTTACACATATTGCAGATATGATTTATAAAAAAAAATTCAATTTTCTGTACTCATCACATGGATATTGAAAATTTTTGAATTATGTTTAATTCAAAAATAGTTTTTTATTAACTGTATAACATTTGTATTTACAAAAAATCGTGATTTAAAGATTGGTATATTTTGGGTCGTGCGCGTGCAGCCATACCGATAATTCCCAACATAGTGTATACAAGAATAAAAATATCTGATAAGAATGATGAAAATTGAGAAATAAAAATGAAAACGACTAAAATTTCACATTCCCTTTGAAAATTGAACTTTGATTGTATTATTACTATTATTATTACCAAAAGTGCAAAATGGAGATTTTTATGCTCTTTTAGCTTGTTTACATTTAATTACATTTTTTTTAAATTACAAGCTGTTCCAATTACAATGCAATCAGAGCACTTTAGCATCTGTCTAGGTGTAACGTCTACGATGTTTGTACGCGTTTTGCTTTCCTATATGCGAGACGTTATCAAGGAATGTAATTAACAAGCTCTGACATTAAGCTTCTCTCTGTGCGATGAGTCACGTAATCCAAAGCTTAATACGAAGATATCTATACATTGAAGCTCTACCGTCAGACATCCATCGTCCTTATATATATATATTATATACATGTTCATATATAGCTGCATGGAATCAGAATTCATGTGATGGCATTCCAAGAGTATATTTATATGTTGTTAACCAGAAAGTTGCCTGCTGACAAAAGTTATAATATATATGGAGGAAAGAGGAGCAAAATGGGGGTTCCTTGTAATTGTTACCTTCGCATGGAGATTCGAAGGATTAAAGTAATTCAAATCACCCTCAGAATTCTTTGTGGAATGTACAAGTGTAACAAAATGAGAATAATTGGAGGACGAACATTTTTTTATAAGAAATTATGTTATTTTTTTCTGAAAACGTGCAAAGAAGACTATAAATAATAGTCTCAGTAGGGGAGAGTGGGAAAAATGGGGTACCTTTTTGTAATTGGCTGTTTACAGAGAACCAATCGAATTAATCAATTAAACTAAACATTAGAATTCTTCTTTGTACACTTAGGTTTAATGAAATTATGATAATAGCGGAGAAAAAATTTTTTGAAGAACTTATATCGTATTTTCCGAGAGTGCTAAAATCACATTTTGCCCCACCCGTGGGGCAAAATGGGGTGGTATCAACTAACTACACAAAAAATGGAATATTTTTTCAAAATTTATTAAATTCTTGTTGTATGAGATTATAAATACAAACAAGAAGTAGTATTCTTTATTATTATGAAAAAACAGGTAATATTTGTTTTAAAATTAAAAAAAAACATCGATAATGCAAAATATGGATAGTAAAACATCGATAGTATAAATGACTCGAAAGAGAAATATCGATTCTTTCGCAGGAAATGATGCATAATATATTGTTTTTAAATAGTTGAATGAATCGGAATAGCATCCAGTATGTTGAAACAAAATGTAATATTTCCAAGTTATTGTAAACAATTTAACAACAAAAAATATCCCATACTTGTCAAATTAAATACATTGTCCAAAAAAGTATGTAAGCGCTTTAATTTTGATAAATATTAATATTTTTTTGCTTAAAATTTTAAAGTTTTGAACTTTCAAAAAACAAATTTTTTTCTTAGTGCCTTCATACCCCCACAACACCGAAACTTTCCTAAAGATTTCCTAAAGATTTATTTGAAATGTTCGATATATTTAATTGCAATATTTATTGAAAGTTGTGTAAAGATTTAAATGTCCCGATTAAATAAATATTTAGCGCGAACCTTTCCTGAACATTTCAATTACATCTTCGCATAATTATAATTATAATTAGGCGAAAATTTTCAGGAAATGTTCAGGAAAGGTTCGTGCTAGACATTTATTTAATCGAGACATATAAATCTTTACACAACCTTCAATAAATATTGCAATTAAATATATCGAACATTTCAAATAAATCTTTAGGAAATCTTTAGGAAAGTTTCGGTGCTGTGGGGGTATTTAATAACATTTTAATATTAATATGAATTATATATATATCGAGGATAAAAAGATTAAAAGTACCTATCATGGAAAAACCAAAATGGGGTAGGCGGGTCAAATGGGGTACCCCAGTTTTTCCATGATAAGTTTTTTGAATTTTTTTATCCTCGATATATATCATTCATATTAATATAAGAAAATGGTATTAAATATGAAAGCACTATGAAAAGGGATATCGGATGCTACGCCGATTCATTCAACTATTTAAAAACAATATATTATGCATATTTCCCGCGAAAAAATCGATATTTCTATTTCGATTATATTATTGATGTTTTACTATCGATATATTACATTATCGATGCTTTTTTTTAATTTTAATAAAAATATTGCTTGTTTTTTCATAATAATAAAGAATCAATAATAAAATGAAAATCAAATGAATAATAAAGAATATTATATTTGTATTTATAATCTCATACAATAAGAATTTAATAAATTTTGAAAAAATATTCCATGTATTGTATAGTTAGTTGATTCCACCCTATTTTGCCCCATGGGTGTGTCAAAATGGTGTTGTAGCACTCTCTCGGAAAATACAATATAAAACAGTTGGAATAACTGAAACTTTATTTGTAATTTATATATAGGAGAATGCAGAAAATTGGGTAAAGAGTTGGAAACTCAATTACTTAAAACGATATATCCAAGACTATTGAACTAATTCTGTAATATTCGTAAAATTTATTTTTTTCGTGTAGGTTCGATTCCCCTTTGATTTTGTTTACTACATCTATTGTTTATTGTTCGTCGTCATCTTTAATACAGTTTAATTAAAAAGAGGAATAATACTTTAAAAAAAGAAAACTGCATTTATTTATATTATTTACTCTTTAGGCTTTTGATAATAAATTATTAATAATTAATAATTAACATCTAACAACTAATAATAGAATGATTCAATCTGGTCTTAACTGGGATTTTCTAATATTGGAAATTCATTGGTTTCAGTGTTACAAACCCAGTTTGGGTGTTGACTGGGTTGGCCACTTTGGAGACTGACTTTTCCACAGGGGAGTATATGAGAAAAAATGTGAATTTCTTTGGTGAAAATCAGAAAAAATGCAAAATTAAGTTTTTAGGATTTTTTAAATAGTTTCTTTACTATTTTTTCGGTCTTAAAGCTACTTTTTTTTACTTTTTTCTACTTTTTTAAAACCAATTAATGAGAGCGAGTCCTAAAATTTCTGTACATTTTCATCAGTATATAAAATTTCTAAACAAATAAATAAATAAAAAATAATTTCTGCACATTTTTATAATAGATAAATTTTTGTTCACATTCATCAAAATAAATGTCTTTTTGTACGTATTGCGAAATAGTAGGACATTATAAACGATTGACCCGTATTGAAAAATCAAGAATAGGGGAAAAATATTATTTAAAATTTTTCAGAATAGAAGAAAATTTCGACGATGTGGAAAAGCGGCTTATCACAAATTTACATTCCGCTCCATTTCATTCGCCAGTTAGCAATCACCATGAAAGGCATTGCGCATATCTGCATGGAAAAATTTATAGTGTCACCCGGAATAATGTATTTATCTTCTCTTCATTTCTCATCTTTTTCTTTATATACATAATCTACATCAAATATTTTTTCTTCTTAAGAAAAAGATTTTATCCATTTTTTATTTTTTTTTTATTATACATTAACTTAAAAAAGCTTAAATTGTCTTTGTACTTTTTTAAATTAACTCCAATTTTAAGAATTTTATACATAGAATATCCGATTTATTTCGGAAGATTGCGCAAAATATGTAGTTAGTAAAATAACTTTGTTAATAACTTTAATTATTTATTTTTTACCTTTATATAATAACTTGAAAAAAGTTTTTTAAAAATAAATTAAGATAAAAATCAATTTTTATATTTAGAAAAACATTTGTTTTTAAATAAATAAGTAAATAAATCAACGGTTTTAACAAAATTTTCTTTTTGTATAACAAAATTTAGTTAAAAAAACATTAAATAAAATACGAATAAAAAAATGAAGATAAGAAATAACAATTTTAAAAAACTCTAGCTTTTTGAAATTCGAGTTTCTTTTTTTGAAAGTTCAAAATTAATCTTTCAAAAAAATTCTGGATCAATTATATAGAAAAAAGTTTGAAAATATTTTTTTACAAAATTTTTCCGTAATCCATTCTAACGAAAATTTGATATTTTCTTTTTTTTTTACGCCTTTAGCACTCTGAATATTTTTTCTCTTTATAAAAATACTGAGAGTTTGTGTGCTAAAAAAAGCACCAATTAAAATGCTTTTTTCACATGGAAAAAATAGTTTTTTTACTCCTTTGGTTCGAAAAATACGACTCAGTACTTTTTCATACCAAACAGTATTTTTCTTCCATATATAGAGAAATATATGATCTAGTGTTTAAAAAAAATAGCAAAAACAAGCAGAGCGAGGTGGTAAAAAAAAGAAAAATAATTGTCACATTTTAACTCGCTGGGATATTCTTTTATTGATGGTATTATTGCCACACTTAAGCGAAAAAATAACCTTACCATAAAACTTTATTGACCTCGAGGTTTTTAATATTTCTTGTGCTTACCCTCCCCCCTTCCCCTTTCTTCTCTCTACAATGACCATCATTTTTTATCGTTTCGAGGGAGTGATTCTCAAACTAGTTTCTTCGAGATATTCTGTTTCTCGTTTTTTTCCCTCTCTTTTTATCTCTCTTTTTTCTTTTTATTATCAGCAATTGGAAAAATATTAAGTCTTTGATCTGGGGAGAAAATTATTTTCAAGAAAGGAAGAAAAAAGTTGAAGAAGGAAAAGGAAGGAAAAATGGACATAAAAAAGGAAAAGAAAGACTAGAAAGCAAGAGATTAAAAAAAATTGAAAAAACCAGAAAAAGAAAGAAATGTTGAAAAAAAAGAAACAAAAAAGGAAAATAAACAATTCCCAAGTCGAAATTTAAACCCTACTTTGAGGATTTAAACACTGAATAGAGTCTCCTTTACTGCTATTAACGCCTTTAGCATCTATTTTACTGATATTTTAACCTACAGGTCTATCAAGTTTCAAGAAACTTATAATCCAGAACCTACTTTGACTCTCTTTTAACCTATTGGACCCTCTTTTTAATATGTTCACCCTACAATTATTAAACCTCTATAACCCTACTTTCAATCCGTTCACCCTACATTCATTTATTCAACCTGTAAAACCCTACTTTCAATCCTCTCAGCCTACATTTATTTATTTAGTCTATAAGGACCTACTTTTAATCTGCTCATCCTAAATTTATAAATTACTATAATTGAAAAAATATTTCGTTCACTCCAAGTACAATGTACTTATGTTTAAAAACCATTTTGGAAGTTACCTAATATTATAATTCACTTAGTGAATATTTTTAGTAATTATTTAATTATGTAAAAAAGTATTTTCGAATATTTTTCAGAAACTTTATTCAAGCTCTTTGTCATTAATAGGAATAGAAATAATAATAATCAGGGTTGATGCATAAAATTCTATCTAATTTAATTTTAACCAATTTTTTAATAAACGAATACCTTTTTAGAAAATGGTAATTTCATGTTTTAATTTTATATACTTTATAAACAAGATTTAAATAATAATGATTCTATCACTGGGTTCCCAAATTAATTAAGTGTTGAAGTTTACTATCACTCAGGGTTAATACAATTTAAGAAATTAAAACAATTCTTTTAACGTTTTCATAAGTAAAGCTGTACTTTTCGGAAACTATAATTTTAATATTGCAATGAACATATTGTCTAAATTCATTTAATAAAATTATTGTTCCTGAAGAGGACAGCTTAGCTGTTGAAAACGTTAAAGAAATTGTTTTAATTTTTTCATTGACTTCACTCGGAGTGATCGTTAACTTCAACACTTAATTAAGATTTTAATAAATTAATTTTTTGTTTAAAAAAAATTACTTTATTCAAGTCTTGTTTATAAAATAAATAATAATTAAAACATGAAATTACCCTTTCCTAAAAAGGTATTTTTTCATTTAAAAATTGGTCAAAATTAAATTAGATATTTAAATTAATGCATTAACACTAATTATTATTATTATCATTACCCCGAGTCGAAATTTAAACCCTACTTTGAGGATTTAAACACTGAATAGAGTCTCCTTTACTGCTATTAACGCCTTTAGCATCTATTTTACTGACATTAGAACCTACAGGTCTATCATGTTCCAAGAAACTTATAATCCAGAACCTACTTTGACTCTCTTTTAACCTATTAGACCCTCTTTTTAATATGTTCACCCTACATTTATTAAACCTCTAAAACCCTACTTTCAATCCGTTCACCCTACATTCATTTATTCAACCTGTAAAACCCTACTTTCAATCCTCTCAGCCTACATTTATTTATTTAGTCTATAAGGCCCTACTTTCAATCTGCTCACCCTACATTTATGAATTACTATAATTGAAAAAATATTTCGTTCTCTCCAAGTACAATGTACGTATGTTTAAAAACCATTTTGGAAGTTACCTAATATCTTCCACGTTTGTTTTAGAAATCACGCAAGTTAGCAGATTGTTTTGGAAACTACGTATCTTTCTGTTCCTACAGAAACAACGTAACTCTGACTGTGGCTTTAGAACGTCTACTATTGTACTAAATAATATAATAATTTTATTTAAAAAATTACATTATTATTAAACATATACATTTCAATGCATCAACTTTAAAAAAATTCACTTAACAACAAAATATTAACTTTAAAATAATAGTAACAATAATACAAAGTAGAGCCTCTAAAGCGACTGTCAGAGTTACGTAGTTTCTACACGGAACAGAAGGATACGCAGTTTCCAAAACAATCCGCTAACTTACGTGATTTCTAAAACAAACGTGGAAGATTGGTAACTTCCAAAATGGTTTTCAAACATAAGTACATTATACTTGGAGTGAACGATTTAATAAATTATAATTCACTTAGTGAATATTTTTAGTAATTATTTAATTATGTAAAAAAGTATTTTCGAATATTTTTCAGAAACTTTATTCAAGCTCTTTGTCATTAATAGGAATAGAAATAATAATAATCAGGGTTGATGCATAAAATTCTATCTAATTTAATTTTAACCAATTTTTTAATAAACGAATACCTTTTTAGGAAAGGGTAATTTCATGTTTTAATTTTTATATACTTTATAAACAAGATTTAAATAATAATGATTCTATCACTGGGTTCCCAAATTAATTAAGTATTGAAGTTTACTATCACTCAGAGTCAATACAATTTAAGAAATTAAAACAATTCTTTTAACGTTTTCAAAAGTAAAGCTGTACTTTTCGGAAACTATAATTTTAATATTGCAATGAACATATTGTCTAAATTCATTTAATAAAATTATAGTTCCTGAAGAGGACAGCTTAGCTGTTGAAAACGTTGAAGAAGTTGATTTAATTTTTCCATTAACTTCACTCGGAGTGATCGTTAACTTCAACACTTAATTAAGATTTTAATAAATTAATTGTTTGTTTGAAAAAATTACTTTATTAAAGTCTTGTTTATAAAATAAATAATAATTAAAACATGAAATTACCCTTTCCTAAAAAGGTATTTTTTCATTTAAAAATTGGTCAAAATTAAATTAGATATTTAAATTAATGCATTAACACTAATTATTATTATTATCATTACGGCTTTGTAGGGTCTAGGAGTGTGAAAGTAGGTTATAAAAGGTTTTACAATGTAGGGTGTAGGAGAATGAATGTAGGGTTTACTGAATTCGAAATAGGCCCTCCTTTACTTCTCCAAATGGAAGATTTGGAATTTTCCGCCGGTTTTGGGAGTCAAAGTAGGGTCTAAATTTCATTAAAGTTAGAACCTCTTTTACTACTCCTAACTCTCAACAAGCCCTGAAAATTCAGAGTTAAAGTAGGGCTTAAGTTTCGACTAGGGAATCTAAAAAAAATGGAAAGCAGTGAAAATCTTTCTACTGAAAACATTTTACCAAGATTTTCGAATTATGATTGTTTCAGATACACTAAAGATTACTTTTTATTTATCTAAATTCAAAATTAATTTGTATAAAATATTTTAGTTATATCGATTTAAAAAAGAGCAATTTGTGCTAAAGTTGATTCTTTCTTTCATTTTTTTTCTCCTCCTGTATAATTGACGTAATGCTTCTTAGCTGCCTTTCTTCGCGACGCTTTACATATATATACAATTTTAATTTTAATATAAAAAAATAATAATTATAATTTAATAAAATTAATTTTCTCACAAAGTAATTTCAACTTTTCCCTGTCAGTACTGCATCAACATTGGGTCTGTACTGGACTTCCTTTACTGGCACAACGATATTGGCGCAATACTGATGCTTTGTTGCAGCCATTACCACTCCAATTCCAATACGGAAATTTTTCATTGGGGTTTTGTTTTCCGTACTATTGTTTAATTTTTAGCTTTTGGAAAAATTAAGACTTCTATGAGGGAAAAAACCATTTTTAAAAACGTACACGGAAAAAAATTTCTTGTGAAACACACAAAGTCTTTTGTAGAATATACGAATAGGTTAAGTTGTGCTTTATACAGGCGAGTTTAGTGTTTCCAACAAGCTGGTTTGGGTATAGCACAAACCAATCTGTAATAGCACCAAAAAATCCTGCAGTTCGTCTGCTACAGTTTGTGTATTTCCAAAACTCAGCCGTTTGTGGATATTACAACCGCGGATCATAGATGGCGCAGGAAATCTTGTAAATTTTACAGGAAATTTTTTTCCGTGTAAGAAAAAGAAAAATATAGAATGAAAAAATTGAAATATAAAAAGAGAAGGAAGGTGAAGAAAACAAAACAAAAGCAGAAAAAAATGAAAATGAAAATTAATACAAAAATTTGCTTTTAAATATTATTTTTTATTTAATAAAAAGTTTGATATTTTTTGAGAAAAAAAGACAATCAAATACAAATTAATATTGAAAAAAGTGAATAAATTTATATTTTTCTATTCAAACTTTCATTTTTTTACAATTTTCGAGAATAAAAGACAATCCAATACAAATTGGCATTGAAAAAAATGAATGTTGACATAGAAAAATATAAATTTATTCATTTTTTAAAATATTAATTTGTATTTTATTGTCTTTTTTCTCAAAAAATATCAAATTTTTTATTAAATGGAAAATAATATTTAAAAGTAATTTTTTGTATTAATTGAACTAGAGATCCATGCCTCAATAAATAAAACATTATTTTTTTTATATTTTATCAAGATTTATTTTATAGTTTTTAAGAAAACCGGTGGGAATATTAATACATGTATTAATTGAAGTTGGCTGATTCCACATGCCCTTAAATAAAAGAGGAAAAATAATAGACAAAAGAGTAAAATAAAAAACTAAAATAAAAAATTGGTATATGGTAGTGAAAAAGTTTTTGCGGAAAACATTTTCCCAGGTGTTACGTTATCAAACCGAGCGCGCAACCCGACTTAAACGTGACTATCGTGTATTGAATCGATGCTTGAATGCCGGTTCTTCCAATACAAATGCTTTAATATCTATATATATACATATACGTATATATATAGTTTGGGTAATATTATCACTTAATGTTCACTCTACGTCCTAAACGTCATATCTCCCGGCTTTCAAATGCAAGTAATGTCCAGTCCTTCGCACTTTTGTTATGCTTCAAACGATCCATTATATCCTAAAATCGTATTAAAGCTTTTGAACATTCAGAATTTGTGACAGCTATTTTTTTGTTTTTTATTTTACATTACTTTGTCACAAAAAATAACTGGAAAAATATTTTCTTTTATCTTTCAAACATTTTTGAAAGCTATTAGTAAAATATTTTGAAAAAGAGTGAAAAGAAAAAATTATTATTGTATATTTTTAGTTTACCAATATAATTCATGAACTACGTATATTATATAATAGTTTTTTTTATTAATATTCTTCATTATTTTCATTTTAATAGTAAATTAACTATATATCAACTTATATACGATAAGGTCTTGTTTTATATATTGTTAAGTTAAAAAAATAATTAAAGGTTTTAATTATTTAAAGAAACAGTTTATATAAATCCATCATAATTTTCTTTGTTTTATAATCAACCAAAAATTATTTTTATTTTGAACATAATAATTTTGATTCGATACATTATAAATTTGATTAAATGTATAAAAATTACGTTGAAATCAATTGTAACATAAAATTAATAAATAATCATTTTTAATCAATATTGATTAATAAATAATAATTATTATTAATTAATTATAATAAAAAATTATTATTATAAAATTATAATATAATTATTATTAATTAATTATATTAATAATTACTAATTATTATTTATTAATTTTATTTGACAATTGATTTCAACGTAATTTTTATACATTCAATCAAATTATTATGTTTAAAATAAAAATAATTTTTGGTTGACTATAAAACAAAGAGAATTATATTATATAATATATTATATATAATATATAATATATTATATTATATTATATATTATTATATAATTATATTACACAGGGCTCGAGCTAGGTTCGTAAATCCTGTTAAGGACCGTAAATTTCTTTGAAGTCTGTAAAAATCAGTTTTTTTAAATGATCTGTAAAGTCCGAAACTTGTTTAACAAAAAAAAGAAAAGTTCTTAAAATGTACGATATAATTTGGAGAATTTTAAAGAAATTACAAATGATTGCAGAAATTCAATTGTTTTCAAAAGTAATAAAATTCATCGCAGAAATTCAATTCTATTTAACAATTTTTAAATATTCTCGTCAAAAATTAGTTAAATTTTAAGATTAGCAAAATTTCAATTAATTTAAAAATTTATTTTTTTAGAAATAATTGAATTTTTAAATTATTTTTTTTTAAAGTTTCATTGAAGTTTTTATTTAAATGGATTTAAAAATTGTCAAAGAACTTTATCGAAAATTATTAAAAATAATCGATTTAAACAAGAATTTTAGTTGATAATTCTTGATAATAATAATTGAATTAATAATGATTTTATTACTCACGATCACCTTTAATTATTATAAAACGTGATTACGCATAAAGAAATCGATCACTTCAAGTCGAGGACTCGGAGTTTTCATATTCATGTTTTATAGTTATGAAAAATTGAATTTATAATTTTAAGTAAAATGTTCTCTTATTTAATTCGAACTGGTTATATGTTTGGCAGTAATCGGTACAGAATATTTTTAAATCCACACTGAAAGAAAAAATTTTCTGGTACAGCTAGAATTATGTCTAGTTTTCCCTTAAGGAATATAGGTAATAACCTGATACCAGCTACTGACATAAATTATAGGTAGTTCAGCTATACTGATCGGAGCGTTACACATACATATGCCAACGTCAACACACCAATGTGTAACATAACCTATATGGATTGCTAATTCGAACCAAAACCACCAAACATACACGTTTGTCTGTTCTTTCCAAAGCCTTTCTTTCAGTGCATATCCATATTTTTAAATACTTTTACTAATTCGAGCCCTGAATACATAATAAGTTTGATTTAATAAAAATTACGTTGAATTCAGTTATATAAAATATTTTTAATTAAAATATTTTTTTTTGGCTACTTATTTTTGAATAAAAATTTTTTTTTTATTGTAATTACATAAATAATTAAAAATAGAGGAACATAGTCAATGATTTACCATCCTTTTGAACCTATAAAATTTGAGCGAAAAATATTACTAAAATGTTGTCAAAAATTTATTTACTTCAATTTTTAAAATTAGTCGATGAATATTTAATAATTTAAATTTGAAGCAAGAATATGACAAGAAATAAATATTTAATTAAACAAGAAATATTAAAAATTTTGAAATCAAATAAAACAAAGTGTCAGATACAATATGGTTAGCTTTTTCAAAAAAAGAAAGAAAGAAAAAAAAGCATTTAAGCCACGTGTGCAAATGAAAGCGTCTAAGTCGATCCTCACGTTATTGAGTTTCGATACGTAAACTTTCAGTTGCGCCTGGAATTACTTTGTAAAAAAAAGATTGAAAAAAATTCAAACAAAAAACAAAAGAGAGAAAAAAAGAAGTGACGTTATATAAGGCCGAGGGTACAGCGATCCCTTATCAGTGTACGCTTCTGTGTTTTCACAGGTTTTTCATTTGGTTGAAAGTGCACGCGAAACTCTATTTCACAAATAAAAAACACACACACAAATAAAATAAAAATTCGTTTTTCACACTAGTTTTTCTTTTATTTATTTTTTAATCTGTTTTCAACAACTAACCACTCGTCTTCTAACATTTAAATAGTTCTCATCAAATGACTTTATTTCACGTAAAATTTTTTCCTATGAAAAAAAATAGAAAACATTTTTTGCTGAAAGGAGGAAATAAACCATTTAGATGTTAATTCTTATTTTAAAAGTAGTGGAAAAATTGTGAAAATTAATTTAAAAATGAATATATATTCATGTCATTATTATTATTGTAATTAATATAATCCTATTTATATTATTATGTATTTTGTATTATTATTTTTTTAGATTTTTTTAAGGTACATTATTATTATTTTTTATTGCAACAATATTAAATTTGTTTTGAAAGAAGAAAAGAAATAACCTTGCATTCTTTGTGACTCAAAATTTTTTATATAAAAACTTTTTTTTATGAATATTGTATATATAAAAAGTCCTTTCATTACTTCAATTGTTTTCAACGTCATGTTTCGTTCTGTGCTTTTTGAGACTGCCCGAATTACACTTCAAGCGCAGTGTAAAAATTGCATTTGGATTCTTTTTTCTTTTTTATATTCCACAAAAAGCGACGCTTTGAAGAGGTGGAAAAAAAGTAAATGAAAATTCTGTTGTTTTTTCTTTTTGCCTTTAACCTAAGGTAAAATTTTAAAATTTCAAACTTCATTTTTTTAAAAAACAACAACAAATTATATAACAAATTGTTATATTTTACTCTGTGGAAATATTTTTTCCAGAAAGGAAGCGAGTAGAAAAAATGCCGTTTCAAAAATAGTTTTAATTATTTTTATATTCGTTTTTATTTATGAATTTGTTAAAAATTTAAATGTAAAAATGTTTCTAAAAATTTCGCCAAATATGGTGAATTAAGTTTTCCAATAATTAATAAATACTTGTGCAAAAAAATGTATTCATCCTGAGAAGTATTTTTTTAAAAATGGAGAAAAATAAAAAAGCATTGTTATACTTTACCGAAAAAAAACATTTTGCCAAAATGGAAAAAATAAGAAAAAAATGCCAGTGTAAAATTATTTTAGTTATTTTAAATTACACAGGCCAACAAAATTTGATTCAATTTACTTTCCAAGAATCAGACAATACTTTTCCGAAGGATTTCGACGTGCTGAATCCGAATCCGACCTCATCACGTCAGGTTTTCGAGATATTTTAACCTAAAAATGCAAAAAGCCTGTTTTTAGTTATATTTGATGTCATGAAACATCAAGAAATAATTTTTTTCTCTAAAAGGTCAATATTGAACCTAAAAGTGCTACTCTTCCCCTTTAATATCCATTTTGAAAATTTTAAAAATCTTCTATTGTCTCTGAGTAATCGTTTAATGAATTTTCTGAGTTTGTCGAATTCTTCGAAAACTGAGTAGAAACAAAGAAACTTTGATAATAAAGCAGAATTTAACTACAAATATCTAAATTTTCAATAGTTCTGAGGATTTTCGATATAACTGAATACGAATTCAATATAAGATTCACAAAAATTCAAAATGGCGTATACAATATGGCAGACGATTTATTTAAAATTGATTGTATTTCCCTAAAATATGCCATTTTTGAACCAGTCAATCTGATATTGAATTCGTATTCAGTTATATTGAAAAAACTGAAAACTATTTAAAATTTAGATGTTTGTAGTTAAATTATGCTTTATTCTCCAAGTTTTGTCTATTTCTACTTGGTTTTCGAAGTATTAGACAAACTCAGAAAATTCAATAAACGATTACTCAGAGACAATAGAAGATTTTTTAAATTTTCAAAATGGATATTAAAGGGGAAGAGTAGCACTTTTAGGCTCAATATTGACCTTTTAGAGAAAAAAATTATTTCTTGATGTTTCATGACATCAAATATAACTAAAAACAAGCTTTTTGCATTTTTAGGTTAAAATATCTCGAAAACCTGACGTGATGGGTCCCTTTTGAGGTCGGATTCGGATTCAGCACGTCGAAATCCTCCGGAAAAGTATTGTCTGATTCTTGGAAAGTAAATCTTGTCGGCCTGTGTTATCAAACATTTTATCTTGTGAATAAAGTTTTTAAATTATTTCATTTCGCCGACATGTACTTGTGAAAAGTTAATTAAATTTCCTTTTTTTATAGTGCTAATCAGCTTTTATAGTTGCGAGTGGAAAAAATTTATTATTCGCTTGCAATGCAAAAAGTTGATACATATTAATTTTTTTGTTTAATTATAATAAATACTGCAGTAATTCTGTATATGTGAAATATCCCACTAGAAATGCACCTATTTATATTTACAATTAAATGAATAATTTCTAAAATTTCACAAACGTAACCTGATATTAAAAAAAAGAAAAAATCCTTTGATACAGTAAAAGTTATGTATACCTGAAAGTAGAAAAAGAAAAATAAAGGGCAGATGGGAGGGCGCGAAGAAAAATCTTTGCAACATGAGTTGAAAACGAGCGACAATAGTAAGCCGGGGTCTCGGTGAATTTTTGCTGAAATAACAGTTGAAAGCACATACACACGAGTGAACTGTTTCTGTTTTTTCTCTTTCTCTCTCTTTTTGCACTAGTGAAAAATGTCGTCCCCCACGACCGTAAAAGAAATAAAGTAGAAAAAGGGGCAAAAGCCGTCTGTCTGTCAGTCTCTTCGTCCAGGACTTACATCCAGGTTACAGAGCAGTTGCATATATGTCTATAGCTATATGTATTGCTACAAATAGTTCGTCATTTACACACAACCATACATACGCATAAAAAATTAAGTATGACTCCGTTTACATCTTTAAACCAAAATGATTGAAAATTAGCATATATTTGACTTTAAAACTAAATTAAGTCAAAAAAATTCTACTCTAAATGCTAAAATGCAGTCAAAAATGGTTGTAATGTAAACGGTTTTAGTCAAATTTGGGCTAACACGAATATTTTTTAATTTTTAACAAAGTTCAAAATCTAGCGACTAAATTACAAGTTTTTATATTTTTACCATTTTTTCAAAATCTAATAAACCACTTTCAAAGGCAAAAATATTTTAGAACCAAAAAATGTGTTTGTAGTTAAAATATAGAAATTTTCAGGTTTTCAATTATTTTTGTCATTGGCCATGGTTTTCTAGTTTTTAACTATAGTCAAAATATAGACCCAGATGAAAATTCCCGGTACTCACTCTCGAAAAATTCTGTAGACTCTCCCTGTAAATTCACAGGAAATTCTCGGGAGTGAAAAAATAAAAGAAAATATTTTTTTTTCTTTTTTTTCCCCGAAAATTTTTTGAGAGTGACACGCGGGAATTTCTTGGTTTAATTCCCTGGAACTTTTTCGCATAGGGGATTTTTATGGGTTTCAAATACCTATTTTTACAATATTGACCATGGTTAGCTACATTTCTACCACAGTTAAAATATATAAATTTTTAAGTTTTTAAATATTTTTATCGTTAACCATATATAGTTTTGTAATTTTTGCTCTCTAAATCTGAATTAGTGAAATTCCACTGAAGTTCAGTAAAATTTGACTAAGAATCAGTGACTTTATTCTCGCGAATTTAATTAGTGGAATTTCACAGAAAATCTGTTAAAAATTATTGAAATATCAGTCATTTTTCACTGATTTAACAATTAAAAAATTATTAAAGATTTCTGTCACTGATATTGAAAATTTCAGTTATTTTTTAATTCTCCAATAACTGACAAATGTCTGAAATTTCAATTATTTTTAACTAATATTCAGTCAAATTTCACTTATTCAGTTTTAGAGAGTGACCATATAATCAAAATATAAAAATTTTGTGGGTTTGAAATATTATTGCAATTCGGCCATGGTTCAACAGATTTTGATCACAGTAAAAATATACCAATTTGATTGTCAAAAATTGTTAGAAGTAATTAACTTTAAAATACCACGATTATGAACGAAAACAAATCTACCATTTTATATCGATTTTTTATCGTGTTACCACATTTATAATTATATATATGTGTAATAATTTTTAGCCAGACATGGATTTGTTCATGGCATAGCAAAGTAAACTTAGTAAACTTACCGATTGTGTTAAGAAATATGTAATTAAATTTTGTGACAAATCATAAAACAATTATATTACAAACTCTTAAGTTTGCAAGGAAAATTTTGTTTTGTTAGTATTTTTTATAATATTGTTACTTAATAGTTCTATGATATTTTAGTTTCCCATTTCTGGTCCTCTATTTTACTGCGGGAATGTATATTTAATATTTAATAAATAAATAAAAATACAAAATACTTACTCTCTAAATCTGAATTAGTGCGGATTCGTTTACCAATTTGAATTGGTAAAATTTTTTACTAATTGCTAGTAGAAAATTACTAATTCAATTAAGTACAGCGTATTTTTTACTATTTCAGAATAGTAAATTTTCTACTA
The DNA here is from genome assembly GCA_032872475.1 of Leptopilina myrica (nomen nudum). Lineage (NCBI taxonomy): Eukaryota > Metazoa > Arthropoda > Insecta > Hymenoptera > Figitidae > Leptopilina > Leptopilina myrica (nomen nudum). Next base: position 41,148,706 of record CM065459.1, on the reverse strand, counting down.
ATAATTAGTAAAAACTACTAAAAATTAGTAAAAATAGTTACTAATTCAATTGGTAAACGAATCCGCACTATTTCATTAGTAGGGCCAGCCGGGGTAAATCCGAACGCATTTAGTAAGTTTCAACAATAACATAAGTTTTTTCTTTTAAAAGACAATACTTCCAGTATTCTGGTGCATGAAGTTGTTGCTTTACTTCCATAGAACAATTTTATGGGGTAGCAAAAATTTTTGATAAATTACAATCGCAGGTAACTTAGCGTTCGTATTTACTCCGATACTTTGCAACTTTCCTAAAATACCGGGGTAAATACGAACGCCACTGTATTTCAGAAAAATCTTAGGGAAAATAAATTTAAAGTATTGCAATTGTTAAACTTATATAAAAACTCAAAAAAATACGATAATAAACCTATTACGTAATAATGCATCATATATAAATACAAAAATCAAACAGGTTAAAAATTAAAATGCATTACACAATTGAAACCTTCAATAACTTTATCAAATCATAACGGATTTTTGACAAACTTGGTACAGAAAGTATTTTGGAGTGATTGAATGTAAATACAAAAATAAAAGTCAAATTTTTTAAATTCAAAATGGCGGATTCAATATGGCAGACTTTCCTAATACTTATTTTTAAAAATGATCAAATTTGTTTGAATCTTGCCACTTGGGGGTTTTCGGGGTCGCTAAATACGAATTTGAAGTAAGATTTTTAAAATTCAAAATGGCAGATCCAATATGGCGGACAAAAATTAAAAAATTCATTGGATTCGCTCGAAAATCGTTACTTGGGGGTTTTCGGGGTCGCTGATGACGAATTGGGCATCAGAGCTTCATCGTTCAGAATGGCGGGTACAATATGATACACAAATTTCATAAAAATTCCTCCAGTTTTAGAAATTTTAATCCGCTTCTTTTAATTTTTAAGTGATTTTTAAAATTTTGAGAAACTGACTTCAAATTCGTAATCAGCAACTCTGAAAACCCCCGAGTAACGATTTTCGCGCGAATCCAATGCATTTTTTAATTTTCGTCCGCCATATTGGATCCCCTATTTTGAATTTTAAAAAACTAACTCTAAATTCATAATCAGCGACCCTGAAATCCCCCGAGTAACAATTTTCGAGCGAATCCAATGAATTTTTTAATTTTCGTCCGCCATATTGGATCCGCCATTTTGAATTTTGAAAAACTGACTTCAAATTGGTAATCAGTGACCCCAAAAACCCCAGAATACTAAATTTTATTAAGATCCTGAAAAACTTTTTTCAACAAACCATTTGGCAAAAAAAGTGGAACACTCCTTCGAGAGAACGGAGATTAAGTTTCTGCTTATTAATCACTAACGAGGATACATATAGAAAGAAAAACTTTTTTCTATGTACTTTTATAATGTTAAAATAATAGTGTAATCAAATAAAAACAATTTTGTGTGGCTCTAATATAAGAAAAAATTATTGAAAATACCGTTCGGATTTACCCCGGTTTTCCAATTTTCCGGGGTAAATACGAACGGTCTGATTTTATTAATAAAAGTTAACAGAAGGCAAAAATCAAAAATAGTTTCTGTTCTAGTATTCATAACAAACAATTTTAAATAATAAAATGAATTTTTAGCTTCTTTTTCTTCAAATACGAGATAAAGTACTGAAAGAGTGTCATCTTTGATTTTCAATCATTTTTGCAATACTCGTTATCTTTGTTTATGCTGTTGCTAATTAACAAACGGAAAATGGGATAATACTTAGAATCTCTTGAAGAGAATCTGAGGTAAAAATTCTCATGTCTAACTTATTTTTTAAAATTTTAATTAAGCTGAAATAATTAGCGTTCGGATTTACCCCGCGTTCGGATTTACCCCGGCTGACCCTACCTCGAAAAAATTTAATTTTGGGAATTATTTTGTTATTTATTGACATAATTGAATTCTGTCGAAGAATCATTTATGCAAATAATTGAATTTTTGGAAAGAATTTTAATTTAATTCCTGCAAAATTTTTTATAATTTTTGGAAATAATGGAACTTTTATGATGAATTTGTTAAACAATTAAATTAGTACCAATTATTTTACTATGTTTACTCAGTTAAATGAAATCTTAATAAAATTTTTTAAAAAATATATATTTTTTAAATATTGAATAAAATTATTGTCAATAATTCAATTGTCTACATAAATAATAAATTTCTTTTTAGAAATTCAATTACTTTTTGAAAATTTTATTAAAATTAGCAACTATTTAAGTATTTTTGTTAGAGGTGTGCAAAAAGCCCGAAACCCGAAACCCGACCGGGTAATTTCGGGCTTTTCACTTTTCGGGTCGGGTTCGGGCCGGGTCAAGCTTGTTTAAATACCCGAAATCTTTCGGGTACCCGACTGCATTCGGGTTCTCGAAATTTTCGGGCACCCGACTATATTCGGGTTCTCGAAATTTTCGGGTATGCTCTAAACCTTAAAAAGTTCGAATTCTCGAAATTTTCGGGTATGCTCTAAACCTTAAAAAGTTCGAATTCTCGAATTTATATAACTTGGAAGTATTCAAGTTCTTAATTTAGTAATAAAACATTTGAGAAAATGCATAACTACAAATATTTGACAAATTTTCGAAGTTTTGTGTACTCAAATTCGTTGGGGTTCTCAGAATTTTCGGGTACCCGAATAAATTCGGGTACCCGAGAATTTCGGCGTTTTCGAAAATTTCGGGCTACCCGAAAATTTCGAGAACCCGAATGAATTCGGGTACCCGATACATCGAGAAAACCCGAGCCCGACCCGAAAAAAATTCGACCCGACCCGACCCGGCTTTTCGGGCTTTTTGCACACTTCTAATTTTTGTAAATTATAAAATTCACCGCAGGAGTTTAATTATTTGTAATATAATTTTACAGGAATTGCTCAAATAGTATAATTATTTATAAAAATTTAATTTCAATTCCTCAAAAAAATAAATTATTTAAAACAATGTTTTTTTAAAATTCTTTGGAAGATCAAATATTTACAAAAATATTATAATTTTTCACAGGAATTCAATTATTTTCTAATATTTTAATAAAATTGTTCAACAGAAATCGATGATTTTCAATAAATAAATCAATAAATCAATATTTAATAAATTAATAAATTTAAATTTATTTCTTTGAAAAATTCAATTGCTTTCATAAACAACAATATTTATCATCACATGAATTTAATTATTTTCAAAAGTAATAAGATTCTTTGCAGAAATACAATATTTTTAAAATTTTGTTTTAAATTTTTATTAAAGTTTTATTTAACTGAGTAAATGTAGTCAAATAATTCGTACCAATTTAATTGTTTAAAAAATTCATCATAAAAGTTCCATTATTTCCAAAAATTATAAAAATTTTGCAGGAATTAAATTATTTTCAATAAAATTACTGGAAAAAATTCAATTGCTTTATTTTCACAATTGTTTCAAAAAGATTCAAAATTAAAATTCAAGTATTTATAGATATTAAAATTCTTCTCAAGATTCAATCAATTTTAATAAAATATCTTAAAGAAATTCAATTTTTTTAGAAATAAAAAATTCTTGGTAATATTTCAATTATGTTACGTCATCGTAACATATTTTTCAATAATAACAATAATTATAATAATAGTAATAATAATGGGATTAACAACAAATAGTTGTTATTAACATTTTATTAACAATTATAAACAATTGTTAATTAATGAAAATAGTAATAATAAGAATAATAAAATAATAATTAAATTTAAACAATAATAATGTGTAAGAACGAATAATCATTTATAATAACAAAATAGTAATAATTATTGTAACAATAATAACAAAATAATAATAATATGCAATTATAATAATAATAACAAGATAGTAATAAAATAACAACAATAATAGTTAATAATAACAAGATAATAACAATTTGTAGCAATAAATAATAATAATAATTAATTATAACAATAATATCAAAATAATAATAAATAATTGTAACATTAATAACAAGTAATAATAATTAATTGTAACAAGATAGTAATAAAATGTAACAACAAAATAATAATTAACAACAACTTATAATAATGTAAGCAATAATAACAAATTGTAATAACTATAAATAATTAACAAACAACATAAAAATATAATATTAAATTGTAAAAACATATAACTAAGAAGTTGTGAGCACGTGCGACCTAGAGACAGAGTCAGAGCAAGTGTTTCTCTAACAATAGGTTTCTCAAACACATGGCAAATGGCATCGATGTTCGAAATACATGGCAAATGGCATCGAAGTTCCAAATACATGGCAAATGGCATCGAAATCGCAAACACATGGCAAATGGCATCTACGTTTGGATATAAAAAGAGCTAGACTATCAAACGATCTTTAGTCTTAAAAATGTAATCGTTAGTAGTAGTCACCTGGACTACTAGTCTTAATCTTTTAATCATAACAAGTGGTTCTGTTCGTGATAGTGCTCTCAACCCCAGTATAGTATTTGTCTTGATCTTTACGTGAATTTCTAAATTCAGTGAATCTTGAAGTCAAATTTGGTGTTTAGAAATATTGTTCGAGTTGTGACAAAAGCTGAAAGAAACATTATACCTGTTCATAAATATTACATCAATAAAAATTAAAGTATAAAGCAGTTTTTAAAAACAAATTATTATAATAAAACTATTTTCATTTGGTAAGAAAATTACCGATTTTTCCTGGTCAAATTAACTAAAACCCGTCAAAGACTGGTACTGGTATATAATATATTTTTTTATAACATATTTTAAAAAAAAAGAGTATTTTCATAAAATAAATTAATTTTTGTAGCCATCTGCAGATTTATTTATGGCTAAAACTGAAAATCAAGTATATTTAAATTTGTTTAAAAAAATAAACCGGGTAAAGTTTGAACAAAGCTGGGAATTAAGTCAAACGAACATAGACACTCCACAGAAAAAAACTGAACTCAAAATGAGTCAGAAAAGTGACTCATTATGAGCTGCAACAAAAATGAACCTTGTAGATGGTGCCACGTTCTATGTTATTTAACACAGAGTCATTATGAGTTGCAACAAAAATAAGTCCAAATTTTTTCCGTGCCTGCTTAAGATTTGTCCTTACATTTCTCAAAACATCTTTAGAAGTTTAATCAAAAAATAAAATAACGTAACTTTTTACAATGTAAGCTATACCCAGTAGCATATAATGATAGTATCGTATCACAGGTGACTTACAATTCTAGACACATTTTTGACGTTAGTAATGATGAAAATAGGGGAGAGTGGGGCAAAATGGGGTAGGCGGGTCAAATGGGGTACCTTTGTTTCTCCATGATGGGTACATTCAATTTTTTTATCCTTGATATATATCATTCATTTTGATAAGAAAATGTTTTTAATTATGAGGGCAATATGAAAAAATTTTTTTTTTTAAGTTATACAACTTTAAAGTTTTGAGCGAAAAAAATATCGATTTTTTCGAAATTAAAGTGCCTATAAAACTTTTAGGGATAATTTATTAAATTTGGCAAGTGTGGAATCGTTTTCAGCACTTATTCTAGAGTAATTTCGAATAGGATATATTGTTAAATTATTTATAACAATTTGTAAACATTACATTTTGTTGTAATATGCAGTGCGGGGCAAAATGGGGTACCTATGTGTTGGGCCATGCCGGGTGGTATTTAATATTCATTGAACTACTTAAAAACGTTATATTATGCATATTTAACAACTTTCCGCATAAAAGTCAATATTTTTGTTTCGGGGTATTATGCTATCGATGATTCACTATCGATTTATCGACATTTTTCATTATCGATGTTTTTTTGTTAATTTCTAGTAAATATTGCTTGTTTTTTTCATAATAATAAAGAATCTTACTTTTTGTTTGTATTTATAATCTCTTACAACAAGAATTTAACAAATTTTGAAAAAATATTCCATGTTTTGTATGGTAATTTGCACCTTCTCAGAAAATAGGATATAAGTTCTTTCAAAAAATTTTTTCTCCGCTATTATCATAATTTCCTCAAACCTAAGAGTACAAAGAAGAATTTTGATGATTAGTTGAATCGATTTATTCGTTTGATTCTCTGTAAACAGCCAATTACAAAAAGGTACCCCATTTTGCCCCACTCTCCCCTAACAATGAAAATTAAAATATTTAAAGTCTAACGCCCTTGATTTGTTTTCTATTGTTAATTTAGTTTTAATTAGTATTATGTTTTTTGTTAAGTACAAAATTGTACAAAAGGGTCTAGAGCCCGTTTATGATGAAAATAAAATAATAAAACATCTTCATTTTTAAAGTTTCTGAAGTTCTTTCAATTAATGAATATTGAATGAATTGGATAAATAATTATGAATTGCATTATTTTGACGTTATAATCTTAATCAAATACCCCAAAAATACTACTGAATTAAGCTTGTTAGTAATATTAATAACAATGATAATTTTTTCGATTTTTTGATATTGAAAATATTGTTATACTTACATCTTAGTCATACTATTTTTTGTGTAAAATTATGCTAAAATGTGACTAGATAACATGTATTATTCAATTATACAGAGTTTAAAAGCAATTCATTTAAAAATGTAAACTTTGAAAATTTTTGAAAAAATTGAATATCTCCCATACTAATTAATATTTTTTAAATCTGTGAATTTATAAACCTTCCGTATGACACAGAATCTTTGTTCTTTTTCTAACGCCCAAATGGACAAAATTTTGGCATGAAGTTTGAGGACTTATTTCGGAACTTAAAAATAAATAGAAAAATTCACGAATCATAATTTCTTATGTTTTAATATGCGCTCTATCGAATGGCGTTCAAAAAAACATCAAAAATTTATAAACAAAAAAGTTATTTATGTTTTTTATAAAGAAAATCCGATTTTTTTCTAATTTTTGTTTAATTTTCAATTTTTTCTACTATGACATAGCGTGAAAATATTTCCAAATGTTACAAATAACTTGACATAAATAGATAACCTAGTAGATAGGACTATAGAGAAAATTAAAAATTAAAATGGCGGCTCAAAAAAGGAGTTTGAAGTTCAAATTTTTTTAAAAATTTGATTCGAAAGTACGAAATTGTTAAAAGTGTTTAGAACGGCTTAAAATTTGTTAATCGGGGGTTTTACGGGTCGTTGATCACGAATCTGAAGTCCAATTTTCAAAATTCAAAAAGCAATTGTTTTTTTAAAAAAAACAATTACTATGCGTGTATTGCTTTTATTCTAAGGCAAAAATTGTCTGAATAAAAAGCACATTTTGAGAAATTTTATTTCAGTGTGTACTTTGACAAAGTTTTTTGTTCAATTGTTTAAGAGTAAAAAATTATCAAAATAAATATTTTGTCCAACGCCTTCGGGGAAATGGAGTCATTGTGCACTAGGCACCAGTGGAGAAATGTACCTCATATCTCCACTGGCCGTTTGTCCAGTGGAGAAATGAGCGGTGAAAAGAGTAAAGGAACATTATGTGTGGTTATTTCGGTTACTTTATTGAAAACATTATTATAAAGTATCTTAATAACTTACTATTGTTTCTAGTGAAGCTAAATTAAGCTGATTTTGACAAAACGTGGAAAAGTTGTCCCATGACAACTTATTGTCATTAAGTTCTGACAATAAATGAATAAAATTATTATAATTAGTATGAAAAATTAATAGAAAGTGTTTTTCAGTTGTTGGACAAAGTAATATGTGCAATTCGTGGCGAACAGCGATTTTCGCTCGCTTGATTGCTGCTCTCGCTGCGCTCGAGCAGCAAACTCCAAGCTTGCGAGAAATCGCCCTTGTTCTCCACTCGTTGCACAATATACTATTACCGTGAACCACCAAAACTTTCACCCACTCTCCCTCGGAAAATATTGGATTAAGTAAAAATATATTTTCACCAAAAATTACTATCTATCAGTACTAAAAAAGCCCTAAGTTTAGACTCGATTGAACAAAAATTTTTCTTTACCTTGATCACTTGACATGAAATCACACACGCCGAGGACGTCGTGCACGCGGAAAGGCTGTAAAGTGCTGGTCGAGGGAGAGAAAGTGGGACGAAAAGGCTCCCGTGTGGAAATTTGTCACGTATCTGTAGCGTAACGGTATAGTTTTACTATTTACTATATAGTTCCAGTATTGTGAAATGTTATAGAAACTGTCTAGAAATGTAACGCTACGAACATCAAGTTTCTAGATAGTTTTACTATATCAGAATAATCCTGTGAATCTGTATTAAAACTATATTGTGGATCTAGAACAATTTATGTACATCTAAGGCAAATGCCGGAATTTCCAAGCCTTGGTTGTTCATTTACAACAAATATTGAACCAATATTAATAACCAATATTAATTATTTACCAGCGTTTTAAAATTAAATTTATGAATGGTTATTTCTTGGTTACCAATATTGAACCAATGTCTGAAATTAATATTTTATTAATACAACACATAGCAAAAATTGTTCAAAAAAAAAAAAATGATAAAATAAAGTACTAGTCTAATACAGGAAAAAGAATTAATTTAATTGAAACACTCTATTAAAACCTGAGTGTGATAAAAATCAGACAAAAATAATATTTGCCTTTAAGTTTAAGAATGAAATTGTCTCTTCTTATATATAACTGGTAAAACAACTTGTTAACGAGAAAAGAAACTTGCGCGCCCTGGTGACAACTTATCCTAAGTAATTTTAAACATAAGCAGCGAGGGACTGCTTTCGAAAGCGAACAATTTCCCATTTGGTGGAAATACTAGACGAAAAGTGTATATTGTTTTTATGCAAAACAATTACTGATTTTGATTATTTAAATATTTTATTTTATATGATAAATATAAGTTTTTCATATTATTTATTATCTAGTTTTGCTAGACAGAATTTATATAGTTGAACAACGTAAAGTAGTTAATGTAGTGAAACTATACAGATCCTAGAACGTTTAACAATATAAATCACTTAATGAAGTGAAACTGTACAGTAGCTAGACCGTTTCGATATAGATTTACGTGAATAGTTTCACGAGTTATTTACGATATAGTTTTTATCTTGCACATAGTTCAACAAGAAATTTTTCTACACGGGCTTTATAGAAGCCGAATAATGCTTAAAAGCTGGCAACAGCAGTAGAGAGGGCTGTGCGTTAATGTTATATTTTTATTTTATTTGTTGGTCTCTCTTTCTCTCTCTCTCTCTCTCTCTGGTATCGTACTCTCTATACCATAAAATGGTTGGCGTGGCATTTGCAGAAACGCGCGCGACTGCTTCCGAAACTTCCCCCGCAAGTCAATGTCAAACAAGTCACCAACATTTTACCCCCTTGAAAATTCACAGAGAGTTTGTATTCTGCAATATATACAGAGAGAGAGAGAGAGAGAGAAAAGATGGGAGGGAGAGAGTCACTTTCAAGGAAATCAAGACAAAAGCACAGGAGGACTGAAAGCTCGCAAGCGTCAAACTTATCGACATTGCTCTCTCGCAAGTGCTTGTTGATATATAAACATATAAATGTACTACGGGGCCCCCATAGTAATGTTTATTTTAAAAATTTTTTACTCTTAAAAAATAAAATATAAAAATTTGTCAAAGTACAGTTTCAAAAGGTTTTTTCATGCTCTTTCGATTGGAAATAAGCATTTTAAAAAAAAATTATTTTTGACCAAAAAAAAATCAAAATTAAAAATAAATTTTAATTTTTGGGAAAAACTCTTTTTTTCAATGTTTAAACATTCTAGGCCCACTTTTTCATATTTGATTGTTTAAGAGTAAAAAATTATCAAACTAAACATTGTACTGAAAACCCCAAAACTTAAACCTATTCCCCTTCAGAAAATATTGAACTAGGTTAAAAAAATTTTTACCAAAAATTACTATCTATCAGTACCAAAAAAACAACAAGTTTTGACACGATTGGAGAAAAATTTTTGTTCATCTTGATCACTTGACATGGAATCGGCCTATTAATATTATTTATGAATTCGTTTTTTGCACCATTTAATTAAAAAAGTAATAATATTTAATTAAAACTGTTATTTATTATAATATAAGTTTACTTATTAGTTTAACAAATATTTTAAACTAATTAAAATTATAGAGAAATAGAACATTCTGCCTGAGATGATCCTTGCTAGGTTTTAAAATGGACCCTAGTTAGGACCAAACTAGAATCGCATCACCAGCCATTGTAGGTAGGACTTGGTAAAACCTGGCTAGGACCAGTTTTTATTTTCCACATGGGTTATTGAAAAAGACCTTTATACATGTAGGTCAAATTTAACAAAAATTTTGACGTAGTATTGTAAAGGCTTTTATTCAGCCATCTTTTGATCTGTAGGTCAAAAATAAGTCAAGTTGCTCATGATATTGACGTAATGTACGTTCCGTTGTTGAGCCTATTTTTGACCTACAGGTAAAGAATAAATCAAATTACACATAGATTTTTAAGAAATGTAAGGCCGTTATTTGGTGTAAATAAATAAATAAATATATATATATATATATATAAATGAATATATGTGAGCATATGTATAGTATATATATACATATACTCTGGAGCATATATAAGATTACGACTCTAAGGCATATACAACGTATTGTATTCAGTCACGAGAATTTACAGAATATATTTCTAAAAGCACTTCAGTACTTTTTTTATTCTTTTCCCTTTTTTATTTGTAGTTACTCAATTTTTGAAGTCTATAAAATTTTTTCTCTTTTCTGTCCGTATAAAAATATTCCAAACATTTGACAACTTAAAAATATGGAAATGCTGTTGAAGATTACATATAGAAAAAGATGTTCACTGGAAACATAGAAAAGTTTCTTTAGAATAGTGAAAATGTAAAAAAAATAACTAAACATTTCGCTATACGGAGAAAAATAGAAAGTAACATTTACTACTTTCATAGTAAAACCTAAAATGTTAAAAATTTCTGCGCATTTCTGGTAACTTTTACTACATTCAAAGTGAACTTTGCTACGTTTAAAGTAAATTTTACTACGTTCAAAGAACTTATTTGTAAAAAATTAGTAAAATTGATTTCGATCGTACACGAAAAATAGTATATTAAGCAACAAGGTACATAAAGGCGACTGCCTTAATATAAATAAATGACTATTTATGTACGGTGATTCTTGTGTCACGAGTGAAGGTCGTTAAAATTTATCCTGAAATATTAATTATATTTTACAAAACTTAGTAGTAAAAATTATCAGAAATGCGTAGAAGTTTCTGACAGTTTAGTTTTTACTAAGTAATAAAAGCTGCATTATATTTTTCTCCACATAATATTGTAAAATTCGAAAACGCTCTACGTAAACCTTTCTTTTCTTACAACACTGTCAAAAAATGTTTTTCATTAGAGCTGACTTCGGTGCTAAATTACAATACAATTTGTTAAAATTAGACCCTTATTTGACCCTCATGCACTATATTGTCTTACAGTGAGAATTGGACCTTTTAATGTTGTTTCTCTGATAATGACAAACATTTTAATTATTTTAATTATTGTTAAAATAGTTTTTATTATTTTTTAATTTTGTATATATTTTTTGAATAGACTCCCTGAAGAGGAAATCGATCTGATTTCGAAACGTTGGAGTAAATAAAATTTGTTACTTTGTCCGAATGTTTTCGTTTTCATTAATTTGACTTATTTATTAAGTATCTCGGACGTTAAAGATTATTTAATTAATTAATATTTTATTTAAAAAAATCTTTATTTAATTAAAATTTAATCCCGAATTATTATTTTCATTATTACAACTATTGTTTACATGATTCTTGATGTTTTTTATTTTTGTAGATTATGTAAATGCAAAATTATAAATAAAAAACCAAACGGTCCGGTTTGCCCCATGGGGGGTCCGGTTTACCTCAGGGGGTGGGGCAAACCGGACCGTTTGCAAAAATTTTTTAAGTTAACACAGCAACTAAACAATAAAAGATAAAGTATAGGTGTCTCTGGGAAAAAGTTGCGCAATTAAATGATCTTTCAAACAAGCCATAGAAAAATGAAATCGGTTTATTCGTTTAGTCACAAGAGTCAAAAAACCGTTAGGGGGTCCGGTTTGACCCACTCTCCCCTACTCATACATCTACCAAAAATCATAGATAACTTGAAAATTGGAGACAAAAATATTGGCCCTATACTGAAAATTTGTACCAAGTTTCATTGTTATTCATTCATTATTGTAGAAAATATGGTGGAACATGTAATTTTGACACTTGAAAGTAAATTTTTAAAGTCTTTGTTTTTTGTTATATCTTTTTCAAAAATAGCTTTAAAAAAACTAAAATCTCGTTTTGAGCTTGAAACATTTATTTTTAAAGAACAATTGTTAATTTTTGACTAATACTTACGGTATTGATAAAAAATATCAAAATATACAACAAAGAGTGGTTATTACCTACTTCATGTCATCTATGGGCCCATGAATCACGTACAGGCGCTGATAATTTCCTTATTTGCGATTATTATTTTAACATGATATTATATTAATTGAAATATAAATGAGGATCGTTATTTTGATTAAAGATTAATGGAAAAGTTAAAGTTTTAATTAATGTAACATTATGTTACCTGACAATTTTGTAAATTGTTAAATTTTATTAAGAATTACATTTTTACATGCAATTACATGTTTTTTTATTTAAAATGTTAATGAAATAATTTAGTCAAGTTTAATTTCTTATAATTTATATATTAATAGGTACCAATAATAACCCTTGATTAAAACAATAACTTGAGAATACATTTTTTAAGTAAATAAAATTTGTATTTCGCTACATCTTTTTAAAATTTGAATATTCCACGAAAATGTTTAAAGTTTAAATTAAATATGTTCCATTTTCAATATTCTTTGTTATAAATGTACAATAGAAACCGAAATTATCATTACGCCCCGGTGTAAAAAATGTCTTGTTTAACTGTCACTGTTATTTAATATAAATCATTCTGGCTGACGGAAATCGTTTTTGACTGCTTTAGTTAATTTTTTTACCTGGAAATTTACTTTTACTATTGATACCAACACAGTTTTCCCAAGAACATCAAATTGAGATAAAAAACGAATCAAAAATGTTGCGCACTAACATCATTTTGTACCACTAAAATCATGTTACTACTGTTATAGTGAAATACTAGTTTTATCATATTCATTCTTGTTACTAAAAATGATGAAGAAGAAAGTAATCAGTAAAACGAACTTATGCTACTGCTATTAAGCTTAAATCTGACTAACATCGCTTTATAGTACTTATTTATCGGTGCTATAAACGTCTAACTGTTACTGACTACTACTATTACTATTACTTCTATCAAACTCAAAAAATCTTTCTGACTAAATATTATAATAAATTATAGTATATTTCTTACCTAAAAGTTTATTTTTATTGCAGATGCCAAAAAATGTAGTTCATATGAAACTAACTTTTACTACTGTAATTGAAATCTGGTCACTTAAAAAAATTTTGCAACTCAAAACATTAGAGAAAAGAAAAACTTCAGAATTAAAAATTTTTCAATGAACCTTAATATTCAATTCATCAAGAATCGATTTTTAGATAGTTTTTCAATTCAAAGATTATTATTATTATTATTTATTTTTTGGAACTAATTTTTTATTACCTACATCTTTTTTAAAATTCTCCCAAAGATATTAACTATAATAACGGTTAATATAATTTACTACCATAACCGAAATAATTTAATTGATAATTGCAATTGATATAATAACTAAAATTAAACAACAGTATAAAGTAACGATAATGAATTTCATTTCATTATGAAGACTTTTTTATTAAATCGCATTGAAATCGGGAACAAAGGAATGGATTATTAAATGTGTATGACATATTGAAAATTAAAATTATTTTACATGCATGGCACCCTACTTCGAAAACCAATAATGTCACCTTCTATATATGTATATATTTATATAAATTTACACATATAGGTATAGATATATGTAGACGCAAGCCATACAATGCACCTGTGCGACAGTAGACTAATAGCTAAACTAGGAACTCGAGTATCCGATCGTATCTCTCCGAGTACGCTATTATAACCTTATTAGTAGCGACATGCGTGCTAGAGTTGCAACTCTCATAGCTTTCCTACGACTTTGATACTTAATATCAATTAAAACACTTTAGTCGTATATTAGTGGCCACAAAAGTAATTAATGCTGAAATATCAGTACATCTTCTTTCCTTTTCACTCATCGTGAATTCTGAGACAAACAAAATTTTCATACTTCACCTCTAATTTGTATTCTGAGTGAATATAATTTATATCGTCATTAAATCTCTTTCATTTACTCTCTAAATTTTAATTATAAATAGTTTAGCTACTATCTCATTACTGTTGAGTGTTTATAAACGTTTGGTATATTAGCAAGTATTAAAAATAGTGGAAAGTATGGACGAAAATAATGTTAATAATAAAAATATAACTCATTTATCTTTAGAAAAGCTAGCTTTTCGTAAATCTAAATTGATTCTTAATAAATTTCAAAATGAAAAAAGTATTATAGTGAAAAATAATAGAAAAAATTGATTAACAAATTTTTTATTAGAATTTATAGAAATTTAAGAAATTGTTTGGCTAAAAGTATTTTTTACTACTTGCTGCAAACGTAATCTGTTTCTTTCATAATTTATCTTTAACTCTTAAGGTCAGAATGAAAAAGTCTGACTTAGAGCTAATTTCAGCAACCTCAATTAAATATTAATCAATTATTAGGGGAGACTGGGTCGAAAAGTTAAACTGCCAAAACCGTTAAAATTCATTATCTTTCGAACGGAAATAGTTAGAGCATTGTAATTTTAATTATACAAGGGTATTATCACCCTAAATAAATGTACGGAGTTGTGTGCAATTCTGTTAATTTTTGTGGTGTCTATTTCAACCTACTTTTGAAAATTTTTTCGAAAAAGAAAATATCAACTTTTAAGTATATTTTTTGCATTTATCCTCACCGCGATTTTTTTACTTCATTATTTGGGTCCCCTGAAGAGATACCTAAAGGTATTTGCTAAATATCTTTAGTCAGATTTTTTATATTTGTTGTTAAAGCCAAAAACGCACCCTGGGGCAAAAAGTTAAATGTATTTTTAGATGTATTTAAATTTTTTTTATTTTTCGTTTTTATGGGTTTATTTGTTTAAAAATTATTTATTTAACATTGGGCAAGTAGTCTGTCAAAAAAGAAGACCGTTCACATGAAATAAACAAAAAAAATTTTTTTTTTTTGAAATTTCAATTTTTTAACTTTACAACTATTCTAAAGATTTTGTTAAATAAACAAAGATCTTTTATTTACTAAATTACTTGTTTCCGTATACTTTAACTTATCTAATACTTATCACCTATCAGAAAATAGTTTTAGTAGGCTAAAAATAAAATTTAACTTTTCGCCCTAGCATGGGGCGAAAAGTTAAAAAAAACAAAATTTTCAAAAAAGGACAAAACATGTATTTTATGCGAAAATATCAGGAACTTTTTTATTGAAAGTTGTAGAGGACAAGTTGCCCTACAATATTGATATACAAATATTTGCATCTAAGCGGATTATATAAAAAAAATCATTTATGCAAAATTTAACTTTTCGCCCCAGTCTCCCCTATTAAAGCGATTTTAATGGCTTATGATTGGTTGATTGAGGATTTAATCATTAATTAACCTTTAATTATATCAGTCTTAAGATATTCCAATCATTTTTTTACATTAACATGTTAAATTATGTGTTTTTTAAATATATTTTTTAATATATGAAAAAGTGACAATTTTTTAGACCTCTTATCATTTATATGCTTATATTTTACAAAAAAATAAAAATATCAAAATTTTGTAAAACTTTTTTATTTATACACTTGCTGACTTAATTAAATTCCATCTTGTTACCATTTTTAACTAATTCGCTTAGGCGGCCAACTTAGGACCACACTCCCCTATGGATATATAGATTTATGTTAGGGAAATTATTAAAAAAATATCAAAAGTAAATGAAAAAACATCAGAAGAAATATAGCTGTCGTTATTAATTTTTATAAAATCTTATTATAGGGTAAACCAGACACTAGTCGGCAACTGAAGAAAATCTTTTTAAGCATTACGTTTACAAAAAAAATCTCTTATTCGTTAAAAAAATTTGCAAATAAATAAGTAAGAATCCTACAGTAGTCGGCTACGTAAAGCAATCTTTTTTTATTAACATTGTTTAAAAAGTGCAATTCATATTTTTTTAATTTCTTTCATATGATATTGTTGCTTACAATCACAGAAAACTATTAAACCAGTAATGTTTATGAAACAAATTATTTTTAATCGTTAAAAAAATGAGTAAATAACAAGAAAAAATACGACAGTAATCAGACACCTAAATCGACAGTAATCGGTCACTTAAAAAAGCTTTCAAAAAACGTACGAAAAATTTTGTTTTCAATTGCAAAGATTAAATTTGTTTATTATAACCTTTTAAATAATTAGCATCAAACAAAATTTTTTATCTCATACGGTTTTATAGCAATTCAAAATTGAAAAGTGTCCGACTACTGTCTGGTTTACCCTACGTACAAATAATATTATTATTTTCTGTTTACAATTTTCCATAAATACTTTTTAACCTGATATATAATACTTAACTATTGGTATATTGTTAATAGAAACTGACACACATTTGTTTTTGAGAAATTCATTCGCTCTTACACTTCCATTCAAGTATAATACTATACACTATACAGAGAGGAGGAGGGCTTTCCACTTTCAAAACCCTTGTTGCGCTATATCCACTCTAGACCGCCATTTCATTATAGCGCTCCATTAAGCGAGGTTTGCCAATAGCTCCGCACAATTTCGGAGGCTGCCATTCAACAAAAGAAAACTGGCGGAAGAAATGAAGAAATATATATGTATATATATAACATTTGGTCGAATGAATGAAACACACAAAACAGATCGGTGATGAACTGCTTCTGCCATTTCCTATTCTGTTACGCTTATATATATATATATATATATATATATATATAGATAGATAAAGTAGGAGAGATTAAATAGATTAATCTATTTGTAGTTAATATCAGTTGAGTATAGAAACTCTGATAATGCAGGATTTGTCGATCCACTTGTATTGAAGCATTATATAATGGAATATTAGTTAAATATTAAATTTGAAAACTGAAATACTAACAAAATTTCCAATTTTGATAATGTTCAAATTATATAACTGGTTACTTATTTGTATATATATTTTTGTTTGTATAAAATTTTTTTTTCATATTTAATATTTTCATTTATTTAAAAATTAAAATATAAATTATATAATAAAATTATAAATTACAATTCGTTTCATGTAGAATATTAGGGGAATTTTTAATACATAAATTTTAAAGTTTTTCAATAAAAAATATTAGCGGAATATGCAAGTAATAAATAACAAATGTTAGGGCTAATAAATAAAACAGCATTAGTCAAATTTCTATTAAGTGTAAAGTATTACATTTTTACTACTAAAATATTAGCGAAATACATTTATTTATTTTTTACTTTGTATTATTTTAAACTTTTTTCCGTACTTTGTACACTTTTTCCAATTATGTCATTTGTCAATAAATGTTTTTTTACATTCTATTTTCTCTTGCATCAATAAAAGATATTTATATGTGTATATTTTATAATCTACTTCGTTTTTCTCGATATATACGTGGTTAGATTATAAATTTTTAATGTACACATAATGGTTAAATATCAAATTGCTTTTTTGTATAGTTAAAACATTTCTGATAGTTATTATGCTCCTATGAAATTGGTTTGCTAACAAAAAAAAATGTAATGGATGTGGAAAACAATATAATCAGTAGTAAATGTCAATTTTAATCAAAAAGGGTATTTTAAAGGTGTTTTCAATTTGGTTTTATTTTAGTCAACAGTAGTGTCAGTCAGTTTTAGTAAGACATTACCTTATAGGATAAAAAGGTAAAATTGAAAGTCTTATTTTAAGAAATAGAAGGTACCTTAATTTAAGATGCAACATTTTTAAGACAGCCTTCGCTTAATTTCAAATCATATTTTTCTGATGAATTTAAAGATCCTAGCAAACTGATTATCAGCACTGAATGTGCTGAATGTAAGGCAATCATTATGTTAAAATATCATCAGTTGTACACTTTTTACATCTAAATATTAAAACATCTATTAGGTATATATAGTTACTTATTTTCCAGAATTTATTTTCATTATTTTTACATTAAACATAATATTATTCATAAAGATTTCTAAATATTTATTATTATATGTAACAAACTTTGACACTTTGAGGTTATGTATTTTGTTTTTTGGTTTTTTATTATCAACGCTCGGACCATTTTATGGCCAGTTTCGAAATTACTTTTTATTTGTATTTTAGTCGATTTATAATATGAAAAAATAAATTTATCTGTAGCATTCGACTGTCGGTAAAGAAAATTCTATATTTAGACGTTTCTAAAAATGACCACATGTATTGTATTTTTGCGTGTTTAGGTAATTTATCAAAAATAGAAAAAACTGTAACCTAAACCTGTCAATTGTTTGAGAATTAAAAATATTACGTCAATAAAATTTGAGAAAATTTTAAGAAAAGAATACAACTATTAAATTCAGTGAATTATTTATAGAAATCTTATAAATTCACTACATTAATCAGAACTGTCAATTCAGATTGCCTATCTTTATTTTAACGCAAACTAAGCTTAAATTAAGACCGGTGTTAGTTTTAAGACTTGTTTAATTTTAGCTCGTTTTTAAAATAAGATTTACTTTTTACTGTGTTAAATCAGCAATCTGCGTTACTCGTGTCAGTCCAGAAATCGACACTTAACAAGTCGTGTTCTACAACCATGTGTCTTCTTCATATAAGTCCAGCAACCGCGACCAAGTTAACTGAGTTTATTCTTCGACTCAAGTTCCAAAAAATCTCTTCAAGCACCAAGTGCATTCTTTGAGTCTCGTCGTACTCAAATTCATTCAAGAAGATAGTTTCTATTTCGAGGCACATTTCTAATTTTCTAAGGACTTCATTACAAAGACATCGACTTCATATAAATTTAAATGTGTAGAAAAATTTTTTAGCGCACAAAAACCAAAGTTAAGTATTTATTGACTAATAATTCTTAAAACAATTTCAATAAATTATTTATCAAACAAAAAGACATACATTCTTTAAATATGAACATTAATTAAATTAAAAAATTTTGCTAGGGGAGAGTGGTTGGCCGTGTGCCTTTGTTGGCGTTTCTCAGAAATTGTATACTATATTAACCAATACTACACTGAAAAAAAAGTATTGAACCAAGAAAATTTTTATTGGTTGAAGTAAATCGTGAGATTAAATACGACCAAGACTATTATAGTATTGATTCAAGAAAACAATTTGCTTGACAAATTAGCAGAAAATTATTGTGCTATGTGGGAGTACACTACTACAAGTAGTGATAATAATCAGATAATATTTTTAAAATTTTGATGAATTCTAATTTAAAAATTAAAATCTAATTAATCCTTAAATTAAAATTTGTAGCAATAGTAGACATAGTAAAAGAAGTAGTAATCTTCCGTCTTAGTCAAACAATCAATACACAAAATTTAAATACCAAAAAAGTTTAAACTTTTTTTCCAGCCAATTGTAATTTTTATTTTCCAATCTAGATACAAAATTGCTTCTAGAATCGATAAAATAAATCGTGTTTTGTTATAAATACGAAATTTCTCTATAATAAAAATGTATATACAAATGTATAGATATGAAAATAAAAACAAATTAAATTACAATCCCGACATAAAAGAGAAGCCGATATTAAATGAAAATTTATGAAAAAAAATATTTAATGTTTACTGAATTTTTTTTTAATAAACTCCATAAGAGAAACATAATTGAGTTCCTTTAACTTATGTGTGTCACCTGAACTAGTCACCTTCGTCATATAGGTTGTTTAACGGTAAACTAATTTGCTCTTCATCGAGGATACAAACCCATTTATAGCCCGTAGTCGCCCGACAGCCAAGTGACTTCATTCCCTGAGCCTGTAACCAAAACTAAATTATCGCCCTTTTCCTCAATCTCATTTTTTCAATGTTTTCTCTCCATTTTATTCTTTATGCCTTTCTTTCTCTTTTTTTCTCCTTCTAGGCAAAATATTTCCTACTTTTCTCTGAAAAAAATGTGAAAAATAATCATAATTATATACATTGTTTTTATTTTACTTTTTAAGAATAGTTTGTTTTTATTTTTTTGCTATGCCTTTTTGTGTATGGAAATGATAATATATCAAGCAACAATAAAAGTAAACGTAAACCATTGGAATTTTACTTTAAAAACTTGTCGGATGCATGCAAAGAATGATACACGTGCTAACGAGAGATTCTGAATTTTTTTTTACATAGTCTCTCTCTTTTTCCTGTCTTTCCCTCTGTGTCTACATCATGCACCTCTGCAAAAATAAGAGAGAAAAAATTTCACAGAAAACGATTCTTCCTCCTCATTTACTTTGTCTGAAAGGACTCACGATTTAAATCGACGCTCTTCGCTATCTTTTGTTTCACGTTTTCATAATTTTTATCCGCTTTTTTCTTTACTCCTTGTTTTCACACGCGCCATATGGTCCACTATGACTGCATTTTTTGCAATTAAAATTCTTACTCGTGTTTCCTCTCAACAATACATGAATAATAGAAAACAAACATTAATTTCGTTACAAAGTCATATTTATATTACAAAAATTATTTCGTTCTGTGTTATGAAATTGTTTGTTTGCATTTTTGTTTTAATTGCCGGTGTTTTATCTTAATTTTATTATTTATGAATATAAGTAAATTTCTTCAAATTTAATTTTTTTATTATGATAATAATGGAGAAAAAAATTTGTGAAAGGACTTATATCGTATTTTCTGAGAGAGTGCAAAAACCCCATTTTTCTCCTCTCGTGGGGAAAAATGGGGTGGTATCAAATAACTATACAAAACATGGAATATTTTTTTTTAAATATGCCGATATTTGTATATTTGAAATTAAGTAGCAATTCTATCATTGGAAGGAATGAAATAACATAATGATTTATGTCATCATTTTATTGTTGTCAAAAAATTCAAAATAAAGTAAGTAAATAAAGTACTTCTTTTGTATTTGTATTTTTATATGGAAAAATACAAAAATAAATTTTTTTCAAAAATGGAAAAATTGCAAAATTTTTTTTTTTAATAGACAAATATTTGTAGCTACAATTTTTTTTCGTTTTTTCTTTTTTTTCTTTTTTTTAAGTTATAATGAAAATTTTGTTAATTTAAAAATAAATGGACAGATTTTCTTCCTCATGCCTATGAGATGTAGAAATTCCAATAGTTTTCAGGAGGCATCAAAAATTTTTTTTATTTTGTATCATTTTTATCAACAAAGTTATATTTTCTCGTACACTGAATATTTTTTCATATGAAAGAAATAAACCCTGTGAAAGTGTCTATTTTTCAAACTCCGGTTACATATCTATATTTCATTCAGAGATTCACTGCCATAGTGAGAATCGAAATCTCACATATGATCGTTTCTTTTTATGATCTGCTTAACAGCATTGAAGGGAAAAATTGAATTTGAAATTGAATAAACGAGAAATATATTGAAGAAAATATAGATTTTTTTACTGCAATACAAATTTTTATTATTTTTTTCGATAAGAAATGTTAAAAATTAAAAAAAAGATAACAAACAAAAGAGCAAAAATAAGACAAATAACTGTTTACATAATTGAAAATTTATAAATAAGAGCAAAAATTGGAAAAAAAATTTATAGTTAAAGATAAACTTTATAAAAAAATTAAATTTTATTTTTGTGGAATATTTTTTTTTTAATCTCTTTGAATCATATAAATAACGATTTGGTTTTTAGATGAATAAAAAACTAGCTTTAAAATTCAAAAAAGTTGTTTTTTTATTCACAAAATTATTATTCACCTTTTTTGGGGGTAAATTATATTAGCGCTGTGCGACTTTAAATTTTTGGAGCGGTGAAAATTTTGTCTGTTTGTTATTCAGATTTTGCAAAACAAACTGTGGACACTCGTGAAAATATAAGGACAAATAAGATTTCTGCTTGTGGAGAGCATGCTGTGGCATAAATATGTATATACTTTGCAAAATATTAAAAATACAAAAGGACAACACAAGTATCTCGAGGAAAATTCATGAATATGCGAATAGATCGTTAAAGCAAATTTTTTATATATATTTCTTTAAAGCCCGCTGCTTTGACGAACTGCGATTAAGCCACTTGTAAAATATATAACAATAATGTTGACAAATATTTTTTTTCGTTTACATTACGATCATTTTGGATTTTTTTTGTTTATTCGTTTATTATTTATTTCTCGTCAATTTTAGTTATAGTCAGTTTATAATTTTAATTTTATTTATTTCTTTTGTAACTCAATATTCTTTTTCTCATTTAGTTAAATTTTAATTTATTTTATTTGCGATGGTTCAGATATTGTTGTATTTCCGAGTGCATTATCTCGATTGTGAGAGTTTTTCCATGCCATCTGGACGGCAACATTGAGAACTAATTTAGTATAAGGTAGTTTGTAAGAAAATTTTCTTGGGGACACTTGTAAACGATGGTATTGAGGCAAAAAGACAAGTGCATGAATAAATAATAAATAAATAAATAATTAGAGTTAATAATCATATGTTATAAAGTTATTGTTATTACAAAATTATTATTATTATTATTATGAACATTATTATTAGTTTTAATTGTTATTAATATTAAAGTGAAAGAATTTATCAGACATCCGAATCAATCTCACAAAATAATTCTCTTTAAGTAAGATTTGGAGTTTCATATGTATCGACAGCACAATTTTCGGCGTGTGACAGTCCAAAAGTTGCTCAACTGCAAGCCTAAGGTGGCATCCCAAAACAATAGTGGAGGTGCTGTCGCATACGTTGTTCCGCTACAGTCCCAAATGTCTCTCCGAGGAAATACAACAATTTATTATACATATTTCTGAAAATAAAAATAAATACTTCATTTATCTAGAAGGAGATTAAACTAAATGAAAATAATTGAATTTACAAAATATTTCAAACAAACGCATTATTATTTACATAAAAGTTTCAGATTATTGAACATACAAATTTTGAGTCAATAAGCAATGAATTTAAGACACATTTTCCAAAACAAATTATAATCTTATTATTTCTAACAAAACAAAAATGTCAAAACAAATTTAAAATGGTTTTTTAATTTTTAAATTTTCTTTTTTTATAAACAGCGTATATGGAGAGTTAATGAAACTGATTGTAATGAAAAAGGTAATTAAAATCCGTAAACTTTTCGAAGCATAAAATACTTGAACTGTCGGGTTATTCAACATAACTTTCACATCAACCTCAGATATTTTATCGTGCTTCAATAAATTCCTTGCTTTCCTTTATTTAAAATGTATTTAATTTTATTTGATAACAAACTATTCTAGATGAGAGATTATTAATTAAAAAGTTTTTTCAGTTATTTGAAAATTTTTATCTAAAACAAAAAAACAAAAACCTTTTTTTAAATCAAAGTTTTTCTAAGGATATAAAATTTAAACAAACACGTATTAATGTGTTGCATTGCATCAATTTGGATACTTCCATAATCTTAATTTTTAAGTTTTTAAATTTATTACTACTATCACCATTATTACTTTTATTAATAATAATGTAATAAAAAAATTTTATTCAGAGAAAGGAATATAATTCGCACTGTAAAAAAGGGTGTTTCAGTTAGAGACATTTACGTGGTCACTTTTAAGACGATTACTAGTTTTTTAAAATGGTAGATTGCTCTGACCACTACACTGAGCCTTATGAACATCGAGATTCTCCAAGTTTCTTGACATATACTGTACTGTCTACATTATTTTAAATATGATAATCCAATTATAGATTCATAGGCAGTTATAATTAAAGGAAAGAAATTTATCACTTGGTATTTTTTAATAAATGGTAGAAGAAGGAAACAATCTATTCAAATGATTTCTCACTTAAAGCTTCATTAAGATTTCATGTATATATATATCGACAGCACAGTGGTCAGAGAAGTCTACCGGTACTAGAAAGGTCGTGTGCTCGTATCCCACCATACTCCTGTTTTTCTGAGTTCATTGATAATTTTGAAATTAATATTTAATATATTAATCGAAAATATTTGACAGAAAAAGCAGGTTTCTGTATTATTTTAGTGGGATAGCTGTGCTGTCTTTAAGTGAGAAATCATTCGGGTAGATTGTTTACTTCTTCCACCTTTAATTAATAACAATTATTATTATTACCCTTGTGGAAAAATTTTAAGGCGCTGACCAAGCGCTTAAGAGACCGCCTAACGTCTTTCTAGACCAAGGACAGACGGTCTTGTCGAGCGGCTGTTCAGAATTGAAACGAAACTTCCACGCTATCGTCTAGAATAGACCAGCGTTTCTGGTCTGATCAGCAGTGCTAGTAAATTCTAATCTACGTCTATTCAAAATTTCTCATTGTATGTTATGACAACTATTCTTAGAATGATAAGACTTAATTATATTTGAAATAATTTTAATGACTTTTTTACATAAAAAGTAAAAAAAAATATTTTAACTTTCTGTATTTTTCACTTCAACTTTCTTTAAGCGTAAGGCTTTATGCCCCTCCCAAACTTTGGCATTGGAGATAGTAGTCTCCCAGCTGAAAAAGTTCTATAGAATTTCACTAGAATCGTTCTATATGAATTCTAGTGAATATTCTATAGAATTTCACTAGAATGATTCTATAGAATTTCTACATAAATACTATTAAATTTTAGTGATTTTTAATTAGAAAGACTTTAAATTTGTGAAATAATATTTTTCAACAAATTTTAGGCCAAAATAATTGTTTATATCCTTTAAATATATAAAATTCATTGAACTTTGTAACCATACATAACTATAATGTTAAAAAAATTATTTCACGAAATTTATATTCCTTCTAATTCAAAACCACTAAAATTTAGTAGAATTCACGTAGAAATTCTATAGAATCATTCTATTGAAATTCTATAAAATATTCTCTAGAATTTATATAGAATGATTCTATAGAATGATTCTAGTGAAATTCTATAGAACTTTTTCAGCTGGGCTTTTTGTAAAATAAAATTTACTGCAAATCAAAACAGCCGGATAAAACTAGCAGTTGTATTCAGCACCAATTTTTAGGCGTCAACCACTAATTAATGAAATTAATAAATAGAAACTTACTATATTTGCTATTTAGTGGATATTGATTCTCAAATAACAGTACTCGATGGTTTTTTAAATTACTAAGTATTACTAAATTTGAAGGAGAGGCATATTGATAGATGACGCCTAACCCGTGTGGAAAAATTTAATGGAAGTCTGGTGTCTACGATCCCAGGCAGAAAAGTCGGTGGTGTGCCGATGCCTACGACCGGCTTGACACCTTCCCGGAGGTAAAGTCGGACAATATCCGGTACCGGCACTGTGGTACCGGGCCGGTTCCTAAAAGACAACCGGCCCGGCACTGGCCCGATAGTAAGGTCGAACAATAACCGGTACCGGCACTGTGATACCGGGCCGGTTATTAAAAGACAACCGGCCCGGCACCGGCCCGGTACTACTTTTTAGTACCGTTTTTACACCGGCGATGGACTTTTTCCGGCATCAAAATTAGTACCGGCCCGGTTTCGGTATTCGATGCCGTTTTTACACCGGCGACGGGATTTTGCCGGTATCAAAATTAGTACCGGCCCGGCACCGGCCCGGTTCCGGTATTCGATGCCGTTTTTACACCGTCAACGGAGTTTTGCCGGCATAATATTTTTGTGTCTTAAAAAGCCTAAATATTTAATTTTTTGAAACTTTTTTTACACCATTCGGAAGAATAAGAAAATCAAATCTCTCGAAATCAAATGTTTTTTAAAATCTATTTTTATATAGTTGGAAAAATTACATTTCATTAAACTCTATTAATTCAGCTTTAAATTGTCCAGGAAAATCACTGAAAAATCTGGGAATATGTAACTGCCGAATTACTAGA
Source organism: Leptopilina myrica (nomen nudum) (assembly GCA_032872475.1). Lineage (NCBI taxonomy): Eukaryota > Metazoa > Arthropoda > Insecta > Hymenoptera > Figitidae > Leptopilina > Leptopilina myrica (nomen nudum). The sequence continues at coordinate 41,122,639 of CM065459.1, read as the reverse complement.
CACCCTATAATAACTTTGTGCATTTAAAATAATTTTGGTCAGGTTTTATCTGATTTATTGTTATAAAATTTTGATAATCTAACAAGGTATTATATTAATTTCATTATACTAAGTTTCTGCAAGTTTTTTCTATAAAGCCGGTACCGGGCCGGTACCATGCCAGCGGTTTTTCTTTAGCCTTAGTCCCAACATATAATGACATTAACAAATGTTATTATAATTATTAACTTTGACATTACATTATTTAAACTGTCTTTTAGAAAAGATTTTTTCTGTTAATTTAGAACATTTTGTAATTAGTCCTGGTGTCACACTTCATTTATATAAACTTTCAATTCACTTTTCATAAGCAGGTTTAGGTTAGCGGATGCGGCGTCGACTTTGCAGCCCGAGGGACCTGAGTTCAATTCCTCATGTCTTCAGATTTTGCGTTAATAATTAATAATAATTCATATGTTTCAGCATTCCATTTAGTGTTTACAATTAAATTAATTAATAAATAATATTGTTTAACGTTTAATATATGTAAAAATGTATAATAATAATAATTAATAATTTTTTTACTACCGGCCCGGTACCGAGCCGGTGGTATACCGGCACCGGGGCGGATATTTCCCGGGTTATAATTGTTGACTGGACCGGCTCCGTTCCGGGAGAATTGCCGGTACCGGGCCGGTGTCTAAATTTCACTGGCCCGGTACGTCGCCGGTGTCGTGCCGGCAATAAACTGGTACGAAAACACTGAAAACAAGAACCGGCCCAGTGCCGGACCGGTGGTTTACCGGCACCAGGGCGGATATTTCCCGGGTTATCATTGTTGACTGGACCGGTTCCGGGCCGACGGTAATGTCGGTCTCACGCCGGCACCGGCAAGTCCGCCCTTGGTACCGGCCCGGTTCCAAGCCGTTCGTTGATTTCTGCCAGGGGAAGAGACTAGACAGTTATAGTGTAGCCCGTCTAATCCAGCCTGTCTTGCTATCGGCTAAGGAGCAGCTTAATAGACCTCGTTGAGTCCGTCTATCTAGACGGTCTTTTCAAGTTAAGAGCAGTGACTTGCAAGACGAAATAAGTTATGACAGTTTTCAGTTGGCGTGCATAACATTCAGTTGCTATTACATATGGTCGAATTTTAACCAAATTTAAAAAATTATATTATATAAATTAAATTAAAGTTAGAATACATAATTTTTTTTAAAACTTCACAATCCAATTATGTTGTAAATTTCCTTGTTTTTAAATAGTGAAGGTAAGTATCGTATTGTAATTACAAAACATAACCTAAAAAAATAATTGACAAAATGAAAAAGTAAAATTACCCGTGTGGAAAAAAAAGAATAAGAAACCTAAGTCAAATATGTCCGTCTAGTACGGTGTTAATAAGACCGTCTAGATTTGGTCTAGGATGTTATATGCGCATGCGTCGATGTGTACCCAGCTGTTAAGTAACATGGTGCCTAATGGCGTCGCGTTGTTTGGCGTCGTTAGATCAGTCAGCGTATGGTACATTTTCTTTGTGATTTTTAGTATTCGTTGTGGTTTCTGTTTTATGTGAATAATAATGTGCTATGTTGTTGTTGTTGTTTTCTGTATAAATTCATTTTAAATGTGCACTGAAAAAAATAGATTTTAATGTGATTCTATGAATTTTGATTACTCGGCTGAAGCTAGCAGTCGTACTCAGCATCAATGTTTAGGCGTCATCTATCAATATGCCTCTCCTTCAAATTTAGTAATACTTAATAATTTAAAAAACCATCGAGTACTGTTGTTTGAGAATCAATATCCACTAAATAGCAAATATAGTAAGTTTCTAATTATTAATTTCATTAATTAGTGGTTGACATGTTACTTAACAGCTGGGCACACATCGACGCATGCGCATACAACATCCTAGACCAAATCAAGACGGTCTTATTAACACCGTACTAGACGGACATATTTGACTTAGGTTTCTTATTCTTTATTTTTCCACACGAGTAATTATACTTTTTCATTTTGTCAATTATTTTTTTAGGTTATGTTTTGTAATTACAATACGATACTTACCTCTACTATTTAAAAACAAGGAAATTTACAACATAATTGGATTGTGAAGTTTTAAAAATATATAATTTATAAAATTTGATTAAAATTCGACCATGTGTAATATCAACTGAATGTTATGCACGCCAACTGTAAACTTTCATAACTTATTGCGCCTTGCAAGTCACTGCTCTGAGCTTGAGAAGACCGTCTAGATAGACGGACTCAACGAGGTCTATTAAGCTGCTCCTTAGCCGATAGCAAGACAGGCTGGATTAGACGGGATACACTATAACTGTCTAGTCTCTTTGTAGACACCAGACTCCCATAAAATTTTTCCACACGGGTATTATTATTATTTTCGTTAATGTTATTTTCTTATTTTATTATTATTACAATAATACATTTATTATTATACAGTCGATTAATATTAAACTTAATCTCAAGGGATAGAAAAATCCATATCATCGAGAACTTTATATTTAAATTTCAAGTTTACAATTTCTTTAAGGGACATAAAACCAACTTGAATTTATCAACACTTTAATTTATTGAGAGATGACTGTATTATTAATAAAATATTAATTATTTACGAATATGAAAATGGGAATAAAAATTATATTATTTGAGAAAAAATGTCTCCTTTTTAATGTAAATATTTTCTAGTACTTAACTTGTCACATTTGGTTACGTTAATTTAAAATTGCGGTGAAAATGAAATAAGAAAAAAGTATCTACAGCTGATATATATACCTTCATTAGTATAGGTGAAGAGAGATATGAAGATCGCTGCGGAGGTGTTTTGAGTACCCTCGGGCAAATCTCAGAAATGCCACTTTGCATTTTCCCTCACGGCAATAAAATCTCTTCCTTCATCGTAATAAAAAAAGAAGAGGATGAAGAAATATTCGCGGAAAGCAAAAATTTTATCTCCCACTGTAATGTCAATTTTGTGTCTCTGAAATTATCACCTAAAACCCGTAAAAGAAAATTGTTTATTTTCTAAGAAGAGGAACAAAAAAAATTTACTCTAGTAGTTATTATTTTTTTGATTTTGAAATTTCTTGAAGTTTCATAGAATTTAAAAAAATTGAAATAATTGTTAGAAAATTTAATAAATTGTGAAAAAATACACTGGAAAATGAAAGTTAAATTTTAACATCTCAAAACGTCGCACCCATTTGAAAGTTAAAACAAAGGGAGTTAAAATTTACATAGTACAAAAATTTTTTAATTGACTCCCTTTTGGAGTTGATTTTTAATTCGGAAAATTGTACTCCCAACTACCGTAATCTTCAACTGTCAAAATTGTTTACAGTGTAGTAGTTAAACAAATGATTTTTCTTGAGTATTATTAAAGAGAAGATTTTTATTTATACATTTATAATTATTAAATTACTACTTGAACTAATGAGATAATATTTTTAGCAAATAATTTTCAAAATAAAAACGTAAGTTTCATTTACAACAAAATAAAAATACAATTATTCTCATTTGAGTTAATCAAATACTTACCAGGAACAAATAATTTTTTCTCGATTAAATTGAATATGTATATAAAATAATTTTCATTTACAATTTAATATTTACTTGTTCCTATCAATATATCAATTTAATAGTTATTTATAACCGGTTGTGAACATTTTTCCCAACAGTTGAAATTCCCAGCCTATTATTTTACCAACGTGTATTTTTCCCAACCTATTTTTTTAATATACTTCAATATTTTCTAGTATATTTACTCGTTTTTATAGTTTTTTTAAAAATATTTATGTTAAATTAACAAGTTGAAATTTATAATATAGAGGATTGTATTAATGCATATGAGGAGTTTCATATGAGATTGAGGGGTCAACTCTCGGATTTTTTTCAAATTTCATTTTTCAATAGAGTTTGTTAATTAAAAATATTTAATATTTTGTTAGATATTTGCATAAACAAATTAATGCAATATTTTTTTTTAACTTGAATAACTTTTTTATTTTGCTTATAGAAAAAAGTTGTCTGAATGTTTTTTGTTTAGAATGAATCAAATTTTTAGAAAAAAAAATTAATTAAATAAAAATTAACTTTTTTAATAAATTTATTTAAAAAATAAATTTGTTTTTTAATATTTAAACCTGTTATCGGCCTTCAATCAAGCTGAAAAAAGATAAATATTGCTTACTATACTACAAAATAACATGCCAAATTTGGCGAACACGTTATTTTTTGTTTTTGAGAAGAAAATTTTCAAAACTTGAAGTGCAGGTAGCGAACCGACTTAGCTGACGCGACAATGACTCCTGAGACGAAAATTTCCCATTGTCGCGTCAGCTAAGTCGGCTCGCTACCTGCACTTCAAGTTTTGAAAATTTTTTTCTCAACAACAAAAAATAACGTGTTCGCCAAATTTGGCATGTTATTTTGTAGTATAGTAAGCAATATTTATCTTTTTTCAGCTTGATTGAAGGCCGATAACAGGTTTAAATATTAAAAAACAAATTTATTTTTTAAATAAATTTATTAAAAAAGTTAATTTTTATTTAATTAATTTTTTTTTCTAAAAATTTGATTCATTCTAAACAAAAAACATTCAGACAACTTTTTTCTATAAGCAAAATAAAAAAGTTATTCAAGTTAAAAAAAAATATTGCATTAATTTGTTTATGCAAATATCTAACAAAATATTAAATATTTTTAATTAATATTTGGGATAATTACATAGGCAAACAAACTCTATTGAAAAATGAAATTTGAAAAAAATCCGAGAGTTGACCCCTCAATCTCATATGAAACTCCTCATATACATTTTACTACAATGTGATTCTATAATAAATATACTTTAAACAAATTTTGAACTAGATGCATAATGGAAAAAAATTTCGAATATTTGATAATTTGTTTACTTTGATAAAAACAACAATTGGGAATATTATATTGTGCAACGAGTGGAGAAAAAGGGCGATTTCTCGCGAGCTTAACAACTGCAAAACTTATTTTATTTATCTCAATTTTTATTTATAAGATTTTTGTGGATATAACAATGTATATAATTAAACATAACTTACGTAATTTACGTAAGAACAACAAAGTAAACTAACATTACGTATTTGGATATGTTACGTTATTTACGTAAATTGCGTACCTTGCGTAAACTACGTAAGTCATACCCTTATTTTTGTTACGTAAGTTATATTAATATTAACAATTTAAAAGAAAAACACAAATAATTCTATTTTTCTTCCAGTCATCAAACTCATTTCTCCACTGACCAAATCACCAGTGGAGGAAAGTAGTACTTTCCTCCACTGGTGCCTAGCGTACAATAGTTCAATTCCACTGGAGGCGTTGGACAAAAATGTTTGTTGGTAATTGTAAGTGTTGAAAAAACATACGTTGGGAAAATTTGGAGTGGGAAAAATGTAGTCGGAAAAATATCCATATCTTATAATCATTTATAACAGTAAACAAAAGCAGAGAGAAACTGAGAGTACGCACGTAATGCCAAGCATGCTTTCCTTTAAAAGTCTGACCCCTCGCGGCCAAGCTTAGGTGGTTAGCTATATATATTGCCCAAATAGGTGAGATCGCACACATATGTGAAATGTAATGGCTAAGCCGAATTATAATCGGAATCGCTCGTGATCACTCGTAAAATGCAAGGAACGCGAGGAATAGAACTGAACGAACTGAACTAATCTGATAATAGGCCGAAAAATGATTTTGAGTTCCAAAAGTAAATCTATCGTAAAGTTGAGATTGAAAAAGAGGAGGATAGAGAAATTTGTGTTTCCTTCTCCTATTCATTTTTACATTATTGCGACATAATAATTATAACAATAATAATAAAAATTAAACTAATAGAAAAAATTAAAATTTATTGAACTTAAAACAAAAGTTAAAATAAAATAAATTAATTTTTTTTAAATAATTATTATTATGAACATTCCAATTGAAAAAATTAATTAGGTACTGTTTGTTAAAATTGATTTTAAATAAAATTTAATTTAATTTTGTTTTTCTCGAATAAATTTTGATACTGTAAAATTATTAGTAGTAAAAAATATAATTTTGTATCAGCAAAAATTATTTAATTAGTATTAACTACACGTTGATAAACACCAAATAATTCTATACAATTAAATATGCACCCGTGTAGAAAAATCTTCTGGCGCTGGCCTGAGTCAGACCAGACCGTCTATTTTCCAGACTAGTGGCTGACCTGTAACTCTGGCCTGTGGCTGGCCAAAAGTGTAACGCTAGAAACGGTCAGCCGCTGAATAGACAGGCTATTCAGATAGTCTAGCCAGGCTCTAGCCAACCGCAAGATAGATATTTACTGTTTTCTAAATATAATAAAGCAGCCCTCCAACATCGTTTATTAAACGAAACATATGAGAAATTTTTATTTAAATTAAATGTTAATATAATAAAAAAAATTAATTCGTATTTGCAAACAAGTAATAATCATCAACTTTTAACTTTCAATCAAATTAATGTTTACGACACAGAATAAACGCAAACCTATAACTAAATAAAATTTGACATTGCGGGGAATCGAACCTATGACCTACGGACTTCTAGCCTAACACTCTAACCACTACTCTATCGAAGCTACAAGAAAATAAATTTTAATTTCCGACACCTTTTACACTTACAATTAATAAAGAGTGTTTAACTGTGTAATCACGAAACTACTGCAAGTTTCGTGTTATGGTACATAAAGAAAAATAACAAAACTTGATTTGAACTCATCATAGTAAATTTACCGTAAATTACTTAATAAATTTCCATAAATTACCTCTAAAATATCCATAAATTACCATAAATTACCGACGTTAAATTTTTTAGTTCTCGTTTTTGTTGTACATAGTTTAATAAATTATCGTAAAAACGTTTATAAATTACCACAGAAATTTCCATAAATTACCATAAATTACCGACGTTCCATTTTTTAGTTCTCGTTTATCTCCTACATAGTTTTATAAATTATCGTAAAAACGTTTATAAATTACCGCGGAAATTTCCATAAATTACCATAAATTACCGACGTACAATTTTTTAGTTCTCGTTTGAGTTTAACATAGTTTTATAAATTATCTCAAAAATTTCTATAAATTACCGAGGAAATTACCATAAATTACCGACGTTAAATCTTTTAGTTCTCTTTTTTGTTTTACATAGTTTAATAAATTATCGTAAAAACGTTTATAAATTACCGCAGAAATTTCCATAAATTACCATAAATTACCGACGTTCCATTTTTTAGTTCTCTTTTTTTTGGCTGAAATCCAAAATTTTAATGATAATTTTTTGCTTTATGAATTATCCCTAAAATTACTAGAAATTTCCATAAATTACTGCTAAAATTTCCATAAATTGCTAAAATAAAAATTTTTCATTGTAATTTATGTGGAACATATTTATATGATTTATTGCGAAAATTTCTATAAATTACCGCAAAATTGTTATAGTTGTTAACAACAAATTTAATTCATTTTTCAGTAATAATTCTGCGAGGAACCTTCTGGTTCCCTTAGTAAACGTAAATTAAAAATTTAAACGGGATTCTTTTTATAAAAATTTTTAAAATTCTCTTCAAAAACTATTTTTTGAATGTTTTACAACTTTTTATACCTACACATTGATCTTAAAAAGTCGAAAAATGTTGTGATTTTGGACAATCTTCTCCCGTAGAAAATATTATGTGGAAGAAATATTAAATTTTAGAGACTTGTTGTCTAGTTTTTTAGATAAAGAAATAGATGGCTTTTGATATCTTAAAATCGGCTATTCTCTTCAGACCAGTACCGCTCTCTGCAGCCTATAGAAGTTGCAAAATAATAAATCATTTTAGTTATCTAGAAATTCTGACTAGAATCAGAACTGGGTCTGGTCAGACCTTGCAAACCAGCATCGCACGCCGCAGCCTAGAAGTTGCAAAAAAAAATTTTAGTCCTCTAGAAATTCTGACTAGAATCAGAGCTGGGTTTGGCCAGACCTTCCAGACTAGCATCGCTCGCCGCAGCCCAGAAGTGGCAAACTAAAAAATTTTAGTCATCTAGAAATTCTGATTAGAATCAGAGCTGGGTCTGGCTAGACAATCCAGAACAGACAAAATAGCTGCGGTCTGACTTGTAGCTGAGCAGCACCAGAACTGGGCCAAACCAGATCTTCCAGACTTGCGAGGCTAGACGCTTTCTGGTTTGCGCCAGGCTTGACTCTAGACGTTCCAGAAGATTTTTCTACACGGGCAGTTTTCAGAAAAACTATATGCCTTTAAATTAAGTGCACTACAAAATTTTTCAAATTAAATTTTTTTAACTTTGAATTACTGAGTGATATTTTGGTTTTTAGTTGGCAAATTTTACTTTACCAATCTACAACCTTTAAAAAATGTTTCATTTTTTTGATTTTGTGAAAACAATTTTTTTCGATTCTCTACTTCGGCTCTAACTTCAGAAACCCTTGCAATTTAATTAATAAAATAATTATTTTACCAATAAATAGTAATTTTTACTAACTTATTAGTAAAATGTATCAATTTATTAATTAGTTATTATATTAACGTAAAATTTATTATTAAAAAGTCAGTCACTGATTCAAATTATAGTAAGCAGTACTAATAATTTGTATTTAATTCATTCTTGTTTTTTCCTGTTTTCCAGATAGAGAATTTTTATTTTTTAAGAATATTTCAAATTCTTAACTTATTCGAAACATTAATAATTTTTTCTTTCATTAACATTTAATGAAAAATCTTAAACTCAAAGGCAAAAAATTTTCACTTTTTTTTAACTGAACTAGTGATTATTATTTTTTTACATGACTTTGGATTTACAAAAATTATTATAAACATACAATTTTCTAAAACTCAATCATTTTTAAAAATTGCAATCACAAATCTTAAAAAATTCAATAATTTAATTATTTAAAATTAATTAATTTAACATGTTATAAAGTTCAATTATTTATTGAAAGAAATGAAAAAAGTCTAAAGCAGGGTGGCCACAAGTTTCAGTTTATCAATTTTCCTGACAATTTACTGACATTAAAATTATTTTCCTTGACAAAATTCTTTTTATAGAAAAAAATTAACTAAACAAACTAAAAATTGTTATATTTTGTTTTTATGTTTGGACAAAAGTTGAAAAATTCGTAATTTTTCAAAATTAGTCTCAATTCGCTTAATTTCCCCGCAAAAAATTTCACCTATAGGATTTAATCCTGGTATTTCCTTCAATTTACTGACAAAAATTAGTTCTTCCTGACTTAACTAATAAAAAATTTTTTCTTTGACTTTACTGACAATGTGGCCATCCTGTCACAGTTTTGTGTCCATTAAAATTTGTAATGATTGCTAAGTTTCGAAGGTAAATTGAAAATATAATTTTTTCAATTCACCTTCAAAACTTAGCATATTATGAAAGAAACAAGAATTTTGTTCTCAATTTTAGAAATTTAATATTTTTTCAGTACTTTTGATAAAATTCCCAAATGTTTCCCTAATTTATGCAATATTATGAGTTTATCGCTTAGTGTAAAAATACTAATATAAATGTTGGGAATTAAAATTATTAATACAATATTATATTTGCTAATTGTAATTCCTCTTTTTTTAAAGAAAATTTGTTGCTGTAAATATTTAAATACGCTCAAATCTCTAAAATATCACTATAAAAAAAGTTCTGCTTTACAATTTTTATAGAAATTGTAATATAACGTCTAAAAGTATAGAATTTACAATCTCTTTCTAGTCTCAATTTTACAATTTTCTGTAAATTCACTACTCTGAAAGCAGGTAATAATCAGTAATAATTTTGACTATTTTTTACTACATTCAGACTATGTAGTAAATTTACAGAAAATTGTTATTTTACAAATTTCTGTAAAAAAACCTGTAAATGTACAGAAAATTTATTTTGCAGTGTAATTTATGTATTTCTCTTTAGAAAAATGTATACCTAAATATGAACATATGAACAATGTAAATAAAAGTCTTTCGGCGATTAATGCATCTGAAATTTTGTTGTATCATAATTTGTATAGTTTTGAAACCAGAAATTTTAAATAGGCAAAAGTGCCGGATTTAACCTGGGAATTTATTAATATCACATTGAACTACTATTACAAATTTTGGTGTAAATACAAAATTTTATCAGCATCAAAACCACAAAAAAACGTTACAGTGTAAAAATGTCAAAACATTGACATAACCTCTTTTTTAGTTCTATTCTTCTATTCGGTATTCCTCGCGTTCCTTGCATTTTACGAGTGATCACGAGCGATTCCGATTATAATTCGGCTTAGCCATTACATTTGACATATGTGTGCGATCTCACCTAAGCTTAGGACTTTTGGCCGCGAGGGGGCAGACTTTCAAAGGAAAGTGTGGGGAATCGCCCCCTTTCTACCTCACCGCACCTTGTTCTAGTCTTAGGTTACAGGGGAAGGCGCACGAATGCGCAAGCGCGCGGTTGATGGTCATACCGGCGACAATTACCAATGTAAGATTTAGACAGTGTAGTCAGGGACCTTAATTAGTCGACATTGTATTCATAATGTGGAGATTTTCATTTCAATAAATTGTATTACTTGAGAGAAGATCGTATTGTTTATTACTTAATTGAACACGAGAAGTTGGGAATCTTCTGTGAAATTATTGCCTATTTCCCACATTGGTGACCCCGACGTGATCGTCGGCAACGAGGAAGTAAACCACGAGGAAGTTCTCCACGCGGGAGAAGTGACGCTACAATTAATCGACCTCCGAGAAGAAGACGTATCCTGTGCCAAGCAGTACAATAACCAGAAAGCAGTACATAATCTTTCTGGTTCCCGGGTGAAACGTTCACCGCCAAAAACTTGAAAACCAGGAGGCCAACGCTTGGGAAAATTCACAGGGAAATTGTTCCCGCCAAGCCGCCATTTTCGGAGTGTCAACATTTTCGCCACGAAAAACCTCACCTTCCTACTTCCTATTATAATCCAATATTCTAAAAAAATTCCAACCAAAAATTATCCTGGATCCAGTCGAAACATATCCAGTGATCCTTTTTAATTTTTTCACTTCGCTAAAGTTACACACTGTTTCCAGCGCAAGTGATGATGTTCCTGGCTACAACCAAAGCAACGACTCAACCACGCCTGCAAGGAAATTATTATCCAGCTGAGTTCCCGAGAGGTTTGCACGAGGAACCTCCCGATATTAGACAGCTGTTCTAATTTCCGCAGTTGTAAAAAAAAACCGAGGACAACGTTTAACATTTCGCCACCGCCTTCGCCAAGGAGTACCGCCATCCGGATAACGGACACCGACGGATCTCTTCGTTGTAAAAGCGTATGAATCGATTTTTTTATTTTTTTTCTATTGTTATAAAACTTAAATCTAAAATTATTTATTTGAAATTAACGTAATTTTTGTAAAATAACCGGCAAATACCACAAGCGTCAACACGTGCTTGGGTGGCAGCCATATTGTATTTTTACAAAAATTTTCTTTATATTTTTTTTTAACTTTCAACATAAATGATATTTGCGATAATAAGCAATTAATAGTTAGAATAGAAATAGGAACGACCATCAACCACCGATTGATAAACAGTAAAAATCGCATTTATATTATTTTTTTAAAAAAAAAAGAATCGCAATTAATGAACGGCACATGGCGAAAGAAACCCCTCAAATAATTTTAAATTTTAAACTTCGACAAAATAAACGACTTTAATTTTATTCAACGAAAAATAAGCGCGTGTGATAAACTATTATTAATTTTATAAATTACGCAGTTTTATTTACAAGTGACGTATTGGGAAATTGCTCGGTGCTACGGAGTGGGGGGAGACCAATCCTCTTAGATCCCAATATACTTTTTGCATTTAATATAATAAAATTAACGGAATAGTATACAATCATACTGGGTAATATTTTTTTCTTATTCTTAGTGTCGGTTGTTGCACTCGCGCTGACAGTTATTTTCATGATGACGGACGACGAGTTTAAAAGTCCTGGTTCACGTCCACCGACTCCACCCCCAGCATTTCATGCGGGCGACGTCTCGAATTTGAACACAAATGATCCGATGTCCACAGGAAACAATTTTACCGCGCGTATTGAACCTGTAAATTACCGCGTACCCAAATTACCTGGATTTTTTCGCGCGGACCCGGCATTGTGGTTTGCTCAAGCCGAGCTAATGTTCGATTATGCGCGATTAACATCGGAACGCGCCAGGGCCGGGGCAGTTGTTTCGGTTTTGGATTATGAAGTCGTCATGACAATTAGTGACCTAATCACCAGCAATCCACCTTGTACTAATTTATACACACAAATTAAAGAGCGCGTTATCTCATCTTTCTCTGTCTCTTCGGAAGCGAGACTTAGGCAATTATTGAAGGGTGATCTCACGGGAGATGGAAAACCCTCTCTAATACTGAGTCATATGCGAAATTTAAGCCAGGATAAATGCAGCGACGAAATTCTTAAAGCAGTATTTTTAGATCAATTACCGACCACCTGTCGCGCGGCATTGTCATTATCCGAGATTACCGATTTACAAAAACTCGCGGAAGCCGCGGATCGCTTTGTGGAGGCAACTGGCCAATGTTCGTCGTGCTCGGTATCACAGGAGGCGGAAAAACAGCCCGAATCTATTATCGATAAAATAAACGAGTTAACCGCTAAGGTGGACGCACTCGCCTATCAACGCAGACCATTTTCGCATAAGCAGAGTCGATTTCGCTCCCGATCCGAACCGCGTTATAAAGATCATCGTAGAGATAATAACGACAACGAAGAACCTATTTGTTATTTTCATAAAAAATTCGGGAGATCCGCGATGAAATGTAGAAATCCGTGCAAATACGCTAAGGAACAATCGAAGGATACAAAAACTCGAGCGCAACGCGTTAACGCATGTAGGGCTCAATACGGTTCAAAAAGGTTGCATGTCCGAGATCGCGACTCGGGATTAACCTTTCTGATAGACACAGGATCGGACATATCGTTAATTCCAGCTGATTCCAAAACCAAGCTTTGTCCATCCAGTCATGCGCTTTATGCAGCGAATAATTCGCGCATAAACGCATACGGAGAAAAAAGATTAACCTTGGATTTTGGATTCAAAAAGAATCTGTCCTGGAATTTCTGCGTGGCAGCTGTTCCTTATCCGATCCTGGGAGCTGATTTCTTATCGCATTACGGGTTAAATGTTGATTTAAAAAGTAAGAAACTGATTAATACGGCAAACAATTCGGATGCTTGCTGTAAATTTAAACAGGTTACAATAACTAACATTAGCGTTATAGATAAAGATTCACCTTTTGCAAAAATATTCGCGAAATACCCAGAGGTAACGAGTCCCCCGCAGAAGTTAAACATAATTTTCGCGGACGTATACCATCATATTGAGACACACGGTCCTCCGATTGCATTTCCCCCACGGCGTCTGCCTCCGGAAAAACTTTCGTTCGCTAAACGTAGATTCAAAGAAATGTGTGAAGACGGTACTTGCCGTCCTTCCAACGCATCCTATGCAGCGCCATTGCACATGGCTCCGAAAAAAGGGGGGGAATGGAGGTTATGCGGGGACTATACAGGAGTTAACAGGGTCACGATCCCGGATAGATATCCGGTTCCTTATCTCCAAGATTTTGCCGCGAATCTTCGTAATAAAAAAATCTTCTCGAAAATTGATTTATATCAGGCGTTCCACCAGATTCCCGTGTTTCCTGACGACGTACCGAAAACGGCCGTGATTACGCCATTTGGGCTATTCGAATATTTAGTCATGCCATTTGGCCTCCGTAACGCAGGACAAACGTTCCAACGTTATATTAATCGCGCACTAGGGGATTTAGATTTTACCTTTGCATATCTCGATGATATTTTAATCGCGTCTAATAATTTAGAAGAACATAAAGCGCACTTGGAAGTAGTTTTGCAAAGATTAAAAAAATTTGCACTTCGTGCGAACATGGATAAATGCGTCTTGGGCACCGATCGAATTGAATTCCTGGGTTATCTGATAGACTCTAACGGGATTAGACCACCACCGGAGAAACTCAAAGCGATTGAGGAATTCCCGAAACCGCAGACAGTAAACGAGCTCAGACGCTTTTTGGGCATGATAAACTTTTATAGAAAGAATACGCCACACGCTGCGCAAATCCAGTCGCCACTCTACATTTATCTACGCGATTCGAAGAGAAATGATCGACGACCAGTTGAATGGACTCGCGAGGCGGACGGCGCTTTCGAGAGCATTAAACAGGAATTGCTCAAGTCGACAGTGCTCGCTCATCCAGCCAATGAAGCTCCAACCCGTCTGGTAACGGATGCCTCTGATTTGGGGATGGGCGCAGCGCTCGAGCAATTCCTCGATAGTGCTTGGAAACCACTCGCTTTCTTTTCGAGAAAGTTCAACTCGGCGCAGAATAAATATAGCACGTATGATCGCGAGCTTACTGCGATATACGAAGCCGTTAAATTTTTTCGATACTTTCTCGAAGGACGAGACTTTAAAATTTGCACAGATCATAAGCCGCTAATTTATATGTTTTCTAAATCCATTGAAAAAAGTTCCCCTAGACAACAGCGACAAATTTCATACCTATCGCAATTTACTAATAATATTGAATACATAGTTGGCGAGGACAATACAGTCGCGGATGCGTTATCGCGAGTCGAGACAATCGCTTTTCTTGCCGAATTCAATCTCGTTGAATTTTCAAACGCTCAATCGAACGACGCGGAATTGAAAGGTTTACTACAGAAGGAAGAAACGTCATTAAAAATTAAAAAATTGTCCTGGGGTCCTGATCAAACCCCTATTTTTTGTGATATATCAGGCGATGCGTTGCGTCCTTTTGTACCGAAAGTGCTTAGAGCACAAGTAATTCACACCTTTCATAACCCCGCGCACCCGAGCGGAAAAGTTACGGACAGAATAATACGAAAAAAATTTGTGTGGCCTGCTATGCATAATGACATTAAGTCATTTTGCCGAGCATGTCTTAACTGTCAAAAATCGAAAATTACTCGACATAATTCGCTACTTCCGTCTCATATTGTCGCGCCCCAAGGACGTTTTAGGCATATTCACGTTGATATAGTCGGACCACTTCCGTTGAGCGAGGGATATCGATATTGTTTCACGTTAATTGACCGCTTCTCGCGTTGGCCAGAAGCTGTTCCACTAAAAGATATCGAGTCCCGTACAATCTGCCGAGCTTTCGTGTCAACGTGGATTTCCCGTTTTGGTACACCTGAAACCGTATCAACAGACCAGGGTTTACAATTCGAGTCACAAATATTTAAAGCTCTTTTGCAATTATCAGGAACGCACCGAATCCGTACAACCCCTTACCATCCGGCCGCGAACGGATTAATTGAGCGCTGGCATAGGACATTAAAAGCTGCGATAAAATGTCATGCCGACGAGGAGTGGATCTCCGCCCTTCCGGTCGTTTTATTGGGCCTTAGAACCAATGTCCTTGATTCGGGAGCGTCGCCCGCCGAATATCTGTATGGAACAACTCTAACAGTTCCGGGCGAGTTCGTTTTACCCGACGATTTTTCACCAGACCGACATTTTTTTCTCGAAGAATTTCGCGAGAATATGAGAAAAATCAAGCCAGTGCCAGTGGAACACCGTCACAAAAAGAAAATATTTTTTCACAAAAATTTGGAAAATTGTTCTCACGTATTTCTCCGGAAAATTTTAATTATAAAAAAGGGCCTAGAATGTCCTTATTCTGGGCCACACAAAATTCTGAATCGCGTGTCCGACAGGGTTTTTGAGATCGAAGTAAATGGCGAACCGAAAAGAGTTTCAGTAGAAAACATTAAGCCAGCTTATTTCGCTGTAAATCGGGATTCTGTGGGCAATGCGACCGAGCAACCGAGCAATTTTCCGTCAAATTCTAGTCAAAATCTTTCGAACGCAATTCCGCTAACAAACAGACCAATTTTACGAACATATATAAATAAAAAAAAGAAAGTAACTTTCGAACCGGAAGCGAAAGAAGACTAATTAAAAATCAATAAATTTAAATTCGAAAAACGATAAAATACAGCGGATATAATATTTTAATTTTTATAAAATTAATAATAAAGAAATTATATTTTTATTGGCTCGACTATGCCCACGATATAAGTAGTAATAATGAAATTTTATTGTACTGGCTCAATATAGCCTTTAATAATATTTAAAAAATGTTTTAGACGTCGACAATAAATATTAACAGGTACCCATATTATTGTGTAATTGAAACTGAGTGCTGACACAACCAAAATTCAATATATATATATATTTTTTTTTTTTTGCCTTTTAAAGACACAATGTATTAAATCTAAAGATAAATTTTTTTAGAATAAATAATATATGTACGACGAAGTATTTAAAACCTAAAATTTAACAAAATTTATTTAACTAAAAAATTTTTTTGTATAAAATTAATTTTTTCTTTGAACAAAAATATTTTGAGCGATCGTTAGCACTAAGGGGGGAGCTATGTGGGGAATCGCCCCCTTTCTACCTCACCGCACCTTGTTCTAGTCTTAGGTTACAGGGGAAGGCGCACGAATGCGCAAGCGCGCGGTTGATGGTCATACCGGCGACAATTACCAATGTAAGATTTAGACAGTGTAGTCAGGGACCTTAATTAGTCGACATTGTATTCATAATGTGGAGATTTTCATTTCAATAAATTGTATTACTTGAGAGAAGATCGTATTGTTTATTACTTAATTGAACACGAGAAGTTGGGAATCTTCTGTGAAATTATTGCCTATTTCCCACAAAAGCATGCTTTGCATTACGTGTGAACTCTTAGTTTCTCTCTGACAAAAGAAATTGTTCTGTCGTCTTGATTCCCAGTCAAAAAAGTTCTATATAGAGTTGTTCTATAGAGAATTCTATAGAGTATTCTATAGAATATTTTATAGAATTTGTAAAAAGAAATATTTTTTGTGAATATCTGCACGAATAGAATGCTTTATAGAGTCATTCTATAGAATCATTCTATAGAATTTTTTTGACTGGGTTTATAAACACCATATCTACACTTTTTATTAAAAATGAGTTTTTATACAGTTGAATTCGTAAAAAAACGAATTTTTTATGGTAATTACAATTATTAATCTTAATTGATTTTCGAGTTAATTAGAAGTTAATTTTATTGAAAAACACTATCTACATCAAATTTCACGCTTCTGGGCGGAGTCCAAAACAAATTAACTAGGTTTTGGGATTCAGTTGAGATTAGGTACATTATATCCTCTGGTGGTAATAAACAAAATCCCCAACCGGTTTTAAAAAATTTCAAAAATTGACGGACATATTGAATTTTCAATTTTTTGGTACTTTTTTTTGAAAATTCTATAGCTTTGGTTCTTTTTAACGGATTTTAGTTTCTCACCTCTTAATTTGTTCGTATTAAAGTATATTTTTATTTAAAAAATAAAAATTGAAAAAATTATTTAAATTAATTATTTAAATAATTAATTTAAATTTTTAAAAAGTCATAGAAAAAATATGCTACATTCAATTTTTTTTGTTTTTTTACCATATGTAGCCACAAAAGTGTTGAACTTATCCTGCAAGTTTCATCGTGGGACAGCCAAAAGTTTTTGGCTTTCCTTTTTGACATGAGTATACGCATTCTGTTATTTGCACGGTGGCGTAAACAAAAACGCATCTATTCCCAACTGTCATCATAACTCGTAATGATTTGTCAAATTCTGAAGCTATGTTCTCTTTTGAAATGTAAGCAGAAGAAAATGTTTTTTTTCTAACACACGCGCCGAAAGTACATCATTTCTTACCTGTTTAGAAGGTGGAAAGTAAGTCTTTCCCGGCGACAGGGAGGTAATGTTACTTTACCTCCCCGTGACGTCATAACGGGGAGGTAAAGTTACTTTACCTCCTTTTTAAGTAACATTACCTCCTTGTTAGAATGACTTGTAACTACATATAGTTTAAGGTGAAATATGTGTAATATTGTAATTTTTTTATATAAATAATCAATTATAAATAAATATTATAACAATAATAATCATTTAATTTCCAAATATTAAAACTGTGATCTAATTACTGTGATATAATAATAAATAAATATTATTATAAAATTAAAAACTATTTATTTTAAAAAGTTCCATTAAATAATTGAATAGTTGTACTTACGGTTTACGTGTTAGAAAAAATAGTATGTGCACCACGGGAGTAAAATGATTTTCGCCTCGTGTTTTTACAGTTCTCGTCTTCGCTCGCAAGTACTCGCCTTCGGCTCGACGCTCGCTACACCTCGAACTGCAAACTTCACACTCGGGAAAACCATTACTTTCCTCCCTAGGTGCACAATATACTATTTTCTAACACACGCACCGAAAGTACATAATTTGTTACCTATAAAGAGGGTGGAAAGTACGTCTTTCCTGGAGTCAGGGAGAGAATGTTACTTTCCCTCCCCGTGACGTCATAACGGGGAGGGAAAGTAACATTCTCTCCCCGCTGTGATGTCACGTAAAGAGAAAGTAATATTTTCTTCCTGCTGCTATAAAAATTTGTAATTTTTTTTTAATTTTTTAAAAATATAAAAAGAGCTATATATTTTTTAAGATTAAATATGTATCATGTTGTTATTTTTTTATTAATAATGGATTTTAAATAAATATGACACCAAAAAATTCCATTAAATAATTGCATATTTGTTACGTAACCATAGTAAATTACGTAACTACAGTAACTAACGTAACTGGTAAAACTTACGACAGAATTCTTTTAGGAATTCCAAACAAAATTCCGATATCTGATGGAATTCTGATCCCATCGGAATTTCCAGAATCCAGATCGGAATTATGACAGAATTCTTGTAGGAATTCCAATCAAAATTGCGATCGAATTCTTTTAGGAATTTTAATCAAAA
This sequence comes from Leptopilina myrica (nomen nudum), assembly GCA_032872475.1. Taxonomy (NCBI): domain Eukaryota; kingdom Metazoa; phylum Arthropoda; class Insecta; order Hymenoptera; family Figitidae; genus Leptopilina; species Leptopilina myrica (nomen nudum). Next base: position 41,103,710 of record CM065459.1, on the reverse strand, counting down.
TTCCGATCGGAATTCCAATCTAAATTTCGATCTCATTACAATTTTCAGAATCCAGATCGGAATTCTGACAAAATTCTTATAGAAATTCCAATCAAAATTCAGATCGGAATTCTTTTAGGAATTCCAATCAAAATTTCGATTACGGATGGAATTCCGATTCCATCTGAATTTGCAGAATCCAGATCGGAATTCTGACAGAATTCTTTTAGGAATTCCAATCAAGATTCCGATTCCATCGGAATTTTTAAATTCCAGATCGGAATTCTGATAGAATTCTTACAGGAATTCTAATTAAAATTTCGATACGAATTCTGACAGAATTCATTTTGGCATTCCAATCAATATTCCGATCGGAATTCCGATAGAATTCTTTTAGGAATTTCAATCAAAATTTTGAGGTAATATATAATGTTCTTACTCTCTTTAAGTGAATATAAAAAATAAAAAATTTAAATCGCCTACAGTTTGTTCCGAAAAAAGTCCTCATTCAAAAAGTCTCGACTGCTCGCACTCGTTACGAAATATACTATTTTACCCTCCCATAACGAAGGCGTGCGAAAATCAAGTAGGTACACTATAATACCTACCAAAATCCGCGTTGTAAATTCGTGGAAAGATTTTCAAATCCCGGTTGATGTCTATAACGACAACGGATCCTTGGTCACGGGTGACGAACTTTTCATACATTTCTATATGAGATGAGCACACCAACGTCATGATTAATGGATTCACATAGTTTCGTTTCTAAAGTCACATGAAAGAGAAAGAGAGAAGGGTTGTCACTCTAACTAAAAGTTTGGAGGTCTTCTAGCAAAAAATAAAAAACCCTTTTGTTAATCACTGCAGAAGCTTTTTCTACTCTGACAACCCCATCGTAGTACAAATAACGCGAGGCGGAAGCTGCATTTTAAAAGACAAAGTGCGTATAGGGGGTGAAAAAAGTTTCTTCTTTTTTACTCAATTTAAAAAGAACTCTCATTAATATTTCCAGCTAATAATTAATTAAAGAAATTCTACTTTTTTCTTAAGTGTTTATTCTCATCGATTTTTATTAAATGTATTTCATTATTATTATTATTTTAATATAACTATTTTACTATTGTTTTAATACTTTTGTTCAATTATATTACTTTTTTCATATTCTTTGTTATTATTTTCATACTATCTTTATATTATTATTATTACTATTATTTAATTTTTTTAATTTTTATTTTTATTATCATTATTCACCAAATATAATTATGAATGGTTTGTAATTAAAACTAAAAGTGAAACGCTATGGTTTAGAGATACTTATTTAATTGAGGATTTAATCATTGATTAACTTTTAATCGTCATTGGCGAAACTGGCTCTTAGACTATAAGCGATATAAATATACCTTCCTAAACCGGAGTTGTTATATATGCAAAATTAAAAATGTATAGTGGTTAGAAAATGTAAGCAATTATTTTTAATTATCAAAATATAAATATTTTTTTAAAAAACAGTGTGTAATTAGACAAAAATATCAATAATTAATTATTTACATTAGAAGTTTGTGTAATATGTTGACGCTGTTGACAATGACGCGCGTGTGAATAGTGCAGTAAAAATTTCAAGAAAACATTTCTCAAAAAAATTAAAAAACGCCATTTTTATATTTATACAGTCGGTTTAGTACAAAATGAAGTTTATTGAAAAAAAAATTTCAAAAATCCATCACAATCTTCATAAAAAAATTAACTTTAAAAAAGTATTGTTTAATCAAATTGTTAAGAAATTAAGTTTTGTAATTTTGAAAATAATATTATTAAAATTCATTGTTTTCTCTATAATTTTGAATAACAATATTTTTTTCTATAGGATCAATAGTTTACGAGATGAAAATTCTTGAAAAAAAGTGTCCAAATTCTATGATTTTGCAAAACTTGTTTGCACGGTTTCTTAGGACCTTAAACGCTATTAAATTTCAAAGTAGAAGCAAATGCATCTCGATTGTGAGAGAGTTTTCATGACATCTGGACAGTAAATTTTAGAACTAATGGCGCGAAATTCAAACTAATTCAGTATTTAAATTACACTTTCTTGGAGAATTTGACTATAAAAAATTTATTTACAGTGTTAAAAAGAAAAGAACAAAAAATAAATATATAAAAGCAGAAGAAAGAAGGAGAAAGCAGAAAAAAATTGAATGAAAAGAATAATGACTTTGAAAGTAAAGAAAATTATTTACCATTTAAAAAATTAAACGTACATCTAAAAAAATAAACATAAAACAATAATCATAACTGGGGATGAGTTTCAAAGAGAGGTAAAAAAAAGTAAGGCAAAAAGAGTTAAATCTTGACATATGTATAGATGAACACGACACGGGCCATATTATGTCATCTCATGATGTGACTGAAAAGTTTTTCAAGAACTTCCTTAAGCGCAAGTGTCTTAAGCGTTTCTTGTAAAGTACTGTGACAAAAGAACTGAGAAAAGGCAGGAAGGAAAGAGAAGTTGGTTTGGACAGAGCTCTCTCTCGTCTTTCTATTTCTTCGAAAGAAGAAAAGGTTTCGCGGACGTGCAAAAATTAACGACCCTACGCCTTGCCTACTTTTATAACTGTAAAATTCAAAAAAAAGAAAATAAAATAAAAAAAATTAATAATAATAAAGAAAAAATATTCATCATTACCAACTGTGAGAGAAACGCATAAAATGCACTTCAACGATTTAAGAAAGTTTTTAAACTGCTCAAGCAAGACTCTTAATTAGAGAAAATACACTTAATTATTCTTTTCATTATTTATTATTCTTTTCATCTCTTTTTCTTTCGTTTTTCATTTATTTTCTCCACTTTTTCATTCCACTAGTATTTTTAATTTATTATTATTTATTATTACATGTTAATATTATTACATAATTTACTAAACTCTAAACCCTTAAAAAAATAATTAAATTATCGTTTTGTGCAGAAACTTGTGACATTCTTTAATAAATTTAATTTTCTTGTGATATTCTTGACGTGATTTAGTAATCTCATTCTCCTCTCCTATATTTTTTATAATATTAACATATTCGTCGTCGTTTTGTCGTCCGTCGATCGTGTAACTCCGTACTTCATCGTTCGGTCGTTCGACTTTTATCATTCACTCATCGTATTGTTTATATATTATATTTATTACTCATTGTACATACATACACGCATGTCCGGCATGCGCAATAGAGTTCTGTCATTGTCAGACATGCGCAGTAGTGTTCTGTCAATGTCAGACATGTGCAGTAGTGTTCTGCCTTTGGGAAGTTAAATTCTGCCTTTGGGTAAATTAAATTTTTATTACATTTAAGTGGGGAACCAATAGAAAGATTGACAATGTGCAGATGACCAATTTTCGGCATCTGCTATTTAGACAAAGACATCATTCTGATCAATAATAACGCGTTGATTCGTCACTATTTTAGACAGTTCAGTAACCTTATAGAAGGGTGATAATCGTGGATGACCATATAAAGAAAGGTCTGTCCAAGACGACACACATTTCAATTGATTTGTATGGTTTACAAGAAAAAGTGAGGATTCAGATTCCAACTTTATAAATATCAAAACAATACGTCGCGATGACGTGACAATAGGGTCATTTGTGGTAAATGTAAACAGTAGATGTTTCAGATAAATTTACAAATTTAAAATCAAGTACGACGTTAATATTTTTACCTCAGCTCACCTACAAAATGTTCTGAGTATTGACAATATTTTATTTCGACAATGGGCAATGCCATAGTGTAAGTTAGCTTTTAACGCAAAGAAGATTGAAAATCAAAATTTTCTGTCTCGAATTTGCATAAAAATAAATTGAAAAATAAATCTACAATGTCTAATTCTTCCTTATTAATGCCTTAACAAAACTTGACTTTGAGTTTTGATTTTCTTCAATTAAGTTAATAAATAATTAAGTGTTTACATTTACCCCGAGAATTTAGAAAACTCGGGGTAAATGTAAACAGAAGTCTTATTCAGTAACCTTAAAAACTTCTTTTTACCAAGTTAAATTAAAATCTATTAAAATTTGATAAAGTTATTCAAGTTTTTACATTACTTATTTTATAATGGTTGATTGTTTATTTTATATGATACATTATCAGTCAACTGGTTGATTTACTATACATCTACGAAGAATTTTTTTCAGTTTTTCCATCCCTTAAAACAGTAGTATACTTGAAATAACTTGTTTCTTAAACCTCGCTTATCTACAGTGGTGTTTACATTTACCCCAAATTTTAAGAAAATTTTAAAATCTCGGGGTAAATGTAAACAGTCAGTTTTAGACGATTCAGGTGCATTAATACTTTTTTGCAACTTATAAAATTTTTCTAGGGAAGAAAAATAGATATTCTGTTTACATTTAGGGGAGATTCGGGTAACCCCGGACAGTAGGCAGTCCCGGACACTTTTAATTTCTAATAGAATAATGTGTTATTAGTATTGAAATAAATTACAAATGATTTACAATACAGTTTAACTTTTATTTTCAAAAAATTTACTCAGTTTTTTCATTTTCTTTTATTAAAAAATTAAATTTTCTAAAAAATCTGAAAGTATTCGGACACTTTAGAAAATGTATGTACGTCACATTGAACGTTTTATAAAATCTTTTCTATGTTGACCTTTTTGTGAATATTAAATAGGTTTTTCAATTTATTTCTATTACATGGTTTATTTTCATTGTTGTAAATATAATTTTACGTTAGTTTATCAAGTTTATTAATTAAAATATAAAATATTTTCCCGCAAGTCCGGGGCTACCCGAAAAATTGTTGAAGGTTAGAATTTTAATACTCATATATTTCCTCATTTTTTTCCTAAAAGGTTTGATTATTTTTTAAATGAATTTATGCTATAGGTTAAAAGAAGCATTCTGTTTGATATAAAAAAATGTGGTATAGGTACAAAAGGTCCAAGACAGAAAGTCCAATTTGAAAGGTCCAATACAAAATATCCAAAATTTCGAAAGGTCCAATAGTCAGAATATCCAGAAGTACAAAAAGTCCAAAATTTAAAAATATCCAAAGTAAAAAAATTTATTCCAAAACCAATGTATTGAAAAAGGTTATATAAAATATATGATTTTAAAAATGTATATGGTGTCCAAGTAAGTTAATGTATTCCAACTGTCGGTTGTCCTCAGCAAATGTTTCGTAGCGAGTCACGATACTCAAAATTTTTTCTTCATTGCGTTGAAAATTATTTGAAGGCAAATTTCGTATTTTTTGTCCTAATGTAAGCTGACTTTGCATACATTCCACGTCACCTTGCTCTTGCTGCAATTCTGTTAGGAAAGTGTACAAACTGGGATGGTGCCGACCCACAATGACCTGAAATCTGTTATGCCAGCCTTCCGAAGAATTATTCGTTCTAGCAAGTTTTTGAATCACAGCCTGGTGTTGGTTCCACAGTTCTGGAGCATATCTAACAGCCACTGCTTTTCGTATAATAGAAAATCATCTCCAACAATGGTTTTTTTTATATTTATCAGGAATTTCTTGCAATTCGTCAATATTTTGAGGGTTAGATGGCATTATATTTCTGCATTATAATTTACACTACTTATTGCATCCATTTTAAAATTATTATTACTATCAATTTTTAAATTTATTACAACAACTCATAAAAATATAAACAAACTGACAAAAAATTGATTTGACATTTATAAAAAAACAAAACAGTATGCAACAACTTCAAACCAAAGAAACGACAATAAAACAATTCATTCAATTATTTTCAAATTTATTATTTTCTATTTATAATTTTCTCTGGACTTTTTAAGTTATTGGAACTTTCACATTGGACATTTTGCCCATTTTGGACTTTCTAAGTGTTGGACGTTTCGTCCTTTTGGACCTTCTAAGTCTTGGATCATTTGCCTTCTGGAACTTCTAAGTTTTCGGATTTTTCGGATTGGATTTTTTACTTTGGATCTTTTGTACCCCAATCAAAAAATGTAATTAACACTCCAAAAATATAAACACAAATTATTTATCAAATAGCTTAAGTGTCCGGGGCTACCCGAATCTCCCCTACCACAAATGATCCTAAAAATTTCACTAAAAAGAATTTAATTAATAATTAAAATAATGTAACTTTATTATTTCCACACTTTAATTCTATTTATCAAAGAATGAGAACTTCCACACGATGTACTTGAGAACCGAAAATGGCGGACGCTGTTTCTCGGTCACACTGTCTACCAGTGATATTTCCCAGACAACGAGGAGATGACGATCCTTTTCACTATTTCTCTTGTAGAAACTATCAACCGCGGTGATACCGTACAATGTAATCGGCAGCCAGGCACACTTCGAAATTAATAAATTGGCATCCTGATTGACCCATACATAGTTCATGCGCACCAGTGGGTTCGCCCCGGATCATGATAGCAGAAACAAAACAGGAACTTTGCCGGACTAGCTCAAAACCGAGCTCACTATTTTGACACAATGAATTTACACTCAATTAACAAATTTCACTAGAGAGAATTTAATTAATTAATTAAATTAAGATATAATCATAAAGTAAAAATGTTGAGTTCGATTCTGGCTACCGTATTTAATTTATAATAATTATTTAAGAATAGATTAAATGAGTTTCGGCGAGAACTTAATTCGGTTTTTATAACGTGATTATTTAAAATCAACGTTACAACTCCCCTTAGCCTAGCCGAAACATATTCCCGAACTTTATCGGTTTTATGACCAGAATACATCTCACTCGTTATCCACATTTATTATTATTTATTGACAAACCCTTAATAACCCTTAAATCTTTGTCGATCTGACAGGGTACGTCATGCTTTGGAAATTAAGATTGTATTAAATCTATTACCTTATTACGTGCAGTGTCCTTCCTGCCTACCATTTGTTTTTCTTTCTTTGAACCGTTAGCTACCGTGATGCTCGGATTCTTCTTCTGAGTGTCTATTTAATAGGTTTCTCGAAGACTAAAGTGGGTCAATAGGTTAATATTGTCATCAATAAACAAAAAAATCTTCAATTCTTTAAACAGAAAAAAGACAACATTGTTCCCTGTGAGTGTTATTATCTCTCTCTTTATAATTTCTGAGGTTGCATCTGTCTGGTAAAATTACAGATTAGACAACCCAATTAATAGAAACAAAAGTTTTCAAGAATTTACAAAAAAAACTAAATCTAATCCTTTAAAATATGTACAACAACGAAAATTAATATCTTTTTTGTTGTTGTTGTTACTCAGTTTCCTATCTAAATCTAAACTAAGACGACTATTCTATGTTAATTATTTACAAATGCGAGTTCTATCTTCAAGAGATTCCATTTATGGGTTATCTCTTTCTCTCCCATCCCTAGGTTCTCTGTAAGGGACCAAGAGTTTTATAGGGAACCTACCTAGTGATCTAACTTCATTTGTTGCGATTTCGTATACGGAAGGTCCTAAAATTCGTATTACTGTAAACGGTCCCTGATTTTTACCACCGAACGCTCGTGTGATTTTCTTACTAGCGGATGAAGTTACTTGTTTCTTGCACATGACTTTATCCCCTACTTGAAATATTACGTTTCGACGTCTTTTGTCATATTGAGCTTTTTGTCTATTAAACGCGCTGTCCATTTGTAGTGTCACTAAGTCTTGTAATTCTTTAAGTTTCTCTATTCGCTTTAACCATTCGTCTTCGTTTGTTGCTTCGAATTCTGTTGGTTCTTCCGTTCTGTACCGTAGATTATTGTACGGCCTCGGTTCCCTTCCCGTGTTTAGAAATGCGGGGCTGACACCAGTACTACGGTGAACTGCGGTATTATACGCAAATCTAAGGTCGTTTAGGTATACGTCCCACTTGCTGTGATTTTTGGAAACGTACGCTGAAATCATTGTCTTTATTACTCGGTTTACCCGTTCTACCGGGTCGGATTGCGGGTGGTATACTGGGGTGAACGCGTGTTTGATTCCATACGCTTCCGTTAATCCTTCGAACGCTTGATTTACGTATTCTGTGCCGTTATCCGAAACTAGTACTTGGGGCGCTTCCCATCGATTAAGAATCATATCTTCGAAAGCTTTAATAATCGATTCTGCGTTTGCTTTGCGCATCGGAGCTAATTCTATCCAACGTGTGTACAAGTCTTCGAAAATGACTAAATATTGGAATCCAAACGAGCTTTTAGGCCATGGGCCCATAACATCTGTCGCGACTACTGACCACGGTGTTTGTATCACTCGTTTTCCCATGAGTCCTGCCGCGGGTCTTTGATCGGGTTTGATTTTCTGACAAATGTCGCATGTTCCTACCCATTCTTTGATATCGCGGTACATACCTGGCCAGTAATACTGTATAGAAACTCGTTTGTACGTTTTTTCTATCCCAAGGTGACCTGCTTGGGGTTCGCGATGTGTCTCGTTAAAGACTTCTTTTCTCTGTTCTTTAGGAATTACTAATTTCCACGCGTCGAGGTCGTCGATTACCGAATCGATTAGCGGGTTTGGGCGGTAACGGTAAAGTTTACCGTCGGTTACCTTCCATCCGTGGAATTTCCTCGGAGTTTCATTCACTTCCTTCACACGCTGGCAATACCATGCATCTTCCACCGGCTCCATAGCGGCTATCGGTAGCGCCATCTCCTCTTCATACATTCTCGATAGTGCATCAGGAACCAAGTGTTCTGAACATTTACGATACACTACATCGAAATCGTATTCTAGAAGATCTAATGCCCACCGGGCCAACCGTCCAGTCGGATTATGCAAGTTGTGAAGCCAGCGTAGTGAACTATGATCGGTAATGACCGTGAAGTGAAATCCTTCGAGATAATGGCGGAATTTCTTTACAGCCCAAATTACCGCGAGGCATTCTTTTTCGGTGACCGAGTATTTCCGTTCGGCTGATGTTAAAGTTCTGCTCGCGTAAGCTATTGCTCGATTTTTTCCTTCTTGTACTTGAGTAAGAACTACACCAATACAGAAATCGCTTGCGTCGGTGTGTAGTTCGAACGGTAACGTAAAATCAGGATACGTTAGAGTTGGGGCTGTCACGAGTTGTTCTTTAATTCGGTCGAACGCAATTTGTTGGTTTTCATCCCATTCCCAGGAGATGTTTGTCCTCAACAGTTTATTTAGCGGTTCTGCTAAGGTAGCTAGTTGGGGAATAAAATGTCTATACCATGACGCCATTCCTAAGAATCGTCTTAACTGTTTAACCGTTTTTGGCTCTGGATACGCGCGGATGGGTTCTACTTTCTCTGGGTCTACTTGTAGACCCTCGTGGTTTACAACGAATCCTAAATACTTTGCAGATGTGACTCCAAACTTACTTTTCTCAGGATTGATTGTAAGACCTGCCGCTTGTAACCGGTCTATTACTATTTTGAGCCATGCTTTATGTTCTTCTAGAGACTTTGTTACTATTACTATGTCATCTAGATACGCGTATACGTATGGTTCCATTTCGGGTCCGATCAGAGAATCGATCATTCTCTGAAAGGTCGCTGGAGCACCTGACAACCAAAATGGCATACGAGTGAACTGAAAAAGTCCAAGACCTGGAACTGTAAAAGCAGTATATTCTTTACTCTTTTCCGAAAGGGGAATTTGATGATAACCCCATTTTAGATCTAAGGTCGTAATATACTTGGCTTTTCTGAGCTTTTCCAGTATCATGTCCATCTTCGGCAGTGGATACGCGTCAGTTTTGGCTATCCGATTAAGCTTACGGAAGTCTATGCATAATCGGTACGTTCCGTTCGCTTTTCGGACCATAACTACCGGACTCGACCAACCACTTTTCGACGGTTCTATAATTCCCTCAGCTAACATTCTTAACGCGTCGTCGTGCATTGCTTTCAATACTTTCGGCGATACCCTGTAATACCGTTTCTTGATAGCTGGGTGGTTCTCTACGTCGATAACACGTTCTGCGCGGTCTGTTGCGGGTAAGTTATCTGGTACTAATCTGAGTATAGAAGAAATAAATTGTTCTAAGTCATTTCTCTCTTCGGCAGAGATTACTCTTAACCCGTTTACTTGATCTACTTCTAGTGGGGTGTTTTCCTCTGTGACTTTAATTGCTTCTATACCCTCTTCCGTATAATGGTGTACCGTGTCTGGGTAGTCGGCCATGTACCATTTTCTTTGACTACCATCAAGTATCACGCCGAAGGTGTGAATAAAGTCCACTCCCAGGAATACCTGTTCACCCATTCCTGGAACGATCAGCACCTTCATCATGCGGGATACCCGATCGACCTCTATTGGGAGATAGCAGACTGCTTTTACTGGACGAACCGTACCGTCGGCTGTCACGACTGCTTTTTCGGTTGCCGGTTGCAATTCCGCTTTGTACTTGTCGGCAATTGCTAAACCGATATCTCCCAATACTGTGCGCGATGCACCATTATCTATTAAGGCTTGTACGTTAGGGGTATTACCTATTCGTATACTCGTAAATACCCTCAAACTAAAACCTTTGTCCTCCGCTGGCGGTTCCCTAATTTCTAATCGCAGCGGTTTTTCTTCGGATATTGAATTCGGTTCAATGTCCGATTTCAGAAGTGACATGATCGCTTGGTTTTTCTCCCATGGACATGCACCATTAACTGCCTCAACGCGATCGTTCAACAAGACAGTTTGGTTGGCCTCAAATTTTCGGGTGGCTTTCCGGTTTTTCGACTTCTTGTTAACGATCCCCGCGGATTTCCGGTTTTCTATGAGTACGGGTACGGATTTTTCCGCGGCTTTTACTATTACTGTTGTTGAGGTCTGATCAGTTTCTGCGGAGGAGGAGTTGACCTTTACTTCTCCTCCTTCTTCAGGTTTCCCGGACAGTTTTCACACTTTTTCGTTGTCGCGCCCTCTTTACCGCAACGTCTACAGTAATCGTTCCGTTTTACTTGAGCACAACCTGTTTGAAAATGTCCCGTTTTCCTACAATTCCAGCAAACTATTTCTTTTTTTACAAGAACTGTTCCCTTTATCGATTCTCGAATTGGATGTGTGCTGGGCTACGTCTTTCCTACTATCCGAATTTTTCTGTGGCGAAGAGTTCTTTTTCTTGTTCCACTTGGAACCTCCACCATTTTGTTTGTTCGCGTTATTCTGGTTGTCTGATAGGGTCTGTATTTTACTACCTAGCAACGCTGCTACTAAAGCGTTTATTGTCTTGGGCCAAACTTCGCTCGTATTTTCACCGACTGTTTTCGGTTCGTCCGTTTCGCACGATTTTCCGATTTGATCCGGTCTTAAATCCATAGCTGCAACTTTGTTCGCGTCGATAGTACTATTCTCCGCTCCTTTAAACGCGTATTCCGGAATTAGCGATTTCTCCGGTGCGGGTGGGAGTACGTCGTCGTGATTTGTCATTATTGCTCTTTCGCATTCGTTTGTTAACTCGGTCAAACCGTTATAGTCGAAAAATTCGTGGCGTCTAACTGCTCTTCGATAATCTGCTCTTAAATTCGCGTAAACCCGATCCATTTGAGTTGTCATGTCTATTGGTCTCATTGACAACTGGTATAAACCATACATGCATTTCAAAAAGTCGATTGCTGGTTCCCCAGGACCTTGTCTTCGCGAAATTATTTGTTCTTCGAGCCTATCTTGGAACCTAACGTCTCCGAAACGGTTTCTGAATTGGCGCTTACAATCTTCCCACGAAAATAAGCATTGTCGGTTTTGACGGTACCAGTGAGCTGCTATGTCCGTCAAAAGAAAAGGTATTGCTACGAGAAGTTCTTCGTCTGATAGAAAAGACGCGGCCCTACCTTCCTCAACTCGCCACAAGAAATTGTCTACACTAGCGTTTTTCTGTCCATTAAAACTAATGTTCCAACTACGAACGATTCTCGCGACATCTCTCGGTGGTCTGAATTGAGCGTTTGACATTTGGGAAAATCTAGAGGCTGGTTCCCATTGTCTATTTGGGTCTGGGATAAATCCCGTTTGTCCGTTGCCGAAATATGGATTTTGAAACGTGGTACGGTTTTCTGTGTTGTTTCTTTCTCGATATTGTATTGACTGCCTATTTTGATCATATAGACTGGTTGTCGGTCTCGTAGCCGTAGGTACTGTTGGGTTTGCTTGCGGAAATGTACTGTTTACCGGGTAATTTTTACTATGAGGAAATAACCGATTGGACTCAACTGTCGGGTGTCCAAACGGTTCTTGGGGATACCGGTCTAGTGTCGTTTGGTAACCCCAAGCTCCTTGTCGATCCCTGAGGTCTGCTTGACCGCGCGCGTAACTCAAATCGGTATCTGTTGGATGTAGAGGGGGTACTCGACCTTCATTTCTACTCCAACTTAGGCCCTGAAACTGTGAATTCTTATTGTCTAAGTTTATTATCGGAATCGTAGGTGGCGCTGACACGTTTGTCTGAATACCGTAATTTCCTGTACTCATGTTCGGTAAACCGTATGTGTCAGTTGGTCTGCTGTTTGATGACTGGCACCATGTTACAGATTGTCCTGAGACAGTCGTTGTCGTGTGGCACGTGGGACATGTACTTGTCACTGTCATTGGTCTTTCTGTCTGTTTCTGTACCAGTGTCGTCAGCGTTTCTATTTGCTTCTGCATGAGTGAAATAGACTCACGCAATTCTTGGATTTCCGATTTGTCAGAAAATTCTAATCGGGGATCTATTGTTACCCTGTCCCTCCGATCAGTGTTTACGTGTAAGTACGTTGGGTCTGGTGGGGGAAAACTGGTATGGAAATTTTCTGGTTGGAAAACTCTACTAATTCCATTTGAGTTGTTCGAAAAATTATTTTCTGTTGGGATTACAACCGGACTTTCGGGTAAATTAAAATTCCTGGCTGAGCCTGGTGTGTTTGGAGTAGACGTTTGTATATCGTTACCGGGTTTCGGATACGCAATGTCGCTGTCGTACCACGGTACTTCCGATTCGCCCTGCATACGTGCAATTAGTCTTTCTAATCTCGATTGATCTGTGTCGAAACTACCGAGACTACTACAACCGTTTATTTCTAATTGTCGCTTCATTTCTTCGAAAGCGCGTACGCGTTCTCCTAATTGTTCTGTGAGGCTCGGTCTGTTTGTCATTTGGTCCTTACTTTCGTTTGACTCTTGTGTATGGGACTGGTGCACTTGCACTACCGTTTCAACTCTGTTTGTCTGTTCTTCAGACGTTATTTCGTCAAGTCCCATGTCCGTTTTGTCATTCAAATCTACTTGCTTGTCTGACATTTTGAATCGCTTTATTTTAACTACCCAAAAGAAAGTCTCGTTAAAAGAAACTAATTTAAATTTTATTCTTTATTGGAAAATTTTCAAAGTCGACTAATAATTCATGAAAGGAAAAAAGTTTTTCCCAAAAAAGGAGAGAAGAAAAAAATTTTTTATTTTTTTAATTTATTGAAAATTATCTAAATTTTATTTTTTTCTTCTATTATTTTCTCTTAGAATTCAAAAAAAAAAATTTTCAAAATTCTCTAAAACTTTCCAGATTTTCCTAAAATTATTAGAATAAAAATTGTTTTCTTTATTGAAAATTTTCAAAATTTAATTTTTCTTTTAAATACTTTCTCTTGAATTCCACAAACCAAAAAAAATTAAAAATTTCCAAGATTTCCTAAAATTTCCAAAAATTTCCGAAAATTACCGCTCTTTCCTACACTTCTTCCGATTGATTTCTGACTTTTCGACAAATTTTTCTACTTTTCCGAGTCATTTATCGGTTCATTTCTTAAATTTCCTAATTTACCGATAAATTTCCCAAAGTTCTCGGAAATTACCGCTATTTACTATTCGGTTTCCGATTGTTTTCTGTTTTATTGTAAATTTTCCTATTTTTGGGAATTAATTATAGGTTAATTTCCTAAATTTCATAAATTACCGATAAAATTTCCCAAAGTGTCGGGTAAATTACCTACTTGAAAAATTTAATTAGGGTCTGTTGGGGAATATTTCCTCTTTCAATAAATTAATTTTTCAACTTTACACGAAATATTAAAAAATTACATAATTTACCGGTAAATTTCAACCGAAAGTGGGTAACTTTCCTGACTCTAAATTTAGTTACTGTCACTTGAGAAATATTTTCTCTTTCAATTCACTAAATTTTCAACTTAATTGGGAATATTTCCAAAATTTCATAAATTCCCAATGTTACGGGTAATTTTTCCGAATAAAACAATTATCCAGCTGGCATAGAAACAAACAAACAAAACAAACATTTTTAAATCGGAATTAGCTATAATTACCTAATTATCTTTTCTCTAACTGTTTTTGGAAATTTCTTACGTTTCCTTAAATTTCCATAAATTTCTGGTAATTCTCTCCTTTATTACAAATGTCTAAAAAGGGAAAATAATTTGAGAAGTTATTATTTATCTTTTACTTGGGTTCGTGCCTGTTAAAAGAGAGTGAAAATTCTTTTCTATCCTATTAATCTATTTTCAAAATAATTTCTTCACTTCAGTTATCGAGAAACCTAATCAAACTTCAATTGAATTTAAAATTAATTTTGGAAATTTTTCAATTTACTTTTTTTCAATTTTTAATAACCAAAAAAAAATTTCTACTTTTCTCGAGGGTGGTAGGGGACACTGCAGGTACAAAAAAAATCTTCTTTCATGCTGAAAAAAATATACAAAAAAAAACACAATTTTCAAAGCATCAACTACAAGATTATTATAAAAATAAATTTTCAAAATTTTCCCAGGAGAAAAATAAATAGTACCTGTCAGGTCGACCAAGAATGAAATCAATTTTGAAAAGAAAAGAAAATTCAATTACTCACCAGCGGTGAAGGCTCTCATTCAGTTCTCTCACTACAAAATAACACTGAATATTCCTGAATCGTCTCTCTCACCTGTCACGGCCCTTGAGTTGGGCGCCACTGTTGTAACGATATTTACTTTTACTTACGGGTTTTACCCATTAATCGTTACAAACATGGCAACTATCGGTTTCCCGATTACCGAATTATAAACTCCACACTTCGAATTTATAATACACCATCGATGACCCGTTTTAGGGAACTTCCCCGGCGCCAGGTAGGTGAACTACCCGGATCACGATAGCAGAAACAAAACAGGAACTTTGCCGGACTAGCTCAAAACCGAGCTCACTACCATCCAAAAATGGCGGCGTCGTATCGGCTTGCCATGCGGTTCTTGGTCTCGAGGCTATTTCTCGGTCACACCGTACACCGGTGATATTGCCAAGAGAACGAGGAGATGAGTCCTGAGCACTAACCTCGGATTCGATCCAGGCGGGCACGGAAATCCATTTTTCACTATTTCTCTTGTAGAAACTATCCACCGCGGTGATACCGTACAATGTAATCGGCAGCCAGGCACGAACTGTCGAAATTAGGTAAATTGGCATCCTGCTTCGGTCCCATACATAGTTCATGCGCACCATGGGTTCGCTCCAGCAGCATGATAACAGGCCCAACATCTATGACAGGTGGTTGCCAGTTGACAGTAGATTTGTGCCGATTAGTATAAATTGTTAACACATTTTCGGTCGGTTGATAATTAAATAACAATAAATAACATTATGTTTTATAATCAACCATAACGTGTGGAATTCTCTGGAGATAAACAATATATTTCTGTACAACTCAACATTTCTGTGTTATCTCGATTCTATATAATTCAAAGATATAATCATAAAGTAAAAATGTTGAGTTCGATTCTGGCTACCGTATTTAATTTATAATAATTATTTAAGAATAGATTGAATGAGTTTCGGCGAGAACTTAATTCGGTTTTTATAACGTGATTATTTAAAATCAACGTTACATCATGTATAAATATATATATATATATATATATATATATATATATATATATATAAATTGAAATTCATTTAATATATGGGTGATTCTCCAAAAAACCTCATTTTGCATGTAGTCAAGATTTTCTAAATAATTATAATCATTTGGAAAAATACCAAGTCATATTTCCCTATTTTATCACTTCTTCTAAATGTTCTGCAAGAAAAAGTTGTAAAATTTTATTGTTTAATACATTTTTAAAATATTTTACCACCTCAAAATCGATTTTCTAACCTGTCATCTAAGTGCTTTTCATTTTTTCAATACGTAAAACAATTATTTAAAACATGAAATTAGGTACTTTATCAATTTTTTCTAAAAGTTATGATATTTAA
Source organism: Leptopilina myrica (nomen nudum) (assembly GCA_032872475.1). Taxonomy (NCBI): domain Eukaryota; kingdom Metazoa; phylum Arthropoda; class Insecta; order Hymenoptera; family Figitidae; genus Leptopilina; species Leptopilina myrica (nomen nudum). The sequence goes on along the minus strand of CM065459.1, from coordinate 41,087,590 downwards.
GAATAATTTTCTAAGATATGAATAAAATATGTCGCTTAGATTTTTTAAATATAAGAAATGAGATTTGTCATGTAGTACCGCGTCATTCCTCTCACTCGTTGAATATTATCCAATATTTTTGCTGTGGGTAGAGATATTGATTAATTATTGTGATCAATATCTTAATTAACATCTCTAATATTAATTTTGTTAAGTTACTTTTTAAAAAATGTAATTATTTTGCGTTAAAAAAATTAAAATTGAGACATAAGTAGAGATTCACAACCTAAAGCGTCATTCCTCTCACCCCTAATAAAAACAATATTAATATATATAAATTGATCGCAAATTTTTTTCACATAAAGTTGTCCTTTATAAACATGATAGGGCATTCTCAGCTGGAATAAAATTATTTGTCAATTAAATATATTTAAAAAATGTTGAAATTGTCATTCCTCTCACCCGTCATTCTTCTCACTTTTTTTAATAAAAATTAAAAATTGATATGATTGTCGATTGTTTACAAACTGCCAGTGAAAAGTGATCCTAAAATGTATGAAAAATAATTTTTGACAATTGTTAAAAGAGATTTTTGATAACTGTAAGTATTTCAAAATCTATCAAATTTATAGATAATATTAATAAATTATAATTATTAAATAATTTTTTGTAAATAGAAAAATATATATAATAAAAAACACCGGCGCCAAATTTTAACCTCTTAATTTTTTTGTAAATTTTAATTTAAAATATATACTTTAAAAGCTAAAAGCTAGCATGATTATGCTATAGAGGTGGTAGATTATTGTAAACTCAATATAATTGACTGCATTAATCCATAAATAATAATTTTTTTCTTTTCTGTTTGTATCTCACAAAAAGGAGTATTTCGGTAGAATCACCCATATACATTATCAATAGAGATACTATTAAATAAATTTATATAAGTGAAAGTAAACAAGCAAAATGTCTTCCGAACGAGCGAAATTCCAAATATAGCGGCCTATATATATAAAATTTTGAATAGCCAAAAAAACAAATTGAAAACAGTTTTTCTTGTTATAAATGTCTAATTAGAATAAAACTGACTTCTACGATAAAATTTTATCACTATAACTAATTTAACAATATTTTTTACAATTTTTATAAACAAATTAAGAATTGATAATAATAATTGAAGCTGAAAAAAGTGTTTTCTTCCACAGACTTTTCTACTGTTCTCTTAATGAATCATTGAGATGAAAATTATTCACCACAATTATTTAACAACTTTAAAAACAATTGTTATTAACAAATTCCGAATTAACAACAAGTTTACATGTAAAAACTTTATTTTTTGCTTCCTCCTCGAAAGAAAGCTTTGCATTCGTGACTATTTTTAATTTTTCAAAAGAAGGTTATATGGACTCAATTTTGACTAGAATACATGTACATGCAATTCTGAGCGAATGTCCAGATTTAATCTATGTTTTTATTCATTATATTAATTAAAAACTAAATCAATCACGTTGGTCTTTCAAACTTATATTAGCAAAAATTCTCAACATTCACATATAAAACAGTTTTATTGATTCCTGGACAATTTTGATTTATGGACTTGTGCTACTTCTGCACAAAACGCTTAAATTGTAATAATATTAATATAATTATAAGTATTATAATAGTCTAATAATTATAGCTATAAGTAATTGTTAGTACATTTTATTTGTTAAAAATTTATTAAAATAGTAAATAAATAATTCATAATAAATATATAATTTAAACAAAAATAAGATTCAAGTATATAAAATAATAAAAAATATATCAGACATCCTTTTAAATAAATGAAATAAAAGTAAATATTTAATTTAATAAAATAAATGAAATGAAATAAACAAAGTAAAAAAGTTAAATAATAAAATTGCATTTAGAATATCAATATAAAAATAAAGAAATTTGTAGAAAATATATTTTATAATCAGTGTTTATTAGTATACATATGTTAAATATTGTTGGAAATTTGGATAGAAAAGTTTCGTGAATGGACGAAAAATAAAACAATGTATTTTTATTTTTTCATTCTCTCAATTTAAGTGAAGGATTATCAAGTCGTATTTATTAATTAAAATATTATATGCGAAAAAAATTCATGCAACATCTATTAAAAAAAAAATTTTTCATATTAAATAATTCTTTTATCATAGCATTTGAAAGGGATTACCAGTTAAGAGATAATGAAATTGCTGAGCTTTAATTAAAACGACTGTGCTGAATTTTTTCACAGTTAACTATTTTCTTTTGCTTTATTTATGTTTGTTGATAAAAAGGTATAAATCTCATTTTTCTTTCTTTCTATATAATAAGAGTAATAAATTACAAGTATTTTGTAATATAAAAATGTATGTAAATTGTATATATTATATAGTAGTAAATATTTATATTTTATAATCTGAGTTTATTAGTATACATATATGTATATACACACATAATATATTCTTATTAATAAAAATCAGACTTTCTGTACATTGCAAAGAATTAAAAATTTCTATTATATTCCTTTTTTTACACTTTAAGAAATTAAAAAATACTATTCAAATAATTATGTGTGTACGTATGTCCGCAAAATTTTTACCGCGCATCACGGAAAAATGGTTAGACCGATTGAAGTGAAAATTGGCAGTTGTTTAGGTATTAGCCTAACTTAAAATCCTAGCTATAGTAGATTAAAAAATATAAATGTGAACGGAAGTTATGACCTTTTTTCGAAAATTCGAAATTTTTAGTTTTTAATATATTGTAATCAATGTTGAACTTCGTTCAGAGTTAATCTTTTTATCATAACTTTGTCATTAGATGGGATCTAATTCTTTCGAAATTTTATATATTTTTCACCACAAAACTGTTTTAAGACTGAGGCCTTGTGAACTTAACATTCTTACTGTGTAAAATTGTGACTTGGTCAAATAGCAAGTTAGGCATACCATATTTACTGCTTATGTTAACATAAAAATTTTGAAATAAATTGATCCCATCGTTTGCCCACAATCAGACAAGGCCTAAAAATTGTTGCACTGAAAGAAAGAAAATATTTGGAAAAAATTTGAGATGCAAAGGAAAATGATTTCCGACTCGGCGTGGAATGACCCACATATAGAGGACAATGGTCCTAAGTTGGCCGTGGGCCTAAGTTGTCCACCCTGCGTTTCTCACAGATGGAATACTTAGGATCGCTATTTCTGAAATGTCCAAAAATGCCACTTTTCACTCTTTCTTGTTTTAAGACTACAAAAGCCATTCTATATCGTTCCAAATAACATCATTACATTACATTACGTCAAAATCTACTTCTCATTTAATTTACTTTTTTACCAGCGATAAGTATATTACTGATTCAATTAGCGTATATACGCTAATTAATCAGTGAAATTTCACTAATTCACAGCGTATATACGCTAATTGAATCAGTGGTATACTTATCGCTGAGAAATTAGTGGAATTTCGCTAATTCAGATTTAGAGAGTATGTTTAATTTGACCTACACATTTTAAGGGCAGTTTTGACCTATACGTCAAAACTGGACGAAAATGTACACTTCCCTCAAAATCTGATTCTCATAGGTCAAACAAAATCGCCATAAGGAGTCCCTAAAGTACCAAAGGTCAAAATTTAGGTCAAATTTGACATATTTTTTAACTTATATGTCAAAAAAGTAACTTGATTAGAATCCGTCAAGGAATCGTTCCTTAAAATCAAAATTAAAGTCCAATTTGACACTGAATTTTCAGGTTTTTTTAGTGTTTGAAGTAGTAAAAGAGGTTCTAACTTCAATGCAATTTAGACCCTACTTTGACTCCCAAAACCGGCCGAAAATTCCAAATCTTCCATTTGTAGAAGTAAAGGAGGGCCTATTTCGAATTCAGTAAACCCTACATTCATTCTCCTACACCGTACATTGTAAAACTTTCTATACCCTACTTTCATACTCCTATAGACCCTACAAAGACGTAATTATAATAATAATTATGGTTGATGCATAAAATTCTATCTAATTTATTTTTGACCAATTTTTAAATAAACTAGGGTCAGTTGGGGTGAATCGGAACAGATTTGCTATGTTTCACCAAAAACATAAGTTTCTTCTTTTAAATCGGAATAATTTCGGTTTTTTTTTGTGTTTTGAGTTGTTATTTCACTTCCGTGGAACAATTTTATGGAGTAGTAAAAAATATGGTAATCATTGAATCGTAATAATGAACTGTTCCTATTTACCCCTAAATTTTTCAACTTTGCTAAAATTTAGGGGTAAATAGGAACAGTTGATTATTTATTACGAAATGTGAGAAAAAATCAATTTCAAGTCTGGAAATGTTAAGAGATATAAAAAGAATTAGACAAAAAATGGTGTTAGTCATAAAATAATTCCAAATAAGGAGTAATAATGCATTATATAAGTTTAAAAGTATTCCATACCAAAAATTCTAACACATTATACAATTATTTTGTTAAATACTATGTACCGATGCGATTATACATGAATACTATTTTTATAGCATTTTTATAATGCTGAAAATAGTGTTGTAGTTTGATAAAAATAATTTTTTCATTTATATTATCAGAAATATTATTGAAATTTCTGCTGTTCCGATTTACCCCGAATTTCCAGTTTTAAGAGGTAAATAGAAACAGTCTCCTATTTTTAAGAAAAATTTTCAAAATGAAAAAATCAAAGTTGTTTTTTATTGTAGTATTAATAAGAGATAATTATAAATTTTTATATGAATTTTTAGCTTATTTTTTTCAAATGCGAATCAAAAAAGTGAAAGGGTGTCTTCTTTGATTTTCAATTTTTTATGCAATAGGAAATATTTTTGTATATACTGCTACTAATTGACAAACTGAAAATAGGAAAATACTTAGAACCTATTGTGGGTGATCTAAGGTACATGGTTTAAGGCCGTATTTATTTTTAACAATTTTTATTTATCTAAAATAACTACTGTTCCGATTTACCCCAACTAACCCTAATTCCTTTTTAGAAAAGGGTAATTTCATGTTTTAATTATTATTTATTTTATAACCAAGACTTTAATAAAGTAATTTTTTTCAAACAAAAAAATTAATTTATTAAAATCTTAATTAAGTGTTGAAGTTAACGATCACTCCGAGTCAAGTCAGTGGAAAAAACTAAAACAATTCTTTTAACGTTTTCAACAGCTAAGCTGTCCTCTTCAGGAACTATAATTTTATTAAATAAATTAAGACAATGTGTTCATTGCAATATTAATATTATAGTTTCTGAAAAGTACAGCTTTGCTGTTGAAAACGTTAAAGGAATTTAATTTCTTAAATTGGATTGACTTGAAGTAATCGTCAACTTTAACACTTAATTAATTTGGAAACCCAATGATAGAATCATTATTTTTATTATTATTACTTGGAGTGAACGAAATGTTTTTTTTCCAATTATAGTAATTTACAAATGTAGGGTGAGCAGATTAAAAGTAGGGTCTTATAGACTAAATAAATAAAAGTAGGCTGAGAAGATTGAAAGTAGGGTCTTACAGGTTGAATAAATGAATGTAGGGTGAACGGATTGAAAGTAGGGTCTTAGAGGTTTAATATATGTAGGGTGAACATATTAAAAAGAGGGTCCAATAGGTTAAAAGAGAGTCAAAGTAGGTTCTGGATGATAAGTTTCTTGGAACATGATAGACCTGTAGGTTAAAATGTCAGTAAAGCAGATGCTAACGGCGTTAATAGCAGTAAAGGAGACTCTATTCAGTGTTTAAATCCTCAAAGTAGGGTTTTAATTTCGACTCTGAATTCTTAAAGGAAGTTAAAACTATAAACCCCTATATGCTAACTCCTCAAGGAATAAACAATTCGCGCGGGTGTTGATGAAAGGAGTTAGTAAATTAACTCTCTTTTTTAATTGATTTTTAACTCGCAAAATTTTACTCCTAACTTCCGAGTCCGTCAACTCCATAAATTATGTACAGTGTATCAAAATGTTACTTTGCATAATCTTGATGGTAACGGTTAAATATCTAGATAGCTGTCCGTATTTGTAACATTAAAGATGGTCTCTATAACCATCATTATGTTCGTGTATGTCTATTTATTAATCAAAATGAGAACATTATTGGAAAATATGGTTATATATGAGGAGTTTCATATGAGATTGAGGGGTCAACTCTCGGATTTTTTTCAAATTTCATTTTTCAATAGAGTTTGTTAGCCTATTTAATTATCCCAAATATTAATTAAAAATATTTAATATTTTGCTAGATATTTGCATTAACAAATTAATGCAATATTTTTTTTAAACTTGAATAACTTTTTTATTTTTACTTATAGAAAAAAGTTGTCTAAATGTTTTTTGTTTAGAATGAATCAAATTTTTTGAAAAAAAAATTAACTTTTTTAATAAATTTATTTAAAAAATAAATTTGTTTTTTAATATTTAAACCTGTTATCGGCCTTCAATCAAGCTGAAAAAAAGATAAATATTGCTTACTATACTACAAAATAACATGCCAAATTTGGCGAACACGTTATTTTTTGTTTTTGAGAAAAAAAATTTCAAAAATTGAAGTGCAGGTAGCGAGCCGACTTAGCTGACGCAACAATGACTCCTGAGACGAAAATTTCCCAATGTCGCGTCAGCTAAGTCGGCTCGCTACCTGCACTTCAATGTTTGAAAATTTTTTTCTCCAAAACAAAAAATAACGTGTTCGCCAAATTTGGCATGTTATTTTGTAGTATAGTAAGGAATATTTATCTTTTTTTTCAGCTTGATTGAAGGCCGATAACAGGTTTAAATATTAAAAAACAAATTTATTTTTTAAATAAATTTATTAAAAAAGTTAATTTTTATTTAATTAATTTTTTTTTCAAAAAATTTGATTCATTCTAAACAAAAAACATTTAGACAACTTTTTTCTATAAGTAAAAATAAAAAAGTTATTCAAGTTTAAAAAAAATATTGCATTAATTTGTTATTGCAAATATCTAGCAAAATATTAAATATTTTTAATTAATATTTGGGATAATTAAATAGGCTAACAAACTCTATTGAAAAATGAAATTTGAAAAAAATCCGAGAGTTGACCCCTCAATCTCATATGAAACTCCTCATATATAACACGTCTATTAAATAACAATAAAGTTTTAAGTATCTCATTATCTATTTGTCATAAATGTTAATATTTATAGTTAAACCGTAAATTAATATTGACAATGAATGAATTTCTGGTTTATAACCATGTAGTTGATTGTAGTAACTCATTTTCTCTCTCTTTTTCATTTGCTAAATTTAAGTAAAATTTTTAAATGATTAATAAAATCTTTTTTAAAAGATCAATAAATGTTAAAATTGATGCACTTATCAATTGAAGGTAAATGAGAGCATTCTCTTTTATTTTATAGGATATTAATAAATGGAAATTATTTATTTAATAATATTGTGATAATTTAAACAATAAATATTTTTTCGATTGTTTTTAACAATTTAATTTTAGACTGTATACAATTTTTTCGTTTTTTAAATACTTTTTTGTCAACATTTTATTCTGTTAAATCTCCTTTTTGTTTTTTATTTTTCATAATTTTTGTGAAGATTTTTTTTCTGTTTTATTCCTTTTTGTTTTTTAACACTTTTTTGTGATCGTTCTGTTTTTTTTAAAGGTAATAAATTTAAGTTCGTGTGGCTTTGTAACGTTTCCTTGGACTATAAATTTTCGTTTTCTAGTGTGGAGAAGGATCTTGGTCAACTAATCTTGCAAAAAGAGAAGAAATGAAGAATAATTTTTTAGTTTATTCGAAGAAACTTTCTTGTTGATCTGTTTGATTCAACGTATCAAGTCAATCGATATGCACTTTATTTGTTTGGAGTAAAATTTTCTGCAGCATTAGATTGTAAATTTTTTGTCGTATCGTAAAATAATAAACAGAATATGTGATAAATATCGACAATAATTTATAGACAAGGCCGTTACTATTTGATATAGATGATTATTAAAACAAGTTGTTCATTCCATGAACATTTAGCTACCTCAAAATAATATATACCAATTGCTTAATCTTTTATTATAGTGTAACTGTTTTAAAGTAAAATTTTAAAAACTTCAAAAAAATACAAAATTTGAATTTTTTTAAAAAATATCCATATCGATTAATTTAATAAATTTTGATAAAATGTATACATTTTATACATCAATTGATTCGTTTTCATGTCAGGAATATAATTTCGACAAGAATTAATAAAAATTTCGTTATAAAAAGCAGTTATTTAAAAAAAATACAAAAAATTTTTATACAATTGTGAAAAAATTGTAGATATATTTGGAAATCCTACAAAATTTCAGGAAAATACATTAAAACGTGTTCGAGATAACTTGCACACCATATTTTGTGACATACACACACATATGTCGACGTCCACATGAAAAGGGCCCATTTTGGCACTATTGGACTTATCTATATGGGCGAATTCCTTGCAAAATTACAAAAATTTTGAGTGGTCATACAACTTTTTTGGTCAAAAATTCGATGAGTTACAGAATTTCAAAGTTTATAGTGACAAATACCTCATTTCGAGAAAAACGGAATTAAAGATTGTGATACCTATTAATTATGATATCTCCGGTTCTTCTAGGAAGTTATTCAGATAATAATTGTTGTCAATCCAGGGCACCATAAAGATGAAAAACCAATAGGTTTAAAATTTTTAAAACCACCCCCCCCCCCCCTTTTGTTTGGAAATACGAAAAACCGACAAAATGGGCCTTTTTCTAAAAAGGCGATTTTCTAATTAATAAACCATTATTGTACAAGATTAATGGTTAAGAACAATTTTATTGTGTCATTTAAAGGTAAAGAATAGAAATTAAACTTTTTAAAAAAATTTTAACAGGTTTAATTATGAAATTTTGACGAAATATCGACATTTTTTACATCTACGACTACGTAATCAATGACTCTAACATTAATATCTCTGGTTCTTCTCGGAAGTTATTCAGATAATAATTGTTTTGAGTTCAAGGTACTTTAAAGATGACAAATCAAGAGGTTTTAATTTTTTTGACCCTCGTTTTCAAAAATACGGAATATTTTTGCAAATACCGACAAAATGGGCCCTTTTCTTTTTCTAAAGAACCAATAAAGTTAAACATTTAAATTAACGATAAATTAATGAAAACCTTAAGATTTGACTTGTCAAAACATGTAGATTGATAATAAAAAATAAAAAAAAATTAAGGCTTTTCTCAAAAAAGTATTAAATTGCAAATAACTCGAAAACTAGAACCGACAAAATGTGCCCTTTTCATGTGGACGTCCACATATACATCTGGACATTTTGCTCAGAACATCATATACATGTATTCCAGACAAAAATGCGTCCGTATAACCTTTTTTGGAAAATTGAAAATCGTCACGAGTGCAAAGCTTCCTCATGAGGAGGAAGCAAAATAATATTATTTAAAAATTAAGTGTGTACTTCTACTTTATATAAAAAAAATTAGTTTGAAGACTAGAAATATTTAAGAATTAAGTTGCGATTACCCACAGAAAAAAACTGAACTCAAAATGAGTCAGAAAAGTGATTCATTATGAGCTGCAAGAAAAATGAACCTCGTAGATGGCGCCACGTTCTATGTCATTTAACATAGACTCATTATGAGTTGCAACAAAAATGAGTCCAATTTTTTTCTGTGTGTTTTACAAAAGCACTGCGAGTATTTTTTTCACCACCTGGTGGAGTGAAACAGCTATTTTTTTATTTTGTCGAAATATTTTGTTATCAAATTTTGAGTTATTATATTTTTCTTTTATTTATATGACAAATATAAAACGAATTTTTTGAAAAAATTATTAGCGGACAAAATTGTTTACTATGTTAAGTTTATCTGCTTTCAATTTAAAATCATCGAAATAAGCAACTGAAAAATAAAAATTTCAATAACAAATATAATATGATTGATACGACATAGAAACCAAAATTAAAAGTTGCGTCTTACTTAATTAAACATGTATTCCAAATAACGGGTAAAACAGTTCAATAGTTTCAACATAAAAGCCAAATGGCTTTTTTTCACATCGGCATTTTAACCCTACTATACCCTAAATAAAACATTTCTCCTTAATTTTTTAAACCAAAAAACATCCACAATTTGATTCAATTCTATTCCAAATGAAATAAATTAATAAAAAAAGACGGAAGAAAAAAATGTGTTATAAGATTATTACATTAAAATGAGAGAGAGAAAGAGAGAAAGAGAGAGAGAGAGAGAGAGAGAGAGAGAGAGAGAGAGAGAGAGAGAGAGAGAGAGAGAGAGAGAGAGAGAGAGAGAGAGAGAGAGAAAGAGAGAAAGAGAGAGAGAGAGAGAGAGAGAGAGAGAGAGAGAGAGAAGAAATCTGGTATATAGCAAACTGACAGAATATAAAAGTAGGCAGAGGATGTTGTGTATAGTAGGTGAATGTCGATTCAACGGATTTAAAAATTCAATTTTTCACAGAGTGGCAATGATTAATAAAGCAAGTTGTGGCAGATGTATAGAGCTTTTATACCTGTCGGGAAAAAAGCGTAGCTAGTAGTACTGAAAAAATTAAAAAAACAAAAGAAAAAAAAATACACGTCCGATATTTTGAAACGAAAATTTTTTTTTTCAAAAAGCATCATAGTTATTTGCGCAGTAGAAATGCAATGGACATTGAGAGTACTGCATTATATTTATTGCATACGCAATCATGTCCTGACACACTGTATATACTAATTGTAACTGACCTACATTACCAAGCACACACTTGAATTTAATAACTTTTGGATATTATATTATATACATACTGAACATGTATATTATTATGTCGGAAATAAATTTTCATTTCGTATTAAAATACTGATTGTGAAAAATGTTATACTAATTATTATGAATTGACTTACTTTTCAGTCTAAATTTTAATTCCTAACAACTTTTGCTAATTAAACTTTTGTGTTTTAAATTTTAAACAGGGGTCTTTAATACTCTTTTTTATTATAATTTAAATGCAAAAAATTATTAGTATTATGCTTAATAAGTGATATAAATGTTAAAGATAACACAGGCCAATAAAATTTTGTGGCCTAACCAATAGAAGCTGATTCTTACATAATTTTGTCCGTAGAATACGAATTTAACCTTGAAAATATTGGATTGGCTCTAGTTCTTAAGCAACTTACGTTTTAATTCACAAAATACGCATTTTTAACATTTTTTGAATAAATGTTAAATCATAAACCGAAACAGCAAATCTGTCTGCATATGGCCAAATTAAAGCATAAACACTGCTCTTTAATATCCAAAAACCAAAAATTTAATTTATTTACACTTTAACCTATAATGCCCAAAGAGACATTCGCTGTTCCATAAACCTATTGAAAACAACATTACTTTTAACTATGCATGGCAATTCAAGTAAAAATAGTTTTTCTGGGGATTTTTATGGTCGCTGCTTACAAATCTGCTATGAAATATAAAAATGACAAGTGGAGGACCAATTTTTAAAAATAATTTACGCCCTTTATGATAAAAATGTAAAATTTAAAAAAATTCTGCCATATTCAATCCGACATTTTAAATATATTAAAATCTGAATACAGGTCAGTAAGCAGCGACCTTAAAAATCCCCAGAAAAACTAATTTTTACTTGAATTGCCATACATAGTTAAAAGTAATGTTGTTTTCAATAGGTTTATGGAACAGCGAATGTCTCTTTGGGCATTATAGGTTAAAGTGTACATAAATTAAATTTTTTGTTTTTGGTTATTGAAGAGCAGTGTTTATGCTTTAATTTGGCCATATGCAGACAGATTTAATGTTTCTGTTTCTGATTTAAAATTCATTCAAAAATGTTAAAAATGCGTATTTTGCGTATTGAAACGTAAGTTGCTTAAGAACTAGAGCCAATCCAATATTTTCAATGTTAAATTCGTATTCTACGGACAAAATTATGTAAGAATCGACTGTAACATTTTAGGCAACATGCGGTTGATGAAATTTTGTCGGCCTGTGTAATATTTATTAATATTCGGGGAGACCGGGGTGTAATTGATCACTTTTCACTTTTTGTTGCTTAACTTCGTCATTCTTCCTTTAATAAAAATTTCATCATGTGGAAAACTTAGCCTAACATCTCAGCTTTCAGTTAAAAAAAAGCGCGCCCTAATATCACTTATACTTTTTTTTCTAGAACAATTTTGTTGGGGAAATGCAAGATGAGAAATTTCGCCTCGGGCCGGGGCCTAATGGATCAGCATTGAAATTATAATTTAGATCATCAAATGAGCGTCTGGATCGAATAACCCGCTTTCCGCTCGACTTGAACACTTACCAGCCAGTCAAACATACCAAAATGGTCTAAAAGTTGAAATTGGAATTTTTAATTTTTGAAACATACATTCTTGTAGGAAATTGAATGCAGCATCTTTTTTTCCTTTAAAATTTTTTTGTAGAACAAATATTTTGGAAGATAATGACTAAAAACTGAAAATTTTAAACTTCTGAAATTAATTAAATTTTAAAACATAAATCATCATATCTTTGGTATATTTTCCTCTTGTTTTGATTTAATTGCCCCCTGCACGATAAAATTCTGAAAGCTCACGTGTTACAAACATGAGAATTGACACATACATACGTATTTGACACTTCTCATTATCTGATCATCTGACTAATATGAATATAAGAAAGCTTTTGTTCCATTTAAAGGGACATTGTTTCCAAATTTAAATACCTTCGAAAAATAAGATACTCGTCAAACTATATCAACTGATAAGATCATCTTTTCAAAATAATTATAATAATAAAATCCTATGAATATAATCTTACGTAATATAGATTTTCCATTAATTTAATATTATATTTTATTTTTAAGAAAATTTATCGCTTTGTAACCAAATTGAGGAAATTTGTTCCAATGATTATTCGGTAATTCAGCTTTTTATTCTTTTTAATTTTATCCACTACTAAATAAGATAATTATATGTTTAATTAGTTAAATGCAATTTTGATCTGCACTTCAAAAATTGACAAATAATTCTCTCTGCCCTTAAAATTTAAATTTATTTTAATAGCAGGTTTCACCTACACATCAATAAATGATGTAAAAATTCTGACCCGATCTTCTCAAAAATTTAGGTCAATTTCAATGGCAGTTTCGACCTATACGTCAAAAATTGACAGACAATTCTCTCTCCCATACAATTTAGGTCAATTTTAAGGACAGTTTCCATCTACACGTCAAAACTCCCTCTGGTCCGATCTTTCTAATCATTTCCATGCTTCTTTATTGAATTTTCATATCTGTCAATCTAACCTCTTTTCTGTGAAACTCAACTTAAAAATTAAAATTCTAAGTTAAATTCAAAGAATTTTATTAAAAAATTTTCAAAAATGAATTCTATGGATATTAAACATCATTTTTACAAATTATGAGATTTTTTTAAAAATAGTCCGCAACGACTTCAGGTGAAATATAATGGACTGATCCTTTAAAATATAATTTTTTCTAGTTTAAGTATTTAAGTAAAAAAACGTTTTTAGGTAAAATATTAGTTATAGAAATGTCTACGACTGATACTCAGAGGAAAAACGAATTTCAATTAACACTATTCTCAAATTCTTGTTACAGCTTCGAGCGGAATTCAGAAGTTCGAGGAAACACCACAGTATACGGAAGTCAATCCTGGTCAGGATGCAAAACTCATTTGCCGCGTTCTCGATAAGAGGGGCCAATGCATCTGGCAGAAAGATCAAAAGGTGAAAAGTTCCCCGCTTTCGTAGAATTTTTTATGTAATTTTCCTAGTTTTAGTACTGAACAGTAAAAAAACGTTTTTAGACAGAAAAATCGTTCATAAAAATCGGATAGAACTTTTTGATAGTAATTTTATAATTTATAAATACACAGTTAATTTGGGGGTATCAAAAAGCGTTGCAGATCAAATTGATACGAAAAAGCGATCAAAATGATAAAAAAATCGGATCATTTTATTGTGAAGTAAAATGTCAATTGTTTGTTTTGACCTGTCAGTTAAACATATGTCAATAGTATATTGCTCTAATCCTAGCATCTACAAGAATAATGTTATTTTAAGAGTGACTTTTGGTTTATAATTAAGCAATTCTTTGTGCCTCCTGAACTTTTATCAAATAAAACAACTGTATAATCATTGGGAGGAAATAAAAAAATCAATGAAATTTGATTTCCCTTTGACTAATGAGTCCCCGATTAATATAACGTTTATGAATATTCAAAAATTAAAAAACATTCTGAATTTTAATATCTGCACAATTTTATGTACAAAAATGTCTGTGAATTTTTTTTTATTTTTTGGAGTAAATATTTGCAGTGAATATTACATTAGTTTGTTTAGAGGGATTGTGGTTATTATTATAAAATGTATCTTAAGTTGAGGTTAACAAAATACGCTATTATCAAAAATCAGGTTTTATTCAGTAATTTTATTTTTAATTGAAAACTACAACATTGATTAAGAAGTTTAATAATAAAGATAATGTTTTTTAAAAAGTTGAAACTATTATTTCTAAACTACACCGAAAAAAAAGTATTTTTAAATTTAGAGAATTCCTCTTCTTTTGCAGCATTTTTTCCTCTTATATACGGGCACTAAAGTTTTCTTTTCTAATTGAGAGGATTTTCCTTTATTATATTTGTTATTAAATGTCACTTTTTAGACAGGTTAAAGTGGCATTCAGAAAAACAAAAAGCAACTTAAGAATCTTCTTTTTAGTATAAATTTGTTTCATTTTTAGAGGAATAATTTCAATCAAAGAAGAAATATTAAAATTAATCTTTTAGTTAAAAAACTGTCAAATATAAACAAAAATTCCTCTTTTTTACAGATGAATATTCGTATATTGAAAATAAAATGTGAAAATAATTGTTAAGCTGAAAAATCATTAAAATGGTTATTAATGTAGAAAATAATAGAAAACATAATCGCATAATTGCGTTTTTGACAAAAGGAGACCAGCATAATAACATAACTGCATTCAGTTAAAAAAACAATTGACATAATTAAAAATAAAAATATCCTTTAAGAATATAAACAATAAGAATTTTGTAATGAAATATTTTTAGTAAAATACATTTTTTGTACTTTAAATTAAATATATTTATTTTAATAAAACTGGAACAAATTTTTTATAAGATAATTGTGCATTTAATTATGTATTTATTTTTAAGGCTATTTCTATTCTAAAAATTTTGGAAAGTTTTTCAAAAATAAATTGACAAATTCAGTAAAGTACATTTCTTTTCTCGTTTTAATAAATTAAAAACATTTTATAAAAAAATAAACTCTTATAATTTTTTCTAACGAATTAATAGTTTAATTTGTGTTTGTGTGAACAAATCTTATTATTATGACAAATCAAACCAAAATAAATTGTGACATTAAAAGTGTCTGAAGTTGGACTCATATACAAACTGAACTTGCATAACCGCATAAGTGCAATAAAACTCATGATTCCGATGAAAAATTATCAAAATTTATACTATATCGTGTGTTTTATTAAATGTTATAAACGAATTTTGAAAATATATTAAATAATTATACTAAATGCAAAAGACCGAACAAATCTGTTGATTTTCTGAATTGACAGAAGTGAGAGAACATTAAAATTAATTTATCTCAAAATCATGACAAATGCAGTTATGCTGTTGTGCCTTTCTTCCACAGAATTGCTTAATTTAATTTTAATATGCTAAGGTAATATTTCAAAAAACGCAAAATTTGAATTTTTTGTAAAAAAGAAAAATATTAATTTTATAAATTTTGATGAAATGTGCACTTAGTATATATCAATCGATTCGTTTTCTTGTAAGGAATGTAATTTTGAGAATAATTTATGAAAATATTAAGAAATAAAAAAGTTATTTAAAAAAATACAAATTTTTTTTTTAATTTTAAATAAATTGTATAAAAAATTTTTTTTAGATAAATTTGAAAATCCTTGTGTCAGATTTTAGGTATTAATGACTGCAATAAACCTGCAAAATTTCAGGTCAATCCATTAAAATTTGTTAGAGATAATTTGTACACAATTTTTTGAGACATACACACACACACATACATCTGGACATTTGCTCAGAATTTAATATACATATATCCTAGAGATTACTCTGCAAAACCGTCTTGCTAAAGAAGAAATTAATTCAAGAATATCCACAAAACTCACAGGATACTTCTTGTAACACCAACCGTGCCTTCTCAACCAAATTAAAAATCTATAACATTCATTATCAAAATGTTCGTGAATAGAAATCTGAATTTTTTTTATTTAACTTGGTTTTTTGTACTTGTAAGTATCTCCGCATTTTCTCAAACATAAATTTTCAAGGAAGAATTGTCATAGTTAATTAAATTTATTTGTTTGTTTGATTCTTTGTAAACAGTAATTAATTTGTTGGTATCCAGTTTTTCTCCACTTTCCACTAGTTTCAGAAACTAGACTTTTTTAAGTAAATACAATTGTAATTTTGTTAAATACAAAATATTTTAAATGTGTGTATCTCTTAAACCGATTAAGACAGACAAGTTTACTTAATTTTGCTTTCTCATAAGGAAGCTTTGCATTCGTGACGATTTTCAATGTTTCAAAACATGGTTATATGGACTCATTTTTATCTAGGATATATGTATATTAAATTCTGAGCAAATGTCCAGATGTATGTGTATGTGTGTGTGTAGAGTAGAACGGGGTGAGGCAGCCAATTGCTTCTTATTTCTGCATAAATTTTTCAAATAGTAAGCCATTGATAATTTAGAGTGCTTATGGTCTTTTACTTTAGATGTTAAAAGATGAGCGTAATTGCTGCAGGAGTTTAGCAGTGACAGTGTAATTTATGAAAACAGACTTTTGGATGTAACTTTTTTAAGAGTAATTTTTGTCATTTTAGTTGATTTAAGTTACACGAATAAAATTCATGTAAGTGTTTTTTAATGCAGAATTTAGTGCTGAAGACGATGGTGTAAATAAAATTGCGATATTCTTAATATTACGGTTTTTGTGAAAGTTTTCATAAAAAATGGGTTGGTGGGGTTAGGCAGCCAACGCTAAATTTGTTGTCTTTTTGTGTTGATTCTATTGGTTCTTCTAAATGTTTTTTTCTTTTTTTCCTACTCCAATCAATATAAAACTTAAAAACATTGAATTTTATGAACCATTTTCTTTTTAAGAAAAAAAAATTTATATTTCCTTAAAATGTAGAATTAGATTTCATTAAGGTAAAAGTCCCAATTATGGGACATTTTGCAATTTCGTCCCTATTATGAGACAGTATTACAAAAAATAAAATAAATGCAATTAAAAATGATGATTAGAAATTTATACTTATTTCAATAAATTTTACACGTTATAAGAATAATTATTTCTGTATAGCATTTAATTTAATAAGAAATGTTTAATTGCATTTTAGCTTTTTAATTAAGGTAAGCCAGGTTTTTCGTCAGACTACCGTCCCACGTTAGGTGCATTTATTATTTGCATGACCTATTATGAGACACACAGAAAATATGCAGCAAACATAACCTCAAATATTTTCAGTATTCTCGCATTAATTTTCTACAAAAAAATAGTTTTACAATTATTTAAAAAACCACAATATGTTTATTGTACATTATTCTTTATAATTAATAATCAAATTATTGAGATAAGTTAATAGAATTTTAATTACTTATTGAATTAAATAAGTGTCATAATAGGGGCATTTATTATGGGACACCCGTACATCAGGAAATCATTGTCTCATAATTAGTGCAGTGCAGAGTTTCAGAATTTAATTAACATTATTTTTATTTTATAAAATATAACAATTTTAGGGCCTAAATATTATTCCTAACATACAAATTTTTCAATCTATACCCTTATTTGATCATATTAACACTCTTGATTCCAAGAAATTTATCATAGAAATTTAGTTTAGCTAAAACAGTGTCCCATAATTGGGACTTTTACCTTAATGTTATTATTATAATATTATTCAAATGTAAATTTTTTTAACAAAAAAAAGTAAATTAAGGACAACTATCTTGTTATGTTTCACTGATTTTTATTTTAAGTTATGTTAATTCACTAATAAAACAGTTGGCTGTCTCACCCCACGTTTTTGCAACTATGTCAAAAACGTGGTCCTTTGGAAAAACGGTTGTAGAAATTTTTAAGAGCAACCTACGTCAGAATGTCCTATGACGATTTTTTAGCCCAAAAGACAAGGTTTTTAACACGACATTGAAATTGAAAAAACCTTTTCAAATAACTGCCTCGCAAACCAAAATGTGTCGTCTTGGCTGCCTCGCCCCGTTCTACTCTATGTCACAAAAAATTGTGTACAAATTATCTCTAACAAATTTTAATGGATTGACCTGAAATTTTGCAGGTTTATTGCAGTCATTAATACTTAAAATTTGACACAAGGATTTTCAAATTTATCCACAAAATTTTTTTTTATACAATTTATTCAAAATTAAAAAAAAGATTTTTTGAATTTTTTTAAAAAACTTTTTTATTTCTTAATATTTTCATAAATTATTCTCAAAATTACATTCCTTACAAGAAAAAGAATCGATTGATGTATACAATGTGCACATTTCATCAAAATTTATAAAATTAATCAATATTTTTCTTTTTTACAAAAAATACAAATTTTGCGTTTTTTGAAATATTCCCGAGACAAAATTTTCAGCCTACTTTCAACATGATTTGAATCTACAATTTCTTATCCCTTAAAAAGCTTGTAATATTCATCTGAACCCGACTTTAAAATAGATATTTGATTCTAACGAGGCTAGTATGAGACTAAATTTTGTCACTTTCGTCTAGTTTTTCCTATTTTCTGGTTGATTATAGTGTTGTAGGGTTTATTTCGCAGCCTCAAAAGTTTGATAGAAGGTTGGACAGTGCGATTTATACCTGTTAATGAAGCACGTACACGTAGGGTTAGATTCCTTAAGGTAGCGCCTGGAGTGTTTTAATATTTATGACCTCTTTTATTGCCAGCAGGATTAAATAATAAAAATGACATTTTTAGGTTTTCGAATTTTTTATTTTCACAATTATGGTTTTTACACTTTAAATAGATAAATACTTATTTTTAAAAATTAATAATAATAATTTATTATTCATTTTTAATATTACAAAAAACATTATTAGTTAAAATTTTATAAATCCAACTCTAAACAATAAATAACATAGATTAACATTGCATAGTAATATTGACAATATTTTTGCAAATGCTCTTTTCGACTTAAAGCAATAAAGCATATCAATATTGTGGCATCGATGATTGGAAATATAGAGGCAATATTCTAAATAAATGTCACTTACCTCGAAACGTTACAACATTGTAAGTCAACCTTTTAATTTATAATTATCAAAGTCCACCTTCACCTTCATATAGTTTTTATCTTGCTTGTTAACCACCACATAAACACAAAATAGTTTTTTTATATATATTTTTAATATATAATTTTTTTTATGTAAATTTTATTTTACACTTTTAAAAATTGAGTGCAAACTTTGTCGTAGTTGACGAAAAACTGACTGCAATATGGGTTTTAGGCTATGTGTTAGATATGTTTTTACTATAGCAAATTTTTGAGTGGAAAATTTAGAAATCCCAAAACTATATTTTGTGTATATTTTTTCATATATCTTTTCATATTCCATAAGTTAAACATCTGTAAGAACTTACTTTAAGATTGCTAGCAATTTTTGGTCCCATTTTTATAAATGCCTACATTTTTATGACTTGTACCCGGGAACGAAAAAAAAATTTGTCAACAAAGGAGATTCCTTCGAACTACATTTATATTGAAAGTCGAATTTCAAAACCAATGTCTTAGGTTCAAATGAAGTTGGTGAGGAAGAATATAATGTTTGTTAGGGTTAAAGGAAGGTTAGTAAGGTTGCCAGTTTGAGAATCATAAAATTAAGAAGTTCTTTTGAGGTTCATAAGGTTTCTTTTAGGGTTGAAAATGTACAATCGAAGAATCAATAAACGTTAAAGTAATGTCATAAGGTTAAAAAATCGTCAAAAGGTTTGAATCAGTTTGAAAGTAAGTTTCTATGGGTGAATGTAAGTTAAAAATTTCATCTCGGGTTACCTTAACATATTAAAATTAAATTAAGCAATTGGTTTATGATATTTTGAGGAACCGAAATGGTCATGAAATGAACAACTTGTTTAAATTTATTTCAAAAAGCGTAAATCGATGCTCCAAAGCATGGTAATTTTCTTGTGTGCTTGAACTATTTTACACCGAAAAAAATAAAATCTCAGAGTGAGAAGAAAATTCCGCTTAACAATTATTTTCACATTTTATTTTCAATATACGAATATTCATCTGTAAAAAAGAGGAATTTTTGTTTATATTTGACAGTTTTTTAACTAAAAGATTAATTTTAATATTTCTTCTTTGATTGAAATTATTCCTCTAAAAATGAAACAAATTTATACTAAAAAGAAGATTCTTAAGTTGCTTTTTGTTTTTCTGAATGCCACTTTAACCTGTCTAAAAAGTGACATTTAATAACAAATATAATAAAGGAAAATCCTCTCAATTAGAAAAGAAAACTTTAGTGCCCGTATATAAGAGGAAAAAATGCTGCAAAAGAAGAGGAATTCTCTAAATTTAAAAATACTTTTTTTTCGGTGTAGTTTAGAAATAATAGTTTCAACTTTTTAAAAAACATTATCTTTATTATTAAACTTCTTAATCAATGTTGTAGTTTTCAATTAAAAATAAAATTACTGAATAAAACCTGATTTTTGATAATAGCGTATTTTGTTAACCTCAACTTAAGATACATTTTGTAATAATAACCACAATCCCTCTAAACAAACTAATGTAATATTCACTGCAAATATTTACTCCAAAAAATAAAAAAAAATTCACAGACATTTTTGTACATAAAATTGTGCAGATATTAAAATTCAGAATGTTTTTTAATTTTTGAATATTCATAAACGTTATATTAATCGGGGACTCATTAGTCAAAGGGAAATCAAATTTCATTGATTTTTTTATTTCCTCCCAATGATTATACAGTTGTTTTATTTGATAAAAGTTCAGGAGGCACAAAGAATTGCTTAATTATAAACCAAAAGTCACTCTTAAAATAACATTATTCTTGTAGATGCTAGGATTAGAGCAATATCAATTTTAACTTTATTTAAATAAAGTAAACAAAAAAGAAGGAGAACCTACAAATTTGTTCATAAAACTATTGACATATGTTTAACTGACAGGTCAAAACAAACAATTAACATTTTACTTCACAATAAAATGATCCGATTTTTTTTATCATTTTGATCGCTTTTTCGTATCAATTTGATCTGCAACGCTTTTTGATACCCCCAAATTAACTGTGTATATAATTATATAAATTATATAAATATAATTTAATAAACAATTTTAATTATTTATGTTTTCTACCCCTTTAATTGCAATGAAACTCATAGGAAGTGTACTCAGTAGTCTCGTCTTGAAGCCATGAAAAATTTTGGTATTTTCAATTTGGAATATACATAACGAATTTTTTATTAAAAACGCGCACCAACTCCATAGAGCGAGAAAGTTAATTGTCATGGAAAATTCAGTCTAGTGAATACAAATATTATTTATTTTTAATAATTTTTTTAAAAATAAAAGTGTATTATATTGTGTACCGATCTGTGGAAGTAGAATTTTAAAAACTATTTAAAAAATTTTTTTATTTAACAATATATATGAACAAAGGAGAATAAACTTTACTAAATATTAGTTAACAAATGTGTAGCATTCACATTTTTTTAAGTTAAAATATCAGATTTGATCTGATCGGTGCGCAATATTATAAACTTTTATTTAAAAAAAAATTATTAAAAACAAATAATATTTATATCCTCTAGACTGAATTTTCCATGACAATTAACTTTAATTTAAATGTAAAAATAAATAATTTATTAAATAATTACAAATCTTGAAATTGAATTCTCTTAAAGAATGTTATCAAAACATTATTATATTATACTAATCAGGGCCGCCAAGCTATAATGAAATCAGCCGATATACAGAATAGTTCGTCGCCCCTGGGATGAGTGCGCCTCGGTCGCCACTCACACATGCAAAATGTGTGTCGCGATATGAAAATGTTTATGTGGTAGTGCACAAATATAAATTCAAACTGTTTTTAAAGGTTGGAAATAAAATTTTCAAAGAAAATTAATTGTTTTGACAAATTGTAGCAAGAAAATTGGAAAAAACTGTAAGTTTGTATAGCCGGAAAACTTACAAAAAATATAGAACTATATATTTTTTAAATTCAGGGTTATACAAATATTTACTTATGTTTTTCTGAATTTTTTTGTCATAACGTTCCAAAATGTTAAATTTCTTTGAACATTTTATTTTCAAACTTTAAAAACATTGTTTCAATTTATATTCAGCAAACCAGATTATGAGAATAATTAGATTTATTTTAAACAAATCTAATTTCTGAAATAAGTAAATGTATTCTTATTAGAAAGTGAGAATATTAGTCATTACAACGGAAAAAAAATAATTATTTTTCTTTAACAAAACTAATTTAATAGCAATAATATTATAATAAGGAATATATATTTATTTCATAAATAAAATATTATTATTAATATTATTATTATATAAACTTATAAATAATTTAATTGTATTTACTTCTAATTGTACTCTCTAAATTTGAATTAGTAAAAATAATTATAAATTTAAATTAGTAATTGACCTTTTGTTTCTAAATTAGTAAATTTTACTAATAAATTAATTACTAACTATTTATATAAATACAAATAACAATGAAAAATATATAATAGTAAATATTAAAGAATGTAAAATAAATACAAAATTACTATTTATTAGTAATAAAATATACTAATATGCAATATATTAATGCGTTAATTTCTGATTAGCTTCAGTTAATTAATAATTATTTGTTATTTAATTTTATATATGGTGTATTGCAAAAAAGGAAAGGAATAGAAGGGTATAATCATTTAATAAAACATTAAATTTCTCTTGGAAAAAAACCCTCATGAGAATTGGCAACAATTTTTGTCTAGATAAAATAAAAAATTTCATTGGACAAACTGATAAATACAATACTTAAAAATTGAAATTCAGAAGTAAAATAAAATTACTTCCTTAGTGAAACTGGACAATTTTTAGTCATCCATGCTCATGGAAAAAAGGTAATTTATTTTTTTTTAAAATTCATTCATAAACAAATATAACTTTGAACTATTAACACGCAACATTCTTATGAACTATTTTTTTTTGGTTTTTCTTTGGTTTTTTTATTTAGTGTTTTAACAATAATTGAAACTTAAAACTATTAAAACATAAACATTTTTATACACTATTATTTTTTGGGTTTTAATATAAAAAAATATATGGAGAAAAGAGATAGAAATAAAAAAAATTAAATTGGAAAAAATAATTTGTAAAAACCCACCATCATTCTTAGAAACTAGTAAAAATCAGTCTTCAAATAAAAGATATTTGTACATGAATTAAAAAAATGTACATACATCATGCAAACTATTAACTCGAATATCAGTCTAAAAATTTTTTTTTGGTATCGTTTTCTAGTTTCTAACGCTATTGCTTGTAAGGCGTCACATTCTAAAGGCGAATCGACTTTACGTTTCAGTAATTTTAATAAAAACTGAAAATAATTACGCGCTAGGCAATCCACAAATGTTGAAATAACCGTTTTCTTTAGCATTTCGGAATGCTCGCAGAACTCGAAATCAAATTTCGTAGTATTAAAAAGATAATCTTTTATTTTTTTAAAAAAGTCAACTTGATGCGATACACGTGGAAAGAAATATTTGCAAATTATGTGTACTTGGTAAGCAACATGGCTTAAAAGAGTACCATCGCAAAAATGAGGACCGACGTTATAATTGCAAACATTGAGAAGATTACTATAACAGCAAACGCAATCGAGATCAATAATATTAAGCAACTTTTCACTAATAATTTTTTGGAAAAATGTAATCGTTTCATCGTCTATCGATTCGCGAGCAAAACAATCAGGAGGTAAATTAGGTAAATTCCAGGGTCTATATGACGCATTTTTAGTACCGGATGACATTAAAGATTCTATATCTATAAGTAAACTAGAAGAATAATCCCTTTCACAATTAGAGCTATTTGACAACTCTAAGTTATTGTCCGCAAGTGAATTTAAAAGCAAGGTTTTAAAATAACTAGAGAAAGCAATGCAATTTGGTTTTATATTTCGAGCACCGTGCTGTTTTATTTGAGAGAAAAAATTTTCTAAGGGACCTTGATTAAAAAGACGTCCGCTGAAAGTTTCAAACCCGTACTCAGCCATTTTTTCCCGTAAAACTTTAAAACTTTTTAGTGTTTTTACCCAATTGATTAAAACAGGAGGTTTTTCATAATCGTTTTTCCGACTTTTGACATATCGCATACTTTCAAAAACGCGAATAGCTGAATTCCAAAGCTCCTCATGAGGACAATCACCTTTAGTAGGGATAGGTTTTTTGTAAATGGATTCATTATCATTTGTCTCTTTGCTCACAGTACCATTTACGCTATCGAAAACCTGGTCCAAAAAGAGACAAAGGTATCCAGTGTCTTCACCTTTTACACCCATTTGATATCTACCACATTTGCTTTTCGCTTGGTTGTGACTCGCCTGCACTAAAAATGACACAAAAGTGTGGCTAAATATTTCCGCGGAATACTTAACCCTCATTTTTTTAATTTTTTCTGGTATAACATGATTATCTGACAACTTTTTTTAAACTCTAAAAACACCATGGCTCTTATCAATATTATATCCCAAGACTATATCCTCCCATGACGCTTCTCGTTCTTTATTTTCATAAAAAAACTTTAGATTTTTGGTTATTAAATTATTTCTCAGGCACTTAAGCAAATGTGGTGGATCAAATATATGAACGATTTCATTGTCATCTATGACAATTGTATCGTTCACATGGGGTTTTCCTTCTCTGAGGTGTGCAGCTCTGGTATCAGCGATTAAAGTTTTTATAGCGGATTCGTTACATTTCCCTTGATCACAAATAGATGCAACGACTTTAAATCCAGCTAAACTTACCCGTCGAACAATCTCTTTGTAGGTCCGTATTAAGTCCGCTACTTTTATACAGGTTTTACAAAAAGAGAATGCAATTGCCTGCTTCCACGGTTTTTCATTCGCGTTTTTCGGCAAACCCTTTAACATCCATACAGATGCGTGATCTGCTATTTCGCACTTACGTTCAGATCCGTCGTCAGAAAAACCTTCAACTGTACCGGTCGATTCGTTCAAAACAATAGTGACGTCTATTTCAACCTCATCCATCATCAACACGCAATACTTATCATCCGCAGCCCGCTTTTCCCCTTGTAATTTTAGGTTTTCGAAAATCGTATCACACAAACCGGGGCGTACATCAAGTGATTGTGCCAGTTTTCTAATCGTTTCTACACTAGGAAGACAAAATATTTTAGACATATATCTATATGCCATAGCACTTCTTTTATGTAAAGAAAGTGCAAAAACTTTGTCTTCTATTGTGAATTTTCTATGAAATTTATTGGCATTGGCATTTCGAAAGTGACATAAAATGAAATTACGAACTGGCGCAATCATTTGATTCAAAATTTTGTCATACCCTTTTTCGGTGGCTGATTCAGCACGCTGAAGACGTTGTCTCAAATCCTCATTCTTCTTCTTCGAAACTCGTACCTGATGGGAAAGATGGGTAATCAGAGAATAAAGTTCTTCGTCTCTCGCATTTAACTTATTCTTCTTCGATACTCGAAAGATACTCAAAATGGACCCTGCAAAAATAAAAATAAATAATATCTTGTGATATTGATAAAAATGTATAAATTATATTTTATAAATATAATAATCTTACTGCGTTTCTTGGTAGGTTTAGCTTTTGAACCTTTGGATTTACGCTTGGTCTTCACTTCGATATCCTCCACGCGCTCTTCAGTTTTCTTTCCATTTGCTTCTGCTTCTTGTTGCAAATTTACCCCATCTAAACATCAAAATTAATATTAAATGAAAAAAACAGTTTTTTCTATATATAACATTTGTGGTATCTAGACGGAAAAACTTCACCTAGAAGTGCGAAAAGTTTTTCTAGATTAGCGAAAGTCTTAGGCCGCGGTTACACCTCTGCAGGCTGCCTACTCGCGCAGGCAGGAGCAACGAGAGTAAGGGAGAAGTTTGAAGTCACTGACTCTCTTACTCTTGTACCTTACCATGACAACCTGCAGGCAGGCAGGCTGCCTGCAGAGGTGTAGCCGCAGCCTTAATTGAAACACCTAAGAATTTAACAAATTTAATAAAATTTGTAGCTGTTTCACTTAAGACTTTTTCCCGTATAGGTAAAATTCTAGTCTAGATTTTTGAAAATAGAAGAAATCAAAACAACTACTAACTATCACTGATCGTTGTTTGATGAACAGGGATTTCTTCGAGTTTCGAATTTGTGTCAACATCAACAAGCGGTTCCCGCTCTATTTCAGCAGCTGCGTGAGGAACAGAATTGCTTATCTTCTCATTTTCCTTGTCATCAGCAGTTGATGAAATGTAATCTCTTGCGATATTACATCCAACAACACTATCCAAATCTATAAAATAAAAATTAATAATTTTAACTTAAAGTAGCTATGAACAAAAAAATATTAAATATAATGAAACCAAATTAAAATTATTAATTAAAAATTAAATGTTTTAAGAATTACTTGGTAAAATTTTTTTACTTTTTTAGAAATGTTTTTAATAAATTCTTGCCTATTAAAAATATGTTTTTATTATTTTTCAAGATTTAAATAATTAAATTATTAATCATAATCCTGAACAGAAAATTTATAAGCTGACATTAATATTTTTTACAAACTCACCCAAAGAAAGTGGCAGATTTAGAGTGGGAACTGCCTGTTTCGTCAACCGAGAAGACACTTTGAATTTATCTTCAAAATGTTTCTCACAAATTCTCCTGTTGATGATTCTTTCCTTAGGAACATTCAGCAATTCAGGATTTCCACTTGCAGCAATCCATTTCAAACAACGTTCAGTTTCATGTTCGAATTTGTTGATATTTGGAAAGCGATGAAATGGTCCAACTGTTGTTGTACAAGAATGGACGTTGCACTTTCTTCTCTGTTTCCCTAAAGGATTAGTCGAAGAAGTAGTCGGAGGTTCAGCACATTCTTCATCCATTATACACTAAAACAGATACTCAAAAATACAAGTTAAAGAAATTATTCTTTTAAACAAATAATTTACATCCAATTTAAATTAAATTTCAAGATAAATTATACTCCCCTTCAATACTGCTATACTGCTATACTGCGATCGACACCTGCAAAAAATAATACAACTATTATACATTACATTATAAAGGATATTTTTTTATATTATAAATATAATAATAAATAATGAATATTAGTATTAATAATAATATATTTCCGACAGAACATTTGTTTTCAGAAAAATATTTTCAGTTTATAATTATTTCTATATTAAACCGTTAAAACAACTTTAACAATTTTTATATTAAAAGGGGAATGCATTATTATGGACTAAATTAAGGAAAAAATAATTATTTTTTGTATTATTTACTCTAAAAATATATTTTTAACTATTATTTGACTAATTTTTTGTACTTTAGTTTTGTTACAATTAAATGTATAATTTTAGGGAAATACATGAAAATTAATTTCATTAAGAAAATAAAATGTTGAAAAATATTTTATATTTTGTAATTATTTGACTTTATGCCTAATTTTTATATGACAGATTCTTAAAGTTAAAGTTAGAAACAAAGGGAATATAAAGTAGGAAGCACAAAATTTTATTTAAAAAATTTGGAACTTTTTTAAAGCTACAATTTATCACAATATTATTAAATGAGAATAAAAAATAAATTCAATATTGTATATCAATTAACACGCTTGTAACAGAAAAATAATACAAATTTCGAAACGAAAACAAACAACAAAAACGCCGGTTTAGACGCCGGTATATATATTAAACTGATACT
The DNA here is from genome assembly GCA_032872475.1 of Leptopilina myrica (nomen nudum). Classification (NCBI taxonomy): domain Eukaryota; kingdom Metazoa; phylum Arthropoda; class Insecta; order Hymenoptera; family Figitidae; genus Leptopilina; species Leptopilina myrica (nomen nudum). The sequence goes on along the minus strand of CM065459.1, from coordinate 41,059,518 downwards.
ATATATTTAAATAGTTAGTCATAAAATACTTACTGGGAATAGCGAAGAGACACTTCAAACTGTCTTTTGCACGAGATTTTTTTGATATTCACTTTATTTATTGGCAATTATTTCACTTTTTAATTATAAAGTTTGGTTATAATGTGGGTCAACGTTTGTTTACATATCACCACCCAGCCATTTTCATATCGCGACACACATTTTGCATGTGTGAGTGGCGACCGAAGCGCACTCATCCCAGGGGCGACGAACTATTCTGTATATCGGCTGATTTCATTATAGCTTGGCGGCCCTGATACTCATCGACATAATCTGTTTTTACCTGAAGTTAGCGTTTTTTTATTACAATATTTTGTTTTGTAGTTTAAATTTATATGTCAAAAGAAAGAAAGTTAATTTGTAGACTGTGTTTAAAAAAAATGTGTAGAAAATTATGTTAAATATGTAGTGTTTTAATTTGTTAGCTTCCTTAAAAATTAAATTTTAAATAATATTATTCAAAAATTCTAGAAAATAAATTGAATATTGGAAGACTTGCAGTTCACATTTTTAAGTATTTTGAAATTTTAAGCAAATAAAGATGAACAATTGTTAGTTAAATATTTATTTTACAAAAATTTTATAAATTTGAAATTTTTAAAAATTAGGTTTTTGAAAAATAGTATTTAAAATTTTTTAAAGAAAAAGGTACTCGAATTCACAATAATAATGTTAACAAATTGAAACAATTGGAAATTCTGTAAAATTTTATATTTTAAAGAATTATATTTTTCACTCTTTAAAATTGTCTATAAATTATTCTATTTAAATAATTCAATTCTCATAGTTGAATTCTAATAGGAATTGATTTAACAAAAATTTCAGTTATAATTTTTAAAAATAATTAAATATTTAAACCGTTGTAACAGGAATTTTAGGAATTAATTAAATTTTAAAAGGTTTTTAAATTAAAATCCTTGGAAATTTAAGGGAAGCAAAAGTTTAAAAATCTTTAAAATTTTGTTCTAAAAAATGATTAATAACATTATTTTTCTTTAAAAATAATTTAATTTTTTCAATAATTTTATTAAAAAATTACTTTTTAATGAAAGACCGTAAGAAAAATTATATTTTTAAGAAATTAAGAATTTTCATTAAATTTTTTAAATAATTGATTTCTTTTAACGATTTTTCATAAAATGTTTAAGAACAATTATCTTTTTGGATTAATTCGATTAAAATTGTATTAAAGATAATTATACCTAGATAATTATTGCGAAGAAATTTATAAAAATGTTGCAAATAATAGATTTTAAATGAAATTATTAAGAAAAATTTTTGAAAATAATTAAAATTTTTTCGAAAATATTAAAAAATTCTTGAACATAACTGAATTTCTGCAAAGAATTGTATTATTTTCGAAAGTAATTGAATTTATGCAATCAGTTATAATTTTTCCAAAATTAAATTTATTATTGGGAGGCTTAAAAATGAAGTTTTGTGCAAAATTAGCGAAGTCGTTAAAATTTTTGGTTTTAAATTCTTATAAGTACAAAAATATGGCAATCGTACAATAATCGTGTCTGTTTATAATTGAAAAGTAGTATAACAAAAGGGGTCAAGCCATAATTTTTCGAAATTGAGATTTTTTTTATAACAAAATGAAGTAAATTCATTTACACAGTAGTGTAAAAGGATTTTATTGTAAATTGTTTTTTAAACCCGTTTTAATAAAAATAAGAATAGAAAAATATCCTAAATTCTTACTTACAATGCAATTCACTTAAAAAACAAAAGAAATGAATGTTATTATGAATAGGTTAATATGGTTAAAAATATTGCTTTTTTCGAAAAAATTAAATATATATATGTGACGCTCCACGGTGAAAGGGACCTTAGCTGCTTAAAATTTTAGGTTATGTTTAGAGTAGTTTTAGTTTCATTAAAAATGTATTATTGATTATTTAACATCAAAAGCATATTTTTCTGAAAATATTGCATATAACAATGACCTAAATCCAGAGCTTTGTTCAAAGACGCCCAGAAGGCCATCGAGGACGAAGGATTCATCGACGAAACCGACCAAAATTTTCGCGATATTCAATTTCCCGGGATATGAAAGTCCATCGATGAACGCGAGCTACGGTTTTATCGCGAATTAAGTTCCTTGTCGAAGGCATACGAGAGCAAGTTATTGCTCCAGGAGGCCGAGTTCCGTGCCAAATACGAGGCCCTGGAACGGCGACACCGAATCGATGTTGTTCGACTTTTAAACGGGAAATAGACCTGCCGAAAACCGACGTGAAGGTAACGCAAACCGATCTTGACGATTTATCTCGACCACTCGTGGAGACGGAGGATGGAAAATTTTATGGAAGAGTGAATTTGGAAGGTGGTGAATTTATTTCGGGAAGTGGTCCTTTAATTTTTTTTCAACCGGGGGAAGACTTATTGTCCCTTACTCCTAAAGAATCTTCAGCATCAGAGGACAATAAATATCCGGTCGAAGTGGAGGATTGCATAGACCTCACTTCTTTTCCACTGCCCCCACTATACGACTATCGCCTCGCGTGGAGAAGACAGGGATCAGGATCCACCTGGGACCTCCTAAGAGGATTAGGGCGCGACGGACTCTCTTTAAGACCCATGTTCCCTCGCCAAAGAAATCAATCATAAAAGTTCACCAGCTCTTACGAAAGGGAGATAATAAAGAAAACTCTTTCAATCGTGTAAACGGATGCAGAGTCACTTCCCAGGTCGTCCTTACTCCCACCAAAATCTTCGATCTTAATAGATTCAAGAAGGTGTAATGCGAAAGCCCGCAAAATTTATGATATTTTTTGTAATCATTATTCTCTTCTCCTTCATCTGGGTTTTTTGGACATCAGTAATTTTCAGTTGCACGTGTGTTGTCAGCGGTTTGCGTCGAAGTTCAAATAAAGGGCTTGTTAGAAGTTTAATCTGAGGAATTTTTATTTCATTTTATTTTTTTTCGATTCGAAACCATTAAATCGCCAAATTGTGTGAAATTACTTTTAATTTTAACAAAGTCAATGAGCGTACTAAATGTTGTGAGAAAATAATTTATTTAAAAACCAACAAGAAAGAAAAGTATTGACCAGAATACAATGAGTACAAAGTTATGAATCTTACTTAAAGAATAATGATTACTTGTTGTGTGATGATAATCTGGTAATCCGATCTTGAATGGTGTTGAGAACTAGACGTGAAGGGGCCGCTCAACAGTTATCCTTAATGGTTGCTGTTGTTTATACTAATAGGATAGTGTATTGTATTCAAGAAACTACATTTTAATTTTCTCTTGATAAAATATTATTTAATTTCACAGTTGCAATTCATGAAACCTATACTTATTATTTAATAAACCAATATTTATTGTTTATAGAACTCATAATTTATCATTAATAAATCATACTGAAGACAGAAATAAGAAGAAATTTAATATATACAAAATACAACTGTTGGGATTACCTTAAATTCTTTAAAAATTCAAGTGATCGGGTTTACCCCGAAGGGTGAGCGGATTTACCCTGGAAAATTGTGATTTTGAAATTTGGTATATGTGTATAAATAATTTTCCCTTAGTAAAAGTAAGAAAGATAAATCAAAAATTCTTTTTTATTTTGTTTGTAGAAATCATAAGCATTCAAATTATATAATTTAATTTGGATTTAGAGAATAATTTCCTAGGTTTTTACCGTTCTCAAAAAAGTGAGCGGGCTTACCCCAGTCTCTCCTACATATAACAGTTTGTCTACCAATCTTGAAAACTGGAATATAATAGGGAATTTATATTTACCGGAAAAAATAATAATTAGTTATCATTAACTGTTTCAGTAGGATAATACTACTACTTAAATAAGGGACTGGAAGTTTATTATCAAATCAGTTGTTTCTGTAAATTGATAAACCTTTCTTGGGTCAATACCTAACAATGAATTTTAAAAAAATTTGTCAGTATAATAGTGTAATCGTTTGCTCAAATTTTAATTTTCTAAAAATTTGTTGACATTTTAAGCCAACTAATGAGATTTTGGTCTTGATTACGAAGGGGTTAATATAAAAGAATTTAGACTGATAGGCCTGAAGTTCTTTGTAGCATTAAACCCTGACCGACAGAAAGTCTTATTAAAAGTGCCTATTGCCCAATCAATCCCTTGCGGAGTAACAACCCTGACTGCTAGTTTCCAATGTTCCCTATGTCTTCGGGACCTACTTGGTCCTACGCCATGGCTTTTCTCCAATCTTTTTCTAAAGTCCGGGAACTTTACTTCCATCAGGTGCTTTAGGCACTTCTTTTTATCCTGGACATAGTGCCCGTTGGGTAACTTAATGGTACTTTATTTGGCCATTGAGTCTCGAGCTGGTACTTCTCCAGCTGACACCCTTTGCCCTCTTTACCTCTTTCTTGTAAGAATTGCGAGGAGCATTATAAGCAACTCATGCTTGCTGATTACTACGTTCCTTGGCTTTATTGAAAAGTTTTCTTTATGTTTGTCTATATTTCTTCAAACGAGGGTCCACCATTTACTGCCCCTGTATGGGGTAGTATTCCTTCGTATGGGTCTTTCTTTGACAGTAATCTAACAACCTCTCACCTTGAAACTGGTTACTGTGGTGAACTCACTAGCTTCCCACAGCCATTTGGACCTTTAATTCTCCCCATAAAAACCCAAGGTTCTTGAATAAAGGTTTAATCTGTCTACATATTTGTCAAACTCTTGACTAAAATCGCCGAAGCACCTTTACAATGATGAAAATTAATCTAAGTACAGTGAATTCCGGAAGCAGACATTTTAAGGCTGATTCACGGTCTTCTCAGTCGCATCCCTCCCGTGCGCACCTTGTTCAGCATCTGCGTCTGCCCCTTGCCTCGTCACTCTTTTGGGGAATCCACACTTCGATTTATTATGCATATAAGCGGGACGCTTTTCCGTGACGCTCCTATGTATGTAATATAGTAAATCATAGGAAGTGCCACGAAAAAACGTCCCGCTTAGCTTCTTAGATCGAAGTGTGGATTCCCCATTAGAGTGACTTGGCCCAGTTTAAAACACAGTTTCAATATCAGAGCTTGGTGAGCTTCTATCTCGCTCTCTGGTATACCAAGCGCGAGAATTTAGCCTACAGTCACGGCTTAGTCCGTCCCTATCTTCCCTTCCGAATACACCCTCCAAGCGGATGTATCCACCCCGGTATTCTGTCTACCGAAGTTTTTGAGGATTGAAGCTTGGTTTCCCCTAGGACCGGGTACCCAAGCAACAACCCTTACCAGCTTAATCAGCAGTACCGGGTCAACCACCTTAAGGGTGAGACCTCTTACCGCCTGGCTAAACCTAGGTATACGTTTGTTTAGGCAATCCATAGAGTCTGTAAACAATTGTTATCTCCATAACTTTTTAGAAGAACCAGAGATATAATAATTAATTGGTATTGCAAACTAATTCCGTTTTTCTCGAAATGAAGATTTTTGCATTCTAAACTTGGAAATTTGTAACTCAGCGAATTTTTAATGGAAAAAGTTTCCAAATTTTATAAGGAATACTAGCTGTTGTACCCGTCTTCGACGGGTTTTATTTCCTTCCAATACATATAACAGTTTGTCTACCAATCTGGAAAACCGGAAAATAATAGGGAATTTAAATTTACCGGAAAAAAATAATTAATTACCATTGACTGTTTCAGTAGGAAAATACTACTATTTGAATAATCTAATCTAATTAATTGCCGAGATTAAGCTGGATATTACCAAAAAAGGAAAGTTGGCACCTAGATTGGAGAATCCATTGCACCAAGCTCCAGCTCGCTCGTTTACAACAACCTATTAGAGTCCTGTTCTTCTCCAGAATTCCAGTATTTCCTCTATAGATAGGTTGCTCACCTGCATAAGGTCTATAATTGCTATACCCTAGCTGAAAAGTCTGATCCTAGCTAAGGCCGGGCATTCAGATAATATGTGAGACGACGTCTCGTCACTTGTCTCACACAGTCTACACATAGGTGAGACTTTATTTCCTATTTTATGCTGATGATAATTCAAAAGCCCATGTCCTGTAAAGAGGCGAACCATGGTTTTAACTCTGATCTTATCGAGATTTAGAAGATCGCTTGCTCGCCTCTTGTTGGGCACTAAACCCAACAGAGCCTTCGCTTGCTTTCCCACCCCAATGCCCGCCTAATACTTCTCATGTTCTCTTTGACCCCATCTTTCAATGGATCCCTTAACCAGACACAAATCAGTTGTTTTTAACTGATCCAAATTCAGAGAACATATTTGTTAATTTGTGCGAATTAATATAATAAAACTTTTTTTATTTGATAAGATAAGTGTTTTTTTCTCGGTCACATTAAATTCCCGGCTATTTTCCGTATTTCTCGTTTAGTATACACCCTGTTATTATACACGAAAAAAATCTTCTCCTGGCACAACAACAAATTTCACTATATTAGCGAAATTTTTAGTTATTGCAACGAATACTTTCGACATTTTAGCGAAAGTTATCGCCGTTTCAATTAAACGTTTTTTGTGTAACTTTTGTCTTTACATTGCTCAAAACATATCTAAAAGTGAAATCTAGAATTAAAATAAAAAACTTGTTAACATCTAAGTTTTTACCCAGTAAAAATTGACTTACAATTCTTGACATCCTGCAATATTGTTTTAATAACAAAAAACTCAATTTTCAATATTTCTAAAATTTTTGCAATTAAAGAATATTGGATAAATTAGATGAATAAATAATTCTGAATTGTATTATTTTGACATTAAAATCTTAATTAAAGATCCAAAAAATACTACTGACTTAAGATTAATTGTAATTAGCATCAATTATATTTTTCTCGATTTTTTGACATTATTAAACCCATTTTTAAACAGATATTTTAAAAGCTGTCCATTAAAAAATGGAAAATTTTCGATTTTTTGAAAATATTTTTATATTTATATATTGGTTATAGGATAGTATTTTTTGCAAAATTATGCTGAAATGTGTTTAAATAACCTGTAATACCCAAGTATAGAAAGTTTAAAAGCATTCTATAAAAAAATGTCAAATTTTGAATTTTTGGAAGAAATTGAATATCTCCCGTTCTAATGAATATTTTTAAATCTGTAAATTGATAAACCTTCCTTGTGTCAATATCTAACAATGTGCCAAATTTAGTTTGAATCGGTAAACGTGTTTGTGTGTGATTGGGGTACAAAGATTTTGTGACAGACTTCCATTAAGATTTTTAAGATTATTTCTAGAATCCTTGATGTCAATAACAACTATTTAAAAATTATTAAATTATATAATTTAATTCCTTATAGTGGGGTAAGGTTTCCCTCCCGAGGCCATAAACGAGGATACCTCCCTTGTTGCATAATGTACTATTACATTATTTTAAAATATAAACTTCTCTTTCTTGGATTTAATATAACTTATAATGTCGTTTCAAATACATAAAAAATATAAAATAAGAAATACCATATTAATGGAAAATGGACTGGATATAATGCAATAATATACGACCTACAAATAAATCACACATACACATACATATACAAGTAAATATAAAAATTGTATAGTTAAATCAAGAATATTAATAAGACTTACATACATAATTTAAGAATATTAATAACAAAATACATAGTAAAATCAAGAATATTTGTAACGAAATATTTAAGTATTTAAAGAATATTAATAAGAAGTTACGGTCAAATTTGACTTACCTTTGAACCTGTAGGACGAAAATTTGGTCGCATTGGACATAAATTTTGATCTTAGAGAACGACTTCTTGGCGGATCCTAATCAAGTTGCTTTTTTGACGTGTAGGTTAAAAAATATATAAAATTTGACATAAATTTTGACATATGGTACTTTAGGCAGTTCTTATGGGGCTTTTGTTTGACCTATGAGAACCAGATTTTGAGGAAAGTGTATAACAGATAATTTTTTCGTTCAAGTTTTGACGTGAAAGTCAAAACTGCCTTCAAAATTGACCTAAATTAAACATAGATTTTGATGTAATGTAGGGCCGTTATTGCGCCTCTTTTTGGCCTTTAGGTCAAAAGATAGGTTAAATTGGACTTATATTTTGACGTAATGTAATGTCATTATTGCTAATAGATCATTACTGCGCATGCGTAATACTGATAAAACACTACTGCGACACTATACGACATTGATAGAACACCACTGCGGACGTATAATACTGATAGAACACTACTAACTCATTATGCATATATATCGAGCGGGCATATTTTTATGAATTATCGCGTAAATTCTTCAGGCTAATTTACCGCAACAATTTTTATAAATATAACTGTCCGAACAGTGAATTTATTAATTGATATACTTGTTCACAAAAAATTAATTAATGTTTTAGTAATAATTCTGCTATAGGAACCTTCTGGTTCACTTAGTAAACATATATTAAAAATTGAAACGGGATTCTCTTTATAAAGTTTGTTCTAGACAACAAGCATTAAAAACTATTCTTTGAATTTTTTGCAATTTTTCATATCTACACATTTATCTTAAAAAATTAAAAAATAATGTGTTTTTGAACAATCTTCTCCCGTAGATGATATTTTGTGGAAGAAATATTAACTTTTAGAGATTTTTTGTCTACACTGAAAAAATTTAAAGCACCATGCTAACTTCAAAGCGCTGCCGTCATGCAAAAAAGAAAGCATCTATCTCTACAAAGGCAGCAGCGTGCTTTTAATTTTTTCAGTGTGGTTTTTTAGATAAAGAATTAGATGGTTTTTGATATTTTAAAATCGGTTCGGTAGATTTCTGGAAAAGTGTCTGGGTAGTCTCTTCAAACTAGTATCGCACGCCGCAGCCTAGAAGGTGCAAAATAAATCATTTTAGTTGTTTAAAAATCCTGACTAGAATCAGAGTTTGGTCAAGCTAGACAATCCAAAACAGACAAATTAGCTACGGTTTGGCTTATAGCTAAGCAGCACCAGAACTGGGTCAAGCTTCCAGACTTGCGAAGCTGAACGCTTTCTATAGTTTGTGTCAAGCTTGAATCTAAACATTCCAGAATATTTTTTTACAAGGGTAACTGACTATTGTCCTTGGTGTACAGTACTGGTGTAGTATATTAGTTTGCCAGTGCTGTTTTCGCAATACTGACACAGTACTGGCTAGTATTTGACAGAAATTTTTGCTTGGGAATATCGTGTTAAATATACCCCAACGAGAATTTTTTTTCAGTGCACTAAAGGGAATATAATAAGGAAAATGGTAAGATCATGACAGATATTCAACATAAATCCGTGGGTTCATATCGAAAGAAAAACCTGGCGTGTCTTACATACAAAAGATGGAAGTTTAACTCGATACTATATGCCCTTCACGTAGCAATGACGTTCCTTTGACTATATATGTATTTCTCTATCTGGGTGCTTGATTGGAGATGATATGAGAAACCAGACAAATGCGGAAGTTCTACCCCTTTTGTGCGAGAGAAAAGGAATAAAAGAAAAGGAATGAAATAACAGAATTCTTTTCATCACAACGATATTTCAAGACATATATACACTAACCGCATAAGCAATAATAATGATTCCCTTACTGTAGAAAAATAGGACATAAAAAAAATTATATCTTAATTATATCTAAACCCTAATTCTTTAGAATTATATCGAAAAGGAAATAAGCATCTCAAGAATTTGATTAGTCCTTTGACTTCATTTTCTCTCTTCATTCCCGTCGGTTAAATCTTATTATATACATATTTACTTCAGTATAAAGTTATTACATTTTAACATAAATCATTTTTAAGAGGAAATTAAATTTTTTTTGACAGACAAATTGAATTTGTAGTTGGTTGTGAGAAAATTGTTTCTTCCTAATTAAGTCTTACTGTTTTAATTAACAGCTTATTATTTCAGTTTCTTATAGGTTATTTTTATTATTTTTAAATATTGTGTATTCGAACATTAAACATAGAAATGCATAACTATATTTTTTTAACATCTGTGATGGTAGCCGGTAGCATAATGATACTATCGTGTTATATCATGTTTTTACCATCAATATCTTACTATCCATTTCTCTTAGTGTATTTTTTGTATTATTATCTATTTATTGCTTCCTCTCAAAAAAAGCCTTGTTGTGATGTCAATTTTGGAATTTCTTAGAATCAATTGAATTGCGAATTTCGAAAAGGGCTAAACTCGGATTTTTTTCAAATTTCACTTTTTTATATTTTTTGCATTATTATATATTTATTGACGTTTTCTTAAAAGGAAAATTTCATCTGTGGTACTTTTAACGGAAAAAAATGTATTAAAATGTGTTTTCCTTTGACTTTTAACCTAAGATTTTTTGTTTTCTAACCTATTGCTGAATTGTTTTTGAGCCCAAAAAAAAGTTATTATATTTTGAAATTAAATAAAAACATAATTGAATTGATTCTCGATAGTAAAATATTTAATTAATATATTTTTATGATTAAAACGATTGGTTTTTTTCCATAAATTTCGAAAAGGGCTATACTCTAACAACTATAATATTAATTTTCTCCATCCAACTTTAATTTAAGACAATTATTTTATCATTTTCTCACACAAAATAGCATTTAATTACTATGAAAAAAACTAGACTCTTTTAATTAAAACTGTTTGTAATAAAACGTATTTTGTCTCTCCTGTAAAATTAAAAAAAAACGAGTTGAGCCCTTTTCGAAATTCGCAATTCAATTATTTTCACAAATTTTCAAGTATCCGAATGTATGTGAGTGTGTATGTCACCGATTCTTGTGGACAAATTTTATCTTACACATTTTAACGGATTTTGATACAATTTTGAAGATTTATGACGGTCATAAATATCTGGAATCAGACAGAATTTTCAAAAATATCTAAAAAAAAATTTTGGATTTAACTAAGCATCGGAATTCTTCTTTGTACACTTAGGTTTGAGAAAATTATGATAATGGCGGGAATATATTTTTAAAAGTACTTATATCGTACTTTTTGAGAGAGTGCTAAAACCCCACTTTGCCCCACTCCCGGAGCAAATGGGGTGGTATTAAATAAATATACAAAACATGGAATATTTTTTCAAAATTTATTAAATTCTTGTTGTATTAGATTATAAATACAAACAAGAAGTATTATTCATTATTATTATAAGAACAGACAAATGATACTTATTAAAATTTTTTTAAAATATCGATATGTCGATAGTAAAACATCGATAGTATAAATGACTGGAAATAGAAATATCGATTCTTTCGCGGGAAATATGCTTAAAATATTGTTTTTATATGTAGTTAAATGAATCGGCATTGCATCCGGTATGCCCCACAATTAGGTACCTCATTTTGCCCCACACTGTACATTAACCCTTTAACGCCCACCAGGACGGAAAATCTACCATGATTTCACGATTCTTATTTTGTATGAAATAATTAGTTAGAAAATTTAGAAAATACCATTTCCAAAGTAAAATTTATCGCTCTTTCGGAATATGGAGCTAAAATTTGTTTATAATTATTTCAAAAAAATGTACCAAAGGAGATCGGGCCAGTTTTATTAACTAATAACAAAATGGCGGACTTTTAAACAAAGAAAGTAAAAATTGACTGTTTTTTATTGACGAAAGGTTGAAAATTAAAAAAGTAATGATTCTAATTGAATTATTCTAGTTGTTGTCATTAACTGACAATGTGTATAAAAATATAAAATAGTAAAATAATTTTTTTAAAAGAATTTATCATAATAACAAACAGATGTAAAAAGATTTTTTGTTATTATATTTTATAATAAAAAAGAATTTCGACATATACTTTCAAAACAGGCTGAAACACCGAACTACCCTCTTAATAATTAAATAATTTAACAATTTAATACTTGTTTATAGCATATACAACCTATTTTCAATAAATAATAATGCAATAATTAATTAATTACATAATTAAAAAGTTTAATAATGAAATTATTAAATACTTAAATTAGTAAAAAAATTTTCTAATTTAAATTAGTGGATAACTTTTTTCTATTTCAAATGAAGAGAGTGTTTTATTTATATTATATAAAAAACATAAATAATAAACAAGATTAAATTTAATTTTTTTTAATCAGCTTTATTTTCTCCCTAGTTACTCTTATTTTTTAAATTATTGCCTCAGTTGATTCGAGTCTGATAATTATATTCCTGATGGAATGAAAAAAATCTTCTGAGTAGAAATAAAGTAAAAAGAAATATTGATTGGATGTTATAAAAGTATTATGTTATATAGTTCATTATAATGATTATATTGAAGGGGTCAATTATAACAGAGAAGTGAATCAATTAAGTTAATAAACAGAGAAACAAAGAAAGAAAGAAATAAAATAGAAAAAAACAAAGGTAGAGAGAAGCACAGAAAAAGAGAGAAAGAATAAAAAAATTTTCAATTACTGCTTTTTACAATAAGAAACAATTAGAGTGAGCCATAGTATTCAGAAACGTCTTCTTTATCAATTGAGTTATGTCTCTCTCATCAGCGACACTCAGCTTCATTATCATCGTTACCCTTAATCTCACGAAGACTTTCTTTCTCTCTCTCGTTTCCTCATCTTTTTTTGGGGAATTCCTCCTGAATTTTCTTCCGCATTTTTCTTTTATTCTCTTTCTCAATTTCACTTCTCAGTGCAGCATTTCATGAGACTTTCAGTATTCCTCCCTCAACCCCCTGAAACTCGTCACACAATCATTCCTCTTTTTTCCCTCATATAATCGTCTTTTCTCCGTAATTAAGTTCTTCACGAATTGCACTTGACGAATAGCGACACTCAGCGTATGCAACAATCGCTTTTGTGTAATATGAGACGATAATGATTTCTTTTTTTCTCTAATCAACTTAGGAATATGAATTTTTATATTCTTGAATTATTTAATTTATAAAAAAAAATTATTATATTTTATTACAATTATAATAATCTTTTTATTGTTAGAAATAATAATACTTTTTTTATTTACGGGGGAGAAAATAAAAATGCTTTGAACGCATGTCCAGAAAGCTCCCACTTACGCTGATGTATGCCGGCTCAGCACAAAATGCAAGAATAAAAGTAGCATAACTGTTTTAGGCAGACACCAATACCGAAACGACTAAAAAAACTCTTCTTGATCACCTGGACCTCGAACCTTCTATCCATCTATGGAACTAACTTACTACTTCAGACTTCGCAGATGAATAGTCCCATTTAGGCGCCATGCCTCATGACCATAACTTGTCTTCTAACCATACCAATTACCTTTGTCACCTCTTCGGTGAACAACCTTTTGTTTGAAGTCCCTGAAATCTTAATAAGCAGGTCTCTTCTTTTCAAGGGTCTTGCCTTCTCACGAACTTTCTTCAGCACTTTGGAGTATGTCGTTCTTGCAGCTACTTTGATGATTGAATTTGTCTTTGGTGCCGTTTTGGTTCCCTTGTCTTTAGACCTTTTAGGAGGCCCTTCCTCCTTCCTTTTTGTGTCCTTCTCAAGATCAAGATCGCTTCTTTTCCGCTTCAGACTCTCCAAGACAACGTTTTGTACAATTGCTGCATTAAAACGGTCACGTCTCAGCCTTCGGTCCTTGCGTTCTTTTTCAGACCAAGTTAATCACTGGTAGAACTTTTCGTCTTTTTTTGACGCTGATGCGTGCTTCTCCTTCATATCCTGTATAAGATATGTTAAGCTTCTAAAGCCATCATTAAATTTCATATTTACATTCTTCTGGACTTCACAGGACTTTTAGAATCTTGATGACCTCTTCCTCCATTTCTAGAATGCTCGCTGCCTTTTCCTCTCGCAGTTTAATGCATTCATTTCGATCTTCATTGCAGCTAGAAATGTCAATCGCAGAAGCATTACTGAAGACAGAAATTTGGAAATTATAATGAACATTCAAAAAAAAATTTGGCATTTTATAACAGTTTTCGATTAATTTACGATGGGTGAGAAGTTTCCTCACCTGCGACGGATCGCGTTACAAAAAAAGATACGACGGATGGAGGGTTAAAAGTAGATTTGTGCTGATTAATATTAATTGTTGACGCATTTTTGGTCAGTTGATAATTAAATAATAATAAATACATTTATGTTTTATTATCAACCAGAACGTGTGGAATTCTCTTGAGATAAACAATATATTTTTGTACAACTTAACATTTCTGGATTATATCGATTCTATATAATTTAAAGACATGATCATAAAGTAAAAATGTTGAGTTGGATTCTGGTTACCGTATTTTAACTTATAATAATTATTCAAGAATAGATTGAATAAGTTTCGGCGAGAACTTCGTTTGGTTTTTATAACGTTATTATTTAAAACCAACGTTATATTGTGTAATGTGTCACCATTTTTTATGTAATTCATTGTATCTTTTAACATCTACTTGAAATTCAAATTTACATACTTGCTATTAATTCTTTTTTAAATTATGTACGAAATAACTAACTGTTTCTATTAATCCCGAATTTACAGATTTTAAAGGTAAATAGAAATAGTTTCCTATTTTTGATTAATTTTGGGTTGATTAAAGGTTTAAGGCCGCATTTATTTAAAAAAAATTGTTTATTTAAGTAAAATAACTACTGTTTCTATTTACCTCTAAATTTTAGCTAAGTTGAAAAAATTAGGGGTAAATAGAAACAGTCGATTATTTTGATTTAATGATACTCATATTTTTTAATACCCTATAAAATTGTTCCACGGAAGTAAAATAATAACTCATTACACAAGAAAACCGAAAGTAATCCGATTTAAAAAAAAACTTATGTTATTGGCGAAACTTAGCAAATTTGTTTTTATTTAACCTAATTAATTCTAATAAATTTTTTATATTTAAAGAAATAGTGGTTAACTCCATCCAATAATATGAATTGTATATAATTATAAAGAGAAAGTTAGAATTCAGGATTACACTAAATAATTATTCCACAATTCTAATTTTATCATTAACCCCTTGGCTGTCGAAGAGATTTCCACTGTTTTGGCCAAAAGTGTGTTGGAAATGTTTATTTTTTTTATTTTTATGAAACTTTATATCCTAAGGTTTTAGGGATCGCTGATTACGAATCCAAGGTCGGTTTTTCAAAATTCAAAATGGCGGATTAAATATGACGGACAATTTTTCAAAACTAATCGGATTCGCTTGAAAATGGTTACTCGGGGGTTTTCGGGGTCGCTGAACACGAATCCGGCGTTAGTTTTTCAAAATTCAAAATGGCGGATTAAATATGACGGACAATTTTTCAAAACTAATCGGATTCGCTTGAAAATGGTTATTCGGGGGTTTTCGGGGTCGCTGAACATGAATCTGGCGTTAGTTTTTTAAAATTCAAAATGACGGATTAAATATGGCGGACAATTTTTCAGAACAAATCGGATTCGCTTGAAAATGGTTACTCGGGGGTTTTCGGGGTCGCTGATTACAAATCCGCGGTCCGTTTTTCAAAATTCAAAATTACTAAAAATAGGCGGATTGGCTAGAAATAATATAATTTAAATTTTAATTAAAATTGATACTCAATTTATTGGGTATCAGCTTAATTTCCAATTTTGATAATGTAAATTGAGATTTTTAATCAGAAAGGCTAAAAACTGATAAGCAGTGAGTTCCAAGCAAAATCATACAATTTTGCTACATGATTCTATCACATTGATGTCACCATTTTGAATTTTGAAAAACGGACCACGGATTCGTAATCAGTGGCCCCGAAACACCCCGAGTAAAGATTTTCAGGCAAATCAGATCAATTTTTCAAAATAATGTTTGCCATATTTAATCCGCCATTTTGAATTTTGAAAAACTAACGCCAGATTCGTGTTCAATGACCCCCAAAACCCCCGTGTAACCATTTTCAAGCGAATCCGATCAGTTTAAAAAAATTTTCCGCCATATTGGATCCACCATTTTGAATAACCGACCTCGAATTCGTAATCAGCAAACCCGAAAACCCCCCGAGTAGAGATTTTCAGGCAAATCAGATCAATTTTTGAGAATGATGACGGCTATATTGGATCCGCCATTTTGAATTTTGAAAAACTAACGCCGGATTCGTGTTCAGCGACCCCAAAAACCCCCGAGTAACCAGTTTCAGCGATTTTTAAGAAGTTTCAAACCACCTTTTTTAAGTTGCGCATATATGCGTCAAGAGCACTTTTGGCTTGTTTTAAATCCGCGCATATATGCGTCCGCGACAGTCAAGGGGTTAAAAAATAAGTGTTGTCAAAAATCTTTTGTCGGACAAATCGAATAACTATAGTTTCTTTTATTTATTTCTAACAAAATTTGAAAATTATTTAATAAAATCTTAATTTTTATTAAAAAAAGATTTAAAAAGTGGAATAATTTCTTTATTTTTTAAACATAATCTTTAACAAAATGTTGATTTTTTAGAGATAGATGATAATATAAATATTTTGGCTTAATTAACTATTTTTTTGTAATTTCTTTTGAAAATTTTATACTGAAAATAAATAATAATAAAAATTGTATAGCTTAAATTAACTATTAATTGTATTCTGGGTCATTCCAGCGAAAATCGACTAGAGCTGGTTGCTCAAAAGTTTAAAAAAATTCTGTAATTAATATATAATATTCTTTAGTAAAAGTAGATTATCTTTTAGTGGTTTATTTCACTAAATACATTATACATTCTTTTAAATAATTTTTTTCAATTTTTAACTTGTTATGCAGTCTAACCTTAACCTGATTTTCATTGAATTTTTATTTTCAAGGCTGGATTGAAGTTTTTTTCTTTGAACGAACGATAAGGTGTTGTGTCAATTTTTAAAATGAGGTGAAAATGATGAAATTTTATATAATAGAAAATCTGCAAACTTTTTTCTCTATTTTTAATGAAAAATTTGAATATTTTCAAAATAATTCTCATTGAGATAGAGAAATTATCTTATCTTTCACTTTTTAAACAAAAAAAATTACAGTTTTGTAACAAAATTTCGGTTGTTAATCCAAAATAATATATTTTCTTTATTTATTATAAAAAATTTTTTAAATTATATTACAAAATGTTAAATTGTATTGAGAAAAAGGTAAAAAAAATTGAATAATTTCTTTTCTTAATTTTTCAATCCGGACTTTCAATAAATTTATGATTTTTTGAAAATAAATGATATAAATTATTATAATAAAATTCTAATTTTTTGGAAATAAATAATATAAATCTGTATAATTTCCATTTAATGATAATTATTGTTAAGATATGTTTTTACTACGTACTGACATAAGTTTGATTTTATTTGTAAAAAGTAGAAACACTGCGATAATAATTGTTTTGGTACAATTGACTACTTTTTTTAATTCAATAATAAAAATGAATGAGAATATAAATATTAATTTCAATTCGTGGTCATAATTGCATTTTTTTAACAATTGAAATAGAATGTGAACGCGCGCTTTAGCGCGCGTATCCTATGCTGGTGTATCATTAATCGAAAAATTAAATGAACAATTTGAATGGCACATTTAATAATTTCCTAACATTTGTATTTACAAAAAAATTGTGATTTAAAGATTGGTATATTCTTGGGCTGTGCGCGTGAAGACGTACCAATAATTTTCGATGATAGTAAATATATAAATTAAATATAAATTAATTAAAATTTAAAAATTAAAAGTATTATGTTTAAATTTTAATGTATATTTCGTTCAAATTATCCGTTTTTTAAGGACGAACAGATTTTTAATAACAACACTATAGAAATTTTATCTGATTTTTAAAAAATTGAGAAACAAGAAAAAGGGAAAGAAATAATGTAAAAATTCAAATATTTTCATTTCGATCTAAAAAATTTAATTTAAAAATTTTTCTTTTCTATTTATTTGTAGTGGTTTTCTGAAGGATATTGACAAAATAAATCGACTCTCAAAGCAATCAACGCAAATAGCAGTAAAGCAGGGAATTTAACGACATGCGTGACACATATAAACGATCGTATAATATTTCTTCATCCTTTGCAATGATTGTAACTGTTGCGCTAGAGTTGTTACTGATTTTTGTTTTCTCCGAAAACTTATAAGGAAATTTTATTATTTGTTTATTTTCGGCATAAATTATTAGGATATATATATATATATTGTGTAACGTTCATTTTAAATAATCACGTTATAAAAACCAAATTAAGTTCTTGCCGAAACTCATTCAATCTATTCTTGAATACTTATTATAAATTAAAATACGGTAGCCAGAATCCGACTCAACATTTTTACTTTATGATTTTGTCTTTGAATTATATAGGATCGATAAAATCCAGAAATGTTAAGTTGTACAAAAATATGTTGTTTATCTCAAGAGAATTCTTCACACACGTTTTGAATAATATTATTTTAATTCACACGTTTTGGTTGATTATAAAACATAAATGTATTTATTGTTATTTAATTATCAACTAACCGAAAATGCATCAACAATTAATATTAATCGGCACAAATTTCCGGTCAATTGGCAATCACATGTCATAGATGTTGGGCCTGTTATCATGCTGCTGAGGCGAAGCCATGGTGCGCATGATCTATATACGGGACCGAAGCAGGAAGCCAATTTACCTAATTTCGACAGTTCGTGCCAGGCTGCCGAGTGTTAATTACGGTGACACTGCGGTTCAACTGTTTTCATTAAAAGTAAAGGGAAAGATGGATTACCTTGCCCGTCTGGACCAGATTAAAGAATAGTGTCCAGAGCATCTCTGCCTCGTTGTCTGGGAAATATCACTGGTAGACAGTGTGACCGAGAAACAGCGTTGAAACGAACGACCGCATGGCAAGCCGATAGGACGCCGCCATTTGCGGTCGTCAAGTAAATTAACCGGCGTGTGGAAGTTCTCTCTCTCTCTCTCAAGGATTATTTAATGTGTTTTAGATAAAAGTGGTTTATTATTGATTAATTAATTCTCTCTATTCAAGTTTATTAGTTAAGTTGTAATTCATTGTGACTGCCTCTCTCCTCTGTGTGCGGTACTCACGCCCTATTATTTCAATATAAAACGTAACTTCGTTTGAATAAAATATTGAGCTCGGTTAGAGCTAGTCCTGGAAAGTTCTCTGTTTTATTCCAACATCATGATCCGGGTAGTTTACCTACCTGGCGCCGGGGAAGGTCCCTAAAACAGGTCATCGATGGTACATTATAAGTTCGAAGTGTGCAATTTATAATTCTGCAATTGAAATCCGTAAATTGACATTTTTGCAGCGATTGGCGGGTGAAAACCACAAGGATATGTAAGCATTGTTGCAATATATATCTACTCCCTAAGGTGGTCACCCTAGGGAATGTTTTGTGCATCAGTTGGCAGTACTGAATGCATTAGGTCATTGTCATTGTTCATTAAAGGCCAACGCAGAATAGAATCTTTAACCGTAACCGCAATCGTAAGCGTAACCGCAAGAATGAGTTAAAGAAGGATAAACAATATAATGTGTTGGTTACTAATAGAGACATAGTTCAATTACGGTTATAAAAAGTTATAAAGCACTGTCTTTCAAAGTGGTACTGTGATTCCAGTTAATTGTTCAAAATTTCTAAACACTGTGGTAATTTTGTTTACATGTAATACAATAATATTAGTATATTACAAATGAATAGCAATGAAATTGTGTTATTAAATTTTTTGACAAAATTTAAGAAAATGTCGTCCAGGCCCTAAGGTGGCCTCAATGCGAATTAATGTAAAATTACTTTTGAATTTGTTTGGATGTAATTTAATATATTTAATTAACGGTTTTAAAAATCTTATGATGAATAATAAAATAATTTAATTTTTAATGTATGAAGTATACGATTAATAATTAACAATATTTTAGAATGGCTTTTTTAAGCCAAATATAATTTTGCAAATATTTTTCTTAGTTTTTCTGTGAATTTTTAAATTGTTTCAAAAACAAAAACGTTCTTGAAAAACAATATTTTAGCTGTTTTTCCAAATTCGCTTAAATTTTATTTTTCTTAGTAATATAAAAAAATGTTTTTGCTAAAAATTTAGCAAAGGAGATAAAGTTTTTTGACGTATATTTTATTAATTATAATTATGCAATCTTCGAAATCATTAGCGCGGAGTTCATGCAACTTGACGTTTTTCTTAAAATTGATACCGGTCACTTGGTGTTGACGGAGCGACCAGCTTAAAGGAGCGACATATAATAAATTAAATTGAAAAACAATTGAAAGCACACAAAAAAATTTTGTTATCATTATAAAGCAATTTTTGAAGTAGTAATATTATTTTGAGGTCAGACTTGTGAAAATATACTAAAAAATGACAAAATTTTATATGTGTGAAAAAAGATGGACGGAATTGCCTGATGTGTAACATTTTGCTGTTTATTTAATCTTTATTTACAGTGTGGCATAAATCAAAAATATCTACTTTAAGGAAAACTTTTACAAACTTTGCCATTTTTTTCACTCTCTCTTTCTCCTTTTCTCTACAATGTTAAAAGACAATATTTTTTCTCTCAAAGGCAGTGAAAAGTAAAACAAAAAAAGAAAAATTGTAAAAAGTTGAACATACTTTGAATCTCCGACTACGCGTATTCACTGACCCTTTTTTTAAAGCTCCGTTGATTGAAATTTATGTGAGTGCTGTACGTTCGCACGTATAAAACACACACATGTACACATATACAAGCCACAAAGTCGTAGCGTTAATCACATTTTCTTTAGAAAGTATATCATGAAAGAAGAGCATCGAATTCTACTGTCTTTTCCTCTTTCTCTCTCTCTCTCTCTCTCTCTTGGTATAAATAAGGTGTAATTATTTATTTGCCTATTTAATTTTTTAAAAGAAGAGAATGGAATAGTTAACACTTCCAGATACATGGATATCACAGCCGTATTATATTGAAATACACTGGATATCCATAGGTATGAATGCCATATTCTATGGCAAGCTGTATATTATTGGAGTAGCAAAAGCTCTATTGTTGTCTTTGTTTCAATCCAATCGGGGAGGGAAAGTCAATTTTTACTAAAAAATTGAAGTTTGTATTTCATTTCCTTGACGTAAACGTTGGAAACTTCAGTCCCATTCAACGTAATATAATTTTAACGAAAGTTAACAAGTCCGTTAACGGATTTTAAAAATATGATTTGAAAAATATATCGCAACGAAAATTTTAATTTAATTTATTAACCGAAGCTTAAATCTCAAGGCTGTTGAAACTTGAAATAAATCTTTAATATCTTTAATTGATTAACAGTTTTCCAATGTTGGGCTCAAAAGTTCACTGAACATTGCATGAAAGAAAACTTTTTTTTAACAATGAATCTTTTCTGAAAAGGACAAAGTTTATAGAAAATTTTCTAAATTTTGGAAAACTTAGGAAACTTAAAAAATTAAAGAAAATTGTAAAACTTGGAAATTTTAATGCAATGTTTAGTCAACTAATGCGCACAACATTGGACAACTGCAGGCATTTAAAAAATTTATTTCAAGTTCTACGAGCTTCGGAACTAAAGATTCAGAAGGTTACAATTAAGTTAATTTCAATTTTCAGATAGTTTCAATTAGTGAATATGCTGTTTGTCAAGGAAAAACTAACATATCCTTTAAATTCAACCGGTAAATTTGACTGAATGTCATATTTTTAAAAACAGATTGAATCAGTAACCTGTATTTTACTAATCGAATAAGTAACTTTCTAATTATCAGTAACTAAATTCTGGTAATAGAAATTAGTAAAATTCTACTTATAATCTGCCATGTGATGTTTAAATACTACTTCAAATTACACATAAACAATTACTGATAGATATTTTTAAATATATTTATTATTTATAGTCTTATGTTACGTCCATTACTTCTTCTCATATACTCACAGTAAAACGTGAGGTGTTAAAATAACACCAGAATGGATAAAAAATAATCTGCAACAGTTTAATCCCTTTATGATTAAACTAACACTAAAAAGGATTAAAATAATCTATTTTGGTGTTATTTTTAACTATGAATGAAATTTTATTTTAAATAAAACACCAAAGTTCACTATTTGTAAAAATTCAACGAATTTAGCTTCTCCAGGAAGAATAGTAAGTTAGTTACTAACTAACTTAGTAACATAGTTACTAAATTCAATTGTGTTCAAAAATTTTTTAAAATTCTCGTCAAAATTTCAATTCTCTTTATAAATAATAAAATTCTTCTCTGATATTCAATTATTTAACAAAATTTTAATCAAGTTCTTGTCAAAATCTCAATTATTCTCAAAAGTTTTCTAAAATTCCATAATTTTCAATATCTACTATTTCAATAAAATTTACCAAAAGAATTCCATGATTAAAAAACATTTGAATACAATTCTACACAAACATTCAATTCTTTTCATAAATAATAAAATTTTTTAAAGAAATTCAATTATTTACCAATTTGTTTATAAATTTCTTCGCAATAATTCAATTATTTTCATAAATAATAAAATTTCGACAGGGATTCTTTTAGGAATTCAATTATTTTCGTAAATAATAAAACTCATTGCAGAATTTTAATTATTTTTAATGCAATTTTAATCAAATTCCTCGAAAAATGTAATTATTTTTTAAAATCTTATTAAAATTCATCCAAAGAATTTAATGATTTAAAAAATTTGTTGATAACATTGTTTATGAGAATTTAATTTTAAGAAACATGAAATTAATATATTATTTATTTTTGTATTTAAATAATTGAATTCTCGTAGAATTTACTAATAAAAATGGTTTTAAAAATGAATTTCAGTAAAAATTTTAGATTATACTTAAGTATTAAAAGCATTATAACGTGGATTTTTAGAAATAATTAAATTTGGAAAAAGTTTCAAACTAAAATCATTAAAATTCTTAATTTTTCATATTTTTGAAACAAAAAATTCTGTAGAATTAATTATTTTTAAAAGTTTACTAGGATTTTTATTGAAATTATTTCAAGTTTTTATTTTTCAATATATATTTAATTGCAGAATTTCCGAATAATTGAAATTTTACAAAATTGAATTGTAGACGAATAAATTTGAAAATTCTAATAAAACTCATCACAGTGTTTCAATTATTTTTCATACCTTTATAATTGAATTCCTTGAAAAAAGTAATTATGTTCATGCAAGTTTTAATAAAATTCGACAAAAGAATTGAATTATTAAAAAATTTGTTACTAAAATTCTTTATGAGACTTGAATTTTTAAATAAAAATTGATTTTCATTTCATAAAAATGAATTTGAGTTAAAATTTTAGATTATAATTGAATATTAAAAGAAATAAAGAGTGAGCTTTTTGGAAATAATTGAATTTTGAAATTAATATTTTTAAAAAAGTTTAATTAAATTTTTTACATATTATTTGAAAGTTTTATATTCTAATATGCATTTAATTAAAGAATTTAGGAATAATTGAAATTTCGTGAAATTGATTAATTAATTATTATTATTAAAAATAATAGATATAAAGTAAAATTGTAGTTAAAAAATTTTGAAAATAGTAATTGAATTGAAATAATGAAAATAATGAAAAAATGTTATAAACTAAAATTCCATTCATTGTAAAAAATAACCCAAAAATTGATTATATTAATCTTTTTTAGTGTTAATTTAATCTGCAACACTTTTTAATACCTCACGATTTACTGTGCTTAATTTAACTATAATATTAACATGTTTAATTCCTTCTAATTCTGACTATATATTATATTGTTGTATTTGAAATACTCTTTCATATTTTTGCTTTATATTCAGTATATTTTATAAATATGGTTATTATTATATATCTTATATGTATCTAAACAAATTTATAAATTATAATATACTAAAGAAAGGAGAGTAATATTTTAAACAATGTAAAAAGAATACCGATCGCGCATCAAACTACACGACCTACTACAAGCTTTACTACACGAAAAAAGAAAAGTAATGTGGTATCACGTAATCAGAACAATAATTGTGCATCAGTTCAACGATCTTCAACAACCTTCGACACGTGAAAGAAAAGCAAAATATGTATAACATACATGTTCTATAAATTAAGTCGAAACAGCAGTAACAAAACTCAACAACCTTGAATGAAGACCTTGTCGTACAAGGAGGAACCATAGACGTTCAAGAAATTGTCGGTGGAACGCGCGACAACGACAACGATTCAAATAGCATGACTAATGAAGGAAGACCTAACTAGAAAAACAGCTAATTTTTTATATAAAAAGTAGTACCTTTTCTGATTAGAACAGAGAGTAATTTGTTGGAAATCAATCAGGAAACATCAGATCGTCTACAAGTGAACTCAAAGTATATCTTTAATAATAAACAGTATATCCCTAAGTATTATTTTTGAACATACATCTTTAAAAGTGAACTATTTCTACAAGCATTTAATTTGAAGTGAATTTTAAATCGACCTCTTATAATTACGAACCATCGAAATTCGCTCAAGAGACAACAACCGTCTGGAAGAAAGCAGATATTTTCACAATACAATACACTATCTCATTAGTGTAAATAAGAGGACTAATACCAAACCATTAAGGACAACAATCCTAAAGCCCCTTTACGTCTACTGCTCAACACCATTGAGAATGGACTACCAGATGATTATCAAATCACCAGTAAATAATCGGTATTCTTTAAGTAAGATCTATAATTTTAATTATACTCATTTTATTTTTGTCAACTCTTTTCTTTCTTATTAGTTTTTAAATAAATTATTGTCTCAATACATTTAGTAGGCTCATTGACTTATCCTCATCCCAAATTAGATTCATTTATGAAACTAATTTAAAACGAGGAACGTTAAGTATATTTTAAAAAGGTTTCTTGTTTTGACGTAACACTTACAAGAAGTTCTAGCTATTACCAAGCTAGGGCCAGGTTAAAATATATTCCAAGCTAGGATCATTATTGGCCTAATAATTAATAACAGCACACCTTGGCAATTTCCAAACGGGTATTTTCAATATATCATCTCAAAATACTGATTTAGAGATATACTTTCTAAAACTGAATCAGTGAAATTTCAATGAAAATCAGTTAAAAATTATTGAAATTTCAGTCACATTTTACTGATTAACCATTGAAAATGTTACTGAAAATTTCTGTCACACATATTGAAAAATTCAGTTATTTTTTAATTGGCCAATCAGTGAAATATGACTGAACATTTTTGCAGTCAATCGCTGCAAAAATGGCAATATACCGGGTTTCAATTGCCGAATTATAAATTCCACACTTCGAACTTATAATGTACCATCGATGACCCGTTTTAGGGAACTTCTCCGGCGCCAGGTAGGTAAACTACCCGGATCATGATGTTGGAATAAAACAGAGAACTTTCCCGGACTAGCTCTAAACGAGCTTAATATTTTATTCAAACGAAGTTACGTTTTATATTGAAATAATAGGGCGTGAGTACCGCACACAGAGGAGAGAGGCAGTCACAATGAATTACAACTTAACTAATAAACTTGAATAGAGAGAATTAATTAATCAATATTAAACCACTTTTATCTAAAACACATTAAATAATCCTTGAGAAAGGGAGAACTTCTACACGCCGGTTAATTTACTTGACGACCGAAAATGGCATTTTGATCAGTTGATAATTAAATAACAATAAATACATTAGTGTTTTATAATCAACCAGAATGTCTAGAATTCTCTTGAGATAAACAGTATATTTTTGAACAACTCAACATTTCTGTGTTATATCGATCCTATACAATTCAAAGACATAATCATAAAGTAAAAAGTTGAGTTCGATTCTAACTACAGTATTTACTTTACAATAATTATTTATGAGTAGATTTTCGCGGTGATAACTTATTTCGGTTTTATAACGTGATTGTGAAAAATTGTGAAACTCCGGAATGTAACTCAACAAATATTTTATCAAATTCAAAAAAATGTATTTGTACACTTTTACTAATAATAGTTAAATTTTGGCAAAGTTTCGAGAAAATTAAAAAACATAGATTTTTGGATCTGGGCAGTTGAAGAATTTTTCTCCCATAAGGAAGATGCTCCCATACTTAAAAATATAATTATTAATGCTTGAATATTTAATATAATAGCAGAACAATTTTTTTTGAAAGAACTTATATTGTATTTTCTGAGAGATTTACTTCAGCAAATAGAAAAGAACAACTAAATATTATTAATTAAATAAATAATAATTAAGTAGTAAAAATATCACAGATTTATTAGCAAAAAGCTAATTATTATTAAATAAGTTCAATTAAGTATTCTTAAAAAATACTTTACATTTTTAAATTGCGGATGTTATCTGACTATACTTTGACTCGTACTACTTAAAGTAGAATTAATAGTAAAAAATTTATAAAAAGCTTTAGAATTTTAATTTGTTAATCCTAATAATTAAAAAATTGTTTGTTAAAATCGTTTACTTAATAAATCGTTACTTAATAAGTGATAATTAATTTCAAGTTTGAATTTTTTAAAAATTACATAACGAAGCGCATTAAAAAAAAGAAATGTCTAAATCTTTCTCTGATAATAATATTATACAATATTTATATATGAGTTAATGCCAAGAAACATTAACACATTTTTGTAATTCTGACTCTCTGAGAAGGATGGATCATTTTGCTTATTACCTATGCTGAGAGAGATTTATGAATCTCCATTCAACCCTGCAAAATTAATTGAAACGTTCTTTTCAAAAAGAAGGCAAAAAAAATGAAATGAAAAAAAGAATTTCGACCAGTTTATTTTTCCTTACTTTCATATTCTTTCGTACATTTATCAGATGGCATTAAAAAGCATTATATACAATTCTAAAAAGATTTCTACTGCTGTTGAAACTCTATTAAAGCAGTAATAACGGTATTCATTTGTGAAATAATCTTTTATTACAGAGAAATGGATACAATTTAGGAATATATATTTTTTCATTCTTTGTTTCATGAATTAATTGTATTCTTGGTGTTGAATTCTTTAATTTAAAAATTAATAGTATTTTCTTGTGAATTACAAAATTTGAGTAGTGAATGTTGTTAATATAGTCGGGCGAGTAAATTAAAATTTACGTTAATTGGACAGTAGTAAGGTGCAGTACTGATATTGGATCCAAGATTAAGGTCGAAACTTTTTATTCAACTTAATGGGGATTTGGAAAAAGAATTTCAGATTCCTGACAATGATGATGATGATAATGTTGATGATTCTATTGACCCCTCGTCTCTTTACTTGTCTTTTAGGCAAAATGTCTCGAGACCTTTTGTGTACATAGGCTACTTCCGCCCCTGTAGAAAGACTTTTTTCGAGATATTCGCTAACAAAAAATTATATGCTTATAATCAAATTGTATCATTATTACGAATGTAAACTTAACATTATATTAAAAATTATGTTTTCAAAGCTTTAAATTTTTGTATTGTTATACTTTTAATATAATAAAATAAGAATCATTATATAAATTATGTATAAATGATTCAATAAAGTTAATTAAGTAGTTGTAGAATTTATCACTCGGCAAAAAATAATATTAAAATTATTTTTTTTAATTATATTATTAAGTTTTAAATTTTATATATTATTAGTTATAAATTATTAATTAATTCTTATTTTTATTATTTAAGACAAAATTAAAATATAATCATTTAATTATTAAATTAATTATAAATTTGACCCATAAATAATTTAAATAGGCAAAAAATAAAATTTTAACATAAAAAAAAAATTTTCCAAGATAAATTTTTTTTTCCATTGAATATTAAACGAAAAGCAACATATGTGAAGAAAAATAGAATTTCGGAAATCGTGTAAATTTATTCAGATTTATTATTGTAAATTCGCATTTAGACTTACAAACAGTAAAGTGAATCAACCTGCAATTTTGAACTCTAGTTTTATTTCGATGAAAAAAAATATAAAGACATTATATTTAAAAATTTTTTTTTTGGTTATTAAAATTGATTAGAAATTATCTATAAAAATATTTCATTTGTTAGCACATGAGAAAATCAGTTTTAATTTTTCAATTTTTCACAAGTTAGTTTCAGAATTTTTTTGAACTGCAACATTTTTATTACACATTTTTGATACAAACTATCATAAAAAGTAATAACTACTCATTCGAAAACAATCAGTCGCTATTTTAAGTTTTTTAAATTTCTCTAAATTTCGTAGAGAATTTCCTGTTTAAACAATTTTGAGACATTAAGAGTTTAACGATTCAAACAGGAAATTCTCTACCAAATTTAGAAAAACTTAAAAAACTAAAAATAGAACAACTTGGAAATAAAGACATTAAATTTAACAAATTGTTTTTTTAAATTTAAAACAAAAATTTATAAATATCAGGGAAAAGTGAGAGATTTTATTAAAAATACTTTAAAAAATTAAATTTTTAGAATTAATAAGGAAATTCTAAATTTTGGTATCTTTTTTGTTAGCTATACAGACTACGTAATTTCCAAAAAAAATTAATTTTTAAATAACTTCATTCATTAAGAACTATCATAAAATTATTACTATAAATTATTTCATGACTAATTCAATAAGAATTCAATAATTTACAAATAATTTCACAAATTTCTTTTCGAACATTCAATTATTTTCATAAATAACATACTCGTCGCCCAATTTTAATTATTTTTAATACAATTTTAATCAAATTCATCGAAAAATATAATTGTTCTTGAAATCTTTATTAAAATTCTTTGAAAAAATTTAATGATAATAAAATTTTAAAAACGTTAAACATTATTCAAAAAAATATTTATTTTTTGCATTTAAATAATTTAATTCTCGTATTGGTAGAATTTTAGAACAAAAATTTATTAAGAAATTAATTTTAGTTTGAATTTGAAATAAAAAGTGAATAAAGCTTTATAGCATGCGTTCATTAAAAATAATTAAATTTTGAAAAGGTTACATATTCTGCTCTATACAGTACTATTAAATTTATCTTTATTTATTAAATTTGAGATAAGAAGTAAATAAAGCATTATAACATGTATTCTTTAAAAATAGTTAAATTTTGAGAAAGTTACATATTTTGCGCTATATAGCGCGGCACAATAGTAGCCTGGCGCTATATAGTACACAGAAAAAAACTTAACTCAAAATGAGTTAGAAAAGTGACTCATTATGAGCTGCAACAAAAATGAACCTCGTAGATGGCGCCACGTTCTATGTCATTTAACATAGACTCATTATGAGTTGCAACAAAAATGAGCCCAATTTTTTTCTGTCTACCGCGCTGTACGTAAACAAACGAAAAAAGTCTAACATTTTTTTCTGCCATAAATTTTCATGTTAAAAAATATTTAATCTTATAATTTAAGTTATTGGCAATTATTGTCTGCCATTAAAAAACCAGCAATAAAAATTATTTTATTGACTTTTATTAAATAATAAAATTATTTACTATTAAAAATGATATTAATTTTTTTAAATTAATATTATATAGAAATCGTCACCTTAATATGCATACCTCGTAAGTCAACTTTTGGTAAAAATGACTTTTTCTGTAATTCGTAGTGTTTTCAATAAATGAATATTATATTTTAAAATATATAATTGTAACACAATGAATAAAGTCAAAAATCATCATTTAAACTTGTAAATGTGCAGGAAAAAATGGTGCGCGTCAGCAGTTTTTTTGCTCCTCTGCAAAATTGCATCAAATGGAGTTACGAGGTTTGCAGATTAAGGTGACGAAATGTTTACCACTTTTACTGGCAATCAGTGAAAATTTGCTGGAAAACTAGTAAAAGTGTTAAACTTATAATAACTATATCCCAGAGAATTTAGAAAGTGAATAAGCCTTTCGTTCAGAGTTCAAAAATAATTTACCTCATATCCAGTGCAATAATAGGAGAGGCAGCAAATTAAAGTTAAAGAAAGTCTTATTTTAAGGAATGAAAGGTATCTTAATTTAAGATGCAACATTTTTCAGACAGCCTTTGTTTAATTTTAAATAAATTTTTTTTTGCTAAATATTTATTATTACATGTAACAAAATTTGACACTTTAAGTTTATGTATTTCGTCTTTTACTGTCAGCGCTCGTACTATACTATGTCCAGTTTCGAAATTGCTTTTCATAATAATAACTAATTTATCAGTAGCGTTCGACTGTCGCTTGAAAAAATTCAATACTTAGACGTTTCTGAAAATAACCACGTGAATTGTACTATCGCTTGTTTAGGTATTTATTAACAATGTATAAAAATTAACCTAAACCTGACAATTGATCGAGTATTAAAAATATTATGTGTATAAAATGTGAGAAAAGTAAATAATACAACTATTAAATTCAGTGAATTATCTAGAAATTCACTACAGTAATGAGAACTGTCAATTCAAACTGCTTATCCTTATTTTCTTGCAAGCTATGCTTAAATTAAGACCGCTCTTAGTTTCAAGACTTGTTTAATTTTATCTCGTTCTTAAAATAAGATGTATTTTATACTGCGATCAATAATTTCGATATCTAAGATAGAAAAAGGTTCAATAAAATATTTTTCAACATAATACTATTTCTCATGTGGCATATCCCGTGTGGATAATATTAGGATATTCCGCGCGAGTCCCCCATGGGATGAAAATTTAGATATGTCAGGTATATCTCTGAAATGTCACAAATATTCCTGGAATATCCTTTTTATCAGAAGAATAATACAGAGATTTACTAAGAATGTGCTGAAAAAGTATTAAAATTGTTACGAAGCAACGTTTTGATACGTTTCTTTGTCTCAATTTAATATCCTTATAAAAACGGTGATAAGAAATAAATAAAATAAAGTAAAAATATTTAAAAAGAAAGATTTAAAAAATGTTAATTATGTTAATAATTCTAAATGGAAATATTGAAAATAGTTCGCTACATTTTCCATACTTAAAAATTTTGTCGAACAATTAAAAAGAATAAACCATTTATATATACCTACATATAAAGTTTCAGTTAAAAAGCTCGCGTAAGAGAAAGAATCGTAAACTTTTAGAAAGAAAAGCTGTGTACTTGAAGAAGGAAATGGTTGAACTTTACAAAGTATATTATTTACAATCTCGACTTGTTTTAAAATAGTGTGAAAACATATTTCAAAGTGTATTTCATTCTATATGTATACTTTTCTGAACATGTACACTTTTATACATATAGATGTATGTATAAGCACATTTACAAGACGAACATTTTCAGAAAACTTTATTGCGCACCTTTAGCGTTATAACTTTTAAGGATTCTGACAAGGCTTTTTATTCCGTGTATAAACTTGAAAGAAAAAAAACGAAATAAGTAAAAAATCTCGCCTCAATTTCAAGTCCTTACGATTCAGCACCTCTTGTTCTGCAAAAATAAAAAAAAATACAAGGAAAAAAATTTTTTTTCCTCTCTTTTTTTAACAAACTTGTATACTTTTATATTACAAGTTTAAGAATTCGTAAGAAATTCCTTTGCGTTAATGACCGGATGGATAAAAATTTTCTGTTTTTTTATTAGTGAGCCGACTAGTTGGAAATAGTGTTTCAAAAAAGGCTTTAAAAAATTTTATAGACGATATAAATTTATTGCTTTTTAATTATAAGACTGTTTGTTGCAAGATTTAAATTTTTGAGGAGATTAGCAATTTTGCGTAATAAAAAGTTGATACTTTTTTTCTGTAGAAGAATCCCAGCTGAAAAAGTTCTATAGAATTTCACTAGAATCATTCTATAGAATCATTCTATATAAATTCTAGAGAATATTCTATAGAATTTCAATAGAATGATTCTATAGAATTTCTACGTGAATTCTACTAAATTTTAGTGGTTTTTAATTAGAAGGAATATAAATTTCGTAAAATAATTTTTTTAACATTATAGTTATGTATGGTTACGAAGTTCAATGAATTTTATATATTTAAAGGATATAAACAATTATTTTGGACTAAAATTTGTTGAAAAATATTATTTTACAAATTTAAAGTTTTTCTAATTAAAAATCACTAAAATTTAATAGTATTTATGTAGAAATTCTATAGAATCATTCTAGTGAAATTCTATAGAATATTCACTAGAATTCATATAGAACGATTCTATAGAATGATTCTAGTGAAATTCTATAGAACTTTTTCAGCTGGGATGTGAATGTGTATGTAAAGTTAGCCCCCCACTTTCAAAAAAATAAAATTTTTTTAGAGTTCTGACTTTCTCTACAATAGCTTTAGAGTTCCTGGTAGTAAATTACGGTGGTGAGAGTCCGTGGCTTGCGATCATCGAAGTTAAGCGACATCCAGTGCAGTTAGTACTTGGATGGGTGACAGGCCGCGGTTCGACCTCGCTATAGCTTGGTATAGCTAGGTAAGCTTAAGACGGGTGTATAAACAAGTATAAAAAAAGTATAAAAAGTAAAAATTTCTTTCTCATAATAAATTATAATTATTTTTTAGTAAAAAATGTTAGTTCTTTTCTTCTAAGAAAGAAGATATTTATCTAAAACATATGACTTTAGTTTCATTAAGTTTTTTCTACTAAAAAATAATTTTTCTAAATAAACGAAAAGATGACGACAACAAAAAAAATCTGTTGAGTGACAGTGACGTTGATGTCCTTTCGAAAGTGGTTATAGAGTTCTAAACTAATTTCTGCAATCTTCACTTGAACATGTGCACACACAGATTTTGTAAAGTTAGAGAGAAGATATTTCAAAGTAAGTTACTATTTATATATATATATATATATATATATATATATATATAGATTCTGTCACCAATATATCAAGTTCAACTCTTGAATCATTAACTAATGTGTCATTCTCAACAGAAAATTCAATCACTTTATGGTTTTCCATTCTACTCTATTTTTGTCATTTTACTTCTATATTCTCTCCAATTGGTATACAATAAAAATAAAATAAAAATACAAATAAAATGTACCAATAAAATGAAAAGGGCAACTTTATACCAATAGTTTACAAAAGCAGAAAATGCTCTTAAAATCAAATCGACAATTTAAAATCAATACCTTCTAAGTGGTTTATAAATAAATGTTTCATTAAAAAAAATGTGCTTTGTTTAGATAAAAAAAGAAATATTTATTTTTCTAGAGGAAATTAAATTATTAACGATCGAACTCCGCGATTGAATTCAAAAGTTATTAATACTATAAGCGGTTTTATAACGTCAAAAATTATAAATTATATAAAAAGTTATATATAATTTATTAGTAGGTATGATTAGTTATTCGTACTGAAATTTATAATTTCAGAAAATAATTTAACTAAAAGGAAATCTTTCTTCTGAAAAGTTATAAATTTGAAAATTTAAAAATACTATCATTTACTTTGTAGGTTTATTTCTTTTTATTTATTTTTGAAGTTATTATTTTATTTTTAGCTCTATTTTACTTATTTAATAAATAAAATACTATATGACAAATTAAATTCTCCTTTATTTTTAACTTTTTCCCCATTCAATTTTCTGTGTAAAATACTCAAAAAATATTTTTTAGAAAAAAAATTTTTTCCATTTATTTCCTTTTTTACATTCTCATAAAAAATGAGAAATTCTTGTATTTTTAAAAATTTTGAATTACAATTGCTAAAAGCTCTTTCATTTATATTGATAAAAAATTGTAAACAGAAAAAATAATTGATTTTTCTATAAATTTAATTTAAAAAAAAGTGAAACAACTCGAGGTAAACATTGAATTTAGAACAAAAAAACAATATAATAATTAGTGATATTTGTCTTTGTTTTACGGGTCATTTATACGTGTATATGTCGATAAAGAAAAGAGAAATAACACACGTCACTACCACACTGTACTACAAAAGGTTTATATAAACGAAATAGAATTTGTGCTTCATATTGGAAATAGAATTTAAAATCAATTTTCCTATGGAACAGGTAATTTGGCGTCGATAGTTTCATTTTTCACTGATTCAGAGCAAAAGTGCGATATTGTTCAAAGAGGGAGACAGACAGACAGAGAGAGAGAGAGAGAGAGAGAGAGAGAGAGAGAGAGAGAGAGAGAGAGAGAGAGAGAGAAGTAGTCAAAGAAATTTGAGTACAAATTATATTTTGTAAACGACAATATACCAATAACAATGCCCCCAATGAAAGTTTAAACTTTGTTATTGTATAATATATTTTCATCAGTGAAATACTTCTCTTTGAAACAGATTCTATTTTTTTATTTATTACTCTTTTAAAATTATTACTCTTTCACAAAGTAAAAAAAAATTTCTGAAGAATTTAAAATTTTAATTGGAACAAAACATTTTTAAAAAAACAGTTTAAGAAATGCAGGGCAGAAAAGTTCCAAATTGTAATTTTTACATAAGTCGGACCAATTTTTTTTACTCAAAATGTTTAATATATTTCATAGAGGCTGCATTAAAAAATGGAGGATAATATTTAAAAATTATTTTGTAGAACTAGTAGTAAAAAATAGAGGAAAATATTATTAAGTCGGAAGTAGGAAGGGATACTTTAAAAATATTTTGTACAGCCAGTAGTAACGAATAATGACAGTAAGAATTCTAATTAAAGAAATGTTGTTAAATAGTTATATTCAGACAAGAATTACATTATATATTTTTAATTCTAAATTTTTTTTTCTTAAATAAAGAACATTTTGTAAAATATTTTGCTAATGTTTTAATTTGGAGAAAGGATTCCGTCTAATTAATTTTCTATTTACTCTATGAAGTGACTCGTACAAAGTGACACCCTGTGGGCGAAGATCACGAACGTAAGATAGAATATAAATGTGTATACATACATACATATATACATTGTTCAGTGGTGCATCAGTACACACCCACACACATGCCAGATGATACACAAAAGCATCGCAAGTGCGGCTTGGCGAATGGAAAAAGGACA
The DNA here is from genome assembly GCA_032872475.1 of Leptopilina myrica (nomen nudum). NCBI lineage: Eukaryota > Metazoa > Arthropoda > Insecta > Hymenoptera > Figitidae > Leptopilina > Leptopilina myrica (nomen nudum). The sequence goes on along the minus strand of CM065459.1, from coordinate 41,024,733 downwards.
AAGCGTTCAAGTGCCCAGACAAGCACTGGCTAAGTATCTCCTTGATGCTTTCGAAAATTTATCATTTACCCACTCAACGTCAGTAGTGTGTGGACCCCTTCAGGAGATACAAACCACCACTGGCTAAATATACCTCAAGTGTTGTCACTATATAAACAACATTGTGTCTTTAACTATAATTTTCATATATTCGCATATATTTTATGTCCTTCAAATCTAATAAAAATCGTTTTTCTCTTGTTCCCTTAGAAATTATCTACTTCTAAAACATTTATTTCCATTTCCCATTATATTTTTTAATTTTTATTTTCCTCTTGTATACCTTCTTGGGTTTTTACAATTCTTAACCTCCACTACACATTTTTTATTCCCCCCAAACTTTTTCCCCAGATTCCCAAATTCTCTCTGTTTGCAGTCCGTAGCCGGCTTTTATTAGAAGTACTCGTATTCATCTGGCCTTTTCCAGCCATAGTTAAACAGAAAAAACTCGATCTCAAATTGAGTAAGAATCTAACTCAATTTTATACGCATCAAAAATGAGTAAAGCAGATAACGCCACGTTCTGTCATTTAATATAGACTCATTTTGAGATGCAACAAAAATGTGTCAAAGTTTTTTCTGTGATAAGGAAAAGTGAAACCGAGTGTTGGATGTATAAATTCGACCTGATTCAAAGTATCGAATATTACACAACCAAGTCTTCGACTTTCAAATCCTTCGCTCAGATTATCTCACGTGCCGGAAAAATCCCAGGTTGATGGGAGCAAACCAAGTACCCGTACTCTTGGTCCTACAACACCCACCGAGCGAGGCATCTATCCGGCTGAGCTTATTTGTCGGTCCATCTCTCATTATATTTGTACACTTCAATAAAAAATAAATACATTAAACTGAAAATTTAAAGAAAGATATTTTTGAAACAAATATTTAGAATTTATTTTCAAATATTATTGTAAAATATTTAAAATCAAATGAATTAAAACCCAAATAAAGAGAAAATGACAAAAAGCAAGAGAAAATTCATGTATAAAAGTCAAAATAAAAAAATAAATGCTGCATTTAAATTAAAAAGAATATAAATTACAGGGACAACAAAAAGCAAGAATGAAGAAATAATTAACGTACCATAAATTTAAATTAACAATTGAATATGAAATGTGTAACCCACATGTGAACTCTATTTATATATATATATAAATGTTGGAATTGAGATGAGAAATTTGCGTTGGCTTTGCATTTAGAACAAGATTATTACCTTTATTGTAACACAAATTGATAAACTAGTAGCACTATATAAATTCGAAGTTGAAAATATAAATGTGTATGCAAATTACATACCCACACACTTTCACAAACTGTGTGTGTTTATATATAACAGGAGTGAAATTTCGCGAGTTAGAAATGAAATCACTATGTATATATAAAGGGAGGAAGGCATAAGCGTAAACCAAAAGATTTATGTTCCTCAGTGGGGTCTTTTCATATAACTTCTGCGAAATCTCTGCTTCTTTAGTCTATATTAGATTTTCTTGTCATATTTCCTTTAAGCAAAGTGAATATTTATGACGGCTCTTAATAACTCCCTTAAATAATGTTCTTTTTTATATACTTATTTCGTTTCGTATATAATAATTACGTTCAATTCAACGTTTTCCATGAAAAAACAGAAAAGCCAATTGAAATAAATTTTATTTTTATTTAATTATATTTTTAATTTTTCTTATTTGTTTATATACCCGTCTTCAGCCTATATAACTTTGCTATACAATTTTTCTTACAAATTTTTTTTACCTTATGGGAAACTGGGAAAAACCTGCTCATTGTTTGTCTGATCAGTAAAAATCTGGAAAATTATTCTCTAAATTCAAGTTAATTTATATCATTTAAAAGCTTATGATTTCTACTAAAAAAATGGAAAAGAGTTTCTTATCTTTCATGAATTACAACTATAGATTTAAATAATGATATAAGGTAAAAATTCCAGTTATGGAACGTTTTCACAATGTTGTCCCTATTATTGAACAGTATTAGAAAAATGAAAATAAATGGAATTACAATTATTGGTGATAAGAATATTCTAGTCATTTCAATAAATTTTACACGATATAAGAATTGTTATTTTTGTATACACTGAAAAAACCTAGTCTCAGAATAAGTAGCGTACGCTACTCATTTTGAGTTGCAACAAAAATGAGACTCTTAGGTGGCGCCACGTTCTATGGCGTTTAACATAGTCTCATTTTGAGATGCAACAAAAATGAGACTGGGTTTTTTGTGTGTACACTTATTATTTGCACGACCCGATTGATGGAACAGGAAGAAAATATACATCAAACATAACCTCAAATATTCTCAATATTTTCGCATTACTTTTCTACCCAAAAAATTGGTTTTATAATTATATCTATTTAAATAGAAGTTGTTCTTTGTATTTAATTCTTTATACCCATGTAGAAATTTCCCTACGTGTCCTTATCAAATCTTAGATTCTGATTAGAATCACGCTAGCAAATCTAGTTCGGAAAAGTCTGACTAGAACCTGTTTAGATTCTTGTGAGGAAATTTAGACTAGAAACATCTAGCTAGATTACGCATAAAATCTAGAGAGCTAATTCAGATTAGAAATCACTGATTATACCCTCGCTAAATTCTAGTCAACGATACTCGGAGTCGAACTTAGATTATTTTTCAGTGTTTTTAATTTTTTTGGTTCGGATTTATTAATTAAAATATGTCATTTTTTGTTAATTTAAAAATAGACCTTAAGTACACGGAAATAATAGATAATAATTAAAGATGAAATTTTGTCAAAAGATGATTAAATAATATAAAATATTAATTTATAACGATTCTCACAAGCGCAGAAAAAAGTGCGAAGTTAGTATATAAGAGCGATTCGGTATATGTGTAGTATCACGTCGGTAATACAGTGTATCAACGGTGCGTGTTAAGTTAATAATAGGATAGGTACAAAAGCGAGCGAACAAATTTTCTACACGAGATAAAATTAAAACTAATATAATTTTAACTTACATATAGTTATAATTAATATAAATAACAAATCTCTAAAAGGATCCGTTTATTTTACACTTGTAGGGTAGCAGCTAGTTTTACTTGCTAGTTCCCGACTAGAAATTCTAGACTAGTACCCGATCTGACGACCATTATGAAAGTAGTTGGGTTCCAACTATTTTCACTAATCAGTTCCCCACTACAGATAGGGACTTCTGACTAGAACCCCATCAAACTCCAATCTTAATTTCTACATGGGATAGTTCATATTAAAATTGTTGAGATAAGATAATACAATTTTAATTACTTATTAAATAAAATAAGTGTTTCATAATTGGGACATTTATTTTGGAACACCCGTACATGCAGGAAACCATTGTTTCATAATCGGTACAAGTGCAGGGAGTCACAATTTAGTTAATATTATTTTTATTTCATAAAAAATAAAAATTTTAGGGCCTAAATTCTGTTCACTAAATACCACCCCAGCAGCACGTAATATTACAGCAATATTGAGAGAACTTCCGTAACATTACCAATATTGCCTTAATCCCTCTCGGCACAGAACATCAGGAACGTTTTTAGAACGTTTCTAAAACGTTTCATGTCCGGTAATAATGACATAAAACGTTCTAAAAACGTTTTAGGAACGTTCTTAAAACGTAAGGCGATTTTTGTGTCTACTAGGATGTTACCAATGGTTCTAGAATAATGTTGTAATGTTAGTAATATTACGTGCTACTGGGGCAACCTTTCAATCTATACCCGAATTATTCATATTAGCGCTCCTACTTCCAATAAATTTATCATAGAATTTTAGTTAGCTCAAAAAGCGTTCCATAATTGGGACCTTTACCTTTTTATATTAAGAGAAAGAGAAATGTGATTACAATTTTGGTTTTAACAAATTATAAATTTCATTATTGTTAAAATATAATAGGGGGAAGTGTGTCAAAATGGGGTACCTTTTTGTAATTGGCTGTTTACAGAGAACCAATCGAATAAATCGTTTCAGTAAACATCACCCTGAAAAAGAAATTTATTTGATTCAAATAATTCATATTATTTGAAAAATATTTAATTGATTCAAATACTTTTTAGTTGGATCAAAAAAATATGTATTTGATTCAATTAAATAATTATTTGAATTGAATAAATGAATTAATTTAATACAAATAATGAGTTACTTGAAACTATTCTTTTATTTATTTCATTCAAATACTTCGTATATTTCAAGCAAATAAAAATTATTTGACACAATAAATTTATTTTATTGATTCTAAAAAACTTAATTATTTAATCCGAATAATTCATTATTCAAAGCAAATACACTATTTTATCAAGTCAAATAAAAAAATATTCCAATCAATTAAATAATTATTTGAAACAAAAATAATGAATTACTTGAAACTGTTCATTTATTTATTTCACTTAAATATTTCATTTATTTAATAAGGATAAAAAATATTTCGACAAATAAATGTGTTATTTGAATGCAGAATATACGACACTGGCATTCATATAGTAGATCAGCCCGAGTTCTCACCAAGTCTTAGTGGCCGTGTGGCTTAAATAGGTGCGTTTATAGGCTTGCGGTCAGCGTTATGGGCGGGGGGACGTAAGTTCGATGTCACATGCGAGCGAATATTTTTCATTCTTCGTTTTAGGCGTTATATGAGATAATAAAATTATGTGTTGTCTTGTGAATAAAAACTGTGTGAACATGTTTATAAATAATGTTAAAAGTCTGTTAAAAATCAGTTAATATATACATATAATATAATAATATATTAATGAATTAAAAAAATACTAAATATTTTTTAAAAAATTTGTATTAAATACAATATGAAATAATTTTCGTAATTGATTTAAATAATTTGATTTGAATAATTTCAATAATTGATTCAAATAATTATTTATTAGTTTGATATATTCAATTTATTTGATTTGAATAATTTGTATTTGATTTAAATAAATAGTTATTTGATCCAATAAAATAAAATATTTAGGTTAAAGAAATATGTATTTGGTTCAAATACACATTTATTGGATTATAATCAAATAAATGATTTATTTGGATCAAATAATTTTTATTTGATCCAAATAATTTTTTTTCAGTGCAGAATTCTTCTTTGTACACTTAGGTTTAAAAAAATTATGATAATACCGGAGAAAAAAATTGTTGAAACAACTTATATCGTATTTTCTAAGAGAGCATCAAATAACTATACCAAAACTGCTGAGTCAGGCTCCATGAACTGGCCCCCTGTTTCACCAACATTCTTAAAAATGAAAACTAATTATATTTTTTTGCAGCTATTATGGTACATAATGATATCCTAAGAGGATTTAAAAAAAAAATTTTAATTGAAAAAGTTATAAACAATAAAAGATTTATGCACCATTTTTTTTTTAAATTCGCAGATTTTAGAGATTATTTTAAAAAATTATTTCAAGACCAGGTTTTAGTGACAAATATATGTACTTTTAAGAAATTTTTGTTAAATTGGAAAAAAATAGGTTTTAATGCAAAATTCGGTAATTTGTTATAAACAAATGCAGTTTTTTTAGTGTTCCAAATCGAAAAATGAAAATTTTTTTTTACATTATTAATCCTCAAACTCTTAAGAAGAAGTACGTTAAAAAAATTTTGGTATTCTCTAATTTTGAGCAAATGGCAAAAGTTTTTGTTGCGCGCTGCGCCTTTCCGGTCCCTGCGCGAACCCTGCCGCGTCGCACTGCATGCAGTGGAATTTTTTTTTACAATTCATTGTTTAAAAATGTCTACAGCCCACAATTTTTAACCGATTTGAGGGTTCTTTGTTTTAAATTAAAGGGGAATAAATTATTAAGACATCCCTTGATGTCGATTTTTAAATTTTTAATTGTTTATAATTTTTGTTTTTAATGAAAGTTAATAAATTAATACAATTTTTTAAAAGAGAACGTTTATTTTCTTATTTCGTTGCTGGAAATGATCAAAACCCGTTCGAAGTATCGCAGTATGAGCAGCAGATAATTATTAAATTTAAAACAAAGAACCCTCAAATCGGTTAAAAATTGTGGGCTGTAGACATTTTTAAACAATGAATTGTAAAAAAAAATTCCACTGCATGCAGTGCGACGCGGCAGGGTTCGCGCAGGGACCGGAAAGGCGCAGCGCGCAACAAAAACTTTTGCCATTTGCTCAAAATTAGAGAATACCAAAATTTTTTTAACGTACTTCTTCTTAAGAGTTTGAGGATTAATAATGTAAAAAAAAATTTTCATTTTTCGATTTGGAACACTAAAAAAACTGCATTTGTTTATAACAAATTACCGAATTTTGCATTAAAACCTATTTTTTTCCAATTTAACAAAAATTTCTTAAAAGTACATATATTTGTCACTAAAACCTGGTCTTGAAATAATTTTTTAAAATAATCTCTAAAATCTGCGAATTTAAAAAAAAAATGGTGCATAAATCTTTTATTGTTTATAACTTTTTCAATTAAAATTTTTTTTTTAAATCCTCTTAGGATATCATTATGTACCATAATAGCTGCAAAAAAATATAATTAGTTTTCATTTTTAAGAATGTTGGTGAAACAGGGGGCCAGTTCATGGAGCCTGACTCAGCAGTTTTGGTATAGTTATTTGATGCTCTCTTAGAAAATACGATATAAGTTGTTTCAACAATTTTTTTCTCCGGTATTATCATAATTTTTTTAAACCTAAGTGTACAAAGAAGAATTCTGCACTGAAAAAAAATTATTTGGATCAAATAAAAATTATTTGATCCAAATAAATCATTTATTTGATTATAATCCAATAAATGTGTATTTGAACCAAATACATATTTCTTTAACCTAAATATTTTATTTTATTGGATCAAATAACTATTTATTTAAATCAAATACAAATTATTCAAATCAAATAAATTGAATATATCAAACTAATAAATAATTATTTGAATCAATTATTGAAATTATTCAAATCAAATTATTTAAATCAATTACGAAAATTATTTCATATTGTATTTAATACAAATTTTTTAAAAAATATTTAGTATTTTTTTAATTCATTAATATATTATTATATTATATGTATATATTAACTGATTTTTAACAGACTTTTAACATTATTTATAAACATGTTCACACAGTTTTTATTCACAAGACAACACATAATTTTATTATCTCATATAACGCCTAAAACGAAGAATGAAAAATATTCGCTCGCATGTGACATCGAACTTACGTCCCCCCGCCCATAACGCTGACCGCAAGCCTATAAACGCACCTATTTAAGCCACACGGCCACTAAGACTTGGTGAGAACTCGGGCTGATCTACTATATGAATGCCAGTGTCGTATATTCTGCATTCAAATAACACATTTATTTGTCGAAATATTTTTTATCCTTATTAAATAAATGAAATATTTAAGTGAAATAAATAAATGAACAGTTTCAAGTAATTCATTATTTTTGTTTCAAATAATTATTTAATTGATTGGAATATTTTTTTATTTGACTTGATAAAATAGTGTATTTGCTTTGAATAATGAATTATTCGGATTAAATAATTAAGTTTTTTAGAATCAATAAAATAAATTTATTGTGTCAAATAATTTTTATTTGCTTGAAATATACGAAGTATTTGAATGAAATAAATAAAAGAATAGTTTCAAGTAACTCATTATTTGTATTAAATTAATTCATTTATTCAATTCAAATAATTATTTAATTGAATCAAATACATATTTTTTTGATCCAACTAAAAAGTATTTGAATCAATTAAATATTTTTCAAATAATATGAATTATTTGAATCAAATAAATTTCTTTTTCAGGGTGATGTTTACTGAAACGATTTATTCGATTGGTTCTCTGTAAACAGCCAATTACAAAAAGGTACCCCATTTTGACACACTTCCCCCTATTATATTTTAACAATAATGAAATTTATAATTTGTTAAAACCAAAATTGTAATCACATTTCTCTTTCTCTTAATATAAAAAGGTAAAGGTCCCAATTATGGAACGCTTTTTGAGCTAACTAAAATTCTATGATAAATTTATTGGAAGTAGGAGCGCTAATATGAATAATTCGGGTATAGATTGAAAGGTTGCCCCAGTAGCACGTAATATTACTAACATTACAACATTATTCTAGAACCATTGGTAACATCCTAGTAGACACAAAAATCGCCTTACGTTTTAAGAACGTTCCTAAAACGTTTTTAGAACGTTTTATGTCATTATTACCGGACATGAAACGTTTTAGAAACGTTCTAAAAACGTTCCTGATGTTCTGTGCCGAGAGGGATTAAGGCAATATTGGTAATGTTACGGAAGTTCTCTCAATATTGCTGTAATATTACGTGCTGCTGGGGTGGTATTTAGTGAACAGAATTTAGGCCCTAAAATTTTTATTTTTTATGAAATAAAAATAATATTAACTAAATTGTGACTCCCTGCACTTGTACCGATTATGAAACAATGGTTTCCTGCATGTACGGGTGTTCCAAAATAAATGTCCCAATTATGAAACACTTATTTTATTTAATAAGTAATTAAAATTGTATTATCTTATCTCAACAATTTTAATATGAACTATCCCATAACTTTAAAAAAATGTTAGGACACCTATAAATGTTTTTCTCTAATTTTTTAGAGTTTTTTTAGACACATCTTTTCAGCCCACAATGAACATTTTTCGTCCATATTTACCGGAGATATTTAACTTTTAAAAATAAAAAATTTTGGAAAATAAGACTTTTTTGACAATTTTGTTGAAAAATGTAGAAATAACTTAAAAACTATAGTTACCAACTTGTAAAGCATTATAAAACGCTTCGATTGACCTATTACATTCTCATAAAAAATGAGAAAGTCTTGGATTTGTGCGATTTTGAGCATTGTCTAATTTTGCTAAATCTTTACGTTTCATGACCCCCTGATTCCAAAAAAATGGTTTTTAGAAAAGTGTCTGTCCGTCTGTCTGTAAAAAAATTTGTCTCGACGATAACTCGAATGAATTTTAATGAATCGACTTGAAATTTGGCACACTTTCTTAGTCCGTAAAACTAAAGCCACGAAGTAGTATAAGGAGCTTTCACTCATCGTGAAAAGTGTTTCCAACTTTTCTTTTCTGTTTGACGCCATGGGTCAGTTAGCGACAAGAATCCATCTAACGTGAAAACGTACAACTCTAGAATTTTTCTCCTTTTCGTCTGCTAAACGCAACACGCACGCGCAGATCAACGCGGTCTTTTTTGAATTTCTTAAATTCACATATCCGCCATTTGCAATGGCGGATCTCTCACCTGAGTTGTAGCCGTTATCCCGCAAAAGCGCTCGTTTCGCTAACTAACCACGAGCCGAACAGAAAAGAAAAATCGTCATCAAAATATTTCAAACTATCCATTGAGTGGAAGCTCCTTATACTACTTCGTGACTAAAGCCTAAGTTTGTTGGGCAGCCAATTTCGTCAAAAAACAACAAAAATACAAAATTTTAAAATTTTCAAAATTTTGTTTTTTGACATTTTTCAAAAAAATATTTTTTTTCCCTTAAATTTTGAACAAAAACAAACAACTTTTCCTTTCGACACTTTTTTGTATTTTTTTTTAAGTTTTTGGGCCAGACTTTTCTTTTTGTTTTATAAGTTTTAGAGTTTGTATTTTTGAATCAAAATATTTTTTTAACTCTTCAACTTGATTTAAATGTATCCTTGTTGATGTTAAGCAGACAAATTTTGTTGAATTTTAAATTTTTTTTTGAATTTTTGAAAATGATATCTCTAAGGAAAAGTAATGAAATGTAATGAAATTTTCAGGAAATGCTTATTGTTTACAGACAATTTAAGAAAATATTTTTTAAAAAAATTATTAAAAAAATAATCTTTAAATATACAATTTTTTGAAAAGTGACATTTTTTTAATAATAATAATTCGATTCCCACTAATTTCACGAGTATTTTCCAAAAAAAGACCACAAATGTTCGCGCGCCCCGAGGCGCGCTGAAACTAGCGAGCACCCGCGCGAAGCGCGCACGAGGATGTGTCCGCCCGGTGGGCGGACAGATTTTTTTTAAGCTAATTCGATTAGAAATAAAGAAGTTATTGATATTTTAAAAAACAGAAATTGTGAAAAAAAATTTTTTATGTGGAAATATTAAATAAAGAGAAAAAAAATATTACAGCACTTAAGAATAATTGTTGAAAATTTATACTTTATTGTTATTAACATCTCTATGAGGAAGCAAAGTGTTCATGAAATAAACATAACAAGATTTTTCTTGTTGTATGAGATTATAAATGCAAAAAAGAATTAGTATTCTTTATTATTATAAAAAACAAGTAATATTTATTAAAATTAAAAAAACATCGATAATGCAAAATATCGATATATCGAAAGTATAAATGACTCGAAATATCGAAAGTATAAATGACTCGAAATATAGTTGTTGAATGAATCGGCTTAACATCCGGTATACCCTACACTACATATTGCAACAAAATGTAATGTTTCCAAGTTATTGTAAACAATTTAACAATCATCTATTCTATTGGAAGTTACTCTAGAATAAGTGCAGAAAAACATCCCAAACTTGACAAATTAAATACTTGTCAGCATTACTTTGAATGTATTCCTCACATTTAAGAATAAATTTAATTGTCTTTTAAACATAAGTAGGGGAGAGTGGGGCAAAATGGGGTACCTTTTTGTAATTGGCTGTTTACGGAGAACCAAACGAATAAATCGATTCAACTAATCATCAGAATTCTTCTTTGTACTCTTAGGTTTATGAGGAAATTATGATAATAGCGGAGAAAAAAAATTTTTGAAAGAACTTATATCCCATTTATTATTATGAAAAAAATAATCAATATTTACTGGAAATTAACAGAAAAACATCGATAATGAAAAATATCGATATATCGATAGTGAAACATCGATAGCATAATACCCCGAATCAAAAATTTGACTTTTGTGCGGAAAGTTGTTAAATATGCATGATATAACGTTTTTAAGTAGTTCAATGAATATTAAATACCACCCGGCATGGCCCAACACATAGGTACCCCATTTTGCCCCACACTGCATATTACAACAAAATGTAATGTTTATAAATTGTTGTAAACAATTTAACAATCTATCCTATTGGAAATAACTCTAGAATAAGTGCCGAAAAAGATCCCACAATTTTCTTATCAAAATGAATGATATATTTCGAGGATAAAAAAATTAAATGTTCCCACCATGGAGAAACAAAGGTACCCCATTTGACCCGCCTACCCCATTTTGCACCACTCTCCCCTACATTGTAGTTGGAGTATTTGTCGATGTGATATAATTAAATCGCATGAAAACGTAACCCTCAACAATAATAACTAATAACACTTTTAAAATTCATTATCGTTACAAAATAATCTATTTTTTGTGTTAGTTTCAACTCTATTGTTTATTTTTCTAATTTCATCCCCAAGTATAGAAATAATTTCGCTTTTGAAGAAGTCAACTAATTTACAAATTCGATCCATTCCCAATACTTGGGTTTCAGTTTGATTTGTATGATTATTAACAATAATAAATGAATAACAATAAAACTTGGCATACTTACAGTATGCCAAGTACATTATTTTGATCAAAAACCGAAATTAGTCTGATTTACCACTTTTGAATAAATTGAAGTGATCCATTCCGCCCCTGATCCATTACGTTTCGGTCTCGCCTATTGTTAAATTATAAAATTTTTTCCAGAGTTCCTGTTGACGTATTGATAAATCTTAATTAAAGTTAATCTTTCTTTTTAATTTTTTTTCCACCAGGGTCATTTTGCAATAGAATGAAGGTTCATGTCATATGTCTTCATGTCTTTCTTCTTAGTTTAAGTTTGTTGATCTTTCTTCAACAACACCTTTTGGAGCTCCTTGTTAAATGCACTGTCATTATAAGGTAGATCGATGTCATCTAATTGTATTACTTGCAACTTTGCATGTACAAGGTTAGTGTTAAAATACAGATCGAGTTCGTTAGCCAGCCAGTTTCGTAGAAAACTACAAAAACTACAGTACTTTCAAAAATTTGAAAATTCAATTTTTTTAACTTTATATTACTTTAGATTAGCAAAATATAAATAACTTTTCTCTACAATATTTTTTCATAGAAAGTTCATTTGACAAGTTGTATTCTTTTATTATCGTTGTTAAAATCATTTTTGGTTTCTAGTGGTTAGTTTACGTTTTGTTATCTTCTTTTTTTCAATAGACTAGTCAATTTTTCTGTACTTATACCTAACTCCCTCAACTTCCTTTGAAGTTCTCCGTAAATAATAAAATCCATGTAAATTTCAATTATTTTTAAAAAATTTAATATAATTCTTTATCAGAATTGAAGCATCTGCATAAATAATAAACAACTGCGCAAAAATTCCAAGAAACATCTTTTCAAAAATGCAATTATATTTCCATAAACAATAAAATTGTTTGTAAATTTCAACAATTTTCAAAATCTTTAATAAAAAGCGATTATTGATGGGATTTTTTCCTTATGTAATTTATGAAGAATATAAATTTTTCTATAAATGTTTCTATTTACATTGAGATAAAATAGAATTTGAATTTCAAATAGTGAAGTCATAGTGGGTACTAAAAGTTTTGAAAATACGTATCGAGGAGCACGTTCTCGACGTCTTATTCGGTGCAGTTGCTGGCCACAAAGTTGAAAAAGCTTTAAATTTCGCATCACGTAACTATGAATCTCGTATCACATGTGAATAAAACATTCACAAGAAGTTCGAATCTCAAGCATATTCCAGATGGATACATCGTACCTTCCGAATCTCATAAAAGTGGGAGTGGAAGTTGTAGTAGCCATAGTAGGAGTTGTAGTAGAAGAAGTAGTAATAGTTGAAGTGTGATGATAGTAGTAATCCTAGTAATACCAGTAGTTCTAGTTCCGCGAACGTACTTTCGAACCCTTCAAAAGCCTCTTTCTTTTTCCTTCTCTTATTTTTTCTCTCTTTCTCGCTCTCCACATGGCAAGAGGTCCATAACCGTTTTCTCAACTTTCATTATTTCGCAGCTCGTGTAATTCAATGTCGTTGCTGAAAATTCATTTTCGTCCTTCCTCACTCGCCTCCATAAAGCCACGGGCGCACAGCATCCATGAACTACTCTCTCTCTCTCTCTCTCTATATATATATATATATATATAGTAAGGAGCAGCACACAGAGGCGCTGAAATCTGAAACTTTCTGCTTCGCAACGCGTTCTTATATTGTACCTAAGAAACATTGTGTCGGGGATGAAGAAGATAGGAAATTGGATGCTTTCGTAATGTTGCACAACTTTAAATAGATCTTGTTCCTCTTACTTACACAATCACTTTTTTGTTTATTTTTACACTCTCAACAATTGACTAGTTTCAGTTTCTCATTAAATTTCTATAATAGAGTCTTATCAACGTATATATATATAAAAGAGGGAGAGTTCAAATTGTAATTTATACTTTGTTTATTTTATTATTACCAGTGTATTGTTCTGTTTATGAGAAGAAAGGAGAAAAACGAGAAGAAAACAGATTTTTTTCCCAATGAAAAAGATTTTCTTCTTTGAAATTTATATTAAAAAAGTGGATAATTTATAAATTAATTGAAAGTAAATATGGAAATGATGAAAGAAAAAAATTTAATTCAAATTTATTGAAAATTTTTCTATAAGTGTAAAAATATCAGTAAAAATCATTTTTTAACGAATAATTTGAATTTCAGTAGAAAAACAATTTAGTCGAGTGGAAAAATATTACTATATAATTAATAAAAAATAATTTAAAAATATTATTTTAATTTTAATTTTTCATCATATATTTTTTAAATAAATTAATCCTTAGTAATTAAGGATTTTGTTTAAATGAAGAAAATACAATGTTGCAAGGAATTGCTTTTCAATTCAAACCTTGAAAATTTCATATTCAAAATGGACGGCGAATTTTTAAAAAATTGTTTAATTTTAATGGAATTTTGGTGTCTATAGATTTTTTGTGTTACTAAATAAGAATCTGCAGACAGATTTCAAAAGTTAAATTCCAAAAAATGCATTTTTAAAGAAATTTAAAGATTTAAATTCGATAAGTTTAACTAATAGTAGTAAAAAATCGATTTTAGTCAAACAAACTACACAGAAAAAAACTGGACTCAAAATGAGTCGCATATGAGACTCATTTTGAACTGCAACAAAAATGATACCCCTTCGACTCATTCTGAGTTTCTAGGGAAAAGATTCAAAATGAGTCTTAAGGGGTATCATTTTTTCTTTACGATAAAATTACAATCACATTGGAAAAGCTAAGAATAATTTATAAAAATATGAATTAAAATAATTGTTTATAACTAATAAACACGTTGCACTTGTCAAAACATTAATATTTGCAGTTGATTTATTGTTTTCATGAGAAATAGAAAAAATTTTTTAGGTTAGACATTTGTCAATTGACAGACAGGGATGGGCAACCATGGAACACGAAACATGCGAAACACAAAAGAAAGTAACTAGAATATTGTTATTTTACTCATTTTGAGTCACTTGAAGTTGCCGATTACTCATTTCGAGTCACTTGAAGTTGTCGATTACTCATCTCGAGACCGACTTCCAAATGAGTTGCAACAAAAATGAGTCGGGTTCTTTTCTGTGTACTTAATTCCGATTATTTTATTTATAGTAGTAAAAGCAGACGGTTATTGTCAGAAAAACTACACAATATCACACGGAAAAACTTTTTTCAAGAGTCATTACTAAATTTATTCAAGAACTCAGGATATGGGAAAAATTTAGAACTTGTTTTAGAAAAGTTCAATATTCATTAAAGAATTTTCAGGTGTTTTTCTAATGGCTTGGAAATTATTGTTCTTGACGATGCGACTGAGTTCTTCAGTCACTGCGCGCTGAAAAAGTCTCGAACTATTTAAGAAAGAAGACGTAGCCTAACCAATAGGTATACAGCGCCACTTGGCTTTAAACGCTTTAAAACGATCTAAAACTAAAGTATCGTAACGCGTTCCTGCATCCGAGTGGCATAAAGCGGAGCGATCTTGAGTCTCGAGGTCTCAAGTTCGACTACTCACGCGGGCAAATTTTTTTCGTTTTGTAGCATTTCTTGTATTATTTCCATATCCTGAGTTCTTGAATAAGTTTAGTAATGACTCTTGAAAAAAGTTTTTCCGTGCAATTATTTTAATTAACAGTAGTAAAAGTCAGACAAACTACACTGTAAAAAAGGGAGTCAAATTTTAACTCGCAAAATTGTACTCCCAAAATCCTGTTACTGACAGCTCCTTAAACTTGTTACAGTGTACTTAATTTCGATTACTTCCATTAACAGTAGTTAAAGCCTGTTTTAGTCAGACAAACTATTTAGTTTCGATTAATTTTGCTAGATTCAATATTTATAAAGTTAATCAACATTTAAATTTTTCACAAAAAATTGAAATGACTTTTTTAAATTTTATCTTAACTTTTAAAAATAATTATTCTAAAATAAAAACTTTACAAATGGTATATAATATATTCAGTAGAATGGTTCTTATTTAGGCGATGTTTTTAAATCTTTGATCACATCCCAAAAAAATAATCGAGGTATGAAAAAAAGTATTATCAAAGTTACCTAAAAGTGTCCAGTCAAAAAAATACAGATTGTAAATTTTACAACTTAAGCACATGTATATTCTGTCAGAAAGTGCCAGGAAACTGAGAATTTTTGTGTCAGGAATTTACGTGAAAAATACAAGTAAAAATCAATTTTAGGCGCATAATTAAAGTTTCAGTGGAAAAACTATTACACTTTTATAATTCATAGTGATTAGATATGTAGTGATAGTAGAAGAGAATAAAAATTTAGTCATGCGTATATTTCTAATGTTATCCATTTTCGCTCCAAGTAGTGTAATTCCGTTTTAGTCCGACAAATGATTCAGTAGCAGTTTAATCGACGTTAATGGGACAAAATTTATTATAACATGTCAGTTCATTCTCGTCAGTAGTAAAATAAGTTTTAAACAGCCAAATCGTTTCTTTTTTATTTTATTTCAGTAGTAAAGAATTATATAATTCAAATAATTTGTTACCTTGTAGTAAAAAATAATTTCAAATGAGACATCTAGTAACGAATTTTACTCCATAACTCTGAATTAGTAGTTTTTTACTAATAAAATAGTGCGTATTCGTTTACCAATTGAATTAGAAACTGTTATTACTAATTTTGCTTACTCATAAGGAAGCTTTGCATTCATGACAATTTTCAATTTTTCAAAACATGGTTATATGGACTCATTTTTATCTAGGATATATGTATATTAAATTCTGAGCAAATGTCCAGATGTATGTGTGTGTGTGTGTGTGTATGTCACAAAAAATTGTGTACAAATTATCTCTAACAAATTTTAATGGATTGCCCTATAATTTTGCAGGTTTATTGCAGTCATTAATACCTAAAATCTGACACAAGGATTTTCAAATTTATCCACAAAATTTTTTTTATACAATTTTTTCAAAATTTGAAAAAAAAATTTTTTTGTATTTTTTTAAATAACTTTTTTGTTCCTTAATATTTTCATAAATTATTCTCAAAATTACATTCCTGCCAAAAAAAACGAATCGATTGATATATACAAAGTGCACATTTCATCAAAATTTATAAAATTAATCAATATTTTTCTTTTTCACAAAAAATTCAAATTTTGTGTTATTTGAAATATTACCTTAACATATTAAAATTAAATTAAGCAATTGATTTATAATATTTTGAGGAAGCGAAATGGTCATGAAATGAACAACTTGTTTAGTAGTTTTTACTAATTATTAATAGAAAATTTACTAATTTGAAATAGTATAAAATACGTTCTACTAATTGAATTATTAATTTTCTACTAGCAATTAGCAAAAAACTACTAAAAATTAGTAAAAAATGTTACTAATTGAAATTGGTAAACGAATCCGCACTAATTCAGATTTAGAGAGTAGTAATTATTTTCTCCACAGTAGTAAAGCTCTGCAATAGTCAGGCAATAAGTAATGATTTATTCTATCTCTATTAGCAATTTTCAATCAACCGCCAGAATTTTTAATTTTAGTTGGTAGCCTGAGTATTAAAAAAGTCTAGAAAAGGAATAAGTTCATTAGTCTAAATTAGATAATTAAATTATCATTTTTCAACTTCTGTGGTTTAGTAGTATAATACAGTTTTAGTCAGACAATTTTTGTTCACTTAGAAAAAAAAAGGTTATGAATTCAATTTTTAGTAAATAGTTTATTGATAAAATATTTATTAATAATTATAATTTGACAATTATTTTAATAAATCTATTCGAGGCAATACGAGTCAAGTAGTATAGTTAAACAAAATCGACTATTTTCAGTATGAATTATTATTAAAAACTAATTTACATTTTTAAATATGGATATCGTTTAACTATAATTTGAATTGTACTATTTAAAATAATGGTATTCCTATTTAAAAACCAGAATAATCTTCTCCCTAAATTTAAATTAGTAAAAATGTTTACTAATTTGAATTAGTGACTGACTTTTTGCTTTGAAATTAGTAAATTTTACAAATTAATAATAATTTCTACTAATTTTGTTAGTAAATTTTACTAATTTAAGAACAAAAAGTCAGTTGCTAATTCAAAGTATTAAACATTTTTACTAAATCAAATTTAGAGAGTTTTAATAATTATCCAACCAAAAGTATACACAGAAAATAACTGATATCAAAATAAGTCAGATAGGTGACTCATCATCATGAGTTGGAACAAAAAAGAGTCCAATTTTTTTCTGTGTGGTAGACAACATCTACAACTGAAACAAAATATTAAATATCTCTTTAATGAAAGTTTACTAAAAGACAATTATTTTTCAAAATAATGTTTATGTAGTACAAATTAATGTATAAACAGAAGAAATCAATAATTACAAAACTAAAATATTTAAATAAAATAAAATACCACTTTAAGCAGTAAGAGTCAAGTACAGTTAGGCAAAAGTAACGTAAAGTTGAATTTCTATTGAAATATGTTTTACTTTTTTATGAAAAATAATCAATTTCTAGTAATTTTATAAACATCAGTTATTAATTCTATATTTAGTAAATTCGTATACAATTTTTTAATAAATTACACTGAGAAAACGATTTATTTGATTCAAATATATTTTGTTTAAATCAAACTTAAAATATCTTTGCTTGCAGTCAAAAATCTTTAAGTTTAATTGATACAGTTTTTTTAATTCATGTAAAAAAATAATATATTTAATTTAAACATAAGTTGTGGTTGATTTTAAATTATTTATAATTAACTTTTAAGTTTGAATTAAATATAAAGTTTTTAAACATATTTTTTGTTTAAATCAAAACAGAAAATATGTTTGAATTAAATATAGGGGAGACTCCCAGGCAGAAATCAACGACCGGCTTGGTACCTGCCGGTACCAAGGGGGGACTTGCCGGTGCCGGCCCGGTGCCGGTATTTCTGCTGGCTTGGAGCCGGTCCAGTCAACAATGATAACCCGGGAAATATCCGCCCCGGTGCCGGTAAACCACCGGCTCGATACCGGGCCGGTAGTAAAAAAAAATCAAGTTGTTCATTTCATGACCATTTAGCTTCCTCAATATATATTATTATATATAATTTTGAAAGTTAAATAATTATAATAGTTTATTAAATATAATTAATAAACCGGGTAAAGTACCCTGAATAAATATTAATTATTCAATTTTTTTATTATAGAATAATTATTTTAAAGTGTTATGATAAAATGTCAAAAAATACAAAATTTTAATTTTTTGTGAAAAATTAAAATATTTATTAATTCTATAAATTTTGATAAAATATATACTTTATATACATGAATCGATTCGTTTTTATGTCAGGAATGCAATTTTGACAAGAATTAATAAAAATTTTGATATAGAAAAAAGTTATTTCAAAAAATCTAAAAATTAATTTTTTCAAAAATTAAAAAAATGTTGAAAAAAATTTTTTTTTATATAGTTTTGAAAATCCTTCTGTCTGATTTTTGGTATTCATGACCGTAATACACCTACAAAATCTTATCAAAATCCATCAAGATGTGCAAGAGAAAATTTGTCCACAAGAATCGGTGACATACACACACACACATACATACACACACATGCATAAACACATACATCCGGACATTTGTTCCTCTCGACGAATTATATATACTACACTTGAAAATTTGTAAAAATAATTGATTTTGAAAAATTCGGAAATCGACATCACTATAAGGCTTCCTCTATGAGGAAGCAATTATTAACTATTATTATTATTATACATTTTTACATATATTAAACGTTAAAAAATAATATTTATTAATTAATTTAATTGTAAACACTAAATAGAATGCTGAAACATATGAATTATTATTAATTATTAACGAAAAATCTGAAGACATGAGGAATTGAACTCAGGACCCTCGGGCTGCAAAGTCGACGCCGCATCCGCTAACCTAAACCTGCTTATGAAAAGTGAATTGAAAGTTCATATATGAAGTGTGACACCAGGACTAATTACAAAATGTTCTAAATTAATAGAAAAAACCTTTTCTAAAAGACAATTTGAATAATGTAATGTCAAAGTTAATAATTATAATAACATTTGTTAATGTCATTATACGTTGGGACTAAGGCTAAAGAAAAACCGCTGGCATGGTACCGGCCCGGTACCGGCTTTATAGAAAAAACTTGCAGAAACTTAGTATAATGAAATTAATATAATATCTTGTTAGATTATCAAAATTTTATAACAATAAATCAGATAAAACCTGACCAAAATTATTTTAAACGAACAAAGTTATTATAAGGTGTCTAGTAATTCGGCAGTTACATATTCCCAGATTTTTCAGTGATTTTCCCGGACAATTAAAAGCTGAATTAATAGAGTTTAATGAAATGTAATTTTTCCAACTATATAAGAAAAGATTTTAAAAAACATTTGATTTCGAGAGATTTGATTTTCTTATTCTTCCGAATGGTGTAAAAAAAATTTCAAAAAATTAAATATTTAGACTTTTTAAGACACAAAAATATTATGCCGGCAAAAGTCTATCGACGGTGTAAAAACTGCATCGAATGCCGGAACCGGGCCGGTGCCGGGCCGGTACTAATTTTGATACCGGCAAAATCCCGTCGCCGGTGTAAAAACTGCATCGAATGACGGAACCGGGCCGGTACTAATTTTGATGCCGGCAAAATCCCGTCGCCGGTGTAAAAACGGTATCAAGTTGTGGTACCGGGCCGGTTCTAATTTTGATGCCGGCAAAATCCCGTCGCCGGTGTAAAAACTGCATTCAATGCCGGAACCGGGCCGGTACTAATTTTGATGCCGGAAAAAGTCCATCGCCGGTGTATAAACGGTAATAAAAAGTAGTACCGGGCCGGTGCCGGGTATTGTCCGACTTTACCACCGGGCCGGTGTCGAGCCGGTCGTAGGCATCGGCACACCACCGACTTTTCTGCCTGGGCTGGGGAAAAATCCGCTCACTTTTTTTCAGAACGGTAAAAACCTAGGAAATTATTCTCTAAATCCTAAGTTAATTTATATAATTTGAAAGCTTATGATTTCTATTAACAAAATAAAAAAGAATTTTTGATTTATCTTTCTTACTTTTACTTAGGGAAAATTTTTAATACCCATATACCAAATTTCAAAATCACAATTTTCCAGGGTAAATCCGCTCACCCACGGGGTAAACCCGATCACTTAATTTTTTTAAGAATTTAAGGTAATCCCGACAGTTTTATTTTGTATATATTAAATTTCTCCTTATTTCCGTCTTCAGTATGATTTATTAATGATAAATTATGAGTTCTATAAACAATAAATATTGGTTTATTAAATAATAAGTATAAGTTTCATGATTTGGAACTGTGAATTTAAATAATACTTTATTAAGAGAAAATTAAAATGTAGATACAATTTTGGATATAACAAGTTATAGATTTTATTATTGATAAAATATAACAAATGAAATTCGAAATTTTAAATTTAAAAATAAACAAAGATAAAACGTGAACTGAACGATGACAAGAATAGTAGATTTATGCCTTTTTTAGCCGAAAAAGACAGCGACAAATTTTGATTATTTGTTTGCGTTGTTTGTTATAACCGTTATAACCTAATAATCACTAATATTGACTGATATAGACATGATTCCGCTCAATGTTGCCAACAAATATTGATAGT
Organism: Leptopilina myrica (nomen nudum); assembly: GCA_032872475.1. Lineage (NCBI taxonomy): Eukaryota > Metazoa > Arthropoda > Insecta > Hymenoptera > Figitidae > Leptopilina > Leptopilina myrica (nomen nudum). The sequence goes on along the minus strand of CM065459.1, from coordinate 41,003,478 downwards.
TCGGCGCCATCTGTTGAAACAAATCGCCACAAGTCGCGAAATGCGGGGCATTCAAAATGTTAAATATTCAACTAATTACCCAATAATTCAATAATGTTGTTAGAAAATGAATATTATTTCTCTTTTAATAAATATTTTTAATATTACAAATTTTAAGATCGCCAAAAAAACCGCAAATACTGTTAATACTGCTTCGGCTTCCTAAACAAATTTAATAAATGAGCGGCTTTACCCCGACTTCATGTGAGCGACTTTACCCCGAATGTGTTTCTCACATTTCAGGATAAATTTAAATAAATTAAGTCTGAAAAATAATAATCGAAAAACTTGAAAATCCGAAGATCATTTTTTCTTTTTTGCACTTCTAAAAACAATTGACCGTCTCTGATTGTGTGACGAATTCATGAAACTAAACGAAAGTTCGTTAACATTAGTTGTATGTTAAGTACTATTCACAGTACAAATATCTCCATCTTAAGTTGAGTTTATAGCGTCAAATCGCTAGTGAGCGGGTTTACCCCAGTCTCCCCTAATTATTCAAAGAAATAATACTTTTTTATTTAAATTAAGTAGGGGAGAGTGGGGCAAAATGGGGTACCTTTTTGTAATTGGCTGTTTACAGAGAACCAAACGAATAAATCGATTCAACTAATCATCAGAATTCTTCTTTGTACTCTTAGGTTTGAGGAAATTATGATCATAGCGGAGAAAAAAATTTTTGAAAGAACTTATATCCCATTTTCTGAGAAGGTGCAAAAACCCCATTTTGCCCCGTGGGTGGGGCAAAATGGGGTGGTATCAAATTACCATACAAAACATGGAATATTTTTTCAAAATTTGTTAAATTCTTGTTGTAAGAGATTATAAATACAAACAAAAAGTAAGATTCTTTATTATTATGAAAAAAACAAGCAATATTTACTAGAAATTAACAGAAAAACATCGATAATGAAAAATATCGATATATCGATAGTGAAACATCGATAGCATAATACCGCAAAAGAAAAATTTGACTTTTCTGCGGAAAGTTGTTAAATATGCATAATATAACGTTTTTAAGTAGTTCAATGAATATTAAATACCACCCGGCATGGCCCAACACATAGGTACCCCATTTTGCCCCACACTGCATATTACAACAAAATGTAATGTTTATAAATTGTTGTAAACAATTTAACAATCTATCCTATTGGAAATTACTCTAGAATAAGTGCTGAAAACGATTCAACACTTGCCAAATTTAATAAATTATCCCAAAAATTTTTATAAGCACTTTAATTTCGAAAAAAATCGATATTTTTTTCGCTCAAAACTTTACTGTTGTATAACTTTCAAAAAAAAAAAAATTTCATATTGCCCTCATAATTAATAACATTTTCTTATCAAAATGAATGATATATATCGAGGATAAAAAAATTAAATGTACCCATCATGGAGAAACAGAGGTACCCCATTTGACCCGCCTACCCCATTTTGCCCCACTCTCCCCTATAACGTTTTCTCAGTGTAATTTTTTCGATTTTTGGAAGACATATAGAAGGTCAAAGAAAAACACTCTTTTACTTCTTCAAAAAATAGACGAGATTTCGAGGGTTCACTGAAAAAACCTAGTCTCAAAATGAGTATCATACGCTACTCATTTTGAGTTGCAACAAAAATGAGACTCTTAGGTGGCGCCACGTTCTATGGCGTTTAACATAGTCTCATTTTGAGATGCAACAAAAATGAGACTGGGTTTTTTGTGTGTTTAATGAACCGTGAATATAAACACTTCCACTGAAAAAATGAAATTGTTGATTTTGTCATACTCGTATAGTTAGGACGTATAGCTAAAACACCAATACTGTATTTCTAGTCTTCAAATACAGTATTGGTATTCTTCACATACATATTACTGTCTCTCACATACATATGGCTGTTCTTCACTGCGTATAGCTGAAACAGCAACACTGTATGGCTGTCCCATATCTACCAATATAATATGGGAGTATTAGCCATATTTATGGCAGTATCATAAATATATTTTTTTCAATGTATGTTTAAATTTATTACTTCTATATTTATAATTTGGTCAAAAAAGTTTGATAAAAAGTTTTGAACAAAAGTTTAAAAAAAAATGTTTAAACTTATGTTTTTAAATTTGTAATATTTTTAATTATTAAAACTTTCAGTTTCTGCAGAGGACAGCGGTACTGTCGAAACGTTAAATAGAATTTTATTTTATTTTTTCATGACTTGGATTGATTGATCATTAATAATCACGTATATTAAAATCAAATTATTATTAAAATCGAATTTTTCCTTTTTTGTTTTTATCATTATCAACATTGATTTAATAAATAAAAGTGCAAAAACAGTGGAAATTTTTTTATTTACTTCTCGATGTATTTTTTTATCTATCAGTGAATTATTAATTTCCGGTTAAATATCGATTTTTTTTATATAGGAAAACAAAATGTTCTATGAGAGAATTTAGTACTGATAGACTTTTTTTTAATTTCGTTTGTGAATGTAAAAAACGAGAGTGTATTACACTCTGAAAATTCGTGAAACAAGGTAAAAAGGTGACAAACCAGTGAAAAGAAAATAAACAAATGAAAGGCTAGTTATTCATGATTTTGATGGATGGTATATATATATATATATATATATATATATATATATATATATGTAAATAAACTGAATGTATGGCAAAGGGTAGTATATATATTTTGCTATAGTAATTTTTCTCTTTCGAATGGTTGCAAATAATAAAGGAAAAAAATGTAAAAAGTAAAAAAGTAACATAGATACTAGTGCAGCATAGTAACGGACAAGATTAGGTCACGTTTGTAACTATATATATATATATATATGAACATCACTCATTTAAACGTACCCGTTAACGAGTTTCCATCATATACGCTTGAAAAGTACGTGAAACAAAATCCTATCTGAATCTCTGGGCACGTGTCAGACCGTAAGCGTATTAACATTCCGTTCAGAACGTCAGATACAATGCATCAATGCATTCGTATCGAATTTCATTGAAATGCTTTTGTATATATGGCCTCTGGCTACACTGAGTGAAGAATATCGCAGTATATTGAGAAATCTCTCTCTCTCCCTCTTTTGGTTACGCAACTATATACGATATCCAAAGGCAATTAGTCTCGAGTAAAGAAATTCCTTACCGGATTACGTTTCAATTTTTTATTCATTTTCATTTTTCTTTCGCATCAATCAATCGACAAGTTAAGTTTTCGATCCTTTTGTTCTTCTCATTGAAATATATATTGTCTGACGGTAATTTTTATTTTGTTATATTTATAAGGAAAGATGTATTTATTGAATATTGTAGAGAGAAAGGATGGAGAGATACATTTTTTTAAATAGAATTTTCTTTTTGCTTTTAGTGTTTTTAATAGTATTTTATTGAATATTTGACTAGTGTGTAATTGAATGCAAACTCTGAGAGAATTTTATACAATTGTTTTTGAAATCATACAGTAGTTGACATTATTATCTGAATAATAAAAATTTCATTAAAAAAATCTAGAAAGGGGTAAGAGATGTCCACAAACTTTTCAATGACATAATAAACTTTCCAAAGTAAGAAAAAGTTGTAAACAGTAACTGTTGTTTATAATAATATTTATAATTTTTTTTGCTCCCTTATGAGGAAGCTTTGCATTCGTGGCGATTTTCAATTTTTGAAAAGAAGGTTATATGGACTCATTTTCATCTAGAACATAATATGCATATTCAATTCTAAGAAAATGTGCGCAGATGTATGTGTGTGTGTGTGTATGTCACAAAATATTGTGTACAAAATATCTCAGACAAATTTTAATGGATTGTTCTGAAATTCTGCAGGTTTATTGCAGTCATTAATACCTAAAATCTGACACAAAGATTTCCGTATACTTATATCTACAAAATTTTTGTATACAATTTTTTCAAAATTGAAAAAATATTTTTTTGAATTTGTTGAAATAACTCTTTTATTTATTAATATTTTCATTAATTCTTGTCAAAATTACATTCCTGACAAGAAAACGAATCGATTGATGTCCTTATATAAAATTTTACTTTAAAATAATTTTTATTTAATAAAAGATTAAAAAATTGGTGTATATTATATTGAGGAAGCTAAATGTTCGTGGAATGAACAACTTTTTTACTCTGGAACAACTACTATGTCAGCAAAAAATTGTGATAATTTTCTACTATCATAAATATATTTTTTAAATGAAACTATTCGTTGAAAATCCTATTATTCAGACTGTTATGCGAATTGTATTATTATAAACAATAATTGAAGGGTGCGCTAAAAGAAAGCATTAAGCGCCATTTATTTTAGGTTGGATTTGCATCAAATTTGACGTTATAAATATTTTTCTGTACAATATACGGTTAAATCAGTAAGAAATTCTTATTTAGTTAAAAATTATAATAATTACAAACAATTTTTTACTATCAATAAATTGATATTAATTAATGATAATTAGCTCGAAAAGTTGAAGTGGCGTGTTGGCGCTTAATGCTTTCTTTTAGCGCACCCTTCAATTATTGTTTTAATATTTTTTTATATTCATTTTTATAATTTTTGTCTTCACAATATCACTAAAAAAAACCTAGTCTTAAAATGAGTAGCGTACGCTACTCATTTTGAGTTGCAACAAAAATGAGATTCTTTGGTGGCGCCACGTTATATGGCGTTTAACATAGCCTCATTTTGAGATGCAACAAAAATAAGACTGGATTTTTTGTGTGATCATTAAAAATAATAACTGTTTTTGTAACTTCTTTTTTATTTGGACACAAGTGTCAACAAAATCCCGCCTGCACGGAAAAAATTAGTCGCTGAAGTTTTCAGCTACTACTCGAAGACTCTCGGATATGAAAAAATACTTTATAAACTTATAGAAATACTCTATGATTTTAGCAGAATTTCTCTAAAAAAAAGTCGAGGACTTTTTATAAACCTAGTAGCGGAAAAAAAGTTGTAGAATTATTGTAACACTTTCATCTAATAAATTAAAAATAATTGTAAAATAGTCCTTAACGTATACTGAAATACTCTTTAAAATTCTAAAATATGTTAAAGAGAAATATTTGAGATTTTTAATTTTCATATTATTGCACTTTTTCTCGCAAGCGGTAAAGAAAGGTTCCATTTAGTATATAAGGACGATGAAAAAGTAGATTCATATAGCGTGCAAAACAACGAAAGTGTAGGATAATATGCGTATTGGTGTTAGCTATTTAGTTTTAAGTAGGTGATTAGTGATTAAATAGTGTCAAATTACATGTGATGAGTGTCGTGATTATGTATAAATGTAGGATTGTAATTAAATATAAGGCATAAAAGGAATGAAATAAATAAGAACTGAAAGAATTTTTTTTACTGGTCCGCAGAATTTTTCATTTTCCGCGACTATCGTTGAAAGTTTAGAATACTGTAGAAGAAAATTCAAACACGTCTTTTTTCCTCGACTGTCGCCGAATCGTTCACGCTGGCTGTGTTTTCATTTTCCTCGACTGTCGCTGAATCGTTCGCGCTGGCTGTGTTTTCATTTTCCTCGACTGTCGCTGAATTTTCAAATCCTTTATCTACATTCTCTTCGAATGTAGTACATTTTTTCTTCGATATTTCATATGATTTTTAAAACAGAGTGTTTTAAAAAATTTAAATACTTTCGACTATATCCGAGAGTCTTCTACAAAGTCGAGGAAAATTTCAGCAACTAATTTTTTCCGTGTGATTATATTTCGACACATATCACTTAAACTAGATTTTTTTAAGTAATCAACAGAATATAATGTTTTTAAATCTACACGGAGAAAATTTGTTCCTTATATTTTACCGAATTCTTCAGTAAAGTTGGGATATAGTGGCATAACTGTAATTTTTAATAATTTTTAAATTATTTTTTCAGGAATAATATTCAAAATTTAATGTCATATCTTTATTCCTTACAAACTAGTACTGTAAAAGTTAAAACAAAATTGAAACTGAACGTTTAATGAAAATTAAATCAAATTTTAACGTTTCTTTTGAATACCTCCTTGATGGTCACTAACGTTTCAGGGACAGTTCGGTAAAACTTTCTTGACTTGACTCGAGTGTTAGTTTTCAGGAATAGTTCGGTAAAACTTCCTTGACTTGCCTGAATTATTAGTTTTCAGGATTGAAATACTTTTTTAAATGCCCCGTAGTAAAAAAAACTTTGACGTTAATAGTTAGTTGTTTCTAACCTATTTGTACTGATTAACTAATAATTAATAATTTCATTTATAGCAGAAACCGCTTCTGAAACGAAATTAAATAGAAAATTACTTTCGTTTTAGTTCTTAAATAATCCAAAAACAAAAGATTGAAAAACATAATAATTTAGTGACAATCACAGAAAAATTGTTTCCGCATACTTATCTAACAAGAGCAACGTAAGTAATTAATGTAACTTACGTGACCAGAGTAAATTACGTAGCTATAGTAATTTACATAATTACAGTAAGTTACGTATGTTACGTAACCAGAGTAAATAACGTAACTACAGTAACTTACTCCAAGGATACAACTTACGTAACTTACGTAAATGGTACAACTTGCGTAACTTACGTAAACGGTACAACTTACGTAAGTTACGTAACTACAATAACTTACGTAATTTATAAATTTTACGTAACTTACGTAAATAATCAATTTTACGTAACTTACGTATGTAATTTACGTAAAAGATCAAACTTACATAAGTCACGTAACTAGAATAACTTACGCAAGTTACGTAAATGATGAAACTTATGTAACTTATACAAATGATCAAAGTTGCATAACTTACGTAACTATAACACCTTATGCAATTAAAAAAACTTACGTAGGTTTGACCATTTACATAATTTACTGTAGTTACGTTATTTAGTCTGATTATGTAATTATAGTTTTTTTCTTTAATTATGTAAGTTACTATAGTTACGAAATTTTACTCTGGTGGCGTAACTTACATTAATTACTTAAGTTGCTCTAGTTACGTAAGTCAGGGAAAATAATTTGTTGTGTTTGACACTAGATAGATTATTTTAATCTTTTTTGATGAAAATTTGGAAATAATACGAATTTTAATAAAGTATTGTTTTATTACATAAAATACAAATTTAAACATTTTTCTTTATAACAATAAAAATATAATTTGAAACTATTTCATAAATTGACCTCAAATATAGTTAGAAATTATTCAGTAACATGGATTTAATATGGATGATTCTTTTATTTTATACAACTTTTGTTTATTAATTTGAATCTTTCTCACAAGCGGTGAAATAAAATTCAGATTCATATATAAGGACAGTTGAAAGTTTCTGAAGCAATAATGTAAAGCGTGCGATGTATGTATTAATGTATGCGTTTAGAATGTACTGTAGGCAGGTGTAATGAATAGGTATTTGTTCGTGAATGATTGTAGGGGGTTTAGGTAGTGATTAAAGTAGGTAAAATGAAATTTACGGCAGTATTACTGTAGAACTACTGCAATGACATTATTTTTTATTTTTTATTCTTCAAGTTTTACCGAACTATTCAGTAATTCAATGAATATAAATTTTACCGAACATTGTACCTTACGTTTTACTGAACTTTCAATAAAAATAAGTATAGTGAACACTTACCCTACGTTTTACTGAACTATACAATAAATATAAGTTTCACCGAATACTGTGCCTTACGTTTTACCGAACTTTCAATAAAACTAAGTATAGTGTACATTTACCCTACGTTTTACCGAACTGTAAGTGAACGGCTAATACATGTACCATAAGATTTATTCTTATTACATTATTTTTCAATGCAATTGCTTTTACAGTCCTGTTCCTTAAAACTTACAGTTTTGACACTTCATCCCAGTTTTACCGAACAAAGTTCAGTAAATTTTCAGGAATAAATTTTCTCCGTGTAATAAAATGTTAGGTGATAGAAATCAAGGAACAACAAGGCTATACTTTGTCTGACTATTCTTTTACTCATACTACTTAAAAATGTATCTTTCTGAATAAAAAAATAATATTAAATGTTTTTACACTGAAAAAAATAAAAGGTTAAATATAACCAAGTTTTAATTGAAAAGAACCGAGCGATGCTGCTAATATAGCACTTGCAATATGTGAATTATTTGCAGTAACTGATCAAATACGAATAGAAATTTCGGGTGAAAATTGTTAAGATACGCGGTTAAGATAACTAACAGTAGTAGTCGATTGGCTTTGTTATAATAAAAAACCCAATTAATTAATTTTAACCACCCATCTCAATCAAAATACTTATTGTTTAGGATTAATAAAATATGAATCTGAAGTCGGATTTTAAAAATTCAAAATGGCGGATCAAAATTCAATTCAAAATTGGCGGACTTTTTTCTGAAAAATTCATCGGATTCTTTTTTATAACTAATTCAAAGATAACTAAAGTTTCTGTAATTGAAAAATTCCTTTTCATAATAAAACAAATGTCCTTAAAATAAAATAAAATATTTTTAACCTCTTTAACGTACATCGTATAATATCGCTTTATGTAAAAAAATCATTTAATTTACCATTGGGAAATTTACAATTGGCGGAGTACTGCGCCAGCACTGTAAGTATTGGCAGCTACGCTGACAGACAGCACTGGCATAACGCTGAAATGATAACGCTGTATATTGTTACAATAATCAATAAAAATTTGAATCACTAATTCACTACTAATATAGCAGTCAGTAAATTCCAAAATTTTAACAACACGGCTCTCCGGAAAAGACGAAACAAAGTGACTGACGATTTATAGAGAACATAAATGCTCTAATTATTTCCATAAGAGATAAGAAACCGAAAAAACGGATATGACTAAAGCCTCGCTTAAAACAAAGTAACGGTGAGTTGGTATTAGTGCGTGATGATCGTAATTTGTTATATTGATTTGACCCTACAAGGTACAGAAACTTCTTTGTTGTAGAAACGTTCCTACAATGTTTTTAGAACGTTTCATGTCTACCACATAACGTCTTAATGATAGAACGTCCAAGCGCCCGTTTTGCCGGAAGGATGTTCCGAAAATAAGGCTTTTAAAAAAGGGGAATTCAATTTTTCTTTTCCGGAACTCCTTGGGATTAAAGTAGACGAAAAAATCCATATATTTGACTTTTTAAAATAATAATATTAAACCATTTTTCAAAGTCCTCAAACTTGCTGTTTCTAAAAACTTTTCTTTTGGAAAAATGGATTTTTTTAAAGATAGCAAGTAAGAATGCATGCGTAAAACCTATAAATATGGCATCCGCAAAAACCAACCTTCACTGACTAAGAATCTGATGTGAAATATTATAAATTTAAAACGGTGGAATTAATATGACGGACAAAAGTTGGTTTTTGGTAAAATCTATATTTAATAGGATTGCCCTCCAAAGTAAAAGTTTCTAAATTTGGTATATTATTTTTGTGTCAAGAACATATCAAAAAGTCTCACCTTCTTAATCCACAAGTAACAAATTTCAAGAAAATTCAACGATTTTTAAAATTTTCGATCGCCATATTGGATCCGACATTTTAAATTTTGAAAAACTAATATCTGATTTTCGTAAGCAGCAACCTTAAAAACCCCTAATGATGACATGATTATCCAATTTTTTTAAAAATATTAATTATACACTAGATTAATTATACACTATATACACTAGACTTTAATGTTCATTAAGAAAATGTCTTCTATCGACATTTTGAAACCGTTATTTTGGAAATTTTTAAATGTACATTTCGCCATATTCTCTGCTTTTGTTACTGACTAACTTATGTACATAGTGCTCATGAATAAAAATTTCAGGGTCAGGTTGTTTGAAAATCCTAAAGATTCAGTAGTTCTCTTTCTGCAGATATAGTAACACTTTAAAAAATATTTTTCGTTAATCTCTGTAGACAGTTTAATTAGCCGCTAATTATCTTCTAATCTAATTAGAATTTTCAATTACCAATACGACTACTAGATTCGTATTTTCATTACGAATCAAACGGTATAAAAAACTCATTTCTCATAAAATATGTAGATAGTGCCTTTTTTAAACTTACTGCAAAAATCTGATATGTTTTTATATTTTTTCATCTATCTCAAAAGGTGGTCCATATATCGACCACTGTAACTGAAAGGGTTAAACAACTGCATGTTTCTAGATGGTTTGTGTCAAGAGTTAATACATAAAAATTATTTGTTTAAACAAATACAGACTGCAATATATCATTAGTAAACATTTCTAAGCCTAATCCTAAAAAATTTTTTGCAAGAAAAAATGGATGTTTAAAATGACTTAGAATAATGAATAACATGTTTTTAACATACAATTTTTGACTTTTTTTTGAAAAGTGGATCACCCACATAATAAGTTAGCAAAAATTTCAAAGACCAAACAACAAATATTTTTTTAGACTAACAAATTAATGTTAACAATGATTTACAACAGTGAAAAACGTGTTTTTAACAAAAATGTATAGACTTTTGTTTCTTGATGTCATATTATCTATATTAATCTCCGTATTCTTTCATTCATTCTGTCAGCAAGAATTCCGTCCGCCCTCCTGCTGTGCTTTTGATGACAGAGAAGAGTTGGAGGAAAATGTGTAGGAAGAATTTGTGTATTTCATAATTACAATTTTTATTCTTTTATGTATATAAAGATATTTTATATTTTACTAGCTAAAAAAACGCTCAAGTATTTTCTTATTCTAATGATAATAGATATATAATAGGGGAGAGTAGGGCAAACCGGACCCCGTAACGGTTTTTTAAATCTTGTGACTAAACGAATCAACCGATTTCATTTTTTGATGCCCTGTTTGTTGTTTAAAAGATCATTTAATTTCGCAACTTTTTCCTAGAGACACCTATACTTCATCATTTATTGTTTAGTAACTATGTTAACTTAAAAAAAATTGTCCAAAGGGCCGGTTTGCCCCACTCCTTGGGGTAAACCGGGACCCCCATGGGGCAAACCGAACATAATCTACAATAATAAAAAACATAAAGAATCATGTAAACAATGGTTGTAGTAATAAAAATAATAATTCGGGATTGAATTTTAATTAACTAAATATTTTTTTAATAAAAAAATATAAATGTGTGTCATTATCAGAGAAACAATATTAAAGGGTCCAATTCTCATTGGAAGACAATTATTTTTCATTGTATATATATATATTTTTTTGTATGTGTACCTTTAGAGCCCAAGACCTAATATTTGGAAATAATACACGATTTCCTCAGAATTTCCTTAGAAAAAATTCGGAAAAGTGTAGACAAAAATTTTTAAAAAAACTTTTGCTTTCAGCGTTGCACAAACAAAAGTAAAAAATGTCAAATTGAAAAAATAAGGTATACTACACAAGGTTGTTTCAAATTTCTAAATAGCACTTTTGCCAATTTCGCCATTTTGGAAATATTGAGAGGGGTCCGGTTTGCTCCACTCTCCCCTAATATAATAATCTAATAATAATGTCTATTCACAATTCACATTTTTTTTATTAAAAAACAAAATGTTTAATTTCATTTAAAGAATTTCGTTAATAAGATTTAATTTTTTAGCCTTCTAAAAATGAATTTATTTTAAGTTTCATCTAAAAATCAATAAAAAAATTTGCATAATTTCTTTTTCTTTATTTAAAATCGAATAAAAAATAAAGTAATTTGAACTATTTATATTTCTCCATCAACATTTTTTTAAAAAACTTTCATTTTGTAATTAATTTTGAGAATCATATTGTTTTTACAAAATTTGTAGTATTTTTTCATCATTTTCTATTTATCTATCACAATTTTTTAAATAAATATTGATTAATAAATAATAAGAATTAATTATTTTGTATTTTTTTAATAATATGAATTTAATTGAAGTCTTATTTATTTTTTAATAATTCTAAAAAATAATTATTAAATTAAAAATCTATTGATTTTATTTAGTTTTTTGCTTTGCTGTACCAAGTTTAGAATTGGATTTAAAGCAAAAAATATTTAACTTTTAAATTTAATTTTAGAAATTAAGCAGGTGCTGGTGACAAATAAAAATCAAGAAAATTTATTTTATTCTTTTCTATTAAAAAATAAGTCTTGTCAAAAATCTTTTGTCGGACAAATCGAATTACTATAGTTTCTTTTATTTATTTCTAACAAAATTTGAAAATTATTTAACAAAATCTTAATTGTTATTAAAAAAAGATTTAAAAAGTGGAATAATTTATTTATTTTTTAAACATAATCTTTAACAAAATGTTATTTTTTTAACAAATCATTTTAAACTTGATTTCTTTTAAAATTATACATTTATTTCAATTGGAATTTCTTTGGGCACTCTACTCATTAATTATTTAATAAATATGAAAAATTATATGAACTTAACCTGATTTTCATTGAATTTTTATTTTCAAGACTGGATTGAAGTTTTTTTCTTTGAACGAACGATAAGGTGTTGTGTCAATTTTTAAAATGAGGTGAAAATGATGAAAATTTATAAAATAGAAAATCAGCAAACTTTTTTTTCTCTATTTTTAATGAAAAATTTGAATATTTTCAAAATAATTCTCATTGAGATAGAGAAATTATTATCTTATCTTTCACTTTTTAAACAAAAAAAATTAGAGTTTTGTAACAAAATTTCGGTTGTTAATCCAAAATAATATATTTCCTTTATTTTTTATAAAAAGTTTTTTTTAATTATATTACAGAATGTTAAATTGTATTGAGAAAAAGGTAAAAAAATTTGAATAATTTCTTTTCTTAATTTCTCAATCCGGACTTTCAATAAATTTAAGATTTTTTGAAAATAAATGATATAAATTATTATAATAAAATTCTAATTTTTTGGAAATAAATAATATAAATCTTTATAATTTCCATTTAATGATAATTGTTGTTAAGATATGTTTGTACTACGTACTGACATAAGTTTGATTTTATTTGTAAAAATTAGAAACACTGCGATAATAATTGTTTTGGTACAATTGACTACTTTTTTTAATTCAATAATAAAAATAAATGAGAATATAAATATTAATTTCAATTCGTGATCACAATTGTATTATTTTAACAATTGAAATAGAATGTGAACGCGCGCGTATTCTATGCTAGTAAAAATATTAATTTTAATACATTTATCTTCGAATATTATTTTATTATTATTGTTGTTAAACTATTTATTTATTTATTCTGGTGTATTAGTGTCAATAAATACTATATTTAATAGGGTGGCCGTTATTTTGCGAAAGTTGGAATTTCTTAGGATGCCGGGCTAAATTTGCTTTAATAAATGTGAAAAAATTAGCTATGCATAAAAACAGCTCAATCGATCAATATTAACCCGTGCTACCGAAGAGTTAAATTTTAAATAAGCTGTCATTTTTTTAAAACAACAATTTTTGTAGGAGTTTAGACTTAGCCTTAGTCGGTCCGATGGTCGGCAAGACTATGGCAGCCAGAGTGTAGAAAACCCAATTTTAGTTGGTCGCGTTCTTAAACAATTCTATACTGCCATGGTAAAAATTAAAATTTTTTGTGTTAATTATTTTATTTATAATGGATTCACCAAAAATTAATAAACATTATCTTATTTATTGGTCGTTATGAATTACAAATTGCTTTTTGTTTGAGTTGCAGCTTATAAAATCATTTTTGTTCTTAGGCTTTCATGTATGCGCGTAGCGTAATGGGTAGCGTTTTAGACTTCGGTGCCATGGTTGCCAAAGTGAAGCTGACCTTCTTTCTCATGGTCGTCAAAACTTTGGCACCTCTGGTTGGCCCGACTTTGGCACCTATGGTCCGCCCGACCATGTTAGCCACTGGACGGCCGATGTGGCAATTCGGTAGTTCGGCCGACCTTTGGCTGCCAAGGTCGGTACGACTATCCACTAGGTCGGCGCGACCATAGCCCGACCAACTTTTCGCACCTGGGTAAATGAAATTTTAAAAAATCCATAAAATGACCCTTCTAATGTGGTTTCCCCCCTTAAATACCTATATTGAAGTTAGGGGAATTTTTTAAAATATTTAAAAAAAAGAAAAAAAAACTTAAACTGTGATTATAAAATGAAAATTATGCTAACTTTTTTCATTTATTTAAAGCAAATCGAATTTTGTTAAAAATAGTAATTAAAAGAAATATTTTTTACTGTTTTATTCAAATATAAATTTTATTAAAGTATTCCCGAGTCGACGAATCAAAGTCTGCTAAGACCTACTTTATGGAGGATCTAGAAGAACCTAAAGAGGCTTTAGTTATGTTGTTACAGGTTCGATTTTAGATCGTATAGGGTCTACATAAGACCGTTTTCGCTATCTATAAGGCGTTAAAGAGGTCTTAATTTAAGGTCTCTTTAGAGCATACACGTTGGTGAAGTTTACAACGTTTATATAGTCAACGATTTCTGAAGAAAAATATTTTTTAAGCAAATTTTTATAAATTTTAGTAAAGAAAATAATACGTTTAATTTTTTTTAATAATGATTCACAAACAAAATATTTAGGAACAAAAAATTTCTATTCTTTTTTGTAAGAAAATAATTTTTTTTCTTTCAATCGTTGATCATAAACGTTGAGAACTTCACCAACGTGAGCATACTAAGTACTACGCACTACAGCGTTTAGAATTCGCGCTTGCGCAAACAAGAAAAAAATTACTGTTAATATTAAACAAAGAATCCAATTTGTTTTATTAAATTTTTTGTTCTCTTGCCAATTAGAATGTTTTGTTAACACAAAATTTTATTGAATCTTAATTTTATAACAAAACTAATTTCCAGGACAACAAAAAACTCATAATAACAACGAAATCGGAGTATTAATTCAGCATAAACTTTTTATACGTTACCTGATTTTCTTGTTAATAATTACTACAACACAACAAAAACAATAAAATAACATCGAACTCGGATCAAAAATATATATTTATTTTGTAATACACATATGTATACATGTATATATATGGGGCATTTCATGTCAAGTGATCAAGGTGGAGAAAAATTTTTCTCCAATCGTAGCAAAACTTGGGGCTTTTGAAGTACTCATAGATAGTAATTTTTCATGAAAATATTTTTTACCTAGTCCAATATTTTCCGAGGGGGAGGGGGTTAAATTTTTGTGTTTTTCAGTACAATGCTTATTTCAATAATTTTTTACTCTTAAACAATTAAACATACAAATTTGACAAAGTACATTTTGGAAAGGTTTTTTCATACTCTTTCGATTGGAAATAAGCATTTAAAAAAAAAAAAATTTTGACCCAAAAAAATCAAAATTAAAAATAAATTTCAATTTTTGGGGGAGGAAGACCAAATTTTTTTTTTTTGTTTTAACGAAAGCTGAGGTTTTTTCCTAAAAGGACATATAAATGGTAAAGTTGAACTAGAATGTTTAAACATTGAAAAAAAGAATTTTCTCCTAAACGGAGCTTAAAACCGGGTTTTGAGCGCTCCGGCGAGTAGAAAACTCATTTTTTCAATGTTTAAACATTCTAGTCCCACTTTACCATTTATATGTTCTTTTAGGAAAAAACCTTAGCTTTCGTTTAAAAAAAAAAATTGGGTCTTTCTCCCCCAAAAATTGAAATTTATTTTTAATTTTGATTTTTTTGGGTCAAAAATTTTTTTTTTTAAATGCTTATTTCCAATCGAAAGAGCATGAAAAAACCTTTCCAAAATGTACTTTGTCAAATTTGTATGTTTAATTGTTTAAGAGTAAAAAATTATTGAAATAAACATTGCACCAAAAGACCCCTTGATCACTTGACGCGAAATCCCCCATATATAAATAATTATTAACACAGAACTAATCATTACACTAAAAGTTTTTACTGTATATATGAAGTTTTTTTAAACACATTCAAACCGCACTTTGTGTAACATTTCACTAAAACACAAGAATACAACTCGGAACACAAGATGAAAACAAGAAACTTTATTTTTTAAATAAAACAAAAACACTATTTTTAACACTACAATAAACACAAAGAATATTTAAAATGAAAAAAGTTAAACTGTTGTTTATTTATTACATTTTTAAATATTATTGTCCTGGCGAGCGCGGTTTGAGTGTATATCTCTCAAATGCTAGAAAGCAACTGACGCTTCAAGACATTTCTTTGAAAATTTCCCTGAAAATTCATAAAATTCCTAAATATTTCTCATAGAAATGTTTGTAAATTTCTTTCTTACCAAGTATATATAAAAAAAAATTGTACAAAAAATGCACAAAATAGACGAGAAACCTTTATGGCTGGTCATCCTAAGTGAAACCAGATGTGTCAAACTTTTCAAAACGAGAAAATATATCTAAAGTTCTTGCTCAAGAATGAAAATATTTAACTGTACACAAAATGATTTTTCTAAGAATATAGTTTTACTCTATATTTATAATTTTAACTTTTAAATAAATATAAAAATCAGAATATCATAAATATTTAATATTATTAATATAATACTTCCTTATATTTTAATTTCAATATATTATATTATAAACATAATACAATATTAATAATATTAAATTAATTTGAAATTTTATTATAAACACTAAAAATTTAATGTTTTTTAAATTCACTGTAAACATTTTAATTTTAATCTATACCTTAAAAATATAGCAAAATATTATTTATATCAATTTGTCCAGTTAAAATTGATTAATTAATTAATTGATTAAATATGTACACCATTTCCTACCTGTCAAGCGGGAGAAAAGTGTATCTTTTCTCCCGCTGACCTCATCAGCCGGGAGGAAAAGTAACTTACCTTCTTGGTAATGTTATTATTAGGTGCGAAGTATAAATCAAAGTATGACCATTAGTGAATCAGTAACGTGAGTTACGTCACTTAAACGACTGACGTAACTTACGTATGTGATGTTAGTTACCTAACTTACGTATCTGATGTCAATTAAATTACTTGCGTAACTTACGTAATTTACTTGACTAACTTTTTTGTTTACATTCAACAGTTACGTTATAAACTTTTTTATTTGTATTCAACCGTTACGTAAATTTGTCCAATGTTTCATTAAATATTTGTACTTTCGGTATACGTGTGTTAGAAAAAATAGTATATTCTATGGGAAGCTTCTAACCTGTGGACATTATTGTATTTCCTGGGAATTTCCAGGAAGTTACCAAGGGTAACCTTCGAAGGTTCCCACAGGAAACTTCCTGGAAGTTTTTGTACTATGTGGGTAGAGAAAGGAACTTTCTGCTAAAGCATAAAAGCAGAATTCTGCTCGAAAAATTTTAAATGTCTTGAAATGTCTAAAAACCATATAAAACTTTTTTTTTAATAGAAATTATATGAAATTAAATCAGCAGAAAAAAGCATAATTTTATCATTTTAGCAGCAAAATTTTTATGTGCTAAATATGCCGCCAAATTGATAGTTTTCAGCCGATTTTCAGCAGAAATAGAGCAGAATTTGAAGATTCAATAGATATTCTATTTAATTTGGGCTTCTAAACATGACTGAAATTGAATTTCAATTTAATTTAAGAAAAAGTTAAAGAAAAATTTAAAAACAGTTAAAATTTAAAGCAAATTTAAAAAGAATTTAAAACTGTTTTTAACAGTGAATAAAATTAAAAAAAAATAAACTACTTAGTGTAATAAATTACCATATATGCATAATTAAAATCGCTGTATTCATTTCCTAAACATTTTTATTTTATTACTATTTGGTTTAGTATTAATGTTTTTATAATAACTAAATTTCAAATATTTATTGGGCCAATATAAAGACAAATTACATTAACTAATTTCATATTATTTATCACTTATTACATAATCAGTTATCATAGATAAACTCTACTGTATTTTAGCTTAATCAAGCAAATTACTTCATATTTAACTAGCATATATAAAGCAAAATTGTTAACTAACTAAAGCCGAATTTCAGCAGAATTGAGCTATTTGTTTCAGAATAATTTGACCTCTCAAAAGAGCAGAAAGTTCTTTTCTCTATATGTGGGTTTTGTATAGTAATTTGATACCACCCCATTTTGCCCCACTGGTGGGGCAAAATGGGGTTTTAGCACTCCCTCGGAAAATACGATATAAGTTTTATCAAAAATTTTTTTCTCCGCTATTATCATAATTTTCTCAAACCTAGGTTTTCAAAGAAGAATTCTGCTGCTTTGTTAAATCGACTTACTCGTTTGGTTCTCTGTAAACAGCCAATTACAAAAAGGTACCCCATTTTGCCTCACTCTCTCCTACACTAAAAAAATTGTAATTTCTCTTTTGAAACAAATTTAATTTTGACGTCTGGTAGAAATTATGGGTCTAACTTTCTATGGCGAAAGAGTGGGGATAAGTTATCATCGGCAGTTGTTCATATAATATTAGAAATAAAACACAAAATTATTTATAGATCAGTTCTTTATTATTAATGTAAAATTTTTATCAACTGACGCACCTAAATAGTCCATTTTTCTTAATATACACAAGTTGAGAAAGTTTAAAAAAACATAGTCTCTAAGTTGAGAGTTACTCATTTTCTTGTTGTTGATAGTGGGGAGAAAGGAGAGAGAAAGAGGGTTATAAGTTAACAAGAAGCATTAAGCTTTTATTTTCTCCCTCTTTTATGGTTAAAAGGGACAGTTTGCTCCTTTTATCTGAAGTAAGTAGTTGTGTGAGAATGGCGAGAATGGTACGCAGAGAAAAGTATTGTATATAAGGATCGATGTTGGTTCGTTGAGGATCTATTTCGTCGATGCTTTCGAAGAGATTGCTGTTGCGTCTACCAGTGTTATCAGGGCCTTTGGCCCAAGGGTTTCATCCTATCCTATTCGCTCGCTTTCTCTTGTATATATATATATATATATATATCCTATAACTGACGGCGACGAAAAGATGGGAGGGGAAGGTTGAGGTTAGAGGGGGTGTGTCTACGGGTGCATTACGCTGATTGCTGGTCGCGGCCTCTCTGGAGAACAGAGAAGTAGGTGGATAGTGGGAAGCTGTGCGCAAAGAGAGAGAGAGTGAGTGAGTGAGACCATAATCCTGATGTTTCTCCCAGGGAAGAATAGAGAGAGAGAAAAGGAAAAATAAGTCTCTCTTTCTTCACTTCAAGTAAGTGAGCCGGCATATACTTTTTCTGCGAAAAGCGTACTTGGATTTTAATCCTTTAAATGAATAACGTGGCTTTTACATTTACTGGGTATAGTTGGGATCGACCCGTCTCTCGCTTTTCCTCTTTCAACAAAAGCGACCTGTCCTTTTTGTCTCTCTAAATATACGTTAAATTCGTACAGAGTCGTGCATTCTTTGACAATATGCCCGCACTTTGCCCCTATTTCTCTCTCTCTCTCTCTCTCTCTCTCGCTCTCTCTCTCTCATTCTTGATTTATTTTCTTAAAAGGAGGAATCATTAATTCTGTTTTTTGTTTACTAAAATTTAAAACACTTGTTTTCCTTAGAGAAAAAAGTTATGAATTCTAATTTTTAGGAAATAGTTAAACGATATGATATTTATTAATAATTGTAATTTAACAACTATTTTAATAATTCAATCGGAGTAGTACAAGTCAGGCTATATACATTTAGATAAAATTAACTTTTAAAGTTAAATCGTTTTTAAAAAATATTTCATTTTTTTAGCTGTAGGTTTTATCTGATTGTACTTCGACACATTCAGTACCTGCCAGTAGGATATTTTCACCCCACAGCAAATCTAGTTCTAGTAAAGACAAAAAGTTTGTTAAGGTCTAATTTCAAAACTAACATTTCCTACTTTCATAATATCAAAATAATAAACTTAAAAAACATGTTCTTCATTATTTAAATGCAATTAGTAAATAAACAAAGTTTTTCATTTTTTGGGCAAAATTTTAAACGAATGAAGTTTTTTATCTATTAGTAATCACATACGCGCACGCGGTATGAAGATAACCAGTTATATCGAGCTGTCATATGCACTTCAATATTATTCTATTGATTATATGGTATACACATATTATATCTAGTGTATTATAATTTTTTACATATATTTATTGTTTGTATGTCGTTAATATTATTACAATGATGCGTGCAAATTGGGGTAAATAGAAACAGATTTGCTAAGTTTCACCAATAACAAGTTTTTTCTTGAAAATCAGAGTATTCTCGGTTTTCATGTATACTGAGTTATTATTTCACTTCCGTGGAATATTTTTAAGAAGTAGTAGAAAATATGGGTATCATAAAATCGCAATAATAAACTTTTTCTATTGACCCCTAAATTTTTCAACTTTGCTAAAATTTAGGAGTAAATCGAAACAGTAGTTATTTCAGTTAAATAAATTTTTTTTTAAATAAATACGGCCTTAAACCTTGAGCCTTAGATCCCCCCAACAGGTTCTAAGTAATTTTCCGTTTGTCAATTAGCAACAGTATATACAAAAATATTTCATATTGTATAAATAATAATTGAAAATTAAAAAAGCCACCCTTTCACTTTTTTGACTCGCATTTGGAAAAAAATAAACTAAAAATTTTTCATAACGCGGTGCTAAAAAGGGCACTTTTTTGCACCTTATTACAAAAATTTCGTTCGTAACTTGTGCGAGCAATTGCCAATTGAAGGCTTGGCTGCAATAAGGGGACGTACGCTCTCTCCATGTATATTAAAGTCAGTCAAGCTTCCCAAAATTTCGAAAAAAATGAAATTCAAATTTTTAAGTTTTAAAAAGTTCTACCTTATATAGGAAATAAGAAGGCGCATCTTTTTTCCCTTAAAATTTTTTTTCTAAAACAAATATTTTTCATAATAAACTTGAAAAACTGAAAAATTTTGCTAATAAAAAATCATTTAATTTTAAAACTTAAATCATCATATTTTGGGCAAATGTTGATAAATTTAATTCAAAAAAAAATTATGTACACTCGTTTGGGTCCATAGAAGACGATGACATAATAAAAATTTTAAAAATAAATATACAATTTATATAAAATAAATTTATTTATTGTTTATTTATATAAATAAATATTATTATAAATAATTATTATATATATAAGTTTATATGTTCTGTAAAGAAAAATCCTTTATTATCAGCTGTTATGCTGAGTATCTACGCATAGTGGCTGTAGCTGACGGCGCCACCGTATTTGTTAATACTCTTATATTTCTGTAAATAAATAAGGAATCTTTTTGAAAATTTACAGAAAACTTTGTTATATGATAATAAACAAATGTTTCACTGTTTACAATTAAAAATGTTTAAACAAATTTTCATTTTTTGAAATTTTTATTATGTCATCGTCTTCTATGGACCCAAACGAGTGTACATAATTTTTTTTTGAATTAAATTTATCAACATTTGCCCAAAATATGATGATTTAAGTTTTAAAATTAAATGATTTTTTATTAGCAAAATTTTTCAGTTTTTCAAGTTTATTATGAAAAATATTTGTTTTAGAAAAAAAATTTTAAGGGAAAAAAGATGCGCCTTCTTATTTCCTATATAAGGTAGAACTTTTTAAAACTTAAAAATTTGAATTTCATTTTTTTCGAAATTTTGGGAAGCTTGACTGACTTTAATATACATGGAGAGAGCGTACGTCCCCTTATTGCAGCCAAGCCTTCAATTTTTAAAGCGAAGCGAAGCTTCGCCTACAGTTTATTCCAAAAAAGTCCTCATTCAAAAATTGTCAACTGCTCGCACTCGTTACGGAATATAATATTACAAGACCTTATACGGTCTCTCTTCATGAGTTGTTTTTTTTTCTATTTTTCAAAAAATGATTGAAATGTAATAACAGAGAGAAACTGAGAGTACGCACGTAATGCAAAGCATGTTTTCCTTTGAAAGTCTGCCCTCTCGCGGCCAAAAGTCCTAAGCTTAGGTGAGATCGCACACATATGTCAAATGTAATGGCTAAGCCGAATTATAATCGGAATCGCTCGTGATCACTCGTAAAATGCAAGGAACGCGAGGAATACCGAATAGAAGAATAGAACTGACAAAGAGGTTATGTCAATGTTTTGACATTTTTACACTGCAACGTTTTTTTTGTGGTTTTGATGCTGATAAAATTTTGTATTTACACCAAAATTTGTAATAGTAGTTCAATGTGATATTAATAAATTCCCAGGTTAAATCTGTCACTTTTGCCTATTTAAAATTTCTGGTTTCAAAACTATACAAATTATGATACAACAAAATTTCAGATGCATTAATCGCCGAAAGACTTTTATTTACATTGTTCATATGTTCATATTAAGGTATACATTTTTCTAAAGAGAAATACATAAATTACACTGCAAAATAAATTTTCTGTACATTTACAGGTTTTTTTTACAGAAATTTGTAAAATAACAATTTTCTGTAAATTTACTACATAGTCTGAATGTAGTAAAAAATAGTCAAAATTATTACTGATTATTACCTGCTTTCAGAGTAGTGAATTTACAGAAAATTGTAAAATTGAGACTAAAAAGGGATTGTAAATTCTATACTTTTAGACGTTATATTACAATTTCTATAAAAATTGTAAAGCAGAACATTTTTTTATAGTGATATTTTAGAGATTTGAGCAACAAATTCTCTTTAAAAAAAGAGGAATTAAAATTGTCAAATATAATATTGTACTATTAATTTTAATTCCCAACATTTATATCAGTATTTTTACACTAAGCGATAAACTCATAATATTGCATAAATTAGGGAAACATTTGGGAATTTTATCAAAAGTACTGAAAAAATATTAAATTTCTAAAATTGAGAACAAAATTCTTGTTTCTTTCATAATATGCTAAGTTTCGAAGGTGAATTGCAAAAACTATATTTTCAATTTACCTTCGAAACTTAGCAATCATTACAAATTTTAATGGACACAAAACTTTGGCAGGGTGGCCACATATTGTCAGTAAAGTCAGGGAAAAAATTTTTATTAGTTAAGTCAGGAAGAACAAATTTTTGTCAGTAAATTGAAGGAAATACCAGGATTAAATCCTATAGGTGAAATTTTTTGCGGGGAAATTATGCGAATTGAGACTAATTTTGAAAAATTACGAATTTTTCAACTTTTGTCCAAACATTCAAACAAAATATAACAATTTTTAGTTTGTTTAGTTAATTTTTTTCTATAAAAAGAATTTTGTCAAGGA
The DNA here is from genome assembly GCA_032872475.1 of Leptopilina myrica (nomen nudum). Lineage (NCBI taxonomy): Eukaryota > Metazoa > Arthropoda > Insecta > Hymenoptera > Figitidae > Leptopilina > Leptopilina myrica (nomen nudum). The sequence continues at coordinate 40,980,381 of CM065459.1, read as the reverse complement.
AAATAATTTTAATGTCAGTAAATTGTCAGGAAAATTGATAAACTGAAACTTGTGGCCACTCTGCTTTAGACTTTTTTCATTTCTTTCAATAAATAATTGAACTTTATAACATGTTAAATTAATTAATTTTAAATAATTAAATTATTGAATTTTTTAAGATTTGTGATTGCAATTTTTAAAAATGATTGAGTTTTAGAAAATTGTATGTTTATAATAATTTTTGTAAATCCAAAGTCATGTAAAAAAATAATAATCACTAGTTCAGTTAAAAAAAAAGTGAAAATTTTTTGCCTTTGAGTTTCGGATTTTTCATTAAATGTTAATGAAAGAAAAAATTATTAATGTTTCGAATAAGTTTAGAATTTCAAATATTCTTAAAAAATAAAAATTCTATATCTGGAAATCAGGAAAAAACAAGAATGAATTAAATACAAATTATTAGTACTGCTTACTATAATTTGAATCAGTGACTGACTTTTTAATAATAAATTTTACGTTAATATAATAACTAATTAATAAATTGATACATTTTACTAATAAGTTAGTAAAAATTACTATTTATTGGTAAAATAATTATTTTATTAATTAAATTGCAAGGGTTTCTGAAGTTAGAGCCGAAGTAGAGAATCGAAAAAAATTGTTTTCACAAAACCAAAAAAATGAAACATTTTTTAAAGGTTGTAGATTGGGAAAGTTAAATTTTCCAACTAAAAACCAAAATATTACTCATTGTCAGTAATTCAAAGTTAAAAAAATTAAATTTGAAAAATTTTGTAGTGCATTTAATTTAAAGGCATATAGTTTTTCTGAAAACTGCATATTTAATTGTATAGAATTATTTGGTGTTTATCAACGTGTAGTTAATAATAATTAAATAATTTTTGCTGATACAAAATTATATTTTTTTCTACTAATAATTTTACGGTATCAAAATTTATTCGAGAAAAACTAAACAAAATTAAATGAAATTTTATTTAAAATCAATTTTAACAAACAATACCTAATTAATTTTTTCAAATGGAATGTTCATAATAATAATTATTTTTTTAAATAAATTAATTTATTTTAATTTAACTTTTGTTTTTACTTCAATTAATTTTAATTTTTTCTATTACTTTAATTTTTATTATTATTGTTTTACTTATTACTTATATTAATTATTGTTATAATTATTATGTCGCAATAGTGTAAAAATGAATAGAAGAAGGAAACACAAATTTCGCTATCCTCCTCTTTTTCAATCTCAACTTTACGATAGATTTACTTTTGGAACTCAATATCATTTTTCGGCCTATTATCAGATTAGTTCAGTTCGTTCAGTTCTATTCCTCGCGTTCCTTGCATTTTACGAGTGATCACGAGCGATTCCGATTATAATTCGGTTTAGCCATTACATTTGACATATGTGTGCGATCTCACCTATTTAGGCAATATATATAGCTAACCACCTAAGCTTAGGACTTTTGGCCGCGAGAGAGCAGACTTTTAAAGGAAAGCATGCTTTGCATTACGTGCGTACTCTCAGTTTCTCTCTGGTAATAATAAATTAATAGAAACTCTCTTTATGTCAATGTCAATAAATAGAATTATTAAACCATATAAGGCCTTGTAAAATTTATTACAACAAAATAAATAAGTATCGGATGTAAAACTCGCTAAACAAAATATAATAATGTTTTTCATTAATTAATTGTACGTACAACTACTAAAAGTATAATCAGCCAAATATACATTTGAAAACAAATTTTGAATATTAATGTATAAATACCTAAAAAAAATTTTCTATTTCTCATGAAAACAATAAATCGACTGCAAGTATTAATGTTTTGACAAGTGCAACGTGTTTATTAGTTATAAACAATTATTTTAATTCATATTTTTATAAATTTTTATAAATTATTCTTAGTTTTTCCAATGTGATTGTAATTTTATCGTAAAGAAAAAATGATACCCCTTCACTGTAAAATGAGGCATCTTATTTTAAGATACTTTGGTAGTCACTTTTAAGTTGTTTCCAAAAAGTTATCAAAAGCATCTTAAAATGCATTAGTTTCTAAGATAGAAGATGAAAAAATAAGATGTTTTAATCGTTTTAAAAGTGATTATAATGTATTTTAAGATACTTGTTTTTACAGTGTTAAGACTCATTTTGTGTCTTTTCCCTAGAAACTCAGAATGAGTCGAAGGGGTATCATTTTTGTTGCAGTTCAAAATGAGTCTCATATGCGACTCATTTCGAGTCCGGTTTTTTTCTGTGTACTGTCGCTATCAAAAAGTCTGATTATATTAACAGAATGATTAACCCCGTTATCTGACAGTGACACTTATTCGATTGTTGATCATAACTCCTTTTGTTTATATAAATAACACCCATTATTTAATAAAAATTTTGAATGAAAATGAATGTCTTGATAGAGTTGTGCTGGTTGAGATGTTTTTACCATTTATTTATTCATTTTTTAGGGTTTAATTGTTCAAAGAAATTTATGATTTTCTTTTCAATCTTCTTCTCCTAATATTTTCTAATTTTATTTAACTCTGCAGATGTTTTTGCACATTTTACTTTAGGGTTTTTATCACCGAATCTCGGCCGCCTCGAGTTTACTCACTTCTCTACCCGGATTAACGCTCAGGCGACAATTTATCTTTTTATGTATACATTTTTTCATGTTTAAAGAAAATGTATACTTTTTAAAAAACATTTCCTCACCTCCCACCATATAATTTTTACACATAATTTCCTATTACCTTTTAGGGGAAAAAGGAATTTTTGACACCTTCTGTATAATCAGTTTGCTTGGGTCTTTGAGTTGTACGTTTCTTTCTTGATTTACTTTTTTACTCTGCCTCGACTGATCAAAAATTTTATATAAATAAATTCTCTATTTTTTTTCAATTGAAAAGAAAAATATTTGTGTCAAATTATTTGTTCACCACACACCATTATCCTACAAATGAGGGGTTGGATGCTATAACTCGTTACGCGCCATTTACTTAACATGACGCGTAACATATTATAACATCCAGCCCCTCAATTGGTGACTCCGTTTTTTAAAAACAAAGTGGTTACATTAGTGTGAGTAATAAATTGTTTTCTTCTCATGGAATCGACGCTTGTTAAAAAAAAGTCAGATTCAGTAGAAAAAAGACACTTCACCCCGAGACAACGACAGTAATGGTAAAGTGGACATTAGTGTTGTGAGTTCGAGCAATTTACGCGTTCTACTCCCGAGTCGAAATTTAAACCCTATTTTGAGGATTTAAACACTGAATGGAGTCTCCTTTACTGCTATTAACGCCTTTAGCATCTATTTTACTGATATTATATGATACCCAGAACCTACTTTGACTCTCTTTTAACCTATTAAACCCTCTTTTTAATATGTTCACCCTACATTTATTAAACCTGTAAAACCCTACTTTCAATCCATTCACCCTATACGTAGTTTCTACACGGAACAGAAAGATACGTAGTTTCCAAAACAATCCGCTAACTTACGTGATTTCTAAAACAAACGTGGAAGATAGGTAACTTCTAAAATGGGTTTTAAACATAAGTACATTGTACTTGGAGTGAACGATTTAATAAATTATAATTCACTTAGTGAATATTTTTAGTAATTATTTAATCATGTAAAACAAGTATTTTCGAAATTTTTCAGAAACTTTATTCAAGCTCTTTGTCATTAATAGGAATAGAAATAATAATAATCAGGGTTGATTCATAAAATTCTATATAATTTAATTTTAACCAATTGATAAACAAGATTTTAATATTAATAATAATAATAAAAATAATGAATCTATCACTGGGTTTCCAAATTAATTAAAGCGGTGTCAAAGTCGATTGGATTTTTGCATTGAGCTTCAATGGGAAAATCGCATCGACTTTGACATCCCCTTAAGTATTAAAGTTGACGATCACTCCGAGTCAATACAATTTAAGAAATTAAAACAATTCTTTTAACGTTTTCAAAAGAAAAGCTGTACACGGAGAAAATTTGTTCCTTATATTTTACCGAATTCTTCAGGAAAGTTGGGATATAGTGGCATAACTGTAATTTTTAATAATTTTTAAATTATTTTTTCAGGAATAATATTCAAAATTTAATGTCATATCTTTATTCCTTACAAACTAGTACTGTAAAAGTTAAAACAAAATTGAAACTGAACGTTTAATGAAAATTAAATCAAATTTTAACGTTTCTTTTGAATACCTCCTTGATGGTCACTAACGTTTCAGGGACAGTTCGGTAAAACTTTCTTGACTTGACTCGAGTGTTAGTTTACAGGAATAGTTCGGTAAAACTTCCTTGACTTGCCTGAATTGTTAGTTTTCAGGATTGAAATACTTTTTTAAATGCCCCGTAGTAAAAAAAACTTTGACGTTAATAGTTAGTTGTTTCTAACCTATTTGTACTGATTAACTAATAATTAATAATTTCATTTATAGCAGAAACCGCTTCTGAAACGAAATTAAATAGAAAATTACTTTCGTTTTAGTTCTTAAATAATCCAAAAACAAATGATTGAAAAACATAATAATTTAGTGACAATCACAGAAAAATTGTTTCCGCATACTTATCTAACAAGAGCAACGTAAGTAATTAATGTAACTTACGTAACCAGAGTAAATTACGTAGCTATAGTAATTTACATAATTACAGTAAGTTACGTATGTTACGTAACCAGAGTAAATAACGTAACTACAGTAACTTACTCCAAGGATACAACTTACGTAACTTACGTAAATGGTACAACTTGCGTAACTTACGTAAACGGTACAACTTACGTAAGTTACGTAACTACAATAACTTACGTAATTTATAAATTTTACGTAACTTACGTAAATAATCAATTTTACGTAACTTACGTATGTAATTTACGTAAAAGATCAAACTTACATAAGTCACGTAACTAGAATAACTTACGCAAGTTACGTAAATGATGAAACTTATGTAACTTATACAAATAATCAAAGTTGCATAACTTACGTAACTATAACACCTTATGCAATTAAAAAAACTTACGTAGGTTTGACCATTTACATAATTTACTGTAGTTACGTTATTTAGTCTGATTATGTAATTATAGTTTTTTTCTTTAATTATGTAAGTTACTATAGTTACGAAATTTTACTCTGGTGGCGTAACTTACATTAATTACTTAAGTTGCTCTAGTTACGTAAGTCAGGGAAAATAATTTGTTGTGTTTGACACTAGATAGATTATTTTAATCTTTTTTGATGAAAATTTGAAAATAATACGAATTTTAATAAACTATTGTTTTATTACATAAAATACAAATTTAAACATTTTTCTTTATAACAATAAAAATATAATTTGAAACTATTTCATAAATTGACCTTAAATATAGTTAGAAATTATTCAGTAACATGGATTTAATATGGATGATTCTTTTATTTTATACAACTTTTGTTTATTAATTTGAATCTTTCTCACAAGCGGTGAAATAAAATTCAGATTCATATATAAGGACAGTTGAAAGTTTCTGAAGCAATAATGTAAAGCGTGCGATGTATGTATTAATGTATGCGTTTAGAATGTACTGTAGGCAGGTGTAATGAATAGGTATTTGTTCGTGAATGATTGTAGGGGGTTTAGGTAGTGATTAAAGTAGGTAAAATGAAATTTACGGCAGTATTACTGTAGAACTACTGCAATGACATTATTTTTTATTTTTTATTCTTCAAGTTTTACCGAACTATTCAGTAATTCAATGAATATAAATTTTACCGAACATTGTACCTTACGTTTTACTGAACTTTCAATAAAAATAAGTATAGTGAACACTTACCCTACGTTTTACTGAACTATACAATAAATATAAGTTTCACCGAACACTGTGCCTTACGTTTTACCGAACTTTCAATAAAACTAAGTATAGTGTACATTTACCCTACGTTTTACCGAACTGTAAGTGAATGGCTAATACATGTACCATAAGATTTATTCTTATTACATTATTTTTCAATGCAATTGCTTTTACAGTCCTGTTCCTTAAAACTTACAGTTTTGACACTTCATCCCAGTTTTACCGAACAAAGTTCAGTAAATTTTCAGGAATAAATTTTCTCCGTGTACTTTTCAGAAACTATAATTTTAATTTTGCAATGAACATATTGTCTAAATTTATTTAATAAAATTATAGTTCCTGAAGAGGAAAGATTAGCTGTTGAAAACGTTTAAGGAATTGTTTTAATTTTTTCCATTGACTTGACTCGGAGTGATCGTTAACTTCAACACCCAATTAAGATTTTAATAGATTAATTTTTTGTTTGAAAAAATTACTTTATTAAAGTCTTGTTTATAAAATAAATAATAATTAAAAGATGAAATTACCCTTTCCTAAAAAGGTATTTGTTTATTTAAAAATTGGTCAAAATTAAATTAGATATAAATTTATGCGCATCAACCCTAATTATTATTATTATTGCTTTGTAGGGTCTAGGACACCCAGGTGCATCTCCTATTCTAATACATAGACCGTTAGTGTCAAGAAAGTTGACCATAAACTGTAGGGGCGCTGGTTGGCATCTATGCTGAAAATCGAAGTAATGCATGGGAGAGTTCCTATGATAGGACTTTCTGAATTGCCAAACTTATTGTCTTTATGCATTTTTATTTTAAGTCAAACTATATAATATTTGTAGCAACTTTTATAACTATTATATTAATGGAAATTATTGATTCATTGAATTTTTTAACAAAAAGATTTTTAACATAACCTCAAAATACACTAAAAACATTCTGCGCAGATTCGAGAAATATTTCGATTTTAATAATCGAATATGCGCAGAAAGTCTTATAATGTTTTTGGAGGTTATGGTAAAAATTCTACTTCAGTGAAAATGTGAAATTAATCAATGTTTTCCATTAATATATTGGTTTTAAAAGTTGCTACAAGTATTATAGTTTACCGTAAAATAAGAATTTATGTGGATAATAAATTTGGTAATTCAGAAAATTGTGTTTTAGAAACTTTTCCATGCATTATTTTTAATCTTGGCCTAGATGCCAACCAGCGCCACCTACATTTTTAGTCAAGACTTTTGACACTTTCAACTCAAGAGATGCACCCGGGTGGGTCTAGGAGTATGAAAGTAGGTTATAAAAGGTTTTACAGTGTAGGGTGTAGGAGAATGAATGTAGAGTTTACTGAATTCGAAATAGGCCCTCCTTTACTTCTCCAAATGGAAGATTTAGAATTTTCCGCCAGTTTTGGAAGTTAAAGTAAGGTCTAAATTTCATTAAAGTTAGAACCTCCTTTACTACTCCTAACTCTCAACAAACACTGATAAAAAAAACTTTCGGATATAGATTCTTCGTGAGTGCGACGATTGCTCGAAAACGAAGAAATTCATTTGTAATATTATTGTATTATGTGTAAACAATATTACCACAATGTTTAGAACTTTTAAACTATTAACTGTAATCACAGTACCACTTTGAAAAACAATGCTTTCAAACTTTTTATAACAGAAATTTAACGATTGTCTCACAAACAATGAAAATCACCTGAAGCATTCAGTACTGCCAATCAATGCACAAAAAGTATATTAAGCTTATGCTGTAATCAATCAAAATCAACTAATTTAAAAAATACGTCGAAAAGTTAAACAATAACAAAAAAATTTTATTTCAAATAATATATTCAAACTAGGTGTCGTACCCGTGTTCGACGAGTTTTAATTTCTACTTATATATTTGAAGATGTGTCTAATTGTATCGTAAGTAGACTCTACGTTACTACTGCTAAAATGTAAAATAAGACCTATATTGTAGACTGAAAGCACGGCTAAAATTTTTACTCGGGTCTGTTTTATTTACATAAATATTAAATCAATAAAAACTAAAATAAAAAGAATTTTTTTTAAAGCGAATTAAAATAATAAAACTATTTTTAATTTGATAAGAAAATAATATAATAATATATAATTATATATTTTTAAATATACATTCGATAAACCCAAAATCTTAAATAAACCTTAAAATTAAATCTCAAGTGATTACACTTTCATTCCTCGAGAGTTATTTTCCCCATATTGTCCCTCATGTTAAAACTTTTTTAATTTTTTGAAAAATGTTTCCATTTCAAATCTTATATCAAATCCCTTGTAAAATATATTTTTATTTTTTAAGTATAATTTTTCCATATCCCCATTGAAAATTCCCACGTGGGATTTTGCATTGGGTTTTATATGAGATCTCATACAAAGTTCGACATAGAATTTTTTGTAAGATTTCATATAGGATTTTATATCCTACATTTCCATGAGAATTTTTACACAGGAATCCATATAAATGCACTGCAAAAACTGATATCTCACAAGTGTCTCAAAATGAGTTGTTTTAAGCGTTTACACCATTGAGATACAAAATCTGTTTTATATTAAGACATTTAATTTTATCTCGTGTCTCATTTTGAAACATTTAAGGTGACTCAGTGCGTATAAGACACATAAAACGTTTTCTTACCGTGAGACGCATACTCGAAACACGTAACGTGTCTCAAAATGCATTGCTAAATGTGTAAAACACTTTAAACGTCTTAAAATGAGACACATATCTGTGTCAAATATGTGGACACAAAACATCTACGTGTTTCAAATATGGGGACAAAACGTCTCAAAATGAGACACTTGATTTTGCAGTGTGGTTTCCATCAAAGAAATAGGATTTAACATGGATTTTGATATAAGATTCCATGTGAATTTACGTATGGAAATTTTCAATAGGGAAACTGGCGTTCTACTGGCATTCGCCCGTCTAGCCAGACTAAATTATATTTTCTATTTAAAAATAAAATAAAAAAATATTTAATTAACTATGCATGGTGCATGTTAATTAATATTTATTTATAGATCATTTCCAGCATTTTTAACACATTCTACATTTTTTTACACATTAAAATTCTAAACGCTCGCAAGTGGGATACGAAGCCCAAGCTATTCCTAATTGAAGCACCGAAGTCTAACACGCTAACCACAACGCTATTCGCTCGCATGCGGATCTGAGCATAATAATGTCGATATGTAATACCGCTACGAAGCAAACAATAAATAATAATTTTACAAATACTTTGGAATATTTTAGCATTTTATGAATATTATGTAAATAAATCTAGTGTTTTAAAACAATATTTAAAATTTTTTATTTTTTTAATTATTCTATTATTATTATATATTTATTTATTATTTTTATTATTCATTTTTTTATATTTATAAATAATTATCTGTATGTTTTATTTATAAATATTTAAAAAATTTGATTATAACAAAAAAATTTAATTCTTTAATTTATTTGTTAATTAATAAATAAAAATATAATTAAAACCTATTTTTCAAATTCATTAATTTTTAAAATTAAATTTTATATTCTATTGTATTGTTAATTCTTTTTTTTAATATTAAAACTTTAAACAATTCTCCTACAAATTTTTTTACAACATAATAGATTAAAAATTTTTATTACTATAATTATTATTTTATTCATTTTAATTTATTAATTTTTATTGAAACAATAAGACTACAGCTAAATTTTTGCATTGTAAAAAATCTATTTCTGAAAATTCTGAATAATGTGTTAACTAAAAAAAAATTTATTTTAGAAAACATTAAATTGTTTTAGAAAAACAATGACAATAACCATATTCTTAGCATATTATTATTAATTGAAATCTTAATAATAAGAACATAAATGATATTAGTCCGCAGTCGGTAGAATGTCTGTACCGCTCGGGTTGTCAGACGGGCGAATGCCAGTACAACGCCGGTTGTTCGGCGACATGAAATCTGTACCGAGCCGGGCGCACAGCCATTATAACACAGTATAAATTTGGATCCGGCGGTCGGATCCGTCTTTGTACCGCGCCAGCAGACATTAACACCCGCATCGGTACAGACTGCCTGTACCGGCATTGACTCTCCTTAATGGCGCCTTAAGTACTTTCTATTTGTTCCAGGTTCCAGTTACCAAGGGTAACTTCCGAAGGTTTTCACGGGAAACTTCCTGGAAGTTTCCTGGAAGTTTTTGTGCTATGTAGGTTATTTGTAGAACTTAACAAATCTGTTTCTATTTACCCCAACTAACCCTATTTACTTTGAAAAAAGAATAAATAATTAATTTTTATTCAAAATAATAATAATTCAATAAAATTAATTTTCTCACAAAGTATTTTTAATTTTTTCCAGTCAGTATTGCGCTAATACTGGGTCAGAACTGGACTTCCTTTACTGGCATTACGATATTGGCGCTGTACTGATGGATTGTTGCAGCTATTACCTCCCTAATTCCGGTACGCCAGATTCGGAAAACGAGGCTGGTGCGGCATCGCGACAATATTGTCAGCAATGGTACTAATAGGGGAGAGTGGGGCAAGACGGAGTACTTAAGATTTAAAGCGCAAAAAAACGAAAATTATCGAATACATACTTTATTATTTTTTTTAATTATCATCTTTGGGAATCAGTCTTTCGTAATAAAGGCGTACAAAGACCATCTGTTTCTTAAAAAAGCATAAAGTTGATAATACGTAAAAAATTGCAAATCTCTTCATCTTGACCCACCGGCGGGTAAGATGGGGTACTCAAGAAAGCTACTTATTTCTGTCTACAAATTTCACAAGTAAAGGTTGCATCTTCGTCATCGACACCAGAGCACAACTTTCTGCAGTGAACCTATTGGCCGCAGACAGAACAAGCAGCCCAGCCTTCATTTGAGTCTAAATAATAGCCATTACAATAGAGACAAGGTTTATTTTCCACTTTACCATCGCTAATTCATGATTTTACCTGACAACCTTTTTTCTTTTTGGTCACTCTTATTATATTCAGTCTTGATTTAAGTAGTTTTCTTAATTTCTCTTACTTCTCTTTTCTCTTGCTTCATTTGAGTACTCCGTTGTGCCCAAATTTTCCATACCCTATCTTGCCCGCACCTACGAAATTAAATAAAACGATTAATTACTGCAATTTACGATTCAACAAAGATAGAAAACATATGCTTCCCTTCTTCTGTAACCCTTGTCAGTTAGAAAAAATTTTATATAGTTCATTAACTGTTATTATTAAATAATAAACACTTCCTAAAGAAAGTAAAAAATCACAAGAAAATCGTCAAAAACAGTTTTTTTTAAGTAGGGGAAAGGTGTACGAGATGATCCCCTGGGGCAAGATGATCCTTTCGAACTTTGGAGAGCCTATTAGCGTTACCGTTCAGGTAAAAACGGTAACACGTTGCCAATGACATACCTATGAATCAGTCAAACTTTCATGATAACACACGTCATTAAAAAAATTTCATTGGAAAAAATTAAAATTTCATAGTTTTGATCTAAGGAAAGCTAAACTTTGAACTTAGGTAACTCTTGTTGTAGAAGCTGGAATTCAAAATTCCTTGTACTGATAGATTCAGTATATCTTCGATTAAGTGTTCTGATTGTTACTTTGGACTACCAAAGCTTATAGGTTAAGTTACGAACAAATTAAAAATTAGTGTCATTTGGGACAAGATGATCCCTCAATGGGTGTACAAGATGATCCCCCCTGATTCCCATGTATTTTATCTCACCTCAAACTGAATTTTTTAGTACTAATAAAAAATTTAATTTTTCTCGCTTCTTATATGTTTTTTTATGAAAACTAACTTATTTAATACAAAAAAGTTGAAATCTACATCTATTATATTAATTTTCTTGATGTAGAAAATGACACATAATTATAAAATAGGAAAACGAAACGTGGTGAGTGTTTAAAAGCATTTATGGCCTAAATAATGCATATTTAATATTAATACACGTTATTCCTTCAATTTAGTCTCCTTTTCCAATAATTGGGCTAAGATAAACCTAAAGATCATCTTGCCCATACCAGAGGGATCATCTTGGACACCCCGGTGTCCAAGATGATCCTTTTGTAAGGTTTTAGAAAAATTAAATTTACTTGTAAAATATTAATTAGCTGCATATATTTCTAATCAGAAAAGTTAGATAGATTAATTAACTACTAGTTCGTACAAAAAAACTAGAAAATGTTAATTTTTCTTTGAATAATGGTAATTCTCCCTTAGGGGGATCACCTCGTACACCTTTTCCCTAAAACAGATAAAAGATTTATTCTCATGGATTTTAGGTTTTATAAACAAGAAACTATTGTCTCGGTGCAGTATTATGTAAAATATAATCTGCGATTGGTTAATTCGTTTGTTAAATAAAGCTGGTAACCGTCTTGCCTCACTCTCCCCTAAGGAAATTTTCCATTAGGAGATTGTGTAAAAAAGTTTTAACTTAATTTAAAATATATTTTATTTCTTTCAAACAAAAGCTAGAATAATTTGTGACAAAAACAATGTTATTTATAAATTTTCTACTTTCAAACCTGTTTTCAAATTTGTCTTCGATACATGAAACACTGTTAGAGAAAGTTATATACATTTTATAACAAGAGACAATATGGGTGGAAACTAGAAACATTGGAAACTTTATATATTAACATTAAATAACCACATATAACACTCTTAAAATATTGTAATCGTTCTTTTTTGTTTTCAAAACTTTTATGGGATCTTTCTTAAAGGACCCTACACATATAATAATAAATTTTTTTTTTTTAAAGTTATACAACTTTAAAGTTTCAAGCAAAAAAATATAAATATTTATCGATATTAAAGCGCTTACAAAACTTTTTGGGACAATGTATTTAATTTGTCAAGTATGGGATATTTTTCGGCATGCACTTATTGTAAAGTAATTTCGATTTATTCATCTATTTAAAAATAATATATTATGCATACTATCGATATACCGATAGTATAAATTATTCGAAATAGAAATAGGGATTCTTTCGCGAGAAATCCGTAAATATGCATAATATTTTGCATTATCTATGTTTTCTTAAAATTTTAATAAATATTATTTCTTTTTTTATAATAATAAAGAATATTACTTCTTGTTTGTATTTATAATCTCATACAACAAGAATTTAATAAATTTTGATTATTTGATTATCATTAGTTTCTTAAACCTAAATGTACAAAGAAGAATTCTGATGCTTAGTTAAATCGATTTATTTGTTTGGTTCTCCGCAAACAGCCAATTACAAAAAGGTACCCTATTTCGACCCACTCTTCCCTACACAAATTTTCATTTTTATTAGAAATTTTGCGTTTTTATAAAAAAATAAAATTCGATACATTGTTTCCAAAAATGTACGAATATATATATATATATATATATATTTTTATTTATATATTTTATTTATATACATGAAGTTGATAAATATTTAAAATGAACATAAATTTTTTTCAATTAGTTTTTATGTGGGAAAATTTTTAATTTATCACTAGAAAATTATGTATATACATATGTATATAGTATAGTATGTATACGAAGGTGAATCTAAATTCCTCAGAGGAGGATTATTAGATTACGAAATAGATGCATGAAATATGAGATCTGGTGTTAATATCACTGTCAGGAATTGCGCATAGACATTGAGGTGTTTGCATACATACTAGATCAGATTTCCACCATCTTAGCTGTTTGTATGTAAGCTAATCTTATTCTCCGTTTGAGTAAGCATATATCTTCCTCTTGAAACGAGAAGAGAGGAAATTAAAATTTTTCAATTTCTTCATTTTTACATAATAAACGCAGGTATATACTGGGAAAGAAAACGAAAAATTTAAATAATTCTTGTAAAATTGTAATAATTCTTAAATAAAAATAAAAACAATGATCTTTAAAAAATAGCAATTAAACTCCAAGTAAAATGGGTCAAAGTGTAGTCTAATTTAAATAGACAATATTAGGAATAGAAGAAAATTTCCTTCCGAATTATTTATTTGTAAAGTGGAAACTTTGATCCAATGGAAGGTAGATAAATAACAACAAATAGTGTTATTTCATTTATTTAACGACGTTTCGATGACGTGGTTTGTCATCCTCTTCAGGTTAACTAAGAACAATTTTACACCAATTAAATTTTTTTATAGAATTATCACAAATTAGAAAAATTGAATAAAATATTATATAATTTTTTTATATAAATAAATAAATTACCTAAAATTATAAATTTAAGTTACATAGTAACAAGTCAATAAGTATAAAACTATGTCTTGTCGTTGCGATTAAAATACCGATACTAACAAATTAAGGTGTGAAAATTATAATTCGGAAAACAATGCAGAAAGTCAATGAACTGCGATATAAACATTGTGACGTAGAAAACAAAAGACTGATCACGAGTTAAATTTTCCAATTATAGGAAAATAAATACGATTCAAAAATTGTATGTCATTTTTCTTGTTAATGGTAAAATTATTACTTTTTATATGTAGCATTTCAGAAAAACAGCATTTTTTATAATCAGGTTCACGATCAAGAATAGAAACATTAGACCAATCAAACTCATGACCAGATCCAAATTAATGAGCATTCACCACAAATGTAACAGATTTATTATTATTATGCTCATCAATTCGTGTTTTTAATGTGCGTTTCATTTCACCAACATAACAAGCCGTGTAATTCTTACAATTAAACTTATAAACTACATTTGTTTCTGCCAATTTTTCAGTTTTGTCTTTATCTAATTTCATAATTGATTAAAAATTTTTATTGACAATTTGGGATAGTTAGAATATTGTAAGATTTCAAAATATAAAATAAACTATTGAAGTCAGGATAATTAAATGGAATACAAATTTTTTGCATTTTATTATATACGAGAGCGCGGGAATTTTTTTTAATTGTATTATTGATATTATGGCACTTTATTGTATTTTTTCTGATGTTTATGTATTTATTAATGAAGTCAGATGTATAATCATTATCATTTAAAATGTTTTTTACATTCTTTAAGTTGTCCTTGTGAAACAAAGAATGCGAAAGTAAGATTGCTCTATCTACTAGATTGTATACAATATTTATTTTTTGTTGAATAGGATGATAAGAGTAATAATTAATGAGTCTACCAGATGCAATTTCTTTCTTGTACCAATTGTACAGTTCGGTAAAACGTAGGGTAAATTTACACTATACTTAGTTTTATTGAAAGTTCGGTAAAACGTAAGGCACAGTGTTCGGTAAAACTTATATTTAATGTATAGTTTACTTAAACGTAGGGTAAGTGTTCACTATACTTATTTTTATTGAAAGTTCAGTATAACGTAAGGTACAATGTTTGGTAAAATTTATATTCATTGAATTACTAAATAGTTCGGTAAAACTTGAAAAATAAAAAATAATGTCATTGCAGTAGTTCTATAGTAATACTGCCGTAAATCTCATTTTACCTACTTTAATCACTTCCTAAGCCCCCTACAATTATTCACGAACAAATACTTATTCATTACACCTGCCTACAGTACATTCTAAACGCACACATTACATACATCGCACGCTTTACATTATTGCTTCACAAAGTTTCAACTCTCCTTATATATGAATCTGAATTTTATTTCACCCCTTGTGAGAAAGATTCAAATTAATAAACAAAAGTTGTATAAAATAAAAGAATCATCCATATTAAATCCATGTTACTGAATAATTTCTAACTATATTTAAGGTCAATTTATGACATAGTTTCAAATTATGTTTTTATTGTTATAAAGAAAAATATTTAAATTTGTATTTTATGTAATAAAACAATAGTTTATTAAAATTCTTATTATTTCTAAATTTTTATCAAAAAAGATTAAAATAATCAATTTTAGTGTTATTGTTACTACAAATCAGGGACCGTCTCAAAAGTTTAGTTTCGTTTTAGTTTTTGAGATGGCACGAAACTAAATTAACGTCTAAATATTAGTTTAGTGTCAACTTGAAACTGAATCAACTGATTGAATTAAGTTTCGTGACAACTCGAAACAAAAGATTAAACAACATAATTATTTAGTACTTAAGTAATTAATGTACGTTACGCAACCAGAGTAAATTTCGTAACATAATACATAATTATGTAAATGGTCAAACTTACGTAAGTTTTTATAATTGCGTAAGCTGTTATAGATACGTAAGTTATGCAACTTTTATTATTTGTATACGTTACGTAAGTTTCATCATTTGCGTAACTTGCGTAAGTTATTTTAGTTACGTGACTTATGTAATTTTGATTTTTTATGTAAATTACATACGTAAGTTACGTAAAATTGATTATTTACGTAAGTTACGTTAACTTGATAAATTACGTAAGTTATTGTAGTTACGTGACTTACGTAAATTGTACCCTTTACGTAAGTTATTGTAGTTACGTAACTTACGTAAGTTGTACCCTTTACGTAAGTTATTGTAGTTACGTAACTTACTTAAGTTAGATCCTTGACGTAAGTTAATGTAGTTACGTTATTTACTCTGGTCACGTAACATACGTAACTTACTGTAATTATGTAAATTACTATAACTACGTAATTTACTCTGTTTACGTAAGTTACATTAATTACTTACGTTGCTCTTGTTAGCTAAGTATGCGGAAACAATTTTTCTGTGATTGTCACTAAATTATTATGTTTTTCAATCTTTTGTTTCGAGTTGACACGAAACTTAATAGTTTCAAATATTTTTGTTTTTGGATTATTTAAGAACTAAAACGAAAGCAATTTTCTATTTAAATTCGTTTCAGAAGCGGTTTCTGCTATAAATGAAATTATTAATTATTAGTTAATGGGTACAAATAGGTTAGAAACAACTATCTATTAACGTCAAAGTTTTTTTTACTACGGGGCATTTAAAAAAGTATTTCAATCCTGAAAACTAACAATTCAGTCAAGTCAAGGAAGTTTTACCGAACTGTTCCTGAAAACTAACACTCGAGTCAAGTCAAGAAAGTTTTACCGAACTGTTCCTGAAATGTTAGTGACCATCAAGGAGGTATTCAAAAGAAACGTTAAAATTTTATTTTATTTTTATTAAACCTTCAGTTTCAATTTTGTTTTAACTTTTACAGTACTAATTTGTAAGAAATAAAGATATGACATTAAATTTTGAATATTATTCCTGAAAAAATAATTTAAAAACTATTAAAAATTACTGTTATGCCACTATATCCCAACTTTACTGAAGAATTCGGTAAAATATAAGGAACAAATTTTCTCCGTGTAAGATACGTAATATTAATTAAACTCCAAGTGCGCATTGGGAAATTTACAACTGGCGGAGTACTGCGCCAGCACTATCAATACTGGCAGCTACGTTGACAGACAGCACGGGGCGTAACGCTGAAATGATAACGCTGTGCAGCGCTGGCGAAGTACTGTCTGTAAGTGCTACCAGACAGAACAAGCGCAGCACTGGGCCAGTGCTGGCTGAGAATATGGCCACAATAAATACCCTATTGTTATTTATAGCTGCAAATTAAGAATTATTATAAATAATTTAACAACAAAATGGTAAATAATATTGATAAATACTTATTATTCATAAAATTTTCTTCTTCTTGATTCAATGGTATTAAAAATGAAGACTATTGCTAGCAATGAATATAGTAATAAATTAAGTAGAAGCAAATGGTTTATATCATTTAAAAATTAAACATTTATAAATTTTTCTTTATTCATTTCTTTCAAGTTTATGTAAAAAATTAATGTTGTCCAAGAGCGTTGTGACCAATTTTTCTATACTCAACCAATACATGCCGCCGAGGTTTGTCTAAGCTTTGGCGAAAGAAGCATTCTGTACTGCACCAGCACTAATTGTTGAGGCTTGGCTAGACTATGGCCGAACAATTGTTCAGTAGTGCTAGTCAAAGAAGGTCAGACAAAATCGATTTGAAGTGACTTCTTATTCAAAAACTTTATCTTTATAATTATGTATTTTGTCCAACTATACTTTGGCTTACATTATTAGAAAATTATCTGTTCACTCTTCTCATAATATTGTTCTTACAGAATCGTAAAACAACATTAAGTAGTGTGAGTCAACATATATTCGGACAAAATCGACTATTAACGATAAGTTTAGAAAATTCATATAATATAAAATGTAGCTCTAAGTAGCGTTCTACTTAATCACACAAATTCCCTATTTAAAGACTAAGAATTTAGGAATAATAATTATTAATTTTCATAATTTGAAATATTATTTATATTATTTTATTAATAATAATATTTTAACTCTATGTAGTACGAATCAAAGTACCTATTCTAAGATGAAAATGAAGGAATCAAAAGAGAAAAGCTAAGAATACTTTTTATATTAAATAAATATACTTTTTTTAACAGAAAAAAATTGAAATTCATTTTTCTTATTTACAATTGTTACAGCCAATTGGAATGCACTTAAAGAAATACGAATGGGTTGGCTCGCCAGACGTTGGCGATTGCTCACTGTTGGTGAGATCAGCAACTTTGGAATTTGATGATGGTTTATGGCAATGCCAGGTCACGGCTAGTGATTTCACTGCACAGGATGCTTTAGCTTCTGAACCAGCAAGACTTGTTGTGCGAGGTATCAATTTTCCACAATTTTTATTTACTTTTACTTTAAATTTAAAGTTTATTGGTGCTATACATAAATAATATTATAGAGGAGAGTGGAGCAATATGGGGTATCCTTTTGTTAATATCTGTTTACAGAGAACCATACGAATAAATCGATTCAACTTATTATCTAAATTTATTTAATAAAATTATAGTTTCTGAAGAGGACAGCCTTGATGTTGGAACCGTTAAAGGAATTGTTTTAATTTTTTCCATTGGCTTGACTCAGAGTGATCGTTAACTTCAATACTTAATTAATTTACTAAAATAGTTTTGACCTTTTCGTCCAAAATTTACAAACAATTCCCTCTACCCTCAAAATTTAGGTCTATTTTAAAGACAATTTTGACATATATGTAAAATTGTGACAAACAATTTCTTCTGCCCTCAAAATTTATGTATTTTTTAAGGGCAGTTTTCATCTACACGTCAAAAATTGACAAATAAAATCCTTTGACCCGATCTTCCCTCAAAATTTAGGTCAATTTTAAGGGCAGTTTTGACTTACAGATAAAAACTTGATTTTTAACATTATAATTTTTTGTATTTAAATTACAATATTTTTAAATAAAAATAAAGAATACTAAAAGAAAATAAGAAATTTAATGGATTATTTTGGTTATCTCAATTCAGGTTAGTGTCAATTTCTGTCAAAACATGAGCTCTGTAAATAACGTGGTTATTTACAGCAACCTATGTCCTTGGTCTAGAAAGACGTTAGGTGGTCTCTTAAGCGCTTGGTCAGCGCCCTAAAATTTTTCCACACAGGACTGGCTTGAAATTTGTTACTCGGGGGTTTTTGGGGTCGCTGATTACGAATTTAGAGTTAGATTTAAACCATCAGTAAAATAAGTTATTTTCTTTACATTTGGACACACTTTCTTTATTTCGGGAATTAATTTTTGCTGAGCTGAATTTACACTGAAGCAGTGTCGTGCTTTGTGCAATCTGACAGTAGTTGAATACTACAGTGCTTAATTTCTTCATTTTCTTCATAATAGAAAACTGCGGGGTGAACTGTGCACTGCCGTCCTGATTTAAAAACACCATAACTACACTTTTTATCAAAAATTAGTTTTTTATACCGTTGGATTAGTAAAAAAAGACAAATTTTTCTATGCTAATTAGAATTATTAATCCTAATTAATTTTCGAGTTAATTAGCAATTAATTTTACTAAAAAGCACTATCTACATCGATTTCCCTCGAATCTTGATATTAAGAGGCCTAACTACAGTTTGTGAGGATTTAACCAGTGATTTCCTGATAAAAAGGCCTATCTACGTAGTTATGCTTTTTGAGATCAGGAACTCGAGCTATGTGGAGGCTACTTTCCTTATGGACTTTGGCCTAAGTACATAGTGTGTTTCTACGTCAGGAATCTCATAAAAATCACATGAACATCTACAACACTTTCCTTAAAAAAAGCACATCTACATTCACTTTATTGAAACAAGAAGTTTTTCAATTTTAATATATTTTTTATTAAACAAACTGTTAATAATAAATATAGCTATTTTTAACAATTTTTATTTTTATTAAAATTTTTTAAGGTTAATTATTTGAAAAAAGTTTTTTAAATAGTTTTTTATTTTAGTTCAATAATTATTAGTTATTAGCAATCAATTCTTTCAGGGAATTTTTTTTAAATAATCAAATGTTTGCAAAGATTTGGCTTTTTAAAAAAATAATTGAATTTTTGCGACAAAATTTTGAAAGTAATAAACAAGTATAAGTAATTAGTAAATTAGTTAAGAATTGAATTTTTTTTAAAGTTTGAATTTGAAATTGTTCAAAAATTCATATTTGAAAATAAGTTTTGTAATTTGCCTAATAATAGTAATTAATATGTTAATTAATAAATAAAGAACATAAAGATAACTGCTTGCTTTAAAATTATTACACACATCTCCTCAAAATAGAATCAATAGTAGATATTTAAACATTTTAATCTTTGAATGGGATTTTTAAAAAATTGTTAAGGTTTTAAAAATTAATCATTTAATTATATTAAAAAGGTGAACAGGGAATTTAATGAAATTTAATTTATTTTAATCAAAATTATGTTATTCATTACCTTCTGCAGGTTTTTTCTTTTTTTTCTGTTAGAAATTAAAAAACGCATTTTGATTACACAAAATAAAAAAAATTGTACACTTTAATCCAATTTTTCAAAACTAAACTCTTTTAAGTGTTTGTAGTTAGTGTACTTCTACATCAGGAAAGTCGACCGTACTTGAGCTTCTCTCCTGACTAAAAAGCATAACTGCGTAGTAGGGTGACCGTTATTTTGCAAAAATTGGAATTTGTTAGGTCGCCGGGCAGAATTTGCTTTAGAATGTGAAAAAAATGAGCTATGCACAAGAAAAGCCTAATCGATCAATATTAAACCGTGCCACCGAAGGGTTAATGTTTAAATGGGATTTAACATAGGATTAGTGCACTTTTATACATTTTGTATGAGAACTTTTTTTTAATTAATCTTTTGCCTTGTTGACATTCATATTTATGGTTTTTAATGTGCTGAACACGAATCCGACGTCAAAAATAAGGTTTGACAGCTTCCAGCTGTCAATCTTTTTAAAATGGTAGTTTTTGTGTCAATTTAGACAGTTTTTGTGTTTAATTTAGTAAATCAGACCAAATTTTGCTCATATAAAAATATTTTAAAAGCAACATGGTCACACTAAATAGTAATATGTAATATTGACAGTTGATAGCTGTCAATTAAACTGTTAAACTTTTAAAAACTAGAGTTTTTGACTGTTTTTACATTAAATTGCTCAAATAAAAATATTTTCAGAGTATTGAGGTAAACCTTGAATAGAAATATGTAAATTTGATTTACAGTGAACAGATTTGATTTACAGTCAATTCAGATGTCATAGTTTTAAACGGAGACTTTTTGCATTAAATTACTTGTATACAAGTGTTTTTAAGCACACTGAGGTTAATCATATTAGCGACATGTATTTTTCACAATAGGCAGCTGTCAAAAAATTAATAAGAGAATTTTACTTTTTAACCATAAAAATTTAATTTGTAAGTAAGTACCTTTTTCCCATAAATTTGCTAAAAAAGTTTGACATCTTAATAGACAGTTGTCAACTGTCAAATTTACATATTTCTATTCAAGGTTTACCTCAATACTCTGAAAATATTTTTATTTGATCAATTTAATGTAAAAACTGTCAAAAACTCTCGTTTTTAAAAGTTTGACAGTTTAATTGACAGCTGTTAACTATCAATATTACATATTACTATTTAGTTTGACCTTGTTGTTTTTAAAATATTTTTATATGAGCAAAATTTGGTCTGATTTACTAAATTAAACACAAAAACTGTCTAAATTGACACAAAAACTACCATTTTAAAAAGATTGACAGCTGGAAGCTGTCAAACCTTATTTTTGACGTCGGATTCGTGTTCAGCACATTAAAAACCATAAATATGAATGTCGCTAAGGCAAAAGATTAATTTAAAAAAAATTTCTCATACAAAATGTATAAAAGTGCACTAATCCTATGTTAAATCCCATTTAAACATTAACCCTTCGGTGGCACGGTTTAATATTGATCGATTAGGCTTTTCTTGTGCATAGCTCATTTTTTTCACATTCTAAAGCAAATTCTGCCCGGCGACCTAACAAATTCCAATTTTTGCAAAATAACGGTCACCCTACTGCGTAGTTATGCTTTTTTGTAAGGATTCGCCGCGATTTTTCATTTAATTAATTAGCATAACTACAGTTTTCCATATTTCCAATGAAAATTTGAATTTTTTTTTGCATAATAAAATTCAGCGTACCCGAATTAGTATAGAAGCACCATTACCCTTTGAAGAAACATTATGTTAAAGAAGATATAAATAAAAACGTATTTTGCTTAATATCTCGAAACAACCAAAAGTGTAGTTATGGTGTTTTTAAATCAGGACGGCAGTGCACTTGTCATTGTTGTAGTGAAAACCTTGAGCGGCATCCTGTGCAACAAACGCAAAATGCTCCGAAAAATCGCACTGTACTATTACGTAAAAAAGTAAATCCACCAATGCTGTTCCATTTAAAGATTTGAGAATCAAACTTTAAAAAATCTTACAATTTTTTCGACATCTGATGTTAAAATTTCGCTCCTGAAAAATTATAGTTGATTTGAGACTTTTAATTATCCCCAAAATAATTTGTTAAAACCTACCCTTAATCATAAAAACTACCCCTAAAAAATTAAAATGGAAAAATTCTTACATTTTTTTCACAATTTCTGTCGAGTAATTTTGCGATCTTATTAACACTAAATAAAGTATTAAGAAAACCTCCCTTATTTTCAAAAGCCACCCCTAAATTTAAAAGTTTATTTTTAATTTAATTTAATTTAATCAAACTTATCATACATTGAATCAAAATTATCATGTTTAGTTCATTTTTAAAGTTTTTCAAATCTTACTCTAAATTCGTAATCAGCGACCCCAAAAAAGAACGAGTAATAAGTTTTAAGCAAATTCGATAATTTTTTACCAATTTTGGTCGCAATATTGGATCCGCCACTTTGAATTTTGAAAATTTTTCAAATTTAAATATATTTGTTAGCTGCGTTAGTAAAAAAATTTGGAAAAAAGGTGCAGTAAGGACGCCATTTTGTATTTTTGAATTCGCCACTTTTTATTCGAAAGAGTAGAAAGCTGACGATTATTTTGAGTGGTCACAAGTTGATTTTCGTTGCTTTTTGTAATGGATAGAGCTCTGAGCCGGTTGACGAGAAACGACCCAGGTATGTTTAAAAAAAAATTAAAAATTTATCATACCTAAATATAACAAATATTAATTTGTTTATAAATTTTGTTGTTTTTTAATAAAAAATTGAAAAAATAATTTTTCAAAATTAGGGAATTGATTCTGATGTAATGCTTATTAGAAATGTTAATATTAATAAAGGCTTGAGTAACGGAACATGATTAATTATTTTAGAAATATCACATGTTAATAAATATAATAATATTATTTTTATTCGAAAGAGTAGAAGCTGACGATTATTTTGAGTGGTCACAAGTTGATTTTCGTTGATTTTTGTAATGGATGGAGCTCTGGGCCGGTTGACGTGAAACGTCCCACCTGGAAATGCTAAGATGGTTTTGTCTAGAGCCTTAAAATTTAATAGCTTACAAAATCTGCTAAAATTTATAGGCTCTAGACAATTTTTAATCGTAGATTGTAAAAAAATCCTAGTCAGCCGCATGCGAGCGATCTTCATGGACAACTTAATTATTTAAACCCATTAACCTTATCAGGCCCATTCTGAAACTTTTTGCAAAACCTTTTTACCATTTCCAGGTATGTTTTCATAAAAGAAAATTAAAAATTTATCCTATACAAATATAACAAAAATTAATTTGTTTATATATTTGTTTACTTTTTTAATAAAAAATTGAAAAAATAATTATTCCAAAGTAGAGAGAAAATCCAAACTTTTTTTCTCTTATCAAAAAATGAAAAAAAGCAATATTTTTTGAGTTTTTTGACATTAAAAAATCTACATTTAAAAAACGAAAATTTAGAAAATTCATAACTAAAAAATTTGGTCACAAAAAAAATACGACCTGTTTTTTCAATACAGAATAAAAAATAATATTTTTGGCCGATTTTAAGAAGTCGACTGAAATCTCACGTAGAATTGCCCACATTTTTTGTCACCATTACTGTCCATGGGACGCCCCACTGTCTTATAAATCATCGACCTTAACATTCCTAGGAGCTAAAATCCTCAGCCCAAGAACTAATTAAATTTATTGTGTTGTATGGACTAACAATACATATTTTTAGCACAAAATCTAAGTCTACTATTTTCTATTTATACATCATTGTCAACGGCCCAATGTAGAAACAATCTAAGTTATACTATTATTATTAAATAAGATTTATTAATTCTTTTTATACATGTTGATACATGGGCATATCTCTAGAACCTTTAACTTGTCCCTAACCATACTTTCGGATGGGTTAAACGTTAAAACTTTAAAATTATTACACACATCTCCTCAAAATAGAATCAATAGTAGATATTTAAACATTTTAATCTTTGAATGGGATTTTTAAAAAATTGTTAAGGTTTTAAAAATTAATCATTTAATTATATTAAAAAGGTGAACAGGGAATTTAATGAAATTTAATTTATTTTAATCAAAATTATGTTATTCATTACCTTCTGCAGGTTTTTTCTTTTTTTTCTGTTAGAAATTAAAAAACGCATTTTGATTACACAAAATAAAAAAAATTGTACACTTTAATCCAATTTTTCAAAACTAAACTCTTTTAAGTGTTTGTAGTTAGTGTACTTCTACATCAGGAAAGTCGACCGTACTTGAGCTTCTCTCCTGACTAAAAAGCATAACTGCGTAGTAGGGTGACCGTTATTTTGCAAAAATTGGAATTTGTTAGGTCGCCGGGCAGAATTTGCTTTAGAATGTGAAAAAAATGAGCTATGCACAAGAAAAGCCTAATCGATCAATATTAAACCGTGCCACCGAAGGGTTAATGTTTAAATGGGATTTAACATAGGATTAGTGCACTTTTATACATTTTGTATGAGAACTTTTTTTTAATTAATCTTTTGCCTTGTTGACATTCATATTTATGGTTTTTGATGTGCTGAACACGAATCCGATGTCAAAAATAAGGTTTGACAGCTTCCAGCTGTCAAAAAAGCTGTCAATCTTTTTAAAACGACAGTTTTTGTGTCAATTTAGACAGTTTATGTTTAATTTAGTAAATCAGACCGAATTTTGCTCATATAAAAATATTTTAAAAGCAACATGGTCACACTAAATAGTAATATGTAATATTGACAGTTGATAGCTGTCAATTAAACTGTTAAACTTTTAAAAACTAGAGTTTTTGACTGTTTTTACATTAAATTGCTCAAATAAAAATATTTTCAGGGTATTGAGGTAAACCTGAATAGAAATATGTAAATTTGATTTACAGTGAACAGATTTGATTTACAGTCAATTCAGATGTCATAGATTTAAACGGAGACCCACTGTCTTATAAATCATCGACCTTAACATTCCTAGGAGCTAAAATCCTCAGCCCAAGAACTAATTAAATTTATTGTGTTGTATGGACTAACAATACATATTTTTAGCACAAAATCTAAGTCTACTATTTTCTATTTATACATCATTGTCAACGGCCCAATGTAGAAACAATCTAAGTTATACTATTATTATTAAATAAGATTTATTAATTCTTTTTATACATGTTGATACATGGGCATATCTCTAGAACCTTTAACTTGTCCCTAACCATACTTTCGGATGGGTTAAACGTTAAAACTTTGTAATGAATAAGAATCAATAATTCTAAGACGCATCGTTTTAAAGTTAATTAATGATAGAACGTCCAACGTCCTTCCGGCAGGACAAAAAAGACTCAGGTGAGTCCGTCCGAAATCGCTAAATAAAACTAACATGGATTGACATAAACAAAAAGTAATATATATCGTTGGAAAGGTGATGAAACAAGCTTTCAGCGCATGTAAATGTCGAGCTTGTAAGTTCAAACCGTAGAGCAGGGTTGCTTAAAGAAGTTGAATTTTCCAAAAATTCATATAATTTTTAGTCACAAAATGATGGAACCCGGTCCTGCCGGCAGGACGCTTTTCGCTTTGTTTAAAAGGCTACCAAGCTTAGGCATATAAATTTAGAAACTTGATATTTACATAATTGGAAAGCTTGTTTCATTACCTTTCCAACGATATATTTGTTTTTGTTTTTATCTGCTTCCATATTAATTTTATAAAGCAAATTTGAAGAGAGTTTTTATTCAATTGGCCGCAATTTTGCTGATTAACATTAAAAATGAAATTTTTTAAAATTAAACAAATAGGTTTCATTCTTTAAACGTTTCTGAAGAAAAAAAGACTAGACCGGCCAAAATATATTGATTTTTGTGGATTTTACATTAAATTTACGAATAAATGTTTTTTTTTACTTTTTCGAAACAGCAAGTTTGAGGGCTTTGAAAAATGGTTTAATATCATTATTTTAAAAAGTCAAATATATGGATTTTTTCGTCTTTTCGTCTACTTTAATCCCAAGGAGTTCCGGAAAAGAAAAATTTAATTCCCTTTTTTTAAAAGCCTTATTTTTGGAACATCCTTCCGGCAGGACGGGCGCTTGGACGTTCTATCATTAAACAGTGAACAGTTTTCCGTATAAAAATTAAAAATTTGTCAATTGTGAAAAAAGTTATAAGCTTTTAAAAGTTGTCCCTCACTTTTAACCTTTTTGATCGTAATTGGCATACTTATCATTTTTCATTTATAAGACAAATGGCACATCAAAATGATTTACGGGAAATAAGAGTTCAAATTATTAGAATCATTTTGAGACATAGTAAATTGATGTGCCTTGTGTCTTCAAAAAACTGTTGTAATTTAAATAACAGAAAACACGTGCGTACAAAATTTAAAAACGACCGTATTTTGAGTGATACTCCACGAAAATCAAATAAAAGTATTTGAAAAGTACTTGCATACATTTTCGCATGTGCCAATTAATATCCCGTGAATGTACTTCCAAAAAAATACTTTATTGCAAAGATAATGTAAAAATATTTGTCAATATTACGGTCGACCGTAATAGATCAAAAGTTTTTAGAAAAGAAATTGTTAACTATGAAGTTGTCGATTCTCACTTTTTTTATAAAAACTGTTAATAAATAAAACTGAAGGTTAAGTTTTGATGTTTATTTTGATTTTTTTACACTGAATAAATGATTAAAAAAAATAATTTTGAAAAAATAAGGTATAAGAAAAAAGAGAAATAGAAAAAATGAATAGAAATTTAAAAGTTGATGAGTGTTAAGTATAAATAAAATGTGTCTGAAAATTGCAAGGTAAACTTTATAAATTATAATTTCAAATTTTTACAATTCAGTTTAATTAAAATTTTTTTTTAAATAAAAACAATTGTAATTTCTTATTAATTCAAACAAAAAAGAATAATAATAATAATAATATATTTATTATTATAAATTATAACTTCTTAATTAATTACTTTCAACTGTTTTCGATTTAAAAACAAGCACCTGTTAAATATTTTTTTGTTGCACGTTAAAAATAATTTGAAAATTTAAATAGTTTATAATTTTTTGAAGACGAATTACTTTATCTGTCTACTTGCATATTTTGAAAGCTTATTTCTTACAGTTTATGTAGACAGAGTTCCAATACTGTGCTAAAAAAATTAAAAAAAATTTTCTCATTGAAAAGTTAAAGGTTCTAGAGATATGCCCACATATGAGGCATTCCATGTCAAGTGATCCAGGTGGAGAAAAATTTTTCTCCAATCGTAGCAAAACTTGGGGCTTTTGTAGTACTAATAGATAGTAATTTTTCGTGAAAATATGTTTTTACCTAGTCCAATATTTTCCGAGGGGGAGGGGTTAAATTTTTGGGTTTTTCAGTACAATGCTTATTTTGATAATTTTTTACTCTTTAACTATTAAACATAAAAATTTGGCAAGTTACATTTTGGAAAGGTTTTTTCATGCTCTTTGCTGTAACAATCTCTTTGCGACGGCTTTTTAATTACTCTATGAAGAACACTAATGATATTAAAACCATTTTTCCTTAAAAATAACACGAAATTTGTTTATGATTATTACGTATACGATATACTTCACTATTCCATTTCCCGATTCTTTTTCCGAAATAGTTTCCAATGTCATCGGCGTTCCAAGCAATGAGTAACAAACGGCAGACAAATCAAATAGATTTTTAAAAATCTTCCAAATCTGACATCAGAATCGTAAGCAGTGTCCCTAAAAACCTATAGATATTTATCACATAATCAAATTGAACGAAGAATTTAAGAGAATACAATTATTACATAAAAATGTTTCTAAAACTTTTAACGAGTTATTCACGAAACAAGATTTCTAAAACTGGTGGGCATCGTAGTATCTCAACTATTTAATCAATCAACTTCGGGTTTACTATCCACTCATTGTTTTTTTATTTGAAGTAATTTTTTTAATTTTTAGATTTTTATCCTTCATTTTAGTTTTTTGTTTTATTTCTTCTCTATTCTAAAAGTGATTAACTTTCGAATAAATTAATGGATTTTTAAATACACTACAAGATAGTTATAATTGTTTAATACTTAAAGAAAAGTTTCGACACAAAAATGTTGATATAATGACAGTTTTTGGGCAATTCCATGGTAAGTGATCATAGAAATTTTGTTCTAGTGTGGGATTTAGAGAAAACTGTGCTCTATTGTTCTCTTGAATACCATTAAAAGTAGTGAAACTTTTTTCGAAACATATTTATAAACATATTCTGCCGTACTAAGGAAAAACTTACATAAGTGCAATCCCTGTCAAACTGAGAAAATAGAGAAAAACTGTTTGCTTCAAGAATTCCGTTTTAGAAATAAAAATTTAATAATTAAATAACACTTCTTTAATAAAAGTGTATGTGCTGATTCAAATTTTGCAACAAAAAAATTAATTATTTAAACAAATTCTATGCAAAATGTGACTTCGATGTCTACTTTTTGAAAATACGAAGGAAAACTTACACATCGTCACTTGCGTTGTTTCTCTTGCACGGGCACTCGAGCTGGCACGACGATCAGAATTAAAAACTTACACATTTTCTATGTCGCTTGGTGGGGAGCAGTACATGGTGATGGAAATAAAATTAATAAAATGTATCTAACAGTCGATAAAAGTATTTTTTAATTTTTAAAAAATTATAAATGTTTGTAAAGATTTGGCTTAGTTTTTTTAAAATGTATGGAATAAAGTTTGTGTAAAAAATATACAAAAAATGTTTAGAAAAATAGTCTAATTATTATATTTTCTGTGATAAACATTATTGATATTAAAGTGTATTAATTTACTGCAAATCTTAAGAAGTTAAATAAACTATTATCATTACAGGTTTTTTTTAAATTTTTACTAATAATATATTAATATTTCAAAGAATATTTAAGAGATGGCAAACTATTGCTAAGGAGCGAATCCCATGGTTTAACTATGGCAGCAACATAAATCAATTTTTCATCAAACAAAATAATAAAAAACACAAAAACTTTAAATATTTTTCATTTTTAAACCATAAACAAAGTGAGGCATATAAAAAAATTATTTTTTAAATGGTTTTTTTAATTTAACTGTTAAAATGAACTATGGGCAAAGTATGGCGAACCATGGGATGAAAGAAAACTTATTTTCTATACATTTTCGAAGTATGGGCAAAAGATGGCGAACTATGGAATGAAAAAAAAAATATTTTCTATACATTTTCGAAGTATGGGCAAAAGATGGCGAACTATGGGATGAAAAAAAATTATTTTCTATAGATTTTCGAAGTATGGGCAAAAGATGGCGAACTATGGGATAAGAAAAAAAATTATTTTCTATAGATTTTCGAAGTATGGGCAAAAGATGTCGAACTATGGGATAAGAAAAAAAAATATTTTCTATAGATTTTCGAACTATGGGCAAAAGATGGCGAACTATGGAATGAAAAAAAAATATTTTCTATACATTTTCGAAGTATGGGTAAAAGATGGCGAACTATGGGATGAAAAAAAATTATTTTCTATAGATTTTCGAAGTATGGGCAAAAGATGGCGAACTATGGGATAAGAAAAAAAATTATTTTCTATACATTTTCGAAGTATGGGCAAAAGATGGCGAACTATGGGATAAGAAGAAAAATTATTTTCTATAGATTTTCGAACTATGGGCAAAAGATGGACAACAACAACCTGACTAAATTCGGTGCAAATTCGACACGTCTTCTACAGGGAATTTTACCTTCACTTGAAAATTCCGATGAGATCGGAATTCCGTCAGAAATCGGAATTTTGATTGAAATTCCTAAAATAATTGTGTCGGAATTTTGATTGGAATGCCAAGAAGAATTCTGTCGGAATTCGTATCGAAATTTTGATTAGAATTCCCGTAAGAATTATGATAGAATTCCGATCTGGATTCTGAAAATTGTAATGGGATCAGAATTTCCTTAGAAATCGGAATTCCAATTGGAATTCCTATAAGAATTCTGTCAGAATTCCGATCTGCATTCTGAAAATTCCGATGGAATCAGAATTCCGTCTGTAATCGGAATTTTGATTGGAATTCCTAAAATAATTCTGATCTGAATTTTAATTAGAATTCCTATAAGAATTCTGTCAGAATTCCATTTTGGATTCTGAATATCCCAATGGAATCGGAATTTCAATTCGACTCAAACACTAAAACGAAAGTAATTTTTTATTTAGTTTCGTTTTAGAAGCGGTCCCTGATATATATATATATATATATATATATATATATATATATATATGTCGACGTCCACATGAAAAGGGCCCATTTTGGCACTATTGGACTTATCTATATGGGCGAATTCCTTGAAAAATTACGAAAATTTTGAGTGGTCATACAACGTTTTTGGTCAAAAATTCGATGAGTTACAGAATTTCAAAGTTTATAGTGACAAATACCTCATTTCGAGAAAAACGGAATTAAAGATTGTGATACCTATTAATTGTGATATCTCCGGTTCTTCTGGAAAGTTATTCAGATAATAATTGTTTTCAGTCCAGGGCACCTTAAAGATGAAAAACCAATAGGTTTAAAATTTTTAAAACCACCCCCCTCCCCTTAATTTTGAAAATACATAAAACCGACAAAATGGGCCCTTTTCTAAAAAAGACGATTTTCTTATTAATAAACCATTTTTTTACAAGGTTTATGAATGGGAACAATTTTATTGTGTCGTTTGAAGGTATAGAATAAAAATTAAACTTATTTAAAATTTTTTAAAAGTCTCTATTATGAATAATTTGCCGAAATATCGAAATTTTCACTTCTACGACTACGTAATCAAAGACTCTAACATCAATATCTCTGGTTCTTCTGGGAAGTTATTCAGATAACAATTGTTGTCAGTCCAGGGCACCATGAAGATGAAAAACCAATAGGTTTTAAATTTTTAAAACCACCCTACCCCCCCTTTCTGTTTGAAAATAGGAAAAACCGACAAAATGGGCCCTTTTCTAAAAAGGCGATTTTCTTATTAATAAACCATTTTTGTACAAGATTAATGATTGAGAACAATTTTATTGTGTCATTTGAAGGTAAAGAATAGAAATTAAACTCATTTAAAAATTTTTAACAGGTTTTATTATGAAATTTTAACGAAATATCGCCATTTTTACATCTACGACTACGTAATCAATGACTCTAACATTAATATCTCTGGTTCTTCTCGGAAGTTATTCAGATAATAATTGTTTTGAGTTCAGGGTACTTTAAAGATGACAAATCAAGAGGTTTTAATTTTTTTTACCCTCCATTTCAAAAATACGGAATATTTTTGCAAAGGACCGACAAAATGGGCCCTTTTCTTTTTCTAAAGAACCAATAAAGTTAAACACTTAAATTAACGATAAATTAGTGAAAACCTCATGATTTGACTTGTCAACACATGTAGATTGATAATAAAAAATAAAAAAAAATTTTGGTTTTTCTCAAAAAAGTATTAAATTGCAAATAACTAGAAAACTAGAACCGACAAAATGGGCCCTTTTCATGTGGACGTCCACATATATATATATACTTTCTATAATTCGCCATCCTTTGTACATACTTTAAATATATAAAGAAAAATTTCGTCCCATAGTTCGCCATACTTTGCCCATAGTTCTAAAATGTATAAAAAATATATTTTTTTCATCCCATAGTTCGAAAATGTATAGAAAATAGTTTATTTTCTATCCCATAGTTCGCCATCTGTTGCCCATACTTCGAAAATCTATAGAAAATAATTTTTTTTCTTATCCCATAGTTCGCTATCTTTTACCCATACTTCGAAAATGTAAAGAAAATATTTTTTTTCATCCCATAGTTCACCATCTTTTGCCCATAGTTCGAAAATCTATAGAAAATAATTTTTTTTCTTATCCCATAGTTCGCCATCTTTTGCCCATACTTCGAAAATCTATAGAAAATAAGTTTTCTTTCATCCCATGGTTCGCCATACTTTGCCCATACTTCGAAAATGTATAGAAAATAAGTTTTCTTTCATCCCATGGTTCGCCATACTTTGCCCATAGTTCATTTTAACAGTTAAATTAAAAAAACCATTTAAAAAATAATTTTTTTATATGCCTCACTTTGTTTATGGTTTAAAAATGAAAAATATTTAAATTTTTTGTGTTTTTTATTATTTTGTTTGATGAAAAATTGATTTATGTTGCTGCCATAGTTAAACCATGGGATTCGCTCCTTAGCAATACTTTGCCATCTTTGTCAAACTTAGTGCTACATTTCGCTATCCTTTACCCACACTTTGCCATCTTTTGCCATCTTTTGCCCATACTTTCATTTCCACGCGGGATATGTATAATAAAAATCACAATAAAACATATTATTGAAAAATTGATTATATTTCGCCAAGAAGGTTTCATAGAAATAATAATACAGAATTTTTTTTTTTTAATATATACTACAATAGAAACTAAAATATACATTTTTTTACTACTTCTTGTTGTATGAGAAATTAACATTTTTATTAAATTGAGATTAATAAAATACAATTTTTTAATTTATTACATTGATGATGTCTTCTTTATAATTTTCATATAGGGGACGTTTCACGTTAAGCGGACCACCCCGATGGCCAAAATTGAGAGCTTCTAAAAAAATTGCTTATACCCAAAAATTATTCATATATATATATATAAGTACTTTCGAAAAATATGTGGCCTTTTCTAAAATCTAAAATGGCGGCCAAAATATAACTTATAAATGTGTCTAAATTTAAAAAGAGAAGCCTAACAGTGCTAATAAAGAGGAATTAAATAAGGAAATCACCTATGTATTGGCGGTAAAATTAGCATTAGGATACATACTTTATATTCCATAAGCAATAACGGTAATTTGATATCGGTTTTCAGAAAATAAATATGGCGGATCCAATATGGTAGACAGCAAATTTTTTAATGCATCGGATTTACTTGAAATTTGTTACTCGGGGGTTTATGGGGTCGCTGATACCGAATCTGATGTTGATTTTCAGAAAGTTTTATACGGTGAGTTAAAATTTTTTTTTAAAAGTTTATAATGTGTTAGGCAATTCTTGACAGTATTCGACATTCAAAGGGACGAGATTGGGATTTAAGATTAAAGCAAGTGCAGAGAGATCTCAACGAATCTCCGAACAAAACAACAGAGAAAAGTCCATTTGAAACGCTCTACGGATTTATAAATCGACATGATGAAGGTGAATTAAGGAAGCTCACGTTAGACGACGACAGCCGTTATACACACTTCCCGAAATCATCCAAAGAGAAATTCGAACCAAAATTGAAGAAGGACAAAATGAATATATAACACGATTCGACAAAAACCGAGTGAAAAACGTCAAATTCGAAATAGGCGACATAGTCATGATGCAAGCAGCGAAATATGCACCGGGAGAATCATCGAAGGTTCGAGCAAGATACAAACCATTGGTCATAACGAAAGTTAAACCAGGCGACACTTATGGAGTCGCTACACCCCGAAAGGATGGCCGAGGCAGAAGATACGCATCAACCTCACACGTTAGCCAACTAAAAATGTGGAAACCCGACAGCTCAGTTTATTTGATCGAGATGGACTCGAATTCAGACTCAACTTCCGAAAATGACGATACGAAATGCGTCAAGAGCAATTCGGAAACGGAACCATCGAAGACCAACTCGGACAATGATGAATCGCGTTCAAGACCAAAAAGATTGAGAAAACTCCCGAAACGTTTAGACATTAACGATTAAGAGAAATAAAGAAAATTCTTATTTTATGAATTTTAAAAATGTCAGTTAGTAAAAAAAATATCATGTTTCTTTAAATCAAAATTATATTTTAATATGTTCGTTTATAATTCTACGATAACCATTTTCATTTATAACTACGATCTCGAGGTCGAGATTTACATTTTGGATGGCCGAATGTTAGGGACATTTATTCCTTGTAGTAACTAGGAACTTACATAGCCGGAAGTAAGCGTATAATTTTCAGTTCGGATTTAGTCGCCGTCATGGCGAGTCATGGCGAATTGTGCACATCGTGTATTACATTTCATTATAATAAATATTACTTTCCCATTAATTAATCGTGTGTTTATTTAGTCTTTAACAATAATATTAAAGAATGGTTGTAACAAATCTAACTTTATGTCTATCCCACAATATAAGGGGTGCGTTCGCGTAATTACACTCTCACTCGTGAGAGTGAGAATTTAGGATTCATTTCCACTTTCACTTTTTTAATAAAAATTACATTTAATATTCACTTACACTTTTCAAAAATTCAATTTAAATTTCATTTACAGTTTCACTTACACTTTTGCAAAATTTAATTGAAATTTCATTTACACTAACACTTTCAACTTTCACTTTCAATTTTCACCAAAAATATTTTTACTTTCAATTTACCCAAAAAAAATTACACTTTTAATTTTACTTTCAACTTACACAAAAAAAAAATTTTTTTTACCCCTCGGTTTAAAAAAAAAGCTTGATGTTTATATGCGCTGAAAGCTTGTTTCGTTACCTTTCAAACGGTATATATTATTTTCTATTTATCTGAATCCATATGAGTTTTATTTAGCGATTTCGGAAGAACTAACCTGAGTTTTTTTATCCTGACGGAAGGATGTTGGACGTTCTATCATTAAGGGAGGAACGGTCACTTTTTATGCATTTTTAGTAGAAAGTCTTGTTATTTCCTTAAAAACGCTAAGACCATCACTTCCAATCACATTATATATACTTTTTCTGTAGTCTACGTGTGAAAATACATATCTGTAGTAAATTTGATCTCTCTACGTCTAATAGTTTAGCTACTAGAGGGGCAGGACACGATTTGGCTACGGACGCAAGAATCTCACCAATACACTGCAATAACAAGTGTCTCATTTTGAGATGTTCTGTCCCCATATTTGAAACACATAAGACGTTTTGTGTCGACATATTTGAAACAGATATGTGTCTCATTTTAAAACGTTACAAAGTGTCTCACATATGAGTCATTCTCACAATCGAAACAAATGACCCGTACATTAGATTTTTTTAAATAAATAATGATAATTTTTCAAAACTTTTACCTCCGAATAATAGCATTCATCATGATTTAATCGGATCCTATGAAAAATAAATAAATAATTTGAAATATTTAGAGATACACATGTTTATATAGTATAAAAACTCCCCTCCGTTACTGTTCATAAAGAAAGTTTCATTTATAAAAGAGGTATTATATTAATTTTGCAATATTAAAAAAATTTTTGCCGGGTAAAATCTACTTATTATTCTATTTGTAATTGATTCATCAAGAGTAAAGTAAAACATTTGTGAGGTATTTTTTCTTAGAATTAAATTCGTTTTGTGCAGAAATAAAACTCCCCTCCGTTACCACTCACAAATATAATTATAAAATATAGAAAAAACGACAACATAAAAATAAATAAATCAAAACTCTTTGTAGTGTCAGTATAGTTATGGTCATTACATAAAATGATGAAATAAAAAGAAAATAGTCAGTTTTAAAAGGACTTTTAGTGTGTCAGTGTTCATCGACATAATAAAAACTCCCCTCCGTTACCGCAATAAATTTAGTTTTTTGAAAGTAAATAATAATAATTGTTAATAATTTTATTCACATTGTTATATTTAAAAACAAAGAAAACTAAAGATGTTATTAATTTATTTATAAAATTGATTTTTTTGCAACACAATGAACATATTTCGAAGCTGTCTTATAAAAGAAAACTCCCCTCCGTTAACGATGGTATATTTCCATTATACAGTACCTAAATTGCAGACTTAATTAATCATGGGATTCGTTTGAAACTCGTTACTCGGGGGTTTTCGGGGTCGCTGATTACGAATCCGATGTCAGTTTTTGAAAATCCGAAATGGCGGGTCCAATATGGCGGACACTTTTTTGAAAAATTCATCGGATTTGCTTGAAACTCGTTACTCGGGGGTTTTCGGGGTCGCTGATTACGAATCCGATATCAGTTTTTAAAAATCCAAAATGGCGGATTCAATATGGCGGACACTTTTTTGAAAAATTCATCGTATTTGCTTGAAACTCGTTACTCGGGGGTTTTCGGTGTCCCTAATTACGAACCCGATATCAGTTTTCCAAAATCCAAAATGGCGGATCCAATCTGGTGGACACTTTTTTGAAAAATTCATCGGATTTGCTTGAAACTCGTTACTCGGGGGTTTTCGGGGTCGCTGATTACGAATCCGATATCAGTTTTTAAATATCCAAAATGGCGGATTCAATATGGCGGACACTTTTTTGAAAAATTCATCGTATTTGCTTGAAACTCGTTACTCGGGGGTTTTCGGTGTCCCTAATTACGAACCCGATATCAGTTTTCCAAAATCCAAAATGGCGGATCCAATCTGGTGGACACTTTTTTGAAAAATTCATCGGATTCGGTTAAAACTTGTTTCTCTGAGTTTTTCGGGGTCGCTGATTACGAATCCGATATCAGTTTTTAAAAATCCAAAATGGCGGATTCATCAAGAATAAAGTAAAATATTTGAGAGGTATTTTTTCCTAGAATTGAATTAGTTTTGTCCACCGCACGAAATTCCCCACCATTACGGGATACAAACATAATAAAATTTATTTTTGAAATTAGCAACCCTAAAGATACACGAGTATCTACTTTAAAATTATCCCAATTATCTCTTAAAAGTGTCCACCAGATTGGATCCGCCATTTTGGATTTTGGAAAACTGATATCGGGTTCGTAATTAGCGACACCGAAAACCCCGAGTACCGAGTTTCAAGCAAATCCGATGAATTTTTCAAAAAAGTGTCCGCCATATTGAATGCGCCATTTTGGATTTTTAAAAACTGATATCGGATTTGTAATCAACGACCACGAAAACCCCCGAGTAACGAATTTTATGTAATTTCCATCAATTTTTAAAATATTTTAGTTGCGATAAATTTTCAACAAAAATTCTGAATAAAAAACATTAATTTTTAATAATAATGTTAATAAAGATTGTAACCACGTATTTTATAGGTTTATTAAGATCCCCCTTTTGCCACAGGATTAATAATAAAAGTGATTTTTCAACTTTTTTTTATAAAATTTCAATTTTGAATTTGTCCCTTTATAGAGATTGACCCATATACAGCACTGAATTTTGAGACACGTTATGATACGAGATGAAATTAAATGTCTCAATATAAAACAGATTTTGTATCTCAATAGTTTAAACACTTAAAGCAACTCATTTCAAGACACGAGTGAGATACCAGCTTTTTTTAGTGTACGGTTCCATCGGCACACCGTAGGTGTACGGAACCCTAAAAATTATAATCGTAGATAACCAACAATAGTAAAAAATGAAAACAGTGTAAAAATAGTATATGTAAAAAATAACAATTGTAAATAACCAATAATAGTAAAAAAATTACTAATAGTAAACATTTAAAATACTAATAAATTATATAGGCTATTCATTTTTGTAAAAATTTCTTAAGAATACAAACAATAAATTAAAAAAATTTGTAATTTAATTTTTTTAATAAAAATATTTTTCTTGACAAAGATGTCTTGGCTGTAATGCCGCAGAAACTATTGCACTTACTCTATTTATAATAATAATAATAATAATAATAATAATAATAATAGCAATGAAATAATTAACCTTTTTTTTCAAAAAACAGAAAAATTTGATTTCAAAAAAGAAAAATAGAGAAAATGGTGTGGATTTATTTTTGAAAGTTGCGCATGAATAAATGAATCAATAACAACAATAATAAAAAATGTTCTGCGTCAACAAATATCGCTTACGTAAACAGAGGAGCAGAAACGAGAGCTTACGAATTAATCTTTGCTAATTGTCTCATTCCAGTGAGCCCTCAGCAACCACAGATAGAGTACGCCGATAAACTAATTCTACCGGGTAGCAACGTGACAGCCCGTGCAGGTGAGACCGCCACGCTCAAGTGCACAGCGCGCTATGGGAATCCTTCGCCTCTAATTAAATGGTTCGTAAAAGTTGTATGTTACATTTAATATAATATATACACATATATAATTTAAATTATTTTTTCCAACCCCTGTAGCTTTCATTGAAAAAAATGCCGCCAACTCTTTACAGTATTTTTTCTTTCTTCTAATTTATTATAATAATTTTAATAAATCCAATTAATTTATTTTAAATTTAGTATTCAATTATTTATTAACTAGCTGTCGTACCCGTCTTCGACGGGTTTTAGTTTCTTCAAATACATTCAATAATAGTGCGTCTACCAGTCTCCAAAAATGCAAGTATCGTATCACAGATATTCTTGAATTTCTGCAGTATCAATTTTATCATAAAAAATCTCCATTTTTAATAGTTGAAAAATAAATTTAATGCCATGAATTAATTTTTTTAAATATCATTTACCATTTTTAATATTTTCGAAGTTTTGCAATTAAACATTTTTTGATTAATTAGATAAACAAATAAT
This sequence comes from Leptopilina myrica (nomen nudum), assembly GCA_032872475.1. Taxonomy (NCBI): domain Eukaryota; kingdom Metazoa; phylum Arthropoda; class Insecta; order Hymenoptera; family Figitidae; genus Leptopilina; species Leptopilina myrica (nomen nudum). The sequence goes on along the minus strand of CM065459.1, from coordinate 40,941,337 downwards.
TCTAGATTCTATTATTTTGACGTCAAAAGTTTATCAGAGACCCCAAAAATACTAATGAATTAAGCTTGATAGTAATTGGTCTGTCAATTATAATTTTTCAATTTTTTGATATTAGAAACTTTTGTATACTTACTTCTATCTTATAGAGAGTTATAGGACAATATTTTTTCAAAATTATGCTAAAATATGACTAAATAACATGTAATATTTAATTACAAAAAGTTAAAAAGATATACATTCAAAAATATAAAATTTGGAAATTTTCCATTTTTTAAATTTTTTTAAAAATTTCTTTTTTTTGAAAATTTATAATTTTTTTCATATTAGTATTATTTATTAATTCAAAAATTTATTTATTACTATATTAATAAGTTAGACCAATACTTAAAAGTTTGACAAAATTTACTTTAAACGGTCAAGACGTTTTCAAGTTATACGCGAACAAAATTTTGCAGACATACATACATACACACACACATACATACATACATACAGATAGGAAATTTTCTATTACCATTTTTGGATTCTCCGTTGCTCAAATAAATAAATTATGCTAGAAAGAATTCATTTCGTGCAATGTACAGACAAAAGTCTGATTTTATTAATATAGATTATTTATTACCTAATTTTTAACTGATTTTTTAGAAATCTATATTTAAAGAAACTAAAACAACTTAAAATTAAATTAGTTGAAATAATTTTTAGCAGTTGAGAATTTTTTTAAACTTATATTATTCGTAAACTAATTAATCTTAACTAATCACCTAATTACATGTAATATAAAAAATTCGTAATAAATAAAAAAATTGGTTTTAATATTTTTTAACATAATTATTTTATTTACGATTATGTTAAATTATTTAATTATGTTTCGTCTGCTATTAGCTGCTAGCAACACGTGTTTGTGCGCTCTCGTTTAATTTCCATTATTAACTGTTGTATTTTGAGTGGAGCAGTTGTAAATAGTTGTGTACATGAACTGTTTGCACTGTTGAACTTGTTAAAGTTGTTTACCTCGGTTAATATTGTGTATTTGGTAATTCTGTGAGGATTTTGGGTGTTAAGTGAAAGTGAGGTTAGGTATCAGCAATGATGTCATTGTCTGTTGATAAGACCTGTCCAGGATGCAAAAAAGTGGTTAAAAGAGAGTCGACACCGTGCCCGGGATGTGGTATCTTGTATCATCCGGCTTGTGCAGCTCAAACTGCAGTTCTTGATGATGGATCTTTTACAAAGTGTTGCAGACCACGCTCTCCCTCTCCTATTATCGACAATCAATTGCAATCTACTTCTACTGGCTTGAGTGTGTCTGCTGACTATACTTTAACAGCGATGGATATAAAAAATATTGTTACTAATATGACTGCTGCCCTTAGTCCGCAATTATAATTATTATCAAATAAATTAGATGACGTAACCTCAAAACTACAGGGTGCTATTACTAGAATTACTATTAATGAAACAAGGGTCGAGGATTTATCTGACAGAGTCAACAGCATAGAAGGTACTGTAACTAGTTTAATTGGCAGTCAAAATATTGACACTGGTGCAATAATGCAAAAGTGTATTGTTGAAGTCACTGAGCGATTTAAACGTAAAAATAATTTAATTTTGTTTGGACTTGGCGAGAACATTAATCGCAATGTTGACTCTGACAAACATGTAGTTGCACAAATATTATTATCATTAAAAATTGAACCGGCTTCCCTTGAGAACATAAAAACTTATAGAATTGGTAAACCTCCACAGAACCAGCAAAGGTTGAGACCACTGCGGATTGTCTGTCAATCGGAAACACATGCCAATCTTCTGTTTTAAGCATTTGTTGCAGCAAAGAAAATGACAAACTCTCCGTTGGAAATAGAGAATCTCTGGATTCGGCGAGACAAGACTCAACAGCAACTAGAGGAACTGAAAGTATTGAAAGAGCAATTAGAAAATCGACGCAAAAATGGAGAACAAAACCTGAGGATTGTTTATCGGAAGGAGATTCCGACAATAACATCAGTGACGACAATACCTGTTTACAACCAGCTTACGAGCACCGACACTTAAGCATAACCACTCCAAGTTCATGTGAGCAAGATGCGCGCGCAACCGTCACTTCTCTCCACCTACCACCTGATCTCTCAATTTATTATCAAAACGTCAGGGGCGTAAGAACCAAACTTGCACATTTAACACAATCTATTCCCTTGATTGATTATGATATTATTGTTTTCACTGAAACGTGGTTAAATGAAAATTTTAATACAAAGGAACTCGGTTTTCAGAATTATAATGTTTTTCGCTCAGATAGATGTATAAATACTAGTGTTGATTGCTACTTCGTGTTTATTACGTGCTTCAATTATCTCAACTACGATCACAAATATAGAGCATATTTTTATAAAATTTAGGTTTCACTCTATTATATATATAATAGGTACATTTTATATTCCACCAAATGCTACTATGGATCTGTATGTAAGAGTGTGTCAAGTGTTAGAATATATTTCGAGTTCTTTCTCTGACGCGATAATTTCTATACTTGGTGATTTTAATATGCCTTACGTGATATGGAATTGTAATTCTATTAATGCCTGTACATGTTCACCAAAACAGGGATGTTCACGTGCTCAAAGACAAGTTATTAGTATGGTGTCGGATACAATTGATTTTTTAGGTTTTAATCAAATTAATAATTTTTACAATGTTTTTGGTTCGCTACTTGATTTAGTATTACTAAATACTCATAATTATACATTATCATTATCAGATGAGCCATTACTACCTGTTGATGTTTATCATCCTCCTTTATTGCTTTCGTTACACTATGTTAAATATTTGACAACAAATGACTCTTCTGAATATCACTATAGATATGATTTTGAAAAAGCAAATATATCTGGTCTTTCTTCTTTTTTGAATAATATTAATTGGAATATAGTACTTGATACCCCTACAATTGATGAGTCAGTAGAAATTTTTATGAATATATTTATGCGGCATTTGATTTTTTTGTTCCTGTTAAGGTAATACGTAGCTCAAAATATCCTATTTGGTTTAATCAAGAATTGAAAAGATTAACTTTCTTAAAGAAATTAGCACATTTAAAATATAAACGTTCAAAAAGTCAAAATGATTATAATCACTTTTCGAATTTACGATCTCATTGTAAACGCCTTTCTAAATATTGTCATAAGGACTATATCACTCGAATGGAATCAACTCTATTAACAGAACCAAAAAAGTTTTGGAATTGTATGAATTCTCAGCGTAAAGAGTCTAGAATACCTAACGTGGTTTCACATTGCGGTATAACTGCAACTAATGATAAAGACATAGCGAATTTGTTCAGAACACATTTTAATTCAGTTTATATTGATAATGGTGTATCGAATTTAACTAATTTTCATGATTTAGCGGATAGTGGTTTTTTTATATCCTCATTTGAAATAGATGAAAAAACTATTTTTTGTAAACTTAGGAATCTTGATGTTACTAAGGGACCTGGACCTGATGATATCCCACCATCACTCTTGAAGTGGTGTTGCTCTTCTTTTCTTACTCCACTTTACATACTTTTTAATAAATCATTAAAGAGTGGAACTTTTCCATTTGAATGGAAGAAGGGTATTGTGGTTCCAGTTTTTAAAGATGGTGATATGAACGCTGCAGTCAATTATAGACCTATTACTCTTTTGAGCGCTATACCTAAAATATTTGAGAGCATTGTTCATGACACCATCTATGCACAATCTTCTCATTTAATAATTGAGCAGCAGCACGGTTTTGTAAAAAAATGAAATGTATTAACCAATATGAGTATTTTTACTGATTATATTTTGAATAGCTTAGAAGAGGGATATCAGGTTGATGCAGTTCATACGGATTTCTCGAAAGCTTTTGATAAGGTGATTCATACAAATTTAATAAACAAATTGAGAGCTATTGGTTTTTCAGAGGATCTGCTTATATGGATGAAAAGCTATCTTAGCAGCAGGGTCTTGACTGTTAGAGTAGGTTATGATTTCTCAGAGGAGTTCTGCCCTAGATCAGGTGTCCCTCAAGGATCGAACCTTGGTCCAATTTTGTTTGTTTATTATATCAATGATATACCTTTGAAATTCAAGCATGTACTTTCCTTACTATTTGCTGATGATTTAAAAATTTATAGTAAAATAACTAGTTCAGACGACTTCGAAAATATTCAGGCTGATCTGTCCAGTCTACTTCAGTGGTCAATTGAAAATCAATTATTTCTAAATTTCAAAAAGTGTAGCGTAATATCATTTTCAAGACGTCAAACAGTAATTAATCATCAGTATAGGTTTGGTGATGCAATGCTTGTAAGAGTGGACAGGGTTCGTGACTTGGGATTGATCCTAGATTGTCAACTTAATTTTAATTATCATTTTGATGAAGTAATTAGTAATGCGGTTCGAACTCTTGGTTTCATAACTAGAAATTCTTCAAATTTTAAAAACTTGAATACACTTAGGGTCCTGTATTTTTCTTTAATAATGCCAATTATGCATTTTCTCTCGGAAATTTGGTCACCTTGTCGAGAGTATCAGATTTTACGATTTGAACGTGTATTAAATAGATATCTGCGGTTTATTGCACGACAGCTTAATATACGTTATGATTTTTATTCGCATGATTATAATGATTTGAGACATCGGTTCCAGATACCCACTGTAACATCAAGATTCTTATATTCAGATTTACTGTATCTGTTATATCTTAATTATTCTTAGTACATCTGTACGAAAGGGCATTTATTTTTGTAAGCCCGTTTACTACATAAATAAATAAATAAATAAATAAATAATCAAATAGCTCGCATTATCTGGTAATAATTAAAATAATAGAAAACTTCTAACAACTACAAAATTTGAATAATTTTAAATTGTAATAAATTTATTTACGATTTAATATTAAAAAACTAATTAACCGTTGATTATTAAAATTACGGCATTACACGTATAAAATTTCTGAGACAGTATCATTTATATACAACAGTTAGGATTCTAAGTGTTCTTTTCACATGCACAATAAAAATTTCGAGTAACACATATCACTGCACAATCCTGCTTTTGAAAATTTTTTAAGTACTTTGTCGCACTTATTTATTTATTTAATGTTTACGTGCACGGTGGTCTTGAATCAACTTTGAATGAAATGTCTTAGCACATCATTTTTTTTGCTGATTTGGGTTATTTGCATTCTAAATAATGTGTTAAAAATTTATAGCCCATAACTTGACGTGCCGTTTTTATATATATTATATATAACCTTTTCGTTAATTTTTTTTCTGTACAGTAACTGGTATAATTTCCGTAAATTGGCAAAAATATGTGCCTTAACATGTATTGTAATATTTAAACAAAACTGACTTATTGTGTCAGAAATATTATTTAAATTGTTATATTATATTATTTAAAATTAAAGAAAAGTATTAGCGTCAGTTAGCGTAAATCCGGACAGAGGGCAAATACGGACAAAAGGTGTTGGAGCTTAATTTACAAATTGAAAATTCAGTTCGACGTCAATATTTTAAGCTCAGATCCCTTAAAAGAGATTCTGACTACTTCCATGATTTTATCTCGACAATTGTCAACAGGATAATTTAAAAACTTGGGGTAAATCTGGACAGAGCTTCTATTACATTTTAAAAAGTGGTGTAAGTAGTGTAATTCGATTAATTTTTTAAAAAGTCCGGCATATTGAATCCGGCATTTTGAATTTTCAAAATCTGACTTTATTCGTATTCAATGATCCCAAGACTTTTCTTTATCAAGTTTTATTAAAATCCATTAAAATTTGTTTAAGCTATATATGTTTTTGATTATTACTTTTTGAATGCTTAATTTATTAACTTTTATGATACTACAACACTTAACTGATTCAACTTTTATACATCTAGTATGAATTTTTTTCAAGTTGTTCTATCCCTTAATAGAGTAGTATACTTAAGATAACCTTATGTTAAACCTTTCTTAGAAACTAAGCTGTCCGGATTTATCCAAAATTTAAAGAAATTTTCTAAATTTTGGGGTAAATCCGAACAATAAAATGGAAAAAATTAAATATAAAATTTTATAAAAAATATAAAATTAATCTACGGAACTCAAGAAAGAAATTAATGGAGTATAAAACAGAAGGATTGCCGTTTATTATAAAAAAAACTTACGTCATTTGTAAAAAATAGGTATTTTGTCCGGATTTACCCCAACTGACCTTATTTTAATTAATATTATGCTTAAATCCATAATTTGATACAAATATGTAACATTTTAAATAGAAAACTAATGATTTTTTTCCAAATGAGTTTCCTCAAAAACGGCTCGGCAAGTTATGGGCTATAATTTTTTTACATATTATTTAGGATGCAAATAACCCAAATCAGCAAAAAAAAGGGATGTGCAAAAACTTTTCATTCAAAGTTGATTCAAGACCACCGTGACGTGTTATTTATTTAATTTTTATGTATATATTTATTTTTTCTAATGTTGACTAGTTGCAATGTATTGTAAATTGTAATATTTAGGTATTATAATTTTTATATGATTTTGTTATTTATTATTGATTGTAATTTATTAATTTTGGTGTTTTTATTAAATAAATTAGCCTGAAGAGGTTGGTAAACCAGACCATTGGAACGTCGCAACTTTAAATATGATATAAGCCTTTTTTATGTTTGATACCTTCCTATTGATCGAATTTATCTTCACATAATTACACATTCGGAAGGGAATTTTATTTTCAATTAATCATAAGAAATATTGTAATATTAAATAATTTATAAATATTTATATTTAATATTGTTTAAAATGCTTTTTTAAAAGTTGTCGTACAATATTTTTTAGAAAATCTTTATCATTTGTTTAAAAAATAGCCATTTTTTAATATATATAAAAAATTTTTGAACTTTAAACTTTGAAATTTTCTTTCAAATAAGAAATAAGTAATTGAAATAGAAAAATATCTGTATATATATAGGTCAGAATTTCTCAAACGGATCACTTTAAAAAAAATATTTTTTATTTCCATCCAAAATAATTTTTTTTTACTCCTGGTAGAGTAAAAGAAAGACCCTTAAAATTGTAGACCAAAAAAATTTTTTTTGTTAATGTTATTAACAATTTAGTTTTTATGTAGTCTTAAATTAAAATTTTTTTTTCTCGAAATCCAGTTGACCGATTTTAAAAATTCAAAAGGGGTTTTCTTCTTCTTGAAACAAAGTATTTAAAAATAATTTTTGTTTTTAAAAAAATTAATTTTTAATAGTTTTTTATATAATTTGTTTATAAATTGTTAATAACAAATTGTGTTCTGCGCCTCCTAGAAAAAAAATAAAAATTGTATTGTATTGCCAATATCCCCCTGAGAAAAAAACGTTTAGAAAAAAAATGTACATTAATTACAAAAAAAGTTATTAAATAATTAGTGTCGCGGTGCAGAGCGATATATGACTCGCAAGCACGGCTCTCATGGCACCTGTGTGCACTGGCGCTACACTATAAGTTTGTACAACTCCTAACAGTCTCCATATTTAAGGAAAAAGTAATACAGTTTAATTATTCGTATATTTATATAACATTTTGTTTAAAAAATACTAATATTACAATATACCTAATAAAATATCAATATAATTATATATAGAGTTTAACGTCTTGTATCGCTTTGTACGGCCGCGGTTATTATTTACTAACTTTTTTCATAATTAACGTGGGCAGATCACAATTTGTTATTAACATTTTATAAACAATTTATTTAAAAAACTATTAAAAATAAATTTGTTTAGACACTAAAATTATTTTTAAATACTTTGTATTATTAAGAAGAAGAAAACCCCTTTTGAAAAAAAAAATATTTTTTTAAAGTGATCCGTTTGAGAAATTCTGACCCATATATATATATATATATATATATAAAATTAGCAATGAACATAATAATTTAAATAAGTCAGTTTTCTACGGTTAGAATCATATGTTTAAAACCAAATAACATATTATTGCTTCCTCATATACTTAGAGGAAGTATTGTAATACTAAAATTTTTCAGGTTCGATTTTTTAACATATCTTTATGTTATTTGACCTCAGGAGTTCAAAAATGACATTTTTGAAAAATGTCATTCCTTATGTGTGTGTAATCATAATATTTTCATAAATATCTCCAAATTATAAAAAGCTTTTGGGCTGAATTTTTTTTTAATTGTAGGTCTCACCTGTAGACATAAAATAAAAGTATTTTGAGATAAATTAATAAGGTTCAACTATATATTTTTTTGATTTTTAATTTTCAAAAAAACGTTTTTTGCCCATAACTTAAAAAAAATGTTAGGACACATATAAATGGGTTTCTCTAATTTTGTAGAGTTTTTTAGACGACTCTTTTGAGCCGACAATGAACATTTTTCGTCCATATTCACTGGAGATATTAAACTTTTAAAAATCAAAAATTTTGGAAAACAAGACTTTTTTGAAAATTTTGCTAAAAACTATAGAAATACAGTACCGGCCAGAATTGTCAGTCCACTTACAAAATTCGTATTAAAAACATGCCTCTCGTTTTTTGACAATATTTCAGTTAAAAATAAGTCTATAAAAATTAAAAAATAACCATTGGAAAGCTTATAAAATTTCGCGTGAAATGAGCTAAAGTTCAAAACCATTCGTTAAATAGAAACTGAGTTAGAGTGTGAGAAATACGGTCTAATTTTCTGATTTTTGAAAATTCTTTTATCCAACTTCAAGTTCAGGATTGCTCTAAACGAGGATAGAAAAAAATTCAAATTCACATATAATAAAGCTTGAGATCTCCTCTTTAAAAGTAGACTTAGTAGCTTAAAAATATTACGTAATTTAAAAGATATTGGAGATTTAAAAAAGGTCTGCACGATTATTAATTATTAATTATTAATTTGTAATGATCTTAATTTTTGCCAATAAGGATTTGCTAGCCGGATGGAGTCCGGGTCTCTAGTAACGTCAATTCTAACAATTTACAGTGACGCAAGCGCCATCTATTACAAATACTAAATAAGAGAAATTTGTGAAAAGGTAAAATCAAAATAATAAAACATAATTTAAACCTTCGAAAGTAAATATATTTAACAAAATAAAATAGAAATAATAACAAAATTAATAATTAACAAATTAAATTTAAACCATAAAATTACAATAAAAATATAAAATAATAAAATTGACTCGATACAATGCAAATAAAAATTAATAAAGAAAGAATTGGATAATTTAATTAATAAACAAAAATTGAATATTAAATAACAACTTTTAAAAATAAAATATTAAAAACAAATGAAAATTTGATAATAACAAAATGAATTGGAAATTTGGCGCGTCCGCCATTTCACACCCTCACATCCGAATCATTCCTCGCCGTTCTCGATCTCGATTGGACTGTAATAAAATTTACTCCTGTTGTTATATTAAAATTACAAAATCTATGACACCGAAAGTTACTGGGTTGATTCTAGAATTTAACCCCCAACTACGCGCGCGGACGGAATCTAGGGTCGTGCACGCTAGGACGGAAATTATGAAATTACCGAAAAAGAACTAGATATCGAACTACGGTCGATATTCATGCCCGTCGTGAAATTAGTGTAAGTTTCATATATGTTCTGGACATTCTGACCTGATTAGCTCCTCAAGGCCAAGTTGTCCAGATGTAAGTGTCATATCTGTTGAACGATTAGCTCTTTAGTTCAACAGGGGAAATTTTGTAAATGTGTGTGTAAAAGAGGATGGTAAAAATAACATGGATGTCTCAACGTCCCGGGTTAGCGCCCCACGTTCAGTTGAGACTAGGGTGGAAAGAGTACAGAGACTACACGGTGGAGCTCCACACGGTCTTCTCTGCACCAGGTAAAAATTATAAGAACGAAAACGAAGGGTGTTACCAGGACTCGTTAGCGCCCGAAGTCCTTGTACAACTCCTTCTAGGAATTGCAAGAGCTGGAAAACAGATTAGCTCCTCATGTTCACCTTCTCAAGCGAGGAAGATCATCCCCTAGCCAGGATTAGCGCCTCTCTGGCCAGAAAATAGATCGAGGGTGAGAAAGAAAAGTGAGCTGCTGTCTATCGGCCTCGGAGCAAGCCCCGAGTCCGGTCGTAGGCAGACTGATGAAAACGAATGTGAAACCAAGTATTATAAATCGCTGGGCCCACAAGAGGTGTAGCGTGAGGTGAGAGAGACCCACGTGATGCGCGGCAATAGGTGCGCTATCGGTACTCTCTACCTGTCCGCCGAGCAGTGAGCTCAGTAATATATATATAGATATATTTCGCGTACAAAAATGAATGAATTTTACTCTTTCATAATTATTAATTATTAATTATTAATTATTAATTATTAATTATTAATTATTAATTATTAATTATTAATTATTAATTATTAATTATTAATTATTAATTATTAATTATTAATTATTAATTATTAATTATTAATTATTAATTATTAATTATTAATTATTAATTATTAATTATTAATTATTAATTATTAATTATTAATTATTAATTATTAATTATTAATTATTAATTATTAATTATTAATTATTAATTATTAATTATTAGGGGAGAGTGGGGCAAACCGGACCCCCTAACGGTTTTTTTACTTTTATGACTAAACGAGTTAACCGATTTCATTTTTCGATGGCTTGTTTGAAAGATCATTTAATTGCGCAACTTTTTCCCAGCGACACCTATACTTAATCTTTTATTGTTTAATTGCTGTGTTAACTTAAAAAAAAAATTTGCAAACGGTCCGGTTCGCCCCACCCTCTGGGGTAACCCGGACCCCTCTATGGGGAAACCGGTCCGTTTGGTTTTTTATTTATAATATTATATTTACATAATCTATAATAATAAAAAACATAAAGAATCATGTAAACAATGGTTGTAGTGATGAAAATAATAATTCGGGATTGAATTTTAATTAAATAAAGATTTTTTTAAATAAAAAAATAAAAATGTTTGTCATTATCAGAGAAACAATATTAAAGGGTCCAATTATCATTGGAAGACAATTATTTTTCATTGTAAGTAAATATTTTATTTAAAAATAATTTTTATGAAACATTAATTCAATGGAAATATCCTATGGCCGGTTTGCCCACCGATAATGGCCCAGTTTACCCCACAGGCCCATTGTGAGAATAAATGTTTGTCAAAAGAAACGCTGTGCAAATTCATCATAGTTTTTGGTGGTAAATATTCCTGAGGGTGTACCTTCAAAACCCAAAACCTAATATTTGGAAATATTACACGATTTCCTCAGAATTTCCTTTAAAAAAATTCGGAAAAGTGTAGAAAAAAACTTTTAAAAAAACTTTTGCTCCCTTCGTCGCACAAACAAAAGCAAAAAATGTCAAATTGAAATAATAAGGTTTACTACACAAGGTTGTTTCAAATTTCTAAATAGCACTTTTGCCAATTTCGACATTTCGGAAATATTTAGGGGGGTCCGGTTTACCTTTTCTTTTTATTAATTGAACGTAGCAAAGGTTTTCTACATGAGATGCGTCCTTTCCATCCCGCCTTTTTTAACCGCCTTTTAATTGTGGTAATAGATATGAGAGAATCTCCCGCTGCATTTAAACTTTCTCTTAAATCCGGTGCAGTTAATTTTCTATTCATTTTGCTCATATGAACTACGTGATTATCTTCTCTTGTAGAAGTACACTTTTTGCAGCCTCGTCCTAAACGATTTGAAAAATTTTAAGTTTCAGCGTACCTTTCAAGAGAATATTGAACACCTCCTTTTGAAATATTTATTTTTTTAGCAATTTCCCTGTGAGAGTAACCTTCATCTCGTGAGGTTTGTATTTTAACTCAAATTTAAACACTAATTTCTTTTCTTTCTTTTATTTTACCACGCACAATCAGAAAGCTATGTGACAAAATTTATTTAAAAAGGTTAGAAAAAACAATTAAAATATACGTTTCTATAAAAAAAAATGACCAGGAAATCAAAATATATTAAATTAGTTAAAAAAACATTTTTTTATGAAGAAATAATTTGCTAATATCAATAAAATAAAAATTGTTCACGCTAAAACTGAAAATTATTCTAATCGTTTATTACGCGGTGCTAGAAATATACTTTTACAAGCAAAAACATCTTAATAATTAATAATTAATAATTAATAATTAATAATTAATAATTAATAATTAATAATTAATAATTAATAATTAATAATTAATAATTAATAATTAATAATTAATAATTAATAATTAATAATTAATAATTAATAATTAATAATTAATAATTAATAATTAATAATTAATAATTAATAATTAATAATTAATATTTAATAATTAATAATTAATAATTAATAATAAATAATTAATAATTAATAATTAATAATTAATAATTAATAATTAATAATTAATAATTAATAATTAATAATTAATAATTAATAATTAATAATTAATAATTAATAATTAATAATTAATAATTAATAATTAATAATTAATAATTAATAATTAATAATTAATAATTAATAATTAATAATTAATAATTAATAATTAATAATTAATAATTAATAATTAATAATTAATAATTAATAATTAATAATTAATAATTAATAATTAATAATTAATAATTAATAATTAATAATTAATAATTAATAATTAATAATTAATTCTAGAAATAAGGGTCAACGAAAGCTTGAGACGAGCAAAGATGTGGTTAGATCTCAACGGCCTACAAATGGCTACAGAGAAGACAGAAGCTTTGCTTGTCACAAGTAAAAGATCCTTTGAGGTCCTGAAGATTCAGGTAGGACAAACTGAAGTCTCCTGGGGAAACAGTTTACAGTACCTGGGAGAGATGTTGGATCGAAAATTAAAGATTGACCTACATTCAAAGATCACGTCACTGAAGGCCGCCGACTGTATGGGAAATCTATCGAGGATGATGCCTAATGTCGGTGTCCCCAGGGAAAAGAAACGCCGATTAGTGGCGACCGTGGTTCAAGCAAAGCAGCTCTACGCTGCCCCTGCATGGGCTGAGTCCCTGATAAAAACCGCGGCATTTTTGACGAGCTACTCTCCGCACAGGGTGGTTGTGCGCGGAGAGTTGTTTCAGCGTAACAAAGATCTGGTTACCTCGCAAGGGCAGAGTAGAAATCTCGCCAAAGAGGCTATCCGCAAAGAGGCGAGATGCAGACTCCTTGAACAATGGCAAGAGAGATGGGATGGGGATCTTAAAGGAAGGTGGACATATCGCCTGATCCCCAACCTCGCCACTTGGCTAGCAAGAAAGCACGGTGAAGTTGGCTACTACCTGACCTAAGTGTTGTCAGGTCATGTATGTTTCCGACAGTACCTTCATAGGTTCAAGATTTAGAGAGAAGCAAAATGCGCCTACTGTAACGCCGCAGTATATGACGCGGAGCATACTCTTTTTCATTGCGGGCACTGGAGCCATAATAGAACGGCCATGTTTACGGCAGTTGGCTTTAAAATCAGCGTCGACAACATGGTGTCTACCATGGTTCAGAACATGGACTCATGGAGGCATTTTGAATCCTTCATTATTAAAGTAATGAAGGAAAAATATAGAGACGGAAGACGAGGTTGACCTGAGGAATCCAGTGCTCGGCTGTGTGTGGGCGTGGGGGGAGGAAATCATTTAGTGGGTCGACCAGAAGAAGAGCGGTCATCCCCACATAACCTGGAATTCATTACCCAGGTATCTGAATTCACAGATTTTCCACTTTCGACTACAAAAAGAAATTATAATAATTAATAATTATTCATAGAATTTTCAAAAATCAGAACTCTCAATCCATGAGTTTTTATCTCGCTCAGAGGAGATTCTGTCTAAACAAAATTGTCAGCAGAAAAGCCAACGGCGAGACACGACTGGCACTATACAGGCAAAACGACTTACCCATGACGACTTGGCTTGGTACTTCGTTCGTTAGTTTTCCTCGTCTCGTTCTTCTGGTCTCATCAGCGTCGTGATCCGTGAGGGAGGTTTTAACAGAAAAACACAACAACCGAACCCTATTTTTCAACATCAATTCCAATTTTATTAATTACAAAATCTTGAGCTTCACGCTCCACTTTTCGAACACTCAAAAAACTTATTTTAACACTACAACTCTCCAAAACCGACAAAAAATTTAATTGCGGAGAAGTACTCGTGTACTGGCGCGACAAGGCAAATTTTCCACTATAGTGGCAAAAACACGGCCCACCTGTAGCGTCAACTCGGGTGTTTTCCGACGGATGGCGCGACGATTCAGAATTCTCAACAGACGTAGATCGATTGAAAATTCACATCGTCACAATCCCCTCCCCATGACCGGTCATCATCATGATAATCTTGGCTGCTGCTCCTGGCCCTTCTCTTCTCTCTGGCTCTCCTTCTTAATTTGGCGCTTCTGTTATCTCTGGCTCGGAAATTTCCATTTCGTTAGTTGGTACCTCTGCCTCTCTCTCTCCTCCGACTCCCTCGTGGTCATCTGACTCCGATGAGACCTCACTATACGGTTCGTTTCTTCCTTCCGCTTCCCTGATCCCCGATACTGGAACGTGGTCCTCCGTGCCGCTCTCCCTATACCACACGATACCTGTGTAGCGACGGTACGCCTCTGCACATCATGGGCAATTCTTGACGGTGGTGTGTCGGAGCCCACAATTACTGCAAAATGTGCACATTACCGGTTTTGGACAATCCACTGCCCGGTGTCCCCGTTGCTAACAGTTAAAACAACTGTATGGCGGCGGGTCTAGTTCCTCGGACGTGGGGATCTCTTTGAGTCCTCCAAAGATCACACCAGTCTTTCTCGGCTTCCTGGCATGTTTCTCTTCGGGGTCCCTTCTTCTCTCGTTCGGTCCTGGGTGAGTGCCATCACTGGGCTCGTTTTGTCGGTTCCTGGCTCTCGATGTCCTCTTTTCTCATTACGTGTTGCTTGCGTCGTTTTATTTCCTTACGTTGCTTTGCTCGAATTTTCTCTAGGCCCACTGATGTTAGTGGTTCGAGGGTCTGCACGAACTGTTTTAGTTCGAATTCGGCAAGGCGGCTCTCATACTCCTCCACGCTTTCTCCTACCTTCCTGTAAACGGGCCAGCGATAAGGTACCACTACCTCTGCACCATCGGGCCTGCCTCCTTTCACGGCTCTTTGTCCCACTAAGTTCTCCAGGCCACTTACCATTGTCGGTTAGTAAGTACTATGGCGTTTCTTATCTAAATAGGACCGACTCCTCGAATGCTCTGGCTACCGACTTTCTATTTGCTGACTTCAATGGCTTTACTTTTATCCACCTCGAAAACAAGTCTTGGAACACTACTAAGTACTTGTAGTTGTTCTTACTTGGCGGAAACTCCATTGTGTCTGCGGCTACCACGGCCTACGATCTCTCTACAATTCTCTGGCCCATTAGTCCGACGGGTCTGGTTTGAGATACCTTATGTAGTTGGCATTGGTGACATTGCGTCACATTATTGTGCACATCGTTCCAAATACCTGGCCAATAGTACTCTCGTGCTATTCGGTCATAGGTTTTCTCAATTCCCAAGTGTCCGGCTGAGGCTTGGGCGTGTCCGTCTTCCATCACTCTCGCTCGGTACTCCTCTGGCACTACCAATTTCCAACCGTCCTCGTCTCCTGTGATAGTTTCCACGCTGTAGTTTCTCTCGGCTTCGGTCAAAACTCGGCTGATGTACACTATTGGGTGCTCTCCGTCTTCGAACTCTTGCGTCAATACGGTCCCAATGTCATAGTTGCTGGCGTCACATTGAATTGTGAACTTCTTCGTGAAGTCAGGTCGGGCTAAGACTGGCGCAGAGGTCAGCTTCTGTTTAAGCTATTCAAACGCTTCTTGTTGCTCGTCCTCACACTCCCACGTTCGGCCTTTGTGCAGCAACTTCAGCAATGGTATTTTGATCTTGTTGTCGTTTGGAATAAAACGGGAATAACACCCGACCATGCCCAAGAAATATCTGAGTTGTCTCACGTTCATCGGATCTGGATAGTTTCTCACCGGCTCTGTTTTATTCGGATATGGCCTCAAACCCTCTCTGTCCAATAAATAACCCAAATAAGTTACTTCGGATCACCCGAACTCACACTTATCTGGATTCACTATCAACTTCGCCTTGTTCAATTTCTTAAGGACGAACTTCGGCGAATATTAGCTTGGCCCAAACTCATGCCATTATCCTTGAAAGACTCTCCACAGTCTTTTTTCAGCTTCACTTCCATGTCCCAGGCCTTGCAAAAGTCGATGCCCAAGATGATGTCTTGTGTCAAAGTCTTCATCACTTTGACGCCGAAACGTTAAACTACTATATTAAGATCCAGGATTCCGGCTGCTTCAGTAATACCTCCTGTCGCGCTCCTTACCACTGTTCCACACGGCTGCATACGACTCTTATAAAGTTCTGTCACTCTGGTGGTAATTACTAAAATCATCGCACCAGGGTCAAACAGTGCTTCGAAATAGCGGTCGCCGATTGTCATGTCGAAGAAATATCTATTCTCCATCCTAGATCCATCGATGTCCTCTCCATCGCTTAGGTTTGGGTCAGCTGTGACTCTCACAGCCTCTCCCCTCCCCTGGACTATAGGTACTGGGATCACATCCGTACCTTTTGTCCCACACTCTTCAGCCCTTCTCTCTACCTTTCTCTGGTGGAGTGAGTTCTCCTCACTCGACCGCCCTCGACTATTTTCTGACATGAATTTGAACGTTTTCTCTTCGGTCAAATCGTCTCTACCTATGACTGGCTCTAAACTTTCCCTAACTCTGCTCTCTCTCTCTAATTCTAACTCTTGTTCCGTCTTTACCCAACTACAACTAGGCGCGAATCTATCTGCGCGCTCGCTCTCCTTTTCTACTTTACTTGGCTCAACGCTCTCGGCTCTACTTTCCACGATACACGGCTCACAAAACCCGGCTCTCCTCTCTACGTCACACGGCTCACGAAACTCGGCTCTCCTCTCAACGCCAGACGGCTCGTAGCTATCCTCAGTACACTCCTCAACAGCATTTCTTACGGCCTGGTTAGGTTGGAGGGGGTACAGAGCTATGCTGCGCCCCCCATACACCGTTTCCTAAGGCGGCTCTAACTGCTTCACAATTCAGACAAGTCAAGAAGTTTCATCATGGCCTTTTACATTCCAGGCATGCTTCTGTTTGGGCTGGCTTCATGAGGTATTTATTTGAATAATGTCCCTGTTGTCGGCACGTGAAACAGATCCTCTAAAGACAATCTCTGGTTCAATGTCCAGGTGTCTGGCAGTGGAAACGTGCCCCCACAAACTCCTTGGGCGTCGTTGGAGCTGATGTACCATTTTGCCCCGACTTAGGTCCGTTTAGACCATTTGGCTTGGGGTAAGTTGGTTTCATCCCCGTTGAAAACATCCTAGGATACGCCATTGGATAAGCAAAGTGCATGGGCATTTGCATGGCTGCGACCTTTTCACTCCTACTATGTTTCTGGCCGCTCTTATTTTCCTTCACGGCTGCTAAAGGAAAACGCATCCTTTTTTTGTGGGGGTAGGGCATATCTTTCTTTTAAGTCCTTGGCCCTCTCGTAATCTATCAAAATCTTCTCCATCTGGCTCAACGATTCAAAATGGAGTCTCTCCAGTTGACGACGATAGGCTGGCGTCAGGCCTTTATAGGCTAGTTTGACCTGTTGTTTCTGGCTCAGTGGTCGTTTCATGTGACCCAAGATCAGTCGATAACTGGTCAAATATGGGGAAATTTTCTCCCCTTTTCCTTGCGTCCTGGCTCTCAGTTCGTCGGTCACATCATCGTCGTCGAACGTGACTAAATACTCATTTTTAAAGCCCTCTGGAACGATCTCCACGACGTTATCTCACGGCGTAATGATCTGAACCAACTACTGGCCGTTTTCTGGAGAATGATGGGCAATGTTTGTAGTATTTCCCGATCTGAGAAGTCTGAAGATTCCTAGCAGTCATTTAATCGCTCCAAAATTATTCGGCATTGTCTTCGTATCCAAAGAATTTGAGGTCCCAGTCCTTCAGTATTTTTATTACTTTGGACCTCCGGCCGGACTTAATTTCTTTGGTTTTCCCCCCACTATTCGCGTCTTGACTGAGATCGCTCTCAGATTCCGACTCACTCGCCGAGTCATCTAAAATCGATCTTCGGCTCTCCTTCCGTTCCTTTCTTGATATCGGCTCTTTAGTGCTAATTTCCTGACTTTTCGCACTAATTAAGTTGTCGCTCCTACTTCCGCAACTACATCTACAACTCGTCTGGCCCTCATCACTACCACTGTACTCTATTTTTCTCACAACTTTATTTTTATTACCACCTTCGGCCTCTTTCGCGTTCTTCTTTCTCTTGAACTCACTGGCCGGCTCTCCATTCGCGGGAAATCTATTCTCAGTAACTTTTACCTCACTCGTGTTACTGCGGCTCGATGGGTTGCGGGGGGCTGGGGTGGGTTTCACCCGCTCATCCGTGTTTGGTGTGTTCGGGATTTCGGCAATTTTCCCAGGTCCGTGGGGCGAAATGATCCTTGACTCCTGGTGGTGGGAAATCTGAAAACCATTTCCGACGACTGTCTGGCTATGGCTTTGTTGTCCACACCATCCCCCCCTCTATACAATCTCTCTAATCTCTCAGTACACCCCGCCAACCGCTCTATTTCGAGGGTCAGTCTCAACCGCGCAACCGCGTCACGCATGCTTTGCGCATTCGGCGGGGTCGAAACGATGGTGGTCGGACTCCGTCTGCTGTACGTCGTTTCGTTTTGCGGTCTTTTTTCCCCTTTCCTCGGCACCAATGCGGCAATATCTCGGTCACTGGCCCTACTCTCCCTACTATCTGACTCCTCATCGTCCGCGGATGAAATTCTACCGCCCCTTTTTCGAGTGACGTTTGGGAACGGGCTACTTTCCGGCTCTGGGTACGACTCCAACAAGAAGATCTTGTCGAACTGTCCAAGATCGTACCTTTCCGCGAATAGCACGTCAACTTCTTCACTCAAGGCCAACCTCATCTCAGCCCGCAATAATATTTCTCGTAGTACTTGTGACGTACCACTGATACACAATTGGTGTCTCAGTAGGCTCGTCACTACTTGTCCGATTTGCATGGCGTTAATCACCTCCCATGCTTGGCTAACGTTGGGAATTTTAATCAACTCGCGCATGCGTCTCTTATAATCCCCCATCTTGCTGATTGCCTTTGTCATTTCGTATGAAAAACGGAGAAATTTTCTAAGTTCAAAATTTTGACAAATTTTAAGGGGGTCGCACAATTTGTATACACGGCCCTGTACTACTTCAAGTTCAAGGACGTACTCACTCGACAAGGGCCCCCTTTCAAAATTTTTCTTTTTCTGGCTGACTAGTGACTCGACTCTCCCTCTATTTCTCCTCCTCATTCGCTCTCTCTCGCTCTCTGTAGCCGCTATTACTACTACTAACGAGTCACTTTTTCTAGCGCGCGCGAACTTTCTCCTGGCTGCTAAAATTTTAATATCCCAGCGCGTCGTTTCTCTTGACCGACCGGCGCACTATTTACAGTCACGTGACCAATTTTCAATTTTGTTTCCGGTCTAACATATGCTCAAAAAAATAATTTAAATTTTATTTCTGGCATCAGTTCACTAGAAAAATTTTATTTGATATTTTCACGTGCTGGCTTTTAGCAATTTATGAGAAAATTTTAAAATTTGTTAATCAATTTTTAATCGCGACAAGGAAAATTTTACAAGTCAAATCAAAAAAAAAATTTAACTTTAATGGCAAAGGCACTCTAAATTTTCATATTACATACGCTATAGCACGGACAACGCAAATTCTAACACTCCGGCATCTGGCAATTTAAATTTTCGAATTTTCATGCAAAATCTGTCGTTTAAAAATTTAATCATTAATTACACAGGCACAAAAAAAGTCGTGACCCAAAGGACACAACCCCCTACCCCTATGTTTTTGGAGTCGCTGAAACCGAATATGACCATGACAAATTTTTGTGCTTGTCCATTCTCCCGCTACCATCCCCTCCCACCCAGTCACCGGGGTTGCAATTTCAGATATAAGAAAAAATCGAGTAGGATGTCTATCCCTATGTTTTTTGGGTCGCTGATTCTGAAAAAGTCATCTAAAAACAAATACTTCTCTTCCCTGAACCCACCTAAAACCCCCTTAATACCTCCTAGGAGAGGGTTGGGATTTTAATTTTGACGAAAAGTTGAGTATTGTGTCTGATCGTGTTTTTTGGGTGCTCAAACAGAAAAAACAAAAACTACCACGTCCACGCCGTTGTTCCTGGGTTGCGCTAAGTGTAGTAAAATGAATATCTTTTAGATTTTATAGGTGCGTATTTGTGTAATTATGGGTCGACTTTTCGTAAAAATTGTAATTCCAACCCCCTCCCAGGGAGAACTAAGGGGGTTTTAGGGGGTTAAGTGAGGGAAGTTTTTGTTTTTGGGTGACTTTCACGGATTCAGCAAACCAAAAAACATAAGAATAGACACCCTACTCAAGTTTTCGTCAAAATTAAAATTCCAACCCCCTCCTAGAAGGTATTAAGGGGGTTTTATGGGGTTAAGGAAAGGGAAGTATTTGTTTTTAGATGACTTTTTCGGTTTCAGCGACCCCAAAAACATAGGGGTAGGGGGTTGTATCCTTTGGGTCACGACTTTTTTGTGTGCCTGTGTTATATTTTAATCGTTGTTGATAAAACCGACCCTTAGATTATGCTTTTCCTCCAAATACAGGTGGAAATTTAGGTTTTAATTTTAATAATTAATGCACTAGAAATTGACAAATACTGTTGTCTGAATGTGAATTAGTTAAAAATAAGAATTTTTTATCATGTTTTTCCAGTCAAATTAAAATACTAAATTTACGGTTGTTTCTCGACTGGGAGACACCCTATATTAAACGGATTAGTAGAAACTAAAATCTCTCTAAGACGGATATTACAACTAGTATCCCAGTGGACAAAAAATCGCCTAACGTTTTAAAAACGTTCCTAAAACGTTTTTAGAATGTTTCATGTCCCTTACCAGACAGGAAATGTTCAATAACGTTCCTGATGTTCTGTGCCAACAGAGATAGTATGAAAATAACTAATAGTAAATATAAAAAAAGTTTAAAAATATTAATAGTGAAAGTGATAAAAAATAGTAAAAGTGTCAGAAATAATAATCAATATTAAAAATTAAATTTTATAAGTTTTCGAGTAAGCAAACACTTTTTGATGTGATTTCTATCTGTTTGAATATGTATCACCATATTTGCCTTATGTGAGTACAATTTTCTCTCTTCATATGTTAAATTATTCTTCTTCATGTTCATAAAAGTAATATTTTTTCCCCTTGGTAAATTCTGAAAGGTATATTATATGTTATTTGAGAGATTATGATGTGTGTATTTTAAAATTTTCTTTCAAAAGGGGAGACAAATCTTTTAAAGTATTATTAAAAATTAGGCAGAGAAGCAGACGCAATGCGCCTACATCATAGAGTTTCGTGGCCTAAAATGACAAAAATGATGATAATGAGTTGCCATGGCAACGGCTGTTTTGACAAACATTAACATAGCAACGAAGAACACTCAGCACTGAAGATTTCCTGAAACTTAACAGGACCTCGTGCAGTGAGTTTAGAAACATTGAGTGGCGATGTTCATGGAAAATTGTGTGGATGTTCAAATGTCCATATAAACAGAATATTAAATATCAACCTTCATCAATATTTGGATTTTATTTTTTGCTGAAGGTTGATATTTAATATTCTGTTTATGTGGACATTTGGACATCCACACAATCCCCTATGAACACCGCCACGTAATGATTCTAATCTCGTTGAACTAGGTCCTGAGGAGTTTTAGGAAATCTTCGGTATTGTGTGGGCTGCGTTTCTATTACTGCGAATATACCCTGCGATGGTATACTGATGAATCTATAATTTCATGGTGTGATATATTGATAAACCATGATATAATTAATGGACGTAATTATAATTTATGATTTTTCTGAGGAGTTTCATATGAGATTGAGAGGTCAACTCTCGGATTTTTTTCAAATTTCATTTTTCAATAGAGTTTGTTTGCCTATGTAACTTTTTTAATAAATTTATTTAAAAAATAAATTTGTTTTTTAATATTTAAACCTGTTATCGGCCTTCAATCAAGCTGAAAAAAAAGATAAATATTGCTTACTATACTACAAAATAATATGCCAAATTTGGTGAACACGTTATTTTTTGTTTTTGAGAAAAAAATTTTCAAAAATTGAAGTGCTGGTAGCAAGCCGACTTAGCTGACGCGACAATGACTCCTGAGACGAAAATTTCCGATTGTCGCGTCAGCTAAATCGGCTCGCTACCTGCACTTCAATTTTTGAAAATTTTTTTCTCAAAAACAAAAAATAACGTGTTCGCCAAATTTGGCATGTTATTTTGTAGTATAGTAAGCGATATTTATCTTTTTTTTCAGCTTGATTGAAGGCCGATAACAGGTTTAAATATTAAAAAACAAATTTATTTTTTAAATAAATTTACTAAAAAAGTTAATTTTTATTTAATTAATTTTTTTTCAAAAAATTTGATTTATTCTAAACAAAAAACATTCAGACATCTTTTTTCTATAAGCAAAAATAAAAAAGTTATTCAAGTTTAAAAAAAATATTGCATTAATTTGTTAATGCAAATATCTAACAAAATATTAAATATTTTTAATTAATATTTGGGATACTTACATAGGCAAACAAAGTCTATTGAAAAATGAAATTTGAAAAAAATCCGAGAGTTGACCCCTCAATCTCATATGAAACTCCTCTTCTACTTATTGCGAGTGCAATAAAGAATAGTTTACGACCAAAAAATTTCATTTTTCTTGTTTTTTCGAGAGTAGCTTCAAGAGATAAATAATTCAAAATTTCAAAATAAGTGTGTGTTTTAGTTCCTTTATTTAATGTTGAAATAAGAGGTCATGTTGATTTTTTAATTAAATTTTTTAATTTGCGTATTGATGTATTCAATTTATTGTCACGGTGGTCTTGAATCAACTTTGAATGAAATGTCTTAGCACATCATTTTTTTTGCTGATTTGGGTTATTTGCATTCTAAATAATGTGTTAAAAATTTATAGCCCATAACTTGACGTGCCGTTTTTATATATATTATATATAACCTTTTCGTTAATTTTTTTTCTGTACAGTAACTGGTATAATTTCCGTAAATTGGCAAAAATATGTGCCTTAACATGTATTGTAATATTTAAACAAAACTGACTTATTGTGTCAGAAATATTATTTAAATTGTTATATTATATTATTTAAAATTAAAGAAAAGTATTAGCGTCAGTTAGCGTAAATCCGGACAGAGGGCAAATACGGACAAAAGGTGTTGGAGCTTAATTTACAAATTGAAAATTCAGTTCGACGTCAATATTTTAAGCTCAGATCCCTTAAAAGAGATTCTGACTACTTCCATGATTTTATCTCGACAATTGTCAACAGGATAATTTAAAAACTTGGGGTAAATCTGGACAGAGCTTCTATTACATTTTAAAAAGTGGTGTAAGTAGTGTAATTCGATTAATTTTTTAAAAAGTCCGGCATATTGAATCCGGCATTTTGAATTTTCAAAATCTGACTTTATTCGTATTCAATGATCCCAAGACTTTTCTTTATCAAGTTTTATTAAAATCCATTAAAATTTGTTTAAGCTATATATGTTTTTGATTATTACTTTTTGAATGCTTAATTTATTAACTTTTATGATACTACAACACTTAACTGATTCAACTTTTATACATCTAGTATGAATTTTTTTCAAGTTGTTCTATCCCTTAATGGAGTAGTATACTTAAGATAACTTTATTTTAAACCTTTCTTAGAAACTAAGCTGTCCGGATTTACCCCAAATTTAAAGAAATTTTCTAAATCTTGGGGTAAATCCGAAAAATAAAATGTAAAAAATTAAATATAAAATTTTATAAAAAATATAAAATTAATCTAGGGAACTCAAGAAAGAAATTAATGCAGTATAAAACGGAAGAATTGCCTTTTATTATAAAAAAACTTACGTCATTTGTGAAAAATAGGTATTTTGTCCGGATTTACCCCAACTGACCCTATTTAAATTAATATTATGCTTAAATCCATAAGAGGCGTTATTTCTCAAACGTCCCAGTCCAAAATTATAAGTCTTTGGATTGTGTTGGTATTTTGGGAAATTGTTGCCCTATATGAAAGTAATAAATCTGTAAAATATTAGCTCTTTAAAAAAAAATTGTAGAAAGTGGTAGGGGTTAAAGTTTTGACATTTTAAGTAACACTTCCATTTTCAAAACCATGTAACTTTTATAAAACTTTATCGATTTTAATTTGTTTATAATGGATTTAAAGCATTTTTCATCTACTTTCTAAAAATTTTACAAACAAATTTTTAAAAAAATTTTTAAACAATTTTTTTTCAAAAATTAAGTTTATTTTTTAATTTTGACTTTGATAAAAAAATTGAATCTCACGACTATTTAACATTAAATTTTAAAAAATTAATCTTATTAAAATATTCAATTTCTATTCAACTTAAATTTCTGTTTCTCAAAATTAAATTTTCCAATTGCCAATAACAATAATTTTAACTTACGAAACATCAATATTTTTTTCAAAATTAATTTTTTTAATTGATGATAATTATTGTTCCTTTAAAACTTTAATCTTTCTTTTTCAAAATTACTCATTTTAATTGATAATAATTATAATTTATAAAAGTTTAAACATTCGTTTTCAAAATTATATATTTAAATTTTTTTCGGTAAAAGTAATGCAGGCATTATTTTATTGACAGTCTCAACCCTGTTAAATGCAGAGAGCTACTATTGAAAAAGATTCATAGGAAGTATCAACCCTGTTTAAATGCAGAGCTTTTACTGAAGCAGATGAAGATAAAAGAGTGATTTTTATGTCGTTTAACGGCGCAGCGCCGGCGTAACGTACAGTAACCCGGGCGTACCGCTTACTTTGTTTTCAAATACCTTCTAAACTTCTGGTCATCCCACTATGAAACTTATATGGTTTTTTCCGGAAAAATGTCAGCTTTCCAATAAAAATAAAAATTTTTTTTTTTAAAATACCCATCAAAGTCAAAATTAAAAAATAAACTTAATTTTTGAAAAAAAATTGTTTAAAAATTTTTTTAAAAATTTGTTTGTAAAATTTTTAGAAAGTAGATGAAAAATGCTTTAAATCCATTATAAACAAATTAAAATCGATAAAGTTTTATAAAAGTTACATGGTTTTGAAAATGGCAGTGTTACTTAAAATGTCAAAACTTTAACCCCCACCACTTTCTACAATTTTTTTTTAAAGAGCTAATATTTTACAGATTTATTACTTTCATATAGGGCAACAATTTCCCAAAATACCAACACAATCCAAAGACTTATAATTTTGGACTGGGACGTTTGAGAAATAACGCCTCATAATTTGATACAAATATGTAACATTTTAAATAGAAAACTGATGACTTTTTTTCAAAATGAGTTTTCTTAAAAACGACTCGGCAAGTTATGGGCTATAAATTTTTTGCACATTATTTAGGACGCAAATAACCCAAAAAAGGGATGTGCAAAGACTTTTCACTCAAAGTTGATTCAAGACCACCGTGTTGTATTGAAGCTACTAATGCCATTCTATAACGTTCTACATAATATAAAATTATAGGAAAACGATACCTGAATACAATAATATAGTTGTTGAAGAGTTGTGCAAAAAGCCGAATAAGTCGGGCCTGGCCGAGCACGAGTTATCTTGATGTATCGGGTACCCAAATGCATTCGGATTCTCGTAATTTTCGGGTAACTCGGATTTTTTGGGTTCTCGACTTTTTTTAATCGATAATGCAAAATATCGATATATCGATCTTAAAATATCGATATTATAAATGACTCGAAATAGAAATATCGATTCTTTTGCGGAAAATTCATAAATATGCATAATATATTATTTTTAAGTAGTTGAGTGAATCGGCGTAGCATCCGGTATGCCCCACACTTAGGTGTCCCATTCTGCCCTACACTGCATTTTAAAACAAAGCATATGTTTGCAAGTTATTGTAAACAATTTAACAATCTATTTTATTGGGAATTACTCTAGAATATGTGAAATTAAAATTTCTTTCCTCTAGTGGGGTGAGATGAGTGAAAAATATAAATTTAATTTGATACTCCAAGCGAGAAAATTTCGAAATCAGTTTAATATTATCTCGTTCGGTTTCTAAAGCCAAAACACCAGCTGAAATGGCAAACTCGAAATTATCTTAAAGCCTTTAAAGACACATAACATGAAACCACTGAAGCCACACTGTTACAAATTCCACCATGAGAGAAGCATCTCTTCCTACAAGCCATCTTTGCTGGGAATTACCTTGACTAACTTAGGGTATAATTCTACACACACACTCACACATATACATTTTAGAGAAACATGTTAGTATAATTACTCAACAGCTACTACATACTCTCCTAAATGTATTTTCTCATATAAATATAGATTTTAACTTTATCAAAATAACATTTAAAAAATCATTTTAGTAAAAAATAATTGTATATTAATAAAATGTACTCAAAATAAATTAATAACTAAACAAAAAAATAATAAATATAGAAAATATCTAAATTAATTATTGATAATCATGAATAACAAAATTGATGCTTATCGACAAAACCGCACAAATTGTAAAACTAGACTAACAAAATTTAAAACGTTTTTCAGATAAATGTCTAATAGAAAATACGGCTGTCGAAGAGAAATTGCACCGCTTCCTGTTTAAAATTAAGAGGTTTTCTGGTTTAGAGGCCACAATTTTAATAGTTATAAATCGATGAAGTGGAGACTAAAAAAATCAGACATGAACTGGTTGACAGGCTGGAGAATTTTGTAGTGCACTAAAACAAAAAACCCAAAGAAATTCATTATTATTAAAGCCTTGGCTATGGTCGGTACCATGGAGAAGAAATTTTTTTTTGCAAAATGGTGACGATTTGGAAAAAAGTGTTTTTTGTTTCTTGACATTTTCGAATTTTTTAAAAATAGTAAAAATAAATATTTTTCAAAATCCGAGGTTCTGACCATAAAGAGATATACAAAAAAAACAATTCAAAATGACGGATCCAATATGGCGGACGAGGTTTGTAAAAATTCATCGGATTCGCTTAAAACTTGTTACTCGGGGTTTTTTGGAGTCGCTGGATACAATTCTGATGTCTATTTTAAAAAATTCCAAATGGCGGATCCAATATGGCAGACGAGATTTTATTTATTTCATTTGTAACAATGTACGGGTTTGCAAAATAAAAACGCCCTTTCGTGCATAAGCACTAAAATTTTATAAACTTATTATTTAAAAATTTTTTAATGAAAATTAATCAAAAACAAAAATTGTTAGTTAATCAATAACATAATAAAGAAAAAAAAGAATTGAATTCAAAAAAAGAATTCAATTGAATCGATCGTATAAATACAGTGCATTAATTAGCCTAAAATTAATGAACGAAGCTCACTAGTAAATTTGGACAGACATAGAAAAAAAATCAAGAGCATGACAGTATTCGTTGCCACGTTTACAAATTCTATTTATTACTGAGTACTCAGAGTATTTCGTTCTGCAAAATTTAGTTATAAACAATTTTTGTCTTCCTGATCTTTGACTCCTCAAATTTCTAGTGGGTACAACAAAATTTATGTTAGATAGAATCGAGGGACAATCTATGAAACTATTAAATTTGAAGGCGTATTTCAACAGTAGAAAATAGTAATAATCAAATAAATATCTGTATCGATAAACAAAAATGTTTTAAAAGCTATTGAATAGTAATTAATTAGTAAATTTATTAAGCAAAAAATTAATATTAAATTTACATAATCGGATTTCATGATTTACAAGTCAAAGAAAAATGTTTGCTTTATATACTTATTTAGTTATCTCGCTTATTAAACATAGAGGAAATTAAAAATTCCCTTTTTCCTATTTTACCATGTTATATGATTTTCATATTTTAAAAATTTATGTTTAAACGTCATTAGATTGAATATATTTTTATATATTTCTGTATAAAACATTTAATAATTGAAATTTATAATTTTTTTCTCTTTACAGAGTAAGGTAAATTTTGATTAAAACAGAAATGAATTTTCGTTAAAAATTTATCAATGAGAGAAGGGAAAATTTCTTTTTAAATGACTCCTTCGTTTCTTTAAAACCGCAAAGATCAAATGGAAAGAGTTTATATGTATAGAATCCGAAACCACGAAATCGTTAGACTTCATGAAAGGAAATGAAAAAAATAAAGAAAAAAGAAAGTGAGAGGGATATAGCAGGGGAAAGGAAACCAAGTAAAGGTAAAAAGCGTATAAAAAATAGAGAAAAGAAAAAATAGAAAAAAATCCGAGAAAAGGAAGAAAACATAACATAAAGCCAGTAAATGCTTTTGGGAATACTCTAGCACAAGGCCTTAGAAGTCGTTGCTATAACAAGCTAAGCACTTACATCTACGAAATAAGATTGTTTTCAAAACCCATAGTCACTGGAATTCAAAAGACGGATTAAATTATACGATACGAAAATTTTTAATTAAAAAAGCATACAACTTATTCACTTTTAAATTGCTTGTTATTGTATTAATACAATCTCCACATATTATTGCATTATATTCAGTATTTTTATGGTAATTGTTATTATTTATATGTCTTACAACAAATTTATAAATTGTAACAAATACAAGAAAGAAGAGTAATATTTCGAATTGTGTAAAAACCTTCGCCACATACAAGGTAGAATAGTAACATTGAATAATATAATCCGAATAACAATTATGCATCATTCAAACGATCGTTCTATAAACCAAGGAAATCAACGAACGAGCAAGAAGTGACCTACTAAGCAACTTACCCACAGTCCCACACAAGCATTGAATCAACTTGTGAGGAGCAGCTAGCCGAGCAACTGTCCCATACCCCCTCTTATAATCCAGGCGATAATTCAAGTTTCTAAAAATTAATAATCATGCATAAAATTGGAAAAATAATTA
This sequence comes from Leptopilina myrica (nomen nudum), assembly GCA_032872475.1. Taxonomy (NCBI): domain Eukaryota; kingdom Metazoa; phylum Arthropoda; class Insecta; order Hymenoptera; family Figitidae; genus Leptopilina; species Leptopilina myrica (nomen nudum). The sequence continues at coordinate 40,912,280 of CM065459.1, read as the reverse complement.
GCGATAACCAGCTCCCCAAAATTTCAGTTAGCATCCAAAACATTAAGCTTATGGGGGAAATTTGATAAATAAAGGGCCCCGGTTTTCAAAACAGAACTTTTAATAATTTTTTAATAAAAATTTGCTCAACTGACGACAACCGTCTGGAAGGAAGCAAATATTTTCAAAATACAATACACTATCTCATTAGTGTAAACATCAGGGATAATATCCTTCAACTGTCGGAGGCCTACTTTGTGAAGTAGGCCCCGCTTAACACATTTGAAGATCGGATGTTAGATTATTATCACCAGCTAATTCACCACTAGTAATCGTTATTCTTAAAGTAAGATTTGTAAATTATAATTATATTCATTGTATTTTTGTCAATACTTTTCTTTCTAGTTGGGTTTTAAATAAATTATTCTCTCACAACATTTAGTAGGCTCATTGACCAGCATGTTTCTTTAAATTAAATCCTCACATAGAATTTTATCAATTAATTTTTAAATAGTTAAATTCTTTTGGAACATTAAAAATATTTTGTTTTGAGTAAAAACATTTTTAAGGAATTTTATTACAATTTTATTAACAATCATTCAAATCGTCCATATTATGTCTTAAAATAAAATAGGATCCTTCTAAAATTTTTATAAACCTTGTGGCTTTTACAAGAAACTTTTTCCGTGTAGATACTTTCTTTAAAAAATACAAAAATTACAAACTTTTTGTCCGACTCATAACAAATATTTTATTCTTGACTATCATATGTATTTAAAATTTATATTACGAACTATATTTTCATAATGATGATTCTATAACTCGGATTTCAAATTAATTAAGTGTTAAAGTTAACGATCACTCCGAGTGAAGACAATAGAATAAATGAAAACAATTTCTTTAACGTTTTCAACAAGTAAGCTGTTCTCGTCAGAAACTATTAGTTTATTAAATAAATTTAAACAATAGGTTCATTAGGGTCACTTGAGGTAAATAGATACAGATATGCTAAATTTTACCAATGATACATGTTTTTTCTTTTAATTCGAATTTTTCCGGTTTTTTGGTGTATTAAATTATTATTTCACTTTCGTGGAACATTTCGTGGACATTTTTGCCAACGAAGTGATGAAAAATTAAATCGAAAAATTTTAATACTAGAAGAAACCAGAAAATGAGCAAACGTAAAGACAAAATTAGAGAAGTTAGAGATTTAATTCTTAGAGGCCGATTGTTATATAAAATTATAGATGATAGTGAACGATACGTAATTTCTGCTTCTATACGAAAAGCTGTAGTGATTAAAAATCATGATTTGAGTATTCACTTTAGCGTTGAAAGGGACTTTTAAACGAATTTCACCATTTTATTACTTTCCTGGCATGCGCAAGTACATCAAGCTACACATTGATTCATGCGTAATATGTTTATTAGCGAAAAAGAAACCCGGAAGACAAGCTGAGGAGCTTTACCCGATTGCATAAAACATACGCTAAATTCGACTCGCCACCCACAAGCGAATGGACAGATGAAACGTTTAAATTGTACTATTCTTCACGCGTTGATAACGGGTTTGACTGATCTAGAAGGAAGGCATTGGGAATTAAGAAACTGGAACGCGATTTAAATTCGTCTATTTGCAAAACCATGAATCGTAACCCTTTCCAAATGGTTTATGGTTATATCCCTCGTTTCCAAGAAGAGTTTTCTAGATAGTTAACAGTAGAATCGGAAAAATATAAATATAATTCGAAGGAGAGGTATGATTTAAATCGCATGAAGGGTGTCACATATAATGTAGGAGACAATATTTATGAGTTGTAAAAGTGTAAGTACTGGACACTGGCTCATTTTTAATAACGCAAGTTCTTCTCTCTGATACTCAGAGTGCAGTCCCGTGCTGATAGAATAGTGTAATAGATTTGACCAATCAAAATAAGTGTTAATAAATTCCAGTCATCTGATTAGTCAAAACTGTTCCACTATTCTACAAAACTACCACCTTGGGACTGCACTCTTACAGAATGCAAAGTATAATTTCAAAGGGTGTAGGATCTCGTATAAACACAATTGCACATGTAAGTCAAATTAAAATTTGGAAAGGTTTTAAAGAAGATAGCGAAAATGAGAATGAATCCGAAATAGAAACTGATAACGATAATGAATCCAAAATCGAAACTGATAACGAGAATGAATAAACGAGTGAAATCGTGGATGTTAATTTTGAGGACGAAAATTTAAATAAATGGTTGAAAAATGTTATTATTTTTATGATAATAATTAAAGGTTCGCAAAGAATATTATTAATTTTTTGTCAATAATTGAATTCTTTTGGAAGATTTTATTAAAATATAAAATAATAATTTATAAAAAGTTATAAAATTGAAAAAAACTTTTACAAATAACACAGGCCAACAAAATTTTATTTAATTTACTTTCCAAAAATCGACGTGCTGATTGCGAATCCAACTTCAGAAAACACCCATCAGGTTTTCGAGATATTTTAACCTAACAGTGCGAAAAACTTATTTTTAGTTATATTTGATACAACGTAACAGCAAGAGATAATTTTTCTCTGTATTGTCAATATTGCATCTAATTTGTTAACATCCATGTTAACAAATTTTAAAATCAAATATAATTAAAAACATTTTTTTACACTTGAACAACATCTATTAACTTGAACAAATTTTAATAGATTTTCATTCAACTTGGTAAAAAGATGTTTTTAAGGTTGCTGAATAAGAATCTAAAATCGAATTTTTAAATTTCAAAATGGCAGATCCAATAATTTATTAAATTTTTTTTAATGTAGTTGACGTTCTCTTTACATTTACCCCGAGTTTTCGAATTATCGGGGTAAATGTAAACACTTAATTATTTATTAACTAAATTGACGTAAATCAAAAATCAAAGTCAATTTTTGTTGAGGCATGAATAAGGAAGAATTACATATTTTTGTTTGATTTTTAAATTTATTTTTATGCAAATGCGAGACGAAATACTGAAACAGAAAAATTTTCAATTTCAAACTTTTTAGCATTAAAAGATAACTTACACTAGGGCATTGCCAATTGTCAAAATAAAATATTGGCAATAGTCAGAACATGTTGTAGGTGAGATGAGGTAAAAATATTGCCGTCGTACTTATTTTTTAATTTGTAAATTTAGCTGAAACATCTACTGTTTACATTTACCCCGCGTTTACATTTACTCCAAATGACCCTATTAGTAGGGGAGACCGGGGCTAAAACGGGCGGATTTAGTCTTTGACCAGAAAACTCATACAAAAACATACTTTTTGCTAAAGTGTAATATACCGTTTTGAAGCTTGTACTTTCACCTACAAATCGCACTTGTTCAATTTAAAAAAAAGTACAATAGCTTTAGAGATATATTGCTTCGAAGGTGACTACCTCAAAAACGAAAATCCGAAAATTGGTGGGGCTAAACCGGACACCCCATGGGGCTAAATCGGACACGGCCAATTAATTAAATAATGAGATACAAATTTTCTTTTTTTTGGTAAAAAAAAGTCAAATCAATTCTTCTTTTATTTATTTGTAGATAGTTCTATACAAAGAATATAATATAATATGTAAAATCGGTAATAATTATAATATAAAATGAATTACAGTTTTCAGGCTTGTCTGTTTGTAGCAACTCGCTTGCGAATTCGAGTTTTAAAATAAATTCTTTATTTATTTATCTATAAAGAGGTTCTAAGCAAAGAATAAAATATAAAATAGTTAATTAATATACAATAAATTAAACAATTCAAAGATTTGGTTGTTTTTAATCACGATGTCCGATTCAGCCCCACACCGTCATCTAATAATTAACCTGCAATATATTTTTTCTTCTTAATGTTTTCCATTAAACTTTTTTTTTACTAAACTCAGTACACCTTGAGCTAAAAGAAAAATGGCCGTATGATATTTGCACTTTAATTTTAACGATAAAAACCCAAAAAAATGAAGAAAAAATTTTTTTACTTTTACCTCAAGAAATGACATTTTCACATATTAACGGCAACTATTATTACAAGAAAAATGACACGTCCCTAAAACCTTATGCAGCATATGCATCACGAAATTGCGCGTTCATAGGTTATTTACACGATTTGAAATTCTTCACGGTTTCGGAAATATTTGACTTGTCCGGTTTAGCCCCGTGTCCGGTTTAGCCCCGGTCTCCTCTATTATTATTATTGATAATTACGTTACGATGACGTAACATCTCCCTCTTCAGAAATTTGGAAATTGAAAAATGAAATTGAACAACTTCCAAATTCTAACTCTTACATTTAAAACTAATAATAAAAAAAATTACAGTCGTGTTAAAGTTGGGCGTGAAACATACATTTTTAGAAAATTTATATTTTTTTATTTTTTATTATTTTATTTTTGCTTCCTCGTGAGGAAGCTTTGTAGTCGTTTAATTTATAAAAATTTTAAAAATCTTTCAAATAAATTTTCGTCTATATACGACTATGTTATTTAAGCCCCTGAACAATTGTCCGGATGTATGTATGTGTATGTGTGTGTGTGGATCCCGTTTTTTGTGAACACGATAATTCGAAGAGGTTTCAACGAATCCGGCTGAAAATTGCTAGGAATATTTATCATAAAAATATCTCGAAATGGATTGATGGACATTAAAAAATCTATTAAAAATTTTTTTTTTTACTTTTTTCACAAAAAAAATTTTTTTCAAAAAATTTTTTTTAAATTGAATATTGAAGTTAATATACAATAAAATCTTCTTCTTTGCATCAAGACGAATCGATTGGTATATATAAAGTATAAATTGTATGAGAGTTTATAGAGGTAATGACAATTAAAGCAAAAAAATTACCTTTTTTATCAAAAATTTAGTTCTTTCATCAAAATTATATTCCAGTACAATAAGATTTTACTCATTTTTTTCAATAATCTTATCCGTTGCATTAAAACGGATCGATTGGTATATATAAAGTATATATTTTATTTGAATTTATAGAATTAAACATAATTAAAACCAAAAATTCGCACTTTTATTAGAAATTTATTTCCTTCTTAAAAATTATGTTGCTTTATAATAAAATGTTAATCTAGACTTAAAAACAAACTAAAAGTCTTCATTTCATTAAGACGAATCGATTGATGTATAAAAAGAATATATTTTATTAGCATTAATAAAATTAAATAAAATGAAAAAATTCACTTTAAAGCAAATTTTTTGCTTATCGTAAAGAGGAAGCAAAATGTTCATGTAATGAACATCTTAATTCACAACTTGTTTTTGTTTTTTTTATTTTTATTTATTTATTTTTTACACACAAATATTAAGATAGATATAATTTTTGTTAATTGATAAAATAGTTAATAAATATTATTGGGATCCGCAGCACTGTGATGCGCCGCCTGGTGGTGAATTTCTAAACCTTCGGTAACAGGTAGAATAAACACAACATACACAGCTGATGTGTTATATTTTGTAAAAAAAACAAAAAAACAAACAAAAATGGAATTTTCTCCGCGAAAAACAAAAAGCAAAGAATTTTGCTGTGTTTTTAATTGTTCTTCAACTGCTTGAAAACACGAAACTGTTCGTTTTTTTCATTTCCCTAAAGCTAAAGATTCATTCATAAAAATACAAAACCTATTCGGTGAAAGTGAATTAGTTGATCGTCTAAAAGTATGGAGAAATGTTTTAAGAATGGGAAAAACAGTAACGGATTCTATGCTGGTTTGTTCTTTACACTTCTGTAAAGAAGATTTTTATTCAACAAGTATGTACAAAATTATAATTACTTTACGAATACTAAGTAATGTTTCTTTTAATTGAATATTTTGTTTTTCCTTACAATATACATCTTACGTAGTCAAAATTTTCACATATTTTTTGATTTTATATTGTTTTATCATCTGCTTATTATTAGTATTAAAAAAGGTTGAATTCTTTTTATAATAATAGTGCTTTTAGTAACTGTGATTAATATAAATGGGAACAAAATGTGATTTTAATTATTTGAAAAAGAACTAAAAATTTTTTTTCTATGATTTCATAAATGAGATTCTCAGTAATACTAGTTTCTTAAATTGGACAATTGAAAGTACTAATTTACTGTACGTTAATTTATTAAATTTATTTTAATATTTTTATTTTGAATGTTAAAAAATGTTAATTGATCAAACTTATGAAGTTAATATTTTAAAGTGAAATTGAGTTTCCAGATCCAGTTTCTGAAGAAACAACGACTCATTATTCAAATGAACCACTTATTTCAAATTTTGTTGATGAGGGTGTGCAAACAAATCCGATAGAATTTGTAGATGTTGGTATCCAAGTAAAAAGTGGAGATATATGCAGTAGTACATTTACTGATGATGTTGTTTCTGATAAAGACTTAAGTACATTAACTGGTATTGAGAAGATTGAAATTTTAAACACACTGGTTAAAATCGTGGAAATTATCGCACCTCGATTTCAATTTTACAATGCAAAATTAACAATTCGGCAAAGAATAATAATGTGTTTTATGAAACTGAAACACAATTTGAGTTATTCGTTATTAGCGTTTCTATTTAAGTGTTCTGAGAGACACTGTCAGAATGTAATTTTAAATATGATTGATATTTTGAGCGTTGCGTTACAACCTGCAATCGTTTTTCCAACAAAGGAAGAAATAAGTAAAAATTTGCCAACATGCTTTGAAAATTTTAAAACAACTTGAGTTATTCTAGATTGCACGGAAATTAACATCCAAAAGCCAAAAAATCTTTGTTGCCAGTTGGCAACATACTCTTTCTACAAGAGTACATATACTGTCAAATATATGACAGGTGTCACACCTGGCGGTTTAATTTCTTTTTTAAGTAAAGGATACGGAGGTCGAGCCTCGGACAAAGCCATCTTCGAACAAAGTGGTTTATTAGATTTAATTAAAAAAGAAGAAAATCAAAGTATCATGGTTGATAAAGGATTCCTAATAGAAGAAATCTGCAATGATTATGGAGTAAAATTAATTCGTCCTCCGTTTGTAAAAAACAAAAAGCCGTTTTCCGAAGAAGATGCCTTGAATACAGGGAAAATTGCCAGCGCGCGTGTTCACGTAGAAAGGGACAATCAAAGATTAAAAGTTTTCGCTATATTAGGTTCGAGAATGCCATCGTGCCTTGTTTCAAAATGCGACAAAATTATGATCATTTTATGCGCTATTGTAAATTTAAGTTCGCCAATCTTACGTGATAATAAATTTTTAACCGATGAAAACTCCAACAACTCTGAAAATTAAAAATGTCAATCTGATTTATAACTCTCAGTAAGAAACGAATTATTTTAAATAATTTTATTTTAATTATTTTGTTAAACAATAAAATCTGTATGAATATAAACATTTGTTTTTATTTACAATAGTTCCTGAAGGCATACGTTATGGATCATTTTATAAAAATAAGCCTTTTTTAAAGTAGGCAGCATTTTATTCAAAAACTCGGGATCAATGTGAACTGTTATTATTTCAAAGCTGCCATCAAACGAAGCATAAATAATAAAATCTGTCCTTTTTAAATTTAAAATTGACATCCCAAGTTGTACTTGCCCATAGTATTTATGTTTTTTTTTCAAATTGCGATTAGCTTGGTCTATGTATTTTAAAGTTTTTAAAACATTTGCTGCTGTCATTGTCTTTCCATGATAGGGACACTTAATTTCCAACAATTTATCTGGTATTCCATCTTTTGAAAGAATGACTCCATCCGGCGAATATCCTAAATACGGATTATCACATGGCACTACTAGACCAAGTGTTATAACCTTTGTTTCAAATTTCTTCTCATACGCTTGACGTGCGTGAGGTTCGTTGTCGATTCCGTGTTTCATCATAGGCGTAACAACTGGTGAAGGATAAAAATAATTTTTAGCTTTATTTTGCCAATCTGGATTTTTGTTACTATAATAAGTGAATATTTCGTAGCATCGGGAACCAGTGATTCGAAATTTTCTATTCTCTTTCCAAAGACGTTTATTATTTTGAGTAGATATACAAATATCGATGCGATCGCCACTTAATCGACTGTACACATTTTCGCAACAAGTCTCTAAATTTTGATCAAGTTTAACTTTTGACAACATGTCCATGAATTCTGACGTCTGATGACTTAAAATGATTCTTAATTCTACCGAATTACTCGAATTATCATTATTATTATTATCTGCAATTGAAGACGACAGAGGTTCATGTCGACCACACCTAAGATGTCAAAAAATCATTAAATTACAATATATCTATTACATTTGTTAATAAATAATAAAAAATTAATTTTCTTATTGATTATAATAGTTTAGAATTCGAAGAAACATAAAACGTGATATGCACTAGTAGGTATATGTACATCATAGCGAACAATTGATAATACTATGAGCAGATAACAAAATTTCATTCATTATTATAAATAAGTCAGTAGATTATGTAATAAATGCAGTACAGTAAAAATCATATGTAACAAAGAAGAAAATCTGAACAAAAGTTCGTAGATCATATAGTAGACGCAATATAGTAAACATTATTTATAAAAAGAAAAACAAATGCGAAAAAATTCTTAGCCTCACAAATAAAAAACAATAAAAATCAATTTCAAAAGAAATAATATTCTTTAAGCAATTGTTGAAAGAAATTCGTAGATTATCAAATAAAAAATAACAAAAAATAATTTCAAAAGAAATAATATTCTTCAAGGAATTGTAAAAAATTCGTAGATTAACAAATAAAAAATAATAAAAATCAATTTCAAAAGAAATTTTTTAAAAATTAATTTTAAAAAAAAGAATATTTTTCGAGTGATTGTTTTAAATATTTACGTCAAATTGATTATTAATAGAGTAAAATTATTTATATGTACTTATGTTTAGTTAACGCCGAATCCGGATTACAACTAAATAATAAGTCTTTAATAATATCTTGTGTTTCATTTGATATTGAAAAAGAATAAGACTTATTAAATTTTTCCACATTACACTCGTGACTTTCTAGTGGTGCTGGTTCATATTGTTGCAAACAGGCTTTTTGAGGATGGTCCCATAAACATTTCTTATCAGTACAAGAAATCGAGTCCAGATCGTCTGTATCCTTACTGAAATAAAATCATTCCATATAAGAAAACTATCTTTTAATAACATTTTTATTTATAATAAAATAAAAAATTCGTTTTCAGAAATGCGGACAAAATAATCAACTTAATATTTATATTAATTTTTAATTGACAATTGAAGGTCAATTAAAAGTTAATTAATTTTTAATTGACCGTTAATAAGTTAAAATGTGACAACTATAACATAACCTTAAAATTAACAAAAAGTTTTTTGAATACTATTAAAAATTTATATAAACTCTATTTTGATTAAATTTTAATAAAAAATATTAAGTATCAAATTAAACATTTTTCAAATTAATAAATTTACATTTAAAATGATCGAAATAAAAATAAATACTTACATTGTCAACAATAATAATGTTGCAACAACATGTTTGCACTTCTAGCTTTGGCCAGCTGTACACGAACATTTCATTTCTTTAATACTCCTATCCACTAAAGATCCTTTTATTTCATGTGGCACACTTTTGACTTTTGATGTTTGAATACAGAAAGAAAGAATAGTAATTGCATTTTCTGTCTCCGATTCTTTCCCGCAAAACAATAGATGCCCGGCATGCAGTACTTTTTCTCCTTCCAGAAAATTTCTGGTTGTTGGAGTTGCACTCGCAAAAGTGCAAACGTCAGATATACTTAACTTCATTATAATTTTGTTCAATTTTTTGTTTGATTAATTTATTTTATCAACTTTTTCTTATGAATACAACGTACCACACATTGCACACGTGTATAAACTACCTGCTTTCGACAGCCATATTGAAACGTCACATACCGTGTGACGTCACGATTTCAGATCCCAATATATGATTAAATGTTTAAAAGATGGCATGCATATATTTTACTTGTTTATTTGTTTGTATATTTTATAGCGATTTAAATTTATTTGTCTTAATCTTTATAATTTTTATTATTTTTATGCAATTGAGGCAATTTTTTGCTACATGATATCTTCCGAAACATCTTTTACAAGAATGCCTCCATTTAATTAATTGGATTTTATCACTCCAAATATCTATTATTTCTTTTCTTTCGTTAAAATCATATTTTTGTTTTATTCTTATTAACATTATTTGCGCTAATTTTCCTTTTGTCTCTTTTTTATAATTTTTTAATTTACTTTAATTTAATTTTTAACATGCGTAATATAACAAGTTTACGTTTGGGGGAAAAATAAAGTAGTACGGATAGATTTTCTTTAGTAAATGGCTCAAACTATTAGTTTTGTTTACATAAAATGATAGACGTACTAAAGGTTATTAAACAATAATTATAAAAAAATATATATTTGTAGGTATTATTTAAATTTCTATTTTTTGTAGTAGTTGAATTTAGAGACTTTAATGTAATGTGATACTTTTGTATCATTTGTTTATAATTTAAAATGTTATTAAGTCAGATATTTTTTAGTATAAAATATTATAATTTACGGGTTCTATTAAATTTTTGGACCAAGAATGTATTAAAGAATTTATCTAATTATTTTAGAAATTATTAAATGATTTAATCAAATCAATTTTTATCGAACAAGTGATTCATTAGTTTTAATTATTAAATTAAATTTATTTTTAATTTAAATTTTCCCAGAATTTTTCACGAAACAATTGTCAACTCATATAGTAAGACTCTTCACTAAACATGAAGTAGAAACCTACAATATCGACCAATTTTTAAAATTCTAGAAGAAGTAACTATATCTAAACCCAGACGTCACTGTCAAAACAATTCTTGAATTGAAAAACAAATTTAAAGCTATGAAAAAATGGGGAACTAACTCTGCTGGGGCTCGAAACCCAGGACCTATCAATTTCCGGTTGATTGCTATTCCACTGAGCTACAGAGGTCCACATCCAACAAATTCTCATAGCCTTATCGACTCATTAGTCAAGGTGGTTCGCATTCTTCTGCTACAAATTATTTACAATTTATTTTTTGTATACTGTGCAAAATATGTTAATGTCCTTTTGTTACTAAATTGTAAAAAGTAAGATTTAATTTGTTCATTTAAATTGTTTAAAAATTTGGGATATTATTTAAAGTGTATTTTTTTTACTTTTACTTCCTAAATTTTTTATTAAACGGATATTTAAATTTTTCATTCACAGAACATTCTTAAGATTATCTTTTCATCATGTACTAAAGTGGAATATATGGATTCAGATTTAATGTTTGCTTGTTTAAAAATTATGTCATTTGTAATTTTAAAAAGAATATTAAGTGAAGAAGATAGTTGTGTTTGAGTGTAAAATTGAAAATGGAAAGAATAGTAAAGATAAAAGAGTAAGATAACTTAACCTTAACATGCTGCTGTCATAGTTTCCCTAAAAGAAATTTCAATTATTTTATTTTTATTTATTTCCTTGTTTTTAGTCAATTATTAATAAATTAGTTTAAATTCTAAAAAACATTTATATTGAATGATGTATGTTTTTATGCCTAGGTATAGAAAAGTGATTTGTTAGTTAGTTTTATATAATTTGTATGGTATATTTAAATTACTTTTTAATAAATAACTATTCTTAATATTGCATTTTATTTGCAAGGTAAAATATACTATTAATAATTATGGAAAATTTAGTTTGTTTTTAATTATAATATTTTAGTTTGTCTGCAAAAGTTATAAATTTTTATTCATTTTAGATAATTTTGGGGTATTGTTTATTTGTAATATTTTTTTAAATTTAATTTGTATTTGATAAGTTATTCTCTACTGGGAGGTGGTTTTGGAGGTGGTCGATATGTATTGTCCAATGATAGAGCCTCTTCGATAAATTGTATATAATTTTTTGTAGTACATTTTGTACGTCCATTGTATGGAGCAACATCCACAAACGAATTTTCTAAGGATGGTTTTATTGTTGAAAGGATTTCCCTCCAAGTTACATTTTTAATTTTTGCAATACGTATATTCTGTTGATTAAAATTTTTGCAGTCTCCTTATATTACTAGGTCATCTTCTTCTTCAGATGGTTTTTCATAATTAGAGGTTTCGTAGCCTTCATCATTTTCTTCGTGCTTTTCAATTTTGTTTTCTGGTTAATATACTCAGGATAAGATTCAATTTCATTAGTATAAGTTTTATTATAAAATTTCTTATTTTTTGTATTACATACCTTTTTCGGTCTTCCTCTCTTCTTTTTTAAGGAAGTATTAAAACGTGTGCTTTGTTTCTTTGGTTTACCTTGTTTCCTTTTTTCATGTGTTTCTTCTTCTTGAATTTCTTGATTCTTCTTTTTTTCTTGAATTACGTGTATCGTTATTTTCTGTTTTGCAGCATTCATTATATAACATTTTTTTAATATGGCGGAGATTATTTATTACCTCCAAATTTGAGTAATTATTTTCACTTGATACACAATTTAAGTATTCTTTAAATTTTTCTTCGATTTTTTCTTGCACACACTTATTAATATATATTTTTAAGTATATTATCCTGCGTTTCTTGAATTTCTTCTGTTTTTATTCTTTGCACTTTATTTTTAATAATGTCCTCAATAGGATTTGTAGATAAGGCGTCAATGTTGATGTTTTTTGTACTTGTTTTGTAGAACACGTTAATGTCATATTCGGCTGCTAGTTAATATTTATTTACTTCTTGTGATTGAATTTCTCACACTGAAATATCTGAATCGTCTGTTTTTAATATAATTGGTTGGCAGAAGTCTGGTCTTTGTAAAGGTGGGTCCTCATAAACATTGTTTATTAATTTATTTAAAGCGTTTTCTTGATTATCAGTCGAAAAAAGGGGTACATCCTTCTGTAAAGATTGATTAAAAGGTATAATAGAAGATGGAGATATTATTGTTGATCAGAATCAATATATTGTCATAGATGTTTATTAATTGTCAATGAACTGATCAGTATAAAACTTTGATATAATTATCTAGCTTTCGCCTCTACGAAGTGAGGCTTTTTCAAGAATATAACACTGAAAATCAAGAATATAAATATTAAAAAATAAAATGTAAATAAACAGACATACAAACAAAAATCCTAACCTGTTAAAAACACGTGTTTAAAACTTTAAAACAGACATCCTCATTCCACATTTGATGTCAATACCTTTATAAAAACATAAATAAAACAAAAACTGAATAAAAACAATTACTGGGACAAATATAAACATCATTAAAACATGTAAAAAACAATTCACATGTTTTTTATATAAATAAAGCACGTGTTGAAAACACTCATGTCAGAGCAGCATACAATACAGGAATAAGTTCCAACCTAACCTGATCTTATATACTCAAACCTCGCTCACATTCCTGTATACTAAAGACTCGTTCATTACATGTCATTGATAAAACCGAATTCACATTAATCGAGTCATGGTCATTCATTCAAAAAACCTTTAAACTTTATTTTTTTATTTTCATAAAAATAAAAACAATAATTAATCAATTTAAAAATATAGAAAAGTAAAAAGTATAAAATTATAAAGAAAACACAAAAACTACAACTTAGTAGATGAAATTAAATTATAGTAAAAATCACTTAGACCACTAACATCTGATCTGACATTATCAGAATTCTCAAATTTCAATTTCTTTAAAAAGCCTTTGTTTTAAATTATCCTCAACACATAATATCTTAGTATCTTTAAAATTGAATAAATGATCATGATCATGAGAATGCGTCACAAGACTCGATGCTCTCTTGTCACTTTTATAATCTCGTTTATGTTTATTTAACCTATCCTTTAAATGTCTCGAAGTCTGGCTAATATATACACAATTACAATTACACGGAATACAATAAACAACATTCTTTCGCAAATCAAACGGAGTCAGGTCTTTGTTTTTTGAGAAACATTTAAAGGGGTCATTACAATAATGAAATACAACCTTAATGCCGAATTCCTTATAGGTTTTATCCAAAAACATATAAAGTTCCTTAACATAAGGTAAAGATATAACTTTCTCCATATTAAAAGTGGTAGTCTTATGAACGTGCGAAAAATCATCATCCAAGTCAGTAACCTTTTTATATCTATCATTAATATGCTTTCTCAGGAACCAAGATGGAAAGTTATTAGAACTCATAATATCAAAAACAATTTTTAAGTTATCTATAATATAATCAATCTCCGACAATTTTACTGCCCTATCAACTAAACCGTTAACAAGTAGAGATCTTATCTTTAATATGCATAGATGAATGAAAATCTCTGTATCTACCGGAAAAAGTTTCCTTTCTAAACCAATTAGTCCTTAATTTACAACCCACCCTAGTTCCAAAAATTCTTTATCCGGTATATCAGTATAAGTACTTATGTCCCTCCATCTTAGTTTTACATTTCTTAAAACCAATTCTTTTGGTATGTTCGTGAATAAGGATTTAACATCAAGAGATATTATTCTATAATTGAGTGGAACATCGAAATTTCTAACTTTCTTTACAAAGTCAAAACTACTTTTAATATAATAACTGTTGTTTCTGATAACCTTGTTAATTACCGCACCAATAAATTTAGATAAATTGTACAATGGTGATCCACAAAAAGAGGTGACCGGTCTTACTGGTATCCCAGATTTGTGTATCTTGGGCACACTATAAAATTAAGGAGTAACCCCGTTGTAACTTTTTAACTTTTTAGATGTCACAGTCACATTGCCCTTGTCCGCATTACAAATCTTAATATCACTATTCTCTTTAATACACTTTTTTGTTTTTTCACCTAAAATATCAAAAACCGACAAAAACATATTATAATAATTTACATTTAAATAGTTCTGCAATTTATTAGACATAATACTTCTAAATTCTGACTTATGATTATCTGAAACAAAATTTATTTTGTCTTCAATTATAGACAAAATGTCGCGCACGATAATATTTTTTGTTTTGTGATTTTTAAAAACTTGTCATTATTGTTATCATCCCATATCTTTTTTCTACAATTAGTGGAAATTTGTCCTAATTTTTTGCAGTAATTACAACTCATATTTTGATTTTTAGTTCCGAAGTTTGTTGCAATGTTAGTTCGTGGATATGGAGAATAATGCTGTTTATTTTGTAACAAATTTTGTTGTTGACTTTGCAAAAAATTTTGATTTTGCCTTTGATTTTGAAATGGAGTGTGAAATTGCTTTTGTATACGTTCCATAATTGATTTTGTTGCGGATATCTGTCATAATTTTGACATTGAAATTTATTAAACATTTGATTTTTGTTATTAAATTGATTCTGATTTGGGTTTGCAAAATGTTGTTGAGGGCCTGAATGAAAGCGGTTTTCTCCTCTAAGTCTTAGCAATTTATTAAGTTGAAAACAGTTTGATACAACATGACCGTTTTTCCACAAGATGAATAAGTGCTTACATTGTCTTGAACCATATTAATTTTTGTTGTTTCTGAAAAATTTTAAAGATGGGCATTATATTCAATATTATTCTCACTTCTTCGTAGTTCAGGTTGTAACAACAATCTCCTTTCTATTTCTATAGCTTTATTAACTATCCCTTGAAATGTATTAGCTGTTCCAATTCGTAATTCTATTTCTTGTGTAAGTCCTCACGAAAAACAATCGATAGTTGCTTCATCTAAACTTCTTCTAAATGCTTCATCTACTCTATTTTCATTACTAATAATATATGCATCTAATATTCTTTCTGATGCTTCTGCAATTCCTGAACCGTAAGAAATTACATTTTCGTGTTCCCACATATACATTGCTGCTAGTTCTCCTTGTAATTGACATCCAGATTTTATTGGTGCGTAAATTTGTTTTAGTCTTTCCGTTAATTCTTATACAGTATTAAAGTTATTTCCTTATTATAATTCTCCTTGCTTCTCCCGAAATTCGACTTCTAATTAATTTTACTAAATTTGTCTGAACTTGTGCTACTTCAGGAAGCATAGATTTTGCTTCTAAACAACTTTCGATAAAGATGGATAATGATAAGTTTTTCCATAAAAAATAGGAACTATTTCTAGAGCAACGCGTAATGAGACTTGTTGACTATTTGCCAGATCCATATTTTCTTAAAAATAAAGTGTTTCTTTAAAATAAAATTTTAACCGAATAAAAAAAATTTTTAGTATATATTTTGTTTAATAACTTTTTAACAATATATGTGTATAAATGTTGTTTATAAAATATTGCTATTTGATTTGTTTCTAACTTGCATTGCGTAGCACTTGTATTTTTTGTTCTTGGTGAATAGAAATTATTTCAATAAAGATATGGACGGATATAAAATATGTAAAGGACAACGCACAAAATGTACAGAAATTGGCTTTCGGCCAAATTGGTTGAAACTTCAGGAAGATGTTCTTTGAGATGTTCTGAACAAATTATGTATGGGTCAATTTGACCCTGAAAGAATATTTTTTGAGTTACAGTGGGTAAAATTGAGGAAAATATAAAAACGTAAAGTACTCATATTTTAGACATTCTGAGGTGCTTTTGTGTAACTTTACTCATCTGATTAACTTTGAGTACCAGTGAAGTTTACTCGAAGCAAGAATGACTGTGAAGAATGAGTAAGAGTAAAATAAATTCGATTAAAGAGTGAAATAAACGTCAGAATGACTGGATAGGAATGTGAGATTATGATAATAGTGAATAAAAGAAAAATGTGATTAACTTTTAGTGTCAGTGAAGCTTATTTGTATAAAGAATGACAGTGAAGAAAGAGTGAGAGTTAATTAAGTGTATAATTACGATGTAAGAGGGAATTAAACGTCACATTGACAGAATAGTAATGAAAGATTAGGATAGAAGTTACAAAATAAGAAATCAGATGATATTTTAGTGACATTATATAATTAAGATGTAAGACTGTTTGATATGAATGTAAAGTGAAGTTACAGAATAAAACTTCTGTTATTGTCGTAAATAAGAAAATGTCCTTAACTGTCCTCAGTGTGTCGTGAGAATGACTAAATCATGTCTTAAAATGCCCTTAACATGTTCTGTGCATGTCACAAATACTCCCTGAAAATATATATATATGATGCAATTGAACGTCTTCAGGACAGACATAGAATTTGAGTACGACATCTTTAAGTTTGCCTTTAAAATATCTTCAGGATATCTTTTAAAAAATAAATTTCTGAAGACATTGATATATTGAAAAACATTTATTAAAAATATGCTTCGTCAATAACAGATGTTCTGTTCTGTAACTTCACTTAATATTTATATCAATCTAAACTGTCTTACTATCCTGTCATTCTAACGTTTACTTCACTCTAAAATTGCAATTATTTTACTCCTACCCATTCTTTACTGTCATTTTTACTTTGACTAAACTTTACTGATACTCAAAGTTAATCAGAAAAGTAAAGTTACATAAAAGCACCTAAGCAAATGTGTTAAAAATAATTTTATTAATATTGGTAAAAATTTTTTTAAAAATTTAAACCGTTATAATTTTTATTTGTTATTATTTTTGTAAAAATTTATAAAAATGAGTTTATTATTATTTATAATTTATTTATTTATTTAATTTTGAATCGTTTAAAAAAATTTATTTGTTATTATAAAAATTTATAAAAATGATAAATAATTTAAAATTATTATTATTTTTTATTAAAATTTTTTTATTTATTAATAATTAATTTATTGATTTTTTATTTTAAAATTATTATTTTAAATAAACTATATAATTTTTATAAAAAAAACTATAAAAATGTTATAAATTTTTACTTTGTTAAAAAATTATTTAATTGTTATTAAAAATTTAAAAATTTTGTTTAATAAAATAAATTATTTATTTAAATATATTTTATTGTTTTAATTCTTGTATTTTTTTGTGTATGAAAAATGGGTATTTATTTAAATAAAATTATTCCTGTTTTTATTAATTTGCTAAAATAATTGTGCAAATAAAACCTATTTTACTTATTTCTGATGGCCAATTTAGCAAAAAATAAGAAAATCTACTTTTTATTAATTAATTTACTATACCAAAAATAATGAGTTTAAATATAACAATTTATATGCATCAAAATTAATGATACTCTTGTATTTACTAATTCATGACGTTAATTTATCAAAATTGAAGATTATATTATTTAAAATTAACTACTCTTGCACTAAAAATAATGAACTATTTTTTCAATTCTAATTTCTTTGCATTTATCCGTTCACGACGGCCGATGCACCAAAAATAATGACGTATGTTATGTCTTACCTTATTATTATATTTTCTAATTTTTCTCGATTTAACTTTAATTTAGAAAAATTAAAGTTGGGACGAGGTTGGTAAATGACAAGAATAAATTTATTTAAATACAGTATATTTAAAAAATATCAAAATTATGGACGATGAAATGAGCACTAGCTTTCTAAAAATGAGTCTTAAGTCGACCAATATTTCAAAACACCAAATTTGACTTCAAGATTCACTGAATTTAGAAATTCACGTAAAGATCAGGACAACTACTATACTGGGGTTGAGAGCACTATCACGAAGAGAACCACTTGTTATGATTAAAAAATTAAGACTATTAGTCCAGGTGACTACTACTGACGATTACATTTTTAAGACTGGAGATCGTTTAATAGCCTGGCTCTTTTTATATCCAAACGTCGATGCCATTTGCCATGTGTTTGAGATTTCGATGCAATTTGCCATGTATTTGAAACGTCGATGCCATTTGCCATGTGTTTGAGAAACCTATTGTTAGAGAAACACTTGCGCTGACTCAGTCTTTAGGTCGCACGTGCTCACAACCTCTTAGTCATATGTTTTTACAATTTAATATTATATTTTTATATTGTTTTTTAATTATTTACAGTTATTACAATTTGTTATTATTGTTTACATTATTTTAACTTGTTGTTAATTGATATTTTGTTACAATTTATTATTATTATTTGTTATTAATGTTAGAATTATTTATTATTATTTTGATATTATTGTTATAATTAATTATTATAATTTATTGCTACAAATTTTTATTATCTTGTTATTATTAACTATTATTGAAGAAAGTGAATTTATCATTCGGTAGTATTAATATTAAAGGTTAAAGAATTTAAACAATTATTCCGAATCAAAATCTCTCGAAAATAAATTTCTTGAGTAAGCACTAGATTTCGTTATGAAAATACAAAACATTTTTCATATGTATCGACAGCGCAGCCGTCCTAATACAGAAACCTGCTTTTTCTGAAAATCATTTTTTCGAACTTAATTAATAATTTCAAAATTATCAAAGAACTCAGAAAAAATTGGTTAGAATGGTGGGATACGAGCCCACGACCTTTCTATTGCCGATAGACTGCTCTGACCACTGAGCTACATGCACCCCAAGATTCTCCGAGTTCCTTAATATATACTATACTTCCCTGCATTATTTGATGATAATGTAGGGAGTTTCTTGAAGATGATAAAGCCTTATTTTCAAATTCATAGGCAAATATAATTAAAGAAAGTAAATTTATCATTCGGTAGTATTAATATTAAAGGTGAAAGAATTTAAACAATTATTCCGAATCAAAATTCGGAATGTTTAAATTCTTTCACCTTTAATATTAACTATTATTGTTGTTAGTTTTATTACTATCTTGTTACACTGTCCGACAAAAATGAATTTTTTTTCTGCCCCTTTAATAATTCTGGTCACTTTCGATAGATTTTTTCACGCTGATTAAGAATCTGAAAAGAAAAATGCTCCAGCACGTCGAGTTTTTGAGAAAATTAGTGTTAAAAAGTGAAAAAAGCATGTTTTTGGCTATATTTGATTATGATTAACAGAAAAATAGGAGGTGCTAGAATTTTGTTTCTGGTATCAAATGAAAGCTTGAATTACAACCAACAATTTCCTTGAGGAAGAATTCGAAGGCATTTCCGATAAGGCAATTAAAAATGATTTTTTCTTTTGCATTAAATTTTGTTATTAATCAAATTTTATTAGCACCATGTATAACCTCAGCATTGTGAAACAAGTGATAAACAAATGAATTTTTTTTGCATTTAAATTCATAACATTTCAAATTATTTTCAGGTTACTTATATTTTATTCCAAAAAAAATGTTTAGCAATCTAATTTTTAGAAATCCCTACAAAAGTTTTTAATTAAAATTTTATTCAAGCTTTCATTGTATTTTACTGTTTTTATATCTAAATTCTAAACAAATGAAATTAATCAATTCTTCTAATAGAAATTAAATGCCTAACTAGAAGAAGAAAAAAAAGTATATTAAATTAGATATTCAGTGATCATACAAATAAAATTTTTTGTTATATTTAAACACTTAATTTATTCATAAAATTAATTATAATTTAATTGTTTATTATAAATATTATTTTCTCGTTGTTAGATGTTGAAATTAATTTTAATTTTTAATATTGTCTGCTTTTATTCTAATGAATAAAAACAAATTCTGAAAACAATGTTTTAATTTTGGAAAAACAAAACGTTAAATTCACAGAAATATTTTATATTTCAAAGACATCAATTATATGTTCAAATTATTTATTTATTTTGTTGAGTATATACGTCAAGATTGCTAAACATTTTTTTTTGGAATAAAATATAAGTAACCTGAAAATAATGTAAAATGTTATGAATTTAAATGCTAAAAAATTCATTTGTTTATCACTTGTTTCATAATGCTGAGGTTATACATGGTGCTAATAAAATTTGATTAATAACCAAATTTAATGCAAAAGAAAAAATCATTTTTAATTGCCTTATCGGAAATACCTTCGAATTCTTCCTCAAGGAAATTGTTGGTTGTAATTCCAGCTTTCATTTGATACCAGAAACAAAATTCTAGCACCTCCTATTTTTCTGTTAATCATAATCAAATATAGCCAAAAACATGCTTTTTTCACTTTTTAACACTAATTTTCTCAAAAACTCGACGTGCTGGAGCATTTTTCTTTTCAAATTCTTAATCAGCGTAAAAAAATCTATTGAAAGTGACCAGAATTATTGAAGGGGCAAAATTAGTGTCGGACAGTGTTATTATTAATACGATTGCTTATTATTATTATTTTGTTATTATAAATTATTATTCGTTTTTACACATTATTATTGTTTAAATTTAATTATTATTTTTATTATTCTTATTATTACTATTTTCATTAATTAATAATTGTTTATAATTGTTAATAATATGTAATAACAACTATTTGTTGTTATTCCCATTATTATTGATCATGACTCAGTGATCATGACGAAACCAACACCAATTATAAGCGATTGTGAAAACAAGGAAGAGTACCTGCTGTTTGTTATGTTTCTAATTTAATTTGAACTCTCAAAGCTGTCAAAAAAAGAAAAAATTCAATTTACAAATGAAAAAATTTCTTCTCAATCAATCGATGTGGAAATTACTCTTTCATCAGATAATGAAGAATTTATTTTTAATGGCAACTTAGAATATGACACTGATTCAGATTTTGTAATTAAAAATAAAAAACAAAAATTAGAATCCTGTAATAATGATTATTGTAAATCAGGAATTACAACTTTGAATTAAATAAAAGAAAATTTTCTCGAATCAAAATCTATATAACATAGAATTTTTCTACTTACACTTGCCCAAAAAAATTGGGGACTTAAAATATTAATGAAAAAATTTAATTCTACTGAAGGGGAAGCAAAAAGTACTATTGCATTTATAAAGGAACATGGAATATTGTCGCATCCAAATAAAAAAAATAAAAAAATTTTACCTGAAGAGACAGTAATTTTTGTAAAAAAAATTTATCAGCGTGATGATGTAAGTCGATTAATGCCAGGGAAAAATGATTTTATGTCGGTAAAACAAAATAACGGAACATGTGAACAAGTTCAGAAAAGACTGTTGCTTGGAAATTTAAATAAAATCTACGCCGAATTAAAACAAGCTAAACCTATTACAATAGGTTTAACTAAATTCTCACTGCTTAGACCAAAACATTGCGTTTTTGCAGGAACCATTGGCAGTCACACAGCTTGTGTTTTCGTTTATCACGAGAACGTCAAATTCATGCTTACAGAAATCAATATTGAGCATTTAACAAAAGCTACAGAACTTCATTTAAAAAACTATCGTGATTGCTTAAATGCCATGGTATGCTCAAATTCATCCAGCTCTTGTTTCTTAAATGAGTGTAAAAACTGGCCAGGTACTACCCCATTTAAAAAAATATTAATCAAACTCTTTGATCAATGCGATATCGACGAAATAAAATTTAACTCCTGGTTACAAAGAGATAGGTGTTTACTACAAGCTGTTGTAATAAGGTCTGATGAATATTTAGATGATCTTTGCAAGCGTTTAGAAGAGTTAGAAATTCATGATTTTATCGCGAAACAACAATCACGTTTCGTACAAGATCTGAAAAAATTTGTTGTCCGGCGAATTCATAATTTCTTGTGATTTTGCGGAAAAATATGCCATTGTTGTTCAAAATTCAACTTAATCTTTTATTCGAACAACAACCAGGCAACGATATTTACTGCTGTTGTTTATTACAAGTTGAATAATGAACTCATGCATACTAGTATGGCGATTGTATTAGACAATTTAACTCATGACACTGCTGCAGTTTACTCCTATCCAAAAAAAATAATTAACTTTTTAAAATCAAATTATGAAATAAAAAAGATATTCTACATTAATGATGAAGCAGATCAGCAGTTTAAAAATAAAAGTATATTTGCCAATCTTTTAGCTCATAAGAAAGATTTTCAAATTAGAGGAGAGTGCCATTTTCATGCAACCGCTCACGGGAAAGGCGCTTGCCATGGCGTAGGAGCTAATTTGAAAAGGGGAGCTGCTCGAGCTTCTAGTTTGCAGTGTTCCGACAATCACCATATTTTGACTCCTGAATCTTAGTTCTAATAGGCTCAAGAATGTTGTAAACAAACTAAAGTTTTTTTTAGTAAAAAGGCCGATCAAGAGTTGGATTTTAAAATTATACAAAACAGATTTAAATACGCAGTTACCATATTAGGTACAAAACAGTACCATGCATTTATTCTTACAAATGACAGAAAATTGTTAGTTAGGGGCCGTCCATAAACCACTTAGCCCCATTTTTTGGGAATTTTGACCCCCCCTCCCTCCATGTAGTACGCTATTACATGTATTAGCGCCATTTTTTCCTCTAGCCGTAGTCAATTGAGCGTTTCGGTGCAATAATCGGTCTTACGCGTGAACGCAAGCTCTAATACCAGTCGGGTGGCAGTGATAGGCCCAGAGGCGCTCACTGCCACCCGACTGGTATTAGCGCTTGCGTTCACGCGTAAGACCGATTATTGCACCGAAACGCTCAATTACTTGACCCCCTCCCCCTCATGAGGCTGCGTGGTTTATGGATGGCCCCTTAAAAAAACATCAATGAAATCAAATCATGTCGTGTTTCCATAATCAAAATATTCCAAAAATAAAGGCGCTAAAACAAAAAGTACAGGGATAAAGTCGAGAATAGCTAAAATAAAACAAACTGACAACAAAAAGAAAAAAGAAAATACCTGATTTAATGAAATCAGTTGAATAAAATATTCAATCATCATTAAAAAGTTAAAATAAATAAAAATAAAAACAAATAAAAAAACTTAAATTCAGCCATTAAATTGAAAATAAAATTCAATAAGAATTAAAAAAAATTTAATAAAAATTTTTTAAAAATTATAATGCAGGCATTATAATATTTTAATGGCAGTCTCAACCCTGTAGAATGCAGAGAGTAGTTAATGTAACGTTTTTTGAATGAAATATTTAAACACGTAACGATACACCGGGAATGGCTGCGCAGCACCTTGCGGCTTGGCAGCGCGACGACGTGATTCGCAATATTCAAAAATTCATTTCTCGAAAACAAAAAAACGGTTTTCTGGAAAGTAAGTATTTCATCAGAAAAAATTTCAGCTTTCATTTAGAAATAAAATTTAAAAAAAGTATCCAAAGATGAGAAAAGTGAAAAACATTTTTATTTTTTCAAAATTCGCGTCAAAATTTTTTTTAATAAACCATGACATTCGAAAGCTTATAAAAAAAATCTAGAAAAACATGCCCTGTTTACTTGTAATCACAATTTTATTGAAAACTTAGATTGATCATTGATAACTTTCAAAACTGTTGTAGTTGCAGTAAAAAAAGGACATAATAAAACACAAAAACTTGCCTTCTAAACAATTATACTTTTAATTTAAGTCACTTTAAATACATGTGTTCCATTCTTATATTAAACTTTACCGTCACAACGTGTTTCGTTTTCAATTGTTACGATAATACTGAATTATATTCAAAAGAAAATTCTCCCTTGACCTTGTCTAATATTCACGAAATATACAAAATTAAATACAGATGTCCTCAGTCATCAGTCTCTCTTTACAATCTCACATCAACTCACACATCCTCCCCCCTTTGATAGGTCAACATTCAATTCAAATTACATTTCAACAGGCAGCGGTGCAATTCTTTTCACTCCTCTCTCAAGCACTCCACTCGCTGTTCGAATTCGCACAATTCTTACAATTCCATCTTCGCCTGGAATGGTCTCCAGGATTCGGCCCATGCACCAACGCATCGGTGGACTGTTATCATCTCTTATCGTTACCAACGTTCCCACCTTAATGTTCTGTTCTCCCGTAATCCATTTACTCTTTGAATTTAGTTCACCAAGATATTCCCTCGTCCAACGTTTCCACAAATCTCCTTTAATTTTTTGCATGTGCTGCCACACACTCAATCGATTGATAGGTATTTCGGAAAGGTCAGTCGAAGGAATTGTTAATAGAGACTGTCCAATCAAAAAATGACCCGGCGTTAAAACATTTAAATCTGAAGGATCCGATGACATTGGTGTCAATGGGCGCGAATTCAATAACGTCTCGATTTCGCACATAAGAGTGTTTAAATTTTCATATGACAACAATGCCTCGCCGACAACTCGTTTCAAATGATGCTTTAAGGCCTTCACCGCGGCTTCCCATAGCCCGCCAAAATGGGGGGTACGGGGCGGATTAAAATTCCACTCAATCAACTCGTTTGACAATTCGCGCTGAATTTTTTGGTTCCCCTTGTTCGAATTTAAAAAATCGTGAAGGTCCTTTAGATCATTATTTGCGCCTACAAAATTCGTACCATTGTCGGAGTACAAGGCCTTTGCTTTTCCCCGCCTCGCAAAAAATCTGCGCAAACAACTAAGGAAAGCTTCCGTTGTCAAATTTTCCACCAGCTCAATATGAACCGCCTTAGTGGCCATGCACACAAAGACCGCGGCATACACTTTCAATTTCGCTCTATTTCGACTTCTTTTTTCTTTGATAAAGAAGTGACCGCAATAGTCTACCCCTACCCTTTCAAACGGTCGCGCAATAGAGACTCTCACCTTGGGAAGATTTCCCATAACATATGCTACTTCCTTAGGTTTTGCTCGACGACACGTCACGCAGGACGTCACTACCTGGCTAACTGTTGCTCTACCATCGACGATCCAATAATTTTGTCGTAGATTGTACAATGTTGCATTGATTCCTGCATGTTTCATATTAATATGGGTATCACGAATCAATAATGTAGTCACAGGATGCAGTTTTGGAATAAGGATGGGATGCATTTGGTTTTTGTCAATGTCAGCGTGTTGCAGTCGACCTCCTACTCTCAGTATACTATCTTCCATCACAGGGCTCAGTCGCGCGACCTTGGAATTGTTTAGTACCGGCTTGTTCGATAATAGAGCTTTTACTTCCTCGGGAAATTTTTCTCGTTGCACAACTCTGATCATGATCAACTCCGCTGATCGTAGTTCATCCACGGACAATTCTCCTGTGACTCGTTTTCTCTTCCTTGCTCCTTGACAGAATCGGATGCACCATGCCAAGACTCGGATAATCATCCTCAGTGAAGAATAACGGCTCCACAAATTCCAAGGTTCATTGATCTTATTAGTCAACACTCGGAAGTGTTGTGATTCTTCAGGATCCACTTGTGCTGCTTGGAATCTTGGCGGCCAATTTTCCTCGTTTTCTCTTAACCAGGTCGGTCCATGTTTCCATAATTGATTTTTCAGGAACTCCGCTGGCAGTTGACCTCTGGAAATCACATCAGCAGGGTTCTCAGATGTTGGAACGTGTCTCCAATCCTCCGGCTTCGTGACACTTTGTATCTCAGCTATTCGGTTTGCGTCAAAGGTCTCCAGTTTATATGGTGGCTTGTTGATCCAATTGAGAACGATCGTTGAATCTGACCAAAATGTTACTCTACTGAACTTGACCTTGAGAGCTTGTTGTACTGTCTTAAACAATTTCACGAGCAACACAGCCGCGCACAGTTCCAGCCTGGGTAAGGAAATGATTTTGACTGGAGCTACTCTTGACTTAGCACACAGCAACATTGAGTGATGATTCTCTCCTCTCGTTGATCTTAGATAAATGCACGCGCCATATGCACGCTGACTGGCATCTGCAAATCCATGCAGCTGCATCTCCTGCGAGTTTTCCAGTTTAGCTAATCTTGGGATTCGCCACTCGTTAACTAGCTTCAATTGATCGCGAAAGATTCGCCAGTTTTGTTCCATTTCCTCTGGCACTGGATCATCCCATCCGGATTTTAGTTTCCAGAGGTGTTGCATCTCCATTTTCGACAAGATGATCACTGGTGCTATCCACCCTTGAGGATCATAGAATTGAGCAGTCTCTGATAAAATGGATCGTTTGGTAATAATTTCTGATTCTTGTTTCAGTTCCACTTCAAATCCGAGTTCATCCGCCGCTGCATTCCAGACAATGCCCAAGGTCTTTGTTGTGGTATAATCATCATCCAATTTTTTTCGTAAGTTACTCAAACTATCGGTCATTGAATTGGTAAGCCGTGCATCATTAGAGATCCATTTGCACAATCTCAAACCAGCCTTGGAAGTCAGGTTGATCAATTCGTTGATCAGAAGATCGGCTTCCTCGTATGAATCTCTTCCAGTCATTGCATCGTCCACATAGAAATCGTTGCGCAATGCTGTTGCTGCTTCTGGAAACGCTGCTCCCTCATCTTCCACCAGTTGCGCCAAACATCTCGTTGCCAGGAATGGGGCTGACGCGGTGCCATACGTAACTGTTCTCAATTGATAACTCTTCACCGGTTGATCGGGATGGAATCGCCAAAGTATCTTTTGATACTTTCGATCATCAGGATGAATGAGAAACTGACGATACATCTTCTCGATGTCCGCCCCCAGGGCAATAACAGGTAGTCTGAAGCGAAGTATCAGTTCCATTACTCCATCCTGAATAGTCGGTCCCACCATCATCGTCTCGTTCAAGGACACACCCGAACTCGTCTTTGATGAAGCATTGAACACTGCTCTCAATCTCGTCGTCAAACTCTTCTCCTTTAAAATTGCGTGATGAGGAATAAAATACCCGTCTCTCTCGTTCAAGGTCACTTCTTCCATGTGATTTAGTTCCAGGTATTCACGCATAAATTCATTATACATTTCTCTTAATTTTGAATCTTTTTCCAGCTTCTTTTCCAACGCAAAGAATCTTCGACGCGCAGTTTCATACGATGAACCAAGCTTCTCCACCTCCTTTTTTAATGTTAAACGGACAACGTATCGTCCCGATGACTCACGTTGCACATTCTGTCTGAAGTGTTGTTCGCATGCCTCCTCTTCTTCAGAAATATGTCGCCCCCCCCCCAATTCCTCGATTTCACAAAATTTCTCGAGTTGCTGATGCAATTGATCTCTGATCAGATTGCAGGACATTTGATTCGTCGGTTGAATGTTGTTGAGTTTTCCAGTGACAATCCATCCAATCTTTGTTTTCTGTAGATGAGTACGTGGGAGGGTTAATGGAATTTTGTCACTACACAGAAGATCGTAAAATATTTCAGCACCAATGAGTGCATCAATCGCAGAGCATTACAAATATGAAGATTTTTTGAGCGATTTACGAGTTCATTACTTTCTTTATTTTGGCTATTTATTTCTACGTTAGTTTCACTATTTTCTTTATGCAATAATGTGTGATGTCTTTTATGACATTTCAAACAACTACCAGATTTACACTCTCCGATCATATGATTCTTTTTAAGCAATTATAACAAAGTCCCAATTTTTTAATTAATTCTTTTCTTTCATTTATTGACATACTTAAAAATTGCGGACATTTATTAATTATATGATTTTCTTTACAATGATAGCAAGAGTAAATCGGTTGTGTGTTCAAAAAAGACTTTCCTATCGTTTTTCTGTCGTTAGTTGCTTGCGTTTGAATGCTAGGCCTTGTACTCGCTTTATTTATTTCACCACATCCAGCGTGTATTGCTTCTAGTAATTGACATCGGTTACGTAAGAATTCTAAAAACTTATCAAATTTGGGCATTTTATTTCCGCTTACTGTCTTTTCCCACTCCCGTCGAGAATCTTTATCGAGTTTTCCAGTGACAATCCATCCAATCTTTGTTTTCTGTAGATGAGTACGTGGGAGGGTTAATGGAATTGTGCTGTGAGTAAACACAGCATGGGAGTGTCCCAGTGATTAGTGGGCTCTTTCAAGACCTTCAGCGCGCGCATATGCCGAAGTATCGCGTCATGAAAACTACGTAAGCCTGTGACTGACTCCCGACTAATAACCGGCAGATCAAAAATTGCTTGAATGTGAGTTTGGATAATCACTCTTTCATTGTTATACCGTTCATTGAGAAGGTTCCATGCTTCGGCATAACTGTCGCTGGAGGTTTCGATACTCTCAATTACTTGCGCGGCTTCCCCCTTTAAATATGCTTGAAGATACCGCAACTTTTGAATTTGTGGGATTGTGAAATCATCATGAATGATTGCAGTGAACGCGTCCCGAAACCCCAACCATTCCCCGTAACCCCCTGAAAACGTGGGTAAAGTCAAAGTAGGTAAACGAATATTTCTCGTGCGTTCGCTCGACTCATCGTTGGATGTGGTGGATCTCACGACAAGCTCACGCAAGCTTGCCAATTCATTCGTACGCTGGGCTTGAAGATCAGCCTCTAATTGTGCGATACGGGCGAGGTGAGTATTCACCTCCCCACCTCGAGACAGCAGCTCCGACTGCCTCGCCTGTGTACGTTCGTTCACCAACTTGGCCGCGATAGCACAAAATTTAAAATGATTTTCCTCGAATTTATTACGTTCCTGATCGCGATTAGCATTCGGAACTAATGTCTCGAGGCCCAATTGCGCTCTATCATACTCTTTCCAATTATCTTCCATCTTTGATAGACGAAGTTGAATCTCCTCGACAGCCGTATCTTCTATTATACATTTGTCCAAAAAAGTTTTAAATTTAGTTAATCTAGTTTTGCAATTTGTGCGGCTTTGTCGATAAGCATCAACCTCGTCGTTATCCATGATTAAAATTAATTAATTATCAATTAAAATAAATATTCGCAACGAGACAAAAAAAGACCCGATAATCAAAATTTCACGAAAATAAACATTCAAATACGAAAGAAAATCCAAATGATTAATATTTACAATTTTGATAAACTTGACAGACGCTTACAATTCTGATGCGACGGTCACCTTGAAGCTGTAGCATGAAGATATCTCGAAACGACGCTCCGCTTTTGGCGCCAAATTCTGCCCGCCAAATTCCCAACTCCGAATCCTGATAAATAGATAATCGAAATATTTAGATGCTCCTGCACTGCATTCCGTCTTGTGATAGTTCCTGAGTTCTCGTGGATGGCCCAAGTCGATAATTTCTTTTATTCCATATAGTTCATGTGTATTGATAATTCATAGTGTCCGATGCGTTATTAATCCAATTGTTAACACTAGATTATGATGCTTTCCAGCACCATTTGTCACGATACCACAGTGTTTTATAACTGCACATTTAAAATCCTTGATTATAAGATATTTGAGTCACTGCATATTTTACCACTCTTTCGTTGGCAAACCTATCCGGCTCGAAGGACCATGTTTACTTGTAATCACAATTTTATTGAAAACTTAGATTGATCATTGATAACATTCAAAACTGTTGTAGTTGCAGTAAAAAAAGGACATAATAAAACACAAAAACTTGCCTTCTAAACAATTATACTTTTAATTTAAGTCACTTTAAATACATGTGTTCTATTCTTATATTAAACTTTACCGTAACAACGTGTTTCGTTTTCAATCGTTACGATAATACTGAATTATATTCAAAAGAAAATTCTCCCTTGACCTTGTCTAATATTCACGAAATATACAAAATGAAATACAGATGTCCTCAGTCATCAGTCTCTCTTTACAATCTCACATCAACTCACACATGCCCTATTATTTTTAACTTTTCCCTTTAAGAATAATAAATCATCAAAGTTGATTGTATCACGCAAAAGTTCAAAACTTTAA
Source organism: Leptopilina myrica (nomen nudum) (assembly GCA_032872475.1). Classification (NCBI taxonomy): domain Eukaryota; kingdom Metazoa; phylum Arthropoda; class Insecta; order Hymenoptera; family Figitidae; genus Leptopilina; species Leptopilina myrica (nomen nudum). The sequence goes on along the minus strand of CM065459.1, from coordinate 40,881,890 downwards.
CCCCCTACACCTCTGACAATTTTTTAAAAAATTCAAAAATGTTTGTCTGACAAAGTACTATCCTAAAGGACATATCATAAAAAAAATTTGGAAATAATTGAAAGAAAATTTTTTTTGGTTGAAGTTTTGATGTGATTTCTACCATATTCTTATTTAAACAAATTATTTAACCAAAATTCCAAGTTAAATACCATACATTAAAAATATAACTTCAATTTTTATTTTTTCATATTCAGAGAATTTATTCTGTATAAACTCCATTATTCTCATATACTATGAATTCGCATTATACAAAAGGAATATATAGGAATTAATATCAAAATTTTGATTGAATATAAATTTTGGAAAACCGCTCACTACGTTTAATATGTAAAATTATACATTCAAAATAGTACATAGTATTGAAACTGTTAAAATATACATTGTGTGTATGTTAATGGGTATGGAAACTACTGATAAAATGGAAATGTCATTTCTCTTTTAGGTATTTGGGTGAGAAAGAGCAGAGACCAAGTTCACCTCAGGTCAATTCAACAGAGAGTGATAATCCCCGCACTTGGGCAACGTACAGTGTTTGCAAAATTTTAGCTGAACGATCACGTTACGGACAGCCAATACGTTGTGTCGCCATACATCCGGCATATACGAATCCAAGTATGTCGTCCAGTTCGGAGGTGCGATTCGACGTTCGATGTGAGTATCCTACAATGTAAAAAAAGTTCTGCATTAGATACCACTTTTTGATATTAAAATAATACCCACTAAAAATAATTCCCAGCAGTATTAACTTAAACATAAGGTATCAATTGAAAAATAGTGAGTTTTTAAAAAGTTTTAATTAACTAAATGTAATTAATAGAATGGGTATTATTTTTCACTATGAAATAAAAATCACTTTAAATTAAAAAAGTAAAGTAATGAAGATTCTTACTTGATGCATACCATCAGGCTGCTTCTGGGCAACATGTCCTTTATGCTTTTAATATCCTTGAAGACTTTCGAGTTGGGAATATTTTCCCTTGACAATGTGTCCTTATTGATAAGGGCAATATTTAAATTGTTAATTCCCGTATTTACGTCCTTATTCCTCACGACATGTCATTTCTGACAAAATACACACCGCTTGAGGGACCTGGAAACAACATTTTCTTCGTTGCATGAGCTGCAAAATTTGGTTGTGTTGCCTTCATAATAGGCGCAATTTTTAATATTGAAAGTCGTTCCTATTTACACTAGGCATGGTTAAATCTCTGCTCAATGTCTTTTCAGTATATGTGCAGCTTCGTTTTTCTTCCGCTTATCTTAACGGGGCGATTTAATCTTCTGTGCTTTCTTCAAATTATATATGAGATACACTTTTACGCCATCCGTCTACATATACGGAAGTACACTCTGTTCTCGTTTTTTTCTTATTCTTCGTCACTTATTTCAAATCAAAAATTTTTGCCACAATATTTTCAACTTGTCTTATTTTTTCTTCACAGCAGCTTTCTTTTTTTGTCTTATGTATTTTCTTTTTCTGAAGTGTTCTTTATTTTATTTTTCTCATCTTGTTCATTTAACTTTCGTCTTATCTCACTTACTTCAACCACCTTTTTTGATAAATTCTTCAAGTAGAGAATATCATCTTTTTCCAAAATTGTTTTAGTATATGCAACATGTTGCAAACCAAAACATCTCGTAGGATATAAGACAAACCCCTTCAATCAGTTATCAACAAATACTCTTTGAATTCTTATAAATAACAATACAAATTTCTAACATTTGTGTTTATTGTGCAAATCTATAGAAAAAAATTGTCTAAATCTTTAAAAATCTTCTGTCACTGTCCTCAGTCATACCAAACCGTCTATTTTCTAATCTAATTTTTGCCCTGAAACTGGGGTCACCAGCTGGACAAAAGTTTAACGCTAGAAACGGTCAGTCGCTGAATAGACAGACTATACAGACGGCTTGCCAGACGCTAGCTTACCGCTAGATAGATATTTGATGCTTTATAAATGTAATAAAGGCCCTCCAAATGAGAAATTTATTTAAATTCAATGTTAATGAAATAAAAAAAATTAATTTGTATTTGTAAACATGTAATAATCTCTCATTTTTAATCAAATTAATGTTTACGACACTGAATAAACGCAACCTTATAATTAAATAAAACTTCACAGTGCTGGAATCAAACTTAAGACCTACGGACTTCTAGCCTAACACTCTAAACCACTTCCCTATCGAAGCTACAGGACAATAAATTTTAATTCTTTGCACCTTTTACACTCTCAAATTATAGAGTGTTTAACTGTGTAATCTAGTTAAATTATTTTTTAATTAAACAAAATTCAAAAAATTCTAATTTATGTTCAACATATTTTAATAAACTGTCGACAAAATGTTCATAAAATACCGCCTCTTAAGGCGGTATTTAGTATATTAGTAAAACAAATATTGTGACGTCTTAGTTGAACAATTAAAGAATTTGCTCAAATTTTCTGCTAGTGTCAATCAAAATCTGACGCTTTCAACACAAATAAATTTGAAATTTAAATACTTAAATCTCGCCGTCAGGCGCCAATTAATTTTTAACAAGATTAATTAATAAACTTTGTTTGACTCGACCAACTAACAGCTTTACAAGACCTCTGAGCTTCTCTCTCACTCAGAGGAGGTTCTGCCCAAACGATTGGCAAGCAGAATTTACCAAAGTCGAGACACGACTGGGACGGTATCGGCAAACTGACTTACCCACTGTGATCACTCTCGGCTCTTATCGTGGGTTACCCCTCTTCGGCTGAATCTGCGGACGGCCCCTTAGAAGGTATCGGCAATATCCAAAGGGGAAAAACAAAAAGGGGGTTTTCGACACTAAAGGAAATAAATTGACTACACTTCTCAGGTCTGTTTCACTATTTAATTTTATTGTACACAATGTGCCCGAGCCTCCGGCTCAACTATAACACTAGTTCTCACTCACACGAGAATAACTCCACTCGAAAATACAAGAAAAACGGTTTAATTCCGCGTTCACGCTGAGGTACGCTCAGTGTTCTAGAAATCAAGAGAAAAACCGTTATGGCGGCTAATGTACAGGACATTTGTAGCGTCTCAAGATTTCCCTCATGACTCGTCATCTTCTTTTCCTCGTTCTTCCAAAAATAGTACTGGCCCTGCCATCTACCAGGTTTTCCGGTGAGCTAGCCGCGCGACCTACTTTCTCTATTACTAGTGGGCCAGCCGGCGGTGCTAGCTTTTCCCAATTAGCTTGATAAATGGGCCTTTCGACTCGGGGCTTTTCCGACGGATGGCGCGACGATTCAGGATTTTCAATCGTTCAACAACAATTGAGTATTCACTTCGTCACAATATTTTTAATTGTAATGTAAGTGGAACCTATTTTTATGAAATATTGCAAAAATTTCTAAAAAGAATTTAAATATTAATAAAATATAATATCTCTCAATTATTGCAGTTGAGTATATTTCACATTTTTATAAATTTACATTGAAAAAGATTAAGAATTTAACTTTAATTAAAAGAATGAGGCTTCAGATACAAATGTATTGTGAAACTTAAGGAGTGGTGTGTCTAAGTTAATGAACCATGATCACACCACTGCCTAAAACTGCAAGCTAGGCAGAAAAGCGCCTGGCAACTGTGGCACAAGTAGGCAAAGTTAGCATCGGCCTTTGCAAAATTAGGTACAGACGTCTATGCGAAAAGAGAATCAACATGTCTAGCATTATTCGTAACACATTTCTCTCCTTGTAGATTTCAAGAAAATTTGAAGAAAATTTGAAGAAACATTTGATGCTACAAATTTAGACTCATCTTTTGAGCCCTAATTGAACATTTTCGTCCATATTAAACTGCGATATTAAACCTCTAAAATTTTGATTTTTAAATTTCTAAAATTTAAGCATTTAGTTTTTAAAACAAAATATGTAAAAAATTATCATTTCTCTACACAACTGGCGTGGTATTTCAGTTTAATATTATGTCTAAATATTTGAAATTTTAAATAAAAAATGTTTATTATGTGGGGCAAAATTTTGTTGTACATTGAGTTTAAATTATTAATACGAATATTGAAAAAATCCATTTGAAATTTAACACTCTGTCTTCCCATTTAAATAAATCACTTTTATTTATTTTTTAATAATCACTATTTTATAGTAATATTTTCTTTAAACAATTCTTTTTTTTAATTTAACTTCTTTTTAACTTTAATTCCTTTTCAATGAAATGGTAAATCACCTTTCTCACTTTATTTCTTTAAAATAACTTATTTTTCATATATAGTTAGAAAAAATCATATAAATTATCAATTCACTTCAATTCGATTAAAATCAACCCTTATTTTGGGGACAAAATATATAACCTCCGCCTTTTGCGGGAAATAAAACTCAAAAATGTAAAATCATCCGCTTTACGGGAAAAAACAAATTAACACTCTACCGATTTTCGGGAGGAACACTTAATTCTACACAGCTTTACTGTGGGAGGAATGAATTCGGTCTCATTAGTTAAAACGATCGAAAGTATGGATCACACCTTGACATTAATATAAAACGATAGAGTGGGGATGCCTGTGCACACGGCTCGCCAAACTTCGTTGTTGCCAGGCAAGCTTTTTGCAAGCTTGCAAATTTCTTAAAATGGCGTGATATAGTTCGATGCTTTGTATCCTCTATTGCCAACGTTTAAGTGTATACTTTTTCTTGGTATTTTACCAATACAATTAAGAGTCTTTTCTGTGGAAAGTAACTTATAACAAGGTAGACAAATTCCTTTTGAAATAAGAGTGATGTCCATATTCTTTCAATCAATTTTAGAATTATAATTTTAAAAATAATATTGAATATTATTGGGAATGAAAACAATTGAAGAATGATTATCGTTATTTTTTAAGTTTGGATATAATTTAAATATGAAAAAAATAGTTTAAAGACAAATTGATTGATGAGTTAATTATGTAAAAATTCTCTTTTGCCCTGATAATATGTCTATTGAATACTTAATTCTATTTACAAAAGTCCCAAATTTTTAATGAAATTATACAATATAACACATCTTTAATTAATAAAAAAATTAAAAATAGTTACGAAGTCATACGTAACACAACACAATTTTATTTGCCATAAATGATTCACAAAAAATATAATTTTTAATATTATTAGTAAGTCAGAGTTTTAGGTCCTATATTAAGTCGTCCACTTTACAAAATATTTGATTTTTTTATTTTAAGTTATTCTACTATGAGCTAGATTGACAACCAATAATTTTTACCTAGTCGATACACGCCCTCTTAACAGCAAATTTTTTTTATAAACTTCCAATTTTGGGTTTAAAAAATTTTTAATACCCCTCAAATAATAATTTTAATGGAATTACAATACAGATTTAAAAATGTCGGAATATTGTTAGCGTAATTTTCGACATTCCATATTTGTATAAACTCTGCTATTTTCTATAATCTTTTCCTGTCAAGATGTGACATAATAGTTAAAAGGAAAGCATCACAATTACTAACCCATTTTTCAAATCCCCCCACTCTCCCTTCCACCTTGCTAATAACGCACATAACAATAGCCTAAATTCCACTATATAAGCAAAGCTGGAATGCTTGTGTCCTAACTACCTTAAAGAGAGTCTATGCGCTTCTGCGCGAAATTAACCGCCTCTAATTTACAGAGAAACACTATTAAGACGGATCATTAGCCGACAAATAATAATAATAATAATAATGATGATGGTAGTACTATAGTCGCAATAATAGTAATACTAGTAATAATAAAAAAATAATAGCAATATAATGATAGACATGTTATTATTACTAACTGTATTACTTTATTGTATACAGGCCAACATTTTTTCAAAGAACTTCTGTTACAAATACGATTCTCCTTATAGGACTAATTATAATCAGTCCTATAAATATAATATAATATAAAAATATAATAATATAATAATATAATAATATATAATATATAATAATATAATAATATAATATAATCAGTCCTATATATATATGAGCGATTCCATGTCAAGTGATCAAGGTGGAGAAAATTTTTTCTCCAATCGTAGCAAAACTTAGGGTTTTTGTAGTACTCATAGATAGTAATTTTTCGTCAAAATATTTTTTAACTAGTCCAATATTTTCCGAGGGGGAGGGGGTTAAATTTTTGTGTTTTCAGTACAATGCTTATTTCAATAATTTCTTGCTCTTAAACAATTAAACATACAAATTTGACAAAGTACATTGTGGAAAGGTTTTTTCATGCTCTTTTGATTAGAAATAAGAATTTTGAAAAAAAAATTTGACCCAAAAAAATCAAAATTAAAAATAAATTTCAATTTTTGGGGGAGAGAGGTACGATTTTGTTTTTTTAAACGAAAGCTAAGGTTTTTTCCTAAAAGGACATATAAATGATAAAGTGGGACTAGAATGTTTAAATATTTAAAAAAAGAATTTTCTCCTAAACGGAGCTAAAAACCAGGTTTTGAGCGCTCCCGCTAGTAGAAAACTCTTTTTTTCAATGTTTAAACATTCTAGTTCCACTTTACCATTTATATGTCCTTTTAGGAAAAAACCTCAGCTTTCGTTAAAAAAATCGTACCTCACTCCCCCAAAAATTGAAATTTATTTTTAATTTTGATTTTTTTGGGTCAAAATTTTTTTTTTTCAAAATGCTTATTTCTAATCGAAAGAGCATGAAAAAACCTTTCTAAAATGTACTTTGTCAAATGTGTATGTTTAATTGTTTAAGAGTAAAAAATTATTGAAATAAACATTACACCAAAAGACCCCTTGATCACTTGACGTAGAATCGCTCATATATATCAGTCCTACTACCATTCACATTTACAAATATAAAAAATTAGAAAGACAATTGTCTGACTAAAACAATGTTTTACTACTGAAAATTTACAAGATTGACACAAAAATTTAATTTTTATCAGTATATTGATATTATTAATCAAATAAAGTGGTTTTGAACAATATTGAATAAAAATAGATGATATATCACTTCCTTTAGTACTTTCCTGATTCACTTGGGTATGTGGTCGAGATTGTTGATTTTGGATATACTGATTATTATATTCCTTACTTCTACATATATTAATATTGTGCCTTGTTCTTTTACAATAATTACAAATGTTTAGATTTTTAACTTATTGAATTAATTATTTTGATTTTGAAAAATGTTTAGACATTGAAAATTATTTTGGTTTTAAAATCGATGCTTTCTAAAATCATTTTCAGGTGGACTAGAAAAATTCAGGTCATGTGTGGATTCCCAGGGTCGTTTATGTAAATGGGTGTTCCCTCTTCTTGTCAAATTGATTGGTTCTCTCCAACCTTGAAGAGTTGCGGAGCGTTAAATTCTATAATTGCTAAATCTTTTATTCTATTAGCATGAGATATGACTGATTCGCTTCCCGCATAAAAATATTCCTTAACTCTCCCTGTAATTAATAAATACTTTTGCTCATAAGAAATTAAGTTTAAAGTTACTCTATCTTATCGTTTACAGCGAACGATGCACCAAAAATTAAATGTTTATGTTATGACTCAAGAAATGAAACTAACATAATCATAATTTACATATTTAATTTGCCCGGCATCGGTGATTCAACCTCATTTATTTACAGAGCGGAAAGTTCTGATTTTAAGGAACATATTTGAAGAAAGAGTAACTGACAAATTGAAGTTAAATTACAAGAGTATTTATTTGAATTCTTTACAATTATAATCAGAGAGAAAAAGTAGATACAGATGTTTTCGACGACACTAAAACAAAATTATAACTTGTAAAATCAATCAAGAATTTAAATGGGTACAAGATTTTAGAATATTAGTTACTTATCTTCTAAAATTAGTTTTAGAGTCGCGGAAACAGTGAATGCAATATGTTCCCTTTGAATTGTTTTCGGGCAGACAAAACGAAAGGTCCGGAGTCCAGGTGTTGAGTGTAAATTGAGTGTGCAACCCTTAGCTTAGGAGTAACCGAATTATTTATATGAAGTCTATATCGATGTAATGCAGTCATTAGAAAATTAGAAAGGTTCCCAACTATTTTACCGAATCCACTTTACCGAATGAAAAATTTACCTAATGACCATTTTACCGCAAGCTCTTTTTCCCGAAAACTATTCTACCGAATGCCTTTTTACCGAATTGACAATATCCCGAAGAAAAAAAATGTAATAAATGTACACATTTAATTATAAAAGTTAAAATTTATAAAATGTATGAAAATTCTACAAATAAATAATGAAAAAATGAATAGAAAATAATCAAAAAAATACAATTTTAAATAACAATGTTATGCGCAATAGCGCGTAAAAACTGAAGGTCGGGACTATCATTTTTGTAGTCGGCATATTCGGCAACAATCGACTTTATTTTATTTCACAATTGCAGCCAGTGTAATGAAAACACTAATAATTTTGAAATAGGTGATGAAGGTGAACTGACAAAAAGTTTATATCTTACGAATAACAATTTTGACGGTTGCTAGGGAAACACAATTTATGAAAAAAATGACATTCGAAAATAGCAAAAACTTACATCAAGCACAGTGAAAATTGACAATAATACTATTAATACTCCAGGAGTAAATTTTACTTTGCATTCAAAATTTTTACTAAACTTTTTATCGAGAATAATCAAAATTTCTTTGTAAATTAAAATTCGGTAATAATCTATTCGGTAAAAGTGCATTAGGTAAAATGGCGTTCGGTAAAAAAATTTTCGGTAAAGTGGATTCGGTAAAATGTACGGTAATCAATTAGAAATGTGCCTCGTAGAAGAAATTATCTTCTTGAACGAATTTGACTTAGCTAACTTGGTGGCGATTTCCGGACTGACACGAAGAACGAAGGTTTGCAGATTTGAGGGTGATTTCTGGACTAGTAAAGTTGACGGTGTTTCCTAGACTAATGAATTTGACAATGGTGGCACCTTTTATATCTTAGCTTCCAATGGAAAGAAATAGTAATGCCACCCACTTTTATTATCTTTGGATCAGTTTTGTTCTATTGTACTAGAAAGGTGAGTCACCCTATAGCCTATAGTACTAGTATTCATTTTCTACACAAAACGTATATTTTTGCCTTTAATCTTCTGATATCTCTGTTCATTGTTTTTCTCATTGGAATCTTATAAAACATAGAGCTTTAATAATAGAACTAAGCTTCAAAGAAATGCTACAAGAACTTATTATTATAGATTTTTGATGCTTTCTAAATTTAATAAAGCAGCAATCTAACATCGTTTATTTAACGAAACAAATGAGAAGTTTATTTAAATTCAATATTAATATAATAAAAAAATTAATTTGTATTTGCAAACATATAAGTAATAACCTCTAACTTTCAACGTTTAATCAAAATAATTTTTAAGATCATAAATTGCTAAAATAAATATTTTTAATTCCAACTTATGTGAAATATATTTTTATGAAATATTACAGAAATTTCTATAAATTACTGCATAAATGTCTGTTAATTGCTTTGAAAATGTACGTTTATAATTTACTACAACAATTTTTATAAATAACTGTCCAAACAGTGAATTTTTTAATTGTTATACTTGTTTACAAAAAATGTAATTAACTCTGACCAGAACCAGAGCTGGGTCTGGCTAAACAATCTAGAATAGACAAAATAGCTATGGTCTGGCTTGTAGGTCAGCAGCAACAGAACTGGGTCAAATCAGATCTTCCAGACTTACAAAGCTAGACGCTTTCTAGTTTGAGCAAGGCTTGACTCTAGATGTACCAGAAGATTTTTCTACATGGGTTATTCCAATTTTCGTGATGTAGCAAGAACATCCAGCAACATTTCCATAATAGGCAGAGACAAGATTAAAATTTTACTATGAATAATTAGCAGACTAGGAGGTTTCAAATATAATTCAAACTTTAATTGTTGCAGATTTTTCTCAATAGCTACATGTTGACTTGGACCTGTATTATTAAAACTACAAATAGGCATAATATTGAAATTTGGAAAAATAATGTTAAAAAATATTAACATTATTTTTTTTAACTTTTATGCTTTATTTAAATAAAAAAATGTTGTTTCAACAAAAAATATTGTTATCTGATATTATTTAACAATAATTTAAACATTTTTTATAAACAATTTAAAATCTGTGGGCCAAAATGGTAAACAAATTTTTATTTTTATCAATTCTCATTTCTTTTTGCAGTAAAAATGAATAATAAAAGTTAATAACTTAATTTAAACTTTTTTACAATGTTTAAGAATGTTATAAACAATTTTTATAAACAATTTGCAAAACATGAAATAGAATCCTAGAAAAAAATTATTTTTTGATTTTATAACGTTCTCTTGTAATCAAAATGTTGCTAAAGGTTTTAACTTTTATTTATTACATTACATTATTTTTAAAAATTGTTTATAACATTCTTAAACATTGTAAAAAAGTTTAAATTAAGTTATTAACTTTTATTATTCATTTTTACTGCAAAAAGAAATGAGAATTGATAAAAATAAAAATTTGTTTACCATTTTTGCCTACAGATTTTAAATATAAATTATGAAATCTTGGGAATTTTGTTAATTTATCGTTAATTAATTTTAAGTCGTCTTTCTGAAAATCTAATCCTATTGTGATTGTGTCCTCGAAATATCTAGTTATTTTTCTTATCGATTTATTAAGATCTAGTTTTATTTCATTGTAATTATAAAAAATGTAAACAAATGGAAATGGTAAATTAATTTAAATTTATCAAATGATAAAAAATTACTTTGAAAATAATGATTAATTGTTTCGTTGCTGCTTCTTTTTTAAGAACAAAAATAAATGGGGTGCAAATTGTTTACTATTTCTTTTATTTACATACGGAAAAAAGAAAGTGCCCCTTATTAGAGAGTACTGTGATAGAAGAAAAAATTGTGAAATGTATGTACCATATTGCGCGAATAGAAAGATACAAAGAGAATTGCAAATAAAGTATACTGCATGTACATACTTTTAAATATTTTTTATGTATTCGAAAGAGAGAGAGAGGGGGGAATTCTTCATATAAAAGCGGCAAAAAGGTTTCACAGTTGTACAAAAATTAGTTCTCATGAATATTTCTTCCTTTCTTGCACTCTTCATATACATGAAAAAAAGTTCTTTTTGACGTTTCTTATATAATTCTTTTGTCACAGAAGTATCAGTTTTATACAAACTCTTCAAACTTTAAATGTGGATCTCCACATGAATAGGCCCATTTCGTCGGTTCTAGTTTTCAAGATAAACGCAATTTAGTAATTTTGAAGAAAAACCTTTATTTTTTTATTATCAATCTACATGTTTTGACAAATCGAATCCTGCGGTTTTTAATAATTTATAGTTAATTTAAGTGTTGGATTTCATTGGTTCTTTAGAAAAATGAAAATGGCCCATTTTGTCGGTTTTTTGTAAAAGTATTTCGTATTTTAAAAATGGAGAGGAACAAAATTTAAAACCTATTGGTTTTTTATCGTTAAGGTGCCCTGGACTGAAAACAATTCTTATCTGAACAACTTCGCAGAAGAACCAGAGACATAACAATTAATTGCTATTACAATCTTTAATTCTGTTTTCCTCGAAATGAGGCTTTTTGCATTATAAAATTTGAAATTCTGTAACTCAGCAAATTTTTAATCAAAAAAGTTGTAAGACAACTAAAAGTTTTCCAAATTTCGCAAGCAATATACCAATACAGATAAGTCCAATAGTGCTAAAATGAGCCCTTTTCATGTGCACGTCGACAAATACCCGTGTATAAAAATTGTCTGAAACGTCTAGAGTCAAGCCTGGCGCAAACTAGAAAAAGTCTAACTTCACAAGTCTGGAAGATCTGGTTTGACCTACTTCTGGTGCTGCTTAGCTACAAGCCAGACCATAGCTTTTTGTCTATTCTGGATTGTCTAGCAAGATCCAGCTCTGATTCTAATCAGAATTTTCTAGATAACTAAAATGATTTATTTTTCAACTTCTAGACTGCGGCAAGCGATAGTGGTTTAAAAAGATTACACAGACACTTTTCTGGAAATCTACCGAACCGACTATAAGATATCAAAATCCATCTAATTATTGATCTAAAAGCTAGATAACAAATACCTAAAATTAAACATTTTTTCCACTTAATATTTTCTATGGGAGAGAATTGTCCAAAAACACATTATTTTCTTATTTTTTAAAGGAAAAGTGTAGATATAAAAAATTTCATAACATCCAAAGAATAGTTTTTGAGGTTTGTTGTCTAAAAATACCTGAGTCCTCGAAATCCTCTTTAATATCAAAGTCCCTAATGTACAATAGGGTCTTTTATATATTTTAAATATAACCTCCAAAGTTGTTTTGCAATAATTTTGAAAAAAAAATTATTTAAATGGAAACCGTAGTAGTACAACCACTTTTGGACGACAGGGAGGTAAAGTACTTTTTTCTAACACACGCGCCGAAAGTACACCATTTCTCACCTATAAAGAGGGTGGAAAGTATGTCTTTCCCGGAGGCAGGGAGAGAATGTTACTTTCCCTCCCCGTGACGTCATAATTTTTTTTAATTAATAATGGATTTTAAATAAATATTACAACAAAAAATTCCGTTAAATAATTGCATATTTGTACTTTCGATTACGTGTGTTAGAAAGAATAGTATGTGCACCATGGAAGGAAAATGATTTTCGCCTCGTGTGTTTGCAGCTCTCGACTTTGCTCGCACTCGCCTTTGTTTCGTACGCTCGCTACGTCTCGAACTACAAACTTCACCCTCGGGAAAATCACTATTTTCCTCCCTAGGTGCACAATATATTATTCTCTCCCCGCTATGACGTCACAGGGAGATAAAGTAAGATTCCCTCCCTCTCGTCGGAAAAGAGGTACTTTCCACTCTCTACACTGATAAGAAATGATGTACTTTCCGTGCGTGTGTTAGAAAGAAATATTTTTTGCAAAAATAAGCATTCAAGTGCTAAATTTTTAGTTTCCTTGAAAGTCCCAATGTGAAAATGAAAGTTAATGAACTGTATAAATATTATTTTTAAGTGTATACTATACTAATTAACAGAAATGTATTTAGGCAGTAAAAGATTACATAAATGATGCGTGTTAAACACGTGATCATTTTACTCTGAGAAAGTCCAATAGTCTGCTATAGATGGTGTTAGTTACCCGCAAATTGTATTTCAATTCAAAGCTAACACTTCCCCTCGAGAGCGAGAGTGACAACTTGTCGATAACACTTAAATCTCTACTAATTTTAATAATTTGACACAACTTCAATGATTGTAGTTTGAAATCTTGACTGCTCCTAGACCAACTAAATATAAATTCCAATAAAAATCCTTGAAGGCAGATAGCTTCTTTTGTAATCTCGGATAATTCTATGTACTCAAACTCTGTAGAAGACAGGAATACTGTTTAACTTTCTGACGATTAAACAGCTGTCCGAGTCCGCATCAACAAATCCTTCCAACTGACCTTCTGATGATTAATAAGTGAGTCCTAGATTAATTCCCAGTGGACACAAAAATCGCCTTACGTTTTAACAACGTTCCTAGAACGTTTTTAGAACGTTTCATGTCTCTTGCCAGACATGAAACGTTTTAGAAACGTTCTAAAAACGTTCCTAATGTTCTGTGCTGAGAGGGTTTGTTTCTCACTCATGGCGTTAGCGATATCTGGCCTCGTTGTCTCAGCAAGGTACGTAGGAGCATTCACCAACTCCCTAAATGGTGGCTTCGATTCCTCGTCCCAAATCTTTAATTTCGAATTATTTTGTAAGGGCTTACTTGAATTTTTTTATTTTATCCGTTTTCATTGACATGGCTAAGATATCGTCAACGTAAATAGTGATTATAGTCTTCCCCTTGTTCGATGTAGTACACACAATGATTTGCATTCATTCGGATCTTCCTTTTTTCTCTTCTGTCTGTCCTGTAAGCTCAAGAGCGTCTTTCAAAAATTGTTGAAAAAAAAAATTCCCTCCTCAATCAGGTTATTTGAATATGGGGTGGTAGTAGAAAATTTCCTGATTGGCATTAATAGCTGAATTGATTCCAATCGAGCGACAGGAGCGAATGCTTCATTGAAATAAACTCCAGGACGTTGTCAGGACGTTCAAAATTGACATTACTTCATCAACCATAGAGTACAACCATTCCATTGCTTCGGAGCCGTTTGTTGCTTCTTTTAGTGTAACTTCGCAAGCTAAACCATTTCGTTTCTGATATCGAAGCTTAATCTTCTTGAGAATAGATATTCTTTTCTTGGCCTTCCACGCAACCCAGTTGTTACTTTTTTGTTCTCCCTGGTCCTCTTTATGGATCTGCTATGTTTTCTCCTTCTGCTATATTTTCTTCGCATGTGATGTATTTATTATTTTGTACATCTTCCTCCATGTCGAGTTCATTTTTTTCTCGTATTTCTGGTATCTGATGATTATGATCACCAGTTCTGTGTTCTGTTGAGTAAATTTTTGTCCATTTCTTCTGAAAATTAGCAAAGGAAATGTCTTAGTAAGTTTTGATTAATAGAGTTGTTTTATTATTTATTAACTACACAGGCACACAAAAAAAAGTCGTGACCCAAAGGACACAACCCCCTACCCCTATGTTTTTTGGGTCGCTGAAACCGAATATGACCATGAAAAATTTTTGTGCTGGCCCATTTTCCCGCTACCACCCCCTTCCACCTAGTCACGGGGGTTGCAATTTCAGATATAAGAAACAGTCGAGCAGGGTGTCTATTCCAATGTTTTTTGGGTCGCTGAATCCGAAAAAGTCATCTAAAAACAAATACTTCCCTTTCTTAACCACCTACAACCCCCTTAATACTCCCTGGGAGGGGGTTGGAATTTCAATTTCTACGAAAAGTCGAGTATTGTGTCTAATCCTATGTTTTTTTGGAGTGCTCAAACCGAAAAACATCACCAAAAATCAATTCTTCACTCCTTTGCACTCTCTATCTTCCCCTAGGAGGGTGAAATTTGTCCTCCACGCGGTGAAGGCGGATAACGGCTTACCGGCTAAGTTCCTAGGTAAACCTGATGCCTTCATGGCAAAAGTAGGGTAGAAGATTACGACGCAGGGGATGGATACCCCAGTATCGGCGGCTGGTCAGGGTGAGCAAGCGGGCCCGCAGGCGTCGTCATCAAGTAACCTCAGCTCTAAAGTAGTGGGCTACTGCACAGATATTCGAGAGGTTATAAATTCTTTAAAGCCAAATACTTACCAGAGTGAAGAATGGAGGCTTTTCATAGACTCTAACACCCGCAGTCTGAAAGCAGTACTCTTACATAATACAAAGAAATTAGCAGCAATCCCGATTGCCTATTCAATAAATATGCCAGAAGACTATGATTTTATGAAACTAACACTTGAAAAAATAAAGGACACGGAGCACAACTGGCAAATTATAATTTGCCAGAACTACCAATGGCCTTCTAGAATTTCCTTTATCCCAGGCTCGGCAAATATCCTCAAGGATCCTCTTGTACCACCAGAAAATGTTCTTGTTCCTCCATTGCACATAAAGCTTAGGTTGATGATGCAATTCGTAAAGGCCTTAGACAAAGACGGGAAATTTCAGTTAAAAAATTACAAGAAACTTTGTTGCCTAATGAATTTGAAACTACACTTCCTAGAGTCTCCTGTAGACTATTTTCCAAAGTATTTAGGGGATTACAGCGAGGAGCAAGGTGAAAGAATCCACCAAGATCTAAGAGAAATGGAACGTTGCAACTGTTAACGACCGCAACGGCCGATCAATTTCGGGGGCGAGGATCAAAGAGAAAGACACAATATATAAACTTTTTAATTCAATTTTATTTATCTCTTACTCACCACATTACATTGAATTGTATGAGGATCTCCCAAGGACAATAGACGTCGTCATCCTCATTTACTTCGTTGGAAAATGCTATAGTACTACGACTGTACTGTGGTTATCCTGGGGTTTTCCTTATGACACTTTCTGTCGTCACCCTTATCCTTGTCACGCAGCTGGATCAGCACACAACTTACCCTTTTAATCGAAAGGTACAGACTCAGGAGCAGGGAAAGTGGAGGGGGCTTGGCGACCTCACCGATCCCTCCCGGCAGGATGGCGCCGCTCTATACAATGCTTAGAACTCAAAGGCCCCTCCCTCTTTCAACGGGTCACAATATAACAATCGAACGTGAAAATGTAAAGGTCCAACTAAAGGAACCCATTAAAGGAACTTACTAAAGGAACAAATCGAGAACTTGCCACCAGGTTTGGCAGGTATTCCTTAATCCACCTCGCCCAGAACATGTCAGCAAGTCTTTGCGCTTTTCGCCATGTCTTGCGTGAACATAAATCATGATCGGTGAATTTTCCTGGTACAGTAACTCCTGACGAAGATCCTAGAAGGAAATGGTTAGGTGTTAGGCTTTCCTTATCCTGATGATCCATAGATAGATGAGTGAGTGGGCGGCTGTTTACAACATGTTCGGCTTCTGCGATAAGAGTAGCTAATACCTCTTATTTTGGCGCTCTTGATGTAAGCACTGCATTTAGTGCTACTTTAACGTTTCTTAATAATCTCTCCCAACTGCCACCCATGTGTGGTGTTCCAGGGGGAATAAAACGCCATTTTATACCACAATTGGTTAGTTCTTGTTTGAGTTGAGCTCGGTCAATTTCGCTAATGGCTCTTTTTAGCTCGGTATTAGCTCCCACCATGTTTGTCCCGTTGTCTGAGAAGATTTCCGTCGGATTGCCTCTTCGCGCCATCATTCGCCTTAACGCCATTATTGTTGAATCAGCTGATAATGACGAAGCGATCTCTAAATGAACTGCTCTGGTAGTTAAGCATGTTACGAGCACTCCCCACCTTTTCTGCTGTCTTCTTCCCACTGTGACTGCAATTGGACCAAAGTAATCCATTCCACAGAAGGTAAACGGTCGGTGATGATGTTTTACTCTTTCATTAGGCAGTTCTCCCATCCTAGGAATTTGAGGCTTGTTTCTTTGTACTCGGCACCACTGACACTTATTTGACACTGATCGAACGGTTGGGCGTAATTGTAGGATCCAATATTTCTGCCTCATCTCGTTGACTACAATTTCGGGAGATACATGACCGGCCTTTTCGTGGTAATAATGAACCAGGAGTTGAGTGTAAGGATGTTTTCCGTCCAATATAATCGGAAATTTTGTGTCGTGTGAAATCCTTTCGGCCGCATTGATTCTTCCATCTACTCTCAATATCTCTTCCCTTCTGGACAGTATCGGAGTGAGTTTATTAAGTCGACTATCTTTAGGAAGAGGTTCTCCCTTTTTTGCGTGTTGTAATTCCTTGTAAAAACAATCATGTTGAACCTTCTTTACCCACAGTAACTCTGCTTTCTCTAGATAATCGGAGTTGAGACTTGGTTTAGATTGTCTTCTCCATCGTCGAAGTGAAAGCAATATCCAAGCAGTACAACGTATTAAGCGTAACCATTTAGAAAATCGTGTAACATTTGGGAGCACCGTTTCTTCTTTACACACTATTGCCGCAGAAAACTCTTGTTGATTTTTTATGTTGTCAGTTACATTACTTTTAACAAGCCGTTGGGTTGGCCATTCATCCTCGTTCTTCAATAAGAATTTCGCACCACGTAACCATTGCTCCATTTGATTTTTTAAACTTCCTATCTCTTTAGTTGCACTATCTGCTGGATTCTCTTTGGATGGCACCCATCTCCATTCGGCCGTGTTGGTGGTCTCGTCAATCTCTCCCAGACGATGAGCTACAAAGGGTTCATATTTTCTAGGTTCGGCTTTTATCCAATTTAGCACCGTACTCGAATCTGTCCAAAAAATTCTCCTGTTAATGGACATCTCCAGTTCCTTGATTATTGTTTCGCCCAGTCGACTGGCTACAAGAGCTCCCTGTAATTCCATTCTAGGGATTGACAATTTTTTTAATGGTCCAACTCTTGCTTTCGCCACCACAAACGATAAATTAATTTTGTTGTCAACGTCGATTGATCTCAAATAAGCAACGGCTGAATACGCTTTGTCGCTGGCGTCACTGAAGATATGTAGTTCGATGTTTCTTGGCTCATTCAGTTGATGAAAATAGTGTCTGTGAACGTGATAGGATTCCATTTTTCTTATGTCAGAAAACCATAAGTTCCACTGATCGAGTTCTTCTTTGTGTAGTCTATCGTCCCATCCCACCTTGCTACGCCAAACGTTCTGAAGCAATAGCTTACTCCTAATTGTAAATGGTAACAGAAAGCCGAGAGGATCATAGATCGACATAATAACGCTTAGCATCTGTCGCTTGGTGAGGTTTTTGGTATCACGACCGACGGTTTTTGTTATTTTTATTGAGTTTAAATTAAAGGAGATAGTATCCGAGTTTAGGTTCCACTTTAATCCTAGCGCTCTTTCTGTAGGGTCGCTCGTCAGATTTACGGCTTTGTTGGCTGTTTTTTCGTTAGATATCCCTTCCAAAATTCTTGTATCATTACTGACCCATCCTCTAATTTCAAAGCCTCCTTTTTTGTGTATTTTTGTCACCTCTTTTATTCTTTGTATGCCTTCTTCAACAGTGTCTTCACTATCCAAGTAATCGTCCACATAATGATTTTGTTCGATGGCCCTGACGGATGCGGGGTAATTTTTTCTGAATTCTGCAGCATTCTTGTTCATAACGTATTGTGCAGAGCAGGGTGAAGAGGTAGCTCCAAATATAAGCGTAGTCATCGTATATGTGTCTGGATCATGATGTCGTTCTGTTCGTCTCCACAAGAATCGTTGTGCCACTTGATCTTCGTTTTGTATTTTTATCTGAAGAAACATTTCGCGGATGTCTCCCATGAACCCGATTTTCTTTTTCCTAAACCGTATAAGAACTCCCAATAATGAAGAAACGAAAGCGGGACCTGTCAGTAAGTTATCGTTCAGTGAAGTGCCATCTGTCTTGCTGGAGGCATCGAATACCGGCCTTATTTTGTTTGGCTTGTTTACATTGACTGTTCCAAAGTGAGGTAGGTACCATTCACGGTCACTATGAGTTTCTGGCGCAACGACCTTTTTGGCATATCCCATTTTTATGAGATGGTCCATTTGAGAAGAATATTTTTCTTTATAAATTGGGTCTCGATCCATTTTCCGTTCCAATTTCATCAATCGATTCACGGCTGTTGCTCGATTGGAAGGCATCTTCGTATCGTCATTTCTCCAAAGTAATCCTGTTATCCACCCAGATTCGACGTGTTTTGTAGTCCTTTTTAATATTTCTTCGGCTCTGTTATCAAGTTTATTTCGACGGGCGATCTTCGAGACACCTATACTTTCTAGGGTGAAATGAAGCTTAACAAGGTGGTGAAGATCATCGTCCGATTCTATTTTTTCTTGCTCGCTGGTGAAAAGTGTGTAGTCTCTAGGATGTATTGAGGCTGTATATTCTGGGACTTGGCCATGAACAACCCATCCTAGTTTTGTGAGTGATGCTGCTGGTAATTCTCGTGTTGTGGTCACTATTCGTATTGGAGTAATTAGGTCCCAGTGATCTTGTCCTATCAGTAAGATGGGAACGGCATTTTCATAGGCTTCGATTGGAATATGAGATAGGTATGAAAGGCGCTGCAATGTTTCCTCCTTCAATGACTGTCGAGGTAGTTTTAGTTCACCTAAAGTTCGAGCATTTGATATCGTATGTCTTATAGTTCCATCTATTGCACTGATTCCAAACGTTACTTTCTGGCTGTTTATGTCCCTCGCTCCAATTCCGTCCACACACGTTAAATTCAAGGGTTCTATCCTTCCGTTAATACCAATACTTTTGGCTACTTGAGAGTCAGAGTGCAGTCCCATGCTGATAGAATAGTGGAGTAGTGTAATAGATTTGACCAATCAAAATAAGTGTTACAAAATCCAGTCATCTGATTGGTCAAAACTGTTCCACTATTCTACTAATCTACCACCATGGGACTGCACTATCAAGAATTAATAATAATATATAATAATAATATAAATAATAATAATTGTCCAACTAAAGGGACCCATTAAAGGAACTTACTAAAGGAACAAATCGAGAACACAAATAATCAACATTAAAGCGAAACATAGAAAATTAACATTAAACATGAACAAATAAATTGAACAAACAAATCATGTGCTTTCACTCGTCAACAGCTACTAAGGAAAATAGGATGTAAGTATGCTTGCCAATTACTGCTGAAATTTGAAAAGGGATTCACCAGAAGAGAAAAAGGCTTAAAAAGGGAATCACTCAGGAGGTCATTCGAATATAAGCGAGTTCGATATCATAGACAGACATAAATGCCAAAAAAATGAGCCAAATTCGTACCAAGCGGACACACGTTAAAGAACCACCCCGAATCGTGAGAGGCAAGGGGACTCACGTTAAAAAAGCACCCCGAAGGAAACAAAAAACTACCACGTCCACGTCGTTGTTCCTGGGTTGCGCTAAGTGTAGTAAAATAAAGATCTTTTCGATTTTATAGGTGCGTATTTGTGTAATCATAGGTCGACTTTTCGTAAAAATTGAAATTTCAACTCCCTCCCAGGGAGTATTAAGGGGATTGTAGGTGGTTAAGGGAGGGATGTATTTGTTTTTAGATTACTTTTTCGGATTAGGCGACCCAAAAAACATAGGAATAGACACCCTACTCAACTTTTCGTAAAAATTGAAATTTCAACCCCCTCCCAGGCAGTATTGAGGGGGTTAAGTGAGGGAAGTATTTGTTTTTAGATGACTTTTTCGGATTCAGCGACCCAAAAAACATTGGAATAGATACCCTACTGAACTTTTTCTTATATCTGAAATTGCAACCCCCGTGACTGGGTAGGAGGGGGTGGTAGCGGGAAAATGGGCAAGCACAAAAATTTGTAATGGTAATATTCGGTTTCAGCGACCCCAAAAACATAGGGTTCGGAGGTTGTGTCCTTTGGGTCACGACTTTTTTTGTGTGCCTGTGCTATCGAAGGAATGGTAAGCTTAAAACTTTAAAGATGGTAAGGCATGCCATTTATTTTATTTTATATTTTATATATTTTTTATTTTATATTTATTTTATTTTATTTCTTCTATCGAACTTACGGCGGTCGTCTTATACACTACCGTCCGAAATTTTGCGAACGCTAACATCTCGAGCAATTAAAAAACACACCCGCACAGAAACAGTGATAACTCGGTTAAAAATGAAGATAGATGCTTTTTTTCAATTGCATTGGAAAGCTTATTAAATTTCCAATGAAATGCCACTATTTTAAGTTGTATAGCATAAATAAGAAGCGAGATATCATGCTATGAAGACAAAAAAATAATTCTATTTTTTTCGGAATTTCTTACTCTGACTTTGACTCCTGGCACAGTTTAGCAAAGTTTATGAAAAAAATTGTTACTTTTACAGACTATTCCTTGTAACCTAAGCTTTAAATAGAGACCAAGAAGAGCAAAAAATATTTACGAGTTTTCGAGATATTACAAAAAGAGTCGGACCGTGCAAGGCAGAATTTTCAATCATCGATTTCTCTAATTCACCGTTGAGTCAATTACTTGTCTGTGAAAAAAGTGTCGAAAATTAATTTTACCAAGCACATTCTTACTGGGATCCATTTTTTAATTTAATTTATTATATATCGATATTTAAAAAATGGATCCCAATAAGAATATACTTGGTAAAATTAATTTTCGACTCCTTTTCACAGACAAGTAATTGACTCAACGGCGAATTAGAGAAATCGATGATTGAAAATTCTGCTTTGCACGGTCCGACTCTTTTTGTAATATCTCGGGAACCCGTAAATATTTTTTGCTGTTCTTGGTCTCTATTTAAAGCTTAGGTTACAAGGAATAGTCTGTAAAAGTAACAATTTTTTTCATAAACTTTGCTAAACTTTGCCAGGAGTCAAAGTCAGAGTAAGAAATTCCGATAAAAATAGAATTATTTTTTTGTCTTCATAACATGATATCTCGCTTCCTATTTATGCTATACAACTTGAAATAGTGGCATTTCATTGGAAATTTAATAAGCTTTCCAATGCAATTGAAAAAAAGCATCTATCTTCATTTTTAACCGAGTTATCACTGTTTCTGTGCGGGTGTGTTTTTTAATAGCTCGAGATGTTAGCGTTCGCACAATTTCGGACGGTAGTGTAATTATTTCAAATATAATTGTTGTATAATAACCTTTTCTAAATAATTTAGGATATTTAATGAATTTTTAACTCAGAAATTAAATAATTTTAATTTTTTGATAATGAAATATTTATTATCTTTTTGTATAAATGTTGTTGTGTTCAATATTTGTGCATACAATTGTTTAAAAATACAAAAGGAACTTACAATTGTCTCTGTTCAGAGGGCAAATATAATGATGAATTTTGACAAGGAATTATAAAATTCCAAAGTCGTTGACACTGTGTTTTCACAGTTTTTAGTTATTATTCTCCGAAAGCACACACGTCACGTTTGCAATTCATATCTCGAGAATAGACTAGGTTACGACGGACAACCAATTATTTTGTTTTGAAAAACCCACTCACAAGTCTGTCGACTATGACTTTTCATTAAAATAAACTGACGGCTGACAATGGATTTGCATGTGTTTTATAGTAGAAAATCTTCCATAGTGGGAGACAAAAGATCACCCCTATCTCTAAGATTAATTCCTAGATCATCATACATAGTCGATGATTTCCCTCCTAATGTTCCATACGGTCTGAACTCAAAATACTCGAAAAGGCTTTTTAAGTGATCTGGAACCCATAAATGTCCCCTATCAAATATCGATCATTTCCAAAAACATTTTTTATTTCGTATAGTCCTCGTTTTTTGGAAGCAATTTATGATTAATACCGGCTTGAGATCATATGATCTCGGTTATGTCATATGACATAACCGCCGCACACAAGCTTCGTTGTGTGTCTACGCTTTTGATCAAACAATATTTTATTTCGTTGCCTTGGTTTATCACAAATTTCGTCAGCGTTTTTCGCAATTCAGTCGGTTAATTTTTTCTTCCCACCATATTTGTCGCGGTTTAAAATAAAACCGATCGTTCTAAGTCAGTTTTATATCCCTCTCAAAATCCATTGGTTCCGGAATTTCATATCTCAGGTCTATTTGGTCTTTTCTAATGAATGTAATTTCTTTTTTATTCAGGAAATCGCGCCCCAAAATTTCGTCATGGCTCATCGTCGAATTTGGTACTACTGCGAAAAGAATAGTTATAACCGTATCACCTAATGAGAGAATTGCACCAATGAGAATTGGACCCTTTAATATTGTTTTTCTAATAATGACAAACATTTTTATTTTTTTATTAAAAAAATATTTATTTAATTAAAATTCAATCCCGAACTATTATTTTCATTACTACAACCATTGTTTACATGATTCTTTATGTTTTTTATTATTGTAGATTATGTAAATGCAATATTATAAATAAAAAACCAAACGGTCCGGTTTGCCCATGGGGGGTCCGGTTTACCCCAGGGGTTGGGGCAAACCTGACAGTTTGCAAAATTTTTTAAAGTTAACACTGCAACTAAACAATTATGTTATTATATAAACAACAAACAATTACTAATAATATGGTTAATAATATGGTTAACAATTAAACCGGCATTTACATAATCTACAATAATAAAAAACAAAGAATCATGTAAACAATGGTTGCAGTAATGAAAATAATAAGTGCTAACTCTGGGAAGAAGTTGCGCAAATAAATGATCTTTCAAACAAGCCATCGAAAAATGAAATCGGTTGATTCGTTTAGTCACAAGAGCCAAAAAACCGTTAGAGGGTCCGGTTTGCCCCACTCACCCCTAATTTTATATATACATATATAATTACTGAAATTAATACAATTTTTATTATTATATTGTTATTTATTTTAATTGGTATTATTTTATTTTTACTCTAGTCTTCTTGCCCTTTTTCTATTGTTATCATTAGAGGAGACCGGGGCGTAATGGCTAGCTTTTCACTCTTTGTTGTTTTACTCGGTCAGTTTTGATTTAATTAAATGTTTACCTTTTAGAAAAGACTCTGGCATCTCAGCTTTCTTTAAAAAAATCAGACAGAGAAGCAGGCGCGATACGCCTACATCATAGGGTTTCGTGGCAAACATTAACATAGCAGCGGTTGCCATGGCAATGGCTGCTATGACAAACATTAACATAGCAACGGTTGCCATGGTAGCGGTTGTTTAGACGTAACACTTAAAACCTTCTTATACCAAAGACGTAAGACTTAAGACTTTAGACTTAGGACTTAAAACCTTCTTATACCGAAGTCTGACTGTAAGACTTAATACATTAAGTATTACTTAGGACTTAAGACCTTCTTATAACAAATTCTCGCTATAAGACTTAAGACCTAATACATAAGACTTAAGACTTAATACATATGACTTAAGACTTAAAAACTACGTACGGACACTGAAGTCCCGATATAAGGGTTTTGGCCCTAAAAAAACATCCAGATATGACTCTTACTTTTTTTCTACAATGATTGTTCTAAAGCAATGCAGAACTATTAAATACACCTCGAGCCGGGACGTATTGGATAATTCTCGGACGTAATAAATAATGACCCACATAGCACAAAAACTTCCAGGAAACTTCCAGGAAGTTACCCGTGGGAACCTGTGGAAGTTACCCTTGGTAACTTCCTGCAAGTTACCCGTGGGAACCTGTGGAAGTTACCCTTGGTAACTTCCTGCAAGTTACCCTTGGTAACTTCCTGCAAGTTACCAGGAAGTTTCCCGAAAATATATAAAAAAAATTTTTAGTAAAATTAACAGTTCAGTATTTGGCGGAACTAAATGTGTTCTTATTTCAACCAATTGTTTTACTCACCTGAAATAATTAATTAAATAATAAAAATGTCTAGCCTAAGTATAAGAAATGATAGGATGGGGGTAAGGGAGAGGGCGATAATTCAAGTAAAAAATTTACTTGTATTGAGAAAATATTTTTTTTATTGAAATCTATTAATTTTCTTAAATCAAGAAAATATTTTCTTGGTCAGAGAACATATTTTCTTAATTTAATTTATAAATGATCTTGAATAAATATATTCTGAATTTCTTACATGCTACTTAATTTCTTCATCGAATTCCATATTTACTTGGATCAGTTATACTTCTACAAGTATATGTTAAGAAAATCATTTTCCTGATCCAATCTCATAACTGAATCGACCCTATGCAATCCCGATATTTACTTTAACCAATTCAAATTTTTTGGATTCAACTAATTTTTTTCAGTGCAGTGATATAAGCAGGGCATTTCCATGAAAAAGCGGACATTTTTGGTCTGTGCGTCACGACATAAAAATAATATATCTTTGATACCTTAACCTGTAAAATTTAAATTTAAATTAGACATTATATTATATTTCTTAATAACCCCGAAAAAATAGCCATTACGTCCCAAGGGTACTTAGCAAATTTCATATTTCTATTTTAAAAAAAAATGAAACGGAAAAATTAAAACTTTAAAAAGTTACTTTCTTATGTCAAAAATAGTTTTTCTACTATAAATATAAAAAGAAATTAAAATTTTTTTATTTATAAACAAATTAAATCGATTTTAAATATTTTATTTTTCAAATACGATTACGTATAACATTGTTAGTGAATTTATCAAATCAAAATCAATGGCATATACTCAATAAAATGCTAATCCCAGCGGTGAAATAGTTTGAAGATTAATTAATTCTATTATGACATGAATAACTGAAACTCTACTTTGTCTCACATTCTTACTATGTATGTACATACTATGAAGGTTTTCTCCTTTTCTTCTTTCACTTCTCAATTAGAACTATTCATTTATTAATTTAATTCTACGGCGGTAAGCAATTTGACGATTCCGCTGTAGAGAGGTTCGTTAAAATTCTATTAGTGAGTAAAACGATTAAAACATCATATTTTTCAATCTCCTATCTTAGAAACTAATGCATTTTAAGATGCTTTTGATAAATTTTTGGAAACAACTTAAAAGTGACTACCAAAGTATCTTAAAATAAGATGCCTCTTTTTACAGTGTCGGTCGAGCTTTTTCGGGCTTTTCGTTTTTCGAGTTGAGCCGAGCCAAGCCTACTCAGTTCGAGATCGAGCCGAGCTCGAGCCTCATATAAAGCTCGAAAAAGTTAGGGTACTCGAATTTTTCGGGTACTCGGATTTTTCGGGTACTTCAATTTTTCGGGTACTCGTGACAATAAAACTTGAATATTTAATTATTTAGATACTCTTCTTGTTGACACCAAGGTACATCCGGATGCCCCGGAGTCAATAGATAAGAGAATTTTTGTTTTTATCAAATAATCATAGCTATAGACCAACTCTAAAGTGCACCCGGGTGTCCAAGAGTCGGGTGAACATCTTCTTCAGGGAATTTTTTTTGTATCTATCGAAAAATCAGAGCTGCAGACTAACCGAAAAGTGTACCCGGATGTCCAGGAGTCAGGAGAACATCTTCTTCAGGGAATATTTGTTTCTATCGAATAATCATAGCTATTGACCAACTCTAAAGTGCACCCGGATGTCCAGGAGTCAGATGAACATCTTCTTCAGGGAATTTTTGTATCTATCGAATGATCATAGCTGTAGACTATGAAAGATGAAGAATTGATTGATTTCTTACATCGGAAAAATTCCTACAAAGTCTCTCGATGGAAGAAATGGTTTGTTATTATTTATTTTTAAATCTAAATTGATGAATTTATTGATTCGTGATTTTTTAACAGATTTTTTCACCTGGGCAAGAAAGTGATCTTGTCAAATACATTAAGAAGTGTGTAGACTTATACTACGGGTTAACAGTAATGGACCTAAAAATGTTAGGGTACGAATTCGCAGTAAAAATCGAAATTGAATACCTATATGAATGGAATGATAATTTATTGGCTGGTAGAAAGTGGTACAGACATTTTATAGAAAGTCATGACGGATTGAGTTTAATAAAACCAGAGCACACATCTCTTTACCGAATTAAAGGATTTTGCAGGAAAAATGTTAACGAATTCTTTGGTTATTTTTTTTACCAACTACATAACATTCTTGCATGCATACTTCAAGCTTATTTTTCAGATATTGTTATTATTGCTTTTTCTAGGTCAGTTAGATGACATTTTAAAGGTAGAATTTGATCCTTCCCGCATTTACAATATGGATGAAACAGGGTTTTCGACGGTACCGACCAAAACTGTTAAAAATATTACGTTAAAAGAAACCAGAAGAGTTGATCAAGTGGCGTCTGCAGAAAGAGGTAGTTTCATTACGATGGCGTTAAAGGTGAATACTGCAGGAAATTCGATTCCTCCAATGTTTTTATTCCTAGGAAAAAAAATTCAACCGCATTACATGGACTATGCTATATACCAGGGGCGATTGGATTTGCGAATGGCGGATGGATAACCCAAGAAATGTTTGTTAAATACATGCAGCTTTATATTGAACACTCACATTCTTTAAAAGAAATCCCAACACTTGTGCTTCTTGACAGTGACACATCGCATTTGTTCATTAAGGCACTTGATTTAGCTGTGAAAAACGGTGTGCACATGCTAACTTTTCCACCTCACTGTTCGCACCGGATGCAACCGCTTGACATTAGTGTATTTTTCCCAGTCAAAAATGTTTATAAATCTTTGGTAGCAGTATGGCATCGGAATAATGCGGGTAAATCTTTTAAAGTTCGTCACATTGCTAGTGTTGTCAAAGAAGTTCTTAATGTTGCTTTATTGCCGAAAACTATTAAATCGGGATTTGAAGCTGCAGGGAAATACCCTTTAAATTCACATATTTTCTCGGAAAATGACCTTGTCACCGCGGAACTCAATGGGCTAGCTGAAGTTGAGGAAACAGTTGAAATTGAACACCAGTTTATTGATTTTATTTCTGAGGACAACGTGAGAGTTGTAGCTAATGAAGGACGTATTTTATCAGAGGCAGAGCCTTCAACTTCTGCTACGATGTCTTCTTTAAATGTATCTGAAGTATTTTCAGACATCGAACCACTGCAAAAGAAAGCAGCAACCCTAAATGATAATAAACGCAAGCGTGAAGAGAAAAGTTGAAAATTATCAAACAAAAAAACGTTAAAGAAGGCTTCGAAAAAACAAAAGCAGTCATTTTTGCTTAAACCAATACGAAAATCTTTGAGAAACTCTAACTCAGCATCAAAAGAAGAAACTTCAGATGAAGATAATGATTTTTGCATTATCTATTTAAAAGATATTCCGAAAAAACTTACGAAATTCAATTCGATTGCTTGCAACGATTGTAATAGAGAAGTTCATTAAAAATGTTTCAATATGCGCGGTTCTTGGCACACTTGTTCACAATGTGATATTTCAGACTAAATTTTTATTTTACAGTTGATTTTTTAAATAATAAATTAAATTTTATCTAATAATTTACCTTTTTCTAATTAAATAACTTGTTTTCTGTTATCATAAATTATAAAATTGTTATCAAGTATTTTTTACATTTTAAAAACTTTTGAGTGAATTTTTGTATAGTGACCACCTTGGGGCCACTTTTTTAAAAGTCAAATTTTAAAAAAGTGCCATAACTTTTTTTTTATTAAGGAAATGAAAAACTTTATGATCCAAGGCGGAAATTTACCACTGTCATTGTACCGCGCCTGTACAGACGTCGGTAAGACTGTACTAACATTCGTCCGCAAGACAACCGGATCGGTGCAGACATTCTACTGGAACATGACAATGTGTTGTAGTGGCTGCGCGTCCGGCTCGGTACAGATTTGTTGCCGCCGAACAACCGGCTTTGTACCGGCATTCGTCCGTCTAGCCAGACTAAATTATATTTTCTATTGAAAAATAAAATAAAAAAATATTTAATTAACTATGCATAGTGCATGTTAATTAATATTTATTTATAGATCATTTCCAGCATTTTTAATACATTCTACATTTTTTTACACATTAAAATTCTAAACGCTCGCAAGTGGGATACGAAGCCCGAGCTATTCCTATCTAAGCACCGAAGCACTACGAAGCAAACAATAAATAATAATTTTACAATTACTTTGGAATATTTTAGCATTTCATGAATATTATGTATAAATAAATCTAGTGTTTTAAAACAATATTTTAAAATTTTTATTTTTATTTATTCTATTATTATTATTATATTTATTTATTATTTTTATTATTACACTGAAAGAAATGATTTCTGTATGTTAGGAATTTGGTTATGTTTATGAATTTCTGTCAAGTTTTGAGAAACCAAATGTTGATTTTACCTCAATAGTTACACACAAAAAACCCAGTCTCATTTTTGTTGCATCTCAAAATGAGACTATGTTAAACGTCATAGAACGTGGCGCCACCTAAGAGTCTCATTTTTGTTGCAACTCAAAATGAGTAGCGTATGATACTCATTTTGAGACTAGATTTTTTCAGTGTAGGTTAAATGAGAAATTTAAAAATGACAAGCACTTAACCTATAATTTGTAATATATATGTCAGAAACACACCTCTTCCTCCCTGAATCACACGCACCTCTTTTGTGAGCGAACGAAACTGATGTGAAATCTGGTTAAGAGGTTAGTGCGCTTTAGAAATTTTCGTCTAGTTCTAATGGTATGGTTGATATACCCTAACTGTTGGGCTGTTTCTATTCCAACAATACTATATGGGTAATATAACCTAAATTATGCCTGTACCTTCCATATTTTTCTTTCAGTGAATTTTTTTATATTTATAAATAATTAGCTGTATACTTTATTTATAAATATTTAAAAAATTTGAATATAACAAAAAAATTTAATTCTTTAATTTATTTGTTAATTAATAAATAAAAATATAATTAAAACCTATTTTTCAAATTCATTAATTTTTACAATTAAATTTTATATTCTTGTATTGTTAATTATTTTTTTAATATTTAAACTTTAAACAATTCTCCTACAAAAATGTTTTACAACATAAAAAAAATCTTCATTTTTAATAATTGAAAAATAATTTTAATGCTATGAATTAATATTTTTTAATATCATTTACCATCCTTATTAATATAATCAGATGTCTGTCTGTACATTACTTCAAACTTAGAAATTTTAGCATAAATAGTTGTTATAACAATCAATGATTCCAGAAATAATTTTAAAAATTGTAATGTATGTATATGTAAAAAAATTGGTTGAATAAATAATTCTGAATTGTATTATTTTTACGTTAAAATCTTAATCAAAGATCCCAAACATACTACAGACTTAAGTTTAATAGTAATTAGTATCAGTTATATTTTTCTTCATTTTTGACATTAAAACCATTTTTAAACAGATATTTTAAAAGCTTTCCATTAAAAAATGTGTAATTTTTAATTTTTTGAAAATATTTTTTATATTTATATCTTAGTTACAGGATAGTATTTTTTGCAAAATTATACTAAAGTGTGCCTAAATATCATGTAATACATAGAAAGTTTAAAAACAATCCATGATACATACATTAAAATTTATATGATTATTTCTGGAATCTTTCATGTGAATAACAACTATTTATGCTAAAATTTTGAAGTTTGAAGCAATGTGCAGACAGGCGTCTGATTTTATTAATAAGGATTAAATAGAAATATTAAATAGAAATATTAATTGGAGCTAATAATTATAACTTTTTCGGTTTTTTTAATTTTTCGAAAACATTTTTATACTTACATCTTAGATATGGAATAGTATTTTTTGCAAAATTATGCTAAAATGTGACTAAATGACGTGTAAAACACCATTATAGAGCGTTTAACAGCAATACTTTAAAAAAATGTAAAATTTAAAAAATTTCGATATTTTGAAAACATTTTTATATTTACACTTAAGTTAAAGGTCACAATTTTTTAAAAAATTATGCTAAAATTTTACCAAATAACATGTAACAATCAATTATAGATCATTTAAAAGCAATTCATTTAAAAATATAAAATTTGAAAAATTTCGATTTTTTAAATTTTTTGAAAACATTTTTTACTTACATCTTGGTTATAAGGCATTTTTTCGGCAAAATTATTTTGAATAATGACTAAATAACATGTTATACTCAATTATAGAAAGTTTAAAAGCATTTTCGACACAGCATGTCATGTTACTCACATAGTCACAACTCTCATTGATATGATCCCTTCTACGTCTACCTGTTTTACATTGCGTATGGCTAAAACAGCTATACTGTATGGCTTTTCCATAGCCACCAATATATGCGAGAATTGACCGTAATTAAAAACTGTAAATGCAAATTAAATAAACTTTTTTTACATTAATTAGTCCATTATTAAATTATCAAATTCATGTGTAAAGTTAAAGGTAAATCGCAACCCATGTATAGAAATTACCCTACTAGGGCCACAGTATGGAATGGAACGCCGCGCCTGATTAGGGCCAGATCGGGACGACAAGAAAGTGTGGATTATGTGGATTGACCAACTCATATTTCTAAAAAATCCGAAGAGTCGCGAAATCCGAAGATCTCCGATTTTTTTTTAAACATATGACTTTATAAAAAGGATCAAACCATTTTATTTCGCCTAATATATTTTTGACCATTGCAAAAAATTCCAATACTTTGGGAAAATATTCTTATCTGCTTTGGGATGGCGAAATGCATAATGATTTGTAAAAAATAATTACATTTTGTATAAAAAAATGTTTTAAATTGAGAGTGCATAAAAAAAGGTTACATTGACAGACATTACAAAAAATTTACAAAAGGAGAAAATTCTTTAATAAATATAAAAAAAGCGATAGATATTTATTTTTAAAGGTTGAATTTGTGTTTTCTAGTTGATAAAAGAATCAAATAATATATAATTAACAGTAAAATATGTTATTTAAGTTTGTGTATGATATGTCAAAAATCGATCATATTTAATAATTTATTTTGGCAAAGTAATTTAATTTTAGGAAATCGGAATTATTTAAATAATAAGTATTTTAAATACACTTTAATATTATTTAAATACTTTTATGATTACCAGCTGTGAAATATAAAAGAATTTACCTTAAAAACTAACCATTCTTCATTTTATCGCGATTCTGAATGTTTTGTAACTTCCTTGGAGAAAAATCGATTTATGCCAAATTTTTTGCGCACGTTTATTGAAGCAATATCTTCTTGCTGCAAAAATTTAGGGTTGGGTTCTGCACTAGTCTTTGAAGGAAATTGATTAAAAATAAGTGTTTATTTTGAAGGTTACCGATAAGTATTATAAGGGGCGTTCCATATCTAGAAGAACTTTTGAATCACAGATTTTGTTTATACTTGGTTAATTTGTTGCGTTTTGTGTGCCTATAAAGTACACTCAAGGATTTTGCAAAATTTTAATTATTTTGCAAGATATTGTTAATTAAACTTTTTGGTCACTTTTTTCAGGAATTTTTATCTTGTAAAATATTGGTCCTAGAAAAAAATGTTTTAGATAAAAAGTGAAGAGAATGTATTGAAGTTTAATAATATTTCATATATTATTTTATTCTAGCTATGGAACGCTCCATAACTAACTTGAAGTTAGTTTGCTACTTGCGATAAAAGTCAAATTCGAAATGAAACGATTTTTTTTAATTAAAAGAAATTCAAAATTATATATTTATGTGAGTTTAAATATATTTATTTGAATTAAACATTACTAATAAAATTAATAAAAGTAATTAATATTAATTGAAAAGAAATGAAACAATTTTCTTGAAAGTCTTTATTTAAGAGATTCCCGTACAATCGCCCGAATCCACGGACCCAAAAGGACATTCGCCCGAAAAGTTTGTTTCTCTTTGTTCTTTTTGAATTTCACCCAACAAGGAATATGAATCTGGATGATTCTTATTTACAAGTATCCTGAACCGATTGTGCCACCCTTCGCTCACGTTGTTAGTGCAATGAAGACCCTGTAATGTAGCTTCATATTGATTCCATATAATAATTTTTCAAAAGCATCAATTACGTCAGATACAGGAATAAAACAAAGACTTAAAATCATATGAGTTTGCTTACGAATAGTATTGTCGGCAGAATCATTATAACGAGTTTGAAGGCCTTCTTCTTGGATTTTTCGATATAAACTCTTCCTAAGATGAAAGAAGCAACCACTTAAAAGGGTATCTGGATATACAGAGCGGCAGCTATTAATGATGGCTGATTGATAATCTGAAACGATTCGCTGCGGTCTGCAATGATGTATTCCATACGCTTTTTTTAAATTTGAATTTATTTTACCATGGGGACCGGATGCCCGTGGAGACTTGTCTCCAACCGGTCGGCAGATGACCTTCATGGTCATCGCTTTTAGAGAGCGTAATCTCTCCCCGTTACGCTCGTAGGCGAGCCGTGTGGGTATGCCAGTATTAGGAGGTCCTACACGAAAAAAACTACCTATGCGCTGTTTCAGCATTTAATATTTGTACTGTTACTAGTTAATAATTAATAATAATAATATTGATAATAATATTAATATTGATATTAATATTAATTAAATCATTAATTAGATTAAAATGCAATTTTTTGCCGGCTGTCAACGTTGTTATCACACCTTGACTGGACCAGCACATAGCCGGCGGAAATGCCGGTACCGTCCCGGCTCAACAATCCCACAGGCTCGGTACCTAGCCGGTGGTATGCCGGTATTGAGCGTTTTGATGTAAACTGGCAGTGATCAAAATAATGCACGAAATTTCTTATTTTCTTTTAGTATTTTTTACTTCTTTAACCCCTTGACTGTCGCGGACGCACATATGCGCGGATTTAAAACTGGCCAAAAGTGCTCTTGACGGATATATGCGCAACTTAAAAAAGGTGGTTTAAAACTTCTTACAAATCGCTGAAACTGGTTACTCGGGGGTTTTTAGGGTCGCTGAACACGAATCCGGCGTTAGTTTTTCAAAATTCAAAATGGCGGATCCAATATGGCCGACATCATTCTCAAAAATTGATCCGATTTGCCTGAAAATCTCTACTCGGGGGTTTTCGGGTTTGCTGATTACAAATTCGAGGTCGGTTTTTCAAAATTCAAAATGTCGGATCCAATATGGCGGACAATTTATTAAAACTGATCGGATTCGCTTGAAAATGGTTACACGGGGGTTTTGGGGGTCGCTGAACACGAATCCGGCGTTAGTTTATCAAAATTTAAAATGTCGGATCCAATATGGCCGACATCATTCTCAAAAATTGATCCGATTTGCCTAAAAATCTTTACTCAGGGTGTTTTCGGGGTTACTGATTACGAATCCGAGGTTCGTTTTTCAAAATTAAAAATGGCGACTTCAATGTGATAGAATCATGGAGCAAAATTGTATGGATTTGCTTGGAACTCACTGCTCATCAGTTTTTAGCCTTTCTGATTAAAAATTTCAATTTACATTATCAAAATTGAAAATTAAGCTGATACCCAATAAATTGAGTATCAATATCAATTAAAATTTAAATTGTATTATTTCTAGCCAATTCGCCTATTTTTAGTAATTTTGAACCTCCATTTTAATTTTTGAAAAAGGGACCGTGGATTTGTAATCAGCGACCCCGAAAACCCCCGAGTAACCATTTTCAAGCGAATCCGATTAGTTTTGAAAAATTGTCCGCCATTTTGAATTTTGAAAAACTAACGCTAGATTCGTGTTCAGCGACCCCGAAAACCCCCGAGTAACCATTTTCAAGCGAATCCGATCAGTTTTAAAAAATTGTCCGCCATATTGGATCCGCCATTTTGAATTTTAAAAAACCGACCTCGAATTCGTAATCAGCGATCCCTAAAACCTTAGAATACCAAGTTTCATAAAAATAAAAAAATAAAAATTTACAACACACTTTTGGCCAAAACAGTGGAAATCTCGTCGACAGCCAAGGGGTTCAAAATATTACAATTTAAATAGGAAGAATTATCATATTAAAAATTTTGAATTTGAACGACATTTTATTAATGTCGCTTGATCGGTAAAGTAGGTTACTACTCTCAATAGATGAATATTTCAAATCGATGATCATAAAATAGGTATATTACTGATATTAAATATTTATTTGTTAAAGAAAATTTCTTACTGTTTACTATTTTTGAAATTTTACTTCTAATTATTTTTTCATATACTATTAAAATTATTAAATAAAAAAGTTTAGAAAATGTCATTTTCCCCAATTTTTGGTTTTTTAAATACTAATAATTTGGATATTTATTATCGAATTTCGTTCAAAAATAGGTTAATTGAATCGTTTTTTAATGCTGTTTAAGCTGGTAAGGATATTTTTACAGTTACACTCCAACGCTGGTTTAACAGACTGTCTGAGGGAGCCGTCCGTTAAAACGAACAAAACCTTTAAAGAGGCAAGACAAAGAAAATCGTAAATCATAACCCAAAAACTTTGCTAAATCGGTGTCCGCTAAACCGGCGTTGGAGTGTACTTCTTCATGAATTAATAAAACTTTCAAAGAGTCTTATTTTTCAAAATTTTAGACTTTTATATAGAAGTTTAATATCTCCAGTTAATATGGACGAAATATGTCCAACTAGGGCTCAAAAGATGCGTCTGAAAAATTGTACATACAAAATTATGGAAAACCATTAATAGGTGTACTAACATTTTTTAAAAGTTATGGACAAAAACGTTTTTTTTCAAAATTAAGAATCCAAAAAAATGTAGTTTACATTTATTAATCTATCTAAAAATACTCTCATTGTATGTCCGCACGTGAGGCCTACAATTTTAAAAATGTATACCTAAAGCTCTTAATGATTTCGAGATATTTATGAAAATGTAATGTTCACACACTAACATACGGAATAACATTTTTGAATTCCTGAGGTCAAATAACATAAAGATATGTTATAAAATCGAACTTGAAAAATTTTGGTATTACAATACTTCTATAAGGAAGCATAAAATAGAAAAAAATTAATATTGAGCAATTATTTATAATCGCTTATAGTTTATTCTAATTTAGAAACAACAAAAAATATGGAACACTTCATTTTTCTAAAACATTGTGAAATTACAATTCGCTTCATCTATACTAATAATACTATGCTTTGGATTTCAATTAACAAAATCTAATTGCAATTATCTGTATTGGAAAGAATAATAACTTTAGACTTTAGTATTGCATTGTATATATTCTTATATATATTAGGTGAAAAATTGATCATCAAAGGCTTCGTGCGAGTCAGAAAATGAAAATTGTAGACTCCCTGTAGTTCGAAACTCGCCTCTCAAAACAAACAGAACCATTTATTTTCTTTGAACGTGGTCCTGACATTCTCCAGGCGGCGTAACGAGACGCAAAGCGTAAATACGCTACCAGTATATCGATTACGGGTATTAAACTGAACGTAAATTGAAAATCTGTGTTGCCTCGAGCCTCTCGATGGTTAACAAATTCTAAAAGAAGTCAAATCGACTTTGCGTGAAGCATAAAGATTACATCCAACATGGAGGAGATACCTGATACCTATATATTGGTATACTTAATACACTATTTAAAACTAATTTACTTTATGTGTCAAAATTTGTGAATTGAGCCATCATTTTTGGATAGGTGAGTATTTTTTATAATTTTAACTTTTTTCTACTCTATACGGTGAAACAAAAATACAAGTCGAACAGTTTTGCGAAATTTTAATTTTTACAATAGTTATTGTTAATATCATTTTTTTGTATTAATTTTGAAATTATTAATTATCTATCGTTCTACAAAAGGAATCAATTTTATTTTTGGAATGGATAATAAGGAATTATACTACTTTTGATTAATATTTGTTATTACATAAAATTTTAAAAATTGTCAAAATTATAAACAATTTATTTAAACAATTAAAAATATTTTTATGTTCTCCCAACATTTTAAAAAACTTTTTTATTGAATATAACTCCTGTTTTAATCACGAAGAATCACAAAAAAAGAACATATTTAAACGTTATAAACATTATATACATTGTATTCAATGTATAATTAAACATTATGTTAAATTAATAATCATACTTCAAAAAGATAACTAAAATCTATGATTAATCATATAGATTGACATTAAATGTATTAAACTGTTTAATAGTATACAAGTTGCACAACAAAGCTTTAAATTTGAGATTATTGTAATAATTATTAAAAAAACTATTAATAATAATAAAAATAATTGTTAAATAAATAAATGATTAAATTTTTATTGTGAGTATAAAGGGTTGACGTAGCTATGTTTATCGCGCTGCGCTTTTTTTAATTTATTCATATTTTCGTTAGTTTTTAACAAATCTTTTTGAAATTTTTCAAAAAACTTCCTTAAGTATTAATAAACAAATGTCTCACTGGAAGTTTTCTAAATTATAAAATTCCCCGCAGACTTTTTATCAGAAAAGTTGAGAAAGTAGAATTTCTAACCTCTCTTATTTAACAAAGCAAAATTGTTAAACAATTGATGATTTTTTTATTTTTTATTTTGTCGTTGCCTTCTCTTAACCCAAAAGCAGGTGTATGCTAAATTTCATTTAAATCGAATAATAATTACCAAAGATATGATGATTTATGTTTTAAAATTTAATTAATTTCAGAAGTTAAAAATTTCTAGTTTTTGGTCATTATCTTCCAAAATATTTGTTCTACAAAAAAATTTTAAAGGAAAAAAAGATGCGCCATTCAATTTCCTACAAGAATATACGTTTCAAAAATTAAAAATTCCAATTTCAACTTTTACACCATTTTGGTATGTTTGACTGGCTGGTAAGTGTTCAAGTCGAGCGGAGAGCGGGTTATTCGATCTATACGCTCAATTAGGCTTAAATTAAAGCTTGAACTGTCAACTATAAGAATCAAATCAAAGAAGTTGTGAATCAGTCAAAAATTTTGATATTATTTCGAGGTCAATGTTTACAAATCTTAAGTCCAAATTAAAAAATTTCAACTCGTGGTTTTAAAAATTCGTATTAATTAGCGAGCCCAAAAAAACGTATTAATAGCGCAAATAAAATTAATAAGTAATAGTGCTATAGTGTACCGCTCTATTAGTACAAGTTGAGAGCGCACGCACATGAAAAAGTTGTGCTATATGATAATTGTTGACTGATTTACAACTTTTTCGATTTGATTCTTATAGTTGACAGTTCAAGTTTTAATTTAAGCCTAATTAGAGACTTCTAACACGTCGGCATCATTTTCTACACGTGATCAAAAAAACCAAAAATAGGGTTTTTTGAAACTTTGAGTCCATTTTTCTCAAAATCTCGACGTGATGGGAACTTCTGGAGGTCATATTCGTGTTTAGCGTTGAAAATCCTATGAGAAAATCATTGTTCGATCTTTGAATCATTTTTCGTGTCGACCAGTGTAATCATTAAAATTTTTCTTTCTAATACTCTAGATTATAAAGAGGAAAAGTTTAATTGTTAATTCATTTAATTGTTCTGCTTGCACCTTTAAAATATCTAAATCTTTGTCGTAATTTATTTTTCATCTATGAAACAAAAAGCGATAAAAGCTATTGTAACGATTAATGCTTCTTTTATTATTAAAATGTGTTTTCTGCATCATAGTGTACTGTAAATTTTGTCAAGTTTTACTCTTCTCTTCTAAATTTCTTTTGACAACTTTTTAAACTTTCATCTAATATTTTCTAAATAACAAAATTACTTTTGAAAATTACTATTATTATTATTATTAGTAGTAGTAAAAAATAAATATAATTAAAAATGTCCTAATTTCTTTTAACAAAAGTAAGAAAAAATGCTGCACTTTAAATTCCGTCCGATGTTTGAACATAACGTACCATTATCACTGAATCATCAAATATTCATAGATATTTGTGTGGTAACCTATAAAAATTCAGAAATCTCAGATTTTTTTCCTGCTTCTTTCAAATTGGGTCATTGGCGAATTTTTATTGCATCGAAGCTATCAAATTTTTAAATTCGAAATATAAGAGATATTCCAGTTTAAAGGGATTTGTAAAATATTAGAATAGTAAAAAAAAGGGAGAAAAGATAATAAAATGAAAAAATAGTAGAGAAGAAAAATTTTATAATTTATTATTGTTATTTATATTATTTATTATTGACCAATTTCGCACTGATACGTTAATATAATAAATATATACATTTTTTAATGGTCGTATAACTTTTACAGCCCTAAAATCAGAAGTTTTTAAAAACATTTTTGCTCATAAGTTTTTAAATATAATTGACCAAAAGTTTTTACATGGCATTATGTATGTGAAGATGTCTCAAGAAAAGAATTTCAGGCTTGAAAAATATATAGGTATCTTCCTTCTATAGAGGGCGCTTTGTC
Source organism: Leptopilina myrica (nomen nudum) (assembly GCA_032872475.1). Taxonomy (NCBI): domain Eukaryota; kingdom Metazoa; phylum Arthropoda; class Insecta; order Hymenoptera; family Figitidae; genus Leptopilina; species Leptopilina myrica (nomen nudum). Next base: position 40,842,624 of record CM065459.1, on the reverse strand, counting down.
CATTGATAAAAATTACTTTCAATTACGGTTGTCATTGAGGCTCATCGCAGAATCATCTAAAATAAAATATAATTAAAGCGTTTTGTGCAGAAACCGCATAAGCCCATTTTTTTCGAAAATTACTTTTTTATTAAAAATTTATCTTTGAATGAAGATAATTTAATTTATTATTTATTTTATTTTTTTATTTTACATATTAATTAAAAAATAAGTCATTTGCATTGGAATTTTATAATACAGGGCAGAGTGAGGCAAGACGGGGTACTTAAGGTTTAAAGCGCAAAAAACGAAAATTATCGAATATATTCTTTATTATTATTTTTAATTGTCATCTTTGGGAATCAGTCTTTCGTAATAAAGGCGTATAAAGGCCATCTGTTTCTTAACCCTCCATCCGTCGCATCTTTTTTTGTAACGCGATCCGTCGCACCCAGTAAAAAAAAAAGAATTGGAAGATAGCGAAATCGCATTGGCGGTGAGGTTCTGCCAATCCGTTTTCGAGAGAAAACCGAATTGGGAGACTTCTGCCAATGCGATTTCGCTATCTTCCAATTCTTTCCTCTTGAATCTTTCGATTGAACGAATATTAACCCGATTTGGCATTCAAATCGATAAGATTAATTGTTCTCAAGATTAAAAATACCGATTACTAACAAGAAATATGCAATATTAATAAAAAGTGTAAAAATAAATGTGACATGTGGAGAGATGTTACCATAAGCTTTAGCATGGTAAGTAATCCGCAGTGCAACCGATGTTACCGACAGTAAGTTGATGAAAAGAGTGGCAAATTCAAATAGTGAAAATGAATAGTCAATATCGAAAAGGGCTGAACTCGGATTTTTTTTAAAATTCACTTTTGTATATTTTTTGCATTATTACATATTCATTGGCGTTCTCTTAAAAAAAATTTTATTTGAGGTAAAAAACTTTATTTGTGAAAGTAACTGAATATTTTGAAAATTTAATTCTAATTAGTTTTTCAGTTATGTGTCATAATAAGTATTTCTTTAAAAATTACTTAAATTAAAATAATAGTAATAATAATATTAAGATAATATTAATCAAGTAAATAATGAATATTGTTATTTTGATAATAAATATAAAATTAAATTTACAAATGTAATTGTCTCAATTAATAATATATACTTACCCTATTATATAATTAATTACATTTAAATATTAAATTGGTTTAAATAATATACTTACCTTAATTAATAAGAAAACGATACTTCAAATTATTTAAATTGTTTTGAATTCATTTTCACTATTTGAATTTGCCACTCTTTTCATCAACTTACTGTCGGTAACATCGGTTGCACTGCGGATTACTTACCATGCTAAAGCTTATGGTAACATCTCTCCACATGTCACATTTATTTTTACACTTTTTATTAATATTGCATATTTCTTGTTAGTAATCGGTATTTTTAATCTTGAGAACAATTAATCTTATCGATTTGAATGCCAAATCGGGTTAATATTCGTTCAATCGAAAGATTCAAGAGGAAAGAATTGGAAGATAGCGAAATCGCATTGGCAGAAGTCTCCCAATTCGGTTTTCTCTCGAAAACGGATTGGCAGAACCTCACCGCCAATGCGATTTCGCTATCTTCCAATTCTTTTTTTTTTACTGGGCAGGTGAGGAAACTTCTCACCCATTGTAAATTAATAAAAAATTGTTTAAAAATGCCAAATTTTTTTTGGAATGTTCATTATAATTTCCAAACAACCTATTGCAAGTAAAATTAACTTTCATTTTCTGTTGATTATTTAAATAAAAAATTAATGACAAATGAAATCGAGTATACGCGGTCAGTCGCACGGTGAGAAGTTTAGACAAGGTGTATGAACCATTTTACCATCGCTAATTCATGATTTAACCTGACAAGCTTTATTCTTTTTGGTCACTCTTATTTTATTCAGTCTTGATTTAAGTAGTTTTCTTAACTTCTCTTTTCTTTTGCTTCATTTGTGAACCACGTCTTGTCCCACTCTCCCTTCCATATCTTGCCCGCACCTACAAAATTTAATAAAACGATTAATTACTTCAAAAAAAATCGACACTTAATTTCATTATCTTCTGTGGCATTTGTGTTTCACAATATCTATAAAGACACACAAAGAATAATAAAGTGTCCGATTTCAATGAACTCGAATCAATTTGTATATACGTGAAAATAAGTTAAAGAGGAATTTTATTTGAATATATATACCATATGCCTATTCTAGGAGAGGAAAAAATAATCGTGGAAACTAATTCAATATATTTAAATATTGTTACATGGTAAATGATTGCTTTAAAGTACATTTTAAAATTCCTACAATTTCCTAAATACCAGGGCATTCCACCTTCTTAAATAGGGATTCTCACCCCTTTGGCTGAACTATTAGTCAATTAGGAGGGTAATCTTCTACCAAAACTTTAAGGGTTGCAAATTTTGTTTGTGTAACATTTTATCCTTAATTTTAAATTATTGTTAACGATTTAATTTGTTTATTACAAGTTCAACAAAATTTTTTTCTTTTTAAATCATATAACAAATTCTTAAATGTTCCCTCTGGAAAATCCAAATAGTTTCACTATGATATCACACAAATCAAGTTTAAAAATTTTGAATTTGAATTTAGAATTCATACAACGAGGTATATATGTATATAAAATATATAAACATATAAATATGACCCGTCAAGCCTAATTCCCAAATGGAGAAAATTGCGAAATATATTCAAATGAGAAAGTAAAATAATATCATTTAATGTAAGTCTCCTGTGGCATAAGGATTCACGAAACAAAATACGAAGTCACATATATATGTATAAATAATTGTATGTAGACGGCATTTTAACTCCCATGAGATTGTATGAATTCACAGCATCGGCAAACTGTCGCTTTACGCACATGACTTGCATTCCCGTTGGGAATAAAAACTCAGCGCGCAACTCGGTCGTACACCAATTAATTTCTTTCGTCGAATCGAGCGATACGCTTCTAGCGAAAGAGGATCGTTTTTGAGAATGAGGGAGGGAGGGCGGGTGAATATATAGAGGTAAATGTGGAAGATGAAAAAGTCGGTGGAAAAGCTGAATCAAATCATCATTTCCACTTGCCCGGATAGTTTCGCAGGCAGCTATTCATTTCACGTAACAATGATTCCAAAATATACGCGCGAACGAACACCCACTGACCCATTCACAAATTCCATACTGAATTCTCTATTAACTGAATCTATGTATGATCAATGACCAAAGTGACTGGCATTGAGATTCCAGATATTTCAAATAAACAAAACTATTTTTTAATCTTTCTGCTTTTTGTTTTCTATCAAAAAAAGGTTTAAATTACAATCTCTATACAGAAACATTTCTTTTCCAGAAGCGAGGGAACGATGAAAATTTAATTAAATGTGAATTTCATTGGAAAATTGTTCCAGACAATTAGTCAAACATTTTTTATTATTATTTCATTATATTAATTTCATTTCATTAAACTTTTTTTATATTATGTTTTTTATTATTTTCCTTTTTGCTTCCTCATGAGGAAGCTTTGCATTCGTGAAGATTTTCAATTTTTCAAAAGAAGGTTATTTGGACTCATTTTCATCTAGAACATGTGTATATTCAATTCTGAGCAAATGTCCAGATGTATGTGGTTAAAACTTTACTTTAAAATAATTATTACTATTCAATAAAAGATTTAAAAATTGGTGTACATTATATTGAGGAAGCTAAATGTTCGTGGGTCGAACAACTTGTTACATTATTTAGTTTTTTCTTTTTTTATTGTTAGGGGAGAGTGGGGCAAAATGGGGTACCTTTTTGTAATTGGCTGTTTACAGAGAACCAAACGAATAAATCGATTTAACTAAGCGTCAGAATTCATAGAATCATCATAATAATTGCAGAGAAAAAATTTTTTGAAAGAACTTATATCGTATTTTTCGAGAGAGTGCTATAACCCCATTTTGCCCCACCCGTAGGGAAAAATGAGGTGGTATCAAATTACTATTCAAAACATACAATATTTTTTCAAAATTTATTAAATTCTTGTTATATACGATTATAAATGGGGCATTTCATGTTTTCGGGGTCGCTGATTACAAATTCGCGGTTCGTTTTTCGAAGTTCAAAATGACGGTTCAAAATTACTACAAATAGGCGGATTGGCTAGAAATAATGTAATTTAAATTTTAATTAAAATTGATACTCAATTTATTGGGTATCAGCTTAATTTTCAATTTTGATAATGTAAATTGAGATTTTTAATCAGAAAGGCTAAAAACTGATGAGCAGTGAGTTCCAAGCAAATCCATACAATTTTGCTCCATGATTCTATCACATTGAAGTCGACATTTTTAATTTTGAAAAACGGACCTCGGATTTGTAATCAGTAACCCCGAAAACACCCCGAATAAAGATTTTCAGGTAAATTGGATCAATTTTTCAAAATAATGTTTGCCATATTAGATCCGCCATTTTGAATTTTGAAAAACTAACGCCGGATTCGTGTTCAGCGACCCCCAAAACCCCCGAGTAACCATTTTCAAGCGAATCCGATCAGTTTTAAAAAATTGTCCGCCATATTGGATCCGACATTTTGAATTTTGAAAAACTGACCTCGAATTTGTAATCAGCAAACCCGAAAACCCCCGAGTAGAGATTTTCAGGCAAATCGGATCAATTTTTGAGAATGATGTCGACCATATTGGATCCGCCATTTTCAATTTTGAAAAACTAACGCCGGATTCGTATTCAGCGACCCAAAAAACCCCCGAGTAACCAGTTTCAGCGATTTTTAAAAAGTTTTAAACCACCTTTTTTAAGTTGCGCATATGAGCGATTCCATGTCAAGTGATCAAGGTGGAGAAAAATTTTTCTCCAATCGTAGCAAAACTTGGGGTTTTTGTAGTACTAATAGATAGTAATTTTTCGTGAAAATATTTTTTTACCTAGTCTAATATTTTCCGAGGGGGAGGGGATTAAATATTTGTGTTTTTCAGTACAATGCTTATTTCAATAATTTTTTACTCTTAAACAATTAAACATGCAAATTTGACAAAGTACATTTTGGAAAGGTTTTTTCATCCTCTTTCGATTGGAAATATGCATTTTGAAAAAAAAAATTTTTTGACCCAAAAAAATAAAAATTAAAAATAAATTTCAATTTTTGAGGGAGATGGATACGATTTTTTTTTTTTTTTTTTTTTTAAACGAAAGCTGAGGTTTTTTCCTAAAAGGACATATAAATGATAAAGTGGGACTAGAATGTTTAAACATTGAAAAAAAGAATTGTTTTTTTCAAAATGCTTATTTCCAATCGAAAGAGCATGAAAAAACTTTTCCAAAATGTACTTTGTCAAATTTGTATGTTTAATTGTTTAAGAGTAAAAAATTTTTGAAATAAGCATTGTACTAGGTAAAAAATTATTTTCACGAAAAATTACTATCTATTATAGTACTACAAAAGCCCTAAGTTTTGCTACGATTGGAGAAAAATTTTTCTCCACCTTGATCACTTGACATGAAATGCCCCAAATACAAACAAGAAGAAGTATTTTTTATTATTATAAAAAAACAAGTAATATTTATTGAAATTGAAAGAAACATCGATAATGCAAATTATCGATAGTATAAATTACTCGAAACAAGAATATCGATTCTTTCGCGAGAAATATGCATAATATATTCCCAGTGGACACAAAAATCACCTTACATTTTAAGAACGTTCCTGATGGTCTGTGCCGACAGGAGAAAACTGGAGTATTCAACTAACTATCTGGAGGGACAAACAGACTATATTTGAGGTTAAGTTTTTCGTAACCATCTCGGAGGGATAAATAGACACTCCGTTGATTAATTTGACTAACTCGGAGGGAAAAGTTAACTATCCAGAGAATCAGGCTTAACACTCAAAACCTAACCCTCTAAGTTTGACTATCCAGTTTTCTCAGTGTGAATAAGTGCCGAAAAAGATCCCATACTTGTCAAAAAGTTTTGTAAGCGCTTTAATTTCGATAAATATTCATATATTTTGTGCTTAAAACTTTAAAGTTGTATAATTTTCAAAAACAAGTATTTTCATAGTGCCTTCATATTTAATAACATTTTCTTATTAATTAATATGATATATATCGAGGATAAAAAAATTCAAAGTACTTATCATGGAAAAACAGAGGTAGGGGTGAGTGGAGCAAGACGGGGCCCAAGTAGCACGCTGTATCACCTGAATGTCATGGCGATATCTATCGGGAATATTCCTGTGATATTGAGGAAGTATCATAATGTCCGCTTTTTTTTAATATCCCTGTGACATTCCTACGATATTGAGGAGATATTGCTGTGACATCGAGAAGATACTGCTGCGATATTGAGGTGGGATATTGCTGCGATATTGAGGGGATATTCCACATAGTTTTTTCTATAAGTTCAAATATGATATTATAGCGAAAATTATGTGGAATATCCCCTCAATATCCCAGCAGTATTTTCTCGTTTTTACAGAAATATCCCCTCAATATCCCAGGAATGTCACAGGGATATTCAAAAAAAGCGGACATTATGATACTTCCTCAATATCACAGGAATATTCCCGACAGATATCGCCATGACATTCAGGTGATACAGTGTGCTACTTGGGATCTTATTCTTTGCATCAAGACGAATCGATTGGTATATATATATATATATATATAAAGTATACATTGTATGAGAGTTTATAGAGTTAATCACAATTAAAGCATAAAAATGACCTTTTTCATCAAAAATTTAGTTCTTTAATGAAAATTACATTCCAGTACAATAAACTTTTACTCATTTTTTTCAATAATCTTATCCGTTGCATTAAGACGGATCGATTGGTATATATAAAGTATATATTGTACACTGTAAAAAAGGGAGTTAAATTTTAACTCCCCAGGGGATTCTATAAAAGTCGCACCCATTGGAGAGTTAATGCCAGGGTAGTTAAATAAAAAGAGTTTAAATTTAACACCCAAATGCTAACTCCCCATGGAAAAAATAACTCGCGCGGGTGTTGAATGAAGGGAGTTAGAAATTAGGATCAGCCGGGGTAAATCCGAACGCTTTTAGTAAGTTTCAACAATAACATAAGTTTTTTCTTTTAAAAGACAATACTTCCGGTATTCTGGTGCATGAAGTTGTTGCTCTACTTCCATAGAATAATTTTATGGGGTAGCAAAAATTTTTGATAAATTACAATCGCAGGAAACTTAGCGTTCGTATTTACCCCGATACTTTGCAACTTTCCTAAAATACCGGGGTAAATACGAACGCCACTGTATTTCAGAAAAATCTTAGGGAAAATAAATTTAAAGTATTGCAATTGTTAAACTTATATAAAAACTCAAAAAAATACGATAATAAACCTATTACGTAATAATGCATCATATATAAATACAAAAATCAAACAGGTTAAAAATTAAAATGCATTACACAATTAAAACCTTCAATAACTTTATCAAATCATAACGGATTTTTCCAAAACTTGGTACAGAAAGTATTTTGGAGTGGTTGAATGTAAATACAAAAATAAAAGTCAAATTTTTTAAATTCAAAATGGCGGATTCAATATGGCAGACTTTCCTAAAACTTATTTTTAAAAATGATCAAATTTGTTTGAATCTTGCCACTTGGGGGTTTTCGGGGTCGCTGAATACGAATTGGGCATCAGAGCTTTATCGTTCAGAATGGCGGGTACAATATGATACACAAATTTCATAAAAATTCCTCCAGTTTTAGAAATTTTAATCCGCTTCTTTTAATTTTTAAGTGATTTTTTAAATTTTGAGAAACTGACTTCAAATTCGTAATCAGCAACCCTGAAAACCCCTGAGTAACGATTTTCGAGCGAATCCAATGAATTTTCTAATTTTTGTCCGCCATATTGGATCCACCATTTTGAATTTTAAAAAACTAACTCTAAATTCGTAATCAGCGACCCTGAAATTCCCCGAATAACAATTTTCGAGCGAATCCAATGAATTTTTTCATTTTGTCCGCCATATTGGATCCGCCATTTTAATTTTGAAAAACTGACTTCAAATTGGTAATCAGTGACCCCAAAAACCCCAGAATACTAAATTTTATTAAGATCCTGAAAAACTTTTTTCAACAAACCATTTGGCAAAAAAAGTTGAACACTCCTTCGAGAGAACGGAGATTAAGTTTCTGCTTATTAATTACTAACGAGGATACATATAGAAAGAAAAACTTTTTTTTATGTACTTTTATAATGTTAAAATAATAGTGTAATCAAATAAAAACAATTTTGTGTGGCTCTGATATAAGAAAAAATTATAGAAAATACCGTTCGGATTTACCCCGGTTTTCCAATTTTCCGGTTTTTCCATTTTTGCAATACTCGTTATCTTTGTTTATGCTGTTACTAATTAACAAACGGAAAATGGGATAATACTTAGAATCTCTTGAAGAGGATCTAAGGTAAAAATTCTCATGTCTAACTTATTTTTTAAAATTTTAATTAAGCTGAAATAATTAGCGTTCGGATTTACGCCGGCTGACCCTAACTCTCTTTTGGAGTTGATTTTTAACTCGAAAAATTTAACTCCCAACTCCCGAGTCCTTTAACTCATTAAATTTTTTACAGTATATTTGAATTTATAGAATTAAACATAATTAAAACCAAAAATTCGCATTTTTATTAGAAATTTATTTCCTTCTTAAAAATCATGTTGCCTTATAATAAAATGTTACCTACTCTTGACTTAAAAACCAACTATAAAAGTCTTCATTTCATCAAGACGAATCGATTGATTATAAAAAGAATATATTTTATTAGCTTTAATAGAATTAAATAAAATGAAAAAATTCACTTTGAAGCAAATTTTTTGCAATTATAAAATTGCGAGAGACGGAGGGGGAGGTTGAAAATCTCAAAAAATTGCATGAAATCATTTGTGAACTAACTAATTTGCATTGGATAATTAATTTTCAATTGTATAATTCATTTTCAATAGATTTAAAACGGCAATTCAAGAAAATGAAATTTTCCATCGAATTACATTTTAATTAAATGCATTTTCATATATATATATATATATATATATATTAATTTTCATAAAGTGAAAAATTTAAACAGAAAAAATCAATAAACAGAAAAACTTAATTATTGATATAACAATTGAATTTGAAAAAAAATTCATCCAAGTTCATCGATAGATTTTTTTCCCTTACATTCGCTGTCTTCTCGTAGACTACGAGAAGTTTCGAAACTAAAATCTCTTTGACTTGTTCAACTTTAGCATTAAAAAAGTTTCATAACTCAAATTGCAGATGCATGCACAGTCTTGAATATTTATTTTCTTCCTGCGAAACTTTTATGAATCAGAAAAGAAAGAAGACATTTTTATTTAATTTTTTTATTGTTCTTAACGAATAGCATTTGGTTTATGAAAAATTTGTTCTTTATGTGAATAATAAAAAATTTTTTTCTTTATCTCTATATTGACAGACGCTCCGGAAACTCGTTTGGAGGGAGTTCCATTCGGTCAATTGGAAGAGGGTCGAGACCAATTGGAAATCAGATGTTTAGCTGATGCCAATCCACCAGCATCGATTCTTTGGAAACGTACGAAAGGGCAAACTTTACCGGAAGTTGCTGGCATTGGCGAGGCTCTTTCCTTTTCGCCAATCTATCGGGATCACGCCGCTGTTTACATTTGCGAGGCGTCCAACACCGAAGGCGAAAGCAGTCCTGTTTCAGTTCAAATATCCGTCAATTGTAAGAAACGTTTTTATCTCAGTTTTTCAATTTTTTTCATTTTTGAACCAAGTTGTTACAAAATTTTTCTCTGAAAATAGAAAAAACATCTGTTAATGTAAAATAACAAAATTGTAAAGAATTAAGATCAAATTTAATTATTAAATAATTTTATCATTAAATATTCAATTTTAATTAAATTGAAAATTTTAATTAAATTGAAAATTTTAATTAAATATTAAATTAGAGAATGGATAATACAGGGCTCGAACTAGGTACACTCGAGTACATCGTGTCTCCTCTCAGGGAAGGCACTAATTTGACGCATTTGGCCCACTTTCTATGTTCCTTATAGTTCGTCTCAATAATTTTAATGGAATTCTTCTTTCCTATTGGCTGATTTTTTAGACAATATAGAACGTAGGCAAACTTCGTGAAATTAGTGCCTTCCCTAAGAGAAGGCATCGATGTATTCGAGTGTACGTATATCTCGTAAAAAGGTGACTAAAGTTGCCATAGATACTCAGCATAGAAAAATGTTTGTTTAGACCATAAATTTTTATTCATTCAGTCCGTAGTCCGTAAAAGACAGTTTTTTGAAAAAAAAAGTCTGTAAAGTCCAAAATTTGATTGAGAAAAGACAAAAAGTTCGTAAATTATACGATATAATTTGAAGAATTTTAGAGAAATTACAAATGATTGCGGAAATTAAATTATTTCCAAAAGTAATAAAACGCTGCGGAGAGATTCAATTATTTTCCAAATTTTTAGAATTTTAAAAAGTTTTTGAAATAAATTTAGTTACTTATTGCAACTATAGGTGGCTTCTTCCAAAAGGTACCGTTACCGTTCTCAATGGTAAAAACGGTTAAAATTCATTATCTTTCGGACGGAAATAGAGAATTGCAATTTTAACTATACACTGAAAAAACCTAGTCTCAAAATGAGTATCATACGCTACTCATTTTGAGTTGCAACAAAAATGAGACTCTTAGGTGGCGCCACGTTCTATGGCATTTAACATAGTCTCATTTTGAGATGCAACAAAAATGAGACTGGGTTTTTTGTGTGTAGAAGGGTCTTATCATTCTAAATAAATAACTGTAGTTATGTAACATTCTGTTTATTTTTGTCGTGTCTATAAAGCAAAATGTGTTTTTACCCTACATTTTTAAATGTACTTTTATGTCAAAGAAAATTTCAACTTTTACATAAGTATGTTTTTTAAATATATTTTCATCACAATTTCCTTATGTCATTATTTTGGTCTCCTGAAGATGTAACCCAGTAGCACGTAATGTTACAGCAATATTGAGAATACTGTCTTAACATTAACAATGTTCCCTCAATGTTGTCGACGTTACTGAAATACTGCTGGAATATTCCCAACATTACATGCTACTGAGGTACCTAAAGGTAATTGCTACCCCAGTAGCATAAAATGTTCCAGCAACATTGACAACATTGAGGCAAACAATGGGTAATGTTGAGACAATGTTCTCAATATTGCTGTAATATCCCAGTGGGCACACTTGTTCAAAAGACATCCTAAGGATGTCTTTTTGCGAACGTCTTTTGGACTTGTACAAAAAGACGTCTTATAAAGACGTCCTATACATGTTCTATGTCTTGGCCATTAGATGTCTTTAAGATGTCTAAAAGACGTTTTTTTAATTCAACACTTGAAAATAGAAAAATTTTCATGAATAGAAAATATTATTTTCTAAGTTCAACTTGGACTTAGAAATTCATGAATGTAAAATTCATTGGTATTTTTTAAAGTTAAATTAATTTCATTGACAAGAGAGATCGTTAACTTTGTAGAGGTTCATATCTGCTTCGAACGGCTGAGGTGCTTAAGGCGCAGTGCTTCAAGCCAAAGGTATTCGAGTTCGATCCCAGCTTCGTAGGAATTTTTCCATTATTTCTCCACATTTTAGAAAAAATAAAATTAAACTAAAAATAAATTTAATACATTATTACTGAGTTTTAACTTAGAAAATGTTATAAAAGAAATGTCTATTTAAGATCTGAAGAAATGTAAAAAGGACGTCCAAAAGACGTCTTTAGGACGTCCTTTAGACGTATTTTCTTATGTCTTTTAGACGTCTTTTGGACCAAACATAGAACGTCTTTTAGTTGTCTTTTTGATGACTCAGAGACATTACCATCATTGTCCCTGAATTGTCCGCGGACAAAAAGGGACGTCTTTAAGACGTCTTTTAGACGTCCCTGTGCCCACTGGGGTAAATATTGTTAGTCAGATTTTTCTTCCTCATATAGAGGAAGTATTGTAATACCAAAATTTTTCGAGTTGTATTTTTTTTAACATATCTTTATGTTATTTGACCTCAGGAGTTCAAAAATGACATTTTTAAAAATGTCTTTCCGTGTGTGTGTGTATGTGTGTAAACATTATATTTTCATAAATATCTCCAAATTATAAAGAGCTTTTAGGCTGACTTTTTTTAAATTGTAGGTCTTACCTGCGGACATAAAATAATAGTATTTTGAGATAGATTAATAAAGTTTACCTACATATTTTTTTATTTTTCAAAAAAACGTTTTTTCCCTATAACTTTAAAAAAATGTTAGGACACCTATAAATGTTTTTCTCTAATTTTGTAAAATTTTTAGACCCATCTTTTGAGCCCTCAATGAGCACCAAAATTATAACAAAAATGCATAACTTGGCTGCGGTTTGTATATTTGTTTTAAAAACAAAAAACGCACCCTCAGGATAAATGTTAAATAATGGGTGGGGCTAAATGTTAAGTGTATTTTTCCATGTTTATTACATTTTTCGTTTTATCGTGTTTATTTGTTTAAAAATTATTTAATTGACATTAGGCAAGTACTCTTTCAAAAAACAAGACCGCTCACGTGAAGTAAAGCCAAAATTTGTTTTTCTTATTTTGAAATTTTAATTTATTAACTCTCTAACTGTACTAATACCTTTCAGAAAATAGTTTTAGTAGGCTATAAATAAAATTTAACATTTAGCACCAGCCGTTTGACAGTTAGGCCTAGCATGGAGCTAAATGTTAAAAACCAAAATTTTCAAAAAAGGACGAAACATATATTTTACGTTAAAATAACAGAAACTTGTTTATTGACAGTTATTGAGGACAAGTTGCCCTTCAATATTGATGTAGGTACACTCGGGTCGCAAAGTTTCAGTACATTTGGACTTTTACTTGTAAATGCACGCTTTACTTCAAATTCAAATATTTCTGTAAAAATAGATGCTACAGCTATCAAACTAGGATCATTTTAAAGCTCAATAAATTTAGAGTCAAATAGGCAAAAAAATAACCAATTTAATATTGTAAATTTGAAAATATAATTCTTTAAAGTTAGAGATTTTTTATGAAAATTGCGATTTCGTAATCTGGAGTTTAAGCGAACGCCAATTAATGAAAAAATTTCTTTAAGATTTGACAGTTTTACAATATAATGTACAAATTTCAATCTTTAATTCGAGACCAAAATCTTTTAAAAGTATTCAGTTTTTGCCTTAAATTTTGTAAAAATAATTACTCTTGCTTTCTAAAGTTTTCAAGGAATATAAATTGCAAATTCGTCATTTCTGTTCACTTGTTTTATCAATTAACCAAATTTTTGAAAAATGTGCATCTCTTTTTTATTGTAAAATTTAAAAAATTGCACCTTGAAATAAAATAAGTAATAATGCGAGTTAAAATTTGTAACATTATAAGAAGAGGGATAAATTTCATGTAAATAATTTAAATTTACTACAGTCAAGAGGTTCAATATTTTTCAAAAGTGTGGTTAATTGATAAAACAAATGAATAGAAAAGACGAATTTGCAATTTATATTCTTCGAAAAATTTAGAGCAAGAGAAATTATTTTTATACAATTTGAAAAAAATACTTCATATTTGTAAATGATTTTTGTCTAGAATTAAAGAATGGAATTTGTACTTGTTATTGTACAATTGTCAAGTCTTAAAAAATTTTTTTCTTCTATTGGCGTTCGCTTGAACTCCAGATTCCGAAATCGCAATTTTCATAAAAAATCTCTAACTTTAAAGAATTTTATTTTCAAATTTACAATATTAAATTGGTTATTTTTTTTGCCTATTTGACTCTAAATTTATTGAGCTTTAAAATGATCCTTGTTTGATAGCTATTGCATCTATTTTTACAGAAATATTTGAATTTGAAGTGGAGCGAGCATTTACAAGTAAACAGTCAAAATGTACTGAAACTTTGCGACCCGAGTGTATACATATTTGCATCTAAGCTAAATTTTATCCTAGTTGCAATTCCATGGTAAGTGATCAGAGAAATTTCTTTTCAATATGGGATTTGGATGAAACTGTGCTTTATTGTTCTCTTGGATACCACTAAAAAAAATAGGAAAATGTTTTTAGAAAAATATTCATAAACATAGGACATATACAACAATGAGATTTTTTTCTGTGAAACCGCATAACTTTCTTCGGCTAAATTAAGGCCAATTATTTTTTAATTTGTCAATAAAAAGACACTCTTTCAACTTAAAAAAATTTCGTATGAAAATTTATCCGGTACTTTTTTTGCTATTAAAAAAATAAAATTTTATTTCTGGTTTTTAAAAAATTCTACTTTTATTTTGGTTAATTTTTTATGTGGTGCTAGAACATATTTACCTCTAAGTGATATGCGTGAGTTTCAAAATGGGATCTGCATAACTTTTCGAGAAATAAATAAAAATATTCAATGCTGTAAGTCAAAACTCTAATTTTATATAATGCGAATATAGCTCAACTTCAAAATTTTGCTAGTGATGTTCGTTTGTTTCATGTCTAGCTAGAATCCGAAATTTTTTTAGTTGAAAGTGTGTCTTTTTATTGACAAATTAAAAAATATTAAACATTGAATTCAACGATCAAAAATAATTAATATTATTAATATTAAAAAATAATTGGCCTTAATTTAACCAAAAAAAGTTATGCGGTTTCACAGAACAAAATCTAAAAAATTCCAATGTTGTATATGTCCTATGTTTATGAATATTTTTCCAAAAAAGTTTCCCTATTTTTTAGTGGTATCCGCAAGAGAACAATAAAGCACAGTTTCATCCAAATCCCATATTGAAAGGAAATTTCTCTGATCATTTACCATGGAATTGCTCCTTGTTTAATAATTTATCACGAATTTCTTATTCGGATAACGTGGCGAGGCAGGTAAAAAAATGTCAGTCGCCATTTTTAATTTTCTTTTTAATATAAATATGTAAAAAGTTTATGTAATAATGTACTATTTAAATAAAAAAAAACCGCAATTCCAAAACTATTTCCGTATGTGAAAAAAATAAATTCCCCAATTTCATAAATTTTTCACAATCACAATTGAGAACGGTAACCTCCCCTTAAAAAATCTCAAGACTGCTATGTTTTAAGGACAATTTACCCCCTTATAAAAAATGGGGGAAAGATATTCGAGAGGTTTATTATCTAGCTTTTTAAGTAAGACATCGAGTAGTTTTTAGTTTCTTGAAATCGGTTTGGTAATAGGTCCGTAATTTTTCATTTTTCGTCCGTAAAGTCCATATGCCCTTATAATAGATATTTTATTTAAGATAAAGTTAAATCATTTAACTGGGAATTCAATTATTAAATTGATTTCAATTTACTGTTGATATTTATTCCTGTCCCTTTAAAATAGAACAAAGTAAAGAGAATTTGAAAATTTTTTACAAATTTCGTTTTTTTGGACGAATCTACGTAATGGATGAATAAAAAGTTTGGAGTGAAAATAATTTGATAGTGGAAGATATTTTCATTTAGCGAAATTGAGATACATTGGTCTTGTTGTGAAAGTGCAAATTTTCCGATGAAGCTTTCAATCAATAGGAGAGCTTTTGATTGATTGCCAACACTGATTCTTGTAATCAAGTAAAGAGCATCATATATGATTTGCACTGCATAAAGCAATCATTTTCATTTTCCTGCAGACTCACCAAGAATCAGTTTAGTTGGTCCTGACAGACGGAAAACCGCTCTACTTTACTCGTCAGCTTCTTTTGAATGCAATGCAGACGCCATGCCACCTGCGGAATACCGGTAATAACATTAAACAAAAATTTTAGAAAGAAAGAAAAAATTTCATTACTATCCAAAATTTAATTAACTTTCTACACAGTTCATTTATCCGTTTTTCTTAATTTAGTTTTTAAGTCAGTCTAATTTCAATTTTATTTCGGGAAAATTATGTTAATTCACATATGTGACGCGTCACGAGAAAAGGGACCTATCGCCTTAAGGTCATGTTATTCAGTGGGAAGTTTTTCCATAGTAAAGTAAATGGGGCACGTGACCACTGAATAACATAACCTTAAAAGAGAGCAGAAAACCCGTGTATTTAAGCGGACACGTTTAACTTTCGGGCTTTATATTATCAAAACCATGTCAGATTTTCCACTTCTGATTTTATTACGTGAAAGAGCAAATAAAAATCTATGGAATAGCATCGTAATCTCAAAATCGATTTTTTAACGATATGTCCCTTTTCTCTTGTCGCGTCACATATAGTTTATAATTGTAAATTAAAACATTTTTTTTAAATTAATGCAAGTGGAGATACAATGACAAAATTTTTAATTGTAGGAAAGCAATTTAAAATTTAGAATAAAATAATTTCACGTATTATATTTTAACCATAAAATTTTATATTTCATAAAATATAAAATTATTTAAATCCATAGTTTAATTCATGAAACCTATATTTATTATTTATTAAACCAATAATATTTATTGTTTATAGAACTCATAGTTTATCAATAATAAATCATAATTAAGACGGGAATAAGACAAATTTTTATATTTAAAAAATAAAACTGTTCCAGCTTAAAAAAAGATAGTGAGCTGATTTACACTGGAAAATTGTGATTTTGAAATTTTGTATATGTAAACTAAACATTTTCTCTAAGTAAAGCTAAAGAAGATAAATCAAAAACTCTTTTGTATTTTTTTAGTAGAAATCGTAAGCTTTCAAATGATATAAATTAACTTAGAATTAGATAATAGAGAATAATTTTCTAGATTTTTACCGACCTGACAAAAACTGTCAAGTACTAAAAGACTAAATTAAAAAAATGTTTTTAGATACAATATTAGAAATAGTTTTGAAAGAAATGAAATTTATTATGACAAATTTCAGATGGGCTCAAATATTTTCCGACGGTCGCTTACCTGTGGAATGTGGAAAAGGTCAACGTTTAATTTTAACAAACGTCACTTACGATCAACAGGGTCAATACATTTGTCTAGCCGCCAATAAGATAAACGGAAATATCAGAGAAGTTCAAAGTGATCCAGTTTCATTGCAAGTCGTCGGCGCTCCAAAGGTAAAATTTTTCCTTTAACTTTAAATCCTTGACATCAAAAAATCTTTGAAATTTTCCATTCAATATTTTAATTTTCGAATCTAAAATCATATTTATATTTAATTTACATTTAACTTATATTTTAATTTATATTTATATTCAATTTATATATGTACATAATTTATATTTAATTTATTTTATATTTATTTATATATATTTATATTCTTTATTAAAAATAAAGCAAATTGAAATGAATTTTCCAATTAATAAAAAACGTCTAACAAAGGAACGCCAATTTCAACTGAATTTTCAAAATATTGGATACAATGTCATTTAATTAAAAAACAAAAAATCCGAGTTTACAGTTTTTTAACAGATAGGAGAATTTTTAATATAGAAAATTCCCTTTTCATATACACGTTTCAATGGAGGAAAAATAAAAGTCATTATATGAATAAATTCCTCAATTGTTTACAAAGAGTTGGTGAGTTTGAAATTAGAGGAGGGCAGAAATGTAAAGCAACCTGAAACTTTGATGCTGACATTGAATCGCGGTAAATCAGTTTAACGCAATATTAGTTTCGTGTTTGCAGGTGATGAAACCAGCGAGTACGGAGAAGTTCCTTGTGTCGACAACAGAAGGTAGTCCAGCGCGTTTGGAAATCACACTTTGTTCAAATCCCAGACCACGTCTAGTCGCTTGGGAATGGGGAAGCACCAGACTTCACGCTGGTTAGATCTCGAATTCAATATTTCACTTTTTCCATTCAATTTCCATTTTTTAAATGAAAATTCAATTTTTCTTGTTGTTACTTTCTTTCACTAGTCGTTATATTTCTTATTTTCAATTTTTTTCGACCTATTACTAGTCGCGTTAATCTGTGAGAAAATAAAGAAACGGATTAATTTGCAGGGCTCTAACCAGTTTTAAGTATTTAAAAATACAGACTTTAAGGGAAAAAATGAAATATTACTAACCAATTACTGACAAAAGTTTAATCAGTCAGAGTTAAATAAGAGAACCTTTTATCAAAAGTTCAAAACTATAAATTAAATATTTCATATCTTATTATTATAATACAGGCACACAAAAAAATGAAAGTGGTCTATATATATTGAACCAGACCTATATGTCTTATAGTATTTTCGACCGCTGAAAACGAATATGAAGTCAGAATTGCTCCATCACCCTATGTTTTCTAAAACCGAGAAAAACTACCCTTTAATGTACAAATTCAAAATTAAAAGTAAAAAAATTTTATTGAATTGCAAAACAGAAGAATAAATTTATGAACTTCTCTTTCAACACCTCAAAAACAATGTCATAATTATAAAACATCACCCATTCAATTGATTTTGAGGACCTCGTTTTTTATAAAAATGCATACAAAAAAATTGGCACATACGATTTTTAACGTCAAATACAAAAAAAATTGTCACATACAATTTTTATCGTAAAATTTACTCATCTTTTAAATTCTGCTGTTAAAATTTGTTTATATTGAGTTGTTAAAAAGTTATAAACAATTTATTCCAAAAAATACGATTTTTCAAGATAAAAATTTCTTTTCAGGCGTATTCACATCAGAAAAATATAATTTTGCTCTTAAAAGTTCAAAATATTGCGTCCATCGACCCTCAGCTACAAAACCCTGATGTCACCGTTTTTTTACATTCTCACTGCAAAAAATGGCGTCTAAAAATGAGACGTTTATAGACGTCTTATTTAAAAAAGCGTCTTATTTGAGCGTCTTAAATGAAAAACATAACCTCCAAATACATGCATTTTAGAAGGCAAATAAGACGCTTATATACGTCTTAAAAGTGACCACGTAAACGTCTTAAACCAAGACGCTCATTTTTTACAGTGCTCATCACATAAGAAGGTATTAGTTTTGGTGGAAAATTGACTTTTGCTAATTTCATGAAATCTTTGCGTTTTGGGGTATGTCTGTCTTCCCCAGCTTAAAATCCCCATACAGGATCTCAAAGGAACATTACGGATCCTTTACTTGTCCTTTACGGGATCCAGTATTTTTATCAGAAAAATTAAAGTCACTAAAATGGCCTGAAACTTGATACTCCGGGGTCCTTTTAAAAGCGGACATAGGGTAAATGCTGCCGTCTACTGCGATGTTCAAATTTAGCAGCCTTTGAAATAATAAACTCGGGAATTATAATGCAAGAAGTAAAGTTAAAGCTAATTAAATTGAAAGCTCTTGTTATGTAGATAATAAAACATTAATAAAAACTTTATAGAAATTGATAATTTAAACAAATTAAATCAATAAACAAATTATATCAAATGCGTGTATTACTAGGAGACTGACCCAACTACTGTGAGCGAATTACTACGATAAAAATATGTGTATTTAGAGGTTATGTTGCTCCCAGTAATTGGAGCATATGCATTTCAATGGAAATGTCCCAATTACTACGATAAGCAATTGTCGTTCTTAAATAATTAAATTATTAATACTTTAAATATATGTTTCTTTACGCACAATGGTATTGAGTAAGATCGAAAATAATTATTTCTAACATTTCCATATAGTATATTATTCTATAACAGTAAAATAATTGTATTATACAACAAATCCCAGTAATTGGAGCAATCCCAGTAATAGGTGCATTTACCCTATCTCCCAATTACACTCTTTCACTCACTGTCAGTAACAAATTTGGTCTTAAGGTTATGCTATTCAATGGTCACGTGCCCCATTTACTTTACTATGGAAAAACTTCCCACTGAATAACATGACCTTAAGGGGTCGTCCATAAACTACGTTACCAATTTAGGGGGGGGTCATTCTTACAACTACGCTTTGTAACACGTGGGGGGGGGTGTTTCTTCAAAGTAAAGTTACACTTGTAAAGTAGAGTTTAAAAAAACTACACAATATATAAAGTGTTTTATCTTTTTTCTATTGTTTATATGAGACGCCTGTTTGTTTATTCCCGTTTATGCAAATGCTCCAATAGTCATTTGATCTAATTTAAAGGTTATAAATGTTAAAATAATCTAAAGAACATTGAATATAATGTGATTTTATATAAAAGTCTAATTAATAAAATGAGTTTATTCTATAATTTATTTTTAAGTCAATAATCAAAATATCCAATTCGCATTTTCTATAATCATAATCAATTATAAAATGTTTGCACTCAAACTTTCAAGTGATAAAATAGTTGTATAAGCCAAAGTTTCTTTTTTATATAATTTTATAATAACCTAATGTTAAAGTGTTATAATTTTTAATTTTTATAAATTGTAATTTAACAAATGTCTGCCAAATCTAAATGTAGTAAAATATAATTTATTTAAATAAAATATCTTTTTTAAAGAATGCTAAAAACATCGAATCGGCAAAACGTCTAATCGTCATATTTAAACCAAGCAAATTTCTCGAATTTTTGTCGTTTCGACGTTTCGAGTATTAGACGAAATGACGATTAGACGTTTTGAATATTGGATCAATTGACGATTTGAGGTTTTAAGCATTCGACCATTTGACGATTCGATGTTTTTAGCATTGGAGGAAATGACGATTCGACCAATTGCCGATTCGATGTTTTTAGCATTCTTTAAAAAAGATATTTTATTTAAATAAATTATATTTTACTACATTTAGATTTGATTTAGATTTGGCTTAAAAATAAATTATAGAATAAACTCATTTTATTAATTAGACTTTTATATAAAATCACATTATATTCAATGTTCTTTAGATCATTTTAACATTTATAACCTTTAAATTAGATCCAATGACTATTGGAACATTTGCATAAACGGGGATAAACAAACAGGCGTCTCGTTTATATTTGTCTTTTACATTTCTTGAAATTTTTACACATTCGTTCGACAGATGGCTCTGCGTCAATATTCTTAGCATTCCTGTTACCAATGTTTCCTTTCTAAGCTTGAATACACGGAAAAACTTTTTTCAAGAGTCATTACTAAATTTATTCAAGAACTCAGGATATGGGAAAAATTTAGAACTTGTTTTAGAAAAGTTCAATATTCATTAAAGAATTTTCAGGTGTTTTTCTAATGGCTTGGAAATTATTGTTCTTGACGATGCGACTGAGTTCTTCAGTCACTGCGCGCTGAAAAAGTCTCGAACTATTTAAGAAAGAAGACGTAGCCTAACCAATAGGTATACAGCGCCACTTGGCTTTAAACGCTTTAAAACGATCTAAAACTAAAGTATCGTAACGCGTCCCTGCAGCCGAGTGGCATAAGGCGGAGCGATCTTGAGTCTCGAGGTCTCAAGTTCGACTACTCAGGCGGGCAAATTTTTTTCGCTAACTTTACATTTTTCTATTCTTAAACCAGTTCAGGACTTTTTCAAGAAAATTCAACAAGTAGTCCAGAAATTTACTACAGTTATCCCCGAATAGCTTAAAATAATGTTTCAATCTATGGTTTTGTAGCATTTCTTGTATTATTTCCATATCCTGAGTTCTTGAATAAGTTTAGTAATGACTCTTGAAAAAAGTTTTTCCGTGTATTTTATTCCGTCGTAATTTCACATGAGTCGGCCGGTGTCACGTTTTGCATATTGTGTTCTTTTAATTTTTCATATTATTTTCATTATCTTGTTTACGAAAAAATATCAGGACTATATGAAAGACTTATGCCGCTTTTAAAAGTCCACACAACAGTGAAATTTCGAAATAGTCGGTGCAAACTAAGTGCAATAAAACATGGAAGAAATTAAAAGATAAAAGTGCTACTGCTGCAGAGTTGAAATTAAATACTGAAAAGGCAAGAAGACTAGAGACAGGACAAATATAGGGGGATTACGATGGCGTGGTTGGATTGCGCCAAATATCGTGTTTTGATTCTGCACTTGCCCTCACACACACGTGTCACGTATTTAAATATATAACGTAAGAGTGTGCGAGATGTGCAGAACCGAAACAAGATATTTGGCGCAATCTAACCCACGCCTTCATAATCCCACTAATTCTGACTCACTGCTGTGAGTGAGAAAAAAGCCGAGTTAGTCCTCCTGTCTCTAGTCTTTTTGTGAATAGGCTATTCAAACTTAAACACTAGAAGCAACTAGAAATTCTACAACACTATTTATTGAGAGGTTTACAAATGAATCGAACACCACAGGATTGGAGTGAACAAGAATACAGTTTATTGTTTGGTGATAGAAAATACACGGGTATAAAAAAAGCAGCGTCTCTCACTAGTCTCACTATATATTATAGGCATTGTGGGAATTTTGGTAAGAATTCTACCAACAAAAGGTCGGTTCCCAAATAAACCGATAAATAAATAATTCTGTCAATTTGGATTAATAATTAGAACACTTCGTTTATTTATAATTGAGAAAATACAAAAATATGTATGCAACGTCGAATATCTCAATTAGAACTAAATATTCACACTCTCACTTCATCACTCTGTAGCACGAAGGTGGGGAGAGCCTAAAGGCGAGTTCTCATCGACGAAATGACAAAACTTGAGCGAACCGCCACACACTCCCCTCCTAGTGACAACGATATGAACAACAAAAAATTTAAAAATTAAAAAAAAAAAATTATTTCAGAACAAAGAAAAAAAATAAAAGATGCGCGAACTTTCATACGTTTCAACTCACACACATCACACCAGAAAAAAAATTATTATTAAAACTATATAATACTTCTTAAAGAAAAAAACATTTTTTTTATTCTTAAAGGTTCTTTTTTAATCCTTAAAAGTTACTCTCTTTTTTAAAATATTAGGAACAAATTTCTTTGGTTTTGATTAAACTTTTAATGGCAATTCCCTGATAGGTGTTTCGATGTTTATGGCAACATCCGATCGATCGTTCAAAACAACAGGATCCTCGATTCCAAACGGAATCAGCGACTCAACAGGATTCACGTTTTCAGGAGATTTAGAGGCAGAAGGCATGTCTCTCCGTTTAAAATCGATATTTACAGGAATTATTGACGGTAATTCTGATTTAAGAATTTCTGAGGAATCGAGTGCGGTGTACGCTGGTTTAAGATTCTCAACCGAAACCCGCTTCGAAATTCCATCAACATCTATCTCAAAGACGCGATCTGAAATACGATTGATAACACGAAATGGTCCAGTGTATGGACATTGAAGCGGTTTCTTTATGATTTTAACAGTTCTTAAAAATACGTGAGAACAAGTTGTTATGTCCTTATGGACAAAAATTTTGCGTTTGTGGTGGTGAGAAACAGGAACTGATTTAATCTCGCGCATATGATCTCTAAATTCGGCGAAAAATGCACTGGAATCAGAAGGAGAATCAGATGGCAAGAAAAACTCACCTGGAATGCGCAAAGCCCTCCCAAAAACAAATTCCGCAGGAGATGCCCCGCAATCCATCACCGATGTTCGAAGACCTAAGAGAACAGTAGGTAAGACCTTAACCCAACTTGAAGAAGATCGACACATTATGGCTGCTTTGAGAGTCCTGTGCCAACGCTCCACTATGCCGTTGGATGCGGGATGGTAAGCGGAGGAACGGATTCGGCAGCAACCAGAGATCTGAAGAAGAGCCGAAAACAACCTGGATTCGAACTGGGTACCCTGATCGGTCGTCACCGTCTGGGGGGACCCATATCTCGAAATCCAGATGTCCGTGAAAGCACGGGCCACAGTGACAGCCTCTATATTCCTGATTGGAATGGCCTCAGGCCAGCGGGAAAAACGGTCGATGATGGTCAGACAATAGCGAAAGTCCTGATCAATTGGAAGCGGTCCAACAATATCCATATGGATATGTTCGAAGCGTGTCTCAGGAGCAGCGAAATGAACGGGCAGAAGAACATTATGCCTGGAAATTTTGGACTTTTGGCAATCAATACAATTTTTGCAAAATTGGGTGATTTGTTTGTGCATTTCGGGCCAAACATACCTTTTTGAAATAGTTCTGTTAAGAACACGAGCACTAGGATGCGACAACGAATGAAAAGATTTGATCAGTCTTTCTCGAAGAGGTGCCGAAATAAAAGGTCGCAAATCATCTCCAGAAACGTCACAAAACAATCCAACATTGTCCGGACCAAAAACGAATCTCTTCAATCGAATAGACCACTTACCGGTAGTTAATGCTCTCTGAAGTTCCTGATCCTGAGCCTGAACCTCAGCAAGTGCTAAAAGTTTAATTTCAGGAGAAAGAACAACCGTCTCGACCCTGGAAAGTGCATCTGCAACAACATTATCCGAGCCACGACAATGCTCAATATCTACCGAGAACTGAGAAATATACGAAAGTTGACGCTGCTGACGAGGCGATGCCTTTGCAGAAGTTTGTTTGAACGCGTAAATGAGAGGCTTATGATCGTTAACGATGCGAAAAACACGTCCCTCCAAAAAATGTCGAAAATACTTGATGGATTCGAAAATTGCAGTTAATTCGCGATCATAGGTACTGTAATTCTTTTGAGAAGGAGACAATTTCCTTGAAAAGAAGGCCAGAGGTCTCCATGAATCAGAGATAAATTGCTCCAAAGCACTTGAAGGACGACAAACTCCTAACTCCGTCCAAGTCTGGAATTGAGTCTTCGCTGCTTTCAATTTCTCAGGTGAAAGACGCCGTGCTCATTCAGCAAGGGGGGGACCGTGTGTCAAAATATGATGATAAACATCCCGAGTAGAATTGGTAAGACCCTGCGACAATCCGGTAACCTCAGGATACCTCGATAAAATCTCCGCATAAGGAGCGTTATGATCAATAGTGCTTATAGTGGACGAAGAAACTTTACGGACCTCAAAATTGACATCCACATTGGTAAGAGAGTCCATCAATTTCCGCTGACCAAGATCGACAACAAGATTGTGATGAGCCAACAAATCCGCCCCGATAATTGGATGAGGAACAGCAGCCATGCAGAAATTCCAATCGATGCTTCGCCTGAGTTCAAGATCCAACCTCATACGTCTGTCACCAAATGTCGGTATCCTAGAGTTGTTAGCCGCAAAAAGACAAAAATCTGAAGGACTAAGTTTGGTATTTTTTTGAACAGGGAGGAGAGAAATGTCCGCACCAGTATTGATCAGAAAAAGCAACCCGGAAGTACGATCACGAATGTGGAGACGTTTAGAAGGTACGCCGAAATCAACAGTCTCAAGATGAAGAGGCGTGACTAGTTTTCCGAGGATCTACCAACATTCAATTTTCCCGAAAAAGAGCATGGTTCCTTGCATTTGGTTGCCTTGTCTCCAAACTTATGATGGTACCAACATGAAGGGGGTAGTTGGTCCAAGAAAACGGATTTAACAACCTCATCACTACAATTTATATCGCCCAAATTTCGTAATCGGGTTAAAATAAGGGATGGTTTTCCATCAGTGGGAATATCTCCCTTAAAAAATTGCCGAAGTCGAAATTCGACTGAAATTGAGTAAGTAGAAATGTAATTGGCCCTGGTTGATTCAGAGGTGATGCGATGATTCTCAAAGACAGATGAAACCTGCATGAACCAGAACTCAGGGTCATTAGAAACGAATCGAGGCAGCCTAGGACTGCGATAGGCCTCAATTCGCGGAAAATCACGAATTTCATTCATACCCTCAGAAACCCTGTTCAACTGTCGCTGCAAAACCTGGAATTGCTCATCGCCAAGAATCTGACTCTCCCTGAGATCCCCGCCCTCAGCCATAATGAAGGCAAGAAAAAAAACGGTCTCTCACCAACACAAAAACAAATCAGCGGTAAAATAAAATAATAAGAAAGAAAAAGATTCAGTATGATGGAACCTCAAAAGCAGTGTTTTCTGAATAAAAGTTTGTCAATAAATAAACAATCAAGACAATGAAAACCCCAATTGAATAATAACAATCAATGCCCGACCCTGAAAACGATCGGAAATTGCCGCGTGACAAAAATGTAAACACACTATTTCAACAAGTTAGAAAAATAATCTTCATAATCAAATATAATTTTTCACTAAATAAAATTATGTTAAAAATAAAAAGAATAAAATAAATGAAAATGAAACTCACGACAAAAAATAGGTAATCAAGCACACTGTTATCATAAAAACAAAATAAGCGATGAATCTTCTTTCAGTGGTGATGTGTCCCGAGATGCAAATTCCGAACGGGCAGAAGCACATGTTGATGGCAAGGTAAGATATATCCTCTTAGAACATTCCTTGACAGAAAAATTGTGAAAACTAAGCAGAAGCTCCTTCAGCAACTTGAACTGAACACTCGGCCGATGATTGCATCCATCAGTTGAATCATGAAAGAGATGTATTCATGAAAATGTGAAACTATGTTTCAACATTGAACGGAAGAGAAAAAAAATACAGGTAGAAAAAAAATAACGTACCTGGTGTATGGGCTCCGTTAAAAGCCCATGCATAAGAGTCGAAAGCGCTTCGAATACAATAAGTTCACCGCCAGACAGGTAAAGCAGGTGATAAATGTAAAAAAGTTGTCAGTCGTGCTGGTGTGGTCACCAAGTGTGGGAATTTTGGTAAGAATTCTACCAACAAAAGGTCGGTTCCCAAATAAACCGATAAATAAATAATTCTGTCAATTTGGATTAATAATTAGAACACTTCGTTTATTTATAATTGAGAAAATACAAAAATATGTATGCAACGTCGAATATCTCAATTAGAACTAAATATTCACACTCTCACTTCATCACTCTGTAGCACGAAGGTGGGGAGAGCCTAAAGGCGAGTTCTCATCGACGAAATGACAAAACTTGAGCGAACCGCCACAGCATGAATGAAACAAAGTGAATGGCGACGCAGACGTCGTCATGTTAGCCCTCTTTCGGACGATGAGTATGTTATATTGAGAAAACGCGCCAAGATTTAAAATACTCAATCTTAACACTATTATACTATTTTGCGCAAGTAAGTGTAGTATAACGATTTTGCATATTAATATTAGAATGTATACTATCCATTTTAAAACAAATATGGAAAACCTTTTTAGTGCTGATGAATTGTATTTTCACCTAAACTATTTATTTTCTTTTTATTCGTGTACACATTTTTTCCTTATAAGATACTAATACTTTTCTTTTGGTTTACACTGACAGCAGAAATTGTCGGTACGAACGACGGGCGAGTTAAGAAAAGTTGCTGCCGAAATTAAATTAACTTATTTTATTATTGAAAAACGATATAGTAACTTGGTTCTTGGTTTGTTCGAAAGCCAATTAAATTCTGCGTCGTTTGATATATAAACGGAAATTATTTTATATTTTTGAGAGATTTTATCACCTAAGAGATTTTGAAAACAAATTGATTAATTTTTCTATTTTTGTGCACCATGTCTGTGTGGCTGCACATTTTAGAAAAATTTTAAACTCTTACAAATAATCTTTAAAGTCTCAGCTTTTATTTAAGCCTTGGAAACTGTAAATCCGTTCAACAGTTTTTAAAATATCTAAAAAAATGTCCAAGCATGTTTTTCTATAATTTAGGCGGTGATACTCACTTATTGCACTCTCGCTGCTCACCTGGTTTGTTGTGGCAGGGCCGAATAAGCGGCATATAGAATATATCTAATATTGTAAACAACAATAAGTAGAGGAACAAAATTTTCAAAATTAGTTTCTGTTTTTTTTAATTCTTCCAATTATCGATAAACGTTGAAAGTATTGTTTTAATATTTGTGTACGGAACCCGCCATTGCAGTTCGAGTACAACTCGCACTTGTCCAATTTTTTATTATTTTTAAATAAATTTTTTGGCGTCAGACTGTTACAATACACTAGTATACCAATTTTTAGCTCATTAGGTCAAAAAATGTAAAAATTAGAAAAACAATGTTTTCAAAAATTTTTTAGTTTTTCCTTGACAACGCTATGGCTATTATTACATAGCAAGTTCTCTATATTTTTCCTGTGATATTCGCCTTAAAATACACCAGCACAAAAATAGAAAAATTAATCAATTTTTTTTCAAAATCTCTTAGGTGATAAAATATCTAAAAAATAGAAAATAATTTTCATTTATATATCAAACGACGCAAAATTTAATTGGCTTTCGAATAATCCAAGAACCAAGTTTCTATCATTTTTCAATAATAAAATATGTTAATTTGATTTCGGCAGCAACTTTTCTTAGCTCGCCCGTCGTTCTTACCGTCAATTTCTGCCGGTAATGTACATATTATCTCTTCTTATTTTCTAAAGCTGCTAAACATGTTATAATTGAATATTCTTCTTTCAAAGTATCCTTCAACAAATCAGGGTTAAAAGCTATTTCTAATTTTGAAATCAGTAAAATTGAAATTGCTGGTATACAAAATAATTTTTCTGCATGTCTATTATTAATTTATTGAACAAAATTTCATTTTCTAAGTATTTATTATTTTCACTATTAATATTCCAATATCGTATAATGTGCACTGTAATTAATTAATTAATATTGTAATAATTAAATAATTCTGTCTCACTAGAACTCCTTTGTGTGGCATGTTTAAATTGCCTTTTTATTTTGAAAAAATCTCATTTACCAAATTATGGATTATATGTAACTGGAGATGTAGGGGAGTGCTGTCAGGGTTGGACATAGTTTTGAATTTTCTTCATAACTTCCTCTGCAGTGCGAATTTCACGTTTTCGCGCATATTGTTGGAAAGATCAACTTAAATGCAATGTTTTTGCTGTACATTGCAAAAAAATTCGGCCAAAAGTTTCAAAGTTATAAGCAATTTTAAAAAAAAATAATGTTGTAAGGGTTGAACATGGGTGTAAGGGTTGAGCTACTGTAGAAAATCAATGAAATATTTAGGTAAATGGTTAAAAATGTCCTTCAAATAATAGAATGACACTTGAAAATGAGGAAAGGAACCATGATATTAAAATAAAATTCCATATTATGCATTTTTGCATAACATTAGATATTTTCCCAGATAGCACGACTTCTTGCTGTAAGGCCACTGTAAGGATATCTGTAGGGGTTGTAAGGCTTACCGCGTAAGGCTGTTGTAGTCCTACATAAGTCTAAAAATTTCCGCATTACCGTAAGCTTATGAATAAAAGCTGATGTGGGATTACACCTAATCCTATTGTAAGCTTACTCGAAAAACTCATAGTAGGCTTACATGTAAAAGTTGATGTAAGCTTACAAGTAAAGGTTGAGGTAAGCTTACAAGTAGAGGTTGAGGTAAGCTTACAAGTAAAGGTTGAGGTAAGCTTACAAGTAAAGGTTGTGGTAAGCTTACAAGTAAAGGTTATTGTAAGCTTACATGTAAAAGTTGAGGAAAGCTTATAAGTAATGGTTGAGGTAAGGCTGTTGGAAGTTTATTATCATGGTGTAAGGTTCTTGTAAGGTTGTAGTGAGTTTACCTATTATTATTACGCGGTAAGCCTTACAACCCCTACAGATATCCTTACAGTGGCCTTACAGCAAGAAGTCGTGCTATCTGGGTTATTTCTTAAGAATGAAATCAAACATTTTTAAATTAAAACAATATAAAAAGATTATCGGAAAAATTATTTCCTCTTTTTTCGTTAGAAATAAAGTTTTTGACACCTCAAAAAATGAATTTCTGTTGCAAGTACGCTTCGGAATTGCAATATTTTGGACGGTTCAACCCTTACGACACCGCCTGGCTCAACGCTAACTCACGCGTCGTTTTGAGACATACCACACAGAACACAAACGCGTCACACAAAACCCCAAATTTCTTTTCACATTTTCGTATAACATCTTAATAAACAATTTCAATAAATTTACATTGTCTTTGGCATATTTCTTCTACATTTACTTCTCTTTTTTTGACACCACAAAAAAGTTTCTGTTGAGCGTATAACAATAACTCGCAAAAAACAAAAGTATACGTTCGTATACTTGACTGAAACTCATGTGAAAAGTTTACTGGCATTAGTAGCAAGAATTTCAGTACATAAACAGATGGCGCTAGTGTGATAAAACAAAATAAACGCGATGGTTCAACCCTAACACCTGTCCAACCCTAACAGCACTCCCCTAGGTTTTTTTCTACAAGACAAGATTTTACAAAATAATAATGATAAGAAATCTATAGTTAGATTTTTTAGTTCTCGATATTTTATTTACATCAAAACTTTTTAATCCATATTATTTTCATTTTAAAATATGTAGCGAAACATCAGTTATTTAATTATGTTTTTTTCTTTGTAATTTAGAAAATGAAGATATTGATTCGATTGTAGCTTGTAATGATGAATTACAAAACGAGGCTAATACTTCGACTCCTGTTTCGTCCTCTTCAACCTATTTTAAGCTACGTCAAGAAACATTAAAAAAAAGAAATATGAATAATAGAAAGTGAACTAAACTTTCTAATTACAAAAAAAGATTCTGCTCTTTCAGACAATAATATTGAAAAAGATATAATTTTGAATTAGTAAAAGATAAAAAAATTACAAGAAAAAATATCAAAAGCAGAGTAGCAAAAAGAATAAAGACATAAAGAAAGAGAACGAATTAGAAATTTACAACAAAATCTTCCAGGGTCAAATTTTTTAAAAGCAAGAGATGACGTGGGAACGTTATCGAACGTCCACGGCTTGAATCAGATCAGAGTGAGTTGATGCAGGCTATATGTGATATAGCTCTACATTCAGGATCAGGTGGTGATAGGCGTGCAAGACTTTGGACAGCCTTCACAGCTAACTGCGGAAGGAAAGAGACACGTCAGTACTGTGCCGGTTTAGTTGTATAGGGCCCAAGCTGATCAGCTATAGAAATAACTGCAGCAAAGGCACAGGTGCCCATCTTGATGCATGTGGAATATACAATTTGTTTGCCCGATCACGATTTTGCAGTGGGTATTCATCACAAATGCACTCGATCCGTAAATGCAGGGATTATCGTAAATGATAAATGTATGGGCAATAAAGATGCTGTCACGCATTCAGGGCCAACGTACATTGCAATACGAAACGCGAAACACAATAATTCAAGTGCGTCTACCCATTATAAAGATTTTAAGGAATTATTAAAATTAAAGGATTTTAATGTGATTTTAAAAGGATATGATGGTGAAATAAAACACCATTGAGCAAAGTTCTCTCAGGAGTAATTCTACCACATGGTTATTATGAATGAATGAATTTTATGAATTAAAAATTGATGGCTATAATGTCGAAGCAGAGTTTCTACCTAGCGATGAGACAATTCCTCGTCTCGAAGAGTTTAACGATGACGATTGGTACATGAAGCATGTTCGGAAAAGCCAGTATCTCCTCCAGGTAGAATTATAAAATCAAATTTAACTTTTAAACAGTTTTAATTTTATGAAGAGTATCTTATTAAAATATAATTAATGTATCTATTTTTTATATAGTTAAGTATGATTACTTAAATTGCTGCTCTCCGCATAGAAGTAACTTGAATCAAATTTTGTATTAGAGATTTCTTCCTGCACCTTTTCCTTTATAGCATGTTTTGTGTTCCTTTTTCTAATGGATTAACGAAGGCATTCCATTTACAGAAGATTACCTCAGTGTTTAAGAATCTATAAATTATATTTCTTGTACTTGTTTAAATATTTTATAGAAAAAAATTTATTATATTCTAATACATTACATAATCTTAATGTAAAGACTGCAATAAATGATTCAAAACAGTATTATTTGTGCAAAAAAATGATTACTAAGTCTTATAAAATGCTAAATATGTGTATATTATAAAAGTAAACAATTTTATAAGCACCAAAACTTAGCTCTATTAAACTGAATATTCAATTATAACATACTTTACTTTCCTCTGGGTATATATGAAAATCAATGGTTGTTTAGGAAGGGAGGTAGGGGTCGAAAAATGTAAAAAATTGGTAACGTAGTTTCTGAACGACCCCATACATCTCAACTTTCTACAGATACATCCCCCGCCGACATATATAATTCCTTTTACGATCATCTTAGTAATAGAGCAATTGTACCCAAAACTAACTCCATCAAGTCCATCTCTAAACCTTTCTGGTGGAATTCCAATTGAGACGAAGCTTTGGCGCTTAGGAGAGATAATTATAGATGGAACCAAACCTATCAATCACTCTACAATAGAATCGAGTTTAAACAAAGGGACGCGGAAATTAAGAAAACACTCAGAGCCCAAAAATCCATAAGATTTAGAAACTTCTGGGAAAATATGTCCCCGTCAAGAGGAATTTCCACTTTGTGGAGAACACTCAAGGCTCTATCATGTAGGTCTGATCAGCGCAATACTAACATCTGTCCAGAAAATCTTTTTAAAGAAATCCTTATCTTTGATAGGGAACTAAATCGCACCCAGAGTTCTCCCCTCCAACCTTATACTTCTATTCTAACGGCCGAGCTTTACGCCATCCACTCGGCAATGAAGTATGCAGTCGATCGGAGAAGGAATCGTTCTCATAGTTTCCGACTCTTTCTTTTCTATTCATAGACTAAAGAACTGCCTATTATTTAAGGATAATCCCTACATAGTCCCTGAAATTTTGAATATTCTAACCGCATCGTGACAGAAAAGCCTGTCTTTTTTTCCTCTGGCCAGACTCAGAAAGACACCTGACGGGTCACAGATACTTCTCAAAAATCTCCTACAAAACCATCAGACCATGGTTTCGAAGTCTCAACCTTCCAAGAAGCTGGATTAACTCCATAACACGATTGAGAACGGGACATACATTGACCATTGAACACCTTGAGATAATCAACTGGATTGAAACGTCACGCTACAGATACGTGCAGGCTCGACGATCATTAAATCACGTTCTGTTTGAGTGTCCTTCTCTAACACAGGTCAGACTTGATTTTAGCAGATTTTTAAACAACACATTTCCTAAGTCAGATCTCAACTCGGCTATTATTGACGGGATTATTTTTCCTCCCAATGAGAAAGTGGTTTCCAATAAAAAAAGAGGAATTGAGTGAAGCCGTTACGAATTAAGTGAAGCCTTGAGTCAATACGGATTCGCATAAAACTGTATTAGGACGCTTGACTCAAGCTTTTTCTCGTCTGTTGAATATGGGCCCCTTTTTAGCATTAGAATATTAGAAGCATTTACCATATGAACATACCATATTATTCACTGAAATCGGCACAGTAGATGCCTGTAAATCCATTTAAATTTAGGTTCTTCATTGATTCATATAGTAAATATATTCGCACCTGTCAAATTTTGCTGATATCAATTTTTAACATATGTTCATTGTTTCTGACCGTTATCGGCATTTTTAAATTCCAGAAAACTAGTTCTTTCTATTTATAATGTGTTCTCTGCTCATGAGATCTCAATTTTAATACTAAAAGAGGACTGTATTCTGCGGACGAGAAAATATTGAGTCTAACGTCTCAATACAGTATTGACGCGAATCCGTATTGGCTGAGATTTTACTCGTCGAACATTCTATTCTTTTGAATTGACTACCGCGAGGAGTAAACAATAGATTTTTTGAAATTTTGATGGTTCCCGTGGAATACAGCTCCAAGGTGAATTCGCGGATTTAGAATAATTCAAAATTCTCGTTTTCAAGCATATTTTCTGGAAATTGAATTCTTTTCTATTGTACGCTTCTTAACGGAATTTCACACTTAACGGAATATCACTATCACCTATTATTCTTCATATGTTTATAATATGCTTCTTGCCATGAGTCGATAGAGAGGGTTTTATTTGTTCATTGAGAGTATTTTATATGTTTATTTTTGTTCTTCTTCGTTTGTTCTGTTAATTTTTTGTGAAGAATATTATTCTTTATAAATATACATATTCCACAAATTATTAAATCTAAATTGTGCTAAAGGAAAATCAAATATATAAGAAACTACAAACCGAGCACATGGCGGTTTAACCTCAATGTGTACAGTTGTTGAATTGTTCTGCGAATTAAGAAGCCTCGCTGAGTGGTTAACTCATAGCTGATTTACTTATAACCTTTAAGAATCAATAAATATAGTGCTCAAGTTTCGCCAAGAATTGGAGTAAGTTCATCTTACAGAGTTTAAACACGTGCAAACATAACCTTAAGAACTTAACCTTACCAGGTGTGCCTTCTTATTCAAGAAACTTTTTAAGTATGAGCATCTTGATTATTGTCGAAAATAGAATTTGAATCCAGAAAAGACTCTAATTGTCTCCAATTAACCCTTTAAGGACGGGACGGACACATTTTAGAGATAATTTTAGACAGTACAGTTTATTTGCTTAAAATTCAAGATGGCGGATAAAAAATGGCGCCAAAAAGTCCATTTTTTAAAAAATATTAATCTCGTTTTCGAAATTTGTTAAAAATGCTGAAATTTAGTTGAAACAATGTACTCGGGGATTATCGGAGTCGCTGATGACGAATATGAACATAGTTTTCAAAAATTCATAATGGCGGATACAATATGGCGTACGAATTTTTGAAAAACTTATTGGATTCGAATTATATTTATTACTCGGGGGTTTTTGGGGTCGCTGATTACGAATATGAATATAGTTTTAAAAAATGGAAAATGGCGGATCCAATATGGCGGACGAATTTTCGAAAAATTTATTGGATTCGATTAATATTTATTACTCGGGGGTGTGTGGGGTCGCTGATTACGAATATGAACTTAGATTTCAAAATTTCATAATGGCGGATCCAATATGGCGGACGAATTTTTGAAAAACTTATTTGATTGTATTAATATTTATTACTCGGGGGTTTTTGGGGTCGCTGATTACAAATACGAACTTTGTTTTCAAAAATTAAAAATGGCGGATCCATAGATGTGTGCAAAAAGTCCGAAAAGTCTAGATGGACCGAGTTGGAGTTTTCTCGATGTATGGGGTACACGTGTGCATTCCAGTTCTCTAAAAATTTAGGTATCTGAAAAGTCTGAGAACTGGAACAATTTTGAGTATGCGAATCTTTGACAATTTGTCGAATATTATTAGAATCCAATAAATTGTTCGAAAATTCGTCCGCCATATTGGATCCGCCATTTTGAATTTTTCATAACTATGTTTATATTCATAATTAGCCACCCCACACAACCCCGAGTAATAAAAATTAATCGAATCGAATGACTTTTTCGAAAAGTCGTCCGCCATATTGAATCTACCATTTTAAATTTATGAAAACTATGTTCAGATTCATAATAATCAGCGACCCACACACCCCCGAGTAATAAATATTAATCGAATCCAATAAATTTTTCGAAAATTCGTCCGCCATATTGGATCCGCCATTTTCAATTTTTGAAAACTATATTCATATTCGTAATCAGCGACCCTAAAAACCCCCGAGTAATAAATATAATTCGAATCCAATAAGTTTTTCAAAAATTCGTACGCCATATTGTATCCGCCATTTTGAATTATTGAAAACCAAGTTAATATTCGTAATCAGCGACTCCGAAAACCCCCGAGTACATAGTTTCAACTAAATTTGAGCATTTTTATCAAATTTCGAAAACGAGATTGATATATTATAAAAAAATTGACTTTTTGGCGCTATTTTTTATCCGCCATCTTGAATTTTAAGCAAATACACTGTACCATCTAAACGCTTGAACATTTTAGACGAGATATTTCATAGTTTTACGAACTTCTTCGCACTCAAACCCTTCGAAAAAAATTCATTTTCGAAACAAAAATTGAAAAAAAAAATTTTTAATGGCCGTAACTTTTTGGTTATTAATTTTTTTCAATTTTGAGTGCAGATTCTGAAAGAGCGATGTCCAAGATGTAAGGAATAGTTTTGACGGATTTTTTTAACTTCCTAATACACGAAAAAACTACCGTCAAAAATTGTCTCTAAAATGAGCCGCCGGATCGTAGAAGGGCACGTAAATTTGTCTTGGCCGAAATCCAAGTCCCCTGGACATCCAAAATTCAACTTCTGAATTGAAATGTTTAAAATATATATTATCCTTATAGGAAATTTCATTGCGCATCTTTTTTTCTTTTAAATTTTTATTGTATCTATTACTGTTTTTGAAATATAAAGAAAAAACTGTTTTTTTAAAGAGCGAAATTGTTATTGTTTTTTTCACGTCAACTCGCGATTACTCAGTCAATTTTACGAATTTCTTAATGAAACAAAAACGAAAATATGCGTTATTTTATCCTACGAGTGACTAAAAATGAAAATTAATGTGTCCGTCCCGTCCTTAAAGGGTTAATGAGCCTTTAATTAGTTGAAAACCATTTCGATTCCTTACACCATCTTAACTCTCTTTCTTTCTCTTTCTGATGCAACTTATTTAACATATATTAACCGACTAAAATTAAGCTTCTGTCTTAGCAAAGCACATCCATAAATTTTAGTCGGGTAATATATTTGTATTTTTGTTTGCTTGTTTAAATTTTAGTTCGGTTTTGTTTTATAGCGAATTATGTTTTACAACTAAACTGTTGTTTATTACAGTCGAACTCCAGAGAGGAGATAGCTTGATTTCTTGAGACTATCTGCTTGATTTGAGGATTGAGAAATTAGATTTGCAATTTAGATAAAATTACATTATAGATCCGCAAGCATCCAGCTCACGACGAGAGTCCGAAATGCAGCACTCCGGGAATGAGTTTGTTCGGTAATGGCGAATTTGGTGGACAACCGGTTCTTCCTTCCCCTATTAAACCCAAAGCTAACAATGAACGGTCTTGGCACGATACTTCATCTAGTTCGTCCATAAATACAAATCTGAATTTAGAGTCCAGCCAACATATTTATAAAAAGTATCTAAAAGTCCGATAAATCGAAGTCGGGCTCACTATCCCTGGCCCAAGAAACTCCGAGGCCCTCTACCTTCACTTCTGATCCCATTCTTGATTCGGTTAATAAGGGCACTAATGGTACTGATAATATCGAGGGCAACTGCATTAGACATTCGACTCCTAATTTGCATAACATTGGACACAAACAATTGGAATCGGTTTTTTTGTACAATGATGCATCTTCTTCCCCCTTTCTTATTTTAATTGCCGATTGCTATAATTGATTTACTGAGTGCATTCATTGTCCGTGAAAAAAATATACCATTTCCTACGTAAAAGTTATCGCTCTTTCGGAAAATATTTTTAAAGTAGAAGATGTAAGCTTTAAAATGAGACTTTGAAAACCTCGATATCTTTACTAGATATCAAAATGTAATACTTTTTGTAACACCTTTAACTGTGTCAGGGTGGGGAAATCCTACTGGGCGGCACTTTACAATTAACTTGGGAAAATCATGTTTAGTAATTGGAATGCCCATAGTGTCAAAAAAACGTCTGAAATTGAATCCATTCTGTATACCTATGATCCCCGCGTGTCGTAAAAGGCGACTAAAGGGGGCATGAAGGTTTGGCTATAACTTGCTAAGTACAGCGTAAGTCTGAGACGCAGAGTAATAGTGTTCTGATGAAGTGTGCGGAGCCGAGGTGTACGGCAAGCCAAATATATACACCCGCACTCATGCGTGCCGTGAGAGTCGGCAAAAATGAATTGAACACAACACGCCTACTTGTGTGTCACTCAATCACCGGCTGTGCGAGACTTCGGTCTGGGAGCAGAACCTCCGCGTGGTCCCCGCTGGGAACGTCCGATTACCTATCCTTCAGTCAGACCGTGTCGGAGCGCGAGGCCGGAGACCTCGACGTTGTGATTTGCTTTATCAACTCGGGCGGGTACCTGGCAGAGTACCAAGGGATTAGAAAGGGGGTGGGGGTTAGTAAGTCTTTGAAGCGGAAAGCCCCTGGAATTTGGCAGACGGAAACAAGAAAGTCGTTCCGTCACCGTCTGGTCATGCGGAACTGTTGACCTTGTTATAACCGTAAGCGGTCCGTGGGGTGTGATACTCGTATGAGGCGGTACAACACGTTAACCGACTAGGCGCTGTATATCTATGATGTTGATTTGCTTTTGATCTCAGAAACTTGGCTCATACCCAACATAACAGCATGGCAGACCGCCGGATATTTAACTTATCGATGCAATAGAAGTGACCAGCGTCAAGGTAGTGGTGTTCCAATTTTGGCTAGACGGAACCTTTTGATATCTCCTATTGGTTTTTCAAGTGATGACTTAAAACACGTTGATGCAATCGGAGCCACAATAACAACTAGCATGGGCAAAATTCATTTTGTCTCTATTCATGCCCCTCCAAATATTCAAACTCCTTCTTTGATCTGGGATAGGCTTATAGATACTTGTGATAGGGATGATTATTTGGTCATTTACGGAGACTTTAATGCTCACTCGTGGACATGGGGGTTTGAATGATAGTATACCAACATTCGTACCACCCTCTCTGTCAGCTCTTCTCGGTCGGGGTTTCCGATGAAACATTTACTTCTGTTCACCTTCTTGTTACTGCATGTATTGACTTTACTCCTAAAATAGACGTGTTTTAAACTAAAATAAAACACATATTATACTCTAAAGCCGATACACGGCATCTTCATGAGAGAAGCTATTGAATATCCACCCTAACATAGTTTCACTAGTCTAAATTCCCTACCTTTTCCACCAATACCAACACAAAAGCCCTTCACCTGCTGCGCGGTAGCGATTTCTTTTCATAGAATATCTCTCATCAGCTAGATCTTCTAATCAGATGCCGTGTATCGGCTTCAGAGTATAATATGTGTTTTATTGTAGTTTAAAACACGTCTATTATACTCCTTTGGCCGATACACGGCATCTTCATGAGAGACGTGTTTGTTTTCTGCTGGTGAAGTCAATGCTATGTGATAATAGAGTTTGATATTTCCTTAATGAAAATTATTAAAATTAATATAGTTTTACATTTGAATTAAAATGAATATTTGAAAGCAACGTATCAGAATAATATTTATTTATTCAACTTTTATAAATATTCAAATTCTTAATTTCTAATTTTTTTTAATCCAAAATAGAACGATTATTAATTATACAACAATGTGATAATAATAAAAATTACAAAACTCTTTTAACCAAATATTTTTAAATTGGTTTGAAATTATTAAACAAAATTTTGTCTGTACCTTGATTTAATAGATTAACCTGTTTGAAATAATGTCTTTTGAATGTATTTGCACTTTTCCAATTTCCTCTATTCAAGATTTCCTGTACTGGAATATTTTCTAACCAACTCTTGGATGCCACAGCTGATCTTATACTTCCTAGTGATGTTTCTAATCCTGCTTCTTTTAATATAGTTTTTATCCATCCTCCTATCATGGTTTTTTAAGCTGGTTTAACTGGGCCAGTGATGGAAATGAACAAATCATCTAAGCCGCTCCCAGCTCTTCTTTCTTCTGATTTTTTTAAAAGTACCCTAATCCATGTAATTGGACAATCCCAGATATTAGGGTGCTTCGATAGTTTCCAACCTGATTGTCTGTGGGTGGCAGCGTCAGTTTTTGATCCAAACGATGGTCAAAAAATAATTTCGTCTCCAAGATTAATTAAGTGATCTTTCGATATTTTTAATAAGGTTAAGTCATAAACTCAGCGGTCAGATGCTAATAGGAGAATTATTGCTGTTCTTCTCGATGCCTCAAAGAAAGATGGATTATCAGTTTTCTTTAATAACCAATCAAATATTATTTGAATGTCCCAAATTTGAGAGTGAGCTTCTCTCGGTCTTGCTATTGAAATGGATTTGAGAGTCTGGCGTACGAGAAAATCAGAAGAAAAATTTTCTCCTTTTTCTGCACAAAAAGTGGCGATTGCTGATTTGTGAACTAATATTGTACTATAAGCCAAATTTTCCTTCATATGTCAATTGGCTAAAAATCTTGCTACTTCTTGACTCTCTGGAATTTTCGGGTTTATCTTGTTCCCTGTGCACCATTTGATCCATCTCTCGATTGGGGCCTTATATGTTTGAAGAGTTGATTTTCTCTAACTTCCTTTGATCAGATTCCTTTCTTGCTCGGACCAATTTTTGGTTCTTTCTCCCCACATCCAATGATCCACGCCTGAAGAATAATCTGATCCACTTGAGGATCTATCAGAACTTCTCTGAGATTTTCTATTAATACAGGTGGTTCGTTGCTTCGATTGATCAGGTCCGCTATCCAGAAGGTTTGATCCCATTTTGGAGCTATTATTATGAATCGACCTCTGCTTTTGTTGAGTTTCGATAATACTTTTGGCATGAGATAGGGAGGTGAAAATATCCACGCCAGATCGAAGTCCCATGGACGACACTCGGGAAGGTAAAATGCTGATAACGTTATCCCTAATTCTTCCGTTAGATTCAACAATTGAAAGGTCAGATTGTATAGTTCGAGGGATTTCATACCTCCTTCCTTCTTGATGTAAGCCACAACTGTTCGATTGTCCGATTGAATGAGTAGATGAGAATTCTTCAATCTGTGAGCCTCCTGTTTTATTGCAGCATATACCGCAAACAACTCTTTTTTGTTGGAGTGCCAAGAATTCTGTTTTCTTGTCCATGAGCCCGAAATGTAAATCTTGTCTAATTGAGCTCCCCAGCCGATATCCGCTGCATCTGTCGTCAAATAATTTGATACTGGTTTTTTGTGTATACAGGAAGTCCTGGCTGCGGCTCCGAGTCACCAGTTTAATTCTTGAGTTACTTGATCGTTGAGTATTTGTCTCTGTCGAGGACGATTCTGTTTGAATGTCCTGAGAAATCTTTGTAAGTGACATTCGCTATGGGAATGTGGAAGTATCTCTGTGACATATCTATCTTTACTAGCCAATCTTCTTCTTGGAGGAAATCTGAAATTTTTAAATGTGAGATTAGTCGAAATTTCGTTGTCTTTATGAATTTGTTGACATTTCTGCAGTCCAAAATCTGTCTCACACCTCCGTCTTTCTTGTTAACAAGAAACATTTTGGACACAAAACTTGGAGACTGATTCTTTGGAATTTCCAATATCTTCTGATCGAATAATTTTTTCATTTGATTTGACATCTCTGGGGAAGACTGTATCGTGAATTTTGGTGAATTCCAATTTGTTGTCAGTGATGGACGTGAATTGAATGGAATGTGTCAACCGGAAATTATTTTCCAAACTGTGGGAGTAGCCCCCAGTTTTATCCATCTGTCTTGAAATTTTACTAGTTGTCCCCCCGTAAAGTCAATTTCGTTTTATCAAATAAATATTCGTCACTGGGGGGAATATTACGTAATGCCATCTGCACATTTTTATTTTGAATACCCGTTAGTAATCGATCTCTTCTGCCTTCTACACATTCTGCTCTTTTTCCGCAAATCACTTGTAAAGTTTGCTCTGTATTTTTAAATATGGGAGAACCTGAACCAAAATTAAGATTAATAATTTCACGCATAGTGTCAGGATCAACAACCCCCTGTTTTTCCTTAATATACTCAACAATACCTTCTAAATTAAATTGCAGTAGTTCTCTTTGATCAAGAATTGAACCCTTTGATACAAGAACCAGACGCAGCCCATTTAATCTCAATGGTCTATGTCTGGTTCTTGCAACAAGGGGTTCAACTTCGTTAGTTAAGCCTGCCATAACACGTTCAGAAGAAATTAAATAATCTTTACCTTTATCCAAATAGCATAACTCATCGTTGATTTTGAGATCTGTGAAACCTGGTTTTGCTGCAAATGACTTTAATGCGTTAGAGTATCTAACTTATTTCCACTCTTGGGTATTAAATCTCTGTAGTTCGAATGCACACTTTTCTGATCACCATCTGAATGTTCTGGATCGCTTAACTCCTGAAAATGGCGCTTGGAAGTTTTCTTCGTTTCATCCACAACTTGATGATCCGATTTATCATCACTTATCTTGCTTGAAACTTTTTATGATTTACACAATAATGAATCTAAAAATCTAATCGGATGCTAGATTTCTTTTAAATTAAATATATTTTTAAATAGCGAAATAGAACTTTTATAATTTTAAGACTGAATTTCGGACGCGTCTATATTTGGCGAAAATATTCAATGCTATGAAGAGAAATCGCTACCGCGCAGCTGGTAAAGGGCTTTTGTGTTGGTATTGGTGGAAAAGGTAGGGAATTTAGACTAGTGAAACTATGTTAGGGTAGATATTCAATAGCTTCTCTCATGAAGATGCCGTGTATCGGCCAAAGGAGTATAATGTTGAAATCTTCATCAAAAAAGTTCTCTCAGAGAGA
Organism: Leptopilina myrica (nomen nudum); assembly: GCA_032872475.1. Taxonomy (NCBI): domain Eukaryota; kingdom Metazoa; phylum Arthropoda; class Insecta; order Hymenoptera; family Figitidae; genus Leptopilina; species Leptopilina myrica (nomen nudum). Next base: position 40,800,550 of record CM065459.1, on the reverse strand, counting down.
GCATACGACTGCCTTGGCTGTCGATCTGAAGAGGTCTTTTAGTAATGTCATTCCTTCTGCTATTTATGCAAGATGAGTAGAGTTGAACGTTCTATTGAGGTTGACTAACTTCGTTACATTCATCATTTCGATTAAGAACCTTTATTTCCCTTCTGATTTTACAAATTCCCGTATCTCTGGCATAGGGTATCACTAGGAGGGGTATTATCACCTCTTCTATTTAATTTGGCACTTGGCAAGATTTCTTTGGTTATGCTCAGGCAATCAGGGGCACTATTGTGTCCCTTATCCCTTGGCTAAAACGGATTGGCTTCTATCGATCCGGCGAAGTCACAACTAACAATTTTTACCCGAACTCGAGAAAGAATTGATCATTTATTTATGTTTATTAATGAAGTTAGAATCAATGTTCAAAATAGTCTGGAGTACTTGGGCATTAAGCTTGATAAAAAACTGCTATGGTCTCTGCATAAACAAATGAAATAGCTAAAAAAGCAAGTAGATCAATAAATATACTAAGGGCTTTAAACAAGATCTCTTAGGGGGTCAATCCGCTTAAGATGCTTATGGTATATAGTGGTTTGGTCAGAGCTCATTTGGAGTGGAGCTGCCAGATATTTTCTTTCGCTAGAAAAACCCACCTTACGAAGCTCGATCGAGTTCAATCTTCGGCTTTGAGGGTAGTTTTGGGATGCATAGGATCGATACCTATAAGTGTTCTCCTGTCGGAGGCTGATGACCCCCATTATCGTTAAGGAGAGCACTTATTTGTAGGAAACACAAACTACAAAATATTTCGTGGTCACTTAATCCCCTTCCTCCAAAACTCCTTTTATTTAAAGAAAAATCAAAACTGCAATAGTCGCAACCAATATAACAAAGTTTTCTCCACTTATGACATTCCTTGACATTTTGAACATGACGAATAAGAGCTGTAGAAGTCACAAAACATCCACATTCGACTATAGTTGGTTGGAGCTTACAAAACATAATTAATATAGACATGTCTTTGGGCTTACTATTGCAATCCTGTCCATCACCTAATGAAACTTTTAATGATTTGTTAACTACGAATTATGAGGGATTTACCTGTAATTACTCTGATAGATCATTTGATCCTATCGCATATCGTTCGTGATCCAGCTGTGCTATTCCATCACCTAATAATAATTTTTGTGTGAGAAACAACGGAATTATGTCAAACGCGTCATGAGAACATTATGCTGTACCTTAAGAATCGGTTGTCCACTAACAAATACTTTGATTGGGTAAATGTGAAGACGAAGCGTATCTGGTTTCGGGGCATCAATGCACCTCGATGATATATTAATATAGTAACTAGAATGAGAACAAATCACGTAAGAACTGGCGAGCACTTCTTCAGGATGCATTGGACTCTTCCCGTAAGCTGTTAGTACAGCTCCGAATTTAAAGACCTTAATCATCTCTTTGGTGAATGCCCGATTTTCTCACCAGAGAGACCGGGACTGTTTTTATTTCTGTCAGCAAAAATACCTCATTTTAACCCGGATCACTTTGATCTGAATAATTTGGTATACAAACCGAGAGAGGAACTGACCAAAGAAATAGACCGGTTCTTCTCGAGGGGAAACATAATTATCTAATAGTAATATCACATGACACCTTTCATGGGATGACTGAATGTAATAACCTCATCTTAATGATGTTTATAAAGCGAGATAATACAATAGAGTTGGCTATTATTATGCTAAAATCTTGAAAGCTGGACACGGGGAAGCATTTAAATTTGAATCCTTTCCCTCCATTACAACATTTAACTGAGTCATACAATAAGCACAAATAAAATAAATTAGAAATAATAAATATCAGAATCAATCATTTTAATATAATATTAGTTTTTATTAGTACAATAGTTATATTTAACTCAATATTATTCTCTTTTTCTTTTTACTTTAACCCATTTTTTGATTATTATTTTTCTTATTCCAGAAGCTTTCTTTATAATATTCATTTGATTTCCCAAATTCTTTTTACACGAACCAAAAGTAAATTTGAACAAGTTTTCTTTAGTTCATCAAACCACTAGAGGACACATAAAATATATAGAAAACACCACAGCGTAATACAATTTCAATTAATAAAAAAATATGAAAGTTTATCTTGAATAAACACTTGAAACCAATAAAACAACCAACCGAAACACAACCCACGCTGCTTAATTTAATGACGATTATGCTAATGCTTATAACATTGCGTTACATTTGGGAAAGCGGGGTCCAAATTTTCGAAAAATAGCAATGAACAATGAACATCTGGATTCACATCCTGTCATAATCTAGAACACTGTAAACTTAAATTAAGATGATGTTGACATAAAACGTATTTTTCAAACGAATTCCGTTCGAAATTCGAGTGAATTACAAACAGATTTATTTTAAAAACACTGGTCGACACAAACAATAATTCACAGATCGGACAATGATGTTCTCATAGGATTCTCATCGCTGAACACGAATATGACCTCCAAAAATGCCCATCACGTCGAGATTTTGAGAAAAATGGACTCAAAGTTTTAAAAATCCTGTTTTTGGCCTTTTTTGATAACATGTAGAAAATGATACCGACGTGCTAGAAGTGTTTAATTAGGCTTAAATTAAAGCTGGAACTGCTAACTATCAGAATCAAATCGAAAAAGTTCTGAATAAGTCAAATATTTTCATATATCACTACTTTTTCATGTGATATATGTGTACCTAATAGAGCGGTACACTGTGGCATTCTTATACTTATTAATTCTATTTGCGCTATTTATTTTTATTTATCATTTTTGGGATCGCTAAATGTTGCTGATTGAATGTAAGATCGTTATTAAAAAATTTTAAATGACAGTTTCAAAATGGCGGACATATAAATTTTGAAAATTTGTGGATTTTACATAAACGAGGTATTTGGGGGTTTTCGAGGTCAATGTTTACAAATCTTAAGTGCAAATTAAAAAATTCAAAATGGTGGTTTTCAAATTCGTATTAATTAGCGATCACAAAAACGATAAATAAAAATAAATAGCGCAAAAAAAATTAATAAGTAAAAGCGCCATAATGTACCGCTTTATGAATACAAGTAGAGCGCATGCGCACTTGTAAAAGTTGTGCTACATGAAAATTGTTGACTGATTCAGAAATTTTTCGATTTGATTCTTATAGTTGACAGTGCAAGCTTTAATTTAAGCTTAATTAGAGACTTCTAGCACGTCGGCATCATTCTCTACACGTGATAAAAAAACCAAAAACAGGATTTTTTGAAACTTTGAGTCCATTTTTCTTAAAATCTCGACATGATGGTCACTTTTGGAGGTCATATTCGTTCAGCACATCTGGCCTAATATTTTTGAAGACATTTGTAGCTGACATTTCGAATGGAAATCTTTAAAATTAGAACACAATTTTTTACTTAATTTTTATTAAATTAATTCGTTCGTAATTCGCTTGACTTTCGTACGGAAATCGTTTGCAAAATTGTCCGAAAATTTTTTAAGAAATCGTGAAAAGAAATTCCGCGCGAATTTCCATACGAGTTTCTAAGAAGAGAAATTTTTTGAAAATCCATATTTAAAATTCGGGTTTTATTCGTACTAATATTCGTGCGAAAAAATGTTTCAAAACACAACACGAATTTTACTACTATTTTTATACGAATTGTATAGGAAATCTGTACGAATGGGGATTTTAAGCTGGGAAGACACACATACTGACAGACATATCTGCGATGAGTTTCATTATAATTATAATAGTTGAATCCCTAAGAAAAATTTTATTATTTGTGAAAATAATTGAATTATTGCTATGAATTTTATTATTTATAAAAATAATATTCCTAAAACGAATTTTATTATATCGTACAATTTACGGATTTTAAGGACTTCAAGCAAATTTACAGACACCTTTATCAAATTTACGGACCTAGTTCGAGCCCTGATTTTGTTTTCATCCTAACCAAATTATTAGTAAAACTATACTTCTTTGTATTCTTTTAACAGAATTAAATTTATTTGATACAGAATTTTCATGTTAAAAAAAATATTCATTTTACCAAACATTCGAATTGACAGAAAAACAGTAAAAAAAGAAATATCAAACACATTTTTTCTGAAAAATTAAGTTGTATGCTAAATTTAATTCTATTCGAACAGAATTTTTTTCCGATTGTGAACAGACAAAAATATTTGTGAAAATATTTCAATATAAAACGAGATTTTCAGCTCCTGTTATTGTTTTTATCTCCTAGTACAAATCAAAGAAGAATATTTAAAGTTTTGAAAAAAGTTTTTAAACATCTGGGAACCATTCAATTTGCGAACTAGAAAATAAATTTTTCTTTATCTTTTCTCTTTCATTATATCCGGCGATTTCCAATCTTCCCTAAACTGATGAATTTTCCAAAGAGAAAAAAATAGAATTTTTTAGACATTTAAAAAATTGACAAAAATGGAAATTTAAAGAAAAAAATTGTTTCTTATGGAGAAGAATATTAAATCCAATTTTAATATGCACGTGTAGGAGAAGTTCTAGAACCACGTCATCGAGCCTTTGATCTTAAACCCCTGTCTTCAGACGATTGTTACTCGGCGATTCTAGAATTGATGACTACAATTAGAGAAGATCAAAGATTATATCACGTGATTGTTGAAAATGAACGAGGAAGTGATCGACGTGTTCTAATGTTAAGAGTAGACGAACCAGGACAGGTGAATTTTTTTTCTTTTATCAATATTTTCATATTGTATTAAAAATATTAATTGTTAAAATATTATTGTACTTTCAATATTTTCAATATAGTTGAAAAAATTTTGCATTTAAAAAATTATGGGAAAAATTTCATCAATTTTGAAAACTAATTTTAAAATATTTTTCTCCAGATTCCCCTTGTTATTGGAGCTGTTGCTGGATTCACTGTTCTCTCAATATTGATAATGGGTTTCGTTTGTTTTATACGATCTGATAGATGCTGCGTTCCTCGAAATACCGTTCCCACTATGCAACAAGTTCATTGGTAATAAATATTAAAGTAAAATCTTAACAAACAAAATTAATAGAAGTACTATCTAAATCTGAAACAGCGATAAGTATACAACTGATTCCAATTAGTTAGATTCCAAATTTTTTATTCTCAAATATGGTGGAAATCACATCAAAAGTCCACACAAAAAAATTTTTGTTTCAATTATTTCCAAATTTTTTTATGCCATGTTCTAAAGGTTAGTAATTTGTCAGAGAAATATTTTTTAATTTTATAAAAATTTGTACGAGGGGGAGGGGGTTAAAGTTTTGAACTTTTGCGTGACACGTTTATCTTTGATAATTTATTATACTTAAAGGGAAAATTTTTAAAAAAATTGGACAAGTGCGAGTTGAACTCGCACTGCAATGGCGGGTTCCGTACACAAATATTAAAACAATACTTGCAACATGCATCAATAAATGGTAGAATTAAAATAAACAATTAAAAAAATATATTTAAATCATTTGATAAAAAAAATAATTAAAAAAAATTAAAGTATTGTATATCTAATATTGTAAACAATATTAGTTATTATTATTAAAGGTGAAAGAATACATATGAAAAGTATTGTATTTGCATAACGAAATCTAGTGCTTACTCAAGATATTTATTTTCGAGAGATTTGATTCGGATAATTGATTAAATTATTTCACCTTTAATATTAATACTTCCGAATGATAAATTCACTTTCTTCAATTAGTTATTATTGTTTTAATATTTGTGTACGGAACCCGCCATTGCAGTGCGAGTTCAACTCGCACTTGTTTTATTTAATTTTATTTTTAATTTAATGCCTGAAAAAGGACAGGCAAGTTTTTTCATTTCTTTTTATTTTTATTATTATTTACTTTAACTTTTTACTGACAAATTTGATTCAATTGAAGTTTTTTTAAGTAATAATTTTCCGTCATTTGTAGGAATTAGCTTAAAAAAACTTCAATTGAATCAAATCATGTCGGGTTTCCATCATCAAAAGGTTCCAAAAATAAAGGCGCTAAAACAAAAAGTACAGGGACAAAGTCGAGAATGGCCTAAATAAAGCAAACTACCTACAAAAAGAAAAAATAAAATACCTGATTTAAAGAAATCAGTTGTTTAAAATATTTAAAAATAGAAGAAAATTTTTCTCATCAAAAAGTTAAAGTAAATAAGAATACAAATAAAAAGAAATAAAAAAATTAAATTCAGGCTTCAGATTGAAAATAAAATTAAATAAAAATTAAATACAAAAATTTTAAATAACTATAATGCAGGCATTATATTATTTTAATGGTAATCATAACCCTGTAAAATGCAAAGAGAAGTTTAATGTAACGTTTTCTGAATTAAATATTTAAACACGTAACAACACAGTGAGAATGGCTGCGCAGCACATTGCGGCTTGGCGGCGCGACGACGTGATACGCAATATCAAAAAATTCATTTCTCGAAAACAAAAAACGGTTTTCTGGAAAGTAAGTATTTCATCGGAAATAATCTCAGCTTTCATTTAAAAAAAGTATCCAAAGATGAGAAAAGCGAAAAACATTTTTATTTTTCAAAATTTTTTAAAAATAAACTATAGGACATATCATAAAAAAATTGGATATACTTGAACAACAAATTTTTTTGGGTGGACTTTTGATGTGATTTCCACTATATATCAACTTTAATTTTTCAATAATTATAGATTCAAAATTTTTTTAATTCATTTATGAAACTCTGTTATTTTAAATACATGTTTAATAAACTTCTTCAGAACTTTTTAATTATTTTCGATATATTTTTTAGTAATTTTTTAAGAATTATTATTATTTTTTATTTGATAAATTCAACAGTTTCAAAGACCAATTACACTCGAATCTAGATATAACCCATCGTAATGGGTAATCGTACTCGACTTTTTCGGGATCGATTTGTACTTGAGTGCAGCAAAATTCACACTTATCGGGACTAAGTTTTAGATTTGCTGACTTAATTTTATCGAGGACCTTTTTCAACCATTCGAGATGATCGTCAGACGTTTCCATAACTATAATTATATCGTCCAAATATACGAAAACGTTAGATTCCATATCTGAACTGATAAGTTTGTCTAATAATCGCTGAAACGTCGCTGGCGCATTAGTTAGCCCGAACGGCATACGTTTGAATTGAAAGAGTCCGCGTCCAGATACGGTAAATGCGGTCTTGGCGCGACTATCAGGGTGTAAAGGTATTTGAAGAAATCCCTTATGTAAATTTATTTTCGATATGAATTTAGCTTTTCTCAATTTATCGAGTATAGAATTTATCTGTGGTAAAGGATATGCATCCTTTTTCGTCTCGCTATTTACTCTGCGGAAATCTAGGCAAACTCGATAGATGCCATCTAGTTTTCGGATCATAATTATAGGGGAAGACCAGTCAGCTGAGAAGGGTTCTATAACGTCATCTCGTAACATTTCGTCAATCTCTTTATACATTTCGGAAAGTACTTTGGGTGATACGACATAATATCTCTGTTTGATAGCAGGACTATAGCCGGTATCGATAATATGTTCGGTTAGCGTAGTGCGCCTTTGGTCAATTCGCGTATTCCGAAACAAACATTCTCGGTTTTATTATCGAACTCGAATTCGTATTTGACTTCGGAATTAGATTGAAAATTCTAAGTCCTATATTCAAAATCAGTTATTATTCGAAATTTACGTAAAAAATCAAGTCCAACAATTAAGGGGTAAGGTAAACTTTTTAACACTCTAGCGTTAATATCTTCGGTTTTATCTTTAAGTTGAATGGGTAAGACAACTTCTATTAAGTCGATGCCTGTTGAACCTATAAATGTTCGTGACGCTCCGATGTCAACTAGTGCTTTAAAAGATTTTCCCTGAATATTTGCGGTAATAAATAATAATGACTCCATACGGTTTAGTAATATAACGTTGTACGACAATTCCATTGTTTCTATATTTTTATAAGTTCCTCTAAATTTTATTTTGTCAATTTCTAAGTTGAGTTTTTCTATATTAATATCACTTAGAGTGTCGATATTTTCAATAGAAATAGCATTTTGGTCTTGTGACACCCTTTTTACCGTAACCGAAACAAAATATGGTACGTGGCTCGGGACAATCGTAATTTCTATGTCCCTCTTTGTCACAATTCCAACATATCGTAGCTTTAACAGTGATGTTAGTGTTTCCTTTTTCTGTATTATTTGTATTCTCAACAGTTTGATTAGAAGTCTGGGGTCTATTATCGTTCGTAGAAGTCGAGGGTTTCTTTTTCGTATCTTTATTATTTCGGTCCGTTTTCTTATTATTCTTTTTGTCCTTTTGTTCAGTCGTCAAATAAGAATAATCTACGTCGCCACATTCTTCTTCAGAAGAATCCTGAACTAAATTAAAACTATCTTTCTTTCTATGGGTATTGCGAGAACGTGGGTCGCGATAAGCTAAATCTGTCAATAAAGAGCGTTCTGGAGTGGGGGGTGAGCGGTAGGATCTTGCTACTCTGTGTGTTTTCTCGGCTGCGTTAGCCATGTCCTCTAGTTGTTCGCGAGAGAAAATTTCGTGTCTACGAATCGACACCTTAAGCTCGGTAGTAAGTTACCATGAGCGTAACTGATTTCTTCTGACTCTGATAGTGGGGGTATATCCTTCCTAATAGTGACCATATACAAGTCAGATAATCCGCGACTCTTTCATTCTCGCCCTAAGTACGTCGATATATTTCCTGTCTCAATTCGAATTGGAAATCGACGTCCGCAAACCGATTTCTAAAAGCGTCCGTGAAAGCCTCGAATGTTCGCCAATTATGTTTCGCTTCTCGGTACCAATTTAGCGCAACGCCTGATAAGAAGGGGCTTACGGTCCAATTTAATATCCTGATTTTTAGCTACTGGTTTTGGTAGCTTTCGTGTGACCTTAGCGATAGCTCCTTTGTTTTCATCTTCTCCGCCCGAACAAGCTTGTCGCTTCAGCACGTCGCTCGTCATTAAAAAACCTATGGGGGTAGTTTGTGTATTTTGATCGGCGGTTGTGACAGTTTTTGGTGGTGATTGGCATACCTCTTCGGCTTCATCTGAGTCGGAACTGGCTCTATATAAAATCTCTAATTCCTTTCTTGCTTCTCCAAGTAGACGTGTTAACTTTCTAACCCTATATTCCAATTCTTTGACCTTTCGACATTAGTTGTCGTGGTGCACTTCCAATTTGCGTGCATTTTGTTAAACATCTATGGTTTGTTTTCGGGAAGCGGTGAGTTGTTCCCGCAACTCTTTGACAGTGAGGTTCATAGGCATTTCAGGCTCAGCATTCGGGGAAGGGGGAACGTTATTCTCTGCTATTGTGAACTAATCTCAGCGATGTTACTACGCGATATTTTTTTTGTTTTAACCTGCAACAAAATTTACATTTTTATACTAACGATCAAAATTATTTCTTTTTATAAGGTTTGAGATCTTCTAAATGAATTTTACAAATTTTTCTTGACCCATTCTTTAACAATTTCTAGTTTCTTCATTCGCTCGCGCAAACTTTCGGGAGTTTGTGTTTCAATTTCGGTAAGATTCTCCACTCTATAACGAAAATGGTTAATTGGTTTCGATTCTCGTCCGAAATTAAGGATAGCGGGTGCGGATTTGATACTAGAATAAAAAGTAGTATTCGAACCTTATATCCACCTACGGAACTACGGCTTCAGACTATTTTCTTCTTGTCCTTGACGGCAGTTCTGAAGACTTTGCATCCTCCTGATTCGGCGACATGCTGGATATTCTCCTTCTCGCCGAACTTTGCCTGACATAAGAAGCAGAATGGGCTCTTCTTAAAATTTGCTGCCTTATGGCCACACTTGAAGCACGCAGCCGACCTATCCACTGCTTGGCAATCTTTACCTACATGACCATAGTCATGACACCTTGTAACCAAAGTTCTTCTTCTTATCTTGTGACCACGACAGCGAGCTTTGCTTCTCGCTTGTTTAGTCCAAGAACCGTCACCTTTCTACTTAATACTGGTACCATAGAAATGTGCACCTTACCTAGGTCTCCAATGCCCCTTGTCACCTCCTCGGTGAACGATGCCTTACTTGAAGTCCCTCCAATTTTGATAAAAAAGTCTCCTTTTTTGGTGGGCACAGCTCTCACAACCCTTGTCTGACTGGCCTTCAAGACAGCCTCTTCTCGAACCTTCCTCAGCACGGCAAATGTTGTACCTTCAGCCACTTTAACTATCATTGTTGTTCGTTGTTGTGGTTGTCTTATTTCCTTGGCTGCCTTTGGTGCCGGTTTGGAACTTTTGCCGACAGTCTTTTTAGGAGTTCCTTCCTCCTTCTTCTTCTTTCTATCCTTTACAAACTCAGGACCGCTTTTCTTCTGCTTCTGACTTTCAAAAACGGCGTTCCTTAGCATGGCTGCGTTGAAACGGTCGTGTCTCATCTTTCGATCTTTGCGTGCTTCTTCTGACCAGGTTAATCCCTTGTAGAACTTCTCGTCCTTTCTAGCCGCTGCTGCGTGCTTCTCCTTCACATCCTGTATGAGCGATGTTAAGCTTCTGAGCCCATCCTTAATTGTCATATTGACATTTTTCTGGATCTCTCAGGACTTCAGCATCTTGCTGACCTCCTCCTCTATCTTCAGAATACTCGCTGCGTCCTCCTCCCACATCTTAATGAATATCATTTGACGATGTATTACTAAAAACAAACATGCAGCTGACCTGACTTGTAACGCTGCTCGTACTTCCTCTTCTCTCTACCGTGTCCACGATGATCTGTGGCACTCCTAACGCGTTGCTGCCCTTCTGCATCCTTGGGCAACTGACCACCGCCAACACTCTGAAAAGCGCTTGACGATCAGAACCAGTGAGGGATTTGGCTGAAGCATTACCCCGCAGGTACTTTTCCTCGTTTTTACAATCGCTCATGATGGATATTTCTTGTTTGCTGGTTCCTCGATACCACCTATTTCTAGGAAGCTAACCTATCCGTCACCTGGCACGCGTCCGATAGAGGACCAGCAACCCCACGCAAAAAAACAAGTTCAAATGCGCTCCAGATTGAACAAAAGTTCCAACCGGACACGCATCTAAAAATGTTATTACATTGTCGTGAAGAATTTTATTAAAATTTTAAAAAATCCTAATTATTATATATAACAATATTATTAATATAATATTATTATATTAATCATTGCAAAGAATTTTACTATTTATAAAAATAATTGAAATTCGAAGAATTTATTAAAATTTTGAGAAATAATTAAATTGGTAGGGTAAGTGTACCAATTGCCGAGGGTGTTCCATTTGTCGATGTTACCATGGTAATAACCAAAAAATATTGTCTAAAATGTATCATTTGTTTGTGAATATAATATTAATATATTTTTTCATACCTTACGCACAAAATAGGCGCTTTTAGATAGCAGCCGACAGGAACTAAAAGCTATTCATTTGTCAACTTGAATGAAAATGGCGACTTTTTTTTCCTATGGGCAAAAAAACAGCTATGGTCCCATGCGTTATTTTGCTCATGGGAAAAAAAGGCCGCTATTTTCATGCAAGTCGAACAAGTGAATGACTTTTACTCCCTGTCGTCTGCTATCTGAAATCGCCACTTTTGGGCCTTTGGAATAAAAAATATCGTAAGTAACACGGGACTTAAAGGCTGCCAATTTATTTACGATGATTTTTGTGCCACTCGTTACGGTCTCAGGGCGCCTACGGCGCCCTCGACCTCCACTCGTATCACAAAAATCACCGTAAATAAATGGCTACCTTTACGTACCTTGTTGCTTAATATACTATTTCATAGTTACAATGTATAAAAAAATTAATATTTATCACTTTTTTCCATTTTCAATGTACTTCAATGTTTAAATAAAATTTAAAGTGTGTTTACTCGACAATAGAAACCATCCTCGACAATTGGTATGTTTACCCTATGAAGAATTTTATAGAAATAATTGAAAATAATGAATTTTTTATCTTTTTTTAAGATATTTTTAATGATTAATTTTGTACTTAATAAGTGAATTTTTTAAATATTTACTACAAATTTATTTTAAAATACAAAAAAAAAGATTATAAAACTAAATTAATTAAAATTATTTTAAAAACCAATAAAATTGAGGAGCCGGTTCTAGAATACAGCTCCTCAATTAGTCGGAAGAGTTTAATTTTTTTTCGATAAAGAAAGACTATTTAATTAATTAAATTATAATTATTAATAAATAATCCAATCATTTTCAATAAAATTGCAATGAATTTTCAACAAAAATTATTTTTAAAAAACTAATTATTTTCAAAAAACATAACGAAATTCGCCGAAATAAAATTAATTATTTAAAAAACTAATAATATAATTAAAAAGAATTTAATTTTGCTTTGATAATGTTAATAAAATTTAGTAATCAAATTGTTAATTACAATTATTTATTGACAGAATTGATTATATTTAAAAAATTAATTAAATTTCTCGAAAGAATTAAAATATTTTCAAATTTTTTGATAAAATTCTTTGCAAGAATTCCATAATTTTCAATACATTAATTTTAAAATTTAAAACGAAAAATTATTTTAAAAATTAGGAAACAAAAGTGTGAAAACACTTAAGTTAAATACTTTTAAATGTACAATAGGACTTAATGACCGTAAATAAATTTAAAAAATAAAAACTAACTTCAAGTTGCGAGCACAGATTAGTAATATAGATTTATTATAAAATATCCCAGAGAGCACGTAACCTTGCAGCAATATTGCCGTTTAACATTACTGCAAGGTTGTCATAATGTTAAAATGTCCCACCTGTCACAAGGTTACACTGTAAGGTTGCTGTAGGCTTGTCTTAATGTTGCTTGGTAAGATTGCCGTAAGGTTATTGCAAAATTGACATAAGGTTACTGCAAGGTTTCCTTATGATTACAAAAAAATTTCTGTAAATTTAAAAACCGAAAAATTTCTAAGTTTTTTTAGCTTTTTTATATTTTTTATTGCTTATACGGGCGTATATATAAAACATAAAAATTTTGAAAATTGCAGCAACTTGCAGCAACCTTTCATTGTAACTTTACGGCAATCTTACCGGGCAACATTGAGGCAAGCTTACAGCAACCTTACAGTGTAACCTTGTGATAGGTGGGACATTTTAACATTATGACAACCTTGCAGTAATGTTAAACGGCAATATTGCCAATATTGCACTTTAATATTGCAGCAATATTGCTGCAAGGTTACGTGCTCTCTGGGATATATTAATATAATTAATATATATATATATATATATATATATATATATATATATTTACGAAATACTTCTATTATTAAGTATTAAAAAACTATTATAAATAAAAATTAAAACATTTTTTTATAAATAACAGAAGTAAATGTAGTATGTTTTGTAAAGTAGAAAATTTGACGATACCATTTTCCATTTTAGCACGAAAGCTTCGAACGCAATGATTGAAGACCCGAGATTAACAGTGGAAACAATGGAACGAGCTGCTCAGCAATATGTTTCGGAAAAAAGGCAAAATCATATTTTAAAGTCCATTCCGTCTCAATATCATCAAGATATTTATCAGCATGATCCACATCATCAGCAGCCTCATTATCAAAGGCATCATCATCACAGTCAATCTCATGGACCCCAATACGCCATTCAGGTTAGAGAAACTGCAAATATTCAGCTTTGAAAATAAAAAAGTAGACATTCATGTTATCATCAAAAGACAGAATGAAGCCTAAAAAAATTGTAGGCTTTTTGTCACATTTGCAACCCTGTTTTTCTCACCCGCCCCTCTCATGCACGATGAATGTTACGAGAACATCCCTCTTACAAAGTCCTTCACTAAAATACAATGGCTCTTTTCAATTTATTCTCGAAACTTTTCTTTTGCCCAAAAATGAAAATATTTGAAAAATTAAAATTAGTATTCATTGAAATTATAGTTAAAATAAAAATTAATAAATTTGTAAGATTGAATTTTATATCGTTGTTACAATTAGAAGAAAAACTAAAAATTCGAAAGAAAAATTGAGTTGTTTGTTAATTTAAAAATGATATAAGAATTTAAAATGATTTCTATATTCTTTCTTCGATTCGTTTTGAACCTTTTTTGATTTTTGAAAGTCAAGAAAGGGACTTTTCTTTGCAGCCACGCATACCACGGGATTCAAGAGTAAAAGATTGACTTATAAATACTTTGCAACCAATAAGACACTCACCAACGTCTGCATTTCAAGACTCGACAGCCACGTGCATGCTATAAAAGTCCAAATACGGTTGCAGAGAAAATCATAAAGATGGATATTGAGAAGACGAATGAGAAAATTGTTCCTATAACAAAAAAAAGAATACATAGTTTCTCTGCTGGAAAAGAGAGACATTTATTATGCAAGATTTTTTCAAAAAAAATTGTTTTTTAATTAATTCTTAAAGAAAGAAAAATACTAAAAGAAAAGACGTTGATAATTATAATAATAAAACAACTTTATCGTCTTTAAGATTTAATTAAATCAAGTTTACAAAAAAATGAACAGAGTCAGTGCCTAATTCATATATAATTGACATTTAGTATCAGTTGCATGAATATTTCCTAGACATCGAGATTGAAAGAAAATTTTCAATTCGTAGAATCCTAATTATTATATAGAATTAAATGAAACATTGTCTCATTTTCCATAGAGATAACATTCAGAAAAGAAGGATTTAAAACAAAACTGGTTGAAAATAAATCCTATCACTAGTAGTGAATCATCTCCGTAATAAATGCATTTTACACTGTTACCTGCAATGCAGTCTAGATTTGGAAAAACAAAAAAATTGCACTTCAGCAGAAACGTAATCTTTACAAGGAAATTTTTTATGTAAATTAAAAAATGTTTTCGAGAAAATCATAAATTTGGAAATTTAAAATTAAGAATTTACATTTAGAATTTAAATTTATGAAATTAAATTTCAAAAATTGACTTTAAGAATTTGATTCAAGAATTCAAATTTAAGAAGTTGAATGCAACGATTCAACAATCAATAAATACGATTGCTAAACAATCATATTATTTTGTAAATAAACTATTTAAAAAATAATCTTGATCTATTCTTCTTCTATATTAATAATCGTTGTATTTCTGTAATCTGTTCGGAGTTTGAAGTTAGTTGTTGTTTGCTGTTTTGTTTCTTAACTTTTTTAATCCTTTTTCTTTTAAAGAAATTTCAATTTTAAAATGAACGTATTGAAAATCATCGAATTGTTACAAAAGAATTTTATCAAAAAATTTGATAATAGTAGAATGCCTTCGAGAAATTTTATTATTTAGAATAATAATTCTTTCATCTTTTTAAATAATCGTGTTTGTTAATAGTGGAAATTGAACATTTAATTATAAACTTTTATTAAAATTAAAAAAAAATCAATTCTTTAAAAAATTTCATAACGAATTAAGAAAAAAATTTAATTCTTTCGTGAAATTTGTTTGAACATAATTGAATTTTTGCAATGAGTTTTATTATTTATAAATATAATTGAATTATTTCGAAGGATTTATTAAAAGTTTAGAAAAAAATTTAATTTTTATGTAGATTATTATTATTATCATTATTATTAATGAAAAGAATTGAATTCTGGCAAAGAATTTTATTAAAATTTTTGAAATTAATAAACAAGAAAAATTAATTAATAATTGAATTTTTTAAAAGTTTGAATCTGAAATTATTTAAAAGTTATAGTTTCTTCCTCTTCTTCTTTTTGGTTGTGAAAATAAAATGTAAAGTGAAATTAATTTTTTTCGAGAATTGGAATTTGTAAATAAGGTAATTTTCTAAAAAAATTACGTGTCTGCTGTTATTTTTAATTGTAGTACGATTATATCCAACTGTAAATACCTGATTGTCATGAAGTCTGTTACGTTTGCACTGCCGTTAAAAAGCACACGAAACCTTCCTCCAAACCTTCATAGTTGTCTACAATGCTCTAAGATCTCTCAAAGACATCTGAAACACGAATAATAAAAGGACATAGAAAGTTAATTCACAAATAATTAGATTCTTACTCTTAACTTAAAACTTGTAATTAATTTCTATAACCAGACTTTTAAGGAACAACCATTTATGTTAATTAATTAAAAAATGAATAAAAAAGAAATGAAAAAATGTTCCAAGGAAAATATTATAAAAGGACATATTTCACTTTATCAATATACTTTTCATATATTCTATAGAAGTTTCATTTATGAATTTAATTTATTTCCAATTTCATTCCGGCTGTGATTGTAGTAAATTTCATTTCTAAAAATTACAATAAAAAATATTTCATATATTTGTGTGAAATATTTTTTTCGAAAATAAAGCATAAAAAACTTTTTGTAAAAAGTAGTTAAATTATAAATTACTCTGTAAAATATAAAAAATAACTTTATATAAATTTAATAAATGATATTTATTAATTTTTAAGATTTTTTAAAAGTTTTAAATATAAAATAAAGATTAATGAATTGTAAAGGATGTTTTTGAGATTTCTAAAAAGTCTTAGAATTAAAAATGTTAGTTTAGATATTATAATATTATATACTATCATGTTCAAATTGTGGGAATTGTTAGAGAGAAATTTTTTCTGAAAATAAAATAAATTGAATTTCACGTTCAAAAACTCTTATTGTTAGTGATAATAATTGTGCAGGGGGAGCAGCTGTTTCTAAAACCTGAACGTTTAGCGACGCTGAAGCCTCACTGCAAGATCGACAAACCACCACAATATACCACGTTTAAACCAAGCTCACGCGATTGAAGATATCTATCTTTTTTATTATGGACACAACAATAGCAGAGCCATTTTCAAATCAATCTTCTGTTTTTCAAAGGACATTTCTTTTAAGAAAAGTATTTTATTAAATAACAAAGGAATTGTTTTCAATTTTCAAGAAAAATAAGTATTTTAGTAAATAATAAACAAAAAGTAAGTTTATTTCGTTAAAAAATTAGGTCAGAATTTCCCATACGTATCACCTAAAACTAAAAAATTTTCTTTTTGAGCCAAAATATTTTTTTTTACTCCTAATATGGTTAAAAAGAATCCCTTAAAAATATTAAGCAACAAAAATTCTTTTGTTAAAGTTATTAACAATTGAAATTTTTGACCAGTTGACGGGTTTAAAAATAAAAATATGTGACCTGGAATGTTAAAAGGGACCTTACGTCCAAAATCAAGTTTTCGAGAAAAACGTTCTTAAAGTTAACAAACCGATATTCATATTTCTGCATATTAAAATGGCTTAAAATTCGTTACTCGGGAGTTTTTGGGGTCGCTGATTACGAATCTAGCATCAGATTTTCAAAATTCAAAATGGCGGATGCAATATGTCGGACAAAAATTTAAAAATTATTTAAAATTGCGTGAATTCATTCCTTAAAGGTTTTCAGGGTTGCTGATTACGAATCTGACCTGAGATTTTCAAAATTCAAAATAGCGGATCCAATATGGCGGACAAAAATTTTAAAAATCTAATTCCAGATTTCTAATCAGCTACCCCAAAAACCCCTAAGAAATGAATTTCAGGCAAATTTAAATAATTTTAAAATTTTCGTCCGACGTATTGGATCGGCCATTTTGAAAATCTGATGCCAGATTCGTAAACAGCGACCCCAAAAACCCCCGAGTAACAAGTTTTAAGCAAATCTGATCACTTTTTATACATTTCTTTTGTGCTGTTGTTTTTCTACGTTTTTTTAGCCAATTGCGTCCATCTTTGAAGCGCAATTATAAAAAAAACTAATAAAGCTAGAGGTGTGGGATTTATTGTGTTGAAAAGAGCAGATAAAATTTACTCCTGGAGTATTAATAGTATTATTGTCAATTTTCACTGTGCTTGATGTACATTTTTGCTATTTTTAAATGTCATTTTTTTCTAAACTGTGTTTCCCTAGCAACCTTCAAAATTGTTATTCGTAAGATATAAATTTTTTGTCAGTTCACCTTCATCACCTATTTCAAAATTATTAGTGTTTTCATTACACTGGATGGAATTGCGAAGTAAAATAAAGTCGATTGTTGCCAAATATGCCGACTACAAAAATTATAGTCACGACCTTCAGTTTTTACGCGCTATTGCGCATAACATTGTTATTTAAAGTTGTATTTTTTTGCTTATTTTCTATACATTTTTTTTTATTATTTATTTGTAGAATTTTCATACATTTTATAAATTTTAACTTTTATAATTAAATGTGTTCATTTGTTACATTTTTTTCTTTGGGATCTTGTCAATTCGGTAAAAAGGTATTCGGTACAATAGTAAAATGGTCATTAGGTAAATTTTTCATTCGGTAAAGTGGATTCGGTAAAATGGTTGGGAACCTTCCAGGTCACATATGGGTTTTTTCGCCTTGAATTGCACTATTTGAATATATTTTTTGTTTAAAAATTTTTTATATAATTTGTTTATAAAATGTTAATAAACAAATATGTTCTTTACGTCCTAACAAAAAATTGAAATTGTATTATATTCCTTAAACGTCTCCGTTCTAAAACCGTTTTTTAAAAAAATGAGCCTCAATTAGAAAAAAATTATTAATTAAAAACTGCAGCAGTTTAGAGCTGCGCACATTGGCATTTTTTTACAATTTACTGTTCAAAATTGTCTAGAGCCTTCAAATTTTATCGGATTTTGATGGTCTTGGTCTTAAATTGAAGGGAATAAAAATTCCAAGAGATGCTTCTAAACTGATTTTTGAATTTTTAACTGTTTATACTTTTTTGTTACTTAAAGTTAACAATTTACAATATGCAAATAGATACAATTGTTACAATGTTAATTAACAAATAGATAACTTTGGTCCTTCCTTACAAAAAACTCTTTTTTGTAGACAAATTTATGTTTATTTGAGCAATAAATGTCGATTTTGGTAAGAATGATTTTGAATATAGTAATTATCATTGTTATTGACATAATTATTATGAACGATAATCTAGTTATTAATAATAAAGAATCAACACTTTCTGATTTAATATTCCAATAATTTTGGTTTTAATTTCTATTAATTAATTTAAAATTTAAATTCACATTTTTGATTTCAAAATGAAGAAAAATTCAAATACTAGAGTTAAAAATTCATAATTTTTTTATATTAGAGGTAATTTTGTTTGAATAATTCTTTGATAAGAATGCCAGTGTAATTTATAAAAGTACAAAACTAGTGAATAAAGTTAAAAGAAAAGAATCGCGATGATGAAAACGTGTCTAATTGCAAAGTATGCGAAATTGTAAACAATAATTCGTATTCCATTTCTGACTGATTGTAAAAAAATTAAGAACAAAAATACCAGTCAAAATTAACTTTTAGAATTTTTTCTAACGATCAAAATTTTCTGATTGTTCGATTAATATTAAATAGTGAATTATCCAAAATCAATGCGAAATCAAAGAAAAATGTAAATAGAGCTTGGTGAAGAAAAAATGAAATATTAGTTAATGAAATTATATCTACGGTATAAATATTTCTGTAAATAATTATGTATGTATCGAATGTGACGCATTAATGCGTTATTTATCACTGAGTACCGTCCAATTGAGACAAAATAAAAAGAAAATAAACTAAACTAGCAGTAAATTGTTTAATAATTTCTTCATCTCGAAAAAACTACCATTATTATAATAAATAGTAAATTTAAAATTAACACTAAAACAAAAACGAATAATACACCAAATAATTTACAGTACTCAAAGACTTCTAAATATTTTCAACTAAAGACTGATTTGAATACTAACAAAAAAAATTATTATACTAATTATTCTTGACAATTACCGTTAACAATAATTGAAATTTCCAAATTTAGTGTTTAAAAATTATGTCATTTTATATAAGGTATAAAAATAAAATAGAAAATTCAGGAAAGTTTCTAGAAATAATAAAATAATCAAAATAGTTATAAGAATTTCATATTCATTAAAAACAAATTTATAGCGCATAATTCGAGATGTAAAATACTCCTTTTTGTACGTTTCAAAATATCTATATTATCTATAACATAAAACAAAACACGTATTCTTGTAGCTTTTAGACGGTACTCCGATTTCCTTAAGCGAATCTTGCGTTTTCGACTGCCAAAAATATGAAAGATTGTTTAAAAATAAAGGAAAATCTATCAATGTATTAAAAGTGGATATACAGCTTGCAATTCAACAACTACGCTATGTGTATAAAAACTGAACAAAATACTTCCCAATGAAGGACTGTAATTATTGTATACTATAATTACATTATAAATAAAATGGTAATCAAAAATGTTTCTTAGCAATAAAGAAAACCCTGTTATTTAAGTTCAATGGTTTTCATATCTTTTATTCGAAATTTAGAAAATTCAAACAAATAAGTTCCTATTCTATTTTTCTTCCCTTTTCAAATGTACGTATAAATAATTTTTTAAGTAGAAAAAAATACGGAAAATATAGTTTACGATTTTGTAATTCCTTACGAAAAAATGAACAGAAATTAACTGGTTTAATTATTATTATTATACATAAATAAACTGAATAAATATTCCTAAAATTCTGAAGATAAATTTATTCATTCCTTCTTCAAATTAAAATTTCATTACAATAATTCTGTGTCTCGTAGCAGAAAATATTGATTATAAAGTTCTTAAGTATTAAATTTCAGTTTTTAGTTTTTATTACAATCAACAATTTATGAAAATATTATTAATTGTGGATCATGAAAAGAATGATAAATGGCTATAAGCGACTAAAAGCAATAGAAAATAAAACAAAAAAGCAAAATAAAAATGAAAAGATAGCAAAATAAATACGAGATAAATAAGAAATAATTACAAACATTGGTACACAACATTTTTTCATAAGAATTAGTAATAAATTGTAAGTTAGTAATAAATTGTTACGAAAAAGAAAATAACATTTCTTTCTCTCTTAAAAAAAAAAGTTCCGAAGTCTTTTGTTTACATTATTTTTTTCTAACAAACGGGCAAATATCCTTATTGAGACAATCGGTGCATTTTGGTCTTTGTGGAGTGCAAATTGTTTGACCAAAACCAACAAGAAGATGATTAACATCGGCCCATAATTCTTTGGGAAGCCATGATTCTAATTCCTTTCTTGTATCCTCGGGAATTTTTGTCATTTTTTTCACCCAACCCAAACGATTTGCAATTCGATGAACGTGAGTATCAACACCAATTCCAGAAATTTTATCCCAAGCAACTTGCATACAAATATGTGCCATTTTAGGTCCAACTCCTGGTAATTCACATAATTTCTCAGCACTATCGGGAATATCATTATTATACTTTTCCTTTAAAATTGATGATGTTTTCTTTAAATATTCCACTTTACGCTGAAAAAGAAAACAAGTTTTTTAGTTATAGAAATATTATTTTACTACATATTAGGGTTTGCCACCAAAAATTAATTTTGTAGTTTCCCTGATTTTCAGATAAAATTTTCATTTTTTCCCTAACTCTAAAAAATATTCTGATTCTCTCTAAAAATTATTAGATTCTCAAAAAAATGTTCTTTTTCATTTATTCATTCATTTATTTATTATATCAGTAAGAGTTGTGAGTATTGACAATATTTTATTTTCACAATTGGCAATGCCATAGTGTAAGTTATCTTTTAGTGCAAAAAAGATTAAAATCAAAATTTTACTGTTTTAGTATTTTGTTTCGCATTTGCATATAAAGAAATTTAAAAATCAAACTAAAATTTTTTATTCTTCCTTATTTATGCCTTAGGGAACGTTCATAAACTACGTAGCACGTCTAGGGGGAGGCGGGGTCAAGCAATTGTCTACCATAAGAGGAAAAAATGGAGCTAATACATGTAATTGCGTCCACGTGGGGGGAGGAGGGGAGTTAAAATTTCCAAAAAATTGGTCTACGTAGTTTATGGACGTTCCCTTAACAAAAATTGACTTTGATTTTTGATTTTCGTCAATTTACCCAAGTATCACATAACATTCCAGTAATATTAAAATGTCCGCCCCAAGACAACATTACATGGTAATGTTACTGCAATGTTACAGTAATGTTACTGCAATGTCACTGAAATGTTACTGCAATGTTACAAAGAAAGATCGCAAAATTCTTTATAATAGTAATTTTATAAAATTTCTTTGTAACATTCATGCAATATTACAGTGACATTGCAGTAACATTACCATGTAATGTTGCTGTAACATTACCATGTAATGTTGCTGTAACATTACCATGTAATGTTGCTGTAACATTACATGTAATATTGCCTTGTGGCGGACATTTTAATATTACTGCAATATTACACTGCAATGTTACTAACATTACTTGTAACCTTGCTGCAACATTCCAGTAATTTTACGTGCTACTTGGGTAGTTAATAAATAATTAAGTATTAACATTTGCCCCGAGAATTCGAAAACTCGGGGTAAATGTAAACAGAAATTGAACTACATTTTAAAAGAAAATAATTGAATAAATTTGCTTCTATTTCACAATTGCATCTCTCTAAATCTGAATTAGTCGAATTGTTAATTCCGCACGTTTAGTTTAACGAACGGTTTCTGAAACTAACTTTATTCAGAAAAGGGTTGATAATTATTTTTGGTATTTTTGAAGTAAAACGAAACAACTTGGTTAAATAATTATCTTTAATTATAAAAGTTGAAGTTGATATAATATTAAAGTACAAGTTTACATTTGTTGGAAATAGAGGTAGCGAGATCTATTTCTTTCGACAGTACAAGTATATCTGACGAACTTCTTAAACAGGTAACAGAAAAACGTGTAAATTCAAGAAAGCAAATTTTTGGGGGTGAACAATTGTAATTTGATTGGAGGTAAGTTTGGAGTGGGTAGGTGAAGGCGTGGGCAAGAGTTACAATGCCAAAAGTAATAAAAAGCTTAAGTTGACGATTGGGATCGAGGGACTGATGGGTCAGGAAAAGTAGTAGTGCAATAAAACATTTGCTGCAGATTATTTAGTCCTTAAGTAAATTGCTTTCAACATTTAGAGTTTTTAAAGAAAATACAATTTAGAAAATGTGCAGCTGTCGGTTATAAATTCATATTTTCGAACGTGTTAAAAATTTTAAATAGAGGATTAAAAAATAAATAAAATTTTATAACCCCTATCAAAAAAAAAAGAATTATACATTTACAAATCCGGTACTTAACAAGAATTCTACTAAGAATCAGTACAATTTTACTAATTTTTAGTAGTTTTCATGAACGACTTTTCACCTTTTTAATTAGTAGAATATTACTAATTTTTAGTAAAATTCTACTAATGTTTTAGCAGAATTCTACTAATTAATAGTCACTTCTTCACTAAATGAATTAGTGAAACTGTTTTATCGACTATTAATAAAACAGTTCTACTAATTGTTAGTAGAATTCTACTAATCAATTGAAGCATTGGCTGCAATAAGGGGACGGACGCTCTCTCCACGTATATTCAAGTCAGTCAAGCTTCCAAAATTTCGAAAAAAATGAAATTCAAATTTTTAAATTTTAAAAAGTTCTACCTTATAGGAAATAAGAAGGCGCATCTTTTTTTCCTTACAAATTTTTTTCTAAAACAAATATTTTCTATAATAAACTTGAAAAACTGAAAAATTTTGCTAATAAAAAATCATACAATTTTAAAACATAAATCATCATATCTTGGGCAAATATTGATGAATTTAATTCAAAAAAAAATTCTGTACACTCGTTTGGGTCCATAGAAGACGATGGCATAATAAAAACTTCAAAAAATGAAAATTTGTTTAAACATTTTTAATTGTAAATAGAGCTTTGTCATCAAAGACGTTTTCTTAACTTTGACAACAAAAAGTCTGCGAGGAATTTTAAGTTTGAACAAACTTCCAGTGAGACATTTGTTGATTATCATGTAACAAAGTTTTCTGTGAATTTTCAAAGAGATTTCTTATTTATTTACAGAAATATAAGAGTATTAACAAATACGGTGGCGCCGCCAGCTACAGCCACTATGCGTAGATACTCAGCATAACAGCTGATAATAAAGGATTTTTCTTTACAGAACATATAAACTTATATTTATAATAATATTTATTTATATAAATAAACAATAAATAAATTTATTTTATATAAATTATATATTTACTTATAAGAAAATGTTTTAAATATAGGAACATTGAAATGATAATTCGGCATTTGTTGATTCATTCAAAATTTTATTTTCACAAATAAGTTTTGTTATTGTGCCTTTATATGTAAATTAAGTTTAATTAAAATATTTCTGTTTCATAGAATATTTCTCCATATCTTTCGATTTTTTTTATTTTTTTTCCTAGAATATTGTCAGTGTTTTTTTTCATGGTTGCCACAAATGGCCGAAAAAGGGTTGCAGATCCAACTAATTGGAAAATAAATGTTAGGAAGTCTTCTAGAAACAAGGTAATACTATTATTATTTAGATAGTGTAGATAGTTTACTGTATTGTTGTATTGTTTAACCGTTTCTAAATGGTAAAAATTCAATTCTAAATAGTTGAAAGTTTAACTTTATACTATTTAAGTGTCTATTAAATTGTTCGAAGAAATTTAATTGCATTCCACATTGAATATTGATTTTGAAATATAATTTTTAAACACATTATTTAATCAATAACAAAACTTATTTGTAAAAATAAAATTTTGAATGAATCAACAAATGCCGAATTATCATTTCAATGTTCCTATATTTAAAACATTTTCTTATAAAAAAATATATAATTTATATAAAAAAATTTTTTTATTATTTATTTATATAAATAAATATTATTATAAATATAAGTTTATATGTTCTGTAAAGAAAAATCCTTTATTATCAGCTGTTATGCTGAGTATCTACGCATAGTGGCTGTAGCTGGCGGCGCCACCGTATTTGTTAATACTCTTATATTTCTGTAAATAAATAAGGAATCTCTTTGAAAATTTACAGAAAACTTTGTTACATGATAATTAACAAATGTCTCACTGGAAGTTTGTTCAAACTTAAAATTCCTCGCAAACTTTTTGTTGTCAAAGTTAAGAAAACGTCTTTGGTGACAAAGCTCTGTTTACAATTAAAAATGTTTAAACAAATTTTCATTTTTTGAAATTTTTATTATGCCATCGTCTTCTATGGACCCAAACGAGTGTACAGAATTTTTTTGAATTAAATTCATCAATATTTGCCCAAGATATGATGATTTATGTTTTAAAATTGAATGATTTTTTATTAGCAAAATTTTTCAGTTTTTCAAGTATATTATGGAAAATATTTGTTTTAGAAAAAAATTTGTAAGGAAAAAAGATGCGCCTTCTTATTTCCTATAAGGTAGAACTTTTTAAAATTTTTAAATTTGAATTTCATTTTTTTCGAATTTTTGGAAGCTTGACTGGCTTGAATATACGTGGAGAGAGCGTCCGTCCCCTTATTGCAGCCAATGCTTCAATTTGTTAGTGCTTTGAGGAACAAGTTTTTATAACCTGATAAATGGAAAATAACAATAACATAAAACTTGCGATAGAATAAAAGTAAATAAATTAATAAAAATTTAACCTGAAAATGTAAAGAAAACAATGTCTTCAGATCTATTTATACGTGTTACCCCGATAAATATTTCCTAATGATTGTAAAACAATGGCTTTAAATAATTTGGAATTTTTAAAACATAATTTGAAAAGATAAGAAAAAGCATTCATCATAAACTTCTTTTTGAAAATGCGTAACCTTATTCATTTCTAGCAGCAGTATTGCCAATTTAAAATAAAAACAAAAAATAATCTTCCACGAAATGGTATGTTTTATAAATTTCCTCCGAGATGGTATAGTTTATACGGTTTTAACGAAATGGTATGTTTTATAACAAACTTCTGAAATGGTACAGTTTATAACGAATTCTTGAAATAGTAGTTTTCCACCAAGCCGACGGCATATTCACATACGTTCAAAAGCAAATGTTATTAACTTGATGTGATATATGTAGTTTATTTTATAGCACTGTCTTTAAATCAAAGAATGATTTCTTTGATTCAATAGCGATGCTATAAAATGAACTACATTTCGCATTAAGTTGATCACATCTGCTTTTGAACGTATGTGAATATGTGTGCTATAGATTCAATAGCATTTTTCTCTCGGTGCATTTACCCCGAATTTCAGGAAAATTTCAAAATCTCGGGGTACATGAAAACAGTCAGTTTTTGGGCGATTCTGGTGCATCAATATTTTTTTGTACTTCATAAAATTTTTCTAAGGAAGTAAAGTAACAAGTTAATGCAAAAAAAATCGTCCATTTTATGTTTTAACAAAAAAAACTAATGTTTTTGGTGAAACATAGATATTCCGTTTACATTTATCCCAAATGACCCTACACATATATTTTTCTATTTAATTACTTATTTCTTATTGGATTTATAATTTTTGTTTGATTTATGATATATTTTTTATTATAAAAAATTAACATAAAAAAATAGAAAAACAAATCAAATTAATGTTTTTAAAAATAATTACGTTAGTTACATTTTATTTTTTACTGAATCCTAAGACAGTATTATTTCGGACACTTAAGCTTTTTGATAAATAATTTGTATTTATATTTTTGGAATGTTAATTACATTTTTTTATATCAAACAGAATGCTTCTTTTAACCTATAGCATAAATTCATTTGTAAAATACAAACCTTTTAGGAAAAAAATAAGGAAAAATATGAGTATTAAAATTCCAACCTTCAACAATTTGTCGGGTAGCCTCGAACATGCGCGAAAATATTTTATATTTTAATTATTAAAATTGATAAACTAACATCAAATTATATTTACTACAATGAAAATAGACATATAATAGAAATAAATTGAAAAATATGTTTAATATTCACAGAAATTCAACATAAAAAGATTTTATAAGACGTTCAATGTGACGTACATATATTTTCTAAAGTGTCCGGATACTTTCAGATTTTTTAGAAAATTAAATTTTTTTAATAAAAGAAAATTAAAAAACTGGTCAATATTTCAAAAATAAAAGTGAAACTGTATTCGGCGTTACCCGAATCTCCCTTATAAGCATATTTCTAAATAGAGTTATTGATAAATTACTATGATTTATATTTCATATTTAAAGATCATGTGACTTAAAATTGAAATACATTTGTACACTACCGTACGGTACGGCTGCACGCGCACGGCCCAAAAACATACCACCCCCAGTAGCACGTAATATCACAGCAATACTGAGAGAACTGCCCTAACATTACCAATATTGCCTTAATGTTACCATTGGTTCTAGAATAATGTTGTAATGTTAGTAATATTACGTCCTACCGGGGCAATCTTTAAATCACGATTTGTTTTGTAAATACAAAGGTCAGAAAAATAATAAATATACCATTCGAAAGATTATTAAATCCTACGATAAATTATACCCCTCCTGAAAATCCCCGTACAATATCTTGTACAAGAAATTATACAAGATCTTGTATAATTTCTATACATTTCTGTCAATGAACCTGTACCATTATCCGCATATGACATTGAAACAAGTTCTTGTACAAGATGTTGCACAAGATCTTGAACTAGAACCTGTACAAGTAATTTTTTTCGTTTTTGAATAAAGATTCATGTACAATTTTTTGTACGAAATCCTGTACAAGTTCTTGTGTAGATAATATTTTTTTTATTGTTTATTAATTTTTTTATTTATGCAAAATATAAGAAAATTTTTAACATTGTTGTTAGAGACTTTCTGCATTTACGATTTAAAAACAACTGCGCAGCTGTAGAGGCCATAGAAAACTACTGCGCAGCCATTAAAGTTATTAATTAATTTGAACATGTACAGGATTTCGTACAAGAAATTGTACATGAATCTTTATTTAAAAACGAAAAAAAATTACTTGAACAGGTAGATCTTGTGCAACATCTTGTACAAGAACTTGTTTCAATTTCATATGCGGATAATGGTACAGGTTCATTGACAGAAATGTATAGAAATTATACACTCGGGTCGTAAAGTTTTAGTACATTTGGACTAACAACATTTAAATGCTCGCTTCACTTTAAACTCAAATATTTCAGTAAAAATTGGTGTAAAAGATATCAAATTAGGATCATTTTAAAGTTTAATGAATTTAGAGTCAAATGGGCCAAGATATAAACAATTTAATCAGGTAAATATGTAAATATAGTCCTTTAAAGTAAGAGATTTTTTGTGAAAATTTAATTTTTGGAATCTTGAGTTTAAGTCAATGCCAATTGAAGAGAAATTTTTTTTTGAGAATTGTCAGTTGACCAATATGTAGTTAAAATCCCACTCTTTAATTCTAGACCAAAATCATTAATAAATATTTGGTATTTTTTTCTAATTTCATAAAAATAATTTCTCTTGCTCTCTAAATTTCTTAAAGGATATAAATTGCAAATTTGTCGATTCGTTCATTTGTTTTATCAATTAACCACACTTTTGAAAAAATATATAACCCTTGATTGTTACAAGATTATAACTGCAATATAATAATAATTATTATTATAACATTATAATATATAATAATGAAATATAATATAATAATAAACAATATAATAATAATTAGCAATAATTATTATAACTATCTAATTTAAGTTTTTTTCCTAATTATTGAATAATTTATCAGCTTAAATATTAGTATTACAATTATTTATTATATTTAATTACAATAAAATGCAGGAGTTAATAAGTCTATTCAATTTGCTAAAAAATATAATTGCAACTAGATTTTTTTTATCAAAATAACCGCCTTTTGCATTAATTACAGCTTGACAAATTCGAGGCATTCTGGCAAATAGTTTCTTGAGCTTGTATGAAGGGTTATATATTTTTTCGAAAGTGTCGTTAATTGATAAAACAAATGAACGAATCGACGTATTTGCAATTTATATCCTTAGAGAAATTTAGAGAGCAAGAGAAATTATTTTTATAGAATTTGAAAAAAATACCAAATATTTGATAATGATTTTGGTGTAGAATTAAAGAGTGGGATTTTTACTACATATTGGTTAACTGACAATTCTCAAAAAAAATTTCTCTTCAATTGGCATTGACTTGAACTCAAGATTTCAAAAATTAAATTTTCACAAAAAACCTCTTACTTTAAAGGACTATCTTTACATATTTACCTGATTAATTATTGTTTATATGTTGGCCCATTTGACTCTAAATTTATTAAACTTTAAAATGATCCTACTTTGATAGCTTTTACATCAATTTTTACTGAAATATTTGAGTTTAAAGTTCAGCGAGCATTCAAATGTAGTCAGTCCAAATGAACTGAAACTTTACGACCCGAGTGTACAAGATCTTGTATAATTTCTTGTACAAGATATTGTACAGGGATTTTCAGTAGGGACTTAACTGAAAGTGTTAAAAATTTATACAAAGATCGTGGCTTAAAGATTGGTATGTTTTGGGCCGTACACGTGCAGCCGTGCCGATAATTCCCGACGGTAGTTTAAATAAATGAAAAAGGTGAAGTAATAACTCCATCGGAATTGAGATTTTAAAAAAGTTTCAAATTCAAACCTTTTTGCAATTCTTTTTTTTAAACAATTTTTGGAGTCAAATTAAAGTCCCGGTTTGTATACACGCTTTCAAATATACTAGTAGAGAATTAATTGTGATTTTAAATGAATTCCTCGAAAAATATGATTATTTTCAAAAATTTGTTGCATAAATTCATTTTCATTTCACAAATAATGAAATTCTTCCCTAAAATTCAAATATTTTCAAAATCTGCTATTTTAACAATATTTTTCATATAAATCAAATTGTTTTAAAAAAATGTAATAAAAATTGGTAGCACGATTTCAATTATTTCTTTAAATAATAAAATTCTTTAGAGAATTTTTCAGGAACTTTTCAAAAATTTTATGAAAAAAATGTTAAGATTAAAATTTAATTTTTAAATCTGTTTGTATCCTTTGATTTTTTCTTTTAAAAATTAAAAAAAAACTACTTCGCTTTACGCAAATTTTAAGCCTACTCCTGCCGTGGAAAGTGATTTTTACTATTTTTTCAAAATTTTTTAAATTATCGAAATTCAGAATTTTACTCATTCAGCTACTGCATTATGCAACACACTGATTTTACAAGATTCAGTTGTGCCAAATATCAATGAGAATACGCTTCCTTCAAAAGTCATAAATGTAAGAATCTTTTTAAATCATTTTTTGGCACTTATTCTTAAAGTTCTTCTGAAGCTTATTAGAAAAACGTCCGTGCGTCACTAAATTTTTATATCGTGACGCACGGACCAAATATGTCCGCTTTTTCATGGAAATGCCCTTCGGTAAAACTGGAATGGAGTGTCAAGACAGTAATTTTTTAAGAACGCATAAAATTGGAAAAACAATAAGGGATAACCAGCTCTCCACAATTCCAGTTAGCATCAAAGGCATTAAGCTTATGGGGGAAGTTTAATAAATAAAGGGCACCAGCTCTCTTACATTCAGAGAGTAATTTTTTGAAACACCAAAGTCATCTAACCAGCGAGTTAAATACATCGTCTACAAGTGAACTAAAAGAACATAGTTTAAAGTGAACTTCCAAGTATTAAAAATCAACCCAAGTCTATCAACAAGTATTAATTTCCAAACAAACATAATTTGAAGTCAACCCAAATGTATTTCCAAGTGTTAAATTTAAAACGAACTTCGTTTTTAGACTTTTTCCCCGGTTCTAAAAATAGAACTTTAAATAAATTCTCCAAAATATTATTTAGGAAATAATTTTCAAGTTTCGATAAAATCTACATTGAAACAAGACATTCCAAATTTTGAACCATCAAAATTTGCTCAACTGACAACAACCGTCTGAAAGGAAGCAAATATTTTCAAAATACAATACACTATCTTATTAGTGTAAACAGCAGTGATAAAATCCTACACTAAGGTTAACATTTTTCCGAAGCTTTTAAGATTTTCTTCATGAATTATAAGTGTGGTTTAAGTTAGTACAAAAATCTAGAAAATATTGCAATTTAAACATGGACTGTCCGATCCCGGATGTGGTCCAAGCAAGTAAAGGTTAACATTACCTATATAAAATAATGCGAGAACTCTAATTCACTCGAGTGACTTCGAGTACTCGTCTAACATCGAGTCAAGCTTGAGCTTCGCTTTTCGCACAGCTCTAAAAATTACTATTGTGCCACTATATCCCTACTTTATTGAAAATTTGGGTTTCCATTGGGTTAACAATTTTCAACCGCCAAAGAGTTATATAAATGACCTTATATAGATAAAAATGTACCAAATGATGTAACTAAATTTTCAACTATTCAAAATTATTATAAAGAAATTGACACTCTCAATATTTAATACTCAAAGGCTCAAACAGTTAAAGGCTTTCAAAAGTGCTATTGTGCTATTCCAAATAGAGATGGTTGTCTAATATGCTTACTCTACATAATCACGTCTATAGCCCGAACTAGAATAATTCAATTTGAATCACTTTTTTTATTTTTAACTTTTTTTCAATTAAAAAATAAAAAAGTCAATTTTTAACTTTTTTTCAATTAAAAAATAAAAAAGTCAATTTTTAATATTTTTTGTTTAAAATTCCACCTTTTTGTTATTAATAACCAAAACTGGTTCGTTCTAATTCGGGTCCGTGACACTGACATACAGAACAATAATCAATTTGATTTTTTTGATTTAGACAACGCCAACGGATGTTATCACCTGTACCAGCCTCCTATTTCTTTTTTTTTGTTATAAACATCAACTGTAAATGTCTATAACAATTTCAAGTATAAAATAGTGAAATCATTTTTTTTACCAATTTATAATAATAATAATAAAAATAAGATGTAAAAAAATGTGATGTTATTATATTTTATTTTATAATTTTAAAAAATTCCGAAATTAATATGCTTTCATAAAAGGCTCGAACCTTAATTAACAATTTTCTTGAAAAGAAACAACTTTTTTAAAGCAAACTTTTTTTTCATTTAATCCATCGATTCAATATTAAAAAACTAATTTTTCAGTTCTTCTTTAAACTGTAGGTATATTTTTTAAATATTGTCGCCCAAATGAAATTCTTGTGCATTATTTGACAGCACTGAATGCTTTAGGTTATTTTTATTTTTTATGAGGACGAAGTTTTTGGTAATGTTTAGACGTGTATAACTAAACGCGTTTCTTTCTAACAGAGACATCGTAAAATTTAGGCAAAACAAATTTTGAAAACTTTGTTTTTAAAGTGATACTGTAATTGCAGTTAATAGTTTAAAAGTTCTAAATGTTTACGTATAGTACAATACTATTATAAATGAATATCGATAAAATTGTTTGTTACACAATTTTTTGATACTTTTTAAAACATGTCCTGACCCTAAGGTTTTTATGTAAAATCACATTTGGTGGAATATGGTGTAATATTTATCAAAATATATTATGTAAAATGCAAATTTTATGTAAATAATAAAATAATTTAGTTTTTAATATATGAAATAAGATAAATAATTAACAATATTACAGAATGGCTTCTTATAAGCAAAAAAACAGAGTTTGCAACTACTGATTCTTTGATTATAAGCTAAAAACAATACATTTCAAATAAAATGACCTTTTATTGATTTTTGCAACTATTTTTATAATTTTTCAGTGATTTTTTTAATGATGGCCCCCTCGGGGCAACTTCTTTTTTATTCAAAATTTCAGTCGCCTCTGTTTTATTTTCTCAAGTAAAATAAAAAAATGGTTTTGATAAAAAGTTAGCTAAAGAGATACAGTTTCAGGGCATATATTATTAATTATGTTATACGATATACCTTGGGGCCTCTTACCCTACATTATTAAATTGGTTATATCTTGACCCATTTGATTCTAAATTTAATGAATATCCTCAAAATGATTCTAGTTTGATAGATTTTACTTTAATTTTTATATAAATATTTGAATTTGAAGTGAAGCAAGCATTTAAAAGCGAACAGTCCGAAATGTATAGAAACTTTTCGATTGAAATGTATTATTTAAGTCACAAACAGTGAAAAAAATTTATAGTGATGTGGTGTCAATAATCTGAATCAAAAACAAAACATGTTACATTTAAAAATGAAATCTAAATTATTATTATTTTTAGTATTTATTTTGAAATTTTAATTCCTTTTTGAGGGGTAAAAAGTTTAAGTACCTTCCAAAAGCTAACGGGATAAATGAGTTTTCCAAGTTCTTCGTCAGATGCGGCAATAATTGAATCAGGAGTGCAACCAAATTCTTTGAGTCTTTGCATTGCAGCGTGAGTAACTTGATCTTTCGTTTGACTGCTTAACATTAATGCCAATAATGATTGATATCTAAATATCGGCTTGCTTACATTGGTGTCGGCACATTTATGACAACCCATTTCATCAACCGGTGCAGTCTCATCTTTTCTCATCTCTCTAATATTTTTTAATAAAGCTTCCCAATTTTTTGGCATCCAATTCCCATTATCCTTGGAACCCGTGGAAAGAATTTCATTTTCTTCTTTTGCATCTTCATCACATTGTATTTTTATTGGAAAACGTTTCTTTAACTTAGATTTAGATTGTTTCTCAACTTCAACATCTTTTACATCATCATCATCATCATCATTGCATTGTATTTTTGTTGGAGTACGTTTCTTTGATTTTATTGTCGAAACAACATCTTCAACATTATTGTCGAAAAATTGCGAAGTTTCTGCTATTAAATGGTCGGATTTCTCTGGAATTTTTCTAGTACGTAAAGATCTTGTCTTACTCAATGTTTCTAATTTTAATTTCTTGCTCATGTTCGTTAATTTTTTTAAGAATTCAATTTTTAACTAATGTTTTCAATATAATTTTAACCTTGCTTTTAAAGAAGTTAACTGTTTTGAAAACGCCCACGTGACAACTAACCTCAAAAATAATATACTCTCAGTTTTATTGAGTTTATTTGGAATAACATGAAGATTTTCTTAACTTTGCAAAGTGTTACAATTCAGCATAATTAAAGAAGTTTATTGTTATTTTATTCTTTTGCATATTTTCAAAACTATTCAAACTTTTAAACAAAGTAAACAAAGACAACAATGACAACGTGATGTTATAAGGGTCACTAAATATGATTGGCTCTGACAAAGGTTCATTTTCACACAGCTTTTTGCAGAACGGGAAGCGAACGCAAGCATGAGATAGAAAAGGACAGAAGTAGGTTTGTCCTTTTCTATCGCATGCTTACGTTCACGTTACTTTTTTATTCTGCGTTGGGCTTAACGCCGACGCTTTTACGCCGTCATGGGACGGCACCTTAAAGGTACCGTCCCATGTCTGCGTGAAAACGGGAAACGTAAAACGTTTAGCCAATAACATCTTCTGATCCAATGGAAATCATTCTGAAAGAAAATTCTTATTGGTTGAACGTTTTCCGTTTCCCCTTTCACGCAGACATGGGACGGTACCTTCACATTGATGGGATCGCACCCTAAAGTCCAACGCACAGGCACAATCCGATGTTTTCGACATATCGATTGTAATGTAGCTGACTACTCGTTATTGTCGTTTTTTTTACAAAAAACAAAATGTTGATGACGTTTGACAGCTAATAGAAAAATAGATGTAAACTTAATTTAAAACTTACAAAATTAATATCCTCTAAATAGGCGCATGTAATTTTTCTATTTTAAATATGAATGAATCGACAGACTGGCAAAGCATTGAAAGTGATGGTAATTTTTAAAACATAACCTTATTCATTTTCATAAATATAAATGTAAATAATTAATGTTAATTCTAATTAAAAATTTGGAATTTAAAAAATAAATTTGAAAATTCTATTTTATAGACTTTTTAAAACAATTTTTGAGTGGCAATGAGAAACAAAATGCTACCAATCAATTACTATCTGTAGCTCAACAATTGAATAGATTAGGAGAAGGTAATTCTTATAATTATTATATTTTTAAAAAAATTTGTCAAGAACTTTTTCTATTTTGTTCTCTTAATTAAAGAAAAAAACGATAAATAAATTCTTTTTTTCTGGAAGTTTT
Organism: Leptopilina myrica (nomen nudum); assembly: GCA_032872475.1. Classification (NCBI taxonomy): domain Eukaryota; kingdom Metazoa; phylum Arthropoda; class Insecta; order Hymenoptera; family Figitidae; genus Leptopilina; species Leptopilina myrica (nomen nudum). The sequence goes on along the minus strand of CM065459.1, from coordinate 40,765,550 downwards.
TATTTGTTTTAATTAATTGATGATGATTAACTTTTTCAGCTGTTAGTATTTTAGACACAGAATTGCAAAAGCAAGTTCTTGCCAATTACGATGATTTACTTTCTCAAGCGACGTGGGTGGAAAAACTCGAAGGAGTATTGGCAATAATGCAGAATCACGTTCAAGTAAATTTACTATTTAATTTCAATTCGTCTAACCAACATAAAATTGTATAATTTATTTATATTTTTTAGAGTCTTTTATCGGCAATAGAACGTTTACGAGGAAAAGTTGTGGAACCTTTCAACAGGATAGAAACACAAACCTTAATGCTTGCGAGACTTCATGAAACTTCAGATTTATTGCGTAAAATCGGAAGAATGCAACATTTGTCAAATCGATTAAATTCTCAAATGAGTGGCAATAACAATGGACCCGATATTGTTAAAGCTGCCAATTGCCTACACGAACTAGGTAACAAGTCATTTTTTTAAATATTTCCATCAAATAATTTGGAAATTTCTAATCCAATGAATTTTAATTTAAAAAATTCTAATTTAACGATATCCACTTGGGTCGTAAAGTTTCAGTACATTTGGACTGACTACATTTGAATGCTCGCTTCACTTTAAACTCAAATATTTCAGTAAAAATTGGTGTAAAAGATATCAAATTAGGATCATTTTAAAGTTTAATGAATTTAGAGTCAAATGGGCCAAGATATAAACAATTTAATCAGGTAAATATGTAAATATAGTCCTTTAAAGTAAGAGATTTTTTGTGAAAATTTAATTTTTGAAATCTTGAGTTTAAGTCAATGCCAATTGAAGAGAAATTTTTTTTGAGAATTGTCAGTTAACCAATATGTAGTTAAAATCCCACTCTTTAATTCTGGACCAAAATCATTAATAAATATTTGGTATTTTTTTCAAATACCATAAAAATAATTTCTCTTGCTCTCTAAATTTCTCAAAGGATATAAATTGCAAATTCGTCGATTCGTTCATTTGTTTTATCAATTAACGACACTTTCGAAAAAATATATAACCCTTCATACAAGCTCAAGAAACTATTTGCCAGAATGCCTCGAATTTGTCAAGCTGTAATTAATGCAAAAGGCAGTTATTTTGATAAAAAAAATCTAGTTGCAATTAAATTTTTTTAGAAAAATGAATAGACTTATTAACTCCTATATTCTATTGAATATAAATATAATAAATAATTATAATGCTAATATTTAAGCTGATAAATTATTCAATAATTAGGAAAAGAACTTAAATTAGATAGTTATAATAATTATTGCTAATTATTATTATATTGTTTATTATTATATTATATTTCATTATTATTTATTTATTGTATTCATTATTATTTAATAATTATTATTATATTGCAGTTATAATCTTGTAACAATTAAGGGTTATATATTTTTTCAAAAGTGTGGTTAATTGATAAAACAAATGAACGAATCGACGAATTTGCAATTTATATCCTTTAAGAAATTTAGAGAGCAAGAGAAATAATTTTTATGGTATTTGAAAAAAATACCAAATATTTATTAATGATTTTGGTCTAGAATTAAAGAGTGGGATTTTAACTACATATTGGTTAACTGACAATTCTCAAAAAAAAATTTCTCTTCAATTGGCATTGACTTAAACTCAAGATTTCAAAAATTAAATTTTCACAAAAAATCTCTTACTTTAAAGGACTATATTTACATATTTACCTGATTAAATTGTTTATATCTTGGCCCATTTGACTCTAAATTCATTAAACTTTAAAATGATCCTAATTTGATATCTTTTACACCAATTTTTACTGAAATATTTGAGTCATTTTTCCAAATTAAAAAAATTATCAACAGAATTATTGATGTCCGATACGGATTTAAGTAATCTGGAGATCATAGCAGACGATCATAAAAATATAAAAGCTTACAAAGTAAAAGTTAAAAAAATGGCCACTCACTCCTTGACAACAGGACTTCGGAATAAAGACCGAGGACAGGTGATCTCTTCTTTTCGAAAATTTTACAAAAACAATCACAAAATATTTAAATTTTATAAATAAGTCAAATTAATGAAAACGAAAACATTCGGACAAAGTAACAAATTTTATTTACTCCAACGTTTCGAAATCAAATCGATTTCCTCTTCAGGGAGTCAAAAAAATAATAATTAAATAAACGAAGACTTAAAATTTAAACCCTGACGATGGAGTAGAGTCATAATAAATAAATAATCCGTCTTAGAAACACATAAATAATAATAAATAAATAAATAATAATAAATCACAAATAAAAAAAAATAAAAATCACAAAATAATAAAATAAATTGTATTGCAAACTGCAAAGTCAGTTTTAAATTTGACTTTGCAGTTTGCAATACAATTTATTTTATTATTTTGTGATTTTTATTTTTTTTTATTTGTGATTTATTATTATTTATTTATTTATTATTATTTATGTGTTTCTAAGACGGATTATTTATTTATTATGACTCTACTCCATCGTCAGGGTTTAAATTTTAAGTCTTCGTTTATTTAATTATTATTTTTTTGACTCCCTGAAGAGGAAATCGATTTGATTTCGAAACGTTGGAGTAAATAAAATTTGTTACTTTGTCCAAATGTTTTCGTTTTCATTAGTTTGACTTATTTATTAAGTATCTCGGACGTTAAAGACTATTTAATTAATTTAAATTTTATGTTTTTTCCCCTTAATTTCAATAGGTAACCATAGCAGTACAAGTGTTCGAAAATTTGGGCATTCTCGAGAGTGCAGTGAACTCGATAGAAGTTTCAGCGACTTCTGAAATTGAAGATTTTGCGAGAGAGGCTCTGGACGTGTCATTGGTTATGATTCAAGATCCAGGTAAAAGAGGTGCACCCGGAAGAGCAACAGTACCATCGCCGGGCTCCTCTGGAAATTTACGTGTAAAATTGTGGGAAAATCTCGAAAAATTATTTCAAGAATCAATATACAATCAATGCATTCAAATGGAATTGTTGCAGAGGATTTTACTTGAAAATCATTCGAAGAAATTTGACAATATGTCTGAACCGTTTTGGACAAAAGTCACTAAAATTGTCTCCAATATTCTTGTAGAACGAGCACAAGGTGAGATACGTGGAAAATTGCTTTATTTTTTCCATTTATTCTAGTTCTATCCAGAATTCTTCTATATAGAAAAAATATTATAAAATTGATGAAATTAATAAAATTATTATTTTTGTTCAAGGATCCTCTTTTATAAAACAAGCCTTGGAAGGGGAGTATCCAAAGTTTTTGAGAATATTTTTGGACTTGAGCAAGCATCTCAAAGATCGTTCTCAAGCAATAGGCACATACAGTGTTGAGTAAGATTCTTTTCGTAAACTAAATTTGTAAATAATATAAAACATCGAAGCTAATTAATGACATCAAATTTGGTAGGAAAACATGAGATTTAATAACTGTTGTTTAGATCTAAAGTCCTTTTTTTAGTCGAAACATTCTGTCACCTTTTGAGAACGCATATTTATCGCGATCCGTATCAAGACTCTTGGATCCGGTTCATACAATGTTCTCCGGAGACGGAACGCCATGTCAAGAAGAAATTGACACCTTAATTCGAACAATAACCAGGTAATCAAAAGACAAAATCAAAGAAGACTTTCAAAAAAATATTTACATTATCTTTATTTAGAATTTATTTCCGAAATATTAGAATTTTCTTGATATATTAAGTAATTTTTTCTGATTTCAGTGAATTAAGTGTCTCGTTAGTGGATGAGGGCCTATCGACAATTGTATCAAGGAATGTTGGGAAGGCAATAAGATTATTTTGCTTGAAATGTGAACAAAATTTAGTGACAGGTGGCGAAGCGAGTCAAGTCATTGACACAGCAACAACGGGACAGCAGACAAATGTTAATCTTGCAAATCTATTGTACTATTTGTCAGTGCAAATGAATCGTGTGATTGCTAATTTATCGAGTAATTTATCCAGCGAAGGTGCCATTATTATAGCAACTGCTTTAGAAGAAACGACTAATTTATCAAAAAACATTCTCTCACCACTATTGTCATCGATTAACGACGCAATTGAAAGTATCATCGTTACAATGCATGACGATCCTGAATTTCGAGAGTATGCACAAAATTTACCATATTTTCATTTTTACTGATATTTTTAAATTATATTTTTACAAAACTCATAATTGTCAATTATTGACTGGATATTTTTTATAATTAATTTTTTACGACTCATTTTTTCGTCCAATTCCCTTATTTACGATTTCAAATTTTGCGAATTTGTAAACGTTGTTTTCTATTGTAAATCTATGGAACGAAAATCGAAAGAAAAAGAATTTTCAACTAACATATTTTTCTTTTCAGGACCAGTAGTCCTTTGGGACGGGAAATTGGATCATCTCTCTACATGCGGGAACTTCAGGGTTTCATTTTGCGCTCTGTGAATACTTTCCTTGTACCTTACAAAAATCAAGCAATCGTTGCTGATAGGTAAATTGTCCACTTTAAATTTATACAAATTATTAAACTTGAATAGAAAATTAAGCGAAAATAACTAAAGTAAGAAAGGAAAAAATAATGAAATTTTATATTTTCAGTTGTAAATCTGTCGCTTCGAGGTGTATAGAATTATTTGTGAGGCATGCTTGTTTATTAAGACCACTAACGGATTATGGAAGAGCAAAACTTATTGTCGACTTCACTCAGGTAGTTTTTTGCAAAATAAGAAACAAAATATTTTCTTAAAGGTTCATACCACTTTACATGCTTAATATTCTTAAATAATACTGGTATGAACCCTTGTTAAATATTTATAATAGTAATTTCAAAAAAATCTCTTTTCTTTCCATTTAATTTAATGAATTAAAACTACACTACCGACGGAAATTGTGCAAACGCTATACTTTTTTAATGACTATTCAAAATCTTTTCACTTTGAAAATAAAATAACTAAAATTTTTTCCTTTTATTTTCAATAAACGTATAAAATTCTGCAAAAATGGCTTATTAACAACAAAAAATATTAATTTTTCGATAATATATTTAAGGAAAATCCCATTTTCAGTGATTTTATTCATTTTTTTTTATCTTCCGAAGAAATGAACATTTTTCAGCGTTCATAGGCTCATTTTCATGTAGAATTGAGATTTTTTAAAAGATTACATACATTTCTCTAAAATATGCCAGTGATTAAAGTTACCTCAAAAAAATTGAAAAAATTATAATTACTAATAAGATGCTAAAAAGTAATTAGAAAAATCCGTCATTTCAAAAAAATGTTTAAACTTTTATTAAATTTTTCAATTAAGCATATCGGTATTTGATTTTTAAATATTATTTTTCAGTTGCAAAAGTACCTTCAAAATTTCTATAATTTTTTCTTTCAATTTGAATCACTTGCATATTCTAGAGAGTATATTAAAAACAAATAATGTATTAAATGAGATAGTAAATATTGTAAAAGGTTGTATTATGTTTTTTTTTCACGCTCGACTGCAAGTTATTAATATTATAATACAATTGAGGGGCTGGATGCTATAATGTGTTACGCGCCATGTTAAGTAAATGGCGCGTAACACATTATAGCATCCAGCCCCTCAATTATAATCTTAATTTTTGGTAGTGTTTCTACCTATTTTATTTTATGTATTTTTAAGTAGCATTGTGTAAAGATACCCATTTATGGACCTTTTTGGTCCGCGGGAAATGTATAAGAAATAAATAAATAAATAAATAAATCTTTTAAAAAATCTAAATTCTACTTGAAAATGAGCCTATGAACGCTGAAAAATGTTCATTTGTTCGGAAGATTAAAAAAAAATAGTAAAATAACTGAAAATGGGGTTTTTCTTAAATATGTTATGGAAAAATTAATATTTTTTGTTGTTAATAAGTCATTTTTGCAAAATTTTATACGTTTATTAAAAATAACAAGGAAAAAATTTTAGTTATTTTATTTTCAAAGTTAAAAGATTTTGAATAGTCATTAAAAAAGTATAGCGTTTGCACAATTTCCGTTGGCAGTGTATCTTAACAATAGTAAGAATAATAAAAACTATTAAAATCTAATTTTAATTTTAATAACTTTAAGAATCTAACTACGTACCTGAATTAATGGAATTTCGATTGCATTAACAAATTTCAGATGGAAGTTGCCGTCGCGCCACTTTGTAGAGGAGGACAATTGGGATCTCTTGAACAGCAGCAGTACAGAATTCTTCGCGCAATGAAAACACTTCTCTCTCTCGAACCGGAAGAAATTGTCCAAAAAGTTCTTGAAGACGGAGAAAGTAGTGTTCCACCGTCACTAATTCTTTTACATCTATTTTCAGGAGCACCTTCCGATTTACCCTCTCCACATCAGGTTAGTTAAAAAAAATTCTGCAATCATTTAAAAATTTCGAACAGACAAAAGATTTTCTTCCTATAATTTTAATCGTATTTTTCAGAGTGCCGGTTGGTCCATTAATCGATTATCGCAATGGATGGACAATCATCCCACTGAAAAGGAACGATTAGCATTAAGTAATGGACCACTTCAACGTTATGAATTGACAATTCGACAACGAAATCTTCCAACATTCCATCCTCTATTTCCCTTAATGACAAAACTCACGAGTTTCTATGAGCGTTGAATTTTTTAAAAATTGCAATTGTACTTTGTTGTATTTCTTCCACTTTGAATATTTAAATAAAAAAACTGTAATAATTATAAAAATTCTCTATTTATTAATATCAATTATATAGGAATCTAAACTATGAGAATCAGAAGATAATATGTACACAAGTAATAGAAAATAATAAATTGATAATAAAATACAAAAATATAGTTTCCAATATTTGATGAATAAATTAAAATTATGACTAATTTTACCCACGTGAATTCAGAAAAAAAATAAAAAGTTCATATTAAAAAATATTTAAATAGTAATATTAAGTAAATTAACAAGACTTTGAAAAAAGAGAAAAATTAGAAAAGTGAAACTTATTTTATTAAGAAATTTAATTTTTAAATTAAAAATATTCTTAAAGTAAATCACAATAGTCTTTTCTTCTTTATAATTCTAGAATCTGAAAATAAAAAAATGTCTTCTTAAAGTAACAAAAGATTGTTTAAAATACTTCATTTTTGAGGTAGACGATATTTTCTTGTGAATGAATTGACGTCAGCTTTATGAAAATAAAATAAAATGTAAAAATACTTCTCACTCAATCGATGCACAATTTTGAAATTTTTGACTTTGCAAAATAAATTGTTATCATTGCAAAAATACTAATGGCTATTGTCAGTTTATAAGTCTTCCTCTTCTTTGCAATAAAAGTTGCTGGTAATTTAATCACACTTTCTCTATCGATCTGAAATTACATTAAAAAATTTATTTCGTTATCGTAATATTTCAGTAAGTTTTTATCAATATCAATTTCTAATTTATCTGAATTAAATTTAAATTATTATATAACAACATTTTTTCATACTTTATTCGCAAGTTGCTTAACCAGGACAAGTTCATTTTTAAGTTTCATTAATTCTTTTTCTGTTTTCTCCAATTCATCACTGTAATCAACTTTCTGTTGTAGAGAGAGTGACAAATTTTCCTTTTCACTTCTCATCAAATTATTCATAATAAATCGAAAACTCGATCCAATGACATTAATTTGTCTCGCGGCGTTGCCTAAAGTCACAACGCCATCATATATTCTGCAAAGAAAAAAATCCAATAACAATTATTGAAAACTATTTAATTTACTCATTGCTCCCCAACTGGTACTAGCGCTTGCGTCCGAGCGCAAATCGAGGTATTGCCTGCAGGAGCTCAATTAATGCCAAATTTTCAATTATCCTAAACATGACTTTAAACTAAAAATGCAATAGTTTATTTGTAATAATATTAATGAACTTCTTCAATATTGTCTCGTCTTCGCTCGTGCTACGACATAAACGAAGTTGCCTCCCATGTTGCATACTTTACTTTATGCAACAAAGGCGTATTATTGTCACTGTATGCTACCTCTGCCGCTGCATGCTAACTTCCTCCATATAATCCCTAGGGTAATAATGATTACCTTATTGACCTGTGAGCAGTCAATAAAGTACACTTTATTGCCCAAGGGCAATAATGAAAACTGTATTGACCGCTGGGTTATAAGAGGAACTTAGTATGTTCTTAGTACATAAAGTGACCATAATATGCCTGAGTTGCATAAAAACTATTTAACATTTTGCATTAGAAATCAAAGAAAATAAATTTTTTAAAATTAGATAAAAATTAAAAATTTGAGAAACGTACGTATAAGGCAAATGTTTTCTAATTGCTCCCAAACTGTTCATATTCCATTTCTTTGAATGAAAACGATGAAGATCAGCAATAAGTTTTTTGCGATGAATACCGATATCCATTTCCAATTTTTCCAAATCGTCTTCATTAAGCTTCAGAAAAGTATTTAAATCCATACCACGAAAAAGATCCTTATATTTATCTAAATTCATTCCATATAATAGTGTCGAAATTTCGAAATTTAATTTATCCCTTTTCTTTGAAGCAAGTGCTGGAAATAAATCCTTCCATTCAAGTAAGTCCAACGTGTCGCCCATGGGTGGAGAATCTTCAAATTCCTCTTCTTCTAATAAAGCTGCAATCTAAAGAGAAAAATAAATTTAATAGCAAAATATTTACTTTTCCTTTAAATAGTTTAATTATCTTTTTTTAATATATAGAATACAAAACATGATGGAATAAATATATAAAATTAAAATCTTAATAATTCAAATTTTAATTTTAATAATTTAAATAAAAAATGTTACTTTATCGAAGCCTTTAGTTCTCGCAATATCATAAGGAGATTCGCCAAATCGATCTTTTATAGTAATTTCTGCATTACATTGCAATAGAAGTTCGACTATTTCATATCTGTTAGCTTTGACTGCATAAAATATTGCCTAAAAAAGAGAGAAAAAAATTTAATTTATTATAAAAATAATTTACAATTTTTTGACAAATAATTAAAATATCAAACCGTTTGATTTTCACTATCGGCAGCGTTAACACTTTGCATATTTCTAATAAGCTCTTTAACGAATTCGACCTCTCGCATATTACAAGCAAGCATTAAAGCTGTTTCCCTAAATTAAAAACACATCGTTATTTAAATAATTATGTTTATTGGGGCTTAAAAAAGGAAGACTATACCTTCGTTTACCCGATGCGTGAGCATTTGCCTTGGCTTTTAATAACATTTTTAAACATTCTAAACAATTCTGAGTTGTTCGTGGACAATTGCATAAAGCCATAAGGGGTGTAAATCCATCTGGAACAAATCAAAAGATTTTTATCTTTAAATATTACTAATAAAGTTGAAGTCCGCAACATTTTTAAATAAAAAAAAATAATACGATTTATTTTATTCTGGTTATACTAATTAATCAGGGTATCTAGCGAATTATGTTTATCAAATTCCCGGCAAAATCCCGATTTTCACAGACCTGAAACTAAATTATTCCCGGATTTTTTAAAACATTAATGACTATACTATTAAAATTTCATGATTTTTAAAATACAAACAGGAGCTGGTATTTTTTATTTATTCCGTTTGGAAAAAAGACATACGTATTTCTTATTTTTCTATTCTATATAGAAGACTAAAATATTTTTTGCAAACTATCCTTATTATTTATAAGCGTGTATAAAATAAATAAAAAAACAAACTTATTCTTAGCACAGTTTTCTAAATTCAATAATTTTAGAGTTATAGATAATTCAAAATAAATCTACTTTTAAAAATCCAAAAAAAGAATTAAAAATTTGGTTACCTATAAAAAATGAAAAATAGATTTACAATATATTTTCATCCTAATTTAAAATGTTTACTGAAATTTAACGAGGGATCGCCTATATATCTGTAATATATTTTTAAATTTTTGTAAAATATAAGACTTAAATTGAAATTTTTTCAGTATATCATTTTCTGATCAAACTAAATTCCCGGTTTTCTCAATTTTCCTGGACGCTAGACACCCTATTAATGACTATTTAATATTAATATCAATATTACTACACAATATTAATACCATGTCGAATAATTTTTATGTTCATTTCTTTAAAATTTAATTTCTTAAGTTCTAAAGATAATAATTTTTTGCACTCACGAACCTTGGTGTAGATTTGGATTTGCTCCATTGTCCAATAAATATTGCACGAGCTCTATTTGTGACGCTGAAGAAGCGTATAAAAGTAGAGACCATCCAGAATGTAGAAAATCGTCAATATGTGGTCCAGCTGATAATTTTAGAAAATATTAATAAATAAATTTGACAAAACTTATTTACTTAGAACAGGCTGCACACTTGATAATAAGTTTTAAAAAAGTATCAAAAAGTAGCATTAATACTGAGAAGAAGTATAGTAAAAAAGTACCTATTGAAAATTAATATTAACGAATAAAAAAATAAATAAAATCGTACTACAACGCTTGAATTCAATTATTATCTAAAATTTCAAATTTCATTATTTAAATAAAAACAAGTTGTGAATGCAGATGCTCATTACATGAACACTTTGCTTCCTCTTTACGACCATAAAAAAAATTTGCTTCCTTGTGGAGGAAGCATTAATGACAAGTATATTTAATTTTTAAGTAATTTTCTATACAATTTAACATTTATAAAATCAAGTTTATTAGTCCGAATGGAAAGCAGAAAATTTATTATACAGTAATATGATTTTAAGTAATAAAAAGGAAATGTTTTAACTTAAATTGAATAATTAAAACTATAAATTCCAATACAATATATGGGTAGTTCTACAAAAATTTTGTTTACGTTCAGGTTTTAAAAAGTAGCTTAAGTTCAAGTTAAAAGTATTATCAACGTTACCAGGTGTCTAGTATTTTAGCAATATAAAATTCCTGGGGTTTTCCCGGTTTTTTCCCGGTATGTAAAAAATTTTCCCGGATAATTGAAAACTAAAATGTTACAATAAATTTAATTGTAATATTTGTAAAACTTATAATAGGGGCGTTCCATAGCTAGAAGAACTTTTACTTTTAAAGTACACTCAAGGATTTTGCAAAATTTTAATTATTTTGTAAGATATTGTTAATTAAACTTTTTGGTCACTTTTTTTCAGGAATTTTTATCTTGTAAACTATTGGTCCTAGAAAAAAATTGAACTCACATTGAATAAAATTATACTTTATGTATAAATTATTATAGAAATATTTCAAATAACAAATGTCTTACTTGACTTGATAATATTACGTATATTAAATTTAGATCTGAGAAATATTTTCTTTTTGTAACTGACGATAAAAATTATTAAATTTTTCCTAGTAAAATTTAGTCTAATATTTTATATATTTATTTTTGCTTCCTCATAAAGGAAGCCTTATAGTGATGTCGATTTCCGAATTTTTTAAAATCAATTATTTTTACAAATTTTCAAGTGTAGTATATATAATTCGTCGAGAGGAACAAATGTCCGGATGTATGTGTGTATGTATGTGTGTGTGTATGTATGTGTGTGTGGGTGTATATGTGTGTGTGTGTGTGTGTGTGTATGTCACCGATTCTTGTGGACAAATTTTCTCTTACACATCTTGATGGATTTTGATAAGATTTTGTAGATGTATTACGGTCATGAATACCAAGAATCAGACAGAAGGATTTTGAAAAATATATTAAAAAAAAATTTTTTTCAACATTTTTTTAATTTTTGAAAAAATTAATTTTTTGGTTTTTTGAAATAACTTTTTTCTATATTAAAATTTTAAATAATTCTTGTCAAAATTGCATTCCTGACATAAAAACGAATCGATTCATGTATATAAAGTATATATTTTATCAAAATTTATAGAATTAATAAATATTTTAATTTTTCACAAAAAATTAAAATTTTGTATTTTTTGACATTTTATCATAACTTTTAAAAATAATTATTCTATAATAAAAAATTGAATAATTAATATTTATTCAGGGTACTTTACCCGGTTTATTAATTATATTTAATAAACTATTATAATTATTTAACTTTTAAAATTATATATAATAATATATATTGAGGAAGCTAAATGGTCATGAAATGAACAACTTATTTATCTATATTCATATAAACTATTAAAAAAACATTTTTAATTTTTTTTAAATCCTATTATTCAAATTATCAATTTCTTCTTGTAAGATTTGAGCCTTTTCCATCCAACAGTAGAATACAAAAAATTAAAATAAACACAAACAAGGTTGGGAATATAAATATTCAAGGTATTGTGATTTACTTCGCGGTAATTTTATGTTTAAAACCACAAATAGGTGTCGCATCACTGCACAAATTTAGCACAATTTTGTCACGTCAAAAATCATTTTTCATATAACTTAGACATTAATTGGACAATAATAAAACATTGTCTAATATACCAAAAGAATCAATATACAACTCTAAATTGAAAAAAATTAAATTAAGCGTTGAAAAAATGTAACTATTTTTTCCAACAACACAATAAAGTACTTAATAAAAAAATTCCCGGATTTAAAAAGAAAATCCCGGGGTTTTAAGAAACTTACTTAAAAGTGGCCAGTCAAAAGAATACAAATTAAAAATTTTACAGCTTAAGCACATGTGTATTCTGTTGGAAATGGAGAACCAGGAAACTGAGAATTTTGTCATTTTTTGTCAAAAAAATTAAAAAAACAACGTTTAATGACAAAATTTAGCATACTTGTCATCAGGGAATAAGATTCTACAGCACCTAGAGCAACAAAAGTATGAAAACATAAATTTTTTATTAAATACATGCCACGAAAATGAGAATTTGTCTGACCAAATAGCCATTTCGATCACAAAGTACAAAATTTTAGTTAATTGAACTCCAAGTTGAGCAAAATGCAAGTAACATCATATTTAGTAAACCTTTACTAAGCACTGAAAAATGGTGAATTAATCGTTATAAAAATTCTTAATAATTTTAACGTTTTTTATGATGCCAGGATACTGAGAATGAATTCAAGGGACAAAATTTAAGATAACATTTTTTAAATAAAATATAAAGTAATGTAAGAATTATAAAAATCTTTGTAAAGTACAACTATTTAAAATTATTATCCAAATGTAAATTTGTATTTAAACGCTCAAAAATAATATTTACATAATTTATTAACTTTCATTTTCAGAATGGGACATGCCAGGAAACTGAGAATTTAAGTCTTAAATGCCTATTTTTTGAAACCGAGTAACGTTTTGTGGCATAATAGAAATCATTGAGCACTACAGTTCCCATTAAAAATAATTTTATTTTTTTCAAAATTAATGTAAAAACAACCTTAAACATCATATATTCCCTTTCTTGTAGAACTATCCCATATACTTTTATATACATCAATCGATCTGTCTTGATACAAAGAATAATATTTTTGCTCCAATTGTGATTAACTTTACAAATTCTCATTCAATGTATACTTTATATAGACCAATCGATTCGCCTTGAGGCAAAAAATACTATTTTATTAACTTCAATAACCGACTTGAACAAATTTTTTGAAAAAAATATAAAAAAATATACCAAGCTTGTCATCGTGTTCACACATACAGTGCCGCTCAGCAGGATTTGCCCACCCTGTTACAGTTAAGGGTGTTACAAAAAGTTTTATATTTTGATATCTAGTAAAGATATCGGTGTTTTCAAGGTCTCATTTTAAACTATACTTCTTCTACTTTAACAATTTAAAAAAAATTAATTAAAAAAAAAATTTTATTCACTGTTTTATTACTGTTTAGAAAAAACAAAAATTTCAATTTTTTGACAATTTTAAACAATTGTAGTTTTTTTAACAAGTCGTCGCAAATTAATGTTCTATAACGCAGTTTAAAGCTTATTTTTTCACCTTTAAATGTGAAGAATTTAATTAGAATTTTTTAAAGTAATTGTATTCTTGCGAAGCATTTTATTTTTTATGCGAAAATAATTGTATTCTTGCCTGGATTTTTTTTTAATTTTCGTAAATAATTGAATTATGTTATTGCTTGTGAAAACAATTTAAATGTTTGCGAAGAACTTTGGCAAAATTCTTTTTTGTAGATATTGCAAATCATTGATTTTCAAAATTTTTTTATAATATTGAAATCGCTTCAAAGAATTTTATTACAACTTTTAGAATTTTTTTCATTTCAGCTGTTTGCGAATTTAAAGTGATGCAAATTTTTCCAAAAATAAAGAAAAAAGTAATAATTATATAGGATTTAGTAGATGAGTGCGAAGCCTGTTAGAATAATAAAGATTTTATCCTTAGTTATCATATGAATAATTTTCCTCTAATTTTGACTACATCCTCTGCTAAGAAGAAATTAATTAATTAAATAATTACATGTTAAATATTCCTTAATAAAAGATATATTGCCAGACATGCAAGCGCTAAAAGCTTGAAATTCATAATTATGTCTTCCTTTAACGGAATCACCAGAACCATCATCGAAATTAATTTCTCCATTTGTTTCTCTCTCGTTTGCATATTTATTGTATCTACTATTGTTCTCCTGTATAAATAAAATATATTTATATTAATTAAAAGAAAAAAAAACTAAAAATCAATCAAACTGAAAAACAGAAAATTTATTAATTATAAGTATAATTTCGAAATTCTGAGATAAAAGTATATGCTATTTTAATCACACAATTAGTTTTGTCATTTTAAAAAAATCGTACTTTTTATTTAATTAGTAAGTTTTTCAATTTAATACTTTTAATTGTATAGTTAAATAAATAAATAAATAAAGGCCAAATTTTGCGTGCTAAAAACATTAAGGTTATGTTTATCAAGCAAACCTCGTCGTCATGAAAAGTAAAACCATCGTCGTCTGATTCCTCATCGGACATTCCTGCCGGTCTATGATACATTTTTAAATATATTTAATTAATTTTCCAATGTCTCTTGCTGTCAAAATGATGTATATCTAGAAATCGCTGGGATGTTTATAAACAATATCCTGCTGGCGTTATTCCAGTGTTACTTGTCAAGCCCACGTGATTAAATTGTTCACATCACATACCAATACCAATTAAATGAACTAAATATTCCAGTGCCGATTAAATTTAAAAGAACTTATTTAAATTAAAATTCAATTAAAATATAACATAAAAATATATTCTCAATCAATCAAAAACAAATCATGTTTATGTGAATAAAAATGACAATAATAATAATAAACGGCGGGAATATTTCGTCTGCTAGATAATTAATCCATTTTTCAATTATTTTTACTCGCTCCTGAAAAAAATTGTTTAGAACAATTTGAATGTATATTTTAAAATCAATTTTCGTCAACAGAAATTTATATAAGAGGCATTTAATAAGATCTCGTAACAATTATGAGGCCATAGATTCGCAAACAGTTAAGGTTGAAACAAGTATTATATGTTGAACTGTGATTTCCTTTATCTTTAAAAACTGAGAAAAACAAGATATTTTTATATTTAATTTTCTATTTTTCTACTAATAAAAAAAGAAATCCTTTTCTTCAAAATTAGAGGTACGTTGGAGTCGTATATTATTAATTATAATTATAATCTAATACCCTTTGTTCTGAATATTTGACATAACCTTTTAATCGTTTTGTATAATTTTTTTACAAATCTAAAATTAAACTTACATGACTTACATGAAAAAAATTAATTACATTAATCAGAAATTATTATTAAAATATACACGAAGTATAGATTAAGCTTCTTAAATAATTAGAAAAACTGTCCTAATTCTGTTATAAGAAAACGAAATTTAAATTTTGTCAATTTTATCACAAATAAATATATATTTTTTTGTTTTCAGTAATACCTATTTCGTATTTTTTAATTTTAGATGACTCTACCAATTCTGGCAGCATTTGACTTTGATCATACAATTTGTGACGATAATTCAGATATTGTTGCAAGAAAATTAATATCAAACGATAAAATTCCAGATACAGTGAAACGAATGTATCAGGCCGACAATTGGAATGCGTATATGGGGCAAATTTTCGAATTACTAAGTAAAAATTACATTGATGTGGAAACAATAAAAAATGCCATTCATCGAATACCATCAGTGTCAGGAATCGATAGTCTCCTAAGTGAATTACATTCACGTAATTGTGAAATAATTATAATAAGTGATTCAAATTCTCTATTTATCGAATGGTGGTTGAAGAATAAAAATTTGAGTCACATGGTGAAGGAAATATTCACTAATCCTGCAACTATTAATGGCGAATTACTCAAAATTGAAATGTATCATTTACAGGACAATTGTAAATTGAGCAGTAAAAATTTATGTAAAGGACAAATATTGGAGGATTACATTACCAAACGATCATTGGAGGGAATTAATTTTGATCGTATCGTTTATGTTGGCGATGGGAAAAATGATCTCTGTCCTATTTTACGACTCTCTGAAAAAGATTTGGCATGTCCTAGAATCGGCTATACTCTAGTAAATATTTTAAATAAGAAAGCAGCCGAAAACGAGTCACAGGAAGTGAAAGCAAAAGTCGTTCCTTGGGAAACTGGAAACGATATTTTAGAAAATCTGAAGACTTTAGACGATCTTGATTAGGAATTAAGAAAATTATTTATGACCAAACAAACAATTACGAAAAACAAGCGAATATGAACAATAAACAATTTTAAACAATAACAAACAAATCATCAACTCCAATATTATAAATTGTCTACAACTGGATTAGAATTTTTCTGCGAACAATTATAATTACTATACTTTATTTTTTAATAATAATAATTATTAAATAATTTCACAGTGCAAAGGTTTTATTTATTTTTACATTCTAAGAGTTCTTCTTTTTCTAATTCGTAAGGTTTTGTCCTTTTAAAAAATATATTTGAAAATTAATTGAAAAAATCTAAATGAATGAAAAATTATAAACAAGAGTACTCAAATAGCACGTAACCTTATGGTAACCTTGCTGTAACCTGTTACGAGCTATTTGGGCGCATTTGAAAGAGGGAAAAAAGAAAGTTCATGAAAAAGTAAATTTGAAAATTCCAGAATTACCGCTATATTGAGTACGCAAGGCACAACCAAAACGACTAAAAGCGCTCTCACAGCTCTGCAATCTGCATGCATATAGTTATGTTGCATAGTTATAGTTGTCATCGTTGTCATGGTAATACATGAGAGTAAACAAGTCAGAAAATTCAAATTAAATGTTTTTCTCTCTTACTTCCATGCAGGCAATAGAGTTGTGCGAGCGCCTTTCAGTTTCAGATAAGATTCAGATTTCGCAGTAAAACAAAAACATAACCTTGAAATTAATGAAAATCAGCAAAATCGGCAAAATCCCGCAATCGAAAGCTCTTTTCTAGGTGTAAATGTCTTTTGCTGCTGATTTCAAGAATGAAAGAAAGAATATAATTGATATTATATTTTGAAGAAGTTGACAATCTATCTATAATTAAAAATGCCAACAATGATTGCTTTGGACGTCTCACTTTCTATGAGACGTCCAGTACCTGGTGCAAGTTCCGCTGACAGTTTACCAAGTGAACAATTAACAAGACATCATTTAGCTGTTCAGGGTATCAATACTCTACTTAGTTATTTACAAACAAATTGTAAATTAGAATTCGTCTCATTGGTAATTATCTCTACTTTATTTCAATAATAAAAATAATATAAATTTGTAAGTTAAATATAATTACATTTGGCATTGTAAAAATATTTTATTTACTACCTATTTTTTAAAAAACATAAAACATTTTCTATTTCTAGGTTGTTTTTTCATCCTTGTACGAAGTAATCTGCCCATTTACACGTGACTACGATCAAATACGATCGCAACTACAAAATATTGAGGAATGTGATAAAACTTGTATAGAAACAGCTCTACTTGGAGTGAATAGTATTATTATGTCAGAATGGGGAAACTCGACAGCGTGTCAAGTAATTTTAATAACAGACGGCAATCCCGGAGTGGGACCAATGTCCTTGGGGGATTCATTAAATTCACTTAATGTCCTGAGAGAATCAAATCCATTCCCCCTGCCGTTTCCCTATCCGGGGAAATTGACAGTCGTCTGCATTGCTGGGCCACAAGGTGAAAAATCAAATCAACAAAATCTTTGTTTGGGAAATTTTATTATATTTTATTTTATTCTGAAATATCGAGTAAAAAACTTCTTCTTTTCCAGATTCCAGCTTAACTACCGGTTTACCATTATATCAACGATTGATCGAATTAGCTGGAGGCGACAGCATGGTTCTCTTACCCGAAGGACAATTAACAAAGACATCGGTTCATAATTGTTTCAAGAAATTAGCCGAAACGACGTATGTTCCATTTCAGGGTTACTTGAAATGCGGTAATTTAGGATCGCGTGTTTTACTCTCTCCACCACCGATCGTAAGTATCAAGGGAAAATTAGAAATTAAAATATATGTCAGACAAAAATTGTATAATCATGAACACACAATTTTAGACGTACTCGAAAAAAGCAGATTTCGAATCATTCACTGGTCTGACATTAGCGAAAACAATGGAAATTTGTGGTTTTATTTCCGTGGCAGATGTTGGCAGTCCCAGTGCAGTTTCCCGTCATCTGGTACTACCATTGCCAACCGACAAGACAGCAAATATGCAAGGAATATCACTTGAGGAGGAATCTGATAATGAGGATACTGGCGATGATGGCAAAATTCCATCATTCTGCGTTCTTTTACACGGTGCATTAAAGGTAAAATTCTCGACAAATTTCCAAGAAGAACTCCGAGAATTTTCCAAAACGTACTTACTACTTACTCTCTTACTTTCGAAAAAGAATCAGTTTTAACTTATTTGAAGGGTGGCATGACAAAAGGGGTCAAGCAACAATTTTATCAAAATCGAGATTTTTTTATAAAAAAATCAAATAAATTCATTTACACATTTCTGTAAAAGGATTTTCTGTTTAATTGCGTTTTTAAATGAGTTTTAATAAAAATTATAATCATAAAATAGCCTAAAATTTTACTTGTAATGCAAAATCAATAAGGTTAAAAATATTATTTTCCCAAATTTGAAAATGCCACGTAGATGCGGGAAAAAAAATTATTAATAAAAAAGAAGATGAAAAAAATAAACGACGTGCAGGAGAAACATTTACAAAAAGTTACGGAGAAGAGGTTTTACCTTAACTGTTCAATTTTCATGTTTTTATATTTAGGTAATTTTATTCTCAATGTAATGGTAAACAATATGAATATCATTCTTTTGTTTCTTTTTAAATATTTTTGAAAATAATTTGAATTTGAAAAATTTTGAACTGCTTGCTTATAAGTAATCATTTAATTCATTATTTTCTCGAAAACAAACAACTTTTTTAAAGAAAACACACAGTTATTCATTTTTCTCGTTAATTTCTGGGTTTATCTCATCAAAATGTTTTTCCTATGGTAAAGCGTTATAATATCTCGAAACGGTTTTTTTGGTTTTTTTTAATGACCTATAGAATTTTTAAATATGTTTTTTTCGCTTCCTGTAAAATCATGAAATTGTTGCTTGACCCCTTTTGTCATTCCACCCTTCATTTGTCCATTTTCAAAATGGGGTGAATTTGTGTTTTCCGATTCTTTAAAAGATGAGTCATTCCATTATATTTCGACTAAAGTCGTTGCGGCCTATTTTTAAAAAAATCTCATAATTTGTAAAAATGATGTTTAATATCCGTAGATTTTATTTTTGAGAATTATTTTATAAAATTTTTTGATTTAAACATAGAATTTGAATTTTTAAGTTGAGTTGCACAGAAAAAAGGTTAGATTGACAATTATGAAAATTTAATAAAGAAGCATAGAAATAATTTAGATCATACAAATTTCTTGATTGATATTTGTTAAAAATGAGCTAATTTACTTGTATAAATAGATTATTATGTAAACAAACCCAAATTAGTAGATAAAAATTGATTTCAAAACTTAACTATAAAATGTCAAAAGTCACTACATTTTATTTACACTTTTCTAAAAAGTATATAAATATTTAAAAATTTATTACTATTTAATGTAAAGTATTTTTAATGTACTTTTATAATATGTGCTAACTTTTTAATTTTATAATATAGAAATATAAAAAATTTTACCTTTAATATTGAGTGTTTCATGATTTTCAGTGATTTTAATCACTTATTTCTTCTCAGGCGGTTAATCAAAAAATCCAATTTTTGTCTTAATATTTAAGTTTGGCCTTCTTTTTCATTCTATTAAATTTTGGTGATGGAGAACGAACTATTTTTCAGTTTAAGTTTAGTTTAAAAAATCTGCTGAAAAACGCATTTTTTTGGTTAAAATGCAAGTATTTTTATAACACTGAAGTTGGCTATCTTAATAGTCTTGCAAAAATCTACTTGTATTTAACCAAAAAAATGCGTTTTTTCAGCAGATTTTTTAAACTAAATTTAAACTTAAAAGTAGTTCGTTCTCCATCACCAAAATTTAATAGAATGAAAAAGAAGGCCAAACTTAAATATTAAGACAAAAATTGGATTTTTTGATTAACCGCCTGAGAAGAAATAAGTGATTAAAATCACTGAAAATCATGAAACACTCAATATTAAAGGTAAAATTTTTTATATTTCTATATTATAAAATTAAAAAGTTAGCACATATTATAAAAGTACATTAAAAATACTTTACATTAAATAGTAATAAATTTTTAAATATTTATATACTTTTTAGAAAAGTGTAAATAAAATGTAGTGACTTTTGACATTTTATAGTTAAGTTTTGAAATCAATTTTTATCTACTAATTTGGGTTTGTTTACATAATAATCTATTTATACAAGTAAATTAGCTCATTTTTAACAAATATCAATCAAGAAATTTGTATGATCTAAATTATTTCCATGCTTCTTTATTAAATTTTCATAACTGTCAATCTAACCTTTTTTCTGTGCAACTCAACTTAAAAATTCAAATTCTATGTTTAAATCAAAAAATTTTATAAAATAATTCTCAAAAATAAAATCTACGGATATTAAACATCATTTTTACAAATTATGAGATTTTTTTAAAAATAGGCCGCAACGACTTTAGTCGAAATATAATGGAATGACTCAGATGTTTTTTTTTCAAAAAAAAAAAAAGGTCGAGAATATGGCAGCATTGTGTGTGTTAAATTCGGATTGGTACGGATTCATCTACTCGTGGGCGGATTCGAAGAAAAAATCGAATTTAATGTTGACTGTATTGGAACCTGGAACAGATATTATTCCTTGGTTGGGCAATTTGAGTAATCTCGGTCCAATTGAATTGTCGGGTAAAAATAGTGATGCGAGTTTTCCCGTTAAACCCACCGAGAAACGGAGTTACTCACAAAATGCACCATCCTGGATACGTCAAGTTGGATTGCAATCTGATATACAAAAAATTTTACGACACGCCAGAAAATTACCCGAGAAGACGCAAAATTTTTACAAGGTAAGTTGACTTTAGAAAAAAATTAAATTAAATTAAATATTCACTAGGTATTAAAAAGTATTTAAAACTTTTTTTAATTATAATAATGTAAATATAGTAAATAGTAGTAACGACAACAATAATACAATAACAATAGTACCTTCTGGCAATTAAAACGATCAAAATTATCAAATTTTTAAAGGAATTGAATCGACTACGAAGAGCAGCTTTGTCAATGGGATTTGTCGAATTACTGGAAGGTTTAGCGTTAATTTTCGAAAGGGAATGCACACTTTTACCTCCAAATTTACATCCGGATTGTACAATTCAAATGGGACATGTCGCCGATATGTTACGAAAACCATATTCACGTGAATTAAAAAATAACATTACTCCAGTTCGCACTAAATTTCATCACGGAGGAACTGAATGATAAAATTTTCAACCATCCAAAACAAAATTTGTACATTTTAGAAAATTTTCCTATTTGTAATTTTTTTAGAGAATTTAAAAATATATGCATTTATTGTGATTTAAATTTGTTTTTTTATACACATAAATACAATCAATATAGTAATTGGATCAGGAGTAAAATTTATATTTTATTTTATTAATAATAATAATAATAATAATAATAATAATAATAATAATAATTTACTCATTTTGTTGGCATTCAATAAGGTGACAGATAATGTCATAAATTCCTTTAACAGTTCTATCAGTCGGATAAATATTGAAATCCGGTACGTGAATAAATAGAGCACGTTCGGAATCAATATTCAATGATTTGTAAAAAATATATTCGCACAAATAGCGTCCAGCACATTTAGAAATACAGGCAGTACATCCTGAATTCGATGAATTATTATTCACGTACGAACACAGAGAATCGACGTCAATTGTTGTTTTTAATATTTTTTCATCTTTTTCATTATCGTCCAGTAATTTATTATTTACATCTGGTCTATCGTAGCCTTTATTGCAAGCTCTGCATTCGATTGTTAAACATTTTGCTAGATGCGAAACTCCTAAATGTAAAACGAACTGAAAATAATTGAGATACTATTAAATTTAGAATTAGAATATAATAATATATACAGAATTATTTAGATGAAATAATAAAATACCATTGGTTTATGTTGCTTCCAAAGTTCAGGAATTCGTTTCGATACGTGATCGTAAGCAACAGGCACATTTTCCGTAATTAATTGAATACCATATTTTTTATTTAATTCATTGGATTTCTTTTCCAATTCCTTTACCGCCTCCCAACTGGCATTAATTGCATGTTTACCAAAAGGTCCAAATCCAGTGACCAAGATTTTATTTTCTTTTTCCCCATTCATAATTGAAATTTCAATTTTTAAAAAAATCTAAAATATTTCGAGTAGAATAGATTCTTTGTCGTTGCGTTAGTCTGGAAATTCACTATTTTAAACTGATGAGAAAAAATTAATCAGACATATCTCTTATTGTTCTACTTATTACTTAATTGTGTAACAAACAATAAAACTGCCACTGTGTTATCTCTCTGAAATTGTTTAATTTTTATCACTTTTGAAAAACTGGAGTAAATGATATCCACTAAAAACGAACCAATCATATCTTGTCAATTCCTATAGATCCAATATTTTAGGGATTAGGCAGAAAATAGAGCATTTTTATATTATACTTTTAAAAACAACACTTTAAAATTAAAACATTATTATTCAATATCTTTAATATCATAAAATTTTAATTAATAATTCCAATTAAAGATAAAAAAATGAATTAAATTTTAATCAACCGAGAAAAGATAGTAAATTCCAAACACAAAATTAAAAGAACAATCTTTATTTCTCATTTAAGAACACATACTTTTATTACATTCATACTTTTCATTCATAATAATACATTTTCTAAATGAATATTTATCTGTTAATGATATTTATACTTGTATACGTCTAAAATTAATTTCATAATTACATTAAATTCATTATCATCATTAAATTACACGGTGTAGACTCTATTAGGATTTTAAACATATTCTTCAAGTATTATTCTCTATAATTTACAATATATAATAATTACAATTGATTGGAAATTAAAAATTGTTTACAAGCATTTCATATAATAAACATATTTTAACTAAAATCTGACAATAAATATTTAAAAAATAAATTCTTAAATGGATAACTTCGATTCCATCTAATTGTCAGCATGTCATAATCAGATGAAATTTATATCTAGAATTAAAGAAATAATGGAATAATTGGCATTTTCTTTTTGATTTAACTAGATTATTAAACACTTAGCGACGAACGTGAATTAAGGTAAAATTGATAACCAGAGAATCCTAAAGTAATGACATAAAGGATTGCTGCAATCCAACAATTAAGAGCATTTGCTTGAAAGCCCTTATTAACTTCAAAATAAAAGTCCTCTACTTTTGTAAATGTTTTCCCCTCGAGAGGAAGGTCCTCAATTAATGCGACACTCTTACAATAAAAGAATATTCCCATCAATGCCTAAAACATAAATCATTTACTTGGGTTTAATTGCTTAGTAAATTGAAATAAACAATGCATTGTAATAAATAAAGTGAAAAAAGATTACTACTACTACTACTACTACTAATATATTTACCAGTTGAATGACACCCCATGCTGAAATTATAACTCCACAGAGTGCATATTTTGGGCCACAGACTTTCATTTTGATTAGAAAATGTGTTTAATTTTTCAAACAATTGTAAAATTAAAATAAAAATTCACTTTTTCACGAGAGGAAAATCACGTTCTAATTCAGTACGCCCAAAACACGAGTAGTCATATGATCACAAACGATTGAAAATTGATTACCAAACGTCATATCCAAGTTACAAGAGAAATACAAATGGGAATTCGAAACCAATGACAAACAATATTTAGGGGAAATCAATTCTAAAGAATTACTTTTATTCGTTCTTTGCTTTATCCAGACTGATCCGGACAAAGAATCTTTGAAAAGTATGAACTGCCATTAAACCGTATCTTGTCTTTTTCTTGTATTCAGTAAATTTATTCACTTTCAGAAACCATAAATAATAAATAACAAATAACAAATTTTTAGGCAAGCACGGAACAGCGAATTTTCGCGGTAGTGAAGCTTCACGTCACTAAATATGATTGGTTCTGCAAAAAGCTGAGTGAAAATGAACGAACGAACGAACGAACCTTTGTCAGAGCCAATCAGGCTGATTCCAGAATAGCTAAAAATCGTCTCGACTTCAAAGACGATTCGATGCGCGTACAATGTACATATTTTTGTTTAGTGTGCATCAAAATCCAGACGATTTATCTTATTGTGGACTTAACCTTATAGCGGGATGATTTGAATGTCAGCTTTTGTGATTGGAGGAAAAATGTATATAACACTCAACTCAAATTATCCCGCCATAATAACAATTTCCTAAAGGAGCATTCAGACCTCTGCAGACTAGTGATGGGATATCGAAAAAATTTGACATCGATATTTCGCTTATCGATATTGCATCAGTAATATTGATATTTAAAAATATATCGTTATCGAAAACAAATATCGATATATCGTAAAAACGATATTGCGCATGCGCAAAACAAGAGTGAGAGAAAAGGTGCTTCAAATTTGAATTCACTGACTCTCTTACTCCTTTTTGTTACAATAACAACCTGCAGACAGCCCTGCCTGCTTGCAAAAATGTTTATTATTATTATTAATGACTAATTAAATATTATTTGTTAATAAATATAAAAAACGTAAATAGATAAAACGTTAATGATAAAGAGAAAAATAAAAAATATTTAAAATTATTTAAATAGGAAAATAGGATTTTTATATTAATTTATACTCTATTAGTATAGACAATATACAATAAAACGTTACAAAAACTTTAATTCAAGTAAATTGAACATAATTAACATTTTAAATTGAACCTCTTTTATCTTTTGTACTTATAGATTTATTTTTTCGTCTCTTGAGTAGCCACTTTTTGGTACGTGGAATATAATTGGAAAATAATAAATTTATTATATAAAGCATCGCAGGGTGTATATACATATTCTTTAAACAAACAAAATAAAAAATATAAATATTTTAACTGGCTTTTAAATACTCGCTTTTTAATTATGGCTTGTATGCAATATATTTTATATATATAAATTTAACTCTTACTTGTATTTAGTACTACAAATAGTTACAATTTCTTCAATAATTTAGAAAACTCAAAACGTGTGAAACATCGTATTGTCATTGCGCAATAAATATCGATATTAAAATTTTTATCGATATTAGTAACAATATATCGTAACGTTAATATCGATGTTAAAATATCGATTATCGTGACGAATATATCGATATGGTTCGATATTTCATATCGATATCCCATCACTACTGCAGACTGCCTGCCTGTGTGGTAATCAATACAAAAACAAATCTCCTTAAACACGGTTTCCAATGATTTCCAAGATAGAAAACTGCTTCACGTTTTTATTACATTTAAAAATATTGAAACATAATTTAACAAATTTTGAATATACTCAGAAACGGGGAAGTATACAAGCGCCAATAAATTATTTTTGAAAAAAATGAATGAACGGACATTAATTTTCGATTATCGATACTATTCGATTTTACAGCGGAACCGGCGTGAAACGGAAGTAGAAGAAGAGTGAGTCAAATTCGGCAAATAATGACCTGCATATAGGTTATGTTTTGATAAACAAAGGAACTTGACTTTTACACGCTTATTTACATTGTTCTTTACAAGGTTTACACGCTTTGCATGTTGTTATTTAATTTTTAAGAGTTTTAATTAATTATATATATATATATATATAATTAATTACTTAAAATGTCACTACCACCTAAAATAAGAAAATTGGATGAAGTCGTAGTAAATAGAATTGCAGCTGGAGAAGTAATTCAACGACCGGCAAATGCTTTGAAAGAGCTAATTGAAAACTGGTAAACATGTTTTTTAAATAGTATATAATAAAATAATATTTACAAACATTTAGCTTATTGTCGTTTACTTAGTTTGGACGCGAAAGCTACGAATATACAAATTACAGTCAAAGAAGGTGGCATGAAACTATTGCAGGTACCTTTAGTTATTTTTACAATTGGAAAAATTTAAATAATCCTTAAATAATAATTTAATAATAATCTGATTCGATATTTAATTAGTAAATATTTTCATTAATAAAAACAGATTCAGGACAATGGAACCGGAATTCGAAAAGATGACATGGAAATTGTTTGTGAAAGATTTACGACAAGTAAATTGGTGAAAATTGAAGATTTACAGGCACTAACTACTTATGGATTTCGAGGAGAAGCTTTGGCTAGTATTAGTCATGTGGCACAATTGACTATTACTACTAAAACAATGGAAGAAAAATGTGCCTACAAGTAAAAGAAATGTTACTGAAAATGAGATTATATAAAATAATAAGATTTGCATGTTTCTTCCTCTACTATGATAACGAATTTAACTTTTTTATTTTGTTTATCTATTTGTAATATTTATTTATCCAATTATAAATTAATGTCTAATAGCAAATTAATAAATTTTCTATTTTTATCAGATGCTCTTATTGCGATGGTGCATTAAAAGCTCCACCAACTTATTGTGCTGGAAATCAAGGCACTACAATAACAGTAGAAAATTTATTTTACAATGTGCCAACCCGCAGAAAAGCCTTAACAAGTGCCACTGAAGAATTTTCCAGAGTTGTCGAAGTTGTGACAAAATATGCTGTACACAATCCTTCGATTGGTTTCAGTTTAAAGAAACATGGAGAGACAAATACATACGTATGAAATAAAATTATCTACTTAGAGAAAAATGAAATAAACCAAAAATAAGAAAACATCTACATAAAAATAGAGAATATGTATTTTACATTTTAAAATCAAATTTTTAGATAAAATTTACTCTCTGTTGCGTGAATTAATTTTTATTTATATTGTAATTTGCAATTTTTCTTTAAGGTAAAAACACCGCATTCATCGACGAAAGTGAATAATATTCGATTTCTTTACGGCAATCAAGTGGCTTGTGAACTTGACGAAGTTGAAATGAACGATGAGAAACATAATTTTAAATTACACGCGTTAATAACAAATCCGAATTATTCCAACAAAAGATTAGTATTTCTTCTCTTTATCAATCATCGATTAGTTGAATCATCAAGTGAGTAAATTACACATTTAATATTACAATTTAAATCCATAAATAGTGATAGTTAAATTTCACTATTTATTAAAATACGACTGACAATGAGTGATAGAATCATCTCTACTCTTACAATATATACTTAAACTTGTAGGGTCGAGTGGGGTAAAAAAGCCACTTTTTTACTTTTGGTACTATAAAATCGAAATTTGAATTTCTTTTTTCAAATTTCTAATTGTTACTGAAAGTTTAGTATTGTTAAGCTAGAAAATCCTTGTAGAACATTTTTTTGTATTCCATGAAAGGACAAAGTTATAAAAGAATAAAGAAAGTTCTGCATATGGCTTTTTTGCACCACTTGGTGGGGTGAAAAAGCCATTTGGTGATTTCGTCAAAATATTTTGTTATCAAATTTTGTAATATTATATTTTTCTGTTATCTGTATAACAAATAAATAATTTAGAAAAGTTTTTAGCGTCCAAAATTGTATTTTATGTTAAGCTTACCTGCTTTCAATTCACAGTAATTCATAGTCATCGAAACAAATCGAAACAAGCAGTTAAAAAATACAAATTACAATAACAACTATAATATTATCGATACGACAGCCAAATTAGAATCAAAAGTTGAGTTTTACTTACATAATTAAACTTATATTTCAAACGGCTGGTAAAATAGTTCAATAGTTTCAAAATAAAAGCCAAATGGCTTTTTTGCACCACTGGCTTTTTTACTCCACTCTACCCTAAGGATAATAAATAAAGAAATAAGAAAAAATTTACCATTAAGAGTACAAATTTTAAAATTGTTTCAGTGCTGAAAAAAATGTTAGAAGATCTTTATTCCGTGCATTTACCGAAAAAAGCACATCCCTGGTGTTACATATCACTGGAAATTGATCCCCACAATGTGGACGTTAATGTTCATCCAACAAAACATGAAGTACGCTTTCTTCACGAGGACTCGATAATTGAAAAAATAAAAATTGCCCTGGACGAAAAACTCTCCGGTGTCAACGGAACAAGAACGTTTTACATGAAATCAAAACTACCAAATGTCGACGTCACAAAACAAGTTTTAAAAGAAGTATTACCCGATTACGATTCACAAAGAACCGAGAAAACCAAAAAACCATACGCTCACGAAATGATACGAACAAATTCATCGGATCAAAAATTGGACAAATTCAATTTCAGTATTAATTCTAGTACTAAAAATAAAAATCTATCTATGGATAAATCGAAAGAAACTGAAGAGCCTCAGATTGAGAAACAAATTGAAAAAGAAAGAGAAAAATCAAAAGAATCTCTAAATATAGAAAGTAATCGAAATATTGTAGAAATTCAAGATAATCAAGAAATTCAAGAAATTCAAAGTCCTCAAAACGAAACGGTTCTACATTCAGAAGTGTCAAACAGTTTAGAGGATTACGTAACGCAAGAGGATAATTCAACCTGTTTTATGCTTCCCGAATCAGACGAATCGAATGCAGATGTAACGAAGTCTAATAAACCCGTTGATTTGGAACTTGAATCGCCCGATAGAAGTTTGACAGCAGACAAAGCTCTCGAAAGAATATATAAACATTGGGGTAGTGCGTCAAAGACGATGGAAAATGACGAGAGTGTAAACAAGAATTCGTCAGATATTGAAAAATCGTGTGACAATGATGGAAAGGAAAATGAAACCGAGGAGGAAAGCGAGGATAAAGGAAAACGAAAGGAAGCAACAGCGAAGGACGATTGTAATCGTGAAAAATCGCCAGACTTGGAATTTAAATCATATTCTGTAAATGATTTCAGAAGAGAAGTGAAATTAAAAAGTATTCTCATGCTGAGAAAAAAAGTCGAAGACAATTATCACGCTGGTCTTCGTGAGATTTTGTCAAATTTAATATTTGTCGGTTGTATTGACGAAGGATTTTCTCTCATTCAAAGTGGCATCAATTTATATATTTGCAATACTCAAAATCTTGTGTAATTATATTCTTTCCCTTTATATAATAATTATAATTACAATTAAATTTTAATTAAAAGTAAATTATGCAATACGCTCCGAAGGAAGGTACCAAAGAATAAAATTTTAGCTTATCTTTATAATTTTTGAGAGCAAAAATACAAAAAATGAATCAATTAATATTAAAAATTATTAATAATTAAGAATAATTATAAAAAAATCAGGCAGAAAAGCAAGCGCAATGCGCCTACATCATAGGGTTTCGTGGCCTAAAATGACAAAAATGATGATAATAAGTTGCCATGTCAAACATTAAGACGTAAGACATAAGACTTAGGACTTAAGACCTTGTTATACCAAAGACGTAAGACGTAAGACTTAGGACCTTCTTATACCAAAGTCTCACTATAAGAATTAAGACTTAAAAACTACGGACGAACACCGAAGTCTCGCTACAAGAGTTTTGGCCCTTGGCCACGAAGCCCTAAAAATGCTAATTTTAACGTTAAAATAATTGTAATGAAATATAGCAAATCATTAATCTGTCTGTTTTTTTCTCAGGGAAGAATTGTTTTACGAAATTATGCTCTACGATTTTGCTAATTACGGTGTTATAAAATTCTCTGTAAGTTGAGCGCAATCATTTTTATTTTTTACAATATTTCCCCAATTTTTTTTAGGTTTTTTTGTGCTTATATAATTAATTTTAATTAATTTGTAATTGTTAGGAATCATTGCCAATTTACGACTTGGCATTGTTGGGCCTCGAAACAAAAGATGCCGGATGGACCAAAGAGGATGGCAAAAAGGAAGATTTAGCTAAAAGCGTAGAAGAACTACTTTTGGAAAAAGCCGACATGATGAAGGAATACTTTTCAATTGTTATAGACAAAAAAGGAAATCTAAAGTCACTGCCAATATTATTAGGTGACACATCAAATTGTCCTCAAAATTAACTATTTGTTCTTAACTATTTAATTATTAAAATACTATTATTATTATTATTCTTTACTTCATTTTTATTAAGGGGAGGGTACACCTATATTTTCAACTATATGAAGAAAATATTTTAAATATTCAATAAAATTATTTTTATAGTAATTTTTGGAGAAGAATTCAATGGTCATAAAAAAAAATTGGTCAGAAAATAATTTGACCCTTTTTGAATTTTCAGTTTTTCTAAAAATTGATAGATTTTGAAATCCATATGTTATTTTGTAAAAACTGTGTTTTTGTATTCATAAAAAAATTTCCGAGTGAAATAATTAGTATTTACAAAAGTTTTAGAACTTTTTCCCCAAAAAAATAGTTTTCAAGTTAAGAATTGGAAAGAAACATGATTAATATTAAATTTTATTCAACAAAAACCCATTTCTTTTATTCTCTAACTAATTTTTTTTTATTGTTTACAAAATTACGAATGGATTTGAAAATCTGTCAATTTTTAGGAAAAATAAAAATTCAAAAAGGGTCAAATTATTTTCTGACCATTGAAAACGATTTATTAATTTTATAGATCAGTATTATCCAAACGAAGCCGGAATTCCCCTGTACATACTGCGATTAGCGACTGAAGTCGACTGGAATACAGAGCAAATATGTTTTCAGAATATTTGTCGAGAAACTGCGAAACTTTACAGTCAAATTGACATCGAGTCAGATACGTACGATTGGAAGCACGTGACAGAACACATTTTATATAGCGCAATAAAGGAAAGTTTACTTCCACCAAATCATTTTGCACACGATTCAACATTACTTCAATTAGCATCATTATCTGATTTATACAAAGTATTCGAACGTTGTTAATTTTACCGGCAAATAAAATATTTCTATTCTTTTTATTAACATATGAAGTTTTATTGGAAATAATTAACGAATTTTCTTTTAAAAAAAATTCTATTTTTATTCTCCAACTTTCAACATATAGAAAAAAGGAGGAATTAAAAATTTCTTACATGTTTAAAATGACGCAACATTTTATCGAAATAAAATTCAACATTTTCATCATCACTTTTCGTTATATTAAACATTCGGAAATGTCTTTGTTGCGCAAAATTCATATTATACATTTTTTTCATATATATATATATAATTTTTTTTCGTATTCCACTGAAAACAATTTTTTTTCTCTTTATAGAATTTTAAATTCAGTTTTTATACAAGCTCAATTACCATGCTATACAAAAATTCTTCTAATGAGATTAATAAATGCAATTAATTATTATAAGTGAACATGTTTTGTTTGTTTTTGTTTTGTAGAAATAGAAATTTAATTTATCGGAATTGTAGAATACTTATCTTGAGACCGCTACATTGTCTACCGACTTGCGAGACCTCACAAACTTTACATAATGAATCTTGAAATTGGGGTTGATAGGTCGCTCCACAAAGGGGGCATTTTGTCTCAGGACTTCCACGATAAATTGGAGTGTAAGTACCAGCGCACAGTGTGAATGGATTGTGTTCGTCGTAGGCTAATTCATGCTCATCGACTGGGTTCTTGTCGCATGCCTAAAGAACAATTATTATTATTAATAAAAAATTATTGAATCGCAAGTAAATATATATATATTGTCCTTAAAAGAGGAACTCACCTGTAAAATCTTACGAACTTGTTGAGCAACTTCGGCCCTAGGTCCCAATTCGAGAAGTCGTCTTGCGAACGATGCGGCAGTCTTGTAGTTTTTGAGCTTAAAGAACATGTTGACTGCAGTACGAAGTGTTAGAATTTGATGCACCGGTTGTAAATTACAGTGAGTGAAATATGCGGCCATTTCGCAAATTCTCTTCTGTTCGGCCAATGAATTTTTCGGTAAATTCTTACGTTCGGATTCCATTTTCAAACCTAGGATGTATTCCCGACAGATTTGTATCAACTGCTGTGCTTCGGCAATATCTTGCCTTGTGTCAACTACCAAAAATGGAACACTGAGAAGAATGGCCTGTAACTTTTCAGTAGCTTCAACGAATTTCCCACTGGTTGTCAATTGATAGCAGGCTTGAAGTCGTTGAACAAGATCAGTGAGCCTTAAACCAATGGCCGGCAATGCAGTCTTTGGAGTCGCTTCTTTCCAATTTCGCAACGGATGATTGTACAATGATGGCAAACTCGGTAGAAGAGAATACGAAGTTCTTGATCTTGCAAAAGTATTCATGAACAAAGATTGATAGGGCTGGAAATTTATAACACCGACTTGTTCGTACAATAATGTGGAGGCGGTTTTAAATGATCCTGCCAGAATGTGATCGACGGGCAATTTTGAATTGTTGATCCAGTGTTGAGTTGGAGGCACACCCTTTGTTGGTGGTGCGTAATAATTCTCGTCAGACGTTGCATTACTGACCTCGAGTTCTGGTGGTAGATCAACATCTTCAACCTCCCAACCGGCAGTTTCGTCACCCTCATTAACACTCTTTGCGTCCTCCATTTCGTCCTCTTCCATTCCCAATTCGTCATCGTTGCCCCAACCCTCAACGACATTCTCATCTTCCTCAAGGGCCAATGCCGCCGAAACTTGACTCTTACCACGAGTCATCATCGCACCCTCGAAGAATCCCTTCGACACTGTCAACAATGGCCAATTATTCTCCACCTGTTGAACCGGAACCGGTGGGCAAAGATAAATTGCCACTCCCTCCAATTCGGACAATTCTTCCTTCATCGATTCATAAACAGTATCGTCCTCTTCGTTCGAAAGGCCGTGGATTTTCTCCGTCACGTAAGCTAGTGACGACTGCCCCGAGTTCTAAGGAAAAAGAAATATTAAAAATATGTATATGTAGTTTAATAATGAAAAGTGTTGATGAATAGGGTAATAATTTAATAAAATTACGACAAAGTAAAGTGAACACACCTTGAGAATTTTGACACGTTCGTAAATGTCACCCAACAGAAGACTTCCTTGATACTGTCCAGAGACGTCTTTTCTTATTTCGGCGATCTTTGTCATTTTCTTCAATTTATCCAAATTGCCAGTAATGAGATAGAGGAATGCGAGTTTTTCGAAATTCTTCGTTCGTTGGTAGCACATTTCAACCACTTGATGATTGCCCTGTAAAAGTGCCGCGTTGGCCAAATTCTCCCAGCACGATTTCTCATCCAATGATCTAGCGGCTTCGAGAGCAACTTCAATATTACCGCATTCGAGTGCAAGACCAAAGCGCGTCTTCTCATCTTTGACAAAATGCAAAGCAACTTCTGGATAACCTTTCTGTTGCAGATAAGCAATTATCGACTGTCCGACCAAATTTGCCGTTCGCACCATATGCAATACCTCCTCGTATTTACGATTAATAAGCGCTAATTTAAATTTATATTCCGTGGGATCTATCCTCAATATTCTCGGTCGACATTCACGATCTAGACAATAGACCTGAGTGCCCTTGACTTTAGTGACGTAAATCGGCAAATCGAGAGTGCGAATAATTCCATGATCGCCATTATTAATGGCATATTTTATGTGATTACTGGTCGTGTAAATGAACACTCCGGACTCGTCCCAAGCGCCGGACTTTACTCTCGTATTCTCATGAATCGAGCACAGGGATTCCAAACGACGATTGCAGATGTTAACGGTGTGTTTTGCGAGTAGCGCCACGTACGACATGTCACCCGACCAAACAACATAGCGACACTTTGATATCTTCACCTCCGCCAGAGTTCTTTTCTGTTGAACGTCAAACAGTATCACCTGATCGGCATCACGTAACAGTAACATTCCAGTGCCAGCGTAGAAAATCTCGTCACAATTTGGAACTTGCACCTTCTTTGTGACCTCGTTTTTCAAATTCTTTATCAACAACTGGAAAAAAACAAGACATGGACAATTAGACAAAAGAAAAGAGAAGAAAGAGAAAGAGAAAGAGAAAGAGAAGAGAAAAAAATAGTCTTACAGAATAGGCGCGATCAAGAACTGCGAAGCGATTCCGAGCGACCCAAATAGAAGTAATTCCGCCAGCCCTCTTAGCATCGGCGTCCGTATTATTGTCGCCTTCCCTCGGAATAACATAGAGATCATAACTACTATTTTCAATATTTGACGGACTTCTCGTACAAATAAGAACTGCATTCTCAGCCTGATTGTAGGACATACTGTAAGGTGCAATCTTCACCCCAGTGCGAAGTTGCATCACCGAAACATCCTTTGAAGTCGTGAAATCCAATTTACGCAGAAAACGCTCCTTAACATAGAAGAGAATATTTCCCGAAACAGCATAAGCCGGTCGTTCACGTTCCAATTTGAAAATAATCATTCCCGAATCATGTCCAGCTGCAAATAGATTCAAAGTTGGATGCGCTGCCAAAACCCAAAATCTCTCATGCTCCCGTCTGAATGTGTGAAGACAGGTGCGTTTCGTCATATCCCAAACGCGAATACTCTTATCCTCCGAGTTGGACAAAATAATATCCTGTCGTGGATGGAACAGTACACACGAAACATTATTGTAATGCCCCCTACAAACATCAACCTCCCAAGCTTTCAAATCATTCATACGCCAAATTTTAATCTGACGATCGTCGGCGCCCGAAACAATCAACGGCAAGGTGGGATGAAAACTTGCCCAATTAACACCGCGATCATGGCCCTCGAGAACATGTTTGACGAGCGCATCGGCCTGACCGAACAGATCAGTCGCTCCTGGATTCTTCAAATGATCCTCAAGACCACCGGGACCTGGTGCAACATTCTTCTTTCTCAAACCAGAAATATCCCAAACACGAACTGTCTGATCCAGTGAGGCGGAGACAATTAAATCCTCCGATGGGTGAAATTGAGCGTACATCACGTAATGATTGTGTCCGGTTAGAACACAAATACAGGTTCTACTCTGCCAATTCCAGATACGAATCGTCTGATCGTCGGAGGCACTGAGAATCCACGGGTATTCATGATGGAATGCAGTCGTTCGAATATAGTCCAAATGACCAAGAAGAGTGAATATACATCTCCTTTGCTTGTAGTTCCAAACTTTAATTTTGTAATCATCGCCTCCGGAGACAAACAACGGTTGTTGATTATGAAAACATATACCACGAACAGGTCCATCATGCTCGTCGAATTTATCCAAAAGCGTACACATTCGGTAGTCCCATAATTGAATAACTCCATTGTGTAAACTAAAATAAGGTAATTTTATAATTTTAACTTTAATAAATAAAAACCTAGAATAAAACACTAAATGAACAGAGTGGTCACAAGTTCCACGCTACATTCAATTAGAATCTAAAATTTTAACTGAAAGTAAGGGGTTGGACTTTTTCTTTCACGCGTATCCCCTTATAGCAATCCCCTCAATTCATTTTTAAATCAATTTTCCTCAGGGCTGATAATGATAATGATTTTTTCTTAAAATCAAAACAATCCGATTTATTTGATTTAAATCAATTTTTAAAACATATTTTAAATACCCATTTATTATTATTTATAATAATAATAATTAAAATAATAGGGCTGCAAAATTTCATTTTTAGAGTAACAATTTTATTTATAAAGAGAAATATAATGTAATTAAAAGTTCAAAAGTTGTTTTTTTTAATTTTAACAAAATCCTACAAAAAAATTAACTATTTTCAATTAAATTAATTAGAAAATTTCATTTATTTAACAAGATTTTTTATTAAACATATATTTGAAACAATGAAGTATGTTAAAAAATGATAAAAAAGTAATATTTAAAGAATTTGTTTGTCATTTTTTGCACTATAAAAATTGAAATTAGTTCCAATATACAATAAAAATTGTGGTATTTCGTTGCAATATTTAAAAAAATCGAAAGAGTCGCAAGTTTAAAAAATTTTTAATTGAAAAAAGTCTCAATTTTTTTAATTTCCCTGACAACAAATTTTTTTTCTTGACATTTCCCTGACTTTACTGACAAACATTTTGTTTTCCTGATAATTCCCTGACGTTACAGCCGTGTGAGATCACCCTAATAAAAAACAGCAAAATTCAAAAATATTCAATAAACAGAAGAATTTCTTTATTCAGTGCTTTCTCTCAGAAGCATTGAAAATGACAAATTGTTAAGAATAAAAGAAAAATTAATACCTGCTGGTTTATCAACACAAACAATGAAAATTGTGTAAATAAGAAGAACGTAATTTCAAAACGTTATAAAATACAATACTTTTAATAGTGTTGTTTTTATAAAGAAGCTATCAATAAAAAATTAAGTGCAAAGTTTATGAATAATTAAATAAAAATGTTTATTTACCTTGCAAGAATCCATGGGCGTTTCGGATGGAAGGAGAGTCCTTTAACACGAGCAGATTTTGTTTCGAATTTCGTCAACATTTTTCACAATTCACTTTCCAATGATACAATAAACATTCGTCGATTATTAATTGTCTTTATAAAACTAAAAAAATAATTTAACATTAACGTAATTCCTTTGCAATTAATGACAATTCTTATTGAATAATGTTGTGCACTTGTGGCATTGCCATCGTGTCATCCCCGGAAGTGTCAAACAAGTTACACACTGTTGAATCAATGTCTTTACAGGAATATTCCTTCTGACGAATTGGAAAGCAGTTCCAAGGGAAAACACAGTAGATTATTGGTTCACCGAAAAAATTTGTCCAATTTGGGGATAGTAATTGGTTTCCTGAAAATAAACCCTGAGTTGCCTGCAGAGTTTTAACTGAACCTGTGAATAAAACTTAATGTTGCATTATCTTCTTTCTTGTAATGCTTGTAATGTATTTCCTTCTTTTATTCTTTGGTTTGTTTCATCATTTTGGAATTCTCACGTGCGTGTTTTTTTTCGGATTATAAAAAATTAAAAAAATAGAAATGGCATTCACTGTTTTACCATTTGCAATAAGATGTGGGCGTTTAACAATTGAAAATATTTGTCAAATTACTAGGAATTGTATCATTAGGTAAGAA
Organism: Leptopilina myrica (nomen nudum); assembly: GCA_032872475.1. Classification (NCBI taxonomy): domain Eukaryota; kingdom Metazoa; phylum Arthropoda; class Insecta; order Hymenoptera; family Figitidae; genus Leptopilina; species Leptopilina myrica (nomen nudum). The sequence goes on along the minus strand of CM065459.1, from coordinate 40,728,122 downwards.
TTTAAATTTCTCAAAGAACAATTTTCTTTTATAACTATTACGTGCACATGACAATGAGGTTACTTAAGAAAAAATTGTTTGAAAAATGATTGTTTTTGAGTAAAAGAAAACAGGTATTAGATTTGTTTTAAACGACCTATATTTATTTGTCCTCTATTTATATTTAAATGTCTTAGTTTCCAAATATTTTCACATTTCTGAGAAGATTTTTTTTATTTAAAAAAAAAAACATTAAAGACTTTGATATAATTCTTTTTAAATTAACAATTTATGAATGTAATTTAATACTTATTTATAGAAAGAGAGAAAATTAATTTTCTTTATTAACAGTTCCTCGAGAACATTTTCGGCTACCCCGTCGAATTGTCAAAGTACAGCAGCAAAAGAACAGAAACCTGGAGAAACGACAGAATCTAGTCAAGAACTTTCGGAAAATGAGAAAAAATTAACAACAGAAATAGAATTATTAAATAAGGAAATAGTCGATCTTAAAGAACAAAATAATGTTTTAAATGACAAATATAAAAGATCACTTGCAGACAGTGAAAATTTACGGAGACGTCTAATGAAACAAATTGAGGACGCAAAACTTTTTGGCATTCAATCGTTTTGTAAGGATTTATTGGACGTTGCTGATATTTTAGGAAAAGCAACAGAGAGCGTACCAAAAGATCAATTAACCGAGAGCAATCCACACTTGAAGACCTTGTATGAAGGTTTAACCATGACTGAAGCTCAATTGCACAAGGTAATAACGATAATAATTATAAATTTATAATTACCATTAATGTCAGGGTTACCGCAGGCACAGGTCAGTGAACGTTTACAATTTTATCATTTTTCGCTCAACGTTTATCATTAAATATTGTTTTGTTTAAACAGGTATTTAAGAAACACGGTCTCGAGTCATTAAATCCGTTAGACGAAAAATTCGATCCAAATCAGCATGAAGCTCTATTCCAACAGGTGAGATTTTCAATTTACTTTTTACAATATTTCAAATATAAATCTAAAAACTCTTCTTTTTTATCAGGAGGTTGAAGGCAAAAAACCAGGAACAGTTGTCGTAGTATCGAAAGTTGGTTACAAACTTCACGAACGAATAGTAAGGCCTGCTCTCGTTGGTGTTGCCAAATTATAACGGACGATATAATTATGAAGTCATCTGGATCATGCGTGAAATAGATCTAAATGAGAAACTGCAAGTGATCTATTTGTTTATTAAAACTTTGATCTAATGTAAAAAAGAAAAGAAAAGAAAAGAAAATTGTCGTAAAGAATCAATGTTGAAATATATTACGATATAATTTTTTTGACTTAAAATTATAACTTATATATAAATGTATAGGGTAAAATAACTTTCCTGTTTGCATTCCTGTAATATCACATCAATTAAAGGCTTTTAATTTTTATCGTTTCTTGTAAATTAGTATTTAAAACCCAAAAGATCTTTTGAATTTAAGTAAACATGATAATTAAGAATTTCGGATAAATTTGGAAAAAAAATTTGTAAAATTATCGAAATTTAAGTTAAAAGAAAAAGGAATTTTTAAAAACAAGGATTTATAAGGGAAAAACAAAAAGTCGAAATGCAACAATTGATTCTCTGACCTGTATAATAATTACCGTCATACAAATATTGTTATCACGTAAATATTTTTGTCGCACAAAACCAATTTTTCATTTCTAGCCAATGATCTTTGACTTACAAGCTAATATATATTTATAATATGTATAAATTACTCTATTATGCCATTTACAAACAGCACATTAATGACTGTATGAGTAAAGGCGTGATCGATCCATCATGAATTGGTACAACAATCCCAAAAAAAATGTTGTATACGTATATAAACGGTGGAAAAAACAAAAAAAAACAAGAACTCCACCAATGGAATTGTTGACAGAACGACACATTTCATAAATCATTGATTTGTTTTTCCTTTTTTTTATTATCAAATATTCTTCCAACGCCCTAAATATAATAATATAAAGAATATTTATGCGAAAAAGAAAACTTATGTTAGATTTCTTCAAAGAAATGAAAATTACCTACACAATAAAATCTTCATTAACGTAATATTCTCTGGAACTTAATTATTAAAAATATTTTATCAATAAAACAAGAAATCATATTTTTAATCTAAGTAAACTTATTATGCAAGATTTTAAAGTTTTCTTTTACGTCTTGCAAAAATCAACGAGAAATTATTAAAATTTTTAATAGCGTACAAAAAATTCTTTTTTTTATTCTAAAAAGAACAATAATTTATTTAAAATGTTTCCCCTTTTTTTTTTGTTTTCGTTATTTTTATTTTATTATTATTTTTTTTATGAAGAAAATAGAAATCGAGTTTTATGAGAAATATCTATTTCTACACTGCGTTTACAGTAAGTTCATTAATATATCAATAGAACTTGAATATACAGAAAAATTTGATTAACGCGTTAATAAAACACAGCGTTGAAAAGATTACAATCGCGAATTCTATTTTCTTTTCTATGTAAATTATTTTTTGTTCCTTTTTTGTTGAATATTCAGTAAAGGCTGTTTTTTTAAGAAGGTGAGACTTTTACATTTTCTTTGTTTTCTTTTTACATTTTTTTTGTCATTCTGAAGAAGCCTTAAAAAAGATTTTTTTGGAATTTACGGAATTTTTTCTTCTCAAACCGGTAAAAAAGGACGTTCTTTTTCATATTTTTTCCCCCAAATTTATTTTTATTACAAAATTAGCAGTACTTAGAGAAAATAAATTAAGGACTACAAATTTTTGGAACACTCTTGTTAAATCAATTATCAAAGCAAAATGTTGTAAAATCACTGCGAAAATTTTCCTTTTTTTCTTCTATCATTATTGCCACAATATTGGTTTAAATATTCTGCGCAAAAAATTGACGATGAAAAGAAAAATGTAACATGAAATTCTAAACAGCATTAGTATTTTTGTAATAAGTTTTATTACAGAATAAAGAAAAAATTGAAATAAACAAGTAATGTTGAAAGCTTTTCTACAATTTGTTTTTTCTTAAAAAAAGAAGTTCATTTAAAGACAGAGCAATAAATTGATCTTAATAAGCAACGAGAAGCACAATCAAAATGTTATTTGTCATTATTGAAAAATTATTTTTCAAATAAAAAAAAAAATAAAATTTTTCATTTACTTACTAAGACATCATATTTTACTGCACCAGAAATAATAGTTGTTGATTAGTAATGAATAAGTGCAGTGACTTTCTTTTATAAATATTTGTGCTCTGATTTTGCAGAAGAAGAAAAATGAACCAAATAAGATAGGATTCCCAATATTGAGGAAAAATTATTGCCTCAAAGTCTATAATGCTTGAAAATATATTCTAGTGTCTTTCTCGTGATCCAGAACTCTGACGGACAAAACTATTTTCGTGGTATCAAATAACATTATAATAGCGCACCTTAAGATGAAGACATTTTACTTTTTCTTTTTTTTTAACGAAATTGCATACCACTTTTTTCCCTATGCTCTTGTTTTCACGCATCCAATTAGTACAGAACTGAAGTTAATTGTCAATTTCCTTTCTTTTATCTCTTGACATTATTTGGTTTCGTACTAATGGATATTTTATAATTTAGGGGGGAGGGGAAGAGGCTCTTTTTTCCAATTAAATTCAAGAAGAGATAAAAATAGCTCACGAGAAATTATCACCCGCGACTTCTGACTTTACTTTCTTCATTGGCGATCCTGCATGCGGTCGAGCATCCGTCACAGGTCTTTTAACTTGTGGATTACTCTTTCCTGTCGTAGTAGGATCTGCGAAAAAATAGCAATTAGATTTTTTTCATTAGTAAACGTTTTCATTGGTAAAAGTTAGAAATAGACTTAAATTTGGATAAATTCAATTAAAGAAATAGAATATTTTGAAAGAAAGAAAAAGAAAGTTCTCACCTTGCAGCCACCTGACTTGGGTTGCGGGTCCATAGCCTTTATCGTTTCTGGCAGCTATTCTAAAGATGATAGCGGGTTTTGTTGTTGTGTCGACGTGAGCCGCACTCAGGGAACTATTTGGTACTGAACATGCATTGGTGGGTCCACAGTAAACTCTTATAAACGCTAATTGCGTCGGTGTTGTTGCCACTGTTGTAGGTTCACCAGTATTATTTGGTGTGGCACTTGCGCTACGCACTGCCAAATAGACGGAATATTCTAAAATTGGGCCCAAATTACTTGGCGGTGGCTCCCACGAGAGTTGTGCGCCTTCTGATGATTTGGAAATTTTTATTGCGCTCGGGGCTCCAGGGAAGCCGGGAAGACACGTTTTGAAAGCAGACACCTAAAATACAATTTTTTATTCATTAAATATATACTTCAAAACTTAATCTACTATTTTCATTCAACAAAATTCCCGGTTTTTCCCGGTTATGGGCTAATTTTTTCCCGGTTTTCTTTTCTCATAAAATTTAAATTTAAATTTGATTTCGAACATAAATAAATAATAATTTTAATTGAAAATTTGGAAAATAATTTTTTCAATTTTTTTAAAATAATCTTGTCTGTTTATAATTATAATTGGAAATTTTCTTTTTCAAATTTATTACAATTCTATTGATAATAATTGAATTTCTGCAAAGAATTTTACTATTTACAAAAATAATTGAAATCCTTCCAAAGAATGATATTATTTATGAAAATAATTTAATTCCTGTGAAGAATAAATTTTATAACAATTTTAAAAAAAGCAGTGATAATTAATTATTTACCTAATACTTAAGTAATAAACATTAAATTTGCTTATGAAATGATAAGTATATCATTTATTTGAACAATCAGAAATTTGAAATTATAAAAATTAAAGAGAAGTTCAATAATTATAACTATTGAATAATAATAGAATAATATAATTTTTAAAAGCAAAAAATTGATTTAAAACTTTAAGAGGGTGTTTATATTTCAAAAATAAAATTATAATTGAGCCTTCCAATTCTATAACTCGCCCGACGCTCGGAGACACGCGCTAATGCCAGTCGGGTAGCAGTGATAGGCCCAGAGGCGCTCACTGCTACCCGACTGGCATTAGCGCGTGTCTCCGAGCGTCGGGCGAGTTATAGAATTGGAAGGCTCAATTACGGTCACTAACTTCCCTTGATTATTTTCAAAAAATTTAAATTTAAATTCTTTCAAAGAATTAAATTATTTAAAAAAAAAAATGTAAAGAAATTTCAATTATTTCAAAATTTTTCAATTATTTGTTTAGAAAAATTAAATTATCTTGAAACAATGGAATTGAAAAATTTCAACAATTTTATTTTTCAGAATTAAAAAAAATATTTGCGAGAATTCAATTTTAATAAAAAATTTGAAGTGCATATGGTTTTTTTTAAATTAACTAATAAAAATTTTAATTATTAATCTTCGCACTAAGAAACATGAATTCATTAAAATGTGACTATAAAATCCAATTATTAATTTATTATTAAATTAAAATACTTTAAAAAATTTATTTGTTAAAAAGTTTCTAAAGAAATTCTTTAAGAAATTCAATTACATATTTTCAGTCGAATTTCACAATATTTCTATTAACACCATAAGTTTTTAAAATTTATTTACATAATCTGTTTGAATTAGTGCTTGATTTTTACTATCAAATTAATTTTTTTTAACTAATTCAAAGTTAGAGAAGAGTAGGGGAGACCGGGGCTAAACCGGACAAGTCAAATATTTCCGAAACCGTGAAGAATTTCAAATCGTGTAAATAACCTATGAACGCGCAATTTTGTGATGCATATGCTGCATGAGGTTTTAGGGACGTGTCATTTTTCTTGTAATAATTGTTGCCGTTAATATGTGAAAATGTCATTTCTTGAGGTAAAAGTAAAAAATTTTTTTCTTCATTTTTTTGGGTTTTTATCGTTAAAATTAAAGTGCAAATATCATACGGCCATTTTTCTTTTAGCACAAGGTGTACTGAGTTTAGTAGAAAAAAAGTTCAACGGAAAACATTAAGAAGAAAAAATATATTGCAGGTTAATTATTAGATGATGGTGTGGGGCTGAATCGGACATCGCGATTAAAAACAACCAAATCTTTGAATTCTTTAATTTATTTTATATTAATTAACTATTTTATATTATATTCTTTGCTTAGAACCACTTTATAAATAAATAAATAAAGAATTTATTTTAAAACTCGAATTCACAAGCGAGTTGCTACAAACAGACAAGCCTGAAAACTGTAATTCATTTTATATTATAATTATTACCGATTTTACATATTATATTATATTCTTTGTATAGAACTATCTACAAATAAATAAAAGAAGAATTGATTTGACTTTTTTACAAAAAAAAAAAATTTGTATCTCATTCTTTAATTAATTGGCCGTGTCCGATTTAGCCCCACCAATTTTCGGATTTTCGTTTTTGAGGTAGTCACCTTCGAAGCAATATATCTCTAAAGCTATTGTACTTTTTTTTTAAATCGAACAAGTGCGATTTGTAGGTAAAAGTACAAGCTTCAAAACGGTATATTACACTTTAGCAAAAAGTATGTTTTTGTATGAGTTTTCTGGTCAAAGACCAAATCCGTCCGGTTTAGCCCCGGTCTCCCCTATAAATATTTATCAAAATTGAAATAAAAAATAATTTTTTTAAAAACAAGTTAAAATAATAAAACTTTTTTAATTTTGGTGAAAAAATTCCCGGTTAATTCCCGGTTAAATTAAATTCCCGGCTATTTCCCGGTTAGTAGACACCCTGATTATATTATTATTAATTAATTAAGCAATTTTTTTTTCGTTTTTATTTACAAGAAAATCTCCTTAAAGTTTTTTTTAATAATTGAATTCTTTTCGAAAATTGTATAAAAATTGTAGATATACTGAAATACTAATTTTGCAGCATTTTCGGTTCCTAATGCATTTCACAGTTTGATTTAAATCATGACTTAAATGGCAAGATTTAAAACAGATTTTTAATCATTATATATCTGCTTCGTATTAAAAAAGGCTTTATCAATTTTTTAATGTTAAATATTTCGTGGTGAGTAAATATGTATGAAAAAGTATTCTATTCTCATAAGACTCCATGTTAAAATTTAAAAAAACAAAAATGCTTATAACTTTTTTCACAAGTACCCTCAGGTCTTTTTCTCGCGTTCCCTGCATTTTACAAGTGATCACGAGCGATTCCGATTATAATTAGGCTTAGCCATTACATTTAACATATGTGTTCAACCTCACATATTTAGGCAATATATAGCTAACCACCTAAGCTTAGGCCTTTTGGTCGCGAGGGGGTAGACTTTTAAAGGAAAGAGCGGTTTGCATTAAGTGCGTACTCTCAATTTCTCTCTGATTAAATGAAAATTTTATAAAAATGTCCACAACCGTTTCAATAGCCACAAATGATACTTCTATACTATTGTAAAAAATTTACCTCGCTCCAAGGACTGCGGCCGCAACTATTAACAGCGGCGACTCGAAATTTGTATGCAGTACCAGGTTCCAAAGGAATTTTAAGTTTATTTTTGAAAATATCCGTCGTCAATGCAGTGTTTATATCTAAAGCGTCATCTGATGGAAGATAATAATGTTGAACTGTGAAATTTGTTCCTTTTACTACTCCAACATCATACCATTGAATTTCCTTTTTCTTCTCTTCCTGCTGAAAGACAATTATTATTTATTGTATATGAATATTTTTGTTACTTTTCTCAATTTATTATTTATAGTTGTTTGTAATTTTATTCTTCTGTAACTTGTTCCTCTAATCGCTATTCGGTTTGCGTTTTTGATTAAGAATTTATTCTGCTTCGGCTTTAACTAATCTTTTCATTATTATTTGAAAAGTACAAATATAGAATTTACTTATTATTTATTGGTATTGTCAATTTAGGGAAAGATTTCACTTAAAAAATTAAAACTACTTGTAATTTTCATTTATTTAAAAGACTAAACACAAATTACCTGTTCAGGTTTAACTTTAACAGGTGTTTCAGTAGATCCAAGAGCTGCAGTCGCCAAAGTGGTTAAAGCAGCGGAATCGTCGTTTGTTTCAGCGCCGTTCTCTTCACTTTTATCCTCCCTTGGCGATTCCTTTTTCACTTTAACCTCTTTTGGTTCACTTTTAATCAAAGTGTTATCAATTTTCCCTGTCAAAGTCTCGGGATCTTTTTCTTTCTCAATAACAGGTGGTGATTGGATTGGTGCTACAGTTGTTACTGCTGTTACGACGGGTTTCACAATTTCCGATTCTGTAACGGCTAGTAAGAGATCTTTGGGTTTTTCATCAACAAATACCATATCGGCAGCGGTGGCTTTGTCAACATCGTCAACAGGATCTGTTTCGGGTAGTGGTTGATCAGTGTCCATTGGTTCACCCTCCTCCTCTTCCGCCTGATTTTCATGATCGTCTTCAATTTTTTCATTTTTCACAGCACTAATATCATCCACGGTTTCAGTTGTCGGTTCAGTGATATCCATTTCCTTTTCCATTTCGTTGTCATCTCGGGGCACATCCGGTTCGGTGTCTTTATCACCCGGGGTACATTCGTCCTCTAATTCAGAATCGTCTTTTGGTAATTTTAATTCTAATTCAGCTTCGTCCATTTGATCCTCTTTGTCATCGTCAGCTTCTTTTAATTTTTCCTCTTTCTCTTCTTCGATAACTTTTTCGATCTTCGATTCTTCTTTACTTTCGTCCAGTTTTTCCTGATTTTCTTCCTCTTTCTCTTCTGGTTCTTTCAATTCGTCGGGAATTTCAGAAGTTGGTTCTAATTCCTCGGTTGTTGATTCTTCCAATTTCTCCGAATCTGGCAATGCTTCAGGTTCATTGTCAACTTGCATATCACTTTCATTTGTCTGTACTTTTAGGGCAGACATTTCTTCCTCTTCTTCTTCTTTTTCTTCGCCTTCCTCGACTGGAGGTTCTTGAGTTGCTTCGGGATTTGTTTCTGCAACTTCGGTAGTTGAATCACCAGTAATTTGCTTTGTAGTGTTGGTTGGTGGTACATCGGTGTCAGTCTCTTTTGGTGATTCTTTTCTTTCGGGTGTTTCACTAGTGGTGGGTGGTTCATTTACTTGATGATGGTTTTCAGTTTCTTGGGTCTCATCTTCTTCGGCGGGTGGATCGGCGGAATTCTCGACTACTGGTTCAGTATCGGAATCGGCATCCTTGTTCTCGTCTTCGGATAAAAATAGATCCGCAGCACCGTCAACTTGTGGTATTATGAAATTACCGTCGCCATCGACTTGCATTGGTTCGCCGGCATCGATTTGTGCGACGCCCTCGTTTCCATTGCAACCATCCTCAGCCTTGTCGTCTTTTCCTGATGAATCTTCAGTGGCTACCATAAATGAAATTCCGCCCGATGGCTCTTGAACTGGATCAATTAGACCAGCCTCGGCGGCTAGAGCTGCCAGTGCCGCGTCCGTTGTTGCCGGTCCATCTGACGTGGTTGCTGTCACTTTTTTAATTAATTATTTATTACAAACAAATCTGAAAATTGTAAAAAAAAAAATTAAGAACTCTACATACCTAAGGAAGCTGACGGTTGTTTCTGCGATGAAACGAACAGTGTTTTACTTGCGTCGATGGTTTCCACAGTACCGGAAGTGGTCACAACTGAAGAACTGGTTGGTACAAGTGTTACTGTTTTAGCGCCGATTCCTCCAGACATTTGTAAAGTCACCGGTTTTCCAGCTACAGTGACAGTCTCCTAAAAAAATTCCAATATCTAAAATCAACTTTTCTCAAAATAAATACAAAAATAATAACAGGCTCCGCACTTGATAATTAATTGTAAGAAAAGTAACATAAAGTAATAAAGTTATTATTTTATTATTTTACAATTCGTAAAATTTATTACTCAAAATAAGAAAAAAAACGGATGTAAAAATCGTCAAAAAAAAAAAAAATATTTACTTTTTTCTTATACTGCCTAATAACTTAAATTCTATATATTTTAACAAACAATAAAATTATTCAAAAGTATGATTTTATTTAAAAAGTAATTTTTAAAAGTAAAAAAAATGTTCTTTAAAATATTTCTTTCAATCAAATTTGACACAATTTCACAAATAATTGGAAATATATTTCAATCATGCTAAATTATTTACGTGAATTTAACTTATTTTCTAAAAGCTGTATTGCTTTCCTAATTTCCAAATTAAATTACACTTGAACCTTGAATAATTTTTGTTAAATATATTAGGCATTCCATTTCAAAACGACCCCCTTTATAAATATAACCCCCTTTTGAATATCTCATAACACGTCATCTCCGATTTTCTTGTAACTTGTATCAAAATAAAGCTAAAATATTCTAGTTTCATTCACATTATAATGGACAATTTAGGGGAATTCAAGAAATTGTGCGATTCCATGGGAGATTTTAGTCTTTTCGGAGTAAGTAAACCAATTGCAATGAAATTCAGGAATTTTAACCTACACATAAAAAGAAATGTTTCCACCAAATATTACGTCAAAATATTCAGTAGTTTTTGAGATGTCAAAATTTTGGAAAAATTTTGAAATCGTTTTATCTCCTTTCCATTTTAATAAAATCTCTTGATTCTTTTTGGAAAAAATTCCGCATACATTTAAAAGTAAACAAAAATATTAATATATTATATGAAGACATTCAATTTATACTATTTTTCTTTTGGAATCTTAAAGAAATCACTGGTAAGATTATTTTAGTGCTTGTTTCGTTCAATTTCGTGGTGCATTCCAAAAGTTATTCAATTATTATTTAATAACTTTTTTGTTTATAAAAATTTTATGTAAACATAATATAAACAATTTTTCATTTTTTTATGCGGAATTTTTTCCAAAAAGAATCAAGAGATTTTATTAAAATGGAAAGGAGATAAAACGATTTCAAAATTTTTCCAAAATTTTGACATCTCAAAAACTACTGAATATTTTGACGTAATATTTGGTGGAAACATTTCTTTTTATGTGTAGGTTAAAATTCCTGAATTTCATTGCAATTGGTTTACTTACTCCGAAAAGACTAAAATCTCCCATGGAATCGCACAATTTCTTGAATTCCCCTAAATTGTCCATTATAATGTGAATGAAACTAGAATATTTTAGCTTTATTTTGATTCAAGTTACAAGAAAATCGGAGATGACGTGTTTTGAGATATTCAAAAGGTTATCCTTCAAAACTAATTTTTTATTTAACCCTCCATCCGTCGCATGGTGAGAAGTTTCCTCACCCAGTTTCTTTTTTTATTTATAACTTTTATAATACAAAAAATTATAATTTCATATTCTCAGTATCTTTTACAAAACTCTTCTTCTTTATTTTAAAACAATTTTTGTGTTTTTTTTTATTTTAGTTTTTTTGTAATTGAATTTTTAATCAGCAAATGTCAAGAATTTTTTACGCAAAGTGAGGAAACTTTTCACCGTGCGACTGACCGCGTATGCTCGATTTCATTTGTCATTAATTTTTTATTTAAATAATCAACAAAAAATGAAAGTTAATTTTACTTGCAATAGGTTGTTTGGAAATTATAATGAACATTCCAAAAAAAATTTGGCATTTTTTAACAATTTTTTATTAATTTACAATGGGTGAGAAGTTTCCTCACCTGCGACGGATCGCGTTACAAAAAAAGATGCGACGGATGGAGGGTTAATATACAATTTTTTACTATTAAAAAGTTGAGAAACTTTTCTTTTAAAACTACTAATTGAGGAGCTGGATTCAAGAACCGGCTCTTTGTTCGGGCCGCAAACGATAATACCAGTCGGGTGGCAGTGAGTGGCCCCTAGCTTCTCAACTTCAAATGAAGTTTGACTTTAAAAAATAGGAGAAACAATTATTTTAAAATTGCTTCACAATAACAATTTTTTATAAAGGGGGTCGTTTTCAAATGGAATGCCTCATATCAGGGTGTATAACAAGGATTGAGAAAAAAATTCTGAATTTTTACTAAATTTTATTTCTGCTTCCTTAACCACTTCACTGGCAGGGCGTTTCAAATGGCGTTCCACGCGCCGAGGCCCAGACTGGCAAAAACATATACGTATAATATTACCATTCATAATAATAAATAATAGTTATTTATATATGTTATATTTATATATATTATTAATAATTATATTATTATATTATAATATTGTAATATAAATATCTTTTTTTAATAAAAATACAAGTTTTATAGTGTAAAAATTGAAAAAAAGTGGAACGCCATTTGTTGAAAACTATTAAAAATAGCCGATTTGAACGTTCGGAAAAACGTTGAAAATCACAAAAACTAAAATTTTTGTTGTGATAATCTTGTTCCCTGATGTCTAAATTATAGAAATATTGCTTTACAATAGTTAAATGGGGTGTACACTCTTTAAAAAAAAGTGTTTTTTAGGAACGCCATTTCGGTGTTTTTGCCAGTCTGGGCCTCGGCGCGTGGAACGCCATTTGGAACGCCCTGCCAGTGAAGTGGTTAAGCCAAAAATATGGTTGATGCTGTCGGCGCCATGTATCGATAAATTGTGTTACTTGCTATTGAAAAATTGTTTCTACAGTAGCTGTCAAACTATTCAATGTAATAATTGTGAATATTAATTATTTTGTGAACAGTAGTAGCTTGTAAGTGACTTAATGTGTTATAGTGAAGTTTAGAACGTGGAATATAATTCCAACAAAAAGTTGTTTCTGTTTTAACTTCTCAAAGTGAATGTTTTTTATTAAAGGGATTTCTTATGGACAACTTTATTAAGTTTACTAACTAATAAATATGTTTATTTTGTATTTACAGTAAGACTCATGAGACAAAAACCAAATTCACAAACGGCTGGGCTATAAGGAACACAATAGATGATTCATAGATGGTTCAAAATTGTAAAAGTATGTTGGGACCGACAATAATTTCTTTAACTTTAAATACGTTACCAATTGTTTTTACCGCCTTGACCTAAATAGTCCCATTTTGTAATTTCGAAAAACGCGTCTTTTTCGTCATTTTTGCTTAAAATTACGCAGCTTTAATAAAAACAATTCATTAACCCTTCAATGTGCTCGTCAATATCAAGAAAAGAAACAAAAAATTAAGGCAATATTTCAATACACAAAAAAGTTACAAGCCTTTAAAGTTGAAATCTGTTCCTCATAGCCTCATTTATAATAGAAAATAGTTATAACATAATACCGAAAACTTTACGGTATTATGTTATAACTATTTTCTATTATAAATTAATTCTTATTTTTTTTTTAAATTTAAAAAAATGTACTTACGGCGTTCTTTTGAATTTGCGGAACAGTGACAATTTGACTCTTGCCGGGATTAAAGAGGGCTTGTTGAGAGCCTTTTGTAGCAATAGTGACTGTTTTGGGTATTCCACCTTGACCTGGTACAGTGATTGTTATTGGTTTACCGGCAGTTCCACCAACCATTGCACCTGATGAGACGACAATCATTTTAACTCCCTGTTGATTCGTAACGTGATTAGCGGCCGACAGTGGTAGAACATTGACAGGAGTTGTAATTGTTGCTCCTTGTCCAGAGCCAGCTTGCGCTGTTGTCACGGCTTGAACAGCCCTCAAACCGGAACCGGTTGTTACAACAATAATTTGATTAGTTCTACCGACGAGTCCACCATTACCGCCTGGTTTTGTTATCATTATTGTCTGCTTTCCAGCAATACTTTGACCTTTACTCATCGCAACAATACCTGACGATTTCATTGTCGTGAGAATCTTTGAACCCGCAACTGTATTGGGATTAACGAGTCTCAATATCGTTGGGCCTTGATTAAGGGGTTTAGCACCGCCAGTGGTTGCGACCGTTTTACCGGGAATTAAACTCACTTTTGGCATTGTAACAACACCCTGTCCGGTTTTTAAGAGATGAACAATTTGAGGTTGACCGGCAATATTTTGTCCTGGTTTTTGTAGAATGATTTGTTTACTTTGTTGTGGTGTTGCAGCGCGTAAAACAGTTGCTCCAGGTGCTGTAAAACGTATTTGTTGACCGGGTTGCACGCCCTTTACGCGAATTGTATTGGTTGCGCTTTGCGGTAAAATTGGAACGTTGTTCATGCTGATTTTAGGTGACGAAGCAGCGGCCGCGGCCAAAGCGGCAATCCCTGACATTGCGGCTGGTGTTTGTCCCATGTTTGAAGTGTTGACAGGTGGTGTTTGTTCCGTGGTGGCAGCAATTGTTGTAACTAATGGTGAACGGATACGAATCACATTGGCGGCGACACGGGGTGTGACGGGACTCGTTGGTTTTGTAATGACAGATGAGGTGATGAGTTTTTGAGTTGGGAATTGCACAGCACCAGTTGCACGAATTCCTTGTGGGATATTTGCCTTCGCGGCCGTGACAGTGCTTGGTAGAGCAGCTATTGTTGAAATTGGAGCTGACGAAACTGGTGTTGTTGGCGCAGTTGTTGTTGTAGGCGTTGGTGCAGCCGCTGATGTTGGAGTTGTAGTAGGAAAAGCGCTACTTGCTGGTGGCATGTCGTATTTTTGTATTTGTAATACATAGTATTGTGCTGACGGCGTTGGATTCCAACTGACTTCCAATGATTGAGTTGAGGCTCGAACGAGTTGTACTCTTGATGGAGCTGGTGGTTTATTTACTTCAAGATACCACAAATCTTTGCAGCATACCTAAACAATTTGCAAGTAATTAGAAACAATTTTGGGGACTTGACACAAGCAGTCTCAAGACTTGAACCAGTGAAAATATTTAAAAATAAGGACTTTACGGACCAATTACTGACAAAAATATAAGCAGCCCGAGTGAAATAAGAGAAAATTATGCTTAAAACTATACTGAAACAAGTTTAGTACAGCATTTGTATTTTACGGTACACCAACTGCACGAAATGTGTTTCAACAGATGTATCTGAATTAGCTCAGTTGCTGTCTGTCCGTGATACAAATACTGCCATGAATTAGCGGCTCGAACTAACTTGTACAGAATCTGTCTTGCAATGTATAAGGCAACATCAGTGACACTATCAAGTACGGTATCTCGTCTAAAAGTGGCGCTGCCACATGACGCAACGCGTTAAACTTGGAGTACTCTTGCTATACAGTGCACAATTCAGGATCTCCACCAAACTTCTCTCAGTGTATAAATTCAATTTTTCATAACTATAAAACATGAAGATATCAATAACTCCCAGTCTTCGACTTAGAGTCATCGATTTCTTTATATTTTATAATAATTAAAGATGACCGAGTGATTAATCAATTATTATTTTCTAGAACTTTTAACTAAAATTCTTCTTTAAGGAGGTTCTATTGCTTGACTAAACTAATCAAAACAGAAACCATTATTTTGTGATTTGATTTGCTTGGTACTTTGAAACGTCTGTCAACACCGCATTTCTTTAGTCGCGTTGTAAAAGGTTGGTATGACTTGTTTACATTTAGTTTTGAGCAGCACTACCACTACCACCACTACTGCAGTAGTGGGGGTAGGACAAATATAGGGGGATTATGAAGGCATGGTTAAATTGCGCCAAATATCGTGTTTTGATTCTGCACTTGTCCTCACACACGCGTGTCACGTATTTAAATATATAACGTAAGAGTGTGCGAGATGTGCAGAACCGAAACAAGATATTTGGCGCAATCTAACCACGCCTTCATAATCCCACTAATTCTGACTCACTGCTGTGAGTGAGAAAACAGCCGAGTTAGCCCTCCTGTCTGTTAAACAGATATTTAATCATTATATATCTGCTTCGTATTAGAAAATGCTTCAACAATTTCTTAATGTTAAACATTTCGTGGTGAGTAAATATGTATGAAAAAGTATTGAATTCCCTTAATGATAGAACGTCCAACGTCCTTCTGGAAGGACCAAAAAGACTCAGGTGAGTCCGTCCGAAATCGCTAAATAAAACTAACATGGATTGACATAAACAAAAAGTAATATATGTCGTTGGAAAGGTGATGAAACAAGCTTTCAGCGCATGTAAATGTCGAGCTCGTAAGTTCCAACCGAAGAGCAGGGTAGCTTAAAGAAGTTAAATTTTCCAAAAATTCATATAATGTTTAGTCACAAAATGATGGAACGGTCCTGCCGGCAGGACGCTTTTCGCTTTGTTTAAAAGGCTACCAAGCCCAGGCATATAAATTTCGAAACTTGATATTTACATCATTGGAAAGCTTGTTTCATTACCTTTCCAACGATATATTTGTTTTTGTTTTTATCTGCTTCCATATTCATTTTATAACGAAAATTTAAAGAGAGTTTTTATTCAATTGGCCGTAAATTTGCTGATTAACATTAAAAATGAATTTTTTTTAAATTAAACAAATAGGTTTCATTCTTTGAACGTTTCTGAAGAAAAAGAGACTACCCAGTGAGAAATTGCCAATAGACTTTAAACGGTCCAATATCGGTCCAATATTGGTTGCCGTGCTGGGTGCCGATTGACTCCCAATATTGGACCAATATGGGCTGATGCTTGGGATGTAACGGCATCGCCAATCATCGGTTGCTAATATTGGTCCAATATTGGCCGAATATTGGCAACCAAGAGAAAAAAAAAATTTTTAATAAATTTTTTTAATTAAATAATAATAATAATAATAAATTAATGTTTATAATTTTTGTTTATTATATTTATTTAATTAATTATTTAATTATTTATTTTTAATAATTTATATAAATAATATATTATTTATAAATTATAATTATTTAAAAATGCAGCAGCCTTTAGGAAACAGCATTCTGCAAAAAAATCCTATCAATAAAAAATCAATGATAGGCGAGAGCGAGAGATATCCGCGTCATTAAATAGATTCGCAGATATACTCTGGTCTCGCAATGAATCTCTCGATACTTATATACACTGGAGTCGCCGTGTCAGTTGCGAGAACGGTCACAGCGTCCCTCTTGCGGCAGAGATTGGATTTTTCGCGTGGTAAAGTGAAGTGTGAAAAGTGTGTATGAGCCGTCGGTAACATTGATTTCTCTTCTCCCTAAAGTTCATTTGAACGTTCAGAACTTTAGAATTTACCACGCGAAAAATCCAATCTCTGCCGCAAGAGGGACGCTGTAACCGTTCTCGCAACTGACACGGCGACTCCAGTGTATATAAGTATCGAGAGATTCATCGCGAGACCAGAGTATATCTGCGAATCTATTTAATGACGCGGATATCTCTCGCTCTCGCCTATCATTGATTTTTCAATGATAGGATTTTTTTTGCAGAATGCTGTTTCCTAATAGCTGCTGCATTTTTAAATAATTATAATTTATAAATAATATATTATTTATATAAATTATTAAAAATAAATAATTAAATAATTAATTAAATAAATATAATAAACAAAAATTATAAACATTAATTTATTATTATTATTTAATTAAAAAAATTTATTTAAAAATTTTTTTTTCTCTTGGTTGCCAATATTCGGCCAATATTGGACCAATATTAGCAACCGATGATTGGCGATGCCGTTACATCCCAAGCATCAGCCCATATTGGTCCAATATTGGGAGCCTTTATTGGACCGATGATCGGTCTCTTGGCTCCCAATATTGGACCGACATTGGACCGGTGAGAAATTTCTCACTGGGTAGACCGGCCAAAATATATTGATTTTTGTTGATTTTACATTAAATTTACGAAAAAATGTTTTTTTTACTTTTTAGAAACAGCAAGTTTGAGGGCTTTGAAAAATGGTTTAATGTTATTATTTTAAAATGTCAAATATATGTATTTTTTCGTATTTTCGTCTACTTTAATCCTAAGGAGTTCCGGGAAAGAAAAATTGAATTCCCTTTTTTTAAAAGCCTTATTTTCGGAACATCCTTCTGATAGGACGGGCGCTTGGACGTTCTATCATTAAGACTCAATGTCAAAAGTTAAAAAACAAAAACGCTTATAACTTTTTTTCACAAGTACCATCAGGCCACAAAATTTTAACTATACATTCTTCAAACCTTTACCTAACAGTGGTCCAAGTTTCAATAAATTGGTAATGTTAATTCTATTTGCGATAGAACCTTCTTAAATTGATTGTTTTTAATATTTTTTCGCAAAACTTCTTTAGTAATTGTTAAATCCGTCTGTTCACAATATTCAATTTTACGAAATTTCAATTATTCGTAAATTCTTCAATTAAATATATATTAGAAAATAAAACTTTTTAATAAATTCCAATAAGTTTTTCTGACATTCCCTGCCTATCTAGGGTACCATACATTTTATTTTAACTAAAGTGGTCGCCGACTAATTTTAAAACATTGTAATATTCTGCAGGAATGATTTTGATATTACTAAAGTCACGAAATAAAAAGATTTTTTCAAAATAATTATATATCTTTTGGAAAATATGAATTTAAAAATGTAAGAGTTGATAAAAACTGTCAGCTTTCTGTCAGTAGAAAATAATGTAAAGAAATCCAATTTAGTACAAAAAGAATAACAAAAATTATTGGCGTCTCTCCACTTTAGGGAACATGATAATGAAAAACTTAGAGCGTAGCAGAGGTGGTGTTCATGGCGGGGAAGCAAATTATTTACTTTCAAAAAAATTTTAAATACTTTTGGGCTTTGTATATAATATTCATGTTATTTAAAAACGAAAATTTATAAGTTTTGAAACGTTTGGTGAACAGTTAAATAAGTTAAAGTTTTTGAAGGAAAAATCTAAAAATAATCTTTCATAACGCGGTGCTAAAAAGGGCACTTTTTTGCACCTTGTTATGAAAAATATCGTTCGTAACTTGTGCGAGCAGTTGACAATTTTTGAATGAGGACTTTTTTTGGAATAAACTGTAGGCGTAGTTAATATCACAAATTAGCAACTGGGTGATTCCACGCCACTTCGACAGTGTTTTGGAGTAAGCAAATGGATTTTAATGAAACTCTGGGATTTTAATTTGTATATAAAAAGAAATATTTTCACCAAAAATCAAGTCAAAATATTCGCTACTTTTTGAAATAGCAAAATTTTGAAAAAATTTTGAAATCGTTGTTTCTCCCATATAACTTTGTTAATTAACAAAATTTTATAAAAACATTTTGAACATTTTTTGTTCGTTTTTTCATCCTGAATTTTTACAAAAAAAAATTTTTTAGTTTTTATAAAGTTATATGGGAGATACAACGATTTCAAAATTTTTTCAAAATTTTGCTATCTCAAAAAGTAGCGAATATTTTGACTTGATTTTTGGTGAAAATATTTCTTTTTATATACAGATTAAAATCCCAGAGTTTCATTAAAATCCATTTGCTTACTCCAAAACACTGTCGAAGTGGCGTGGAATCGCTGAACTTGTTACTCAGGAGACAAATTTAATCTTTTGTGAATTTAAGAAACATTTATAAAAATTTATATTATTCAAAAAGTAATTAATAATATTTTAAAGACTATGGTTTCGGTACTGAGCGTCGACGCCACTTCAGGAACGTATAAATTTTCCAATTTTCTCCAAAGAAGTAAGACACATTTGACAAAAAACAATCCCAAGGAAATAGATTTTCTAATAATTTTTATTATATAAACCTTTAATTGTTTATAATATATTATACACTGATTCAAAAGAGATTTTCATGAGCTTTCTATTGCTATTTTTTTATTATTTTAAATTTCTGCCAATTTCGTAGAGAAATTTATGTTTGAAAGTTTAAACTCTTAATATCTCAAAACACCCCACGACGATTTTTTATCAAAATTATATTTAAAAAAAGCGATATTTTTCTAGTTTCTATGCCCCTTTGATATATTATGGACATTTAATGGGATTAATAGAAAAAAAATTGTTTAAAAATGTGTTTTTAGAAAATTTGTCAACTAGTACGAAGTTGAATGTAAGTTAAATGGGTTAAGGTTCTACTTCGTACTGAGTCATTCCATTAGATTATATTTCGACTAAAGTCGTTGCCGACTAATTTTAAAAAATTGTAATATTTTGCAGGGATGATTTTAAAGATATTAGGATTACCGAGCAAAACGAATTTTTTAAATATTTTTTTATGTTTATTGTAAAATAAGCATCTAAAGTATATGAAGTCGTTAAAACTGTCACATTTTCATCTATTAGAAAATATTAAAGAAAACAGAATGAATTATTTTATTATTATAAATTGGTAGAAACAATTCTTAATCAGAAATATTAAATAAAAAATGATTTTAAAGTTCACCCGGTAAATAACCTATTTTTGCAAATTTCATTCACTAAATGTGAGAAATAGAAATCATTAAATTGAATAAAACCTTATGAAATATAAAGTACCTGTGATTAACTTTTACTTTTTCTTAACACTTTCTTCCTTTTTTCGTCATAAATGTTAAAAAATAAGCAATTAAAACTGGCACTTTGCTTATTTTCAC
The DNA here is from genome assembly GCA_032872475.1 of Leptopilina myrica (nomen nudum). Lineage (NCBI taxonomy): Eukaryota > Metazoa > Arthropoda > Insecta > Hymenoptera > Figitidae > Leptopilina > Leptopilina myrica (nomen nudum). The sequence goes on along the minus strand of CM065459.1, from coordinate 40,707,828 downwards.
GATTCTTATTCAGCAACCTTAAAAACTTCTTTTTACCAAGTTGAATGAAAATCTATTAAAATTTGTTCAAGTTATTCAAGTTTTTACATTACTAATTTTGTAATGGTTGATTGTTTATTTTATATGATACATTATCAGTCAACTGGTTGATTTACTATACGTCTACGAATAATTTTTTTTCAGTTTTTCCATCCCTTAAGACAGTAGTATGCTTGAAATAACTTGTTTCTTAAACCTCGCTTAACTACAGAGGTGTTTAGATTTACCCCGAATTTTAGGCAAATTTCAAAATCTCGGGGTAAATGTAAACAGTCAGTTGTAGACGATTCAGGTGCATCAATATTTTTTTGAACCTCATAAAATTTTTCTAGGGAGCTCTAGTAACAAGTTCATGCAAAAAAAATCCGTCCATTTTACCTTTTAACAAAAAAAACTGATGTTTTTCGTAAAAAATAGATAAACCGTTTACATTTACCCCAAATGACCCTACTTTAGATGCTTATTTTACAATAAATATAAAAAATATTTTAAAAATTCGTTTTGTTCGGTAATCCTAATATCCTTAAAATCATTCCTGCAAAATATTACAATTTTTTAAAATTAGTCGGCAACGACTTTAGTCGAAATATAATGGAATGACTCTACTATTTGTCAAATTTTCAAAAAACACATTTTTTTCTTAACCCCATTAAATGTCCATAATATATCAAATGGGAATACACTGAAAAAAAAATTTAATTGAATCAAGAAAATTTGAATTGGTTCAAGGGAATCGAACCTGGGTTGCACGCGTCAGAAGCCGTACCGTTGCCACTATGCCGTCCAAGCCTCAATGGATAGTTTTCAAAAACTGCTATTTAAGTTGCACATACATTTGAAGAAAAATATTTTTTTGGATCAAGAACACCGGCATTGTGTTAAGTAAAAAAAAGTTTCAAAGCAAATGAATGAAATGATTTGATTTAAGAAACACGAATTCTCCAGACAATACTTTACTATTTTGCTTAAGAATATAATATTCTTGATTCAATCCTTTTTGGTACTTCGGATAAGTAAAATATTTGACTGTAATAATAACATATTTACACTCGGGTCGTAAAGTTTCAGTACATTTGGACTAACAACATTTGAATGCTCGCTTCACTTGAAACTCAAATATTTCAGTAAAAATTGGTGTAAAAGGTATCAAATTAGGATCATTTTAAATTTTAATGAATTTAGAGTCAAATGGGCCAAGATATAAACAATTTAATCAGGTAAATATGTAAATATAGTCCTTTAAAGTAAGGGATTTTTTTTTGAAAATTTAATTTTGGAAATCTTGAGTTTTTAGTCAATGCCAATTGAAGAGAAATTTTTTTTTGAGAATTGTCAGTTAACCAATATGTAGTTAAAATCCCACTCTTTAATTCTAGACCAAAATCATTAATAAATATTTGGTATTTTTTTCAAATACCATAAAAATTATTTCTCTTGCTCTCTAAATTTCTTAAAGGATATAAATTGCAAATTTGTCGATTCGTTCATTTGTTTTATAAATTAACCACACTTTTAGAAAAATATATAAACCTTGATTGTTACAAGATTATAACTGTGCAATATAATAATAATTATTATTATAACATATAATAATGAAATATAATATAATAATAATTAGCAATAATTATTATAACTATCTAATTTAAGTTTTTTTTCCTAATTATTTAATAATTTATCAGCTTAAATATTACCTAGTATTAATTACAGCTTGACAAATTCGAAGCCAAGGTGTCTAGTGATTCGTCAATTTAAAATTCCCGGTTTTTTCCCGGGTTCTTGAATAATTTTCCCGGATATTCACAAAGGATTTAAAAACATATTTAAATGTTTATTTATCAATAACATTATTTACGTAATTAAATATTGTTTTTCTTAAATTACAATGATTAAAGTTATATAATAATTTCTAAAAATTTCACATAGAATATCAAAATTTCACTTATAAAAATTTCTTAACTTTATAATATAATTGTCAATTCAGGGGAATTTAAAAAATTTATTAAATTTTACAAAGATGTCAGAGGTTAAAGTGTGAAAAAATTTGAAAAAAAATTCTGCTCCGTACATACATTATACCCTTTGAAATACTTGTAAAATTTAATTAATTTCTCAAACCATGAATTGCTCATTATAATGTTTACATAATTATAATGTTTACATTAAACTAGAATATTTAAGCTTTATTTTGACATAAGTTTCAAGAAAATTGGATGCGACGTGTTTTGAGATATTCAAAAAAGTTATCTTTCAAACTTAATTTTTTTCATAAATTCTATTATTTAAAAAAAAAAATTTCTATACCATTATAAAGTTAAGAAATTTTTGTTTTAAAACTACTAATAGTAAATAAAGTTTGACTTCAATAAATATAAGAAATAATGATTTAAAAATTGCCTTACAATGTCAATTGTTTATAAGGAGGATCGTTTTGAAATGGAATGCCTCATATTTAGTTTTAAAATGTAAAATCTTTGCCTTTCCTATCACAGAAGATTCTTAATTTCTTCTTATAAAATTTGTTACATATTGTATACCTATAAATTGTTATATAAAAATAATAAAAGTAAAAATCCTTTAACTTTTATAATATAAAGTGTACTAAAGTTAGTTTTAAATAAAATTTAAGTTATTATTTTTACTACTGCTTCATACTATCAATTTACCCTTGACGATTTGAGCTGTGACCATATTATTATATTACGCTTTGAAAAAAATTATAATTTTTTATATACATAGTTCAAAAAATACCCTATAAATAGAAAATTCCCGGGGTTTTCCCGGTTTTTTGAAGTCGAACCAAATTCCCGGTTTTTTCCGATTTCCCGGTTCGCTAGACACCCTGTTGAAGCATTCTGGCAAATAGTTTCTTGAGCTTGTATCAAGGGTTATATATTTTTTCAAAAGTGTGGTTAATTGATAAAACAAATGAACGAATCCACGAAATTGCAATTTATATCCTTTGAGAAATTTAGAGAGCAAGAGAAATTATTTTTATAGAATTTAAAAAAATACCAAATATTTGTTAATGATTTTGGTCTAGAATTAAAGAGTAGGATTTTTACTACATATTGGTTAACTGGCAATTTTCAAAAAAAATTTCTCTTTAATTGGCATTGACTTGAACTCAAGATTTCAAAAATTAAATTTTCACAAAAAATCTCTTACTTTAAAGGACTATATTTACACATTTACATGATTAAATTGTATATATCTTGGCCCATTTGTCTCTAATTTAATGAACCTTTAAAATGATCCTCATTAGATAGCTTTTACATCAATTTTTACTGAAATATTTGAGTTTAAAGTGAAGCGAGCATTCAAATGTAGTCAGTCTAAATGTACTGAAACTTTACGACCCGAGTGTACTTCCACCAAATACTGAATTATTAATACAAGAACTATACCCAATACTCATAATTACTTGGCACAAGCAAATAAATATCTTTCTTCAAATAAATATGGGATTGATTAAAGTAAATTCTGTCAAGTAAATGCATTTACTTCGTTCAATTACATTTTTTTTCAGTGTATAAAGTAGGGAATTTACGGTTTATTTTTATATAATTTTGATAAAAAATCGTCGTGGGGTGTTTTGAGATATTAAGAGTTTAACTTTAATATTTCAAACAGCAATTTCTCTACAAAATTTGCAACAATTTAAAATAATAAAAATAGCAATAGAAAGCTCATGGAATTCTATATTGAATGAGTGTATAATATATTATAAACAATTAAGGTTTGAAATGAAATACCTCATATTCGGTAAGTATATATTTAATTTTATAATCCCATATCCCCATGACTTGTTAATAACAATCCGAAAATTAGGTTATTTTAATGATAAACTTTAGGATAATAAATTATTTATTATTATATATTTTTAAAAGCTTTTACTATTTTATAATAAGAAAATTAAACATTCTTAACAAATGCCAATAATTTTTATTATTCTTTTTGTACTAAATTGGATTTTTTTACATTATTTTCTACTGACAGAAAACTGACAGTTTTTAGCATCTCTTAAATTTTAAATTCATATATAATTAGTTTGAAAAAATCTTTTTATTTCGTGACTTTAGTAACATCAAAATCATTCCTGCAGAATATTACAATTTTTTTAAATTAGTCTGCGACCACTTTAGTTAAAATAAAATGGATTGACCTTCCTAACTTCTAAACTATTCGATCTAATGAGCTAAAAATTGGTATATTAGTGTATTTTCACAGTCTGATCACACAAAATTTATTTAAGAAAATTTTAGAGAAAAAAAATTATTTAAGAAAATTTTGTTTTAAATTTGGAAAATAAAAAAACGTTTTACTTCACGTTTTAACCAAATGATCTAAATATTAATGTGTGGAACCCGCCATTTTAGTTTGAATGCAACTCGCACTAGCCCCGTTTATTCTGACTCCCCTCACCGCTGGATACCATGTTAAATACAAAAAAGACAATTTATTGACAATATTATTATTTAATTTAATTGCATGTTTCTTAAATTAAATTCTTTTAACAAATTTTAATAATAGTTTTAAGAATAATTACATTTTTTGAGGAATTCGATAAAAATTGTGTCACGCTCCGAAGAAAGGTACATAAAAAGCAGAACATTTGAGGTTATGTTTTTAATTTTTCAAGTAAAAATACATAACGAAAATCAATTATTAATTAAAAATTATTGATCTTCAATTCTTCATTATATCCAAAATATTGAATAAAAATTGGTTTCAAATTCAAATAATGAAAAACAAACTTTTAATCAAGAGAAATCTAATACGATCGTAACCTAAAATTCGTTTGCTTATTAGGTACTTTTCTTCGGAGCGCGTCACAATTGTATTAAAAATAATTGAAATTCTACAATGAGTTTTATTTTTTTTATTATTTATACTCCTGTCCTATTAGCCTTACGCACTTGACAAGAGTCCCCGAGAAATACTTTTTTTTGGATTAAGCATAACCATTCTACAAATTAAATTTCTATATATTATACCTAATTTGCGTCTACAGCCGGCTTTATTAGGAGTACTCGCATTCGCCTGGACCACCTGTTAATTAGGTTTTCTCGCCAGAGGAAAGGGAAACTGTAAAAAACCTTTCTTGAGTACAACCGGTTTTATTGACAGTCAAGTTCTAATGGTGAGTACCGGGCAATAATCGACAGTGCACATCATTATACCTTGACGTCAAACCTCCCGCTTGATAAATCACGAAAGTAGTGAGAAAAACACCGGGCTATAGCGGGCACCAAGGCGGTAACCTATCCAAGTACTAACCGCAGTGAATGTTGCTTAACCACAATGAGTTTTATTAAATCTGTAGAAATTTTATTATTTACGAAAATAGTGAAATTTTTATCATTTTACGAAAATAATTAAAGGGTTGCGTAGAATTTAATTAATTTTTTCTTAAATAATTGAATTCGTTTGGAAAATTTTATTAAAATAGTATAGATATTAAAAATAATTGTAATCATTTTAAATTTCTCTTAAATTCTCCAAACTATATCGCACAATTTACTAACTTTTCGTCTTTTCTGATTCAAATTACGGACTTTACGGACCCTTTTTTCCAGGGACCGTCACGGAAATGAAATTTTGATTTCGTTACGATATTCCAAAACAAAACGAAATTATTAATGTATTTTGATTTTGATTCTGTAACGAAACAAAATTTACTTCCTATTTTGATTCTGATACTGTAATACTGCAATTCGGTTTTCTTATAGAAACAGAAATCAATTCGAATTCTATTTCAGATTTCGTAAGTAAAAACGATATTATCTTCTGATATATTTGACATTTGCAACAAAATTTAGGTTCAATCACACTTCTACATGCGCAGTATTATTTTATCAAAATTAAAACAAGAAAGAATTTTGATTTTGATATTAGAACCAAAACGAAATAGAGTGGCATTTTGATTTTGATATTGGAACCAAAAAGAAACACAGTTGAATTTTGATTTTGATATTGGAATCAGAACTAAATAGAGTGGAATTTTGATTCTGATACCCATATCCAAATCATCAAAACAAAAGTATTTTTAATTTTTGATTTGATTCCGAGACGGTCCCTGGTTTTTTCAAAAAGTTCGAACCCTGATGGTGGAAATTGAACATTACCTGATTATTCCAGGCTTTGCGATAACCGTCCCTTCCGGACCATACGTACAACCTGCTGTGAACACCGACAGCACAATGTCCAGCACGAGCACGTGGAACGTTTTCCTCAAGCGAATCGACAGTCAATTGTTCCCACGTTAACTTTTCTATTGAAATAGAAAAAATTTGTTGAAAAATATAATGTTTATTGAAAGTAATGTTTAATTGTATTTAAATACCTAGGTTCAAACACGCAAGAGTACTGGTGCACTTCCATTCCTTCTCGTGTGTTGCTACTTTGACATCATCGACGACGAGCGGAACCCATCCACCAAATACGTACATCCGATGGCCAATTAACGTTGCCGTGTGTAAAGAGCGAGGCAAAGGAGTTGGACCTTGAACGGCAGGTTTGTTCCAGGTCATAGTGTCAACATCGAGGAACCATAAGTCTCCTAATCGACAACCACTCATGCCGCCATAGACGACTAGACATGATTTTCCAGTTTTTTGATCAGTGTAAGCGACACCAGTGTGTGATTCTCTTGGTGGTGGTGCGTGGCCATAAGTTTGTGGCACTTCCCAAGCAGTCTGGCCATTGGGAAGAAGTTCCAGAGTATAAAGATCATTCAAATATCTTGGTATATTATTCTTCGGATCATCACTATCATTCGCTAATCCTCCAAACAGAAACACCTTATTACCAATTAGAGTGAAACTATGACCAAGTCGTGGACATGGTGGAGGATCATTCTTCGGTGGTCTCGGCTTTAGCCTCTTCCATTCCCATCGGCTAGCTTGAAGCTCATACAATTCATTAGAATATTTTCCATATTCTACCATTCCTCCAAAGACTAAAATTCGTGTTCCATCCACGACAAATCCATAAGCCGCACATCCTGGCGGAATATCTCCCTTTGTTGATGGTACAAACCATTGATTTGTTGCTAAAAAAATTTAATCCAAAATCAAAATTTTATCTTCAAAAAAATGTATTATTTCCTTATAAATTAGTATAACAAAAAAATAGTGTTTCACAGGATACGAAAATGTAAAGAATAAAAAGAAATATTAAAAACCATACGGCAACAGGCAAGAAATAGAAATCGGAGACCGGACCGGAATATAATTATGTACAAGAGGAACGCCGCGCGTTGCTAAAAGTAGAGTGGGGCAACGGGCTGCAATGGCCGCTCCCGTACACATAAACATGCAAAATGTCAGGTAATCTCCATGTCTCATATAAATGTCTATCAATGAAATGGAAAGTAGAAAAAAAAGAATGTCGCAAATGAAAGAGGATGAAATTAATAATTAACGATTACAATGATAATGGGAAATTACAGTAATTCGCAAATTGTGCCGGGTATGACCGGTGATGTCCTTGTCAACGCAAGTCGCCATATTGAATCGCGGGAATTGTTCAGAAGATGCGCGCTAAAACTTCTTATGTTAAGAATATTTACCTGTATTGTAGATATGAAGTTCATCGACGATTCCTTCGTTACCCCCGCCGAAAACAACCATAAGATCTTTGATAGCAACCGCTCTGTGTCCATGACGCGGTCTTGGTTGTGGCCCGACAGGATTTGAGATTCGCTTCCACTTTAACATGGGTGCCGCCATAATGACCGTCGATCACATAATTTTTTCATACACCAACCATACTAATACTCCCGCACTAAAACGAACAGTTTGACTTGTTCGCAATGCCGCAATTCGAGCGAAAATCACAGTATTTAACAAATTTCTCCTTAATTTACGTCTACAATGAGTTTCTTTACGAAAATAATTCTAAACTATTATACAAACGCGTCAGAAAACAGTAACTTTGCTTCACTATGCGAAAGGAATCCGTCCGTCTTGATTCTAACCTCTGATTTGTCAAACACAACTGAATTAATTGCAAAATCAAATACAATGTAATAAATGCACAATCAAACAAGACATTCCTAATTTTGAAAAAATCTTGATTGAAAAAATACTAGACAAAAATACCTGACAAACATTTATTATCTGGCACTCATCAGTTCGAACGCAAAATGAACATAAAGACACCAATTATTTATTATTTACTCCTACAATGTTTACAGCACTGTACTGTCACTAGTCAAGACTTGTGTTTCTGGCACGAACAGAAATATATTTTTTAAGTTGCACAACCGTCATTATGATAATGATGGAATTGGGAGTATTGCATCGATGAGGTTAACTTGCCATACACTATTATAATGGAACAAAATATTTATTTGCCGAATTCGCATCAAATCAATAAAAACCGCACGCTGAAAATTCACACTTTAATAAACACAAAAACGTTTGTTGTAAACGCCAATCGACAAAGCGTGATACACAATGCGTTGACCAGAAAATTTTTAACACCCATAGTAGAAACAACTAATCAGAAAATGAAAGAGCATTTTGTCCAAATGACCAAAAATTGAAATACGCGATTGGTTACTAATTATATATTCCTATCGTCTAACCAATCAGAATAGGATATTTCTTCAAAATTTGGAAATATCTATGACTATGAATGCAGTACAAGGTTTACTGACATGAGAATTCACCCTTATTCTTCGCAGACATTTATAATTTCTACATAAAATTATATTGAATTTTAAAAAATGGTTGCTATAGACAATTTGCATATTTGCAAAATTAACATTAATATTTTATAATTTAAAATCAATCATATAATTTTGTAATTTCAACTTAGGCGGCAACAATTGAAAGTTCAAATACATTTTTTTTATCTATAGTTGGTAATACTGACTCAGTGATAAAAAAAAACAATTTTGCAAGAAGTGATTTTTAAACTATTTTTTCTTTTTTAAAATAATAATAAAAAATTTTAATAAATTTTTTCAATTTTTGATAAGGTTGAATAAATTTAAATTATTTCGTTATAATAAATAATATAGAACTATTGATTTACTATGTTTTATTGACACAAGCGAGACAAGTAATTTTATTTGGAACTTTTTTTTCATAATTATGCTTTTATGAATTTTTAGGTTATACCTTAGAGAAAAAAATGTCGAAAATTAATACGAAAATCGTTGGAGCAACTTTAAATTTTATGAAGAGAAGGCAATTTTCAAAAACACAAGACTGTTGTCGAATTTATCATTCTTGTCATGCAATAAAGAATTTAACGTCAACATCGAATAAAACAAAACAATTGGGTTATTGCAGCGAGAGTTTATCAAAGTGTTGGAATTGCAAATTTCCCTTTAAATCAGAATTATTTTGTTCAAAATGTAAATCCCTGCAGGAAATGCCGGAGGATTTAACGTATTTCGATATTATTGGTGTAAAAAAAGAGTTTGACATTGATAAAAATGATCTACAGAAAAAATACCGTCAAATGCAAAATAGACTTCATCCTGACAAATTTAGCAACACTTCCGAGGTAAATTGTTTTAAATTTAATTTTTGATTTTACAAATTAAAAAATTCTCATATGAAGAAAGCATTTTAATTAAGTCTTATGATAAAATTGTAGGAAGAGAGGCAAATATCCGAGAAACTTTCTTCGTTGATAAACAAGGCTTATCACACATTATCGCTTCCATTACAGAGGGGAATTTATCTATTAAAATTGAATAATATAACACTTTCCGAAAACACAACAAATGTTGATCCAGAATTTCTCATGGATATTTTAGAGAAAAATGAACAAGTCGAAAAAGCATCTAAAGACGAATCAACAGCTATTAAATTAATTGCCGAAAATAGAAAAACACTAGACGATTTAACAAAGTAAGTATTTTAAATCTATTTTTACATGAAAATTTGAGGTGAAAAAATTATTTTTATTTTTCAGAAATGTTTCTGAGGCATTTAAACGACAGGATATTGAAACTGCAAAACAATTGTTAATAAAAATGAGATACTACACGAGCATTGCAACAAGATTGAAAAAAATCAAGCAAGATATAGGAATTGTAGAATAAACAATTTAGAGATTAATGTATTGTAAATAATAGTTCTCAGTGTAACAACATTTAATTTTATGTATGAGTAAATTCTCATAAAACAAAAAAATTGTGATGATGAATTTTTATGTTTTCAAGAATTTGAAATCTTTCAACGAAAAAAATAAATGGAAATTTATATAAAGTGAACAAAGAATTTTTAACTTTTACGATCCTTCGTTATCTATTTTCCACTTTTGAATCCACTGATATATCCTATTAATGTTACTTTCCATTTGGTCTGGCGTATTACTAGTGAGCTCATAAACTATTTCCTCTTTATACGATTCCTTTGCTTCCTCAAGTATCGTTTGAAATATTTCACAATCTATATTGTCCTCTAATTTTTTTCCTTTGTAACCTCTTGCAACTAGTCGATCATAAAGAATTGTATTGTCTGTTCTCAATACAAAAACAATGTCAAACCAACGTTCCGGAAAAAATTCTGCTCCATGATAATCAACAATTTTTCCTCCTTTTTCCATTAGGCCCTCCATAATATCGAGTAACTATTTAACAGAAAAAACACGTGTCTCTAAAAGTATAAATGGTAAACGAAAAATAAATTTACCTTATCCTCGTTTAAAATTTGACATTGATATTGTTCATCAAATTCCTCTAGACAATTGTATTGCTTTGCTAAGGAACTAACATCGAGCCATTCTAATTCAGTTCTTGTTGCTAATTTTTCGGATAATTTACTTTTTCCAACACCTGGTGTGCCTGTAATATTTTATTTTATTTAAAAAACATAACCTTTATATATTTTTTTTAAATTTATTATTTACCTGTTACTAGAATATTTGGATTTTTCCTCATTGTTGGTATACAAACAATTTAATATTTTGTTGAAGGTTGAATTTACGTAAATGTTGTATATTCACTTGTTTTATTTATTTTTCAACTGTTTTTTTATTATTAATTGTTTCAAAAAAGTAGAGAGAAAATAAAATAAAGCCGCAACTATAAAGCTTGATACACATACATGAACCTTAAAGGCCTAAGCACAACTGTTCGGTTTCGGGAGCGGTTTCGGGATATGTAAAGGCCAACGCAGAATAGATTCGCGAAGATCGTTCGCGAACGAGACGCATGAGATAGAAAAGGACACAAATATATTGCTGTCCTTTTCTAACCCATGCTTTGCGTTCGCGAACGACGTTCGCGAAGCAGTTGTGCTTAGGCCTTAAGATTTACATACATTTTGAGGTTAGGAAGCCCATATACCGAAACCGTCTCCCGAAACCGAACCAGTTGTGCTTAGGCCTTTAAGGAGAGTCCAGAATAGAGTCCTTAGGCTGCGGTTACACCTCTGCCAGGCAGCCTGCCTGCCTGCAGAGGTGTAACCGCACTGTAAAAAATCCTAAAGGGCCAGTCCCATGTGAGCGTGAAAACGGAAAACGGAAAACGTTTAGCCAATAGCAACTTCCGATTCAATGGAAATCATTCTAAAAGAAAATTCTTATTGGTTGAACGTTTTCCGTTTCCCGTTTCACGCTGACATGGGACGGTACCTTAAGGGTGCAGTCCCATGCTGGAGCAGAAAGGGTTGCATCCATTTGTATCAGAATGAAAAGAGCATAATGGCTATTATATCGAATTCACAAACGTAGAATCTGTAACTTTACAAAATAATTTGTATCGAATACAAAATTTAAGAAAATTATTTTCTCGAATTAATATTAGACATAATTTTTATTTTTACTAAACAATAATTGATAGAATTTTAAAATAGTCGATTTCTTATTTAGTCGAAAGTTTAAAAATCCGAAATTTAATTAAACCTAATTTTATTTTGTCGAATGGTGGTTCAATATAATGTGAATATTAATGAAATATATATAGTCGAATTTATAACTAACCTAAATGTAACTGAACCGAAAAGTAATATTCCATATTCCTTATTCTATAGAAATTAAAAGTGTTCAAATTATTATTTAATCGAATATTATTATCTGGAATTAATTTTAACCGATACTTCAAATTATCGAAATGTAATTTAATCTAAACTAATTTTTAAGAAAAATGCAACTAAGCGAATTTCTAATTATCCGAAAGCTAATTTGGTCGAAAATTTTTATGGGTGAATTTAATTTGAGCCAAAAAGCAAGTAGCCGAAACGTCATCTATTATAATCTTAAAGTCACAGAATAGCTATTTGTAAGAATGGTTAAATAGTCGAAACGCCATCTTCTCGAATTGTCCAGTAGACGAATAGTTAGAGTGCAGTCCCATGCTGATAGAATAGTGGAGTAGTGTAATAGATTTGACCAATCAAAATAAGTGTTACAAAATCCAGTCATCTGATTGGTCAATACTGTTCCACTATTTTACTAATCTACCACACTGTAAAAAATCCTAAGAATATTACCCACATTAAATGTGGCTATTTTACAGACTTTGGGAAAAGTGCCGCATTCAATGTGGCAACATAACCTTATTTAAAGCGTCACTTTTCCCAAAGTCTGTGTAATTTTCTTAGGATTTTTTACAGTGCACCATGGGACTGCACTCTTAGGGTGGAGTCCCATGGCAGCGTTTTGCGTTGCGTTTTGTAACTAGGCAATGAGGGCAAATAAAGCAAACATATATCTGTATCTCTCTCACGCTCATGGCCTAGTTAGAAAACGTAACGCAAAACGCTACCATGGGACTCCAGCCTTAAGGTGCGGCTACACCTCTGCAGGCCGCCTGCCTGCGCAGGCAGGAGCAACGAGAGTAAGGGAGAAGTTTGAAGTCACTGACTCTTTTACTCTTGTACGTTACCATGACAACCTGCAGGCAGGCAGGCTGCCTGCAGAGGTGTAGCCGCAGCCTTAAGTAGCCGAATGGAAAAAACGTCGAATGGACAAAAAGTCGAATGATAAAAATATCGAATTGTCAATTCATAGAATGTTCAATTTGTCGAAACGCCATCTGTTCGAATTATGAAGGAGACGAATAGTTAAGTAGTCGAATGGTAAAATAGTCGAATTGTTCATTCATAGAATGCTTAAATAACTGAAAGGTCAATAATTCGAAAAATTGTATTATTTTATGTTAATATTAACTTAAAACAATAAAACTTTTAGAATTATTGACCTTTCAGTTATTTAAGCACTCTATGAATGAACAATTCGACTATTTTACCATTCGACTACTTAACTATTCGTCTCCTTCATAATTCGAACAGATGGCGTTTCGACTATTTAACCATTCTTACAAATAGCTATTCTGTGACTTTAAGATTATAAAGGTGCGGTTACACCTCTGCAGGCTGCCTGCCTGCGCAGGCAGAAGCAACGAGAGTGAGGGAGAAGTTTGAAGTCACTGACTCTCTTAATCTTGTACGTTACCATGACAACCTGCAGGCAGGCAGGCTGCCTGCAGAGGTGTAGCCGCAGCCTAATAGATGACGTTTCGGCTACTTGCTTTTTGGCTCAAATTAAATTCACCCATAAAAATTTTCGACCAAATTAGCTTTCGGATAATTAGAAATTCGCTTAGTTGCAATTTCCTTGAAAATTAGTTTAGATTAAATTATATTTCGATAATTTAAAGTATCGGTTAAAATTAATTCGAGATAATAATATTCGATTAAATAATAATTTGAACACTTTTAATTTCTATAGAATTAGGAATATGGAATATTACTTTTCGGTTCAGTTACATTTAGGTTAGTTATAAATTCGGCTATCATATATTTCATTAATATTCACATTATATTGAACCACCATTCGACAAAATAAAATTAGGTTTAATTAAATTTCGGATTTTTAAACTTTCGACTAAATAAGAAATCGACTATTTTAAAATTCTATCAATTATTGTTTAGTAAAAATAAAAATTATGTCTAATATTAATTCGAGAAAATAATTTTCTTAAATTTTGTATTCGATACAAATTATTTCGTAAAGTTACAGATTCTACGTTTGTGAATTCGATATAATAGCCATTATGCTCTTTTCATTCTGATACAAATGGATGCAACCCCACGAAATTCTGCTTTGCATTCTGTTTTCTGCTCAGCATGGGACTGCACCCTAAGAATATTACCCACATAAAATGTGGCTATTTTACAGACAAGGGGAAAAGTTCCGCATTCAATGTGGCAACATAAACTTATTTAAAGCGTCACTTTTCCCCTTGTCTGGGTAATATCCTTAGGATTTTGTACAGTGCGCAGCCTTAGGTCAGATTTGTTGTTAAGGCCAACGCAGAATTGAAACGTAACCGCTATCGCAACCGCTAACGTTAACGGAAGAATGAGTTAGAGAAGGATAAACAATATACCTACACTGTAAAAAATCCTAAGGATATTACCTAGACCAGGGGGAAAGTGACGCTTTAAATAAGGTTATGTTGCCACATTGAATGCGGCACTTTTCCCCTTGTCTGTAAAATAGCCACATTTTATGTGGGTAATATTCTTAGGATTTTTTACAGTGTATCCTTCTGTAACTCATTCTTCCGTTAAAGGCCTAAGCACAACTGCTTCGCGAACGTCGTTCGCGAACGCAAAGCATGGGTTAGAAAAGGACAGCAATATATTTGTGTCCTTTTCTATCTCATGCGTCTCGTTCGCGAACGATCTTCGCGAATCTATTCTGCGTTGGCCTTAACGTTAGCGGTTGCGATAGGGGTTACGTTTCTATATTCTGCGTTGGCCTTAAGAGGAAATCATTTTGAATTGTTTTGTAAATAAATGTGTACATTTTTGTCACTATGAATCACGAATGACTATTACGTCGAATCCATAACCTCAGAATCTGTATTGTTAGAAATTTATTTTTATTGAATTTTAAATGTAAGGAAATTTTATTTTCTGGAATTAACATTTTACCGAAAATGAATATGAGAGAATAATTTATGATCAAATCGACATGTGCTGTAATTATAAGATAGATAGATAGATTTATTTTTCTTTAAGTGTTACAAAAGTTTTACACTGATACTCCTGCCTTTATCAAGAAACAACTCTTAAAACTAAATTATCTTACTATTATATTGTACCTGTATGTTACTAATATGTACATTAAATTTTAAGTAAGAAACAAACAAAAGAAAACAAAAAAAAAAAAAAAGAAGGAAAAATAAAATAATTAAATAATAAGAAGTAAATAGACTCTATATTCACACTAGGTTTCACTTTTCAAAATTCTTTCAACTCTATTAAGTCTTTCGCTCCAGTCTTTGTCCCTGTTCTTGTTCAATATTTGTAAAAGCCTTTTTCTCCAGCCGTCTTTTCCTGATTCCGCACGCCAGTTGGTCCACCATTTTTTATCGTCTTCCTTCAGTTTGTTCATGATTTTCTCACAGCTTATCACATGCTCCAGTGTCTCCTTTTCTCTTTTGCAAATTCTGCAGTTATTGTCAATGTAGCCTTTTTTATACTCCTTTGCTATATTTCCACATCTCCATCTAGACCACGTTACTTTGTGCCATTCCTTCCATTCCTTTTCTTGCCAGTAACTCTTCATTTCAATATTTTGTTTAATTTCTTTGTAGAATGCGCAGTATTTTGATTTATCAATTCTCTCCCAATCCTTTTGGATGCCCTGCTCTTTTGCAGTTCTTGTCAATTGATTTAACCTTTCCTCCAGTTGTACTCTTGGTTTCTCCTACCAAATTAAATCTATTATTGTTCCATCTCCTAACTTGCTTAACGTTTTTTCCATTGTTTTTCCCCAAGATGTGGGATTTTCATTTTTGAGACTCCTAATTTCTTCTCTTAAGCATTTTCGTGGCCACCTATCCTTCTCCATATCTTGAATTTTTAACAAAAAAGCTCCTGCCCTTTTAAATGCTTCTACCTCCAGGCTTCTCTTCCCTGACTCCATCTTCCAAATATAAACAGGTGTGTTCCTTGCTACTCCCAAACTTGACTTTATGTATCTGCCTTGCACTTTTTCAATATGATCCTTTCTTGACTAGCCCCAAACTTCTGCCCCGTACATTGCTGCTGCTTTTATGGTTGACTCCATAAAAAACAATTTTCTTTTCAAGTCCGTTATGCCTGCTCTTCTGGTTTCTCCCCAAACCTTGTTTATCATTTGCTGGGTCTTTCCTGCTGCTTTTTTAGTATGAGTATTGTGTTGATTGCTTTCCGTGAACCAAAATCCAAGGTAGTTAAATTCCTTAACCTGATCCAGTTTTTCACCTTTATAGTTCCACTCTTCCATTTTCCTTCTGCCACGTTTTCTAAAGATCATAATTTTTGTTTTCTCTACGTTGACTTCCAATTTATTCTGCCTTGACCATATCTTTAAACTGATTAACATTGCTGTAATTATAAATTATCATAATTTCTGTTTGTCTGGATTTTAACATAACCTAATTTTAAATGTTAGAATTCCTAAAGTTTGTAAAGGCCAACGCAGAATAGATTCGCGAAGATCGTTCGCGAACGAGACGCATGAGATAGAAAAGGACACAAATATATTGCTGTCCTTTTCTAACCCATGCTTTGCGTTCGCGAACGACGTTCGCGAAGCAGTTGTGCTTAGGCCTTAAGGAAGATGGAACCGAAATTTAATATAGAGTAAAGGCATTTTCATAGAATTAGTTTTGGTGGAATGTTCAAAACGTCGAATTCTCAAATGATCGAATGTTCAAAACGTCGAATTCTCATTTCGTCGAATGCTCAAAACGTCGAATTATCAACTGGTCGAATGCTTAAAACTTCGAATCGGCAATTTTTCGACTTTTTGCCGATTCGAAATTTTAAGCATTCGACCAGTTGATAATTCGACGTTTTGAGCATTCGACGAAATGAGAATTCGACGTTTTGAACATTCGATCATTTGAGAATTCGACGTTTTGAACATTCGACCAATTTGCCTATTCGACGTTTTGAGCATTCGACCATTTGAGAATTCGACGTTTTGAACATTCCACCAAAACTAATTCTATGAAAATGCCTTTACTCTATATTAAATTTCGGTTCCATCTTTAGGCTGTGTCTACATGCTTGCGTTCGAACGCTGCGTTTTGCGTTGAACAATGAGTGTAAGAAAGATAGAAGTATATGTCTTTCTTTTTCTATCACATTATTCAACGCAAAACGCAGCGTTTGAACGCAAGCATGTAAACACCGCCTGAGGGTGCAGTCCCATGCTGAGCCGAAAACAGAATGCAAAGCAGAATTTCGTGAGTGCAAGAGAGACAGTCAGATATCACTATCCTTTCCACTCTCACGAAATTCTGCTTTGCATTCTGTTTTCTGCTCAGCATGGGACTGTACCCTAAAGCAGAAACCATGTGAGTGAGTGAGAACGTGATATCTGTTCATTTCTTTCTATCGCATGGTTTCTGCTTTACGCCGTCATGGGACAGCAGAGAACATTGCAGTTTCCAATCTTACCTTTCTCATATAACCAAAGTATTTTGGTATTGTAGCCAATTGTAGCCCAAGAAGACTAGCTATTTGTAGCCATTTTGTGTGTGTGGAACCAGCTGTCTTGTGTATATCAAAGTGGACTTCTTTATATACGTTTAAAAAACGTGATATGTCAAAGACAGCGATAATTTAATAAAGAAAAATGCGCAGTGTTAATGGAATTGCGTTAATTGGCTTGAAATAATAAAGATTTGATTGAAACAAATGTTAAATCAGGAATTCAAGATCATTGGCATTTTGTAAAACACACAAAGACATTTCCTTGTCTACTTTTTATTGACCTTGGTCTGATCGTCGTATATACGAGTGAGTATATTATCCTCGAAAGTAGTTAAAAATAAAACCCCTTTTCATTTCAAATGAGAAAAAAATATAAATATGCTAATTTCTCTTTTGTGCATGCAATTTTGTCTATCACGCTCCTATTGTTTTTTATGCAATCATAGTGCGTAGCACGTTCATAAAACATGTTGGCAACTATACTATATACTCATCACACTAAGCCTATTAATTATTATTATTTGATTATAAAAAAACTAAATTAAATTAAAATTACATTTGAATATATATATATATATATATATTATTCTGTTAAAAAAGTTTAAAACTGAGGATGTTGCTTGGTATATATAACTTTCTCTCGAATTGAAAGGAACATACTTTAAACGTCAAAATGGAATAGAGGTCATAGCACTTGTAAAATTCTGCAAAAAATAATTCTCACATGTATCCTATAAATAGTCTAAAGCAAAAAAACAAAGTTGTAAATTTTTCTTTTCTTGTATTTTTCAATCAGTTGGAAAAGATGCTTAATTTAATCTTTTTCTTCAAATGTTTATTTGTACTTTTACAGATGCTCATATTTCATTTATAATTCGATTATTAATCGCTTCATTGTGAGTTAAAAATTCATAAAAGTCAATTTAATGAGAAAACTTGTTATGTAACTGGAATAGTTTTTTTAAATTGATGCTGAATTATTAATTTTTAAAAACGTTGAATGTAAACAAAAGAATTTAAAATATTTTCTTTTTTAACCTCTAAGTTTATACTTTCTTTTTTTAGTTAATTTTTTATTTTTTAACATTTTCTAATGCTTATTACGATGATATCATGAAATTTTTTCACATTGTTTCGATATTTAGAAATATTTAAAAGGAAAAAATGTTTGGCACATGACAAGCAATAGTTTTAAATGATTTTATGTATTGTAATAAGAGTAATATGTTTATGCTTGTTTTGTTATTACTCATTCTTACAAATATGTATCTAACATTTACTATATATTTATTTGTCGGCTACGAATTCTATAATATATTTAAAAATGCATAGTCATGTACAAATTTAACTTCCTGGGAACCTTTTAAAATCTGATTCATACTGATGGTGATGTTACTACGTCACAATTAGGCTTTAACATTATTTCTGAATGGTTTTTTATAGAATTTTTTTTAGAGTATAACTTTTTTGTTCTTTTATTTTTTTTATATAAGGAAAATTTATCAGGTTTATAATTTTTAAGGGAAAATAAATGGTTTTCAAGTTTCTTTTCTCGATTTATTATTTATGGATAATAATTTGTTTGAGTTTAAAAAAGTAAAACGTAAAAGACGTTTATCGTGAGATTTATGTAGGTAATGTTCTTTACATTTTTTATGTTTCACTTCACTGATAGCGTTGATTAATTGATAAAAAAATCGCTTATATTCATGTAACAAAAAAATAATTATACACAATTTCTTTGTGTCACTTTTGTTTTTCTTTTTTTGCGTATTTTATAAAATCGACCTTCGTAGTATATTTTTGTATTCCAATTCAGTCGATTTCCTAATTTAAACTCTGGTTTCCAGTATTAAAAAAATATTGATTACTTTTCAAAATAAATAAAATGTAAAGAAAAAATGTTTGTTTTTAAATAAAAATGCTTTTTATTTTCTTTATTTCATTTTGATAATATTTTATTGCTAATTAGGGTGCATTAATATTTCCTGAAGTTAATTACTTACAGTTTTCAAAAAAATTGAAATTTTCTTTTTTTGACTAATATTAAAATTACTAATATTTTAAATATTTTTTTTGAAAAAGAAATAATTTAATTATGTTGGTGAACTTCAAAACGTTTTTTAAAAACAGTTCATAAAAAAAATGTTTTTCTATTAAAATTTTTGTCTGATAAAAATTTTTACAATATTTTTTGATTAATAATTTTATAATGACAAAATTTTAAACAAATAATAGTGTTATTTTCTGCATAAAAAATACGTCTTTCATGCATTGTTAATAAGTGTTATATTATTTTTAATAAATATACAATTATTGTTGAGATCTACATGAAAATCTTTTTTTTATATACATTTTTGTGTCAAATTATTGCGTTTTTATTGAATAATATTATACTTTTTAACCGTCTGCCTACGCAAATGACTGTTATCGACACAAAACAACAATTCGGTCACCTGGTTGGGACTAGAAGAATTACATTCAAAATCGCCAGAGTGGGAATAAATCAGCATAGGCAGAGGGTTAAACAATTTTTTCGTTGATAAAAGTTGTGGACTTCAACTTGCAGTAAAATTGAGTGAAAATTACTTTAAATAAACCTTTTTTAAATAATAATTATAAATAGAAATTAAATATAAAAATTTATTGAAAATTTGTTGAATAAAATGCTATTAAATAAAATTGAACGCTGTATAGAAAATGTTCTAAATTGTAAAATTTGTCAAAAAAAAACGTGAGTGAATTTTATACAGTTTTTATACAGAGAACAATATTTTTTTATTAACAGTTTTTTCAGAATTGTTAATCAAAAAATTTGTAAAAAATTGTTTTAGATAAAAATTTAAAAAGAAAAATATTTTTCCTTCTAAATTTTTTATCATAAACGTTGTAAACTTGACCAACGTCAAAAACCAGATATTTTAAAGTTTTATTAACTAAGAATTGAAAATATCGGAAATTTGGATAAATAATAAATAATAATATTGCTAAAGAAAAATTAATGCACATGTTAATAAATTCTAAATTTCTAAAGAGTTAGTGAATCTTCTTTTTGAATTAAAAATTTTCAAATCGTATAGTATTAAAATATTTTTTACACTTAATTTGTAACAAATCTTTTTTATTTGCAGTATTCTAGTGTAAAAATTGATTAAAAAAGGCAAAAGGATGAACGAGGAAAATGAGCAAAGTGAAAAAAGTGAAAATATGGATAATACACCAACATTTCACTCCCTTCCGATATATATTAATTCCCACAAACCTTGTGTCAATATGTGGATGGAGAAAATGAATAAAGGTTTATTGACTTTATCGAATTTAAAAGAACATTGGAGAGTTTGGGTACCAAACATTTACAGTCCCGAGGCAAATGATGATTGTCTCGATTGGAATTTCGATGAGGATACAGCGAAAAAAATGTTATTTAGTACACTCGAGGAATTTATATGTAATGGCGAGCCACAGGTTGTTTTAAAATTATTAAGCGAATTGGATAATCCACCATCGGTATGTGGACGTGTTTTAAAAATGGGTGAACCAACGTATAATTGTCGTGAATGCGGCGTCGATTCAACATGTGTATTATGCCTCGATTGTTTTAAACAATCGGCACATCGTAATCATAAATATAAAATGGGAACATCACCAGGTGGCGGTTGTTGTGATTGTGGCGATACTGAGGCGTGGAAAAAGGAACCATACTGTAAAATCCATCTAGCTGGAATACAAGCACGTGAATCGGGAGCACGTAAGCTACCGCAGGATGTTATTGATCGTGCTGTTTTTATATTTGAAGCGGTCTTAAAATATTGTTATGAATTATTATCAATGGAACATACACCAGGCTTACCATCGGATCTTACGCTGAACGACACTGATGAGAATCCTTTGGGTCTATTAGCGACAGCCGATACATATTGCACCGTACTTTACAATGACGAGATACACACTTTTGATCAGGTCATCAGTACTCTCACTCGAGTAATAAAATGTACTCAACGTGATGCCATTGAATTTGTCACCAATATTGATCGTGAAGGTAGAACCGTTATTAAATGCTCCGGCTTTTTCCACTGTAGTGAATTAAAATCAGAAATTGAACGTTTCATGACAAGAAATAATAATCGACCGTTAAAAGTTCTTGTTGTTCATGCACATGTAATAGCACATCAAATATTTGCCATGAAATTATTAAGATGGTTACAGGGTTTTATTAGTCTTTGTGAAGGTTTTCGAATATTGTTCAGTAATATTGCTTTGAATACAAAATTACCAGAGATTACAATTGTTGAGGGTATTTTAATGAGGGATTCACAACTTTGGAAATCGGCGAGAACGGCTTGGCATAAATTGTTTATTACTGGAATGTTGATGGAATATGAGAGTAAAAAGGCGTTGGCAATTGTTTTCACACAGAGATATGGTTCGGTGATGAAAGATTTTATTCGTGATGATCATGATCATTCGTTTTCGATTGTTTCATTTTCGGTACAACTCTATACGACACCAACTTTGGCGCATCATTTAATAGCACATCATGATGTTTTGTTTCTTTTATTCAATACGTTTATTTCTGAGAGTTCGAGGAAATGTAATACGGCTGGTAAACTTGAATTTGAGAGGAATTCACCCAATATTCCCTTTAAGAGGGCGCATTTTATTCTCTATGATTTGAGATATTTGTTGAGTGTGAAACCGGATACTTGGACTGATGAATTGCGAAGGGGATTTTTACAGGGTGTTAATTTGTTGTTGACACTTTTGTGTAGTATGCAATCGATGGACGCGGTTGTTAGGCAAGTTGGTCAACATATGGAATATGAACCTGAATGGGAGTCGGCTTTTAATCTTCATATTAAATTGTTTCCAGTTGTTAGTCTCGCTTTAGAGTGGTGTGGATCTGATAAGACGGTTTTGATAAAGGCTTTTCGATTGGTTTTGAAGAAACTTTACGAACAACCGGATAATGGACGTTCACAGGTGAGAGAATTGGCTGATCATAGTACATCTTGTATTCAGTATGACGTGTCGTCGGAACCAGTGTCGATACACTTACCTCTTTCACGTTTTCTCGCTGGACTGTTTCTCTATCTGGAACAGTACGATCTTCATTTTCAAAGTCCAGAGTTTGCGATTCCAACAAAACCAACTCCGGAGCAAATAATAGAACCAGTATTAAGAGCACAGGCTATGATATCACAAGTTCATGCCGGTATGTGGCGACGAAATGGTTATTCTCTCATAAATCAACTCTATTTCTATCATAATGTGAAATGTCGAACGGAAATGTTAGACAGGGATATTATTTTACTACAGGCTGGAGCGGCACTTATTGAGAGTAATGAATTTTTGATTTTGATTCTAAATAAATTCAATTTACTCAATTGGGCGGATCCTGAATTTGAGATAAATACGTTGAGAAATCCGGAGGAGGACAGTATTAGACAGACGATTAATTTAGTGGAGGAATTTTTGGGATTGTTGAATACGATTATTGGGGAAAGACACGTGCCTGGTGTTGGGGAAGTAACCGAGGACGATCGTTTGAGAAAGGAAATAATTCAGCAACTTTGTATTAAACCCCTGTCGCATTCGGAGCTAAATAAAACATTGCCAGATGATGTGCATCATGAAACGGGAATGGAGAGAGTGATTGACGATGTGGCAAATTTCAAGAAATCGATGAAATTATCCGGGGGTAAGGGATTGTATAAACTGAAACCTCATCTTTACTCCGAGTACAATGTCTTCTTTTATCATTACACCAAAGAGGAACTTAGTAAATCGGAGGAGGAGCAAAGAAAACGTCGTAAAGCTGCAGGAGAGCTGGAATGTTGTCCTCCGCCAAGATTGCCGAAATTAACCGAATCGTTTAGTTTAGTGGCGAATTTATTAAAATGTGATGTCATGTTTCATATAATGGAGACAGTATTGTCGAGAGCTTTAAATTTACGAGCGAGGAGTTATTCTGAACCACAGGTGCACAAAATACTTCATCTGATTGGCTACGCATTGCAGGAACAGGAGTCAGGAAATTATGCATTTTTGAATTTTACCAGTCGTGCCACCAAGTGGAATATTTTGAAATATTTGGAAGAATTGTCGAGTAGTCCACGTATTGATTCACATGCCGATTTACTCACTTGGGTTCTGGGTAAATATCGAGAAGTTGCCGGTGTTTCGGAGAAGGAACCAGTGGCGACCACATCCACACAACAGACGGAGGAACCTGAGAAGAATGGTAAAGAGTGGAGAACGAAAATGGCAGCGCAGAAACGGGCTAAAATAATGGCACAAATGGCAGCTATGCAGAATCATTTTTTAAAAAAGAATGCGAAATTGTTTGAGGAAACGACGCTTGAAATTGATAATAGTGAGACTAAGGGATCGCCAATGGATTTGGTGGAGTGTACACAGGACGCGATTGTTGCATTGGGACCTAATCAGACAAATCGGTTGTGTGACAAGAAGACGGATACGTGTATTCTCTGTCAGGAGGATCAGACAGTGACGGCAACGGGTTCGGGTCTACAGGTCATGGTACTAGCTGCTTTCGTTCAACAATCGACTGTTTTGTGTCAAAATCGGGATAATGCTGTGGAACCTGATCCTCTTTATTTGTCAGCGAATCTTGGAGCTTCGCCTCATACTCGTACGTGCGGTCACGTAATGCACGCACTCTGCTGGCAGAAGTATTTTGAAATTGTCTTTAACAAGGAAAATAGACGTCCGTATCGTTTAAGACAGCCCTCGAGTTTTGATGTAGATCAATTGGAGTATCTCTGTCCACTTTGTGAATGCCTCAGTAATACCATATTGCCATTGATGCCAGCCCTTGGTCATCTACAACCATCCGTTCAACAACCGAAACTAACTTTTGAAAATTGGTTAAATGCTTTGAAAATAACACTCACTTGTAAGGGTCAAAAGAATTCTTTTGTTGAAAATGTTCACGATCCAACGTGTCGCTATTGTAAGGTAGCAATGAAACAGGGATCATTGGCAGAAGCCTCATCATCTGAGGGTGAAACATTCTCCTGCCCGGTGCAGAAGGTAATCGATCAACTTGGCGACGATGGAGTGGCATTTCAGTCGCTTTATTCGAAACCCGGACCAAGTTTGTCGGAACATTTGATGTCGATGATTCACACATTTGCCGAAGCGACCTACACGAAGGGATTAAATGTCCGTGAGGATGATAAAGATCCAAGAGTACCGCTTCTAGCTTGGAAATCTACAGCATACACTATTCATGCAATTGAATGTCTTTTGAGAGAAACTGATAAACCTTTACTTGGTGCTTTATCGTCTAGACAGAGGGACAGTTTGGAGGGTTTGGCGAGAATATCGGCAGTAATGGGTTCGACACGCACCGATTTCCCCACAAAATCTGAGAGTTCAAGTAATGATATGACTATCGCTAATCATGCCCTGGCTTATTTATCGATTCTTTTGGACAGCACGCAAGACGGTGTTTCGATTTATGATTGGGATCCTTTTGGTCTTTTGGTTGGACTTGTTAATTCACTGCCAAGTTTGTTCAACACGAGAATAAATGAGAATCCAACAATTTTAACGGGAGGAATAGCAGAACTTTATGCATTGAAACTCGTCTTTATTGCATTGATTGTGAAAATTTTACTAACGACGAAATTCGAAGAGAGTGAAGTGATGGATGTTGATGGACAATTGTCGGATGATGATTGTAAGTCGATATTGAAAATGGCTGAAAATATGCAGATAATGGTTGGTAGTCAATCGGCAGCTGAATTATGGAGACGAGTGAAAAATGCCTGTTTACCATTTTTGAGATGTTGCGCTTTATATTTTCATTATGTGACTGATGTACCGGCTTTCATTGAATTAACATGCGAAGGAGGCGATACTTATGAGAATATTTGTAAATATCTTGGACTTCCGACAACTTGTGACAAATTATTAGATTCGGATGTTGTTATGCAATTAGCGAAAGTATGGTCAGATCGTCCCGACGTTCAGGATGAGAGGATTAAGGATGTTGCCGTAAAAGAACCATTGAGAATTAATAAATTGGTCGATCTGCCGGATGATTATAGTGAGCTGATTAATATGGTATCATTATTCGCATGTCCAAATAGTGATCGTGAAGATTCGCGAAATCCAACAATGTGTTTAGTTTGTGGAGCAATGTTGTGCTCGCAGAGTTATTGTTGTCAGACTGAATTAAATAAAATGATGGTCGGTGCTTGTTCTTATCATGCAAGTAAATGTGGATCTGGTGTTAGCGTATTTTTACGTGTACGCGAATGTGAAATTCTCTATATGAGAAGTCCTAATCGAGGATATTTTGCATGTCCACCTTATGTTGATGAATATGGAGAAACTGATCAAGGTTTACGGAGAGGGAATCCAATGAGACTTTGTCGAGATAAATATAAACAATTAAATCAACTTTGGTTAGATCATGGACTTCATGAAGCCATCGCAAGAGCCATTGAATCTTCCAGTAATCTCATGTCAACACAATGGCATCATCTATAACTGTTTTAGTGATCATTACAAATTTTAGCCTGGACGTTTTAACCAAAAAATAATATTTAAAAAATGGAAGAGAAAAATTTATGATTAGTGTAAGTAACTGAAATAATATGTTATTTTTTTCTTTTTTCACAAATACACTGAAAAAGAATATTTTCGAAATTGAAGAGTTTTAATCTCCTTCTTGTTGTTCTGCTTTCTTCGCACTGAAATATTGCCAATTTAAATTTCTTTTTTTTTTTTTTGAAAATTCAAGCATAGTGAGAAAGAAAATTTTTTGGTCGAATAATTCATTTTTTAGTATTTTATTATTCATAAACTGTTAAGCAAATAATTGAATAATAAATAAATTAATAAACGAACAAATAGTTATTTACAAGAAATAAAAACAGACATTTGATAAAAATTATTTATTTCGTATGCTTAATAATTTGATAATGAGCGTTTCGGTGCAATAATCGGTCTTACGCGTGAACGCAAGCGCTAATACCAGTCGGGTGGAGGTGAGCGCCTCTGGGCCTATCACTGCCACCCGACTGGTATTAGAGCTTGTGTTCACGAGTAAGACCGATTATTGCACCGAAACGCTCATATTGTAATAAAAATTAGTTTGATAAAAATAACTATTTTTTGTTATATTTGATATATGTTTGATATTTATTTATTTGGTACAAATAAATATTTATTGCAAATAAATGTTTTTTTTACAAGTTATTCTTGGATATTTATTAAAAATTTGTATTTGATACACGTCCCTGAAATTAGCGTCGACGCTCAGCATCGAAAACTATTTTTTCTTATTTTTGGTGATCAAATTTGTTTGAATCAAATAATTTTTTTTCTCAGTGTAATATCTCATATAAATATATTTATGTGACATAAATAATTATTTAATTTTATATTTTTTCTGAATTTGAGTCAGATTTTTTTTTGATAAACTAAATAAATTCTTTATATATATTTTTAAAAAATCCCATTTCAATTAAAGAATTTTTTTTACATTTGAAAATACATTGTTTATTTCATATTATTTATGAAATTGAATGAACTTAATTTTTTTACACGGAGAAAAATATAAAGTAACTTTTACTACTTTTATAATAGGGCAAGTGTGTCAATTTCTGCGGATGCTTCAATTGCTGCGCGTTTGTAAAATATAGATTTATTTACCACATAAGAAAATATTAGTATTTAAAAAATGTTGAAAAAATTATTTTGAACAATACTTGATACAATTTTTTGTAAAGATAAACATTTATAAAAAATTACTTTAATTATTTAAATTTAACTTCTGCCTATCGCAGAAAATTGCTGCAGGCAAAGTGATATCTAAATGCATGTAATTTTGGCCGCAGAAACTGACGCACAGCAATTGACGTACAGCGCGCAGGATTAGACGCTTTTGATATTCTTTTTAGTTATTTAATTTTAATAAAATTGTAAGTTGTAAAAATTTCGTAAGAATACAAACAATAAGTTTAATAAATTTTTAATTTAATTTCTTTAATATAAATTTTTTTTCTATGAAAAAGATTTCTTGGCTGGAATGCAGCAGAAACTAGTGCACTTATATATTCCCTATAAAATTTATTGTAACTTTTATGATTTACTATTTTCAATTTTTAAAAATAATTCTCAAAATTCAAAAAAGTAGTTTTATTTGTTGATAAAATTGGTTTTAGCGTCTCTATGAAATATTTTTGGAATTAGAAAAATATTTTCAAAAATAAAATGAAAATTTCTAAACAAAGTTTCAGATTTTTTGTTGTCTTATTTTTAAAATTTGAAGAATTCTTTTCTCGGTGTTGATTTAGATAGAGTTTCTTTGCAAATTCGTTAATTTTCCTTTTATATTTCAGCGCCTAATTGTTACCTCTACGACTTGGAAAAAAGGCGCAGGAGGGAACTGAAAAGTGAATAAATCTGATTGTTATTTCCTTTTTTTGGTTAGTTTTTTGTCTTTTAACTCTTTTTTTCTTCGAAAAAAGAAAAACGTCGATTACAGAATAACTACCAGTGATCATCAAAACATTTGGATTCGCTTTGCGTCCATTTTGTGATTAAAATTCATATTATCGTTACAATGTTTCAAATTCTTTCAAGAGTTTACTCAACTTTTTATTGTGTGAATTTTTAGATATAAATCTATTTACAATTTACTAATCAAAAAAAAAAAGGAAAAAAAGTTTCGTGATTCGCAAACAGAGGCATAGCTAACGAGAACTTCGGGTATCATTTATGGCAATAATATTATTAACTGAAAATCAAAATTTATAGTTTAAGTATTATGAATTGTATGATTTTATTTTATTAATTATTTGAATTAATTCTAATTTTTTTCGATAAATCCCAAGTGATAGTTTGCTACGCCACTGTGTTTTTCCTTATTAAACAAAAAAAAGAATATTAACGCTTCGTTTTTCCCTTAGACAACTAAAACACCCGTCCACAAAAGATTATGTTATGTATTCTTTGTTACGAATTTGAAAAGAAAAAAATATTTGACTTTCTTGTTATGCTCGGTAGAGTATTTGAGTTGTTTCGCAATTAAATTTTACTTAATTTCGAATTCCATGAGTAAAATGTAGGATTTTTAGACATTTTTTAAATCAAATTCATTTTTATAATGTCTCTCAACATGATTTTGTTTTGATAAATTTTTTTCTTTAAAGGGAAGTTTCACTATAATTATTGTCATGTAAACGAAAATGAATTATTGTATTACAAGGAAGATTCGATGTGTAAAATTTTTTATAAAACATAATTGATTCTTTTTGAATATAGGAAAAATTCTCTGTAAATATTAGTCAGTATATTTATAAGAACCACAAATTTCTTGGAGAACTTCAATGTTAAAACTTATTTAATAATAAAACGAAAATAGAAAAAATATTTAACTCACATGTAATATATAAATATATATATATATGTGACGCTCCACGGTGAAAGGGACCTTAGCTGCTTAAAATTTTAGGTTATGTTTAGAGTAGTTTTAGCTTTATTAAAAATGTATTATTGATTATTTAACATCAAAAGCATATTTTTCTGAAAATATTGCATATAACAATGAACTAAATATTAATAGTTTGTAAAGAAAATTAGTCATTTTTATTTATTTGTACTTCCAATTTTAGTTCTGTCAAAAACAGCTAAGGTCCCTTTCACCGTGGAGCGTCACATATATATATATATATATATATATATATATATATATATATATATATATATATATATATTGTGATTAATATGTTTATGGAAATTATTGTATATTATTGCAACCATTATTTTTGATGACGTTTAAGTTTTCTAAGACTTGATAATTATCAACAATATGTCACATTGATATATCGTAATTCATTTTAAAAAGAATGTTTTTTTGTTTTTGATTCTTTCTTTTGCTGACATAATTGAAGCGTTGGGTGCAAGAAGGGCGTATAATAAAAAACGATGAACAAACATATTTCAAGTTAAAGATTTAAACTTTAATTGCCTAAAAACTGTACATTCAAGTCAAATAAACTTCTTTTTAATTAATTAGTCATTTATTAAGCTATGAAATGCAATTTTAAAATTAAGAGATTTTTCTAAAAAAATGGACATTTTCAATGAAAATTTTTTTAACCAAATTTTTTAAATGGAGTGTCGTTTTTCACTTGTTTTTACATGCAATTCTATTAAAAAACATTTTAAATTACAAAATTATGTAACATTCACGCAGATTTTTATTCATAGCATCGTCAAGAAGTCTCAAATCGAAATAAATTTTTAGTAATATGAACTCGAGGATATTGTAATAATTCTCATTCAATAATATAAAAACGGGCGTTATCCGCCTAACGCCCATCTTGCACCCAGCGCTTCAATTTTTAGTTTTACTTTAAAAGATAGTTTTAATTTTGTTTAGTTATTAGTTTGATATTCCTGGTAATTACTCAAAAAAAATTCTAGCGAATCTTTATAGATAAATTAATTTTTTACCGTTCAATGATAGTTTCTTTTTTATAATATTGTACTTTTAATATAAATTTATAACTAAGTTGTTATTTGTGAATTGAAAATAATAATAAGAAAAAAACTTGTAAAATAAATTTATTAAATATTATCAAGTTTGTTTTTGGTGGTAAATGTTTCTTCTGGAAAATTAAATAACTTCGATAAATTGTTCTTTCTTATTCTTAATTTTTTCTACAGTTTTGAAATAAAATTTTTTTACAAATTATTGAAATTAAATTTTGAAAAATTTACTATTTGTTGGTAACTTGTCAACTTTATCTGCGGTTGTTTATTGTATTTTATCTACAGTTAGTTTTTAATTATCACTGGGAAAAGAAGATTTCTTGGTTTATGACGTCTTGATTTGTTTATTTACAAATTTAATATCGGAAGACAAAGTTATTACTAGTTGCAATAAAAATTAATTTATTGAACAATATTTAAAATTTCTTTTTTATTTTCTTTAACTGCGGTATTTGAGGACGAATAGAACCAAGGCACCTGTTGTATGCTTTTTCAATCTACATTTCCGTACAGTTGGAAATCTTCACTTATCTCTTATAATATTAAAATGTTTCCTAGTCGTTAGGTCGTTCGGCAACATATATAGATATACATCGGTTCGTCGATCGACAACATATATAGATATACATATATATAAATACATAAATACAGTAGTATACACATGTATACTAGGGTGACCGTTATTTTGCAAAAGTTGGAATTTCTTAGGTCGCCGGGCGGAATTTGCTTTAGAATGTGAAAAAAATGAGCTATGCACAAA
Organism: Leptopilina myrica (nomen nudum); assembly: GCA_032872475.1. NCBI lineage: Eukaryota > Metazoa > Arthropoda > Insecta > Hymenoptera > Figitidae > Leptopilina > Leptopilina myrica (nomen nudum). The sequence goes on along the minus strand of CM065459.1, from coordinate 40,677,033 downwards.
AAAGCCTAATCGATCAATATTAACCCGTGCCATCGAAGGGTTAAAGTTTAACGGTGTTGCAGGTCGAGAACTGGGTAGTGTTGCTAACCCACTTCCCCTACATTCCTGTATTTTTTGACTTTGATCACTTTTTTAAAAAAAACTAAGCACTTAATCGAAAAAGTGGGCCTTTACTGGGGAGCGAAATTAAATAAAGAATTAGTGAAAATTTATTTTGTATCGATACGATGTTTCTACGAGCCACAATCCTATTTCTACGATTGCAATTGACAGATGTAGGTGACTTGATCTGGGGATAAAATGGCCGCACAACAGAAAGGTGGAGTAAGGCGGGTTGCCTACGTAAAGGCATAACAGTATGATAAAACAGGGCAGTAACTTTTATTTTGTTGAGAATGATTAAAACAATATTTGGCAATAATAAAAATTAATACAAAAGGCATAAATAAAGGGATTTTTGTTTATAAAAATATACATAATATAAAATATGTTACATTAAAACAAAAAATATTAAAAACCTTTTTATTTTAATTTAAAAAAAATTTTTTTTTGATTAAAACAATATTTGGTAATAAGAAAATTAATTCAAAAAACATAAATAAAGGGATTTTTATTTATAAAAATGTACATAATATAAAATATGTTAAATTAAAACAAAAAATATGAAAAACATTTTTTTTTAAATTTTGTTATTCATTAAAATAATTTTTTAAAAAGATTAAAAATTAAATTGTTTATTAATACCTCTAAAGGTACAATTCATTAAATTGTAATTAATAAAAATATGGAAAATGACAAATATGCAAAATTTTTCGTCCACGAGAAAACGCGGCTTAGCTCCCAAGCGTGAATTTCACAGGGTAAGTGATTGAAGTAGAAGCAGAACAAAAAAATGCATACAAAATAATGTTTTTAAAACGTTAATTGTCGAAAGTAATTGACTTTTACAAAATCGGTCTTTTGCATTCATTCAACAGTATATTAATTAATTTGAAGGTTTTGGAATAAAAAAGATAAAAAAGAGAACTGAACATGAAATTATTACCGATATTAATTTCATTCATTCTATCCGCAAGAATTCCGTCTGCATTCCTGCTGTATTTTTGATGACAGAGAAGAGTTGGAGAGAGAGAAGTTAGAAAGTAACGCCTTTTTCCAGTGGTTAAAAACAAAGTTTCCTGTTTTCTCATTGGCTTTTTATCTATTCAACAATTCAAAGTTGAAAAATGTATTTTATTCATTTAAAATGTAATATTTTTCTTATTTGATTTATTTTTTTTTTTCTTAACTGAATACAATTAATTTTCTTTTTGTGTTCTTTACTTAATTATTGATAATAATAATCTTGGTATTTTTTCATAAATTCTGTCCGCAGTTTGAAGTTAGTTTTTGTAAATGCTTTTGTTTTTTTTCGTTTTCAAAACACTTTGTTTGGCACATCAAAATTATACAGTTTTTTGATTTGTCAATATCAAAATTTTTATTGATTAAAAAGAAAGAAGGTTAAAAGATATTGTTTTAATGAAAAAGCTAAGAAATTTTCATAATATTGATTTATAAATTTTATATATTTTTTTTAATTATTAGTTTCTTTTGAAATAAACAATTGTGAAATTTTTGTTTTTTAATTACAATTTTTAACAAATTTTTTTTCCATTTTAAATTATTAAAAAAATGTGTAGGAAGGATTTGTGTATTTCATAATTACAATTTATATTTTTTTATGTATATAAAGATATTTTATGTTTTACTAGCTAAAAAACGCTCAAGTATTTTTTCATTCTAATGATAATAGATATTTAATAATATAATAATCTAATAATAATGTCTATTGACAATTCACATTTTTTTTATTAAAAAACAAAATATTTCATTTCATTTAAAGAATTTCTTTAATAAGATTTAATTTTTTAACCTTCTAAAAATTAATTTATTATAAGTTTCATCTAAAAATTAATAAATAAATTTGCATAAACTATTTATCTGATCGAGTTGAATTTTTTTGGAATTTATTCAGTTTCGCAAGGAGAATATTCCTGCTGAATTATTAACAATGTTATTAAACAATTAAAAAAGTGCTATTTTTAATGGTTTAAATTCATTTGCAACTAAACTAATTAATATTTTTTAACGTACGACCAGTCATTTGAAAGCTATTTCCAAGCTCTACAACTTTCAATAACAATTTTTTCCTCTAAAATGTAACCCGTAGCGTCGGTCATCGAAAAACCACGTTTTCCAAACTTTGACGATTGTTTACACTATTTTTTGCAACTGATAATCGACAGCAAACTCTGGGGCTCTTATGTGGAGCCCCCAAACTACAATAAACCACGGAGACTTTTTAGGTTGCATTTTTGTGCACTTTTTCGACCCAACTACTGGTCTATGATTCCCAAAGATAATATTTAAAAATAATAATGAAAAATGAATTCGATAATTTTCGTTTTTTTGCGTTTTAAACCTTAAGTACCCCGTCTTGCCCCACTCTTCCCTATATATTAACCCTTAGATGAATACATTTATTTATTCATTTAAATTGACCAAACTCGGTAGAGGGGGTGTTTTACGGGTCTCTGATTACAAATCTGAGGTTTGTTTTAGAAAAATCAAAATGCTGGATCCAATTTCGGGTGCTTTGAAATGTAATTTAATGCATTCTGAACTAAATTTTTTTAATAAAAAATTTTTTTTTTGAACTTGGATAAATTTTTGAGATGGGTATCCGTAAGGGCTATGAGCGAAGCCCCTGCTGGTTCCCTCGTTAACGTAAAAAAAATTTGTTTAAAAAAAATTGAAAGTTTTCGTAGAATTTTTAAAAAACATTTGTTTAATAATTAAATTTTTTTGGAAAATTTTATAAACTTAGTCGAATATTAAAAATCATCGAAATAAGAATTTTTTTGAAAATAATTCAAATTTTGACATGATTTTGCATCCTCGTGAGGAAGCTTTGTAGTCGTTAAATTTACAAAATTTTCAAATTTGCACCAAGATGAATCGATTGGTCAATATAAGGTATAAATTTTATGAGATTTTATAGAGTTAATGACAATAAAAGTTGAAAAATTCCCATTTTTTTCAAAAAATTAGTTCTTTCATCAACATTATATTGTTGTACAATAAAATTTTACTATTATATAAAGTATATATGGGGCATTTCATGTCAAGTGATCAAGGTGGAGAAAAATTTTTCTCCAATCGTAGCAAAACTTGGGGCTTTTGTAGTACTCATAGATAGTAATTTCTCGTGAAAATATTTTTTTACCTAGTCCAATATTTTCCGAGGGGGAGGGGGTTAAATTTTTGTGTTTTTCAGTACAATGCTTATTTCAATAATTTTTTACTCTTAAACAATTAAACATACGAATTTGGCAAAGTACATTTTGGAAAGGTTTTTTCATGCTCTTTCGATTGGAAATAAGCATTTTGAAAAAAAAAAATTTTTTGACCCAAAAAAATCAAAATTAAAAATAAATTTCAATTTTTGGGGGAGAAAGACCCAATTTTTTTTTTTTTTTTTTTTTTTTAAACGAAAGCTGAGGTTTTTTCCTAAAAGGACATATAAATGGTAAAGTGGGACTAGAATGTTTAAACATTGAAAAAAAGAATTTTCTCCTAAACGGAGCTTAAAACTCTTTTTTTCAATATTTAAACATTCTAGTCCCACTTTACCATTTATATGTCCTTTTAGGAAAAAACCTCAGCTTTCGTTTAAAAAAAAAAAAAAAAAAAAATTGGGTCTTTCTCCCCCAAAAATTGAAATTTATTTTTAATTTTGATTTTTTTGGGTCAAAAAATTTTTTTTTTCAAAATGCTTATTTCCAATCGAAAGAGCATGAAAAAACCTTTCCAAAATGTACTTTGCCAAATTCGTATGTTTAATTGTTTAAGAGTAAAAAATTATTGAAATAAACATTGCACCAAAAGACCCCTTGATCACTTGACGCGGAATCCCCCATATTGTATTTGAATTTACGAAATTAATCACAATTAAAGACGAAAAATTCACACTTTTATTAGAAATTTATTTTCTTCTTATCATAAAGACCCAGCACAGAAAAGGACGAGAGCTTCTACCAAGGATTGACCTGGTCGGAAGAAGCTAGACAAGATCGCAGAGTTAGAAGAGATCGTTGTAACGCAATCGTGTTGAGAAACGTCGTCTTGGATGCTCAGAAGCGGAAGAGAAGTGATCCTGAGCCTGCGAAGGATCCAAAAAGGAAAAGGGAGGAGAGACCTAAAAAGACTAGAAGCAAGGGGATCAAAACGGTTCCAAAGCCACATCAGGTCAAGAAGGAGAAAGCCACAGTGATCGTTAAAGTGGCTGAAGGAAAAACTTTCGCCGAAGTACTGGCGAAAGTTCGAAAAGAGGCTGACCTGGAGGCCAGTCAGACAAGGGTTGTGGGAGCTTTACCCACTAAAACGGGAGACCTACTTATTCAGATTGGTGGGTCTTCAAACAAGAAGCTGTTCACCGAGGAGGTGACTAAGGTGATCGGTGACCTGGGTAAGGTGCAGATGGCGGACCGGCAAACTACGCTGGAAATCCGCGATATGGACAGCCTTACTGAGAAAGAAGACGTCTTGGGTGCCTTGGATCAAGTTTCTACGGTACCAGCAGGAAGCAGGAAGGTGACGGTTCTCGGACCAAATAAGCGAGGTATGAAGCTCGCGGTCGTGGTCACCACCCAGGAGGACGCTGCCAGGTTGGAGAAGATGGGGCACATTAAGGTCGGTTTTGTGTCCTGCAGAGTGAGTAGGAGAGTTATGGTCACAAGGTGTCACAGGTGCCTTGACTATGGCCATGTAGGCAGAGACTGCCAAGCAGTAGATAGGTCAGCTGCGTGCTTCAAGTGCGGAGAAGCTGGCCATAAGGCAGCAGATTGTAAGAAGCGGCCATGCTGCATCTTATGCAAGGCGAAGTTCGGCGAGAAGGAGAGTATCCAACATGTCGCCGGATCAGGAGGATGCAAGGTCTTCAGATCTGCCCTAGAGGAAGCCAAGAAGACTTTGTCAAGGACAAGAAGAAAATAAGGCCAGAACAAGAGCGGCACGGAAGAGTCGCGACAGCGACTAAACGGGACCATTCATCTACGAAGTCAGAAGCCCCTAGGTAGTTCCGTAGGTGAATAATAGGTCTAATATAAATGGGTTTTTAACATGGTATGGTCGATGTGAGTCCTGATGTCTAAAACAAAAGGCAATCGATTGAGTCCTGTATGATTCAATTTAAAACAAATTGTTTCTCTATAAAAGATTTTACTGTTTTCATAACCTTTCCAATTGGATTTATTCGGTTGTAAAGTTTATGTTAGCTACCCGCCAGAATGCAAAAAAAAAATCATAAAGACCCAGCGGGCACACTTTCCTTTTTGATAACTTCTAGTTATCGATTTGAGTAGATATTAACATTTTGATGCCTTTTATTAGTTATCGTGTACCACCTGGGGAGGAAGCAAAATGTTTATGTAATGAACATCTGGATATACAACTTGTTTATTAAAATTTTTGAAAATATTTGAATTCTTGTGATGAATACTATTATTTATAAAATGGTAATTGAATTTTGTAATGAATTTTATTTAAATTCCTCAAAATAATTAAACTTTGTCCAAGATTATTGTTATTTATTTATAAAGGTTATTGGAAATGTAGACCATAATTTTTTTTAGATTTTTTGAAAATAATTGAATTTCTGACAAGAGTTTAGGTAATTTTAAAATTTTTAAATAATTGCATTCTTGTGATAAATATTATTATTTTTGAAAATAATTACAAACTCTTTAACAAAATAATATACGTAAAATTTTATTTAATAATTTTCCAATTTTCTTACACAAATAAGAAAATCTCGCTTTTTGGCATTTGTTAAATAAAATCTTTTAATAAAAAAACTTTTGGCTTAGCATAAAATGAAATAAAAAAATATTACATGATTTTGATTTGTTTATATCTATAATTTTTTATACTATTTACTACAATATTATTTCTTTTCAAATGAGGACAGTAATTTGTATAATTTCTCTTTTTTTTTCCAAAACCTTCAAATTAATTAATATACTGTTGAATGAATGCAAATGACCGATTTTGTAAAAGTCAATTACTTTCGACAATTAACGTTTTAAAAACATTATTTTGTATGCATTTTTTTGTTCTGCTTCTACTTCAATCACTTGCCCTGTGAAATTCACGCTTGGGAGCTAAGCCGCGTTTTCTCGTGGACGAAAAATTTTGCATATTTGTCATTTTCCATATTTTTATTAATTACAATTTAATGAATTGTACCTTTAGAGGTATTAATTAACAATTTAATTTTTAATCTTTTTAAAAAATTATTTTAATGAATAAGAAAATTTAAAAAAAAATGTTTTTCATATTTTTTGTTTTAATTTAACGGCGTTGCAGGTCGAGAACTGGTTAGTGTTGCCAACCCACTTCCCCTACTTTCCTGTATTTTTCCAGTTTGATCACTTTTAAAAAAAAAACTACGCACTTAATCGAAAAAGTGGGCCTTTACTGGGGAGCGAAATTAAATAAAGAATTAGTGAAAATTTATTTTGTATCGATACGATGTTTCTTCGAGCCACAATCCTATTTCTACGATTGCAATTGACAGATGTAGGTGACTTGATCTGGGGATAAAATGGCCGCACAACAGAAAGGTGGAGTAAGGCGAGTTGCCTACGTAAAGGCATAACAGTATGATAAAACAGGACAGTAACTTTTATTTTGTTGAGAATGATTAAAACAATATTTGGCAATAATAAAAATTAATACCAAAAACATAAATAAAGGGATTTTTTTTATAAAAATGTACATAATATAAAATATTCAATAACAAGCTTTTGTTGCTTTTAATTAGTTCAGCCATTATTATAAATACATAAATTATTGCAGACAAAATAAAAAGCGGTTATGACGGGAACTGTCATAACCGCTTATCACTTGTTTATAAACAGATTCATCTCTTTCTAAATAAAAATTACCCTGCTGAAACATACTTGCGCAAATATTTTTATTTTGGGAAATAATGACTTTGGGGAAAAAAAATTTTGGGAAAAATGGACTTTGGGAATGACACTTCTTTGGGAAAAAAGTTTTTGGGAAATATGTCCTCTGGGAAATTGTACTTTGGGAAAAGTGTACACCAATCCTTATGAGGAGCCCCTAAACTACAATAAACCACGGCGACTTTTTAGGTTGCATTCTTGTGCACTTTTTCGACCCAACGACTGGCCTATGATTCCCAAAGATGATATTTAAAAATAATAATGAAAAATGAATTCGATAATTTTCGTTTTTTTGCGTTTTAAACCTTAAGTACCCCGTCTTGCCCCACTCTTCCCATATATTAACCCTTAGATGAATACATTTATTTATTCATTTAAATTGACCAAACTCGGTAGAGGGGGGTTTTACGGGTTTCTGATTACAAATCTGAGGTTTGTTTTAGAAAAATCAAAATGGTGGATCCAATTTCGGGTGCTTTGAAATGTAATTTAATGCATTCTGAACTAAATTTTTTTAATAAAAAAAATATTTTTTTGGAACTTGGATAAATTTTTGAAATGGGTATCTGTAAGGGCTATGAGCGAAGCCCCTGCTGGTTCCATCGTTAACGTAAAAAAATTTGTTAAAAAAAAATTGAAAGTTTTCGTAGAATTTTTAAAAAACATTTGTTTAATAATTCAATTTTTTTGGAAAATTTTATAAACTTAGTCGAATATTAAAAATCATCGAAATAAGAATTTTTTTGAAAATAATTGAAATTTTGACATGATTTTGCTCCCACGTGAGGAAGCTTTGTAGTCGTTAAATTTACAAAATTTTCAAATTTGCACCAAGATGAATCGATTGGTCAATATAATAACAATTAAATACGAAAAATTCACACTTTTATTAGAAATTTATTTTCTTCTTATCGTAAAGACCCAGCGGGCACACTTTCCTTTTTGATAACTTCTAGTTATCGATTTGAGTAGATTTTAACATTTTGATGCCTTTTAGTTATCGTGTACCACCTGGGGAGGAACCAAAATGTTTATGTAATGAACATCTGGATATACAACTTGTTTATTAAAATTTTTGAAAATATTTGAATTGTTGTGATGAATACTATTATTTATGAAAATAATTGAATTTTGTAATGAATTTTATTTAAATTCCTCAAAATAATTAAACTTTGTCCAAGATTATTGTTATTTATTTATAATGGTTATTGGAAATGTAGACCATAATTTTTGTTAGATTTTTTGAAAATAATTGAATTTCTGACAAGAGTTTAAGTAATTTAAAAAATTTTAAATAATTGCATTCTTGTGATAAATATTATTATTTTTGAAAATAATTACAAACTCTTTAACAAAATAATATACGTAAAATTTTGTTTAATAATTTTCCAATTTTTTTTACACAAATAAGAAAATCTCGCTTTTTGGCATTTGTTAAATGAAATCTTTTAATAAAAAACTTTTGGCTTAGCATAGAATGAAATGAAAAAATATTACATGATTTTGGTTTGTTTATATCTATAATTTTTTATACTATTTACTACAATATTATTTTTTTTCAAATGAGGACAGTAATTTGTATAATTTATCTTTTTTATTCCAAAACCTTCAAATTAATTAATAAACTGTTGAATGAATGCAAAAGACCGATTTTGTAAAAGTCAATTACTTTCGACAATTAACGTTTTAAAGACATTATTTTGTATGCATTTTTTCGTTCTGCTTCTACTTCAATCACTCGCCCTGTGAAATTCACGCTTGGGAGCTGCGTTTTCTCGTGGACGAAAAATTCTGCATATTTGTCATTTTCCATATTTTTATTAATTACAATTTAATGAATTGTACCTTTAGAGGTATTAATTAACAATTTAATTTTTAATCTTTTTAAAAAATTATTTTAATGAATAAGAAAATTTAAAAAAAAATGTTTTTCATATTTTTTGTTTTAATTTAACGGCGTTGCAGGTCGAGAACTGGTTAGTGTTGCCAACCCACTTCCCCTACTTTCCTGTATTTTTCCAGTTTGATCACTTTTAAAAAAAAAACTACGCACTTAATCGAAAAAGTGGGCCTTTACTGGGGAGCGAAATTGAATAAAGAATTAGTGAAAATTTATTTTGTATCGATACGATGTTTCTTCGAGCCACAATCCTATTTCTACGATTGCAATTGACAGATGTAGGTGACTTGATCTGGGGATAAAATGGCCGCACAACAGAAAGGTGGAGTAAGGCGAGTTGCCTACGTAAAGGCATAACAGTATGATAAAACAGGACAGTAACTTTTATTTTGTTGAGAATGATTAAAACAATATTTGGCAATAATAAAAATTAATACCAAAAACATAAATAAAGGGATTTTTTTTATAAAAATGTACATAATATAAAATATGTTAAATTAAAACGAAGAATATGAAAAACCTTTTTATTTTAATTTTGTTATTCATTAAAATAATTTTTTAAAAAGATTAAAAATTAAATTGTTAATTAATACCTCTAGAGGTACAATTCATTAAATTGTAATTAATAAAAATATGGAAAATGACAAATATGCAGAATTTTTCGTCCACGAGAAAACGCAGCTCCCAAGCGTGAATTTCACAGGGCGAGTGATTGAAGTAGAAGCAGAACGAAAAAATGCATACAAAATAATGTCTTTAAAACGTTAATTGTCGAAAGTAATTGACTTTTACAAAATCGGTCTTTTGCATTCATTCAACAGTTTATTAATTAATTTGAAGGTTTTGGAATAAAAAAGATAAATTATACAAATTACTGTCCTCATTTGAAAAAAAATAATATTGTAGTAAATAGTATAAAAAATTATAGATATAAACAAACCAAAATCATGTAATATTTTTTCATTTCATTCTATGCTAAGCCAAAAGTTTTTTATTAAAAGATTTCATTTAACAAATGCCAAAAAGCGAGATTTTCTTATTTGTGTAAAAAAAATTGGAAAATTATTAAACAAAATTTTACGTATATTATTTTGTTAAAGAGTTTGTAATTATTTTCAAAAATAATAATATTTATCACAAGAATGCAATTATTTAAAATTTTTTAAATTACTTAAACTCTTGTCAGAAATTCAATTATTTTCAAAAAATCTAACAAAAATTATGGTCATTTGCAACTAAACTAATTAATATTTTTTAACGTACGACCAGTCATTTGAAAGCTATTTCCAAGCTCTACAACTTTCAATAACAATTTTTTCCTCTAAAATGTAACCCGTAGCGTCGGTCATCAAAAAACCACGTTTTCCAAACTTTGACGATTGTTTACACTATTTTTCGCAACTGATAATCGAAAGCAAACTTTGGGGCTCTTATGAGGGTAGGGGGTCACTTTTCCCAAACCAATTTTCCCAATGGACATTTTTCCCAAAAAATCAAATTCCCAAAGAAGTGTCATTCCCAAAGTACATTTTTCCCAAAAATTTTTTTTCCCAAAGTCACCAAATAGGTGAATAAATAAATAAAAAAATATAATTCAATAAAATAATGTATATAAAGTAATAAAATACTAACAAAAGAATAAATATTCAATAAAGTAATATAAAAATATCAAAAATATAAATGTAAAAATGTATATAGATGTAAAAAAATTAAAAAATTTAGAATTTTATATTATAACCAACAGTCTGCAAGTATCCGACAAGATCATTTTTACGTCGAAAATCATCATATGACGACACAATGTTCCAGATTTGCTCTTCTTTTTTTTTCTGTCTTTGTTCAAACCTCTTCTGACTTTTTGGCCCAGTTCCACTTGTCGCAGCATTGTTTCAGTATCGCACTGTTCTTTAGCTAGTTCCGTAAGAAGGGTATACAAGGATGGGTGTTTTTTCCCTACTACCAATTGGAATTTAATGTGCCAGCCCTCTGAAGCATTATTCGTTCGAGCTCTTCTCTCTTGCACTGAATCGAATTGCGACCACAATTTTGGCGGATATCGTGGAGGTACACCTCGTCTGCGACCACTTCTTCCGCGTTTGGTGCATGACTATGCAAAGATTGATTTGGACCTTTTTGAATGTTTATATTCTCTTCTGTTCCAGAGGTTATTGCTCTTGCCGAACATTCCCCCTTTCTTCGACAATTCCAATAAACCTTCTTACCCCATGAACCAGAATGTTTATAGTATAAATAATTCCCAATATTCAATAACAAGCTTTTGTTGCTTTTAATTAGTTCAGCCATTATTATAAATACATAAATTATTGCAGACAAAATAAAAAGCGGTTATGACGGGAACTGTCATAACCGCTTATCACTTGTTTATAAACAGATTCATCTCTTTCTAAATAAAAATTACCCTGCTGAAACATACTTGCGCAAATATTTTTATTTTGGGAAATAATGACTTTGGGGAAAAAAAATTTTGGGAAAAATGGACTTTGGGAATGACACTTCTTTGGGAAAAAAGTTTTTGGGAAATATGTCCTCTGGGAAATTGTACTTTGGGAAAAGTGTACACCAATCCTTATGAGGAGCCCCTAAACTACAATAAACCACGGCGACTTTTTAGGTTGCATTCTTGTGCACTTTTTCGACCCAACGACTGGCCTATGATTCCCAAAGATGATATTTAAAAATAATAATGAAAAATGAATTCGATAATTTTCGTTTTTTTGCGTTTTAAACCTTAAGTACCCCGTCTTGCCCCACTCTTCCCATATATTAACCCTTAGATGAATACATTTATTTATTCATTTAAATTGACCAAACTCGGTAGAGGGGGGGTTTTACGGGTTTCTGATTACAAATCTGAGGTTTGTTTTAGAAAAATCAAAATGGTGGATCCAATTTCGGGTGCTTTGAAATGTAATTTAATGCATTCTGAACTAAATTTTTTTAATAAAAAAAATATTTTTTTGGAACTTGGATAAATTTTTGAAATGGGTATCTGTAAGGGCTATGAGCGAAGCCCCTGCTGGTTCCATCGTTAACGTAAAAAAATTTGTTAAAAAAAAATTGAAAGTTTTCGTAGAATTTTTAAAAAACATTTGTTTAATAATTCAATTTTTTTGGAAAATTTTATAAACTTAGTCGAATATTAAAAATCATCGAAATAAGAATTTTTTTGAAAATAATTGAAATTTTGACATGATTTTGCTCCCACGTGAGGAAGCTTTGTAGTCGTTAAATTTACAAAATTTTCAAATTTGCACCAAGATGAATCGATTGGTCAATATAATAACAATTAAATACGAAAAATTCACACTTTTATTAGAAATTTATTTTCTTCTTATCGTAAAGACCCAGCGGGCACACTTTCCTTTTTGATAACTTCTAGTTATCGATTTGAGTAGATTTTAACATTTTGATGCCTTTTAGTTATCGTGTACCACCTGGGGAGGAACCAAAATGTTTATGTAATGAACATCTGGATATACAACTTGTTTATTAAAATTTTTGAAAATATTTGAATTGTTGTGATGAATACTATTATTTATGAAAATAATTGAATTTTGTAATGAATTTTATTTAAATTCCTCAAAATAATTAAACTTTGTCCAAGATTATTGTTATTTATTTATAATGGTTATTGGAAACCCAGGTGCGAATTTTCGGTTGGCCCATAGTTGGGCCAACTTTTACAAGGTCGGTCCAACTTCTCGTGCCAGAGGTTGGGCCAACCATACAGATGATAACGGTTGGCCGTCTAATGGCGACGATGGTTGGCCCGACAAGTCATAAGAAAGTTGGCCCAACTTAAAATGCATATGTTGTGCCAACTATACATTTCAATGGTTGGTCCAAAGACTGACGCCAAAGTTGGCACAACTTTAAATGCGTAAGTTTGGCCAACTTTAACAGCCAGAGGTAAAAAATTATTAAAAAACTAAATTATTTAAACAATTAACACGTTATTATTAGCGGGAACATCAGATATAACCTTTCCCTATTATTATTAAATACAATCTCATACATACATTTTCGAAAATATCTAACGCTCGCTGGGATCGAACCCCTAACCTAACGCGCCGAAGACTTATACACTGACCACTACGCTACGCTCACATGGGAATCCATACCGTTAAATGTATATTAAAGCTGCAACAGTCGGGCCAACCGTGGCCCAGAGTTCGGCCAACCGAGAAAGTTTAAGTCATTTAAACTGTTAATCACAAAGTTTTGCCAACCGTCGGGCCAACCGTGGCCCACAGTTAGGCCGACCAAGAAAGTTTAAGTCATTTAAACTGTTAATCACAAAGTTTTGCCAACCGTCGGGCCAACCGTGGCCCAGAGTTTGGCCAACCATAAAGTTTGAGTTATTTAAACTGCGTTTTACAGAGTTTTGCCAACCGTCGGGCCAACCGTGGCCCAGAGTTAGGCCAACCGAGAAAGTTTAAGTCATTAAATCTGTTTTTCACAAAGTTTTGCCAACCGTCGGGCCAACCGTGGCCCAGAGTTTGGCCAACCGAGAAAGTTTGAGTTATTTAAACTGTTTTTCACAAAGTTTTGCCAACCGTCGGGCCAACCGCGGCCCAGAGTTAGGCCAACCTAAATTTGTAAGTCATATGAGATACGTTCCCCATAGTTGTGCCGACCTTTGTCGCCAAAGTTGGCCCGACGGTTGGTTATACTCTGCATGTAATGGTTGGCTTGCAAAGTCGGGCCAACTGTGGGCACTAGTACTTGCCAAAGTTGGGCAAACTCTGGCAACCAAAACTTCGCTTGCCAAAGTTAGGCCAACTGTGGGCCAACCTTCAAACTCTGGCGGCCAACCTAAATTCGCACCTGGGAATGTAGACCATAATTTTTGTTAGATTTTTTGAAAATAATTGAATTTCTGACAAGAGTTTAAGTAATTTAAAAAATTTTAAATAATTGCATTCTTGTGATAAATATTATTATTTTTGAAAATAATTACAAACTCTTTAACAAAATAATATACGTAAAATTTTGTTTAATAATTTTCCAATTTTTTTTACACAAATAAGAAAATCTCGCTTTTTGGCATTTGTTAAATGAAATCTTTTAATAAAAAACTTTTGGCTTAGCATAGAATGAAATGAAAAAATATTACATGATTTTGGTTTGTTTATATCTATAATTTTTTATACTATTTACTACAATATTATTTTTTTTCAAATGAGGACAGTAATTTGTATAATTTATCTTTTTTATTCCAAAACCTTCAAATTAATTAATAAACTGTTGAATGAATGTAAAAGACCGATTTTGTAAAAGTCAATTACTTTCGACAATTAACGTTTTAAAGACATTATTTTGTATGCATTTTTTCGTTCTGCTTCTACTTCAATCACTCGCCCTGTGAAATTCACGCTTGGGAGCTGCGTTTTCTCGTGGACGAAAAATTCTGCATATTTGTCATTTTCCATATTTTTATTAATTACAATTTAATGAATTGTACCTCTAGAGGTATTAATTAACAATTTAATTTTTAATCTTTTTAAAAAATTATTTTAATGAATAACAAAATTAAAATAAAAAGGTTTTTCATATTCTTCGTTTTAATTTAACATATTTTATATTATGTATATTTTTATAAACAAAAATCCCTTTATTTATGCCTATTGTATTAATTTTTATTATTGCCAAATATTGTTTTAATCATTCTCAACAAAATAAAAGTTACTGTCCTGTTTTATCATACTGTTATGCCTTTACTAAGGCAACCCGCCTTACTCCACCTTTCTGTTGTGCGGCCATTTTATCCCCAGATCAAGTCACCTACATCTGTCAATTGCAATCGTAGAAATAGGATTGTGGCTCGTAGAAACATCGTATCGATACAAAATAAATGTTCACTAATTCTTTATTTAATTTCGCTCCCCAGAAAAGGCCCACTTTTTCGATTAAGTGCGTAGTTTTTTTTTAAAGTGATCAAAGTGGAAAAATACAGGAAAGTAGGGGAAGTGGGTTGGCAACACTAACCAGTTCTCGACCTGCATCGCCGTTAAGTTTTGTTAGCTTAAAAAATTATTTATTTTTCATTAAGTTTATAGAAATTTCAATTACTTTGAATGTAATTCTCTGACATTGCTAGACTTTCCCATTACTTTCCTGACCATTAGACGTCATGTTTTTATATAATTACTCAAAATACATTTTTATAGATGGAAATTTCCATCTGGAGAACCAAAATGCTGATAACTCTAAGAATTCACCGAATGCTATTAAGAATGTGCCAGAATATATGAATTTGATGTTCCCAAAAGGTTAGAATTAGTATGTCGAGAAACACATGAAATTATTACCTATATTAAAGCTCGTAGTATTATATGTATAATATCATCATTTTATAGTTCTATAGTATAAGAAAATTAATTTTCTCTTCTTGTAATATCTACCGACAAATGTCAATATATATTCTACTGTTTCAATATTCTTTATTTATCAAAGTAGAATTTTATTCCGTAATTTAAACTTAACTGACATTATTATTTATTTTTTAGTAACTCCAGAAATATTCGCATTCTTTGGGCAATTAGCAATTTATTAACAACACAAATTGCATGAAAACGCAAATTGTGTTAAAATTGCATATCAATATTGTCAATGCTTTCTGTAAATTTTGAGGCAATATTGTTTTGTAATGTTAAAATATTTTATTTAAATCTCGAATAAATTTAGATGATTCAAGAATACAAATAACATAAATTTACAGAAAACAAATTTCAATTTAATACATTCTAACTTTTCAAAAATTCTATATAGCATATGTGAAAGGCAAGCCAAAGACGAACAGTCATACATTATAGTACGATAAGTACGTGGAACTTCTAAATAACCAATGCTGCACCATAAAAATTGTAAGTCATAAAACAAATTTATTTTCTAATAGTGGAAAATAATCAGAACGTAAAAAACGAAAAGCAGAAGAGTAAGCAGCCTCAGGACTATGGCATCCACAAGCTACATGTCCTGTGTTGTTGAAAATGACAAAATCATAATTTCTTGATTGACAGCTCAAATTGAAGATATCGAAGGCTTCTTAAAAAAATGTGGACATAGCTGCCTCAAACAAAACTTAATACTCATTAAACTCAAATCGTTTTTTATTTTTTAAACTTTAGAATTAAGCAAAAGATTACTTTTCTTCCGCACACAAATTTGACGACTAACGATAATAACTAATTTTTCAATAATTATATAACTTTGATACTATTATATCATTAAATTTAAATGTTATCTGCGGTTTAAACAACCTTGAGAACAGCAAAATCTGTTCCCAGGGTTGTCCCGGGGTTCACAAACGTAAAAAAATATCTTAAAAAAATTAAAAGTTCTTCATCTGCGGTTCAAACAACCTTTATAACAGCAAAATTTGTTCCCAGGGTTGTCCCGGGGTTCGCAAATGTGAGAAATTATCAAAAAATTCAAAGTTCGTTATCTATGCGTAGAAATAACCAAGTCTGGGAATAGCCTGGGAAAACGTGTCAAAAAGACATTAAAAACCTTGGGAAAACCCTTGGACAAGGAAAACATAGTCCCCGGGACTACCCTTGCTAATGAACGTTTCAAAGGGCCTAGGAATTGCCTAGCTGAATACCATCATTAAAACTTACAAAATTTATTTTAAAAAAAGTAAATTTCCCTGGCTAAACCCTGGTTGCACACAACAGTTGCTTTTCCCAAGCAAAACCATGGCAAAAATAATGTCAAATTTAGAGATTTCATTCCCTGGCTAAACCCTGGTTGCACACAACAGTCGCTTTTCACAAGCAAAACCATGGCAAAAAAATTTCCAAATTAAGATATTTTATTTCCTGGCTAAAACTTGGTTGCACTTAAAAGTCGCTTTTTTATGAAAATATATGTCAAAAATAATTTTAAATTAAGAGATTTCTTTCCTTTGCTGATTCCTGGTTACTCACAACTCTTGCTTTTTTAAGGCAGAACCATGGCTTAACTCTTGTTTTCCTGTGTTTTTATTTTCTTAATGTGAATTGTTTTTTTCTATGAAGAATATAATAGATTTTTTATTTATTTGTTTTTAGAAATTAAGTATTCTTTTTGCTTTTTAAGTTTATTTAAACTATTTTATTTTTTAATATTTTAAACAAAAATTTTTTTAATAATATAATTAATCTTTAATTGTTAACACGAATAGAATTGTTTTTCTTTTCTTCATAATTTTTAATGCTTCCTTTTTTTGGCAACTGGTGATTCCAGTTCATCTGGTTCATCTGGTACAACATCTGGTTGTATAGGTTGTTCTCTGTTAAAAAAACATTTGTTTAGCGCTGTAGTATTTGGATGTTAATTTTTAAATTATTATATAATAATTTATTAAGATGTGTTTGGACTTTTTAAATTTTATAACATTTTAAAGATTATTTATATTTTGAATTAATGAATAGTAGTTAGTAAAATTATGATAATGTCGTTTGCGACAGGTGGGATAATAATTTAATAGAATTAAATACTTTGTTTAATTTTTGAATAAAGTGTTACAGATTTCAATTATTTTTTTTTCTAAATATTGATTCTAAATTCTTGTTTACTGAACGAGAAATACCTAACATTTTCTTCATCCTGTTTTCAGAATCCTTGCCTTCCTGATCAGTACTTTCGTAATTTCTATCTGCTCATTTGTCATCCTCATTTTCATCGATTTCGTCACTCTGTTCATCACGATTATCATTAGTGTTATTTACTTTACGAATTTTCTTCACCTTTTCATTTGCTGGCTTTACTTGTTTCGGATTTCGCAAAGTACAGCATTCGTTGCTAATTGTGTCGATAAACTTTTCATATGTAAATCCTTTTGCTTTATTTTTAACATAGTCTAAACAATATTGCAAATTGTCAGAGAAAACTATTTATAAGAATTATTGAAATTTAAAAAAAATTTCAATTTGAATTAAATTTAATTAAAATGCATTTAATACCACTGCCAAATTTTATATTTTTGTTATAATTTTGTTTTTCATTTCATAAACACTTTGCTTCCTCATAAAAATATCAATAATTGAAATATCGTTATTCTTCTTCATAATCTTGTTAAAAATCTGTCACATTTTCATCTATTAGAGAATATTAAAGAAAACACATAATTTATTATAAAAACGTAAAAAAAAATTTAGATTTTATTAAGAATGAATTATTTTATTATTATAAAATCATTCCTGCAAAATATTACAATTTTTTAAAATTAGTCGGCAACGATTTTAGTCGAAATATAATGGAATGACTATATATATTTAATTTTTAAATTCTTTTCGAATAAAATATATTTATAAAATAAGGATTATTTAAAAACAGGTCTTTTATTCTTTTATTAGAAAAAGTTTATTTGTAGTAATCTTTATAATTGAATTTTCAACAAAGTTGTAAGATATTTTTTTAAATTTAATATTTTATCTTTTGTTTTATTTGAAATTGAAAATCAAATATTCATTAGTTAAAAATTGAGGAGCTGGATTCTAGAACCTGCTTTTCGCTCGGAGCGCAAGCGCTAATACCAGTCAGTGAGCAGTGAGCGCCTCTGGGCCACTCACTGCCACCCGACTGGTATTAGCGCTTGCGCTCCGAGCGAAGAGCCGGTTCTTGAATCCAGCTCCTCAATTGTCAACACAAAATTTACAAAAAATACGTCAAATTAATTTTGATTTAATATATGTAAACATTTTGTGCTTGCCTTCAGTTTGAAAATTAAGTATTTAAAAAAAAAAATCTAAAATAATATTATGTTGAATAAATTATAATTGATGAATTTTTAAGTTAAAAGTTTATATCAATTAATAATAAAATTCTAACATGCATCGACACAAGGATTTTCAATATTATTCCTATTCAACGCTAAGGAGAATATTACAAACACTTTACCAGAATTAGGAAAATAATTCAAGTTTATCTGATTCTGTAAGATAATTTATTATAAATTAAAAATATTTTCTGAATACTTATGGAATGTGTCCAGTGAACATGTAAATTCTTTCATAATTTCTATTAATTGTTATGATTTTTACTAAAAAAATTGCATAGTGTATATATATATATATATATTCAGAATCAGTGTTTGTTAAAATTTAACAATATCTAATAGTGTTGAGATTCCTAGATGGCAAATATTGTGAATATTCAGTAAATTAATCTAATTTTTGCTAAATATTGAATGCAGTAAGTATAAAAAATAACACTGGTTTACAGTGAAATTGTCAATCGAACAAAACATTTCTTTCTCGAATAGTAGGTGTTTTTTGAGTAAGAAAATAATAGTTTTAATTTTTTTCCCTCGTGTAGTTTTTCTGTAGCTTCAAATTTTGCATTTTTGAGGTGCGACGCCACTTAAATTTACCTGTAGGAAAATAAGCTTGTCAAAATATAATGAATGAGGTATCATTGGAAAGGTAATTAAATTACCTTTCGGTCCATAGGTCACAGAATAAAATTCAACAAAAATTGAGAGAGTTACAGTCGATTAAAGATGAAATTTCAAGACAATTTTTATGATTTTTAGACATTTGAGTAACTTCTACTATTTTTTTCTACATCAAACAGGAAAGAATGTTTGGGTTTTAATTTTTTTATTAATAGAATATATCATTACATAAATTTTGAGCCCTTGTGGAGCTCGATTGGATTAAAAATGACAATTCTACACTAAATTTTGTGAACGAAACTACATTCTTTATTTTTGGTATCTCTTAAACATTTGCAGCAAAAATTTGAAGTAATAGAATTTAGTTAAGCTTTAAAGTTACTAAAATCACTTATCAAGGATTTCGGAAATCGTAGATTTCGAATCCAATGTTAGTTTTCGAAATTTCAAAATTATATTTTTTGACAAGCTTATTTTCCTACAGGTAAATTTAAGTGGCTTCGCACCTTGAAAATGCAAAATTTGAAGCTACAGAAAAACTGCACGAGGAAAAAAAATTAAAACTATGATTTTCTTACTCAAAAAACACCTACTATTCGAGAAAGAAATGTTTTGTTCGATTGTCAAAAAAAAGTTTTTAATTTGTAAACCTGTGTAATTATTAATATATTATATTCTTATTTCACTCCTTTCTGTTAATATACAATTTTGTATAATATAAATATGTATTATATTATTTTGAAATAGCTTAGTAAATATTTAAAGTTTTTTGCTCACAGCTCAAGAATTCATTACAGATTATTTATCGAAAAACACTTTTCCAAAAACAGATTGTTTTAATTTGTGATTAAAAAATATTTCCTGGTTTTTACTTCCGGAATATTTTATCTCTATTTCCTTTTCAGTTTTACCCTTTTTCCGTTAGTTTTATCAAGCTTTTTGATATTTCTTTACATTTCTTCAGTATATAAAAAAGCCAATTCTATAGTTACTAACACTATAAATGACAAAATGTAAAATTTGTATATATATATACAAATATACATATATACATATATATATATATATATATATATATATAGGACATTCCACGTCAACAAGGACAGGCTTCTGCCCAAAAATGGTTTTGACAGATTTCAATGTTCTAGGGCTTAAAAAATTTGTAAATTTCTATACTTTCGAATGCCGAGTGGCGTTTTTCAAAATTTTTAATGGCGGCTCCAATATGGCGCATAAATGGCAGCAAGTTAAAAATTTTTTAAATAAATTCGTGAATTAAACATCTGAAAGAATTCCATTTAATCTAAAACACCTCATACAACACTTTTTGGGGTCGCTGAATGCAAATATGATGTTAGTTTTCTAAAATTCAAAATGGCGAATTCAAAATGGCGGTCAAAATTTTAAAAATCGATCAAAATGGCTAAAAACTTATTTCTCAGGGTTTTATTGGGTCCCTTATTATGAATTTAAAGTTATTTTTAATAAATAAGCAAAAATAAAATAAATTATAAAATGGTGGATCCAAAATGGCGGACAAATTTTTTTAAAAAACGCTCAAAATTAATTGAAACTCTATTCTAGAGGGCTTCCGGGCCCCAATTACGAATTTAAACTTATTTTTAATAAATAAGCAAAAATAAAATAAATTCCAAAATGGCGAATCCAAAATGTCGGACAAATTTTTTAAAAAACGCTCGAAATTAATTGAAATTCTATTCTAGGGGGTTTTCCTGGCCGCTAATTACGAATTTAATGTTATTTTTATTAAATAAGCAAAAATAAAATAAATTCCAAAATGGCGGATCCAAAATGGCAGACGAAGATTTTAAAAACAACCGAAAATCATTGAAACTCTTTCCTAGGGAGTTTTCCTATCGGCTGATTACGAATTTAAAGTTATTTTTAATAAATAAGCAAACATAAAATAAATTCCAAAATGGCGGATAAAAATTTAAAATACGCTTGAAATTAATTAAAACTCTATTCTAGGGGGGACTGATTGTAGTTTAAATTAAAGATTTTGGAATTATGCTAACTGGTAGTCCTAAAAAGGACTGATTGTAGTTAAAATTAAAGATTTTGGAATTATGTAGGTTTTGCCTGTAGACTAGCACGTGTTGCTTCGCGTTTAAATGTCGCACCTATTCCATCACATGCTCCTTTACCATGAGCAGTAGCATGAGTGTGCCACTCTGCTTGTATGCCAAAATCTTCCAGGTGATGAACTAGATTTCACATTTGGTATTTGTTCTTATATTGCTGTTTAGCACCATCTGTCACGTAAATGACTTTTTCACGTTTGGAACAAGTCTCTTTATTTGAGGAATTAGGAATTCTTGAAGAACATATACAGCGGCTGTGTCATGTGTAGTGGAATCTGATAACCCAATAAAACTACAATGTTTCAACTCCGTTCCAGATTTGTAATAAACAACTACTGGATGGACCGTACATTGACTGTTATTATAATGAACTGCCTGTGCAGCATCCTGTGCGACAAAAGCATAATTTTCTGAAAAGTCAAGTTGCACTAACACTTCATTTTCTTTGAAATTATATTTTCGATCGGAAATGTACTCCGCCTGAGTTTTAGAAATAAAATGATGAGGTATTCGTTTTTTCAAGTTATCGCTCAATTCACTTACAAAATCTTCAGTAGGTAGACATTATTTCCTTAATGTGCAGCGATCAACTGTTTGCCAGGTGCTGAAAATTATGTCTTGAACTCCATTTTGCTCAAAAATATTTGTGATATGAGATGAAAACCTGTCAAAATTGGGACATGCTGCACACTTACTTAAGAAACATTCAGGGAGCGGTTTCTCACAAAGCACAAGTTTAAAGCATTCATTATAATTGTGTATTGGTATTTCAGATTCCACTGTGAGCCTTTCTAAGTCAGAAGCATCTATCAGTGACTGGAAATTTTCGTGGGTTGTACAGATACAGACACTATGGGTACCTTTGGCACCAGCTACTACGCACCATTTAGGTCTCAGTACAGCAAACTTACTCAAACTTAACTTTATATTAGGATTTGAACTAATAAACTGACTATGGAGATTAGTAACATCAGAAAGTAACAAACGCTTCTGTCTTCTTTCTTTCTTTCCATTTATTTTCACTGAAACTGCATCTTTTTTATTTGCCATTATGCGACTATTAATATCATTTTCGTACCATTCTATGACCTTATCAACTACAACATAAGAGATTTTTTTCCCCTTTTTCAAAGCTGGTATTGCCAAAATTCCTTCTTCTGCTCTAAGTTTTTTTGCTTTTTCAGCCATGCTTTTTGAACATCCGAATTCTTCAGCTACTTTATGAACTGACCAACACCCTGGAGCTATTGTAAGAATGGTTATACGTTGAGAATCATTGATGGGTAATCCATGAAATACCTCCTTTAGACCATTTAAAAGCTCCTCTAACTCATCTGCCCTTGAAAGATGAGAATCTTCCGACGTGGAAGGTTCATTACCAGAATTGTCTTCTTTAGAAAAATCTGATTCATCGACACTTATATTGTTGATGCTAAGTGATTTATTATTTGTATAAAATCTCTTTCGACATTGAGTACAAATTTTTGTACTTTCTTTACTAATTCCAAACTTTTGTAACATACTTTTAGACATATTCCGTAAATATTGTCCTTTATGTCCCTCAATTTCAAAAGGATTTGCACATCTATTCAAATGATGGGCAATTCCTAAAGATTTTCGCTTTGTAGGAGCCATATTAAAATAAAAAAACGAACGAATTAAGGGTTTCCTATAAACAACATGCACAACTGAAAGTAACTAAAAATTAAAGAAATAAAAAAAACTAGTTACAAGAAAATCAACTCTTTTATACTTATACCTAGGTTGAAATGGACAAAAATAAAACAAATGAATGAAAAAAACCGGAACCTCAGAAGAGTTTCCAAAAATTCTGAAAAAGAAAAAAAATGAACTTTAGATCCTCCGAAGAGTTTCCGAAAATTCTCAATAAAAGGGAAGAAAGAACAAAAGAAAGAAGTAGGAGAAAAAAGGTAGGAAAATAAATTTGAGATTAGGAAGGAAGAAGGAAAAAATAAAGGTTAATAAATAATTATCCTTTTATTAAATAATAAAATCGAAAATATTTATTCTAAGCGATACGACTGCTGAGATTTGAGATTGGAAAAAAGCCAAAATAATGTGAACGAGCTAGGATAGTTTTTACAGTGGGGGGGATACACGGAGTGGTAGGGCCCAGCAACGGGCTGATTGGTCCGTCCGAGTCACGTGATTTCTAGAACATGTCCATATATGGTCATATAGAAGCGACTAATTGTGGAATAAAACTGGATCAATAGGTTTGTTTTGTGACTGGCAATATTATTTAAAAAATTTAATTACCATTATTTTATTATTAATATATGAAATAATTAAATTACAATTGAACCCAAATCAATAAGCTCCGATTCAAAAAGACTGTTTCCTTAGGTTGCAAACTAGGAAAAGTAGAGAGCATAGTGAGGTTCTGCAGTGTCTGTCAGTAACGTATACCTTAAAGGATCTTTGTGCCCGATGTACTTCATATACATAACGGGAAAAATAAATTTGTATTTTTTTTGTTTATCAATAATTTATTATTAATTAATTTCATTATATTCTATTATTAACAATACTATTCGACAATTATTAATTTTTTAAAATTTCAAATTCCAAAGAAAGATGTACATGCATAAAATACTATGTACGGCCCTCTTTGTTTTCATTTTTACGTTTGGCAAGAAAAACCACCTAGAATAGAGATTCAATCATTTTTGGTCGTTTTTAAAATCTTTGTCCGCCATTTTGGAATTTATTTTATTTTTGCTTATTTATTAAAAATAACTTTAAATTTGTAATTAGCGGCCAGGAAAACCCCCTAGAATAGAATTTCAATTAATTTCGAGCGTTTTTTAAAAAATTTGTCCGACATTTTGGATTCGCCATTTTGGAATTTATTTTATTTTTGCTTATTTATTAAAAATAACTTTAAATTCGTAATTGGGGCCCGGAAGCCCTCTAGAATAGAGTTTCAATTAATTTTGAGCGTTTTTAAAAAAATTTGTCCGCCATTTTGGATCCACCATTTTAAAATTTATTTTATTTTTGCTTATTGATTAAAAATAACTTTAAATTCATAATAAGGGACCCAAAAAACCCCTGAAAAATAAGTTTTTAGCCATTTTGATCGATTTTTTAAATTTTGACCGCCATTTTGAATTCGCCATTTTGAATTTTGGAAAACTAACATCATATTTGCATTCAGCGACCCCAAAAAGTGTTGTATGAGGTGTTTTAGATTAAATGGAATTCTTTCAGATGTTTAATTCACGAATTTATTAAAAAAAATTAAACTTACTGCCATTTATGCGCCATATTGGAGCCGCCATTAAAAATTTTGAAAAACGCCACTCGGCATTCGAAAGTATAGAAATTTACGAATTTTTTAAGCTTTAGAACATTGAAATCCGTCAAAACCATTTTTGGGCAGAAGCCTGTCCTTGTTGACGTGGAACGTCCCATCTGATATATATATATATATATATATTGTTAAAAAGATATTGTGTTTATTAGCAAGTTAGGAAATTAATATTCTTTAAACATTAATATATTGAAAGTGTACAAGAATAATCGATAATTGCTAATCAGAGAACTTCATTCACAATGACAATTGATAAATAAACTTTAACAAATGAAACATGAGATTTGTTACCAAGATAATAGTTTCTTATATTTGCAAATTAAAATGTCTAACGAGAATTCAAAAATAGCAGAGCTAGAAAAGACTATCTGCAATTTAACCAAGGAGATTGAACATCTAAAGAAAAGTAAGTATACAATTTAGAAAAATAATAAAGCTTTAGATATGAAATTTAATTGTGTTATTTATTAGCGCAAGTTACGGACATGGAAACTGAACAACCAGGAGGTAGCACCTAGCTCGGCGGACGCTTAGAACCAAGGGAGTACTTGGTTTGCGCCCATTAGCCTTGGATTTTTACGGTACGTGAGATAATCTGAGTGGGAGGTTTGACGTCGAAGTATAATAATGTGCACCGTCGATTATTGTCCGGTACACACAATTAGAATTCGACTGTCGATAAACCGGTTGTACTCGGAGAGTTTTTCTACAGTTTCCCTCTCCACTGGCGAGGAAACCCATTAGACGGGTAGTCCAGGCAAATGCGAGTACTTCTAATTTCAAGCCGTTCTGTAGGAGCAAACTTAGTATTAAGAATTGTATATAATAAAAAAATTTGTAAAGCAAGAAATTGTAAGAAACACTTGTATAGCCAAGAATGTAAGGCTGAAGGCAGGTGTATAAACCAATAAATAAAAAATAAAAAAAATACTTACCTCAACTATTTAAAAACAAGGAAATTTACAACCTAATTGGATTGTTAAGTTCTAAAAAAATGATGAATTCTAACTTTAATTTAATTTATATAATATAATTACAAAATTTGGTTAAAATTCGACCATGTGTAATATCAACTGAATGTTATGGACGCCAACTGAAAACTATCATAACTTATTGCGTCTTGCAAGTCACTGCTCTGAGCTTGAAAAGACCGTGTAGATAGACGGACTCAACGAGGTTTATTAAGCTGCTCCTTAGCCGATATCTAGACAGGCTACACTATAACTGTCTAGTCTCTTTGTAGACACCAGACTTCCATAAAATTTTTCCACGCGGGATTGTATAAAATAATAAAGACAGAAGAAAATTAACTTTTAGAGGAAATAAATTTCCAGTTGAGAGTTTTGACTTAAAAGTTATAGACACACAATCCAATTGTGTCTTTTAATTCCAATTAAAAAATTGTATATTAAAAAATGATTTATATAAAAATTACAGAGAACATTTATCTCTTAGCATCCGACGTAGAATTAAAAGCAGATAATAGGATAATATTTTTCAAGATTTCGTCTATGTTAAAATCATTTTATAATGAAAAGTCTAATTTTTTAAAACTTTAAGTCAAAAAAATATGTCAAACTGATGGTTACTAAATAATTTTTTATTTTTTCCCCAACTTGTTTATTTTGAAACAAAATCTTTTTTGAATAGTAAACTAAAGGATAATTATTATGGTAAACTATAGGTTTTCTATTAAATACAGGTAATTTAAGAAAAAGAACTAAGGCAGCCGATAAAAGTAGAAGAGAATGGTATAACCCAGGCAGAAAAGTTGGACGTCTACTAGCACTAACGACCGGCATGGTACAGAAC
Source organism: Leptopilina myrica (nomen nudum) (assembly GCA_032872475.1). Taxonomy (NCBI): domain Eukaryota; kingdom Metazoa; phylum Arthropoda; class Insecta; order Hymenoptera; family Figitidae; genus Leptopilina; species Leptopilina myrica (nomen nudum). The sequence continues at coordinate 40,650,464 of CM065459.1, read as the reverse complement.
CGGTTGTAAAGTCGGACTTATGCCGGTACCGGCAAAAAGGTACCGGGCCGGATATGAAATAAATACCGGCCCAGTACCAGCCCGGTGGTAAATGTAGATTTGTACCGGTACTAGTAGTGTGTACCGGGCCGGTTGATTAAAATTATCTGGCCCAGCACCGGCGCGGTACTCTAATTTACTTCTGTCTTTATACTGCCAAAGGAGATTTGCCGGTGATAATATTTTTACCGGCCCAGCACCTACGTATCACCGGCCCGGTACTGTAATTTCGCTCTGTATCATACCGACGAAGGAGATTTGGCGGTGAAAATATTTTTACCGGCCCAGCACCGGCGTACCACCGGCCCGGTATTGTAATTTCACTCTGTTTTATACCGCCGAAGAAGACTTGCCGGTTGTAAATTTTTTTATCGGCCCAGCACCGGCGTATCACCGGTCCGGTACTAAAATTAAGTTCTGTTTTTATAGCGCCGAAAAAGATTTGCATGTGAAAATATTTTTACCGGCCCAGTACCGGTGTACCATCGGCCCGGTACCTTGACTCTTGTTACACTTTATACCACCGTTTAGCGTTTACATACCATGAGCAGGTTCAGGTCAGTGGATGTGGCAGTGCGCTTGGAGTTTCAGGGTCCAGAGTTTAAATCCCCGTAACATCAGATTTTCAATAATTATAATTGCTGTTACAGCATTTTCTTAATTGTTTATGATTTGATATTATTAATTATTTATTTAAAAATGTTAACTTAGAAAAGTGTGTACTAATTATATTTAAAACCGGTACCTGGCCAATATATCGCTGGCACTTACAAAACTGATTCACTCCACCATTACCAAAAAAATGTTCTATTTACAAAATTCCTTTTTAGCTAACAAAAACAATTATTTTCATTACCGGGCCAGTACCTAGCTGGTAGTAAACCGGAACTAAATCCGTACAAATATTAACCGGGCCAATATCGCCCCGGTGAATTATACGGAACTCAAAATCCGCCGATGGTACCGGGCCGCTATCACGCCGGTCGTCAATTTCTACCTGGGTAAGTCAGAACCAGCGCTTACTCCCTCCCTTCCCAAAAAAAACAAAACCACCTCTATTTTTTAAGTTGTAAGTGCGCATATATTAAGAGTACTTGTTCAGGTATCAAAATTCAAAAAACGCAAAAAAAAAATTCTAAAATTATAACAAAATTTGTAATAAAAATTCCACATGTATACTGAATACAATAATAATAAAAAGTAATATTATAATTATAAAAAATTTAAGTGTTTTATTTTTGTACATTTATAAACTTTCTATTATTATATTGCGTTTAAAATACAAAAAAATTAAATTTAATTATGACATTAATTCTGTGTTGTTAAAGAATAAATTTGCAAAAATATAATCTTCTTTTTTGAAGAAAACCTTTTAATTCATTTTTTTTTTAATTTAATTTTTGAATTTTAAATTTAAGGGTAGTTTTTTCGATTTAAAAAAACAGGGGGTGATGGAGTATTTCTGACTTCATATTTGTTTTCAGGGGGCGAAAATACTATAAGATATGTATGTCTTGTTCAATGAACAGACAACTTTTTTTTGTGTGACTGTGTTATAATTTAATTGATGCACTTGGCAATAAATTTTTTCTTGACTTACTAAAGTTATTCACAATGATAATCTATATTATTTTTTTAGTCTTAATTAACAAAATTAAAAAGAATTTGAAAACATATTTTTATAACCTTAAAAATTTTTTTTACTTTAGTTTAAAGATTTTTAAGTTAAACTAAAAAAAATTTGAATGTAATTGAAACCCGTTGATATTGTTATAGTTACTTTTATTTATTGTATAACAATGTGCTTTATATTTAATCTAATTATAAGGAAATTATAAAGCAAACAGTGATTTTTAATAGATAAATTATTTTAAAGAATTGAATTTATATTTTCAATTTTTAAAGTAAAATATATTCCTCCTTGTTTTTCTCCACCTTCATTTCTTCCCCTTGCTCCTACTTCTCGTCTTCCATTATATACTTTTTGTTGATATTCTCTTCGTTTAAAATCACAATTCCATTCTCTTTGCTGACTAAAATTTCCTCAACAATATTTGCAAACTTTCCCTCCTTTGTCATTACTGCCATTTTCATTTTATAATTATTCCATTGGCTTCGTCTCTATAGTAGGATTTGCTTGCTATAATTATCCGAACAAGTACTCTGAATTCGATGCATATATTGATACATAAAGTATATACATATTAATGTATACTAGTACAAATTCTGCGCGCTACGCGCGCCCATTTCATATTCTTTGCACTATAGAATCGCTTGCTGGGTGTAAAAACATGATACATCGGATTGGCGTTGAAAAATATTATGATACCTAGGATTTGACTTGAAAAACATGACATATCGTCGCTTGAGTTGAAGAACATGGCACGTCGAAAAATAAAATTTTATTTTCAATTTTCAGTTGATACCACTGACCGCTAATTTTAAAATGCGGCAAATTTTTGAAACTTTTATGAAACAAATGTTTCGCTTCATAATATGTCAATTCAAAGAAGAAATAGGTTAAATAATTTTGTATACAGTTTATATTGATTTGAGACATTTTAAGATTCGCGGTCAGTGGTACCAACCGAAATTTGAATAAAAAATTTTCGTTTTCCACGTGTCATGTTCTTCAACTCAAACGACGATATGTTATGTTTTTCAAGTCAAATCCGAGGTATCATGTTTTTTAACGCCAATCATATGTATCATGTTTTTACACCCAGCAAGCGAAATATACTATGGTATGAATCAAATTTTACACCAATACTATGATATAGTGAAATATCACTTAGAATAAGTACTTTTCTAATGTCCATTTCTATTAAAACACATCACTGCAAAAAGAAGTATCTTAATTTAAGATGTTTTGGTAGTCATTTCTAAGATGTTTTGGTAGACACTTTTTAGTTACTTGAAACATCTTAATTTAAGATGTTAAAAGTATCTTCGTACATATTTTCTGTGATATTTTTGGGGCAAAAAGTTTTGAGGTTAACTATGGGCTATTATGGAAAACACTTTATGTATCTTAGATTGTGGTAACTTACACTTATGGCGCATCTTACGATTCTCATGTAACTTATCGCATAAACATCTTATTGCAACAGAAACATCTTAATTTAAGATACTTTAAAGAACTTACAAAAGTATCTTACTTTTCTAAGATAGAAGAAATATCTTCATCACTGCTAAAACGTATAAAGCATCTTAAATATCAGTAAGATGCTTTAGAAAACATCTTATTTTAAGATGTAAGATATCATTTTTCCATCTTACATCTTATTTTAAGATATCAAAAAAGACACCTATTTTTGCAGTGATATAAACTTCTACATAATTTTGTATTACAGCAAACAGATGCATTGAAAGATTCAAAAGAAACTTGGAAAAAGATTTTCAATGGCTCCAAGCGTCCCTGAAATCCAAAGTGGGCATTCATTTATTCCTGTTGGTAATAAGCAGTTGGTAGTAAAACGGTACTCTGGTGCAGAAGACAATCTTTCTATAATTCAATATTGAATTTTTAAATAAACAGATTTTCAACCATCCCTTTTCAGGGCTAATACATGGCTTCCAACTCTAAAAAAGCAATCAACATACATTCAGACGTTTTTTATGGCTAATCAATGGATTCCAACATTAAAAAGATAATGCGATTTCAACCACCCCTTTTCAGGGCTAATACATGGCTCCCAACTCCAAAAAAGCAATCAACACACAATCAGCCCTTTTCAGGGCTAATCAATGGATTCTAACATTAAAAAGGTAATCCGATTTCAATCAGCCCTTTTTACGGCTAACACAGGTAAGAAAAAGGCTTTTTTTATGAGATATGATAGTGGTTTCCGAAGTATTTTTTAATGCTGAACACGATCCCGGGTCCAAAAATTGGCCATCACGTCAGGATTTTGAGAAAAGTGGGAGTAAAGAACCCAAAAACGTGTTTTTGAGCGTTTTCAATATTTTTTTCTCCTAAACCTGACGTGCCAGAAACTTCTACATAGACTTAAATTGAAGCTTGAATTGTCCACTTCAAGACTCATCCGTAAGACAAAAAAAATATAAAAATTATTTCAAAAAATTAGGTTAAAGTTACCCAAAATGTGTATTTTTGGGTTGCTTTGATGGATTTTTAAAAATTGTTTTGGATTCGTTTGAAAATTGTAACTCGGGGGTTTTTGGGGTTGCTGATTACGAACCCGATATTAGTTTTCAAAAATTCAAAATGGCTTATCCAAGATGGCGGATGTCAAAATTTATAATTGATCGGATTCGGTTGAAAATTGTTACTCGGGGGTTTTTTGATACGCCATTTTGAATTTTTGAAAACTAATATCGGGTTCGTAATCAGCAACCCCAAAAACCCCCGAGTTACAATTTTCAAACGAATCCAAAACAATTTTTAAAAATCCATCAAAGCAACCCAAAAATACACATTTTGGGTAACTTTAACCTAATTTTTTGAAAAAATTTTTATTTTTTTTTGGTCTTACGGATATGAGTCTTGAAGTGGACAATTCAAGCTTCAATTAAAGTCTATGTAGTAGATTCTGGCACGTCAGGTTTAGGAGAAAAAAATATTGAAAACGCTCAAAAACACGTTTTTTGGGTTCTTTACTCCCACTTTTCTCAAAATCCTGAGGTGATGGCCAATTTTTGGACCCGGGATCGTGTTCAGCATTAAAAAATACTTCGGAAACCACTATCATATCTCATAAAAAAAGTAAGCCTTTTTTTGTTGACCTGTGTAATCAATGAATCGTAATCAGCGACCCTGACAACCTCAGAGTAAGAAGTTTCCGGTAGATCGAATAAATTTTTTAAAATTCGATCGTCATATTGGATCCGCCATTTTGAATTTTTAAAATCTGACTTCAGATTCGTAATCAGCGACCCTGAAAACCCTCGAGTAAGAAGTTTCAGGTAAATTAAATTAATTTTTTAAAATTTGACCGCCATATTGGATATATATATATATATATATATATATATATATGTATGTATCTATATACCGTATAATCGAGGTATACAATATGGACAATACAAACCTTTCAACAATAGGGTCTTCGTTATTGAGAAAATCTTTGAGGACTTTCTCTTTCAGGTAATATTTTCAAAATAGAAACTAACGATTTAACGCTAGTCCTTTCTCTTTCTATCAAGAAAGAATAATATAAGAACTTCTTCATCTAAAATTGTTTATCCTTTTCTACACAACTGCAACTGCCATAAGAATCTCTTCGTCTAAAAATCTTACTGTTCCTTACTTCGTCTTTTAATAAAACTGACATAAGACTATCTTCCTTTAAATTTAACCATGAATTTCTTTCTCTTTTCAAAGTATAGTGCATAAGAATGTCTTGTTTTACCTAATTTGCATATCTACTCGTTTCAAATAAGGAATACCATACGTATTTCTGCTTAAGGGTTGTTTTTCACCCTAAATATTAAAATTTTCGAATTTTTTTTGAGTATTTGTTCAAATGAATGTATGAAACTTTAGGGTCCTTTTATTTCAAACGGCTTTAACTTTTTTTGTAGTAACTGTATGTTATGTTATCTAAGAAACTGATAAAATAATTGTCCTTAATAACAATAAGTTAGAGAAAATTGATATAACATTAGATTAGGAAACAAACCTTTCAAGAAAACGTGAATAAATATGTAATAATGCAAAAAAATACAAAAAGTGAAATTTGAACCAAAATCCTAGTTGAGCCTTTTTCGAAGTTTACGATCCAATTGTAAGATGTAAATCTCCCAATTTTCACTAATTAAGAATCTCTATCCACTACAAATTCAAAATTCTTAAACTGATATTATTTTTTAATCTATTTTAATTTCAATATATAAGTTTTTAATAACTTGTAGAAAGTCAAAGGTTTTTAAACAACTCGTTCAACGCTCGAAAATTTTTCGAGCCTCGAACGTGTTGTTGCATTGCAGCTCTCAATGTATGTTAATAAAATTTGTTATGCTTGGGCCATTTTTCAGAAGACATGATTTGAAACCTATTGAAATTGAATAGGTCTAGTAGCAATTATATGTTTGAGTCTAAAATAAGAAACCAAAGCAGAGATTTTTAAAAACACACGGAAAAATATTGAGTGATGTGCGATACCAATTTTACAAACGTGGTACTATCTTAATTCGGGCAAGCCACGCTCCACGTTTAGGCGCTCTAGTCGCCTAAGTGTGTCTCAATTTCAGTTCCTAGATAAATGTAGATACATTTCCCACAATTTGGAATTGTAATCATGCCATCTTGGGCGACTAGCGCGCCCAAAAAGAGAGCGTAGCATGCTCAAATTAAGATGGTACCACAGTCATCAAAATGGCAACAGTAGTTAACCATACATTTTTTCTGTGCATTGATCCCTCCAAAAATTATTGTTAGAAAATGCTACTAAAATAGTTTTATGAAAAAATTAGGAAAATTTTAACATACAGCGATCACGTGTTGATTCAATGTTTATAGAGAATCAATGAAGAATAATAGAAAATCACTAAAAAATCATTGAGAGCACAGAAAAAACTTGAACTCATTTTTGTTACATCTCAAAATGAGTCTATGTTAAATAACAAAGAACGTGGCGTCATCTGCCTTACTTATTTTTGATGCGTATCATATCGAATGAGATTCTTACTCAATTTGAGATCGAGTTTTTTCAGTGAGCTCTTACCTGATTATCTTTAATTCTGTTAGGGCAAGAGTGAAAATATCTACACCTGAAAAGAATTAAATGAGAATCAAATTGTTATTGTATTTTCTCTTTTAATTCTTCATGCTTCTCCAAATATTCTTCGCAATGTTGTATACATTAGCGCCATTTTTTCTGCTGACCGTAACAAATACCTTGACCCCCCACCCCCAAAAGCGTGACGTATTTTTTGAACGGCCCCGTACAATCAATGAAATCGAAAATATTTATCAACCTTCAGCCTACGTTGAGGTCTAGCTCTTTTGAATGTAATTCCCATAGTCCCCACTAGGCGACCCCATTGCCGTTTTTTGTCGATAATGGTCACTATTTATTATCTCAGATAATACATAGAATCTGTGTGATTGCCATTTAGTTTAAACTTGAATTCCTTTAAGAGATGTTAACAACGAAAGGTACCCTGAACATAATTGTTTTTAGTTCTAGTAATACGTCGGGGAGCATTGTAAATAATGTTTCTGGAGTAAAGTGTTAATTGTTAATATTTTCTCAATTAACTTGCGAAATAATAGCATAAAATATTAATAATAGAACGTACAAGGGGCCTACTAGGAAGCTTGCTGGACCTGCCGTGATCCTCTATTTGAAGATGTAAAATTAATTTGGATTTAATAAAACACAAAGTTATTTATACAGTTTAAAAGGTAAAGTCATCAGCTTTACAGCACAAAAAAATGAAGGCTCTTAACTCAAATGCCAGAGCTGAGCAGTTAAAAAAAAATTTTTAGAGTCTATTTTTATGTCTTCAAAATGTAAGTTTGGCCTGCCGGAAGGCCAAAATAATGATCAGACATTCGCGTTTCCAGCGCAGGCGTCCCTCTTCGCCTTTCAGCTGGCGAAACTTACATGCGAAAGGGGTCTGTCCACTTTACCGTTCTATTATTAAAAGATACACGATACAATATTTTTTCTAAGACACGCACCGAAAGTACAGCATTTCTTACATGTCAAGCTGGAGAAAAGTTTATGATTCCCGGCGAGCGGGAGGTAATATACATTACCACCCGGTGACGTGATCATTAGTAATACGTAAGTTACATAACACAATTTACCCGATTTACGTAAGTTACGTAACATAATTTAAGCGATTTACGTAAATTACGTAACATAGGTTACTAGTTGCAACTATAACGCCACCAGTCTCAACCAGTCTCGAACTGCAAACTACATTCGTCGGAAATCAACTATTTCCCTCCCTTGATGCACAATCTACTATTAATTGTAGTTTAATCAATTATCAACTTGCTAAGAAGCTCATAATCAAGAACATCCAGAGACTCTTCGATTTTTAAGAGACCAAGTTTTATGTGTTTTCTAAAGTTTGTTTGCCTTAGCGTTGCACTTTTTATTTTTTCGAGAATGCGCTTTATTTTGTCAATCTCCTTACCTTCTTCCTTTCTAATATTTTCTAGAAAGTTCTCGAAACTATCTATCGTTCGCAAAGCGCACTGCCCGTGCTCCCTACAGAATTTTCAAGCAATTAATTAATTTTTCACGTATTTGTAAAATCAAGCAAATTATTTTTGGTTAAAATTTAAGAAACACTGTTGCTCATTCTAATACTTGCATAATTCTAGTCTTATTTATTATCTCTTGATATTACAGTTTTTCAAAAAAAAGTATTTAAAGTACTGAAAAAATTGTATCCAATTCAAAAGTCAAACATTTTTTTCGTTTAGTGTTATAAAAATATAATTTATAACTTTTACTCTAAGTACCATATGACTACTTACACCAAAAGTACTCACACAGTTCTACTACTTACCTGCATGTAGGTTGTTTAGATAACACCCAGGTAAAAATCCTTACACAAGATCATGTACATATATTGTAGTCTTTGAGTGTAGATAGAGTGGCCTTCATTGAACCACTCATTAATTTTTCAAGAAATGACTGAATGCTTATGTAGAAATTGCAGCAAGATTCTCATAGGGGCCTTGCAATATTTCCCTTTTACCTATCTGAGTCTGGTAAAAAAAATGTAGGGAACTGGTTAGGCCCCGGGACTTTCTGTGACGCTCGGATCTTGTAAGAATTGTCTAATAAAGAAATCTAGCAAGAACCCTACAAGAACCCCATAAGGATCTTTCCAGAAATTTATTTTTCCAATCCTTGTTTTTAATGATCATTTTAGGTTATTTATAATCAACTGATTAATATAAATAAATCAAAAAATATACAAAAATACTATTATCATCATTTTTAAATGAAGAACATAAGTAAATTAAGTGTGAAAGTAATTAGTAATAAGTAATAATAAAGTCGCAAAAATAGAAGATTTAAATTTTTATAATCGAAAATTTATTACCTTGTTGAACATTCAATAACTATTTTATATAATTTTTAATTTTAGATTATTTCTGTTTAATAATTTAAGGTTATTTGCTTCTAAATAATATTATTTATTTATTATTGTAAATTCCATTATTATTTATAAATAATGTTCGTAGTTCTTAAAACATATTACACAAAAAAATAATATAAAAATAATCTGCTTTTTTTATTATGAAACATAATTATAATATTTATAAAAACAGTTTAATATTTAATAAATTTTTGTGTGCTTATAAACTAGTTTTCGAAATATATTACTTTAAAAATACAAAAATAATCTGCTTTTCTGATTATGAAACATCATTAAAATTTTTATAAAAACTGTTTATTTAATTTTTGTTTTCTCATAAAGTAGTTTTTAAAATATATTACTCTAAAAATAAAAATACAAAAATTATATGCTTTTTGATTATAAAACATAATTAAAATTTAACAAAAACTATTTATTTAATTATTGTTTACTCATAAAGTTTTATAAAAGATTTTTTTTTAATAATTGACGAAGAATAATAAATTTTTCTAAATTTTGCAATGAATTGTAAACACAATAATCACAACATTTTTAAAATCAATAATGATTTATTAATTTAATATTTTGATGACAAATCTAATTGAACAATTAATAACTTACTTAAACTATAAAAATGGATTAATTATTATTCATTAATAAATTTTTAACATTCAAAAAATTGAGTTTTCTTTAATTGTCTTCCAGTGAATTTTCATTTTCTTCATCGTCTTCTTTTCTTTCAGCTTCAGTTTCTCTTAAATTGTTCTTTCTTTTTCGATTACTGCGTCACCCATCCCAATCTTTTGCATTTGGGAGAACAGCACTTAATTCTTTCAAAAAAGATTTTAATGTGATGACATCTTTATTTTCTTTCCCTCCCATGTGATTGGAAGCAATTGCAGCTAGAAAAATACACAATACATAAAAAATTATGCTAAATTAAATTTAATAAATTACAATTTTTCCTACAAAGAAGAGTCTTGCACAAATTAGTGTTCTTAAAAACTCTTTTCCCCTCAGTCGGTTTTGATGTCACAAACTGAAGTGCAAGTTCCTTCGATAGCAGCGTTTTTAATAAATTTGTAATGCTTTTTCTGACATTAAGATTCGTGTCAAAATAAATTGTCACGGCATCTGACTAGAAAAACAATGTTTGTCATTGAGTTTTGAGTTTTAGCAATAATTTCTGTATTGAATTAAAAAAATATTTGTTAAAATATAATCATTCATAATTTAGAACTAGAAGCATAATGTTGTCTAATAAAACATGCAAAATGGTTGAGATGAGGGGTTGATACAATTTAATTAAAAAAATATTAATTTGTTTGAAGTAAGTGTTGCAATTATTTCAAACAAACTTTTGTTAAATTATTTATTTTATTTATTTATATATTTATGAAAGTTTCTAGAGCTAAATAGCTCACTAAGAAACAAGTAAATAGTTACAATTATATTTATAATGAATAAATTGTTACATTCTGCTACTAAACATACATTTGCAAGTTTAATAAAAACACAATTTAAATCGCAGTCTTACAGTAAGTAGCATATCACAAACTAAATAACAATAATGTTAAAAATAAATGTACTGACATTAATTAAATTAAAAAAAAGAGTTTTGCGTTACTACTTTGCAATTGAAAGCATATAATTAGAATGAAATGCATATAATGATAATAAAATATATATAAGTTTATCCAATATCTTTTGCTTATAAATATAAAAACTTAACAATGAAAATAATGAATCATCTATGTATAAATTTAGTTACTAAAACTATTAACAGTAAAAATACATATAATTATACATAGCTAATTAAACCACTAAATGAAATAATGGCTGAATCACCAATGTGTTATATTAAATAATTGATTTTCACAATTAAAAAGAAAACTGAAGAAAAGTTTCTTAAATATGAAATGAGTTGACGAGTCTCTAATTTCGATTGGCAGTTTGTTCCATAATCTCGCACCTCTTATAATAAACGATCTTTGCATTATACAAGTACGATGAGAAGGAATGTTTAAGACCTGATTACGTTCTCGAAGCCTACCACTCATTGTATCTTTACGATACTTAAAATCAAAAAGTTCATATAAATATGCCGGACTTTGATTATGAAATATTGAATACACTAAAGATCCAATGAAATATTGTCTTCTACTTGCAACATTTAAAAGTCTGGTCTCAATTCTGTATGATGTGATATGCTCAAACTTAGGCACATTATAAATAAATCGTATACAAGCATTTAAAGATCTTTCTAACTTATTATTTAGTTCTTTAGTTATATCATCATATACAGTACAACAATAATCATAAATAGGTAGTATTAATGTTTTTACTAGTAAAGATCTACTAGAGGTTGGAATTGATTCTCTATTTCTCTTTAACTGTTGTAATATAATAAAAGTTTTTTGCGATATTCCAAGAACATGTTCCTTCCAAGTCAAGGAGCGGTCAAGCGTAATACCAAGATCTTTTACAGTATCACTAAATGCAATGGGAATACTTCCCACTATAAGAGGTGGAAGGGTTGACAAATATTCTTTAGTTGGACTATTCGACGCAGAGAAAATCATGGCCTGAGTCTTACTGGAGTTGAGAGTAAGTCCATTATTTTTTGCCCATTCTTCTACATAATTAATATCGACTTGTAAATTCTGTAGCAGCTGAGGAATAGATGACAATGATCCAGAAATGTAAATTTTAAAGTCATCTGCATATTTATGAAATTTACAATATTTAAGTTCACGTCCGAGATCCGAAATAAATAAATTAAATAATAGAGCTGAAAGTGAGGCACCTTGCGGTACACCACATTTAAGTCTATCCCAATCAGAATTGTCACCCCCCCTATCAACGACTCTCTGAAATCTACAACTCAAATAAGACTCAAACCAATTACAAACTGACTTGGATATATCAAAAGAATGAAATTTATCAATTAATAGTTTATGATTTACTGAAGGAAAAGCTTTTGAAAAATCAAAAAATACAGCAATTGTTATATTTTTAATATCCATAGCACATTTAATATCGTAGGTAAATCTCAATGCAGCCGTGCAAGTACTATGTTTCTTTTTGAAACCTGAATGCAACGGCTCCAACAAGTTGTTACCCGATAAAAAAGATGTCATTTGACCACAAACAATTTGTTCAAAAGGTTTTGATAATGTGCAGATATTAGAAATAGGTCTATAGTCCCCAAGATTTTTCGGATTTGGAATTTTAGGTATTGGAATTACATTGCTCATTTTCCATATATCCGGAAAAATCCCAGTCTGGAGTGAATAATTGTAAATATGTAATAGTACCGGAAAAATGACCGGAAGAGCAATTTTTAACATTTTAATAGAAATATAATCTGGACCCATTGCATTAGATTTGATACGACTAAGACTTTTTAACAGAGAATCAGGTGATATATCATTAAAAAAAATTTATTTTCATCAAAAATTTCAATAGAAGGAAAAGAGGAATCAGGAACAGATGTGGGAATAGGAATAGGGTTATTAGAAAATACATCTAAAAATTCTTGCGCTTGAAAACTGTTATCATAAAATTTTTTTTGTCAGGAATAAGGTTTAGTTTTCTGAGAGTGTGCCATATATCACCTGATGTACTTTTGTATTTTAATGTATTATAATTAAATTTATTATAAGCATCTCTGATTTTAGTTTTAACTAAGTTACGAGTTTTTTTATAGTTTACATAATCATCATTATTCTTAGTTCTTATAAAAATTCTTCTAATCCTATTTCTCTCTTTAATAAGTTTTCTCAATTCATTAGTCATCCATGGTGAATATCTTTTCTTTGTTGATGATAAGTAAAGAGGTGCAAAGAGATCATAGGCAGAAGTTAAATATGATGTGTGCCTATATACCTTGGAATTGATGTCAGTCTCGGAAAATAACGATGTCCAATCATAACCTGATAAGTGTAAGAGGAATTCAGTTTCAGGTATATTATTTAAATTGCGAATAAAATTAGCTTGTCTAGTAGAATGTAACTGGATTCCTCCTAATTCAAATTTGATACTAATCAAATCATGACTCGACAAAAAAGGAACTGCATGTTGATCATAAGACATAACTCTATCAATATCGTTGACGAAAAAGGCATCAATTAGAATTGGAATTTAACAAGTGGTGTGTATTACCATGAGGAACAACATACATACCAAGAGAAAAAATCAATGATGTTAAATATTCCTTAATGGGGGATTTGCTGTTGAGGTTACAATTAAAATCACCCATAATGATGGTGTTATTAAAAAATTGTGTACATGACGAAATTTGATTTTCAAATTCATTACCGAATGATGCATTTGGCGGTTTATAAACAACACCCAACAACACATCATCCATACTAATTTGTATTTTAAGGAACAAAAATTCAGCACAAGGATGCAGTCCCTCAGAGCTTCTACACACCAGGGAAAATTTAATACTGTTATGTACATAAAAACAGACACCACCACCCCTGCGCAGAGATCTGTCATTACGAATAAGACTGTAATTATTAAGAGCAACAAGATTAGAAGTATCACTTAAATTTAACCACGTTTCAGAGACTGCAATTATATGATAAAACTCATTTTTAAAAAAATCTCTAAATTCAATAATATGTGCCTTCAAAGATTGAGCATTCACATGACAGATATTAATAATATTCATTTTTAATTAATAAAAACAGAGTACAGTAAAACAAGTAGTTGAGCTTTGAGATTACAATTAATATAGTCGAGAACTCGTTCATAATGATTTCAAATTTAATATCATAAATATCACAATTGATAACATAAAAGCAAGAATATATTGTAAAGGACATTAAGAATTTAATAGGAATGACTTTCGTTAAGTTTAAATAAATAAGACTTAATAACAAGTCTTTGAGCAAAAATGAAATTGAAAATAGATTTATTAAATATGCTAAACCCATCATTTGAAAATAAACAAAATCTTGAAAATAAAATATTTTTATGCAGTTCGTAAATAAACAAGAAAAAAGGCAAACCATTCTTTTATATAATGATAAAAGAAAATTAGTGCAACACTCGCTCCAAAATTGCTATTGTAACTTGTTGACATCGTGTATACTGGACAACTGCAATCTAGGTGCACCATCCTCTTTTCGACAATAAATTTTTCCTCCAGCGATAAAATGCTATAAAATTGACAGCACCATGCTATAAAATTTACAGTACCGTGCTATAAAATTGACAGCACCATGCTATAAAATTGACAGTGCCGTGCTATAAAATTGACAGTACCGTGCAGTAAAATTGTAGTCATACTTATTTGATTTAAAAGTATTAGGTATTGTTTTATTCAAATTAAGATAATCCATTAATTGATATTTTAGTAAATCATCTATTCTAATTTGCAAAATTTCATGTTAATGTTTTGGAAATACTTGAAAGAGAAGTTTGCATTTTTATATATGTTATTCACAAAACATTTAATTATGTAATTAATAAAAAATTAAATTAAATATTAAATTAAAAATTACTATTTTTAGGTTAGTCAACTAATATTAAATGTATTAATAATTAATAGTAAAATATTTTTCCAAGTAATTAATAATATTTTTGTCGTAAAAAAATCTTTTTATCTAATTTACTGTTGAGTTCAATTGTACTATAGGTAATATTTTTATCAGAAAATGTTTAACAGGTCGAAATAATTACATTGCATATATGTATATTTTATTATGAAAAAAATATATGAAATACTTGTTAAAGGATTTACATGAAAGATTTTGATGAAACGTGCAATATTTATTATAATTATCTTTGAAATAATAATTCTCAGAGAATTATCCTTTTTAAATTTCGCGCGACATTTGTCGAGAAATTAGAGAAAAACGAAAAAGAGGCTCACGTACAAGTTGAAACGCACCGTGTGTCTTTGTGTTAGTGGAGAAAAGAAAGGGTAACTGTGGCGCTATGGTGGGGGGGATATGCGTCTGCAGTCTGGTCACACTGACCTGCACTTCAATTTTTGAAAATTTTTTTCTCAAAAACAAAAAATAACGTGTTCGCCAAATTTGACATGTTATTTTGTAGTATAGTAAGCAATATTTATCTTTTTTTCAGCTTGATTGAAGGCCGATAACAGGTTTAAATATTAAAAAACAAATTTATTTTTTAAATAAATTTATTAAAAAAGTTAATTTTTATTTAATTAATTTTTTTTCAAAAAATTTGATTCATTATAAAAAAAAACATTCAGACAACTTTTTTCTATAAGCAAAAATAAAAAAGTTATTCAAGTAAAAAAAAATATTGCATTAATTTGTTATTGCAAATATCTAACAAAATATTAAATATTTTTAATTAATATTTGGGATAATTACATAGGCAAACAAACTCTATTAAAAAATGAAATTTGAAAAAAATCCGAGAGTTGACCCCTCAATCTCATATGAAACTCCTCATTTATTGACACTTCTATCAATCTCATCCATTTCAATCACTCGATCAAGTACAGGATTACAAATAGTCTCAAATTCTGTCAACATATCATCACTTGCAGGGGTATACATATCTTGAAGGTGTCGATGCCATGTATCAATATCAATTACACTAATATATGGACCCCTGTAACGAAATCTGTTGACTGTGCTCCAGAATTCGGTTGAATTCCAGGAGTTTTTAAGTAATTGTATGTTTAAAGATAGATGAGCTTTTTTCTTTGACCTTAAAATCTTTTTATAGATATTTTTTATTTCAATATATATATTTCTTAATTGTGCCGAAAAATTAGATTTCTTATATAAATCCAGAGCAGAGCCAACAAATTTTTTGGCTTCCGAGCATTCTTTATCAAACCATACTTGTTATTGTTTTTGTAATAGTTGAGTTTAGTTTATTATAATTTTTATTTGTGTTTTCCGGTTCTATTCTATTAGCCATGCTTGTATAAAATAAAGAGGACTTACTATTATCAAAAATTAATTTAAAGTTACTTTTTGTAATTTTTATATTTTTTTAGCAATATTGTTAAATTTTTTAGTTTTAAGATAGACAAGCATAGGATAGTGATCAGAGAGTGTAACAATGGGGCAAACTCTAAAATTCTCCAAAGCATAAAAACCGTCATAAGAGCACCATACCAAATCTATGACACTTGTGCCAGCAAAGTTTTTAAAAAGTGCATATTCCATCCCTATCTTTAGTAGAACGGCCATTTAATAAAATTAATTTATTTAGCTCCATGTACTTTGCTAGGATCCTGCCCCTTTTATCTACAATTTTATCCAAAGAGTTACGTTGATGAAAAAATTACAATTATTTATAATATTTACATCTAGTTGATTTAAGCTATTCATACAGCTATTAAAATCTCCGCCTAAAATTAATGGTAAATTTGAATATTTTTCAGTAATTATATTTAGCGAATCATTAAAATAAAACAGAAAAGTGTCAATAGAAAGCAGCGAAGACAAGTATACAAAACAGAGTACAAAAATAAAATTTTTTGAGTCAACTTTTAAAAACAAATAATTTTCAGTTGAATAAATAATTTCTACATTAAAATACTTATAATTATGACAAATTAAAAGACCGCCACTTGCTCTTCCATGTTTGCTGCTTCGTTTTGCAGGAATATGTATGTATTTTGTGCCTTGTAAGAATGCAGGTAGTGTTATGATATCTGAGGCTATCCACGCTTCACACACACACACACACTATGTCTGCTTCATCCACAATTTGCTCCAGATCAGGTAAATTAGCAAATCCATGCGAATTCCAAAAACATATTTTTCCTGAGTTTAGTTGCTATTTCGGTTCACCAAAATTCTCGGTGGCAGCACTTGCAAAGCTCGTATTTACAACAGGGTTGTTGGTAGCGAGTTGTTGAAGGCGTGAAGATTTTTTCGTTGTTTCGATCTCCTTATTAAAATGTTTCCAACCGCTTGACAGATCGATTGTCAACTTTTTTACAGTTATGGGACGTCCAGGGCCTCTACGTTGTTCAGCAATACAGGTTGATGGGGTTTGAGGTCCAGAAGGTGTGTGGAAAGAGGACTGAGGGTTTTGTAGTGATGCCGAAGGCATTTTATCTTTATGTAATAAAAAGTCAATTTCACTCAAACTTACAGCCTTATTATTAATATATATATATTACGCCTCTTGAGGTGTGCATCATGTCCAGAGTCTCTAAGTATTTTCAAATAGTTGTAGATTTTTGTTTTTCTCTCTC
Organism: Leptopilina myrica (nomen nudum); assembly: GCA_032872475.1. Lineage (NCBI taxonomy): Eukaryota > Metazoa > Arthropoda > Insecta > Hymenoptera > Figitidae > Leptopilina > Leptopilina myrica (nomen nudum). The sequence continues at coordinate 40,633,144 of CM065459.1, read as the reverse complement.
TCTTCCTTAGTTCTATCGTTGGAAATGTTTATGTCAAGTTTACGAAAATTGACAATCTTTGAGAAAGCTTGGCTGACACAGCTAGATGAATTAAATTTTATAATTATTGGTCGTTTTCCCATTGTTTTACCGAGTCTGTAAATATCATTAATCATAGCTTTAGGAATGACCAATTCTGTTTTCTTGAAAATGTTTTCAATCAAGTTTTCAAGGTCTTTATTATAAATGTCAGTGTCAGTGACATTATATACAATCAGATTCTTGTTTCTGTCGTGTCGTTCATAGAATGAGAGTTTTCTTTCTAGTAAGTCAATTCTCAATTTTCACTCAGAAATTTGCGTAGAATTATTAATATGCACTTCTTTCAAGTTATGCACTTTCTTAGTTAAAGTACCTTGTGTAACAGTTAGCACTTGAATACTTTCCGTTAGAGTTTCAATTGATTTACGTAGAGTATCAAAATCACCCGCCATAATGACAGAAGTCAACTGATCACAATGTGTTGAACAAGATTAACTAATATGCAAGAGAAGGAAACAACAAAAGGTTTGTCACAATTGTACATTGAGAAAAAGAATTTTTTGATTTAAACAAATTATGATTAAATCAAACTTAAAATATCTTTGCAATACAGTCGAACATAATTAAATTTAATTTAAACATATTTTTTGGTTCATTTTAAAAGATTATATATTTAAATCAAACATAAATTGTGATTGATTTTAAATGATCTATAATCAACTTTTAAGTTTGATTCAAACATAATTTTTGTTTAAACCAAAGCAGAAAATATATTTGATTCAAATATATTTATTCAAACAAATAATACTTTTGAATCAATGCATAAGATATTTTCTATTTATTGAGATTAAACATACAAACTAATTTCAATTAATTATTTATTAATTTAATTAACTAATTTACTTAATTATTATTATGTTTTTGTTTCATTTAAGTATAATGTTTTCTCAGTGTACTTTTAATTTAATTAAAATATTTTTTTTAGTTACTGAATAGAAGAAAACCCTCGAGAAACAGCAACACGAATAACACCTCACCTATTGACTCACAAAACGCTACTGACTATTAATCAAAATCGTAAAAATGATGCCTCCTCGTTATGAAAATCGCTAATTTCGGTGTGGGGGTACTTCTAGTGACGACCAATCGCCGTGAAGCTTTAGGGACCACTGAAAGTCCGCGCACATGTCTCTTGACAAAATTAAAAAAATTAATTTGCTCGTGGCTGAGCATGTTTGTTCGTGCTTCCCTATAACCAACCGTTTCTTTGACTTCTCTCTAGTGTTTTGAAAAAATAAAAACATCCTATTCAAAAAAACACCAGGACCGTACACAGTGATAACTTTATTGAGTAAAAAACTGAAACGTAATTTATGACACTTTTTTTTATCAAAACAAGCATTTTTTTCATTTGTGAAATGGATTATATATATATATACGTTTTATTTTTTTATGAATGATATCTATTGTTAATTTTGTAGTTTCTAATTCTAATCATAAAGGTCAACGTTTTTTAAAAAGTTTAATTTATTTTTTAAAGACTTTGTAAATTAATAACCTATGATAAAAATAGGTTTTTTCTTCTTTTTGAAAGAATAATTTAAAAGAAAATTTTTTCAAAAAATAACAATTATAAAAAAAATTTGTTTTTAAAATTTTTTATATTTAATGAAATTTTACACAATTTATGTTACTTAGAATTTATAAAATTCAAAGTACAATTCAGGGGCTGAATGCTATAAGGGGATACGCGCCATTCATTTAACATGGCGTGTATCCCCTTATAGCATCCAGCCTCTCAACTGAAGCCTTGGATCGAATAACTCTCCGTTTAGAAGAAAATTCTTTTTTTCAATGTTTGAACATTCTAGTCCCACTTTTATATATATATGAGACATTCCATGTCAAGTGATCCAGGGGTCTTACAGTGTAATGCTTATTTCAATCATTTTTGCCTCTTAAACTATTAATCACAAAAATTTGGTAAGGTTCATTTTGGAAAGGTTTTTTAATGCTCTTTCGATTGAAAATAAGCATTAAAAAAAATTTGACCCAAAAAAATCAAAATTAAAAATAAATTTTAATGTTTGGGAACAAAAGGTCCCATTTTTACATTCTCATCAAATTTAGGTAAATATAAGAAATTATGAACAAAAAAGAACTCAAAACATCCAAAAATTTTGCTTTTTTAAAATTTTTTCCGTGAAATTTGTTCTTTACATTCTCATCAAAAATGAGAAAGTCTTGGATTTGTGCGATTTTGAGAAATTTCTAATTTTCATAAATCTTTACGTTTCATGACCCCCTGATTCCAAAAAAATGGTTTTTAGAGAAGTGTCTCTGTCACGAATCCAGCGTTAGTTTTTCAAAATTCAAAATGGCGGATCCAATATAGCCGACATCATTCTTAAAAATTGATCCGATTTGCCTGAAAATTTCTACTCGGGGTGTTTTCGGGGTTACTGATTACGAATCCGAGGTTCGTTTTTCAAAATTCAAAATGGCGACTTCAATGTGATAGAAGAATAAAGCTAAATTGTATGGATTTGCTTGGAACTCACTGCTCATCAGTTTTTAGCCATTCTGATTAAAAATATCAATTTACATTATCAAAATTGAAAATTAAGCTGATACCCAATAAATTGAGTATCAATTTTAATTAAAATTTAAATTATATTATTTCTAGCCAATCCGCCTATTTTTTAGTAATTTTGAACCGCCATTTTGAATTTTGAAAAACGGACCGCGGATTTGTAATCAGCGATCCCTAAAACCTTAGGATACCAAGTTTCATAAAAATAAAAAAAAATTTACAACACACTTTTGGCCAAAACAGTGGAAATCTCGTCGACAGCCAAGGGGTTAAGTTTCAGGTCCACTCTCTAAATTTGAATCAGCAAAAAGTCGCTGATTCACCAGCCCAGTGTATGCAGCTGATCAAACAGGGTCGCCAAACTGTAATGAAAATAGGCGATATATTCGTTTAGTTCGCCCCCATCGGTTGAGGCGCTTCAGTCGCCACTAATACGTACAAAATATGTATCGCGACAGAACGCTTCGATTTGTTAGTGTCGATTTGAATTTCAAAAGTTAAGTTTTGAAAAATTTAATAAAATGTTGCAGATTTTTTGCTACGCAACGTATTGCAGCTAAAAAAACTTCACCATATTATTAAATCTTTCAAAAAAACAGTAAATGCTCAACAAAATTGTAATCTATTAAAAAGTTGTTATTGAAAGAAGACAACTAAACATTTTTGTTAAAATAATGAATATAAAAGAGTATACATGTAACAATTTGGAATTATTTATTTATAATAATAATTTTAATATTATTTATATTTATTATTATAATAATTTATAGTTTTTATGAATAAAATGGTAAAGGTATAAGTAAGGATGGAAGTGGTTAAAGAAAACACATTATTTCAATTTGAAAAAAACCCTCATCAGTATGGACGGTATAGACAATAATTTGTACCTAAAACGTATAGTTATATGAATGCGCGAAAGAATTTTGCGATCAAAATACAGAAAGTAACATTTTGGAAGTTGTCGTCCATGCTCATGGGTAAAAAAGTGATAATTTATTGTAACTCGTCGCCCCCCGAAGGTAAATAAATTTTTCCTTGCATAATTATTAATAAAAATTGTAGATAATTTTTTCCTAAACAATCTACGAAAGTAGAAATAATGATTCGTTTCAAATCCACGGAATGCTCGCATTGCACAAAATCGTTATCAATAATTTCAAAAAGGAAGTCTTTAATTTTTTTTAAAATTCGATCTGATGACATACGCGTGGAAAATAAAATTTGCAGGCGATGTGGACTTGATATGTGACGTGGCTGAGAAAAGTGTTGTCGCAATTATGACACAAGATGCTATTACATTCATTGAAAATGTTATAATAGCATGATACGCAACCCATGTCAATAAGATTCAACAATTTTTGACTAATAATTTTTTTAAGAAATGAAGATGTCACGACATCCATTGGATCCAACGCATTTAAATTTACGGAAAGAGAAGGTTAATCCCAAGGCAAGTAAGATAAATTTTCATTTCTTATTGACATAAATGATTGAGTATCAGTAAGGAAGCCAGAAGAAGTATCTTTCTCGCAGTTAGAACTGTTAGACACGTGTAAATTATTATCTGCAAGTGAATTGAAAAATAAACTCTTATAATAATTCATAAAATCGACGCAATTGAGTTTAACATTTCGACGACCGTGTTGTTTTATTTGACTAAAAAAATTTTCCAATGGGTCTTGGTTAAAGAGTCGCCCTCCACAGCTTTTGAACCCGTATTCAAACATTTTTTTCCGAATGATTTTAAAGCCTTTAAGGGTTTTTACCCAATTTATTAAAACAGGTGGTCTCTCTAAATCGTTTTTACGCACTTTGACATATTTCATACTTTCGAAAATACGAATTGCCGTATTCCAAAGTCCTTCGTGGGGACAATCACCATCCGTAGCGATTGGTTCCTTGTAAATTTAATCTGGATCGTTTGACTTCTTGCTTCCAGTGCCATTTACACTGTCAAAAACCTGGTCCAGAAATAGACACAGAAAATGACGCGAAAGTACTGCTAAATATTTCCGCACAATATTTGACCCTCATTTTTTTGATTTTATTGATTATTACATGATTGTCCGAGATTTTTTTTAATACCCTGAAAACGCGGTAACTTTTGTCTATATTATAACCTAAAACTATAATTCCACGATGCTTCCCACTGTTTATTTTCGTAAACAAATTTTAAATTTTACGTTAACAAGTTATTTCTCAAACATTTCAGCAAATGTGGTGAATCGAATATGTGAACGATTTCATTGCCATCAATATCAATTGTATCGTTAACATGGGGTTTTCCTTCTCTGAGGTGCGAAGCTTTTGTGTCGGCTATTAAAGATTTAATGGCCGACTCATTGCACTTTCCCTGATCGCAAATGGACGCAACGATTTTAAACCCCGCTGTACTAACGCGACGAACAATTTCTTTATAGGTACGCATGATATCCTCGACTTTCATACAAGTTTTGCAGAAAGAAAACGCGATCGCTTGCTTCCACGATTTTTCAGACGCTTTCTTCGGTAAACCCTTTAGCATCCACACCGATGCATGGTCTGCTATTTCACATTTGCGTTCACGCCCATCGTCAACAAAACCTTCCACTATTCCTCTAGCCTCGTTAAAAAGAACCGTTGTATCAATTTCGACCTCATCCATCATTAAAACGCAGTACCTATCATCAGGGGCACGTTTTTCTCCTTGCAACCTAATATCATCAAATATTGCATCGCATTATCTCGGTCGAATTTGAAGTGATTGCGCCAGTTTTCTAATTGTTTCCGCGCTAGGAAGACAAAATATTTGCGGCATATATCTATATGTTGTAGCACTTCTTTTGTACAAAGAAAGTGCAAATACTTTATCTTCCAGTGTAAAAACTTTATGATATTTATTAACATTTGTATTACGAAAATGGCATAATATAAAATTGCGAACTGGCGGAATCATTTCATCCAAGATTTTAGCGTACCCTTTGTCAGTGATAGACTCCGCACGCTGAAGACGTTCTTGCACATTCTCCTTTCTCTTTTTTGCCATTCGTACTTGATGCGAAAGATGAGTGATGAGAGAATACAATTTTTCATCCCTGGTTTTGAGATTCCTTTTCTTCGAAACATGAAAGATGCTGAGAATAGATCCTCTTTAATATAAGAATAAAAATTTGTTATTTAGTCTGCAAATTTTAATTAAAATAGGCCTTTTTCAATATCGTACAAATTAATATTTAAAACGGTTAAACAAACAAAAATTACTATTATATACTGGCCTTAAAAGTAATAAGACTCTCCACTAATACACATGAATAAAGAATTTTGTGAAAAAAGTAAAATAGGCCTTTTTCATTATCTTACAAATATAATTTTAATTGTACTAGAAATAAATCATTTACTTAAGCTTAAAAAGTATGAGATTTTATAATTAACAATAAATGAAAATCTTACTCCGTTTCTTAGAAGGTTTTGTCTTTGAACCTTTGAATCTCTTCTTAACCGGTTTCTCATTCTCTTTTTCACAATCAGGAATTTTCCTCATAACCTCTCCCGATTCCAGATTTTTTACTTCGGCGATAAATTTCGTTTGATTGGTAGGTAGTCCAGTATCGATCGGTTTTTCAGGAACAGAGACTTCTGCTATCTTCGAATTTTGATTAGCATCAACTGCTAGATCATAATTTAAATCAGCAGGTGCTGAGGAAGCAGAAGTGCATTCTGTACTAATCTCTTTGTCTTGTACGGTCGAAGAAAAATAATCTATAGCGATTGTAGATCCTACAATCGCTATAGATTGTACATATCTACATCTGAAAGAGTTATTATTAAAAATAGAATTTTAACAACAATAAAGAAAACTTTTATTAAGAAAATGTATATTTAAGATGTTCACTATGAAAAAAATAAGTTAAATTTTTTTCTTAATTTTCAAATAGAAAAAAATAATTTTTTAATAAAACTTCCCAGACAGCACGTAAGCTTGCAGCAACCTTGCGGCAAGCTTGCAGCGCAATATTGCTAATGTTGCGCGGTAAGCCTGCCACAAGGTTGCTGCAATCTTACGGGTTGTCTGGGTTGTAATCTGTTAACTAATTTAAATAAAAATCTTAAGAAACTCATTTTAAAAAACCAGAATAAAAAGTATAATTCTAAATAAATTAATTTTTAATTTCTCAATTGTCAAATGAATAATGAAAAAAAATAATATTACCCAAAGGAGAGGACAGATTTATAGTTGGAATAGCAGCTTTTGTTAATCGAGATCCTACTTTGAAGCGATCCTCAAAATGGTTCTCACAAATTCTCCTATCACTGATCCTTTCCTTGGGAATGTTGAGCAATTCTGGATTTCCACTAGCAAAAATCCATTTTAGACAACGTTCTGTTTCATTTGGAAACTTGTGTGCATTTGGAAATCTGTGTAAGGATCCTACAGTATTGGTACAAAACAGCAAATTGCATTTTTTTTGTGGTTTTGGAGGAATTGGTGGAGAATTAGCAACAGAATCGATCGGAGGATTAACTGGTTGATCAGACATCTTTTACTAAAACAAAAAAACTCAATTTTTTATGAATATGTGCTCATATGAAATATAATAAAATAAAAGTAAAATCAACAAATACTTCCCTTTGGATATTTCTGTAATCGCCTTCTGCAAAAAATAAAAATTCTTAAAAAATTTTTACACCATAATACTAACGCCTTATGTTAAAAGGTTTTTATTTAATGTATCAACAGTAATAAATAAATAAATATATAAATAATAAATAATCAATAAATATTAATCAATAAATAAGAATAATATTTAATTATAAAATTTTTTTAATTATTAAGATGTTTTGCATGTATTAGTGGCGACCGAAGCACCTCAGCCGATGGGGGCGAACTAAACAAATATATCGCCTATTTTCATTACAGTTTGGTGGCCCTGGATCAAACAGCGTATATACGCTGGAAAATCAGTGCATATTCGCTGATTGACTTAGCTGCATACTTTCGGCTGGTGAATCAGCGACTTTTCGCTGATTAAAATTTAGAGAGCAGGTTTGGATAAACCGTTGACTTTGAACTTGAACTGAAAATTTTAATTTTGAGTCAAATTTTTTTTTAATTCTCAACATGATTCAAATGTATTCCTGTAATTGTTATGCAGCCAATTTTTATTTGATTTTTCAGTATTGTTAAATTATAAAAATTTTTATAGAGATTGGGTCATCCTTTTTATTTGTACCAAAGTTATTTGCATTGCAAATATCTGGACATTTATTAAATAATTTGTTTATAGAATAATATTTACTTGGATTGTTTGACATTAATTTTCTGTTCAGAAATAAGTATACCCTAAAATTTTATAACCGATGTAATTGTTTTTTGTTTGAAATTAAAGTGGACGTCACTGGAGGCCGATTTCTTTATTCGGTTAATGCACATGATCTAATTCAGTTCAAAATAATTTAGTTCGACGACCAGACAATTAATAAGACATAAATTATACCAATTTAAAAATTTTTCAAAAAAGTGCAGGAAATGAATTATTGCTATTGCCTGAGTTGTTCTTTTTGTTGTTGTACTAAGATTATGAAATGCTTATGTCGTTTGAACGGTTCATACTAGAAATGCAGGAATGTGTATGTATTATTATTTAGTTTTCTCTTGATATAGGATATGGTGATTTATTAAATATATATAATTTTTGTCTTTCGATGAAAGTTGAATATTAATGTCATGATAATCTGCAAATTAACACATATTGATGAGAATGTAAACCTTAAAGTCGTAGTAACTTTAAGACCAATAAATTATTTAGGGGCTCAAAAAAGATGTGGCGTGTCCGATACGTAGTCTCAGTTGATTGAGTTTGATCCACAGCGAACTATTTATTGGCGAGGAGTCAGTATATTTTAGCTGATCTTTTTTAAAACATGTAGATAATGGAGCTTTTTTACATACAAGGAGGAATGTGAACAAGAACGCAGATAATGTACATACAATGTCCTTCTAGGAAAAAAACCTGAGCTTTCGTTTAAAAAAATGGGACCTTTTCCTTCCAAAAATTGTAATTTATTTTTAATTTTGATTTTTATTGGGTCAAAATTTTTTTTTAAATGCTTATTTTCAATCGAAAGACCATGAAAAAACCTTTCCAAAATGTACCTTGCCAAATTTGTATGTTTAATAGTTTAAGAGTAAAAAATTATCGAAATAAGCATTGTACTGAAAAATCCAAGAATTTAACCCTCTCCTCCTCGGAAAATATTGGACTAGGTAAAAAAATATTTTCACGAAAAATTACTATCTATTAGTACTACAAAAGCCCCAAGTTTTTCTACGATTGGAGAAAAATTTTTCTCCACCTTGATCACTTAACATGGAATGCCTCATATGTTTTATGGCAGTTACATTTGCTCATGCGCGATAAGTATTTCTTTCGCGTGTAGAAGCGAAAGAGTGTCGACCGCGTTCGTGACTATTCCTCGTTTTCGTGTGTCTCAAAGGCAATCGATGAAATATTTTCTTTCTAGTTGTGAGTCACAGCGCTGCTGACGCGAACAGTGTTGTAAAAACATTATTATTGTTCCTATTTTTTTCCGTTTAGTGACAAATCTTTCCTATATCGCGACCATAATACATTGTCAGCCATCGTGGCCGACAAGATAGACGCGCTGCGCACGCGAGCGCAAGACAAACAATATATGGTGAATAAACCTAGAAAAAGAATGTCGTCGGATACAAGTACCGATGAAATAACTGAAAATTTTGTACGGAATGATATCAATGATCCTTCTATGGTAGACAGTAAAGCCTCTTCAGGGGCGGATGCTCTCCTTTTCTATAAAACGTCCGGTACACAAGACGCAACTAAGCGTTCTAAAATCGATTACAATGACGATGTTTGAAAAATGGATTGTGAGGAAACATCTTCTGCCCTGCCAGGTGAAGGTAATGATCAAAGCAAGAATCCCTCTCCCACTCAATCCTCCTTTGCAAATAATGGGCCAGACGCTACTCGCAGATATCCTCTATCTCAGAAAGGACACTGTAAAGTTTTTGTCCAACGCTCTCCCAATTCTGACAATGCCAAAGATAAACTACACCCATTATCTTTCGGACGTATTATCAATACGCGTTCCTCCCCACAAGGGTAAATCTATTATAGATATTAAATCTAATGGCTACAACAAACTTTGTGTCGTCTTAAGGTCAGCATTCGAAGCAAATAACCTGTTATACGACAAGTTTCTTAAAGAAAAAGGCCTAATCGTTTTCGTTCCAGCAAATTTCTATACCTGTCAGGAAATCATTCGCGATGTTCCTCTTGACATAACTACTGATGAGGTAAATGAAAACATTAAAATTCTAGGAAATCCCTCCATTTAGGTCTCTGACCTGGGCATACGCCGACTCAATGGAAATGTCAAAAATACGGAAACTAACAAAATTGAAACTCAACCCTCCCGCTTGATTCTCGTTACATTTTCGGGTATTATCATTCCTGAAAAAGTTTCCTTTTACTTGTTAAAGCGAGGGAAATTTCTCCTTACCACAACGCTACAAAAATGGCGATACTTTTGACTTGTTGATTCACAAGCCCCACGCTTCGGACTTGTGAAATTACCCGCGACAGTCCGTTTATTTATACGGGGATCTTTCCCAGGCGCTAGGTAGGAATCTACCCGGACCTCCGCAGTTCCTTTTTTTTCTATCGAAAGTGCTTCCGGACTAGCTCGACTTCCGAACTCTCGATTTCAACTCGTAGGATGGACGTATCTCAAAGAATGGATTCTATTGCCGAGAGAGACAAAACAGACAACTCAACACTCACTATTCACTACAAATTACTATGGCACAATTTAGAATTTTAACTCTCTTTCTTTATTTATTCAATAATGACGGAAAACCGGGGAAAACCACACTTCTCTCGAAGATAACCAACAAATATAGAAGCCACGCTTCCGGTGTAGCACGTTTTTGGCCGGCACTCAGCGTTGACTCCAAGTTGCCTCTCTGGATAACCTGGTGGACCAGGTGAAGGCGAGCGAAGTTGAATTCGTCCACTAACCTTGGATTTTCCGCAACATCTCGCGGTATTCCTCTGCGCGGCCAGAACCGAACTGAGGAAATTGTCAATTAGGCGACTCGGACGTTCACCGTCCTTTACACATGCGCTCTTTACATAGCCCCTGTGGAATGGCTACAGTAGTCCTAAATTTGCCGCGGTGTTAGATAATTGCCTGCGCCCACAGACAATAGTTGTTAAAATATCATTTGGTTTTAACAACTAAACCAAAATAATGAAGTCCATCCTTCCTTCTGGAGGTTGCTTCTTCTTCTTCCGGCCAATCAACGTGTCTATATTTTTCTTATAACCTATCTGGTATTAAAACAAATTAAACGTTTTAAAGGAGGTGTTGTTTTCTTTTATACCAACTCGAATGCTCTCAAGTTTTAACAATTCAAACATTTTACAGACTATTCTGTAATTCCGTCGATATCAACAATCATTTGGAAAACAATTCATCGTACTTTCAATAATTATTTATCGGGGAGTTCGGATGTGGCCAGGTATATGTTCTAATTCAAATATAACAAAGCGATTAAAACGCGGAAAGATTAAATATTTAATTCTAGATTTTTCGGCGAGACTTTCGCGGGACATTTGTACGTGGTTAATATAAAACCACGTCACAACTCCCCTCGTCCTAGCCGAAACATCTACCTTGAGAAGTCTCCGCCAGTGGCCCAACTCATCTTCACTCGCCTGTTCCTCATTAGCGATACCTATTGTTTCCAATTCATTTTACCGACTTTTATGATCTGACATATTATAAGATGCTTTGAGAGAAGAAAAACAGAAATAAAAAAAAGAAACTGTAACTTGAATCAATGACTTTCATTACCCTCAGTGTCCTGTCTTCTCACCATCTTGTCTGTCACCATGTGTGTCTCGATTAAATATCTTTCTTATTACCTTGAGTCAAAGTTCTCGGTCCTCCGACCAGCAAAGGGAATCAGGGGTTAAGAAATAACTTCATCCCTTGAAACGTACTTATTAAAATAAATTATCTCGTTTTATTATTGAGAGATTTACATAAAATCATAGAGAAAAAAAACATTATAGGGGTACTTCCCTTATTCCCGGGTTTCCTCCTTCTCATCTTTCCCGACCCGAAACGTAACCAAAAGGGACAGGAAGTTACAAAAAAAACCAAAACAATTAACTAAACATAAAAATTTTCCTACGACTTTTCTTACGGAAGGGGGTTTTGTCCAGAAACAAAAACAAAGGGGAGAACTGCAAAAGATAATTTGCGAAATAAATAAAAGAGAGAAAGAGAAGAAAAAATAAAAAAAACAAGAGAAGAGAGAAAAAAAAATTATATCTATAGGAAGAAATTTCTTCCTATATTTCGTCCTCTTCTGCCTGGGGACAATTTTCTATTTGGTGTCCTCGATTTCCGCACCCATGGCACCACATGCGGCGGACTGCTGTTTCTACCAGCTCGTGTCGGTAGTGTTGGCCCAGGTCGTGTGTCTCCTGGTTCTGGTGGGAAGCCACCTCTACCAACTGGAGTATTATTTCTCCGGCAATGGCTTGGGCCTCTCGGCGGATCTCTTCCTTCTTCCTCCTCTCCTTTTCGTTCGCCCTCCTCCAGTTTTGACGAGCCTGATAGTTTCTTGGCGTGCCTTCTCCCTTGCCAGTCGAGCTTGGTCTTCACGGGCCTCCCGGCGCCCCCTCACCGCTTCGAACGCCTGTTCCTCGCGTCGCTTCTCTAGGCGTCTTATATGAGTGGGCGGTCGTGTACGGGGCTGTATCGGCTCTGCGTCCCTCGACAACCCCGCTTCATATCGCTGTGGCGGCATCGGTCGGGACGTATATCCGCTCCTTGAAGATCCGGCTGGGTTAGGTGTGGAACCAGCTGGTCTCCACACCGTCGGGGTGGGTGCTACCCGTTGTGGCACCACCTCAAAATCATCTCGGAGCATCCGCTCCACTCTTTCGGCCAGTTCGCTCCTGGCGTCTGCTGCCGCTCGGAGTTCTGCTTCTTCCTCTTAAACAAAATGGGGAGTATTTCCTTTATTTGGGGGGTCGTCTATTATTATATAGGGAGCTAAATATTCTACTTTGTCTACTCCTCAAAATTGAATGGGTCCGAAACCAAAAAAAAAAATCTGCCGTATTTTCGGACCAATTTTTCCTATTTAATGAAAAGATTCATCTTGCACCCTTTCGATAAGTACTTAATTACTCCAGTTCCCCATATACATGCAAATTTTTAGAGGATCATGCTCCTGTATTTTCCTCTACTCCCCCTGTCCTAGAATTTCTATAGGGAATCAATAGCTTAATTGGGAACTTACCAAGCGACCTGCCTTCCTCGGTCGCTATCTCATATACTGAGGGTCCGAGAACGCGCATTACAATAAACGGGCCTTGGTTCTTTCCCCCGAACGCTCGTGTAATCCCCTTATGTGCAGCCGAAGTAATTTGCTTTTTACACATGACTTTGTCTCCTACCTTATATAAAATGTGTCTACGTCTTTTGTCGTAATTAATTTTTTGACGGTCGAACGCACTGTCCATATGTAGGGACACTAAGTCCTGTAGCTCTTTCAGTTTTTCGATTCTTTCTAACCACTCTTCGGAATCCGCGAGTGTGAGGTCTACTTGGTTCTCCTCCGTTCTATCTCGAAGGTTGTTGTTGTTGTCCACGGGTGCGCGCCGTTATTTCCCTCTATGCGGTCGTTGACCAAGACAGTTTGGTCGGCCTTATACGGTTTACTGGCCTTCCGGTTTTTCGACTTCTTGGGGGCAACTTTCGCATTTTAGTCAGTATTCTTTACTGGTCACGATTGGTTTTTGCATTAATAAGGGCTGCTATCAATGCGTCTATCGTTTGTGGACCATGGTTCGTTGTTCGGGTCTACTGTTTGTTTCAACGGTTTAACGGGTTCCGTTTTTCCCGTTTTACTTTCTTCCGAACCGATGACTGCGATTTTACTCGGTCTCGGGTCTGTCCGTATTGGTCCTTGAAAAGCGTATTCAGGAATTAACGATTTTTCTGGTGGTGGTGGGGGTAGATCATCGTCCGTAATCGCCATTACGCGTTCAAATTCTGACGTCAATTCCGCGAGACTGTTAAAATCGTTAAATTCGTGCCGTCGAATCGCTCTTCGGTAATCGGCTCGAATATTCGCGTGTACGCGGTCCATCTGAGCTATCATTTCGATTGGTATGGTTGACAGCTGGTACAAACCGTACATACAAGTCAGGTAATCGACCGCAGATTCTCCAGGTCCTTGCTTTCGAAAGAGAATCTGTTTCTCGAGCCGATCCTGGAACCGAGCATCTCCGAACCTGACCTGTAATTGGTATTTGCACTCTTCCCAGGTGTGCCACCTGTGGCGATTTTGGCGATACCAGTGTGCCGCCATGTCTGTGAGTAGGAAGGGCATGGCTACGAGAAGCTCCTCATCTGTCATGAACGACGCAGCTCTACCCTCCTCCACTCACCACAAGAAATTGTTGATACTGGTATCTTTTTGTCCATTAAATTTTATTTGCCAGCTATCCACAATTCTCGTGACGTTTCGGGGATTCCTATAATGTTTGTTGTCTCTTGGGAAAATCTATTCGTCGGTTCCCACTGTCCGTTTGGGTTTGAGACAAATCCCATTTGTCTATTCGCGTAATACGGGTTCTGGTATTCGTTTCGGTTTTCTGGTTCGAATCTTTCCCCGTATGTTACCGATCGTGTTTGTCTGTAGTACCCTCCTACTGTCGCGTGCCTGTACGGTCCTTGCTGGTACCGGTCTGTAGTCTGTTGGTATTCTGTTAACCTTTGTTCGTGTTGTCTATATTCTAAATGATTGGTCTGGTTTGATGGTAGTGGGGGCGGAAATTGTCTCTGGTTTCCGCTCCAACTCAAACCATCGAATCGCGTGTTACGAATTTCAAAATCTACTGTCGGGACTGTCGGAGGCATAGACGATCCTCGGGGTATTTCGGGAAACTGGTGTCTGTATACGTCCGTTTGTCTACCCGAGTGTCCTTGGTTATATACGGGCAGCGATCTCGATACGGTGGTTGTCGTGTGGCACGTCGGACAAATACTCGTTGCCGTTTGATTACTTAGAACGCGTTCCGTAACCAGGTTCGTCAAGGCCGTTATTTGCTGTTGCATTGCTATAATTGATTCGCGCAGTTCCTCAGTTTCTGTGTTTTCCGCGCGCGATTCAAATACGTAATTTCCCCGCGGGTTTGTATTTATATACAATAAATACGTATTTCAGGTTTGGTGAGGGACAGTCGGTGTGAGGGTTTTCCTGTCTAGAAAGTTGCTGTCTTCTATCTGAGTTACTGTCTATAAAAATGTTTTGTGGTTTGGTTACTACTGGACTTTCCGGAAGCGGGACAAATCGAACCGATCCAGGTGTCGTGAGGGTCGAGGTTTGCACCCCTGTTTCAGGTATTTTAAAAGCTTTGTCGCTGCCATACCATGGGACATCTAGTTGACCCTGCAACTTCGCGATTAATCGTTCTAGTCGTGATACAAGTACTTCAGGCGGGCCTGACGTGCTGCATCCGTGAAGTTCGAGATGCTTTAAGACTCCGTCGAATGCTTTTATCTCGCTTCCGAGTTTCGCGATTAAATTATTCCCGTTTGTATTTTGGGTATTTGAATCATTTCCGGCATTTAACCCTACCGCGATTGTCGCTTGGGCTAGTGATTGGGATACCGGAGATCCCGTCGCTGTTTCTTCCCCTTCCTCCAGGTTCTTGTCGCTCGAAGTGTTTTTGCTCCGGTCGAGTTCTTCCGTGGTACTCATTTTTACAATTTATTTTGTAACTTTGCTCTTTAACCAACGAGAAAATTTTTATTCCCGAAACATTCTTTTAAATTTATATACTTGTAATTTTTATTTCTAATCGCGTTTTACTATTTTCGGTTGCTGTGGACGACCGTTGACCACAAAACGCTGCAATTATTTAAATTTCTAGCAAGTTTTCCCAAAATTTCCACTACTTTTTCCGAAATTTCCCTGAGTTGATTCAGGCCGCAAGGTATTGACTGAATTCGATACAACGAAAGATAAATAATTTTAATGTAATCGGGAAATATTTAGATATAAAAAAAAATTTCCAACAACAAAAAAAATTTCCCTTTTATTTTTCTTTTCTTTAATTTCTGAAAGAAAAAAAATATTTTTAACTAAATAAACTCTTTTGTCAAGTTCACTTATTATTTATTTATTTTAAGTCTTTATTAATTTATTAAGAAATTGACAACTTACCAAATATTTCTTAATATTTCTTAAATTTCCAATCTTTCCTCGACTGGATGTGAAAAATTACCGATCAAAAATTCTAATTACTTTATTAATCAATATATTTTCCTTGGTTTGTTACTACGTAGATTGGTTTCTCCAACAAAAAAACTAACTTTCCAATATTTGGGGAAATTTCCAAAGTTTCCTAAAATTTTTTTACTTTGGAAATCCAATTTTCGGCTCAGGATTTCCGTCGTTTGGTATTTTAGTCTATCGGAGGGCGAAATACCGGTAAAAATCTAAAATTTCCTAAATTACCGGTAAATTACCTTTCCTGTTCGGTAATTTACCAAAACCTACAATCCTATTTTCTCTATTGGTTATCCAATACTGACCATTTCGGTGCGATTTATCATGAAAAATTACGAAAAAATTTCAAAAATTACCTATTACTCTATTTAAAAAATTTTCGTGGTGACTTTTACTTAATTTTTTCTAATTAAATCCACTGAGTTCGGATGGCTTGAAAAAACCGATTTATCCTTTTCACTCCTCGCCTCCTTGCGGAAATTCTATTTTTCGGAAGAGAGAAAAAAAAATCCACTTCCAATTTCTAAAAGAGAAAAAAAACGGGAAGAGAAAAAAAATCCTTTACTCTTTTAAATTTTCTGTTTATTTTATATTTTACCACCTCTTAATCTTTTACCTAGAAATTTGAGCTCTAAAGCTTTTCTACGACTTTCCAAAGCATCCTACAAAAATAATAACACAGAAATTTTTATCTCAACACAAAAAAATCAAACTTTGGAAGCAAAAAAATTCTCTTTTTTTTAATTTTCTGATATTAACTTTATACAAAACAAAAACAAGTTAATTGTCAGATCAGCTATTCCAAAAAAAATATACGACTACTGAACAAAATAAACCAATAATTACTCACCAGGAAGCGTGATTACATCCGTGTCGTTTCACTATTTTAACTTTCTGACACAATACTTTTATTTCGAGGTTATTCTTAATTTTAATCAAAGTCCATTGAGTGAACTTGTCACATTTCACTCTCTCGGAATAGTTCTGAAGTTGGGCGCCACTGTTGTAGCGAGGTTTCCTTTCACTTGTTAAAGCGAGGGAAATCTCTCCTTAACACAACGCTACAAAAATGGAGATACTTCGGACTTGTGAAAATACCCGCGACAGTCCGTTTATTTATACGGAGATCTTTCCCAGGCGCCAGGTAGGAATCTACCAGGACCTCCGCAGTTCCTTTTTTTCTATAGAGAGTGCTTCCGAACTCTCGATTACAACTCGTAGCATGGACGTATCTCAAAGAATGGATTCTATTGCCGAGAGAGACGAAACAGACAACTCAACACTCACTATTCACTACAAATTACTATGACACAATTTAGAATTTTAACTCTTTTTCTTTATTTACTCAATAATGACGGAAAACCGGGGAAAACCACACTTCTCTCGAAGATAACCAACAAATATAGAAGCCACGCTTCCGGTGTAGCACGTTTTTGGCCGGCACTCAGCGTTGACGCCAAGTTGCCTCTCTGGATAACCTGGTGGACCCGGTGAAGGCGAGCGAAGTTGAATTCGTCCACTAACCTCGGATTTTCCGCAACATCTCGCGGTATTCCTCTGCGCGGCTCATCTTCGAAGACTTAAAATTCTACGTGAACAATTAACCGGGACGCGGACTCACAGTTGTCAAACGGCTGGCCAGAACCGAACCGAACTGACAAAATAACAGCACTTTCATACCTCATACCGATCTAATTACCTTGATTACGAATATTCTAATGACTCTGACTAATTTAGTCAGTTCAATATTTTTTTACTCCGAAGACGCAAAACAAGAATGTCTTCATTTAGTTAACAATCTCTCAAACAATATTACATCCAAATACCTACCCATTTCGACTCCAGTTAATGCCCTTACAAAATTAACTAAATATACTGCGATGGAACTCACAAGGTGTCATCAATAAAAAAGGTGACCTTACGAACATTTCTAATAATCTCGATATAATTTTACTCTCTGAAACCCTTCTAAAACCCACAAAATCCTTCTTTCTGAAGAATTTTAATATTATTAGATCAGATAGGCTATCAAACAGAGGAGGTGGTTTAGCTATATCTATAAGAAGCGGCATAAGATTCACCAGGATAACCTCAATACCTAGTGTTGAGAATAGACTGGAGACCTTGGCAGTTTCAATCCCTTCCGAAGACGGAGACCTATTAATTGTTTCAGTTTACAGAGTACCATCCCCAGATAATAAAATTTCCAAGGACCAACTTTTTCAATTCTGTAATTTCAATTAACAACCATGCTGTCTTTGTTGGTGGTAATTTCAACTGTCATCACTCCTCATGGGGCAGCAGTCGCAACTGTTACAACAGTGAGGAGCTTCGTGACACTCTAGACTCTATCGACCATGTTTGTTTAAATAATGGAAAAACTACCTATAAAAATAGACCTGGTTCTCCGGATTCAGTACTAGACCTCTCTTTTATTTCTCCACTTCTGTCCTTGTCTTCTGTATGGGACGTCTGGAATGATACCTTGGGTAGCGACCACTTCCCGGTAATTACTAAAATTGGAGTGTCAGTCTCAATATCACCTTTCACCTCTGACAAATATAACCTAAAGAAGATATCTTGGCCAATTTTTTCGTCTAACTTAAATAATTTCATAGTCGATTTCAATTTAAATTCTTCATCACCTCACCCTGATGTACTCGATAATTACTATCTCCTTATTAAAGGAATAGATGAAGCTATTAAGGTGGCTTGTCCTCAACCAAAGAGAAATAACTTCAACAACACCTAATCAAGGAAGCCCGTTGTTCCAGCTCCCTGGTGGAATGATGCGTGTGATTTGATAATTTCCGAAAGAAAAGAAGCAATTAGAAAATATAGAAACGTCTCCAATATGGATAACTTTATTAACCTGAAACGGAAAGAGGCTTGCGCCAAGAAAACCCTCAACAAAGCTAGGCGAGAATCCTTTCGAACCTTCTGCAACTCGATAGACAGACGTACACCAATTTCTTGAGTCTGGAGAATCGTTAAATCCTTTAAAAACCGACTTACGCAGCAAGCTACGGCTTCTTGTTCAGCGGATACAGAAGTTGTAGCCATGCTGCATGATCTGGTGTCAATGAAACTTGTCCTTCTACCGTGTTTCGCGAACAATTTCCTAACCATTTTAGAGCTAACGAATTCTTCGAGAATGCCTTCACTGAAAAAGAACTTAAAAATGCCATTTCCTCCTTCAAATCTAAATCCTCTCCTAGTTTGGATAAAGTTGACTATAATATAATTCAACACCTTCCACCTAATGCTTTATCCGTTCTCCTAGACATTTTCAATAAAATGCTATCATCTTCTACTTTTCCATCATCTTGGTCTAAATTCTTAATTCTTTTCATCCCTAAATCCACCCCCGGGAAATTTAGACCAATTTCCTTGGCTTCCTGCCTATTTAAATTATTAGAAAAACTTATTCAGTTGAGACTCAATTGGTACTTGGAACACAATTTAAAACTATCACCCACCCAATTTTGTTTCAGAAAAAGTAGATCATGCGCCGACAACCTAGCTATTTTGGCTACGGAGGTCTGGACCGGTTTCGCGAATCGCCAAACTACCGCAGGACTATTTCTTGACATAAAAGGAGTATTTCTAAGTGAAATGCCGAATATACTAGCTGATGACCTTAGAGAACTAGGAATTCCAAGAACAATAACTTGATTCATTTACAACTCTATCGCGTAGAAAAACTTTTTTTAAAATCAATAATGAAATTATAGGACCCAGAATAAACACTGTAGGACCCCAAGTCGATTTTAAGATTGGAATGAAAGTTCAAACAAGTATTTCTCCGAACTTAGTCTTTAACGACTTAACACATCACAATTTCAATCGTTTCACACATTTTTATACAGATGGTTCCAAAACGGAATCTGAATCCACAGCTGGTTGTTCCTTTAACTGTACTTCCAACAACATCTCGTATTCCTGGAAATTATCAAATAATGCTTCGATTTTTTCCATAGAAGCTATAGCCATTCTATATGCTCTAGACTTCATCCTCACACAAGGTTTTACTCAAATAGTTATTTTTTCGGACTTACAAAGTGTTTTACGCAGCATCGCCTCTGAAACCCGGATAAAAATTAAAAATATTCTGATTTTTCTTATTAGAAATAGGTTACACACTCTCTCCAAACTTAATTGCGAAGTATGGTTAGTCTGGACACCCGGACACATGGGAGTGACCGGTAATGAATTAGCTGACGTAGCAGCCAAAGAGGCAGCAATTGACGGCAATCTCCTTAATATTGCTCTACCCTCTTCTGATCTTTACAGGCAGTATGCACAATGCTTAAGGCAAGTGCGTTGTCAACGTAACCGTATGAACGGTTAATAAGAAGAAGAAAACTAAGAAGCGTGTAGAAGCTTCTGGTTCTAGTGGAGAGAAAAGTTTTAGCTAACGTTATACATGTGCGTGTGTGAATTTGTAGACTCACATCACTATACATATATACGTGAACGATTAGCGAAGCGCGTGCCATAGGAAGAAGAAAGGTGAAAAATAAAACGTTTTGTAGTGAACAGGTTGCTAGTCATTGAACATTTAAAGCGGTGATCGCTCATTTGTTTTTACGTGAAGTTGCCCGTTCAAACCTGCAGGATTTAAAAAAACAAATTTCTAATTGTAAATTAGAAACTTAAACTGGTAAATAATGTTAGAAAAAATGTGGTGCTGTAAAATCAGTCTGGGTGAAGGAAATAAAGTTCCTTGACGATTTTTGGATACACAATATCTTTCTGTTTCTGGTAAATTAGAAACTAAAACTGGTAAAATAGTCTAAAACTGGTAAAATAGTCATTATATGCAAATAGCTAAAATATATTTAGAAGATATGTGGTGCTGTAAAATCAGTCGGGGTGAAGGAAGTAAAGTGTCTAGACGATTTTTTGATACACAATATCTTTGTTTCTGGTAATTAAGAAACTAAAACTGGTAAAATAGTCTAAAACTGATAAAATAGTCATTATATGCAAATAGCTTAAATATTTTTAGAAGATATGTGGTTCTGTAAAATCAGTCGGGGTGAAGGAAGTAAAGTGCCTTGACGATTTTTGGATACACAATATCTTTCTGTTTCTGGTAATTAAGAAACTAAATCTGGTAAAATAGTCTAAAACTGATAAAATAATCATTATATGCAAATAGCTAGAATAATTTTAGAAGATATGTGGTGCTGTAAAATCAGTCTGGGTGAAGGAAGAAAAGTGTCTTGACGATTTTTTAGAACACAATATCTTTCTGTTTCTGGTAATTAAGAAACTTAATCTGGTAAAATAGTCTAAAACTGGTAAAATAGTCATTATATGCAAATAGCTAGAATAATTTTAAAAGATATGTGGTGCTGTAAAATCAGTCGGGGTGAAGGAAGTAAAGTGTCTAGACGATTTTTGGATACACAATATCTTTCTGTTTCTGGTAAATTAGAAACTAAAACTGGTAAAATAGTCTAAAACTGGTAAAATAGTCATTATATGCAAATAGCTAAAATATATTTAGAAGATATGTGGTGCTGTAAAATCAGTCGGGGTGAAGGAAGTAAAGTGTCTAGACGATTTTTTGATACACAATATCTTTGTTTCTGAAAATTAAGAAACTAAAACTGGTAAAATAGTCTAAAACTGATAAAATAGTCATTATATGCAAATAGCTTAAATATTTTTAGAAGATATGTGGTTCTGTAAAATCAGTCGGGGTGAAGGAAGTAAAGTGCCTTGACGATTTTTGGATACACAATATCTTTCTGTTTCTGGTAATTAAGAAACTAAATCTGGTAAAATAGTCTAAAACTGATAAAATAATCATTATATGCAAATAGCTAGAATAATTTTAGAAGATATGTGGTGCTGTAAAATCAGTCTTGGTAAAGGAAGAAAAGTGTCTTGACGATATTTGGATACACAATATCTTTCTGTTTCTGGTTATTAAGAAACTTAATCTGGTAAAATAGTCTAAAACTGGTAAAATAGTCATTATATGCAAATAGCTAGAATAATTTTAAAAGATATGTGGTGCTGTAAAATCAGTCGGGGTGAAGGAAGTAAAGTGTCTAGACGATTTTTGGATACACAATATCTTTCTGTTTCTGGTAAATTAGAAACTAAAACTGGTAAAATAGTCTAAAACTGGTAAAATAGTCATTATATGCAAATAGCTAAAATATATTTAGAAGATATGTGGTGCTGTAAAATCAGTCGGGGTGAAGGAAGTAAAGTGTCTAGACGATTTTTTGATACACAATATCTTTGTTTCTGAAAATTAAGAAACTAAAACTGGTAAAATAGTCTAAAACTGATAAAATAGTCATTATATGCAAATAGCTTAAATATTTTTAGAAGATATGTGGTTCTGTAAAATCAGTCGGGGTGAAGGAAGTAAAGTGCCTTGACGATTTTTGGATACACAATATCTTTCTGTTTCTGGTAATTAAGAAACTAAATCTGGTAAAATAGTCTAAAACTGATAAAATAATCATTATATGCAAATAGCTAGAATAATTTTAGAAGATATGTGGTGCTGTAAAATCAGTCTGGGTGAAGGAAGAAAAGTGTCTTGACGATTTTTTAGAACACAATATCTTTCTCTTTCTGGTAATTAAGAAACTTAATCTGGTAAAATAGTCTAAAACTGGTAAAATAGTCATTATATGCAAATAGCTAGAATAATTTTAAAAGATATGTGGTGCTGTAAAATCAGTCGGGGTGAAGGAAGTAAAGTGTCTAGACGATTTTTGGATACACAATATCTTTCTGTGTCTGGTAATTAAGAAACTAAAACTGGTAAAATAGTCTAAAACTGATAAAATAATCATTATATGCAAATAGCTGTTATATATTTAGAAGATATGTGGTGCTGTAAAATCAGTCGGGGTTAAGGAAGTAAAGTGTCTTGACGTTTTTTAGATACACAATATCTTTCTGTTTCTGGTAATTAAGAAACTAAAACTGATAAAATAGTCATTATATGCAAAAAGCTTAAATATTTTTAGAAGATATGTGGGGCTGTAAAATCAGTCGGGGTGAAGGAAGTAAAGTGTCTTGACGATTTTTGGATACACAATATCTTTCTGTTTCTGGTAATTAAGAAACTAAATCTGGTAAAATAGTCTAAAACTGGTAAAATAGTCATTATATGCAAATAGCTAGAATAATTTTAGAAGATATGTGGTGCTGTAAAATCAGTCGGGGTGAAGGAAGTAAAGTGTCTAGACGATTTTTGGATACACAATATCTTTCTGTTTCTGGTAATTAAGAAACTAAAACTGGTAAAATAGTCTAAAACTGGTAAAATAGTCATTATATGCAAATAGCTAAAATATATTTAGAAGATATGTGGTGCTGTAAAATCAGTCGGGGTGAAGGAAGTAAAGTGTCTAGACGATTTTTGGATACACAATATCTTTCTGTTTCTGGTAATTAAGAAACTAAAACTGGTAAAATAGTCTAAAACTGATAAAATAGTCATTATATGCAAATAGCTTAAATATTTTTAGAAGATATGTGGTGCTGTAAAATCAGTCGGGGTGAAGGAAGTAAAGTGTCTTGACGATTTTTGGATACACAATATCTTTCTGTTTCTGGTAATTAAGAAACTAAATCTGGTAAAATAGTCTAAAACTGATAAAATAATCATTATATGCAAATAGCTAGAATAATTTTAGAAGATATGTGGTGCTGTAAAATCAGTCGGGGTGAAGGAAGTAAAGTGTCTTGACGATTTTTGGATACACAATATCTTTCTGTTTCTGGTAATTAAGAAACTAAATCTGGTAAAATAGTCTAAAACTGGTAAAATAGTCATTATATGCAAATAGCTAGAATAATTTTAGAAGATATGTGGTGCTGTAAAATCAGTCGGGGTGAAGGAAGTAAAGTGTCTAGACGATTTTTGGATACACAATATCTTTCTGTTTCTGGTAATTAAGAAACTAAAACTGGTAAAATAGTCTAAAACTGATAAAATAATCATTATATGCAAATAGCTGTTATATATTTAGAAGATATGTGGTGCTGTAAAATCAGTCGGGGTGAAGGAAGTAAAGTGTCTTGACGATTTTTGGATACACAATATCTTTCTGTTTCTGGTAATTAAGAAACTAAAACTGGTAAAATAGTCTAAAACTGATAAAATAGTCATTATATGCAAAAAGCTAAAATATTTTTAGAAGATATGTGGTGCTGTAAAATCAGTCGGGGTGAAGGAAGTAAAGTGTCTTGACGATTTTTGGATACACAATATCTTTCTGTTTCTGGTAATTAAGAAACTAAAACTGGTAAAATAGTCTAAAACTGATAAAATAATCATTATATGCAAAGAGCTAGAATAATTTTAGAAGATATGTGGTGCTGTAAAATCAGTCGGGGTGAAGGAAGTAAAGTGTCTAGACGATTTTTGGATACACAATATCTTTCTGTTTCTGGTAATTAAGAAACTAAATCTGGTAAAATAGTCTAAAACTGATAAAATAATCATTATATGCAAATAGCTAGAATTTATTTTAGAAGATATGTGGTGCTGTAAAATCAGTCAAAGTGAAGGAAGTAAAGTGTCTTGACGATTTTTGGATACACAATATCTTTCTGTTTCTGGTAATTAAGAAACTAAATCTGGTAAAATAGTCTAAAACTGATAAAATAATCATTATATGCAAATAGCTAAAATATATTTAGAAGATATGTGGTGCTGTAAAATCAGTCGGGGTGAAGGAAGTAAAGTGTCTAGACGATTTTTGGATACACAATATCTTTCTGTGTCTGGTAATTATAAACTAAATCTGGTAAAATAGTCTAAAACTGATAAAATAATCATTATATGCAAGTAGCTAGAATAATTTTAGAAGATATGTGGTGCTGTAAAATCAGTCTGGGTGAAGGAAGAAAAGTGACTTGACGATATTTGGATACACAATATCTTTCTGTTTCTGGTAATTAAGAAACTTAATCTGGTAAAATAGTCTAAAACTGGTAAAATAGTCATTTTATGCAAATAGCTAGAATAATTTTAGAAGATATGTGGTGCTGTAAAATCAGTCAAAGTGAAGGAAGTAAAGTGTCTTGACGATTTTTGGATACACAATATCTTTCTGTTTCTGGTAATTAAGAAACTAAATCTGGTTTAAATAGTCTAAAACTGTTAAAATAATCATTATATGCAAAAAGCTAAAATATTTTTAGAAGATATGTGGTGCTGTAAAATCAGCCGGGTGGAGGAAGTAAAGTGTCTTGACGATTTTTGGATACACAATGTCTTTCTGTTTCTGGTAATTAAGAAACTAAATCTGGTAAAATAGTCTAAAACTGGTAAAATAGTCATTATATGCAAATAGCTAGAATAATTTTAGAAGATATGTGGTGCTGTAAAATCAGTCGGGGTGAAGGAAGTAAAGTGTCTTGACGATTTTTGGATACACAATATCTTTCTGTTTCTGGTAATTAAGAAACTAAATCTGGTAAAATAGTCTAAAACTGATAAAATAATCATTATATGCAAATAGCTAGAATAATTTTAGAAGATATGTGGTGCTGTAAAATCAGTCGGGGTGAAGGAAGTAAAGTGTCTAGACGATTTTTGGATACACAATATCTTTCTGTTTCTGGTAATTAAGAAACTAAATCTGGTAAAATAGTCTAAAACTGATAAAATAATCATTATATGCAAATAGCTTAAATATTTTTAGAAGATATGTGGTGCTGTAAAATCAGTCGGGGTGAAGGAAGTAAAGTGTCTAGACGATTTTTGGATACACAATGTCTTTCTGTTTCTGGTAATTAAGAAACTAAATCTGGTAAAATAGTCTAAAACTGGTAAAATAGTCATTATATGCAAATAGCTAGAATAATTTTAGAAGATATGTGGTGCTGTAAATTCAGTCAAGGTGAAGAAAGTAAAGTGTCTTGACGATTTTTGGATACACAATATCTTTCTGTTTCTGGTAATTAAGAAACTAAATCTGGTTTAAATAGTCTAAAACTGATAAAATAATCATTATATGCAAAAAGCTAAAATATTTTTAGAAGATATGTGGTGCTGAAAATCAGCCGGGTGGAGGAAGTAAAGTGTCTAGACGATTTTTGGATACACAATAACTTTCTGTTTCTGGTAATTAAGAAACTAAAACTGGTAAAATAGTCTAAAACTGATAAAATAATCATTATATGCAAATAGCTAGAATAATTTTAGAAGATATGTGGTGCTGTAAAATCAGTCAAAGTGAAGGAAGTAAAGTGTCTTGACGATTTTTGGATACACAATATCTTTCTGTTTCTGGTAATTAAGAAACTAAATCTGGTTTAAATAGTCTAAAACTGATAAAATAATCATTATATGCAAAAAGCTAAAATATTTTTAGAAGATATGTGGTGCTGTAAAATCAGCCGGGTGGAGGAAGTAAAGTGTCTAGACGATTTTTGGATACACAATATCTTTCTGTTTCTGGTAATTAAGAAACTAAAACTAGTAAAAAAGTCTAAAACTGATAAAATAATCATTATATGCAAATAGCTAGAATCATTTTAGAAGATATGTGGTGCTGTAAAATCAGTCGGGGTGAAGGAAGTAAAGTGTCTTGACGATTTTTGGATACACAATATCTTTCTGTTTCTGGTAATTAAGAAACTAAAACTGGTAAAATAGTCTAAAACTGATAAAATAATCATTATATGCAAAGAGCTAGAATAATTTTAGAAGATATGTGGTGCTGTAAAATCAGTCGGGGTGAAGGAAGTAAAGTGTCTAGACGATTTTTGGATACACAATATCTTTCTGTTTCTGGTAATTAAGAAACTAAATCTGGTTTAAATAGTCTAAAACTGATAAAATAATCATTATATGCAAAAAGCTAAAATATTTTTAGAAGATATGTGGTGCTGTAAAATCAGTCGGGGTGAAGGAAGTAAAGTGTCTAGACGATTTTTGGATACACAATATCTTTCTGTTTCTGGTAATTAAGAAACTAAAACTGGTAAAATAGTCTAAAACTGATAAAATAATCATTATATGCAAATAGCTAAAATATATTTAGAAGATATGTGGTGCTGTAAAATCAGTCAAAGTGAAGGAAGTAAAGTGTCTTGACGATTTTTGGATACACAATATCTTTCTGTTTCTGGTAATTAAGAATCTAAATCTGGTTTAAATAGTCTAAAACTGATAAAATAATCATTATATGCAAAAAGCTAAAATATTTTTAGAAGATATGTGGTGCTGTAAAATCAGCCGGGTGGAGGAAGTAAAGTGTCTAGACGATTTTTGGATACACAATATCTTTCTGTTTCTGGTAATTAAGAAACTAAAACTAGTAAAAAAGTCTAAAACTGATAAAATAATCATTATATGCAAATAGCTAGAATCATTTTAGAAGATATGTGGTGCTGTAAAATCAGTCGGGGTGAAGGAAGTAAAGTGTCTTGACGATTTTTGGATACACAATATCTTTCTGTTTCTGGTAATTAAGAAACTAAAACTGGTAAAATAGTCTAAAACTGATAAAATAATCATTATATGCAAATAGCTAAAATATATTTAGAAGATATGTGGTGCTGTAAAATCAGTCGGGGTGAAGGAAGTAAAGTGTCTAGACGATTTTTGGATACACAATATCTTTCTGTTTCTGGTAATTAAGAAACTAAAACTGGTAAAATAGTCTAAAACTGATAAAATAATCATTATATGCAAAGAGCTAGAATAATTTTAGAAGATATGTGGTGCTGTAAAATCAGTCAGGGTGAAGGAAGTAAAGTGTCTTGACGATTTTTGGATACACAATATCTTTCTGTTTCTGGTAATTAAGAAACTAAAACTGGTAAAATAGTCTAAAACTGGTAAAATAGTCATTATATGCAAATAGCTTAAATATTTTTAGAAGATATGTGGTGTTGTAAAATCAGTCGGGGTGAAGGAAGTAAAGTGTCTAGACGATTTTTGGATACACAATATCTTTCTGTTTCTGGTAATTAAGAAACTAAAACTGGTAAAATAGTCTAAAACTGATAAAATAATCATTATATGCAAATGGCTATTATATATTTAGAAGATATGTGGTGCTGTAAAATCAGTCAGGGTGAAGGAAGTAAAGTGTCTTGACGTTTTTTAGATACACAATATCTTTCTGTTTCTGGTAATTAAGAAACTAAAACTGGTAAAATAGTCTAAAACTGATAAAATAATCATTATATGCAAATAGCTAAAATATATTTAGAAGATATGTGGTGCTGTAAAATCAGTCGGGGTGAAGGAAGTAAAGTGTCTTGACGATTTTTTGATACACAATGTCTTTCTGTTTCTGGTAATTAAGAAACTAAATCTGGTAAAATAGTCTATAACCGATAAAATAATCATTATATGCAAAGCGCTAGAATAATTTTAGAAGATATGTGGTGCTGTAAAATCAGTCGGGGTGAAGGAAGTAAAGTGTCTTGACGATTTTTGGATACACAATATCTTTCTGTTTCTGGTAATTAAGAAACTATAACTGGTAAAATAGTCTAAAACTGATAAAATAATCATTATATGCAAAGAGCTAGAATAATTTTAGAAGATATGTGGTGCTGTAAAATCAGTCGGGGTGAAGGAAGTAAAGTGTCTAGACGATTTTTGGATACACAATATGTTTCTGTTTCTGGTAATTAAGAAACTAAATCTGGTAAAATAGTTTAAAACTGATAAAATAATCATTATATGCAAATAGCTAAAATATATTTAGAAGATATGTGGTGCTGTAAAATCAGTCGGGGTGAAGGAAGTAAAGTGTCTAGACGATTTTTGGATACACAATATCTTTCTGTGTCTGGTAATTATAAACTAAATCTGGTAAAATAGTCTAAAACTGATAAAATAATCATTATATGCAAGTAGCTAGAATAATTTTAGAAGATATGTGGTGCTGTAAAATCAGTCTGGGTGAAGGAAGAAAAGTGACTTGACGATATTTGGATACACAATATCTTTCTGTTTCTGGTAATTAAGAAACTTAATCTGGTAAAATAGTCTAAAACTGGTAAAATAGTCATTTTATGCAAGTAGCTAGAATAATTTTAGAAGATATGTGGTGCTGTAAAATCAGTCAAAGTGAAGGAAGTAAAGCGTCTTGACGATTTTTGGATACACAATATCTTTCTGTTTCTGGTAATTAAGAAACTAAATCTGGTTTAAATAGTCTAAAACTGTTAAAATAATCATTATATGCAAAAAGCTAAAATATTTTTAGAAGATATGTGGTGCTGTAAAATCAGCCGGGTGGAGGAAGTAAAGTGTCTTGACGATATTTGGATACACAATATCTTTCTGTTTCTGGTAATTAAGAAACTTAATCTGGTAAAATAGTCTAAAACTGGTAAAATAGTCATTTTATGCAAATAGCTAGAATAATTTTAGAAGATATGTGGTGCTGTAAATTCAGTCAAAGTGAAGGACGTAAAGTGTCTTGACGATTTTTGGATACACAATATCTTTCTGTTTCTGGTAATTAAGAAACTAAATCTGGTTTAAATAGT